>CM060701.1:169676213-172076213 GCA_030686995.1 Artemisia argyi | reverse complement strand
AAGATAGGAGTTTGGAGCACAGAGGTCGAGATGACAAGGGTTATGATTAGAAGGGTCAGACTGACAGGAGACAGGAGTCAAGAGGACAGGACTAGAGGGCTAATGATAGACAGAGAAATGACCGACATGGCTACAGCTACAACAACCAAAGATCATGGAGGGATGGGGAACAAGCTCAACGAACTAACCGTGATACCAGGTCTTGGGATCAAGAGCAGAAGCAGGATCAAGATAGGACGCCTCAATGTGTTACGTGTGGGAAGTACCATAGGGGGTATGCAATAGACTCACAAATGCATGCTTTTCATGTGGCTCAGTGGATCACAATATTAAGGATTTTCCCAAGTATCAGGCAAATGACTACAATAAGAAGGCAAGGGAAGACAGGCAGAGTCAACCAGGAGATCGTGCATGCAACTAGTTTTTCCTCTATTTCCTTTTCATTCTAATGTTAGACTTTTTATTCATGATTTCACTGATGTGATTGAATTTTTTGACTATTAAGTTCTCCTTTGGATGTTTTGTTTTATGACAATTCTGTTTATGTTCGTTAAGTTTATAGTTATGAGAATTTTGGCGAATTATGGACGTATTGGTGCGATTGTTTATGTACTCTATTAGGATTAATCTGTTAGATTTTCGTTGCTTTCTGATAAGCATCGTTTTTTGTTCGACCCTATTGACGATGATTGTTTTGCTGAGTTCTGGGAGAGGAGAAGTATTGTGATGCTGCTATTAGATTGCATATTCACGACTTGAGGTAAATATTGATACAAATAATGTCTAAAAATATTATTCTCATATTTTTATATCTCTATGGGTTGATGATAAAAAATGTGAAAACATCTTATGTCAAAATTAACGTAAGCAAGTTTTTAGTCGAAATATCCGATTTCTAAATCAATCACTCTAGGTATGAACAAACAAATTTACAACTTGACAAATGATCAAAGAAGTGAATTTGTGTTTTGAACTTCACATTTTTAGCTTGACAAAACTTTCTTTTCAAAAATACATTTTACAAATTATTTTTGAATTATAAAGAAATGTTTTATTTAGGAAAATCATCTTAAAAATATTCCCCAACAGCTATTTTCTACACAAACCAGCTCTAAACTCCCCCAAATAAAATTTCACTACTAAAGACAAAAAATGGAGCGTGTTTGTCTATTACGGTACCACTAAATTTAGTGGTACTGTGTGACATTTAGTGGTGCCGTCCCCTTTAAAATGGTCAAATTTTCAGAGTCTATAAATACCACTTCATTTCCCAGATTTTGGTTATCCTTTCACACACATAACTTTCTGGTTTCCATCCTCGTTTTCTCTTTACACTTCTTAGATCATTAGTTAGTTTTCTTTTGTTTAAAGAGTGATTCATTCATCCAACCAAGAATCATCTACATACCTCTTCTAGTCAAGAGAAGAACACAAAGTATCAAGAAGATACAAGGTGTTGGTGTCATAGAGTAGTGCACTTGCATTACTAGTTGTCTACTTGATTGTATCTTGATATACATCAAGTGTGTGGGAAATTAGAAGGGGGTTGAATAGTTTACCGATTTTAACTTAGTTATCTTTATAAAACTTTCCGTGTAATCAAGATATAGTGTAAAAGACAATATTTAATATGCAAGATAGAGAAAGAAACAATCAAACCACAACACGATAATTTATCGTGGTTCGGCTACAAGGACTCTTTTTCCTAGCCCTACTCCACGCCTCGAGTTATCCAACTCGAGAGTTTCTTTCACTAGTCAACAAGCTCCTTTCACCGGCGGAGAAAACCTTACACGTCGCTTACACACAATTACCGACACAAAGCTAGATGTTGAGTTATTTTACAAGGGTACAACTACTCCCATCACACTATGTATTTTAAGGCCTAAAATACAAACCGATCACTACTGAAAACACACAATGAATGGATGTGTAAACCTCACTAGTTTACACAAGACTAAGATACAAGACTTGCAACATTATGTTGAACCTTGTAACTTTGGTTATGAACTTGTGATCTTCTTTGCTACAAAACGATCTCACTATATGTTAAGGTGTTAGATGAATGCAAATGAGAATGTATGTGTGAATTATAATGAGAAGTGATAAGAGATTTCTTTACAATTGGCTTGGTATTTATAACCATTCAAGCCAGCAGACTGCCGGATCTGGCGGAACCAAAACAAGGGTTCTGCCCTTGTACCCTGAGGGTTCCGCTGGGTCTGACAGTTAAAGGACTAAAAAATCTTTCCATATCAAGCAATGTCAAATCATGTTTCTATAAGTCAACACACCATGGATTGAGTAAGAGACTATCCAAATGTGTAAGAGATCTTTATGGAAAGTCAACTACTAGATTTAGTAAGCTTTCCATAAATGCACATGATGTAAGCGACGATGTCATATTACATTTTCTAGTTTTAGTAATATGAAAATGTTATGTCTAATGTGAAATGTAAATATAGCTTGAAGTCTAGTTTTGCAAGATTAAAACTAAAGTTGTGTTTTACTAAAAACTAAATTTTATACTTTATCGTCAACAAAACTTAGCAAAGATCATAAAATATAAATAACGTTTTTAGACGATATTTGTATTAACAATCTCCCCCTTTTTGTTGATGACAAAACATAAACTTTGTTTTTAAGTTAATCACTAATTCTAGTGTTAAGTCTTTAAAAGTTTGTATTTAAACTCATTTTACTTAATTGACGAAAATCATTTTAAATTTAAATTTATTTTCTCCCCTTTTTTGTCGAAACAAAAAGAAGATAAGCGGAGCGGAAGAATGCACTTGCTCCCCCTTAGACAATACTCCCCCTAAATGGAGTGTCAAGGTAGGAAACATGGATTTTGAACTTACAAAAAATGGTTAGTTGGTGATAATGATGATTTGCTTAGCCATAATATGAGAATATGAGCACACATATACCAAGCACAAACCATATATGAGCAACCAACAATGCAGTCAACAATGGTAGAAAAGAAGTCATTCCAAGTAAAAAGTTGACTTGTAAAAGTCAATAACAAGAAATGAAAAATTCTAGCCTACTTTAAAGGAAATAAAATGGAAAATAACAAAGAAAATAAAATTCCTACTTCTATAAACAGAGGACTCCCAAGATTTTCTTAAATGGGGTAAAGCCTCCATAAACTGCTCTAAGATTAGTTTGGGTGTGAGAGAGAATCCAAACGTTCTAGAATATGTTGGAGAGCGAAGCGGGTTTCATCTTGGACTTGGTGGAGCATGATTTTGATGCTCTCACTAATTTTTGCCGCACGCTCACAATGTGAGCAACCATGGCGGGGATTGGGTAGAATGGGGTCGTTGGGTGATGGTGGTGGAGATGGAATGGTGGTGGTTTCTTGAGTGGAGGTTGGGTTTACAATGGAGGCAAGCAAGGTGGTTTGAAACTCCATGGCTTGATGGAGATGATTGTCCACCATTCTTTTGAATGCATAGAGGTTGACAAGACGGTCGTTGATTTCCTCGTGGGATTTAGGAAGGTTGTTCCATAATGATGCCTCAATTTCCTAGTAAGAGGGAAATAAATACTCAAAGTCTTGGGATTGAGAGTGTGATTGTGGTTGTGATTCATAGGGTTGTGATGGTTGGTTGTGTTGAGAGTGGGCTTCTTCATAGAGAGGTCCGTGGATGTCTTTGTAGATAGGGTGAAACAACAATGGTTTTGGTTGGGATGGTGGTTGTTGTTGGGTTGGTTGTTCTTGTTGAAAGGGTATATTGGGCTCAAAGAATGCCCGGGTTTGTTCATGTGCCATTTGTTCATTAGAACCAAACGATGGCAAAGTTGGTGGAGTGGGTGAGTTAGAGAAGAGATCATTAAGATCTTCTAGAAAAGGATTTGGTGATTTGGTGGAGTACCAAATAGTTCCATTGGTTCAAGTTTAGATGATTTGGGTGGTGAAGGTGACTTGGATGGTTGAGTTGGAGCCGGTGGTGGACTTGGGTCAATTGGTGTCTTGGTTGGAGGTGGAGTGTTGATCACATGATTGAATTTTGGTGATGGTGTGGGAGTTGCAAGATTCAAGAAGTTTTCATATATGATGGGTGAGGATATGATTAGTGGTGATTCATCCGAAGATGTGGAGCTAAGATGGATGGTAGTGTTACAACAAAATGGTTTTACACTTATTCGGGCTGTTCTCCTAATGGGTCTTGGTGGTGGAGAAGTGGTTGTTGACTTTGTCATTGTCAAAAATGGTGATTTGGAGGATAAGTTTCAGAGATTTGAGATGTGGTGATGTGATTTGAGAGTGTTCTAAGATGGTCAAATTTATAGAGTTGAAGAATTGTGGAAAGGAGTGTTTGGATTTGATGTTTAACCATTCAAAAATGGAGGTTTATAATGATTTTGGAGAGTTATGAAGGTTGTCAAAATAATTGGAAGTCAATCCAATGAAAGAGATGGAGTAAGAGGACCAAGATATGCACTAAATTATTAGTGGTCTTGCCATAGTGTTTTGACTCAGATTTTCCATGGATACCAAGGAACCTTTTGGTGGGTTCCTTGCCTTATGGGTGAGGGTTCCTTGGGTTAGTTATGGTTAAATTTGAGTTTTGGCGGGAAATGGATTTTTATTGATTCTTGTTAGCATTAAAAATATATATATATATAGAAGTGATGGTCATTCTCATAATATAACTTTGTGTCGTTTGTTAAGATTAGTAATAGTTTAGTCATTGGGCTTTGGACTTGGCAAGCTAATATGTTATGTGCTATGTTTCATAAGCCTTATTATCTAATCATGTAACCAAGTCCAAGCCCAAGCTCATAGAAAGCCTATGTATGGAACTATAAAAGGCACCTTACCTCTCATTTGTAAGTGTGCTTGTGTGTGAAAGTGTGTGTGTTTTTAATAAAAGCTTTCTATTTCATCTCTTATTCTTATTACATATTAACGCCACATACATCTTACCAAGTCACCATCTTTCCGTCTTCTAGTGCTTATATTTGTGTTAAAGTTGATATATCTAAGGTCCTACAACTCTAATGTCTAAGAATGATCCTAATACAGATAACTAGATAGTAGGCATGAGTTTCTAATCTTAAAAGTGTATTTGAGGGAATGTGGATATCGGAACATGAAAATTCTAAGAAAAAATTCCAGGTAGATTGGCAGAACCCTGGGAATACATGGGCGGAACCCTTGTTTGGGTTCCACCAGATCCGTTGGGCGAACCTGGGTTTACCTAGAAATCCTACTGGCAGAACCCAATTTTTGGTTACGCCAGATCCGCCAATGCCCATAATATTTACAGACCGTATTTTTAGCGGTCGAGACGAAATCGAAAATTTCCCAAAATTCTTGGGACCAAAACTTAAAGGCATATCTGGTTAGGAAATGCAAAAAATGAATAGGAAACACTCTTACCGTTAGACTTTGACGGGGGGGCTAGCGAATTTCACTATACTTAGTGAAAATTTCCATACACTTGAAAATTTAACAACATGCCAAATGTTGTCGTCCTACATAATAGTTAGTACCAACATGTCCTAAATATAACTATCCATACACATACATAAATCCATAATACATATTGTTTAAGTAGCCAAATTGTTCAAATGACATCTAGTGCCAAACACCCCTACCCTCGCTTTCATTGTCGATCCAACTTCTTGTTGAGATTCCCAAGGTACCTCCCAAAGCATTTGAACATCCCCTTAGTTTGCTTGAACTCCGGCGACTCATTGGGTATTGACGGAAGTTGAGAAAGGTATTCAAGAGGTGGGAGCCTAGAGTTGGGCAAAGTATCATCTTCACTCATTGAAGATGATGAAGAGGAAGTAGGAGGATGAGGACATTTGCCATGGGACACAGAGACTCTATTAGAACTAAGTGGTACAAATGTGTGTGGAATGAGAGAGTAGTCTAAGCGAAGGCCTCTTGGATTTGGAGGAATTGGAGAAGTTCGCCTAAAGAGACGAGTTAGGAGCATTCCATACGGCATAGCCGTTGTGCCATGCACGGGAATGTCCGCCATCCTTTTGGCCATGTAATAAGCCAAGTTGAAGGGTTGACGGGTTGACAAAGGATATAACATGTATCAAAGGCAAGCATTGATATGATCCCTATTTCCTATTGTGCAAATGACATTGGCTTTAAGGATTTCTTCCCATTTCTTGAATAGAGGTTTGAGTTCATTGTATTCCATACCATAAGGGTCCTTGTTAACTTTATTTCCGGAACGGGTTCTCCTAGTCTCGGTGGTCCTAACAAAAAGATAGTCACGAAGATCATCCTTTGACACAAGAGGTGTGTCATATGGATGGATACGGTCGGTGAGGGTGTCAAGAATTGCTAGGGAGTGTTTATCACTATAGATGCAAGTACCACGGTTTGGTACACCTAGGATGTGAGCAAACTCATCAAGAGTGAAGGAGAATTCATGATTAGTAACCGAGAAGTTGATTGACATGATACCATAATCATCGGTGGAAAGAGTGATGGATGCATAAAACTCAAGAATGAACCTAGGACAAATAGGCTCGTTGATATATAGGAGGCAATCAAAGTTAATGTTGACAAGTTCCCTATGGAGATGGGTTCCTTCTAGGAAGGTTGGTTAATGATTCTACCCTCATGGACATAGTGTTTTTCTAAGGCTTTGAAAATGTTGACTTGAGCGGGAGTAAGACCTTTGGTTTTGTGATGTTTGGGTAGGTAGTGAATGGTGTCTTTGTGGTCATAATGAGTTGCGGGAGGCATGATGATCCCTAGAAACACAAAATTTTATATTTTAGTTTAAGTTGATCACCATTGGAATGTGGATGTTCTAGTGTGTGTCTATATGCAAACAATGTGGAGGTGCGGTTATCTTGACTCATTTTGATGCTCAAAAATGTTTTATGATGCAAAATTTATTTTTATAAAATATAAGATAACCCAAACGCTCCTAATTCAATGTAGCTTCGTTTGAATGTACCCGAAAATACATACTGGTTATGTATTCCCTTTAGCATTCAAGAGACATTATGCAAGTGATGTTTTGAACATAACGTTTTATTTTGTATTTAAAATATGAGACAAAAAAATATTTTTCCTACTTGTGAGAAATTTTTGCTAAAATTTGACATGGGGTCTTTTAGTAATCATGCATATATCTTAAAAAGATGCAATTCCTAACTATGGGAAATATGATTAGCTTAGTTTAACCACTAATATCCTACATGATTTGCTTATGTTAATACATAACCCCAAGTTTTAGTTTTTGTGCAAGAAATAGAAATCCTAGACTCAGATCAGAAGTATAGTTATGTTTGGAATACTTACAACGATGATTAGAGAGCAATATATTTGAAGGAAGGAGCAAATTTTCATAGTTGTGGATATGTGGTGAAGTGAATAGTAGCAAAAATGAAGTGGTGGTATGGTATGGGTAGTGTTTGGTTTAATATAAAATAAGAAACAGTTTCTGCAGGTCGGTGGATACGGCAGAACCAACTATGGGGTTCCGCCCCTTATGTCCCAAGGTTCCGCCGCATCAGTAGATGCAAAAATTGTTTTGATTTGTTTTGATTTTTGTGATTTTATTCTAGCGTTCAGAACTACAATGTAGGTTCCATAAGTCCTAATCCAAGCCTAAGGAGGTTAAATGGTTCTCTTTTAAGAGGTTTAGTGAGAATGTCGGCGATGTTGTTTTCGGAAGAAACTTTTTCTATTGAGATGTTTCCTTTTTGAACGTTGTCACGAAGAAAATGATGACGGATTTCAATATGTTTAGTACGAGCATGTTGAACCGGATTCTTGCTAAGATCTGTGGCTCCTTTGTTGTCACAAAGAATTGAAATGTCATTGAGTTGAATTCCGTAGTCGACAAGAGCTTGCTTCATCCAAAGAGCTTGTTGACATGCTTTCCCGGCCGAGACGAATTCGGCTTCAGTTGTTGATATAACGAGAGCCCTTTGTTTCTTAGAGAACCATGAGGTGAGACAATGTCCAATAAAAGTGCAAGTACCACTTGTACTTTTTCTATCAACATAGTCACCAGCATGGTCCGAGTCGGCATACACTATGGTGTCCATTCCCGTTCCTTTGGGATACCATAATCCTAAGTGTGTAGTACCCTTAATGTTTCTAAAGATCCTTTTTACGACTTCAAGATGGATTATTTTAGGATCTTCTTGAAAACGAGCACATAGACAAACACTAAACATAATGTCGGGTCTACTAGCCGTGAGGTAAAGTAGACTTCCAATCATACCTCTATATTTAGTGCTATCTACGGACTCACTTTCCTCGTCCTTGGTTAGTTTAACTTCCATGGACATAGGTGTTTTGATTGGTTTGGAGTCTTCTAGACCAAATTTCTTAAGCATATCCTTAATGTATTTTGATTGGTTAAAGAAGATACCATCTTCTAGTTGTTTGATTTAGAGTCCTAAGAAAAAGTTGAGTTCTCCCATCATACTCATTTCAAACTCATCATGCATGATTTTTGAGAAATCGACACATAATTCTAGACAAGTTGAATCGAATATAATGTCATCTGTAACACCCTCATTTTTCACTGATCGCAGTGGATAAAGTGTTTGGGGTATTACTTCATAGAATCACAGATACAGTAATAGAAAACGACTCGAAAAGAGACGTTTTGAAAAATTAGTTATCATTCATAATTATCAGAGTTTTAATTATAAAAGATATACTTTTATTTTGTTGAGGTCCCAATAATCTAAGAGTTAGGTTGGTGGTGTTTGAATGATAACCATGAGAAGTCTTCCGAGTTTAGTACCTCCTTCCGCCATAGGTCCATAGAAGTAATTAACCTAGAATACATGCTTAAAAAGTCAACACTAGGTGTTGAGTGAGAATCATAGGTTTAGGGGTTAGTGAATACAAGTTCCCTGGGTTCAGTTGTTACACCCATCTGGGAAAATGCAAGTTTTTGTGATAATTGTGATGCATGCACAATTATCAGGAGTTTAGTAGGTTGCACTAAGCTCATGAATAACACCTTAACGATTCGGGTCATGTGGGCTGCAGACCCAACATGAGGGGATAGAAGGATAACTTGCAAAGTTATACCTTGAGTGGATTCAAATATAGTACTTATTGGTACCACCTAGTGGGGTGTTAATACCAACGGGAATTGTCAAACTCCAATAGATCTATCAACTATATTGGCGTTCGATTGCATAAAACCTTCCAAATGATTAGATTCATGAATTTTGTTTATGTAGTGGTGGCAGTTAGTTTACTCGTTCAAACAACCAAAGAAAAAGACTTGTATTCGGTTTTAAGTAAAGCATTTAGCATGTATCCACCTTACAGGGTTTATAAAAGCATTTACATAGAAAGTTTAAAAAGATGTAAGGCTATGAAGACTCACTTGAGTGTAGAGTAATCTAAGTAATGCAAATAGTGACTCGGGAACTAGACCGCCTTACTCACGTATCCTAGTGTTGTTGTTGTTGGTTTTTTATGTATGTCAAGCTTTTAGTTATCATGTTTTATGTTTCTTAAGTTATTGT
Organism: Artemisia argyi; assembly: GCA_030686995.1. NCBI lineage: Eukaryota > Viridiplantae > Streptophyta > Magnoliopsida > Asterales > Asteraceae > Artemisia > Artemisia argyi. The sequence goes on along the minus strand of CM060701.1, from coordinate 172,066,721 downwards.
TTTTAGGTTTGTTAATGTTTTAGATATAACATAACACCGTTCAGGCCATTGTAATTCAGAAGTATATGACTCCTCACATGAAGCTCCCTACTATTGTATTATGTTATCAACATAATACCGTTCGGGCCATCATAATTCAGAAGTTAATACTCCTCACACAAAGCTCCCTATTATTGAGTTATGTTGTTATTAGGGTTTAGTTATAATCATATCACCGTTCGGGTCATCATATCTCAGAAGCATATGCAATAATAGTTCGAGGAGTCAGGGCACTTTAATTCGTAAACCCAACAAACTCGTCAAAAACGAAATATCAACATAGTACTCCTCGCATGAAGCTCCCTAGTATTGTGTTATGCTTCTAACTTTATTTAGGTTTTATACTTATATGATATTTTCACTTTTACCCTTATAGTTTATATATTTACGTTTTCTACCCTAAGTTTTATATTACTTTTACTATTTATACTAATAACTATCTATACTAGACACAACTAGTCCCTAGACTTCTATATTAACCTAAGACTCCTAAGTTTTCTATACTTACCATTTTAGACATTTAACTTATACTATTTACGTTTTTAGTCCTTTTAGTTTATATTTATGTTATTATCTATCCTAAGGTTTTAATATTATGCAAAACTAATCCTTACTACTTAGAACTTCTAGAAAAGTTCAAAAACAGTCCCAAGACTTTATAATTTCAGGAATTTATGATATATACCCCTATGCATGTGAACTATTTGAAAACTAGTCCTAATATGCATGTAACTTATGTTTTATCTAGTATTTAAGTTTTCTAGCCTATGTTTTACTTATTTTAAGTTATTTAAGTTATATTTAACTATTTTATGACCTAATTTAACTACCTAAAGCATGCATGCAAGTATATGAATCGATCTAGGGTTTTAAAACGTAAACTAGCAGGTAGAATGGTTCTCGGCTTATGCAAGGTTATCTAAGCTATCTAAGGCATCTAAAATCTATCCTAAGACTATATTAAAGTTATATTAACTAAAATTAATACTTACTTGGCTAGGGGGGGGGGTTTACGTGGGTTAGAACTAGGGCTAGGGTTTTCTAGGGTTTCCTCGACTCAAACTAGACTTGAAAAGCATGCAAGGCTCTACCACTCGACTTCTAAGCTTACTAGGGCTCTTATACTACTACCAAGACCAGAATATATAGGGTGGTGAGGAAAAGAGAGGTGTGGATTGGAAATGGAGGAGGTACGAAGGTATTTATAGCCTCATAAACCTTGGGGACCAAGAAAACAGATGCATGGTGTCACGAGGAGGGGGGGGGGGTGACTAACCACTGCTATATGGTGACTAATGGGAGCTAAAATGGTTATAGGGCTAGTCTATATGGCGGTGTGGGTGTTTGTGGCGGAGATGAGGCCGTGGAGTGAGTTTAGGAGCAATGTGGTGACAAGTAGCTTACACACCTGCTTGCTTGGGTGCTTGGAGGTGCTTGTAAGCTGCTTGATGAGTTTAGGGTGATTAGGGGTGGATTAGTGGTGTATTAGGGGTGGATTAGTGGTTGATTAGGGGTGGATTAGTGGTGGATTAGTTTAGTAGGTGATGGAGGTGTGTGGTAGGGTGCTTTGTAGTATCAAGAAGGTGTATAAGCTGCTTGAGGAGTGGTGGTAGAGTGCTTGCTTGCCTATGTTTAGATTTTACTATGTTTTAGTTAAGTTTAGACCTAGTTTCTACTTACTATGTTTTTAAGGTTTTACCTAAGGTTTAGTGCCTAACTTAAGTTTCTAAGTGTGCCTAATGACTAATCCTAAGACCTAAAGGTTTATTCTAAGTGGTAGTGACCTAAGGGGATGTTTTGGGTGGGTTTAGACCTAATTCTAGTTATCTATGACCTAGTTATGGTTTAGGGCTTAGGGGGTTTATATCTAAGTTCTAAGGGTTCTATTCTATAACCTAATAGTCCTAATATACCTAAAGATACTCTTACTTAAGCCTTGAACACATTCTTACTAGTTTAACTAAGCATATAGGTTCAGATAAGCACATAATTCTATTTAAGTTTTAGTTTAGGGTTTATTAGTGTTTTATATTATGTTTAGTATTTTAGATTGGTGTATTACTTATTATGGTGTTGTTATGAGTTTATGCTTGACATACGTGGGGTTTTGATGAGGCAAAAAATGAACCATTTTTAGGGGGTCATTTTAGCCCGGAATTGAATTTATTTGATCAAATATTACCCTAAATCGTTCCTTTTGTGATTTTAGGTACTTTGGGAGTGAATTCTGGAAAAGGAAGCATTTTGGATGTTTTTGGAGCATAAAAGTGAAGAAAACGGCAAAGTCTTAATTTTCCATGCTGAGAACAGTACCTGACGGCGTCAAGAAGGAAATTTTGACGGCGTCAGGGGTAAAATCCATGAAGACCCAGAGAAAACCTGAAGGCGTCAAGAGAAGGGCGTCAAGAACAATTTTGGTGAAGGACTGCAAATGGAATACACGTAACGGCGTCAAACCCAGATCTAGGCAGTCCGAGAATTTATTTGGCGGTGAGATGACGGTGTCAGAAATTTACTCTTGACGCCATCACTTCACAAAATCTATATATACTTTTTAATTTTTCATTCATTAAGAGAGGAACTTGTGTGGAGAATACTAGGGTCGAACCTAATAAACCCTAGGTCGTTTGTAACAGTATTTTCAAGGGTTTTCACCCCTTGTAACCTTTCATGTTCAATTGAGATAAGTCCTCTTTCAATTAATTCAATATGTCTATGTGTTGTTTGAATATATCTTATGCTTGTCTTGATTTCAACATGCTAGGCTAGATCTTTCATGTGTTTGCTTAGATGTAATGAAACCTAGATGTTGATTATAGGTTGATTGCTTGTTTATAGTTGTAATGGATGAATGATTTCAATGTTAGGCTTAAGAAAACTGGCAGATCTCCATTGTGTAACTTGCTTGAACGTCTTAAGAAACATGAACCGATGTGTAATAGGTTTTATTGGTTGTATTTAATGCATGAGGGAATTCTAGTGATCCCATGTTAGGAGCTTCTTAGCCGGCTCGACATAGGAGTGAAGTAGGAGCTTATTGGATTAGGGAAGTAAGTACGCCACCCCATGAATGATATTAAAGAATACAATCTGTCATCCACGCAACTGTAACAAGTAATTAACCTGTAAAAGATATCTAGGGAGTAGTGAAATCTAAGTAAACACAATTCTCCCATACATTGCTCACACCACTATCTTAATTTAGTTTATTTTCATTTTTAGTATTTTATTTTGATTGCATCTTTAGTTATTGGGTTAGTTGATTTGCAACTAATTCCACCCAACTCCTTCATAACCGAGATTTTTAATTGCTTTTATAAAATATAAAAAAATACAAAAAGAATCATCCCTCATCTCTAGACCTAGTCTTTAGGTTTTCTAATCCTAGCGACACTATTCCCAAGTTGAATGATCAATCCCCCGGTACTTGTCACTATACTATACTACAACGATCAGGTACACTGCCTCGTGGGGGTTGTAAGCTTCTCGAGATCCCTCGAGAGGTAAAGCCTGGTGCAATCCCTACGCATCAAGTTTTTGGCGCCGCAGCCTAGGGAATAGTTATTGTCTAGGTTAGGATTTCTTTTTATTAGGTCTACTTGCTAGATTCCTTTCTAGTAAGATTTTATTTTTATTTTTTCTAGGTTCTCTTTAGTCTATCTTATTTCTTTGTTTCCTTTGTTCGTAAACTATCTCGATGGATAACAATAACATAGATCGTTTGATTCCTGTTATTCCTGTTTTTCATCGCAGGATTTTCCAAATGCCTGCCCCAATCCCTTTAGTGGAAAATGAGAACCCACCGAACCTATCGCCTAACCATCACTTTGACAATAATTCTGAAATGGAGAAGTCTGACCATGATGATGACCATAGGGCTAGTCCTTTTTACTATTCAGACTCCGACGAGGATCTAGATGATGGTGATGTGATTAATGAGGATAGGATGGAAGATGAAGTGAACCCTCTTAGGTATGTTGACCCTAGAACAAGGATCGAGAGTGATAGCTCATTCAATATGCAATTTCCTTGTAAGATAGGATTTAGGAGCTTTAATGCCTACCTTAACTCATCTCTCCCAATGAACATAATCTCGCGTAATGAATATAATAAAATCATGGTAGATGAGTTAGAATACAAAGGAGATAATATTATTGCTAGAGGAATATCATTGCATGTGTTTGTTGGAAGCTTTGTTTATCTTGTTGAGTTCATGATTATGGAGAATCTAGGAGAATTTATCGATAGTGGGTTAACCCAAGTTGTGTTTGGGAAACCTTTCAAAAGGTTGACCAACCTTGATGAAAAACTTATGGAAGGGTTAATTACATTCTCGGATGGGGATGAAGATTTTGTCTACCAAATGCCCCGTACACACCCTAGGTTCAAGGATTTCTCCATGGAGAAGTGTAGTAGGTACCCGCCCATAGAAATGCAAAGTGAGAAAGATAAGAGGAAAGGGATTAAATATACTCATGAAAAGAATAAAAGGTATTATCGCGGATGTTTAGAGTTAGGTGATGATTATAAGAAAGATGAGGCAACTATTAGATGGCTCACCCTTGGTTATGTGAGCATAAGCGACACACGATAACCCATGACCTTGAGTCTAGCTACAAGACTCGTAAATAAAGAAAAGCGCTTCTTGGGAGGCAACCCATGTTTTGTGTGATTTTTATTTTGTTTGTTTGTTATTTGCTTCCGTATGCATGCTTTATTTTTATTGTTGGTAGATCATGTTTCAAACTAAAATGGTGAAAATACTTTATTTTGTTGTTTGGCTTAGTCTTAACTTCATCCAAAGGTATTTCACAAAAGATAAGTGTAAGGGGAAACCCCAAATATGTTTTTGAGAAACAAACTCGATCATGAATCTCGACAATATTAAGTGAACATGTATATTAGTATTCGTTAGATTCAAATGCTTGTATCGAGTCATAATGAAGTTTTGCAGGATTTTCCAGGAAGTAGGACCAAGTTTTTACAGAAATTTTCTGGAAACTTAACATAAGAATTTCTGCAGGTTACTTCTGACGGCGTCAGGAAGAAATTCCTGACGGCGTCACACGTGTAAAAATCTAAAAATTTTTACCAGTTTTGTTTTTCTAACGGAGTCTTAGAGTTTTTGTTAATTTTTTAGTTTTATAATCTCTAGGAGATCTGCAAACATCATTCCACAAGCATTATATCTTACTTTGCTTTTTAGGTTTTTTTAGCATATATAGCTTGCCGCCGATTTTACGCGAGGTTGCCTTGTCTGTTTTCTCAGGTTTTAAAGGTTATGTATGACAAGAAGATGATTTATATTCTGGAAGGGAAGCTTTGATTGTTCATTTTCTTGGAGGAGGATCTAACCTGGCCACCTTATTATCCATACCGAGCGAATCAGGGGAGTATTTGATTTCATTCTTTTTACTTATTTCACTTTTACATTCTTTACTTGAACATTGGGGACAATGTTCATCCTAAGTGTAAGGGGAGGATAAAATGATGATACCTTACAGATACACTTTCGCTTGAGTTTGTTTGTTTGATGGTAGATGTGTAATAAAACTATGAGAAATACTTGTTAGTGTAATTTTAGCCCCAAATTTAAATTTTTTTACAACATTTAGGAGTGAAACTTTAGCCATAGCAAGCGTCTCATGGATAGGAGATCGTATGACTAGCACAAAACCGTATAATTCAGAAAAATTTTCCACCCAAATATGTGAGGTTCGCCTTTAGATTTGATAGGAAAAGCATTTACTATTAGTGCTTATGAGTGTACCGGTAGCATTTAGATTCTAGAACTTGCGTTAGTGATGCATCCCGAGACCGCTAGTGAGACTACATTCGTGTAGTAGGATTTACTACATGATAAGAGGAATTAGGATCACCCTTGTGTTAAACCCTGTTAGGTCACCATTATGTAAACACAAGCACAATATTGATAGAAATGAGATGAGAATGAGAGTGGGATGATTATGAGAAATTTGAGAATATGAATTGCAAGAGTTTCCTTAATGTTTTCAAATAACCAACCAAATACAAATGAGGCCTAAGACTAGTATTTATAGGAAAGGAGCTAGGGCAACATCCCTACTCCATCCTTTACATAAAACGTGTGGGCTTCAAGCCCATGGGTCATATTACTTAGGCCTAGTAAACATGTAACTTAACCAATATTGTAAGTAATAAATAACTTAAGCAACCTATTATTACAAATGACCGAGACTTGACAAAATAGTAAAAACTTAGGTTCTAACAATCTCCCCCTAAGGGTCGGTCATCATGGTTGCTTGACGTCTTTGTCGTAATCATTAACTTTCATAGCTTCAGACGTCTTCAGAAATGATAAGAATAATGATGGATATACTTTGCTCCTTGTCTTTGTTCTTTGATGATGTTGTAGTGATTGTGTTATGAAGTAATCTGCTATTCGTCACTCCTGCGTCTGTGGTGATTGTCCGCCATTCCAACATACTCATACATCTTTGGACTTAGACTATCACGTACAAGAAGTTCCTTTTCATTCATTGAGATCTTTGTCTTTATACTTTGTAGATTCTTCTCATTGGTGTAGAATCTTTCTTTGAACTTTGTGTTGCTAAGATCATTGGAGGAACTTTCTTTGACTTCAAGATGTATGTATGAGCATGTTGGAATCTACCATCATGGAAGTGAGGTACCTGCGAGTAAACAGTTAGCAATAAATAACCGGTACTTACAGATAAGGAATTAGAGCTCATCAACAGCATATTGTGAAGACTCCTTCTAATCCTTATCCAGGCCGTTCCCATATCAGATACTCCCGAAGGAGCTTACGAGACCTACTAGGTAGCTCAATGACTGGGTGAGTCGCTGGGGATCACTCCACGACTGTAGATCGCTATGGAACCACCGCAAACACTAAGCGTAACCCTTGTGAGGTTACCGAAGTGACCTGCTGTCAGGGCTGTTTGATGATGACCCTGGCAGGATTTCCGTTCAATCATTGAGAAATACATGAGTAATCCTCTCATAAACGTTCTCGGCAGATTGCTAAGATCTGCGAAGGACTCGATAGTTTACAACTGATGCCCATTGATGTAGAACACCAGTTGCAGAAATACTAAGTGTTCCTAAGAGATCTTTGATGTATCTCATGGCTCTAGACTCTATAAGTGCACACCTAGGTTTTCTATGCGGAAACTGGGGAGGTGTCTTCCTGCTTCAATATCAACCGTCTCTAAGAGATAGGTCGATAGGTTACGCGGGATCCCCGTGAGAATGAAACAAACTCTTTTAAGAGAACTTGAGTGGTGAAGAAGGTTTAGTGCATTGCGTCACTGGGTCCATGACGGCTTAATCTTCAATACCGATGTTGTCTTTTGCAACATCCAGTAGCATACGTATTGAACCCGGTGTCTGCCCTAAGGTTGAATCATAAGGAGGGCTATTTCTTTTCACCCTTTTCTTTACTTTTCTTTTTAATTCTTCAACTCCTTCTTTCCCTTTCATTCTTTTCTCCTTTTTTCGTATCATACCTAAGGACTTCTAATTCTAACTATGGGAGATGTCCTTGGGTAGATCCCTCCGGCTCTGGCGGATCATAGGACGGATATTCCTATCTTAATCACCTTATAACTCCGACAGTAGCCAAGAAACCTTAGATTTTAAATCTCTCAAAGTGTTTGTGATAATCAAATATTTTGGTTAACACTTTGAGAGTTTTGTGTACACTTTTGAAGGGCTCCCCCTGCACATGTGCTCATAAGTATTTAATAAATTTGCACATGCGGGAGGAGCAAGCACTTTTGAATTGATCCACTTTCCGTGAACAAGACCGATTCGAGACACGCTTACATCACTAGTTAGACTAGCTTGAAGTTATTACCCGGCCTGATCAAGTTCACAGAAAGTTTCTCGAGACGGTACATTTCTACTCAGACATATCCTTTTCGAGACACGCTTACGTGGCTAGTTAAAGAGATACATTGTCAGCTTTTAGGTGACAACTAGCTCTAGTAACTAACTTGATGTTATGACCCGTCGAGGATAAGTCCTTTCGATGTTACTAACTTGTATTATCTCGTCAATTCCTGGGTCAATACTGAGTCTAGCTCGCACATGATACAACTTAAAGCTTTGACTTCGTATATTTTAATCACCTTTTCATTTTCTCCCCCTCAAAAATAGCATATAAAATGGTGTTTTTGACAAACTTTTAGATTAAAATATGCCTTTTGAGTCTTACGGGGAGATTCACCAAGAACTTTTGATTTAGAGCAAAGTATTTTGTTTTGACAAGTGCTCCCCCTCAACAAGTGATTAGGTCTTATTGAGGTGAAATACTTGTCCTTTTGAGCAGAATTATGAAAAATCATAAATGTTTGATTAATTCTACTCAAAAGTAAGAAGCCTTCGCTCCTTATATTAGGATTGAGGCACTGAAGCGTACCTCAGGGTCCTTTCTTTACAAGTTCGGGTTGTACACTGTTATGTGTGCACAAGCCATTGTGAAATTCAATCAAATGAAACAATTTGAAATTGAAAAATTAACCAAATGTACCAAGTTAATCTTTGTCAGGAAGTGGAGCATCAAAGTCAGTAAACTTGGGTTCTGGTCTTTTGAAGTTTCTGACAGGAAACGATGGTCTGGCACCGATGTAGCTTTCCAGTCGTCTGATCTGTTCCCGTCAAAATAACCTTTCCTCAATCTTTAAGACAAAGTTACGAACTTGTCTTCTTATGCTGGATTTCCATCTAGGTTGTTCTCCCTTAGCTATCTTACGTCTATCATCATTCAACCTTTTGACAAGCCCATCACGAACAAACTTGAGTGTAACATCAAGAATTTGTGTACCTCATCGAACCTCATGAAGCTTTGTAGCTTTTTGCTGTTGATGTAGGTGAAACCAAACGGTTCTTGGATGAGAGTAAACTGTGGTGTTTGATAGTGACCATCAAAGTAGAATTGTGGCTTTGTCAAATTGAACTTCTGTTGGTAACTTTCCACTCCAAGCTGAAGATCTTCCACTCTTTCTTGAACACTCAAACGTCGGATGTGAAGAAGTAGTGATGCCATGAAGTTGTACTGTACATCTCTATCGAATCCACGCATTCTGTTTTGAACCTTTTCGAGATACATGTCTTCGATGTCATTGAGATTAAGGTTAGGAAAGTCTGCTTCAGAGAACTTGTACTTCTTTTCATCTTGTCGTTTAACAACAATTTCACGCATGAATATGTAGTTAAACCTTTTCGACTGTTGAATCTCCAAGATAGCGATGATCTTAGATTTCTGCTTCACATTTTCCAATGATGTCTATCCTAATCTGCTTGTACAACCGAGACGACGACGATCTGGCCAATGTTGAATTCCATGTAGAGCATCTCTGTCGTAAGCTACGATGGAGTTGCTGAAAATACGAGTGGTTTCTTCAATGGCCGGAATTTCGTATCTTGCGGCTGGTACTGAGATTGTGAGTGAGGAAGCATATTTCTTCTTGGATGTTTCCTGAGTGAGCTGGATGTTACGAAGATCTTTGTTGAAGAAGAAGCTGTAAGGTATCTTGGGTTTGTCTGGAAATCCTTTCAAAGGTAATGGTTTGGTCCAGCCAGTGAAGTAAGGTTTTGCATGATTCTTGGAACTTAGATCGATATTCACTTCTGGATTTAGCCAGTCAAAGTCGGCAGACATTGCACTAGCTATATTCTGCATATGGTACTCGTATTCGACTTTGTTTCCAGATCTTTTCTTGAGAAATTCTTGTGCATCCTTATTGATTCTTCTGAGCTCTGCCTTTGTGAGTTTGTCGATGTGAAGATCCTTCATAATGACTTGGGTAAACTGTAGAGTGTTACCAGGAAGTGGTTCTTCTTCTTCGAGAGGAGGTTGAGGTTGGACCATTTCTGTCAGCCAATCATTCTGAGGATTGTCATCATTGTCGAGCCATGAATGACCTTTCTTCTTCTCTGATTTCTTGGACTTAGATGTAGCATCTTTGTCTTTGGCTTTGGACGGTGATGATGGACCAGCATGAGAATCATGAGTAGGTGGAGCACGGTAATCGGTGTCATGTTGATCCTGGAAGTCATCAGTGTGTTCCATGAACATTTCTTCATCTTCAGGTTGTCCTTTACCAGTAGTTGAGGGTTGTTGTTGATTTCCAGGAGGAGTGGAGTCCTTTTGTTGGTGTAGAGAGGATGAGGGACCTATTCCAGACTTAGGTTTCTTGCCTTTGGAGTTTGGGTCAGGATCGTCATCTTTTCTTGTTCGTTTTCGGGTTCCAGCAGCATCTTTGCATGACTCCTTTGACATGTAAGCCACCATAGCATCATACAGGGCTTTTTCTTCAGCTGTCTGTGTGGTTTTGGTGGCAAGGTTGTCGAAGAGTTTGACAAGCATGTCATTGAAGGACAATTCTTGGACGGTTGGAGCCACAGTAGAAGTTTTTGCGGTGTGAAGCGTGAATGGTGTAGTAGACAACATTTTCCTCGTAACACTTCTAATTCTGTGATCCAAGTTGTCATTGATTGGTTTGAGAAGGTTTGCTACCTCAGGAGTGATCATCTCAACCAGATTTTCAGTGAGAAAATCATGTGTTGCAGTTCTGATAAATCCTTCGTAATCAGATTTCAAGAACTTGTCGATCAGCTGTGTTGACTCCTGGAATTCCTCAACTTGTTTGGTAAGATTGGTAACCATGTTGGTGAGTTTGTCCACTTGCTCCTGAAGATCAACTGGTTGTTTTGGTTCATTGATCGAATGCTGTTTAGATGCGGTTTCAGAAGGTGTGGGAGATGAGTGCTCGGGTGATGATTCGGACGATGACTCGTTGTGAGAGTCTGAAGAAGAAGCAGGAGGAGTCGGATCCTTTGGTGGAGAGTCTTGAGGAGGTGGAGGTTGTGCTGAGGAAGTCTGCTGAGAAGATGACTTAAGAAATATGTTGGTGTCGAACGCGTTCTTCTCTTCGTTTTCCTTTCTACGACGTTCCTCTGCTTCCTTTGCTTCTCGTGCAAGAAACTCTGGAGTAATTAGGTATTCATGTTCCTGATCCGTAGCTATGTTCTCTTGGTCGCCAACATTCTCCTCTACGTTAGCAGTCTCTGTCATATTGACATCTCCAGTGTTGTCAGTGTCTTTAACGGTGTTATCTGGCTGTGAGGCTGATTCTAACGTTGTGGACACAATGGGAGGAATCATGCTGCTTGTAGCTCCTACATGTTCAGACAGATCAATAGGTGGTGGAGTTAAAGGTTGAGACATGAGTCGGCTTTCGAGAGTTGCTTTCCTTTGTTCTTTCCTAAGCTGCTTTTCTTCAGCTCTAGTGTCGACAACTGTACTCTTCAGTTTGCGTTTATCGACCAAAGGTTCAATGATTGGTGCGTCTTCATCATCATTAGGCTCATTAATAGTGATCCCTTTTCTTTTCCTTGTCTCTTCTTCATAGGTTTCAAGACTTTGTTGTACGGCGATCTCTGTTGCAGGAAATGCTTCATCAGGTGCTCTGTATCTCAGTTCATAGTCTGGTTCTTCTTCTTCAGATTTTGTATCGAACTCAGACTCGGTGTCAGAAGGTGGAGGAGTAGGTTCATCCCGAATAAAGTACTCAGGAGTTGCCTTCTTCTTTGGCTTGGTGACAGGTTTAGGTTTGGGTGTAGGTTTAGGCTTGGCAGAAGACTTGGGTATAACAGATGGTTTAGTCTTGGGAGCAGCCTTAGATCTAGTATGAGGTGAGGCAGTGGTGCTTGTAGTACTCCCAGACTTTACACCGCCTTTGCTACGAGTCTTTATTGTTGCTTCTTCTTGTACTCCTTTGTAAGCGTTGTCATACAGCTTGTAGTTCAGACTATTCTTGATTTTGTCATTCAGTAGGTATTCAGGAAGCCTCATTCCTTTGATCTTGGTTGAGGAAGTGGTCGTCTTGATGAATGAGGTGGTGAAGTCGTCCTCGAAGAGGTGCTTCGGCTCATTAGGATCAGCCATCCTTTTGATAAATTCTGGAGAACTTTTGCAGAGATGTTCTATGATAAGCTTTGTGAATCTCGTGAATGGTATCATAGTCTTCACACATTCAGTCTGAATACTGTGGACGATATCATTCATGATAGGAACTGCAAAATCAATCGGTGTCAGAGTCACCATTCCCCAGAATGTTTGCAGGTGTTCGAGCCTTGGATGTTCATGACCACTTTTCCTTCCAGATAAAGATCTTACCATCAACAGACAGAATGTTCTCCAAGGCTGAGGAATATTCTTGGCATTAAATCGGGAAAGCTTGACAAGCGGTACATCATCATCAACCTCATATCCTAATTCAATGAAGAAGTCAAGAAGATCCAGCTCAGGTAGTATAGGAGCAAATTCGCTGTCAGTTTGTGGCATGAGAAGGGCTGTTCGAAGAACGTCATGATCTACAGAGTATTCTTGGCTATCCAATGTAACAGTGAAAGACTCATCACCCAAGTTAGCCTGAGCCGTAAGCCAGAACTGATGAAGGTAGAACAGAGGAACTGAGGTAGAACAGGTGAGCATAGGTTTGCATGGATGTGCAAGTAGAATATCCTTGACAATCTTGCACGAGTTCTCTTTAATACTCAACTTGTCGAAATCAACTCATGGATTGTTGTCGCCAATCGTGACATTGTAGTTCTCGGGAGTGATGTCATCCATGGTGAGTAATGGAAGAGTTTGTTCAGCGACGTTCTCATTGTGTTCAGCCATGTTAATCTGAAAAGTATCACCATAAACCAAACATCCAAATTTGTTATGTGTTAGCACAGTTTAGAGTTTGGATACAGATATCTACTTGAGACAATTAAGCACAAAAGCATCATAACAACAATGAACAACATTCATGGTTACTTCACATTTCTTAACAACAATGAACAACATGACAAGGCCTAATCAAGTTTTCGAAAAAATGTAACTCCTTCTTTTATAGCAAACTTGTGTGGAGAGAAGATTTCGAAAAAAATGTTACAAATCCTTTTATCGCAAACTTGTATAGAAAGAAGATTTCGAAAATTGTTACAAAGATTTTATCGAGAACATGAATTATCGAGAAAAAATCCCTGTCTGTCAACTTTATCGAGAAAAATGAAGTATCGAGAAACAATTTTCGAAAACATCAATTTCGATAAAACTTTTCGAGAACCTAGTGATTTCGAAATTTATTGTTCAAAAAGAGTAATTTCGAAAAATAATTTCGAAACAATACTGAGTTTGAACAAAAAATTATCGAAAACCATGAGTTTCTCGATAAGTTTTATAGATTGCAAAAAATCTTATTTTCTCGAAAAACATTCTTATACAAGAATCTTTTCGTTTTTGAAGTGTCACGTACGTTTCTTTAGCGAATAATTATTCCAATGACTCAGGCCTGTCACCAAGATAGATAAACACCAATTAAATCAAATCACTAGGTTCGATAGCAAAGATTTCGATATAAGCCAAGAACAAGTTCTCGATAAAGTCACAACTTTGAGTCAAATGTGTATCATTGAGTCAAGCATGTTACAAATACAAGTAGTAAGCACATAATGACACATAATGACAGTAAACAACACATTGGACTCACTTAGATCGAATTTATCAAAGAACGAGACAAACTAGTTTATCGAGAACCGATTATCAATGGTGCAAATCATCAAAGATATATCAAACATGTATCCAAGTAGTCACAGAAGCATATCCCACCAATAAAACAAAGTAAACAAACACAAAATCGAACAAACCCAAATCGACTCAAACCCTAGATTTCTAGATCGAGGCTAACATGATGGAATGTATGAATAAATGATGAGGTAAAGTTAGAAACAAGCTTAGTAACAAAACCCTATCAAGAATTAAACACCTAAACATGTTAAGAGCAATTTTCGAAATCCTAAACCCTAGTTCTCGAAATCATGAGATAAGGAGATCGAGCCGTTGAAAATACAATTAACCAAGATCCTATGTGTGTAATACCCTAGTGATAACATAGGAACTTACAAAAATATGATCAGGATCGTGGATGTCGTGAATGAATTAGAGCCGTGGGTTTCAAGGGTTTAAGAGGTTTAGTGGTAAAGTGGTTTTGTGTTATACGGTTTGTTGGTTTGTTTGTTTTATTCATTTATTTTTGAAACTTTAAGTTTTTGTCACTTTAGGTCCTTAGACTTTTAGATAAACAAACTTGTGTCCTAAAGTTACTTGCAAACATAAGTAACATTGAGATATGCATTAGTTAACCTAACTTATGAAGACTTAAAAAAAATGAGACAAAGTGATGTAAAAGAAATCGTCCACACATTCTGAAGAACCGTAAAATACGAGAAACATGCAAGTATACCAATTAAAATTGGTAAAAGATTTAAGCGTGACTCCCCCTCAACACTTGTAAGATAAGAATAAAGTGTTGAAATGAAGCGATATACTTGCATTTTTTTTTTTTTTTTTTTAAGTAAAAGAAATATGAAAAATCTATTTGTCTTTTTGATTGGTTTAAAGTTAAGAAAGAAATATGAAAAATATTTTATACAAAGATAGTTATGATGTTTGACGATCAGTTGTATTTTGAAAACTTTTCCAGATCCTCTGGAGTCAAACATCTCATACCAATTTGGTGAACTAGACTAGCAAACCTTGATGGTGCTAAAGATTTGGTAAGTAAGTCCGCCAGTTGGTACTCAGTTCCAACAAAGTAAAGTTCAACGGTACCCTTTTCCACATGCTCTTTGATGAAATGATATCGGAGATCGATGTGTTTGGATTTGCAATGATGCACTGTGTTGCAGGAGATAGCAATTGCACTCTTTGAATCACAGTAGATAGGAATCTTATTGAATAGGTAGCCATAATCCTTAAGTTGGGATCTCATCCAAATGACTTGAGCACAACAGGCAGACATGGCTACGTATTCAGATTCTGTAGACGACAGTGAGGTGCAGTCCTGCTTCTTAGATTGCCATGACACGAGTTTGTCTCCGAGAAACTGTAATCCACCAGATGTACTTTTGCGTGTGTCTAAACATCCTGCATGATCAGCATCTGAAAAGGCAATTAGTTCAAAACCAGAATCCTTCGGATACCAGATCCCCAAGTTAATGGTTCCCTTTATGTATCGAAGGATTCTCTTGACCTCACTGAGGTGTTTTTCAGTTGGTTTAGACTGATAGCGAGAGCACATGTAGATAGCAAATACTATATCAGGTCTACTAGCTGTGAGATACATGAGGGACCCAATCATACTTCGGTATTTGGTAGGGTCAACAGGAGTCCCATGTAAGTCAGCATCTAGTTTTGTGGTATAGCCCATCGGTGTATTATAAGTATCACTAGTCATCATTCCATGTTTCTTTAAAATTTCTAGAGCATATTTGGACTGATTTATAAAAATTCCACGGGGTGATTGATGAACTTGTAGTCCTAGAAAGAACGAAAGTTCACCCATCATAGACATTTCAAAATTATCTTTCATTAATTTTGCAAAATCATTAGAGTAACTTCTTTTTGTTGAGGCAAAAATGATGTCATCGACATATATTTGAACAACAAGTAAGTCCTCCCCGTAGGTTTTTGTAAATAGTGTTGGATCCACCGATCCTTTAGAAAATTTATTGGCCAGCAAGAAAGTGGACAGTTTGTCATACCACGCCCGTGGGGCCTGCTTGAGTCCGTAGAGAGCCTTTTTGAGTCGGTAAACGTGATTAGGACGCTCAGGATCAACGAAGCCTTCAGGTTGACTGACATAAACTTCTTCACGGAGTTCTCCATTAAGAAATGCTGTTTTCACATCCATTTGGTAAACCACCATATTCCTGTGTGCAGCATAAGCCAAAAAGATCCGAACAGCTTCATGTCTAGCCACTGGTGCAAAGGATTCAGCAAAATCTAGTCCTTCCAGTTGAGAGTATCCTTTCGCTACCAGGCGTGATTTATTGCGTATGACAGTCCCTTCTGCATCAAGCTTATTTTTCCAGATCCATTTTAACCCAATGACAAAGACTCCGTCAGGTCTTTCAACTAATTCCCAGACTTCTAATCTTATGAATTGCTGAAATTCCTCTTGCATAGATTCAATCCAGTTGTCATAAGTCATTGCATCTTTAATGTTCTTAGGTTCTTCATGACAAACTGTGAGTGCATAGATGCAAGTTTCTCCATCTGTTTGAAGTCGTTGTCTAGTCATAACAGGTGCATCTGGATGGCCAATAATGTGAACTAGTGGATGGTCACGAGTCCATTTATGTGTTGAAGGGTGTAGTTGATACGTATCTCGCATGTTGGCAGGATCCAAGTTGCGTGTTGACGACTCAGCTATATCAGGAACTGTAGTAGCTGGTGCAAACGGATTAAAGAACGCATCAGGATCTTGCTCTGCGGGTTGTGGAACTGATTGTGGTGTGGGATCTTCAGCTGGATGGCGGGAGTTAGAACCAGTTTGTTCTGCTGTAGTTGGTGATACAATTGGAGGACCGTCTCTCTCAACACTTGTAGAAGTTTGTTGAGGTGAGTCTGGTACTGGAATGTTATCAGGTTGAGCAGCGGAATTAGGTGAGACCTCAGTAGGACGGTATTCAATTGTGTCATCAAATAGTGGAGCAAACAAGGTTTCTAATTCTTTGCGGTTGAGTGGCAATGGTTCAGCTGAAGATGCCGGAGAGTTAAAACGGTTAAATTCGGGTCCTAAGCTGTGTTGCTCAGAAGCCATTTGTGTGAGTTCATCAAAATTAGCGTGTATGGTTTCTTGAATTTCTCTTGTACGACGATTCCATATTCGAAAACCTTTGGAATTTTCACAATATCCAACGAACACTCCGATGTCAGCCTTTGCTTTAAGTTTACCTAAATCGTCACGATCATTTTTCGGATAGCAAAGTGCTCCAAATACATGAAAGTAATCGATGTTCGGTTTCCTTTTATGAACAATTTGATATGGTGTTTTGCGATGGCGTTTTGTGATCATGCAACGGTTTTGGGTATAACATGCGGTTGAAACAGCTTCCGCCCACAAGTAATCTGGTAATTGAGCATTAATCAACATAGTTCTAGCAGCTTCCACTAACGTCCTGTTGTGTCTTTCAACCACACCATTCTGTTCTGGGCTTCTAGGTATAGACGTTTGATGTTTAATTCCCACTTTCTCATAGTAAGACCTAAGTGTCTGATTCTTGAATTCAGTTCCATTGTCAGTTCTGACGATTCGTACCGTATTGCGTAACTGAACTTGAATTTTAGTGAGAAAGGTGATGATCATAGAAGGAGCCTGATCTTTACTTCGTAGGAAATAAACCCAAGTCCATCTGGAGAAGTCATCTACGATTACAAGTATGTAGCGTTTACCGTTGATACTTTGAACATGCATCGGTCCACATAGATCCATATGAAGCAGTTGTAAAACATGATTCGTACTTTGCTCAGGTTTAGTCGGAAAATGAGCACGAGTACTTTTTCCTTGTTCACAGGCTGAACATAAGTGATCTTTGGTAAAACGGAATCTTGGAAATCCATCGACAAGTTTATAACGAGCAAGGTCTGTCATAGTTCTGAAATTCAAGTGCGAAAGACGTTTGTGCCATAACCAAGATTTAGTCGATTCTGCTTTGGAGAGAAGACATATCGGAGATGTTGCATTCATATCTGACATAGAAATAGTATAAAGATTGGAACCACGTGAGCCAGTCATAAGATCGTTTCCTTGTAAGTCACGAACAAAGCAAGTTTTCTCACGAAATGCAACTTCTAGATCCCCATCACAGAATTGACCAACAGAGAAGAGGTTGTGTCCAAGGCCTTCCACATAGTAAACACGACTGATTTCGATGTTCCCGCTGATATAGTCACCATATCCCATTATTAGAGCGTAATGATAATTCCCGAATCTGACAGTACCAATGAACTTTGAGACAAAGTTGTGTAACAGTTTGAGATTGCCTGTCATATGTCGGGTACATCCGCTATCAACAATCCAGAGAACGAGCTGTACCACCTGTATCACAAGAAGAAGACACGGATGGAACAGAAGTAAGGGTGGAACCCAAAGACAATGTGGGTTCCTGTTGGTTAGTAACACATGTATTCAACAATTTAGGAATCCATTTAAAGTCTGGTTTGTATTGTAACCAACGTTGCCAGTTCCAACTAGTTTTTGCTTTCTTAATGTTAAATGCACTAGTAGTTGGCTCATTCCTAGATTTTTTCTCGGCACCTATGGGGGTAACTGTGATATCATTAGAAACCGTAGAAGACGGCTTTCCTAAGTTAGACTTAGAGGCAGTAGTGGGCCTAAAAGGAATGCGTGTCCTATGTTTCTTATGACGATTGAGAAGAGAATTAGCTAAACATTTTGTATGATCACCGGATGATACGCTTTTACAACAAAACACACAAGATGCATTAATATTCAAAACATTCAAAGGTTCATCATTCGTTACATTTGGATTTTGATTACAATTTGCCAGATTAGAATCTAAATCTGATGCAACATGAGTTTTATGGAAATTCCTAAGTTGGTCTTCTACTTCTTGAGCTTCTAGGTGTCCTCTCTTATGTTGCAAGATCCTATTCTTCTTTTTACTTTTTCGCTTGGGTCTGCTAACGCTAGAAGTGGAGACTAGTCCTGTAGAAGTGGAGTTATCAACATTAGTGTTTTGAACAACCTTTCCTTTATCAGTTTTGTTTAATTGATACATTCCTGGTGCTATCACCGTGGTGTCAACCATTTTTCCTTTTTGAAGTAGCTTAACTTTCTCTTTCAAATCAATGATGATGTGATTGTTGTCCTGTATTTCAGACTCAAGTAAACCATTGCAATATTTGATGTCATCGCGGTTTTGTTGCCATTCGGCGTTTTCAATTTTTAAATCCGCAATTTCTTTCTCGTATCGGAGACACCGACCTTTTAAAGACTCGTTGTTTTTGCAAATCTGACAAGAGTTTGAAACATTTTGACTTTGAAACTTCAATTCCCTTTCAAGACTTTTAGCTTGACACCATTCAAGCCTTTGATTGAGTTGACAAATTTCTTTTGAAAATTGTTTTGTCACATCATCATTTTTAATTCTCAACTTATCATTTTCCTGTTTAAGTGTCTCAATTTCCTCATTCAACAAATTATTATCAACACAATGATCATGCTTAAGCATAGAAGTACCAGAATTATAAAGATCATTCATGATAACAGACAATATATCAGCATTGAGAACTTGTTCCAAGAGTCGATCAACATCATTTTTTAAAACTCTATTTCTTTGCTTTTGAACCAAAATGTCATTTTCAGTTGCATTGAAAACGTTTATCATATTTTTGACCTCATTTTGAAGTTCCTGATCCCAACGTGTAGCATATAGACGAAGGTGTTGAACAATTGGCTTCATTTGTTTTTGAAAAATATCTCTCTTTTCTCGCTCGTAAGCGGATTGAAAAGTTTCAATTTTAATTTCAGAATTACGTTCAATTGTTTCCTCCAAAATTTCGATGTCTTCCATAAAAGTTTTGAAATAATTTAAGACATGACACGTTTTCGGTAAAGGTGTAAGTTCACCGGATGATGGTAAAGGACCATTTATTTGTGCTACAGTTTGGACAGGTGCCTCATTGTGAGATGAAACATATGACTCTTCGATAAACCATGATTTCTCAGGTAAATCCTTTTGAGTAACAAAAGATTTAGAAAGAGGTGGAGCTTTTGAATAGTCATATGGTGTCCAGTGTTGAACATAACTCATTTTTGATCGACTCTCGTCTTCAAGTTCTTCTTCTTCCTCAGTATCAAAAACAACAGCACGCACAATTGTATTATCAAACATGTGATCAATACTGTAAACCTTAGGATTTTCTTTGAAAGCTTTGTGCAGAAACATTGATTTAAAATCGCAAAGTGCAAATCCTTTATCGGGTCTCGGTTTTAAAGCAAACTTTTGAATTGTTGTGACAGAGTTCCCGTGTTTGTAAACAATGTGACGAAATTCTTTGAGTTGTTTTTCAAGATCAACAATATCACCAAGTAAATCATCTATATACTTCCTTTTTCGTGTTTTATGTTCACAAAACTCCTTTTTGCAATTTGACAATTCTGTTTCAGTTTTTGAAAGGTCTCTTTGAAGACGTTCAACTTGCATTTTCAATTCACACTTCTCACTTTCAAGTTTCGAAATCAACTTTCCGTTTGACTCAATTAAATCCTGCATTTTACGTTGAAGATCTTGTTCTTTGTTGTAAGAATCTTGAAAAGCTTTTTCAAAACTTTTTGCATGTTTAATCTTTTCTTCCTGATTTGAAAGCTGAATTTTATAACATTCAATATCTCTTGCAAATGACGCATTTTGTTCTTTTAAAGCTTTATTTTTCTCGTTGCATTTTATGATTTGCAATTGTTGAGCATCCAGTTGTTTAGATAACAATATGAGGTCAGGGTCTGGATCAAATGATGGTTCATGTTGTTCTAAATTATCATGTTTATCATTCTCAATTGGATCATCAAATGAAACAACTGTGTCATCATCAAATATGACAACTGTGCTTATTTGTTCATCTTTTTGAGAGGATGAAGATGATTTAGATGGAACAACTTGCGCCATATCTGATTCAGAAGCAGAAGGTGAGATTATTTCATTAATAAAGCATGCATTGAGGTCATGTACCTGAGACAAGCCGTCAGTGTCATACACTGGACCTGAATCATTGAGCTTAAGTTCCTGCATGTTGGCCATAAGCATCATAGCAGCATTGGCTTCCAGATCTTCCATGTCATCATCGTTGTTCACATTTGCCATGAAATTGTTATCCTGTTCAGGGAAATGTCCATCTTTTTCATCTTGAAGAGCCATGAGTAATGCCTGCTTGTGAAACTTACTACCCCGAGTTCTCGGTTTGGGACATGCTGTAGCAATATGACCTTGTTCATTGCAGTTATAGCACCATACTGCATTCCCTGAGTTGGAGTTTCTAGTTGCAACAGGTTCAGACCTTTGCTGAGAAGATACTGAGTTGTTCCTGAATCCTGCATTGTTACTAAACCTCTGACCATTCCCATAATTTCCTGAAGAGCTTCCTGAACCAGATCGACCATAGCTACGATTCTGAATTTCAACTCTTCCATCATTAACAACAGCTTGATTCCTTGTGTTAGAAGATGAACGTTGTAACAATTCGCAATTTCAGGTTAACTTTTATTCCCGAAAATTTTACTATTCACTTTTTACTATTCACTTTTCACTATTCATCTCAGAAATTTTTATTTCATATTCTCGTAAGTTAAACTATTTTAACGATAATCCGAGAATTTGACGCTCGTCGGATCATTTCTGCAAAAATCACAAAGCCGTGTCCGAGATTTACTTTTAGGTTTAAACGTCCTTCCAGCATCCCGATATATCCATAAAATATTATAAACAATAGAAATATGATTTTCTCTCATTTTAGGACAATTCCAAAAGTTTCGGAATTTTACGTTTTTCAGTTCAGCGTTTTACGCGAATTACGCGTTTTAGACCCGTGTTTCCAGTTTTTAGCAGGGTTTTAGCACCCGATAGAACCTACCACTCATTTTATATTTTATTATGGACTATATTGACATGTTTAACAATACTTTCAAGTTTCATATTTTTAGGATACCCGGTTTTACGTTTCGTGACTTAACAACTTACGGTTAGCAATTTACGGGTCCAAAACTAGCTACATAAGTAGGATAATACCAAGTTTTTGCATCTAGTCACCCTTATCTCTATATGAACGACTTAGGGGGGGGGGGGGAGGATTCACACTTGTGGCATGATCTCATGACTTTAGCCATTAGATCAATACTTATTTACAACTTTGTCTCCAAGTTTAGCAAAAATATCCTAAAAACTAACCTCCTCAATGAACCTTCCTAGACACCTTCCTAACCTCCTCTTCATGCTATAAATACAAGCTCATACCTTCATCTTTTCATCACCAAAATGCCACACCATTAATTCCTAGCACCATGATCCTTTGATCTTCAAACTACAAGTTACACTACAAAGTTCAAGGTCTTAGTATTCTCTACTTAGTTCTTAAGTTTGTTTGGTGATTCCATGGTTGAATTAGGAGCTACACAAGGTTACTAGGGCTGAAGTTAAATGATTTTCACAAGGGTTAGATCAAGGCTAGCAAGGGTTACAAGAGTTGTGGTAAAGGGTTTACAAGCATAGGTTTAGTGTCCTAGTTCATACTTGACTTCCTTTCTTAAGAGAAAGCCAAAAGTTGTAAGAAATCCTATTACACTTTCTTGCTCAATATCATTTCATGCTTATTATGTTTCTTTCATGCTATATATGGTCTTTGTATTGTGTTCATGATGTTTAAAAATGGATAAAACAAGTATTGGTATACATATGTTAACTTATGACAAGTAAACAAGCAAACTAGAGATTTTTATGGAAAACCACGACTACAATAGTATAACTTTGATATTTGACACTTACTTACTGTTAAAGAGGACTTAACAAGGAAAACATAGCAATTTGAATCACCCAAAACGAGTACACGAGTCAAAAGTTATGACCGTTTGAAGTTAGCGAAACCAAAACGGCAAAACTGCCTAAATTGCATTATGATCAAATTATGATTTTGAAAGTCCCACTTCTGGTCCGATTCATCAAAAAGTTAAAACACGAAAGTTGTCCGGAACGACGTTTTCGTTCAGGAACAAAGAAGCTCGAGACCTGAAAATGCTTTCTGAGTGATAAATTTCTTCAAATTCTTAACAGCCCATTTTTAGACCAAAGTTACTATATAATGATTATATTTAGATGAGACCAAGAGGTCTAATGACCTAAAGCCAAGACCACAACCATGGCTAAAGCCAAGATTGAGTCTCAAGACCATGGTAACAATGACCAAGGTCACGGCAAAGCCACGGCTAAAGACCATATAACTATTAAAGATCAAAAAGCTTATATATGTGTTATCAAATACTACAATAGTAGGGAGCCTCATGTGAGGAGTTCATTAAGTAAGCCGTCGAGACGAGTTGTGGATTTACGAGTTAAAGTGTCCTGGCTCCTCGAACGTTTACTCCATGACTTCTGAATTATGTCGGCCCGAACGGTAGTAAGAGATGTACAACCTATACATGTTTCATAGACCACTTATATTCAACGACTTACATTATATACTAAGTACTACATCATGAACATTATGCAAGACATATATAGGCAATTCGTCGTATTCTTAGATGTTACTCCAAACCTAAGTCGCAACGTTCTATTATAGGCTGTTCTTAGAGACTTTCGCGATTCGACTACCACTTTCATTTCTCATTACATAAGCTTAAGTGAGTCATAGCCCCTACTCTTTTCGTACTTGTTTTAACTATTGGGGGGGATACATGCTCAACTACTTGCTTACTTGTACAAATACTCAAAACATCTATACTTGACTGTGTTATACTTGATTGCTTACATACATGACTGCATTATACTTAATTGCGTTATTCTATTTATTGACTAGTAGTTGTCTTTGGGAATTGACTCCCAGTTGTCTTTGGGAAGTGGCTCCCAATTGTCTTTGGGAATTGACTCCCAGTTGTCTTTGATACATCCTAACATTTGCGAATGTTGGATACATCATAAAAGTGAGGTCTTCGGAGATGAAGTAGAGACTCACTACTAATTGCTTAATTGTCTTGATGAACTTATACATGTCTTATTCATACTATATATGTTAGCAGTGGGTTGTGAACACACAGGTTACAAGTCTCTTATGGCGGGACTTGTAACTGAGTGGATTCACGATGCCTTTGCTGTGTGATCATTCTTTAAGGCTTTTTCAACTGTTTTAAGACAAACTCTATGAACTCACCAACCATTGTGTTGACACTTTAGCATGTTTATCTCAGGTTAGTAAGGCGATAGCTAGTGCGTGGAACTTAGAGTCAAGCTGCATATTCTGAAGACTTACGCTTTTTATCATTTACCATTCAAAACATTTGTATACATTTATGTATCATACTTTGGAATCTCATGTTTGTAACTTTGAATTCATTAATCGAATGGTAACTTTTCAAAACGTCTCATTTAGAGTTCGTTTTCTATAACTTGTACTTTGTATTATGAAGTAGCACCCCTATGACACAGTCTTCCGCTGCGGTATTTTGGGGGTGTTACAGATTGGTACCAGAGCCTTGGTTATAGAGAACTAGGTTGCATTTAGTGCCTAGACTATAACTGCTATATACGTTGGGACCTTCCTCTTTATTTGCCTTACACACACTACATACGCATACGCTTCTTGGTAGTTGTTGGTTTAGTTCCACGCTGTTAGATGATGTGACTTTAGTATTATAAGGAGCCCCAGAGATTCGCCGAGTCATTAAAAACATGGAGCTCAGTAATAACTAATTAGTTAACTTGATCTTGTGACAGTTCTTGTTTGATTAGACACAAGATTTGAGTTAAATAATATTATTGCTTAGCTTTAGGGATTTGATGACTTGATTATCTTACTATCGGCCTCAGAAGGCGGATTTTGTGTCGGAAATTCTTAAGTAGGATGATTTAGAATCTCCTTATTTAAATGGATTGGGACGCCTCTTCAGTTAAATAAAGAAATTGTAAATCACCGAACCATAAGTTTATGAGACTTTACTTACATAAATTTGGACGCTTCTTTATGTAAGTAATGTGTTATAAATAAGTGGGCTTAATTGTAGCCGATACGACTCCTTAACCAAAAACTTAGACGAATCAGAGTAAACACCACTATATTAGAGATCCCGAATTCTCTTAGACACATCGTAAGTAATTAACATCAACTGAACTTCGGGACGAAGTTCTCCTTAAGGGGTACAGACTGTAACAATTCGCAATTTCAGGTTAACTTTTATTCCCGAAAATTTTACTATTCACTTTTTACTATTCACTTTTCACTATTCATCTCAGAAATTTTTATTTCATATTCTCGTAAGTTAAACTATTTTAACGATAATCCGAGAATTTGACGCTCGTCGGATCATTTCTGCAAAAATCACAAAGCCGTGTCCGAGATTTACTTTTAGGTTTAAACGTCCTTCCAGCATCCCGATATATCCATAAAATATTATAAACAATAGAAATATGATTTTCTCTCATTTTAGGACAATTCCAAAAGTTTCGGAATTTTACGTTTTTCAGTTCAGCGTTTTACGCGAATTACGCGTTTTAGACCCGTGTTTCCAGTTTTTAGCAGGGTTTTAGCACCCGATAGAACCTACCACTCATTTTATATTTTATTATGGACTATATTGACATGTTTAACAATACTTTCAAGTTTCATATTTTTAGGATACCCGGTTTTACGTTTCGTGACTTAACAACTTACGGTTAGCAATTTACGGGTCCAAAACTAGCTACATAAGTAGGATAATACCAAGTTTTTGCATCTAGTCACCCTTATCTCTATATGAACGACTTAGGGGGGGGGAGGATTCACACTTGTGGCATGATCTCATGACTTTAGCCATTAGATCAATACTTATTTACAACTTTGTCTCCAAGTTTAGCAAAAATATCCTAAAAACTAACCTCCTCAATGAACCTTCCTAGACACCTTCCTAACCTCCTCTTCATGCTATAAATACAAGCTCATACCTTCATCTTTTCATCACCAAAATGCCACACCATTAATTCCTAGCACCATGATCCTTTGATCTTCAAACTACAAGTTACACTACAAAGTTCAAGGTCTTAGTATTCTCTACCTAGTTCTTAAGTTTGTTTGGTGATTCCATGGTTGAATTAGGAGCTACACAAGGTTACTAGGGCTGAAGTTAAATGATTTTCACAAGGGTTAGATCAAGGCTAGCAAGGGTTACAAGAGTTGTGGTAAAGGGTTTACAAGCATAGGTTTAGTGTCCTAGTTCATACTTGACTTCCTTTCTTAAGAGAAAGCCAAAAGTTGTAAGAAATCCTATTACACTTTCTTGCTCAATATCATTTCATGCTTATTATGTTTCTTTCATGCTATATATGGTCTTTGTATTGTGTTCATGATGTTTAAAAATGGATAAAACAAGTATTGGTATACATATGTTAACTTATGACAAGTAAACAAGCAAACTAGAGATTTTTATGGAAAACCACGACTACAATAGTATAACTTTGATATTTGACACTTACTTACTGTTAAAGAGGACTTAACAAGGAAAACATAGCAATTTGAATCACCCAAAACGAGTACACGAGTCAAAAGTTATGACCGTTTGAAGTTAGCGAAACCAAAACGGCAAAACTGCCTAAATTGCATTCTGATCAAATTATGATTTTGAAAGTCCCACTTCTGTTCCGATTCATCAAAAAGTTAAAACACAAAAGTTGTCCGGAACGACGTTTTCGTTCAGGAACAAAGAAGCTCGAGACCTGAAAATGCTTTCTGAGTGATAAATTTCTTCAAATTCTTAACAGCCCATTTTTAGACCAAAGTTACTATATAATGATTATATTTAGATGAGACCAAGAGGTCTAATGACCTAAAGCCAAGACCACAACCATGGCTAAAGCCAAGGTTGAGTCTGAAGACCATGGTAACAATGACCAAGGTCACGGCAAAGCCACGGCTAAAGACCATATAACTATTAAAGATCAAAAAGCTTATATATATGTTATCAAATACTACAATAGTAGGGAGCCTCATGTGAGGAGTTCATTAAGTAAGCCGTCGAGACGAGTTGTGGATTTACGAGTTAAAGTGTCCTGGCTCCTCGAACGTTTACTCCATGACTTCGAAATTATGTCGGCCCGAACGGTAGTAAGAGATGTACAACCTATACATGTTTCATAGACCACTTATATTCAACGACTTACATTATATACTAAGTACTACATCATGAACATTATCCAAGACATATATAGGCAATTCGTCGTATTCTTAGACGTTACTCCAAACCTAAGTCGCAACGTTCTATTATAGGCTGTTCTTACAGACTTTCGCGATTCGACTACCACTTTCATTTCTCATTACATAAGCTTAAGTGAGTCATAACCCCTACTCTTTTCGTACTTGTTTTAAATATTGGGGGGGATACATGCTCAACTACTTGCTTACTTGTACAAATACTCAAAACGTCTATACTTGACTGTGTTATACTTGATTGCTTACATACATGACTGCGTTATACTTAATTGCGTTATTCTATTTATTGACTAGTAGTTGTCTTTGGGAATTGACTCCCAGTTGTCTTTGGGAAGTGGCTCCCAGTTGTCTTTGGGAATTGACTCCCAGTTGTCTTTGATACATCCTAACATTTGCGAATGTTGGATACATCATAAAAGTGAGGTCTTCGGAGATGAAGTAGAGACTCACTACTAATTGCTTAATTGTCTTGATGAACTTATACATGTCTTATTCATACTATATATGTTAGCAGTGGGTTGTGAACACACAGGTTACAAGTCTCTTATGGCGGGACTTGTAACTGAGTGGATTCACGATGCCTTTGCTGTGTGATCATTCTTTAAGGCTTTTTCAACTGTTTTAAGACAAACTCTATGAACTCACCAACCATTGTGTTGACACTTTAGCATGTTTATCTCAGGTTAGTAAGGCGATAGCTAGTGCGTGGAACTTAGAGTCAAGCTGCATATTCTGAAGACTTACGCTTTTTATCATTTACCATTCAAAACATTTGTATACATTTATGTATCATACTTTGGAATCTCATGTTTGTAACTTTGAATTCATTAATCGAATGGTAACTTTTCAAAACGTCTCATTTAGAGTTCGTTTTCTATAACTTGTACTTTGTATTATGAAGTAGCACCCCTATGACACAGTCTTCCGCTGCGGTATTTTGGGGGTGTTACAAACGTTGACGATTGTTTGTTTTGTTGGAGAATTTGCTGAAAGCACGAGCAATAAGAGCAAGTCCCTGATTCAACGTATTGAAGTCATCATCGTCATCATCATTGGAGTTGGAGTAGTACACAGCATCATTGTTGTTTAACGGAACAAGTTGAGTAGAAGAATCTTGTTGAGATGAATCATAAGGGACCATTTGGTTCGAGGTGGAAGATTATGGATAACTGAAGTAGTTCTGCTCTTGAACGTATGCATGATTTGACAGTGGTGGTGGAGCATAGGGAGATTGAGCTACGAGAGCCAAAGAATTTGGTGTTGGTGTTGGTGTGTATCCTCCTCGTAGAGCTCTATCTTTTTCCACTTCAGGTTCATGGTGTTTCAGAAAATCATACAACAATCCATATGGAGCATCATGAAGATTCTTCGTTTGACGAACAAATGTCACATATTTATGCCAATCAGGGCCAAGACTACCAAAAAATTTGGAGTTCACAGCGATCCTTGGTACTGTGATTTTATGACGTTCCAGATCATTGACTACATTTGTGAAACGATGATAGTAGGATTCAAGTGTCTCTCCTAGTTCAATTGTGATGTCAGTGTATTCCATGTAGAGTTTGGATTCCATGTCATCTTTGTTCAGTTGAGTGCCTTCCATTAGGAGATGAACGTGTTCCCACATAGCTTTGGCTGTTTTCTGAGCATCGACACTTCGATAGATTGGACTTGGTATACCTTGAAGTATATAAGCCATTGCATATTGATCAGCATCACGATGTAGTTTCTGTTCTTCAGTGAGTGAAGTTTCTGGAAGAGGTCTATCACCAGGAGGACGTGGAGGATCAGCAGTTGGATCACCAGCTTCAAATCGTGTTGGCCACTCAAATGGTCCTTCAAGTATCACTTGTTTCAAGAATTTCCCATGAGGTTGCTTAAGTTCAAGAAATCTTAAGAATCGACTTGACCATTGAACATAGTTTCCAGGTGTAAGCATTGGAGGTGTTTCAAGTGATCCTGCCTCATGTCGGGATTGTTGAGTTGTAATAACTTCACACATTCTGTCAAACCAGTGAGGTTGTTTGGAGGAAAACTGAGTGTTTTGTTGTGGCACTTGATATGGTTGTTGTTGAGGAATGATCTGATGTTGTTGCATCATTAGGTAATGATGTAGTGGATTGTATGTTTGTCTCTGAGAAGGTTGTTGATTCATAATGTGCGAAAGGTATTGTTGTTGCTGATACTGCGGATTTTGTTGTTGCTGATACTGCGGATGTTGCTGAATGTGAGGGAAGTAGTGATTAGGTGGTTGAGACATCTTAGAACACTTGTGTAGAAATGGATCTTGTAGAAAGTGTAGATTAAACCAAGTATCGAAAAAACTTAGCACAACTTCAGATTGCGAAACTTTGACAGGGATTGCCAAACTTTCAAATGATTTCGAAAAAACTGGTACAACCGTGATTGTGATAATGATTGCGAAACTTCAGGTTATCGAGAAACACAGTTTGCGAAAAGTTGGCAGGTTTTCGAAAAACTTGAAATTTCGAAATAATCAAGAGTTTTCGAAACTTTTATGTTATCGAAATAATAGATTTCGAAATTTTAATAAGTTTTCGATAACTTTGTGATTTCGAAAAAAAATGTAAGTTTTTTCGAAAAAACACAAGATTGCGAAACACAGTTTTCGAAATTATACAATTTCGAAAACTTTCCCAAAAGTCGAAGTACTTAACTTTCTTATACAAGAAAGAAAATACCGAGTCCACACAAACGAAGTCGAGGTAGTGCACTTAGAGAAGATCTCGAAAAAGTAACTATAGAGAATTTCGATAACTTGGTAGTTGTTGTTTTACAAAGAAAGCAATCCTAAAACTCGTTTTTATTTCAAGATACTTGTACTTTTGTGTGTAAAATGAGTAGATTTTAAAGAAAGTAGAAAACTTTAAGAAATTTTCCAAACTTAAAGAAATTTCGATAAAAGTACAAGTGACCAAAATCGAATAGTTTTGTAAAAAGTTTGGAACTTTTTTGTTAGTTTTGATTTTAAACACAAGTTTGTAAGCAAAGATGTGAGAAAAAACAAGAAACTAACAAGAAAGTTTAAAATTTTCACAAAAATTCGATAAAAAAAAAACGACTTTTAAGATGTAAATCAATGAAAACAATAACTACACCTTCCTCTAGCGAATGATACCACTTGTTAGGTCACCATTATGTAAACACAAGCACAATATTGATAGAAATGAGATGAGAATGAGAGTGGGATGATTATGAGAAATTTGAGAATATGAATTGCAAGAGTTTCCTTAATGTTTTCAAATAACCAACCAAATACAAATGAGGCCTAAGACTAGTATTTATAGGAAAGGAGCTAGGGCAACATCCCTACTCCATCCTTTACATAAAACGTGTGGGCTTCAAGCCCATGGGTCATATTACTTAGGCCTAGTAAACATGTAACTTAACCAATATTGTAAGTAATAAATAACTTAAGCAACCTATTATTACAAATGACCGAGACTTGACAAAATAGTAAAAACTTAGGTTCCAACAAACCCGTATCATAATTACTTGACCATTTAAGCCATATTACTTGGCTAGTTAAGTCAACTAATTTTCCCACACCATTAGCGTTGTACTCATTTTTAGTACACGAAACCCCCCTCCGAGACTATCTTTTCGTTTCTAACTTTAAGCATCTTACTTAAAGGAAGAAGTTGTTACACACCACTTAAATGTACAACTAAATCGCCTTAGCCTTCCGTGTATGCACTCATCTTTAGTGCATTATTGTTATTTGTTTAAACCCTTAGTTAATTATCTAATTGATTACATGGTTGCTAAGTCGAGTTATATCCTTGTACATATTGTTTTGGGACGATTGGGACTCGGGTAAAGTACTTATTTTATGGAGTAATGGGGAAGAGCATCATATATTACCCCCATATGTGCGTTAAGCTAAAAAGTACTCCAAGTGTTTTGATTTTCTTAATTCGTGTCATTAGATTAGTTTATTGTAAAGTATGTAAAAATTCAAGTGTAAGGGGAATTTTCAATCCCTATGATGTATTATTTTGGATGGTAGGGTAAGAGTGTATGAAAAAGAAAAAAAAATCGAAAAAATTAAAAAAAAAAAAATAGAAAAAGAAAAAGAAAAAAAAACATACGAACTACCATCCCGTTTCATTCTATGTTCATTTTATGTTTTTGTTATTTTTGATTTATTAGCTTAAGTCGAGTCGAGTCTTGGCTTAGCAACGCCACATTGTACATGTAATTGACCAAGATTATTAACTTGCCACCAGTAAAGACTGCCTATATTCAACAAAACCGTGTATTCCACATCCCTACACCTAACGTTACAACCCCTTTTAAAAGACATCTTTGATAGTTTATCCTAGGTGCTTACGCCATGTGGTGGAGGTTTGATCCTTTACCAAGCCTATGGTAATCTATTTTGCTGTGACAGGTAGTGAGAGATGTTTTCCATTTCCATAATGTGATATTACTTTATTACACCCGAGAGATGTGAGTATCTAAACACTATTTGTGAGGTGCTAGTGTATGACCTCCGTGCTTGTCTTTGGTCTTCAGTGGAACGATTATTTGTTGTAATTACTTTTATATTAGTGTTAAATGACCCCTAACTTGTATTTTGACTAGAATAAAAGCGCATTTGCTTGAGGACAAGCAAATCTCAAGTGTAAGAGTATATGATGAGGCGAAAAATGAACCGTTTTTAGGGGTCATTTAGGCCCGAAATTGAATTTATTTGATCAAATATTGCCCTAAATCGTTCCTTTTGTGATTTTAAGTACTTTGGGAGTGCATTCTAGAAAAGGAAGCATTTTGGACGTTTTTGGATCATAAAAGTGAAGAAAACGGCAAAGTCTTAATTTTCCATGCCGAGAACAGTACCTGACGGCGTCAAGAAGGAAATTTTGACGGCGTCAGGAGTAACCTGAAGGCGTCAAGAGAAGGGCGTCAAGAACAATTTTGGTGACGGCCTGCAAATGGAATACACGTGACGGCGTCAAACCCAGATCTCGGCAGTCTGAGAATTTATTTGGCGACGAGATGACGGCGTCAGAAATTTACTCTTGACGCCGTCACCACACAAAATCTATATATACTTTTCAATTTTTCATTCATTAAGAGAGGAACTTGTGTGGAGAATACTTGGGTCGAACCTAATAAACCCTAGGTCATTTGTAACAGTATTTTCAAGGGTTTTTACCCCTTGAAACCTTTGATGTTCAATTGAGATAAGTCCTCTTTCAATTAATTCAATATGTCTATGTGTTGTTTGAATATATCTTATGCTTGTCTTGATTTCAACATGCTAGGATAGATCTTTCATGTGTTTGCTTAGATGTAATGAAACCTAGATGTTGATTATAGGTTGATTGCTTGTTTATAGTTGTAATGGATGAATGATTTCAATGTTAGGCTTAAGAAAACTGGCAGATCTCCATTGTGTAACTTGCTTGAACGTCTTAAGTAATATGAACCGATGTGTACTAGGTTTTATTGGTTGTATTTAATGCATGACCGAATTCTAGTGATCCCATGTTAGGAGCTTCTTAGCCGGCTCGACATAGGAGTGAAGTAGGAGCTTATAGGATTGGGGAAGTAAGTATGCCACCCCATGAATGGTATTAAGGAATAGAATCCATCATCCACGCAACTGTAACAAGTAATTAACCTGTAAAAGATATCTAGGGAGTAGTGAAATCTAAGTAAACACAATTCTCCCATACATTGCTCACACCACTATCTTAATTTTGTTTATTTTCATTTTTATTATTTTATTTTGATTGCATCTTTAGTTATTGGGTTAGTTGATTAGCAACTAATTCCTCCCAACTCCTTCATAACCGAGATTTTTAATTGCTTTTATAAAATATAAAAATTACAAAAAGAATCATCCCTCATCTCTAGACCTAGTCTTTAGGTTTTCTAATCCTAGCGACACTATTCCTAAGTTAAACGATCAATCCCCTGGTAATTG
Source organism: Artemisia argyi (assembly GCA_030686995.1). Lineage (NCBI taxonomy): Eukaryota > Viridiplantae > Streptophyta > Magnoliopsida > Asterales > Asteraceae > Artemisia > Artemisia argyi. The sequence continues at coordinate 172,033,923 of CM060701.1, read as the reverse complement.
TCACTATACTATACTGCAACGATCAGGTACACTGCCTGGTGGGGGTTGTAAGCTTCTCGAGATCCCTCGAGAGGTAAAGCCTGGTGCAATCCCTACGCATCAGGTTTATAGGATGTGAGTGTTGAGTTATTTGGCTTGTGTAGATACGTGAGCAGGTCTAGTGAGTCATTCAAGTAATAATGTATATAAAAAGCAAAAATTTACCTGTGAAATACCTACTATATGTATTTGTAATGGGAATGATAGTAATGGGTGTTTGTGGGTTGTTATAGTCTTACCCCCATAGAGAAAATCTCGTCCCGAGATTTTGACGATTATAGGAGTAGGGGAGAGAAATAGTCGAGAAAGTAGAGAAAGAAGAAGATTATCGAGGAAAGTGATGTGAAAAGGAGGAAGATTTTGCACAACCAAAGTAAGAATTGCTAGTACAGATACCAGATACTTAGGTTTTTATATCTCATTATTTGCAAATAAAGGCATCCCAATATTTGAAAACAAGAGCGTATAAACTCTTAACCTATTTGACTTATAACTTTCTCATTAAAATGTAGGAACATCCTAGTTCATTTTAAGAGGATAGTCATTATAAATCATCCTTAAGTAGTATCGGTGGAAAATGAAGAGAGTTTTACCATATTTAAGGATATATGGTAAGGAAATTTTAGAGACAAGTTTCAATTGATAGAGGCCATATCAGGGAAGACAAGTTCTAGAAGCAGTAGTGGAATATTCTAGTCAAGTAGAGACAAGTTCTAATGTTCTCCGGTTTAGCAACTTGTCACATGGTAGATCCCCATGTTAAGACTAGAATGACGGACGTAAAAGATCTAATTTTTACAATTTCTTGCAAAGCGAGATTTAATATCGTAGTCAAACATAATGAGAATTACAATTCGATGTAGATATTCTTACAAGTTCTAACTAATAGAAACTTGCATTATGACGAGAAATGCAAGTTCTAACTAATAGAGCATTGCAGGATGAGGTAGGGAGAGAATATAGAGAGAAGAAAATAGAGTGTAAAATGACGGAGAGTTAAAAATGAAGGGAAATGGAGTGAAGGACTTATGGGAGTGGAGCGGAGTGAAAAAGGAAAAAGGATGAATGGGTAAAGTAGGGGAAATGGAAAAGGAAAAAGTAGTTTGGAGTGTGAGGTGTTTGGTTCCATTGAGGTAGAGGGTTCTAAAGAGGGATTAGGTTTAAGTGTTTTCTTTCCTAAGGGTTGTATATCCTTATTTTTAGGTGTTGTTTCAGGTTTACTCTTTTGTTTTAGGTTGTCTATTTTATGTCCTAAGTACTTAAAACCGGGTAGAGTAATATCCATAGTATTTCCTAAGTGAAATTTCCTAATGGGTATTCTAAAAATTGTCAAATCCTAAGGTATAATCTAAAATCCTTAAGTGTATAAGTATGGTTATCCTAAGGGCTAGGTATGGGTAATCTACGACCTAAATCTACTTATTCCTATGGGGTAAGTGTGTCTATCCTAAATTAAGGTTCTAAAGGCTTAGGGTGTGTGTTATCTAATCCTAGGTTTTTCCAAATTTCTATTCTAATCCTAAAGTCTTATCCTAGATCTATTGGGGTAGGGGTTTTTGGTTTCATCTAAGTTATTTAAAATCTCATCTAATTGGTTTTCCTCATCTTCTAGAGTCAACCTAGAGGGTTTTTCTCCAATTTTATCTTTCCAAGATGGAATGGGAGGGTTTATTATGTAAGGTGTAGGGTTAAAAGTATAGGGTTCCCTAAAGTCAAATCTAGGGGTATAGGTGGGGATATGGTCTTTAGGTATATATGGTTCTCTCGGGAGAAAGAAACCATGTGGTTCTGTTTTATGGGCAGGGAAGAGTGGATGTATAATGGGGTTTAGGGGAGGTAGGGGTGATGTCTTAGCATAGAAATCTCTTAGGTGTTTTAAATTAGGGTTATCTATGCTATTCCTAAAGTCTTCTAAGTTATAGGGTTTAGGGGAGTAATCTAGTACATTCGGAGAGAAAAGATCATTCTCCGGATGTGGACTAGATGAGATAGGGGTAAAGTAGAAGGGAGTAGACATAAGTATATAATAAAGAAAATACTGTAAATCATTTAGCAGTTAAGCAGGAAATAATTATACTTACCTTAGTACATATGGTTATGGAGGATGGCAGAGGTACTGAAGACTTCCTCGGGTTTAGGAAAAATCGTTGTAGTTTAAGTTTTGACCTTGTTCTCTACAACTGAAGCTCTGATACCAATCTGTAACACCCCCATTTTTCACTGATCGCAGCAGATAAAGTGTTTGGGGTATTACTTCATAGAATCACAAATATAGTAATAGAAAACGAATCGAAAAGAGACGTTTTGAAAAATTAGTTATCATTCATAATTATCAGAGTTTTAATTATAAAAGATATACTTTTATTTTGTTGAGGTCCCAAAAATCTAAGAGTTAGGTTGGTGGTGTTTGAATGATAACCATGAGAAGTCTTCCGAGTTCAGTACTTCCTTCCGCCATAGGTCCATAGAAGTAATTAACCTAGAATAAATACTTAAAAAGTCAACACTAGGTGTTGAGTGAGAATCATAGGTTTAGGTGTTAGTGAATACAAATTCCCTAGGTTCAGTTGTTACACCATATCTGGGAAAATGCAAGTTTTTGTGATAATTGTGATGCAATCACAATTATCAGGAGTTTAGTAGGTTGCACTAAGCTCATGAATCACACCTTAACGATCCGGGTCATGTGGGCTCCAGACCCAACATGAGGGGATAGAAGGATAACTTGCCAAAGTTATACCTTGAGTGGATTCAAATATAGTACTTATTGGTACCACCTATTGGGATGTTAATACCAACCGGAGTTGTCAAACTCCAATAGATCTATCAACTATATTGGTGTTCGATTGGATAAAACCTTCCAAACGATTAGATTCATGAATTTTGTTTATGTAGTGGTGGCAGTTAGTTTACTCGTGCAAAAAACCAAATAAAAAGACTTGTATTTGGTTTTAAGTAAAGCATTTAGCATGTATCACCCTTACAGGGTATATAAAAGCATTTAGAGAGAAAGATTAAAAAGATGTAAGGCTATGAAGACTCACCTGGGTGTAGAGTAATCTAAGTAATGCAAATAGTGACTCGGGAACTAGACCGCCTTACTCACGTATCCTAGTGTTGTTGTTGTTGGTTTTGTATGTATGTCAAGCTTTTAGTTATCATGTTTTATGTTTCTTAAGTTATTGTTTTTAGGTTTGTTAATGTTTTAGATATAACATAACACCGTTCAGGCCATTGTAATTCAGAAGTATATGACTCCTCACATGAAGCTCCCTACTATTGTATTATGTTATCAACATAATACCGTTCGGGCCATCATAATTCAGAAGTATATGCAATAATCGTTCGAGGAGTCAGGGCACTTTAATTTGTAAACCCAACAAACTCGTCAAAAATGAAATATCCACATAGTACTCCTCGCATGAAGCTCCCTAGTATTGTGTTATGCATCTAACTTTATTTAGGTTTTATACTTATATGATATTTTCACTTTTTACCCTTATAGTTTATATATTTACATTTTTTACCCTAAGTTTTATATTACTTATACTATTTATACTAATAACTATCTATACTAGACACAACTAGTCCCTAGACTTCTAAATTAACCTAAGACTCCTAAGTTTTCTATATTTACCATTTTTGACCTTTAACTTATACTATTTACGTTTTTAGTCCTTTTAGTTTATATTTAGGTTATTATCTATCCTAATGTTTTAATATTATGCAAAACTAATCCTTACTACTTATAACTTCTAGGAAAGTTCAAAAACTGTCCCTAGACTTTATAATTTCAGGAATTTATGATATATACCCCTATGCATGTAAACTATTGCAAAACTAGTCCTAATATGCATGTAACTTATGTTTTATCTAGTATTTAAGTTTTCTAGCCTATGTTTTACTTATTTTAAGTTATTTAACTTATATTTAACTAGTGTATTCCCTAATTTAACTACCTAAAGCATGCATGCAAGTATATGACTCAATCTAGGGTTTTAAAATATAAACTAGCAAGTAGAATGGTTCTAGGCTCATGCAAGGTTATCTAAGCTATCTAAGGCATCTAAAATTTTTCCTAAGACTATATTAAAGCTATATAAACTAAAATTAAGACTTACTTGGATGGGGGGGGGGTTTATGTGGGTTAGAACTAGGGCTAGGGTTTTCTAGGGTTTCCTCGACTCAAACTAGACTCGACAAGCATGCAAGGCTCTATCACTCGACTTCTAAGCTTACTAGGTTTCTTATACTACTATCAAGACCAGAATATATGGGGTGGTGAGGAAAAGAGAGGTGTGCATTGGAAATGGAGGAGGTATGAGGGTATTTATAGCCTCGTAAACCTTGGGGACCAAGAAAACGGGTGCATGGTGTCACGAGAAGGGGGGTGACTAACCATAACTACATAGTGGCTAATGGGAGCTACAATGGTGATAGGGCTAGTCTATATGGCGGTGTGGGTATTTGTGGAGGAGATAAGGCTTTGGAGTCGGTTTAGGAGCAAGGTGGTGACAAGTAGCTTACACACCTCCTTACTTGGGTGCTTGGAGGTGCTTGTAAGCTGCTTGATGGGTTTAGGGTAATTAGGGGTGGTTTAGTGGTGGATTAGGGGTGATTAGGGGTGGATTAGTAGTGGATTAGTGTTGGATTAGTTTAGTAGGTAATGGAGGTGTATGGTAGGTTACTTGGTAGTATCAAGAAGGTGTATAAGCTGCTTGAGGAGTGGTGGTAGAGTGCTTGCTTGCTTATGTTTAGGTTTTACTATGCTTTAGTTAAGTTTAGACCTAGTTTCTACTTACTATGTGTTTAAGGTTTTACCTAAGGTTTAGTGCCTAACTTAAGTTCCTAAGTGTACCTAATGACTAATCCTAAGACCTAAAGGTTTTTTCTAAGTGGTAGTGGCCTAAGGGGAAGTTTTGGGTGGGTTTAGATCTAATTCTAGTTATCTATGACCTAGTTATAGTTTAGGGCTTAGGAGGTTTATATCTAAGTTCTAAGGGTTCTATTCTATAACCTAATAGTCCTAATATATCCTAATATACCTAAAGATACTCTTACTTAAGCCTTGAACACATTCTTACTAGCTTAACTAAGCATGTAGGTTCAGATAAGCACATAATCCTACTTAAGTTTTAGTTTAGGGTTTATTAGTGTTTTATGTTATGTTTAGTATTTTAGATTGGTGTATTACTTATTGTGGTGTTGTTATGAGTTTATGCTTGACATACCTGGGGTTTATAGGATGTAACTGTTGAGTTATTTGGCTTGTGTAGATACGTGAGCAGGTCTAGTGAGTCATGCAAGTAATAATGTATATAAAAAGCAAAAAATTACCTGTGAAATACATACTATAGGTATTTGTAATGGGAATGATAGTAATGGGTGTTTGTGGGTTGTTATAGTCTTACCCCCTTAGGGAAAATCTCGTCCCGAGATTTTAACGATTATAAGAGTAGGGGAGAGAAATAGTCGAGAAAGTAGAGAAAGAAGAGGATTATCGAGGAAAGTGATGTGAAAAGGAGGAAGATTTTGCACAGGCGAAGTAAGAATTGCTTGTACAGATACCAGATATTAGGTTTTTATATCTCATTATTTGCAAATAAAGTTGTGCTAATATTTGAAAACAAGAGCGTATAAACTCTTAACCTATTTGACTTATAACTTTCTCATTAAAATGTAGGAACATCCTAGTTCATTTTAAGAGGATAGTCATTATAAATCATCCTTAAGTAGTATCGGTGGAAAATGAAGAGAGTTTTACCATATTTAAGGATATATGGTAAGGAAATTTTTAGCGACAAGTTTCAACTGATAGAGGCCATATCAGGGAAGACAAGTTCTAGAAGATGTAGAGGAATATTCTAGTCTAGTAGAGAAAAGTTCTAATATTCTCCGGTTTAGCAACTTGTCACATGGTTGATTCCCATTTTAAGACTAGAACGACGGACGTAGAAGATCTCATTTTTACAATTTCTTGCAAAGCGAGATTTAATATCGTAGTCGGACATAATGAGGATTACAGTTCGATGTAGATATTCTTACAAGTTCTAACTAATATAAACTTGCATTATGATGAGAAATGCAAGTTCTAACTAATAGAGCATTGCAGGATGAGGTAGGGAGAGAATATAGAGAGAAGAAAATAGAGTGTAAAATGACGGAGAGTTAAAAATGAAGGGAAATGGAGTGGAGGATTTATGGGAGTGGATGGGAGTGAAAAAGGAAAAAGGATGAATGGGTAAAGTAGGGGAAATGGAAAAGGAAAAAGAAATTTGGAGTGGGTTTAGTGGGGAAAATTGAAAAGTATGGTTTTAAATTTGTGGAGTGGGGGAAAAAGCGGGAAAATGGGATTTTAAAGAGTAAGAAGAAGTGAGAGGAAAAGATTTAAACGGTAGAAGGAGAGAAATGAAAAGATGAGATTAAACGGAAGAGTAAGAGTATAGGATACCTGAAGGAGAATATCCTATCGGAGTTTTAGATGTATTAGATATCTTTCCCAGAGTTTTGTTTTCCCCCTAAGGTTCTTCTAACTAATATTAATTTCTAAGGGTGAGGTGTTTTGTTTCATTGAGGTAGAGGGTTCTAAAGATGGATTAGGTTTAAGTGTTTTATTTCCTAAGGGTTGTATATCCTTATTTTTAGGTGTTGTTTCAGGTTTACTCTTTTGTTTTAGGTTGTCTATTTTATGTCCTAAGTACTTAAAACCGGGTAGAGTAATATCCATAGTATTTCCTAAGTGAAATTTCCTAACGGGTATTCTAAAAATTGTCAAATCGTAAGGTATAATCTAAAATCCTCAAGTGTATAAGTATGGTTATCCTAAGGGCTAGGTATGGGTAATCTATGACCTAAATCTACTTATTCCTATAGGGTAAGTGTGTCTATCCTAAATTAAGGTTCTAAAGGCTTAGGGTGAGGGTTATCTAATCCTAGGTTTTTCCTTATTTCTATTCTAATCCTAAAGTCTTATCATAGATCTATTGGGGTATGGGTTTTTGGTTTCTAATCCTAATGGTCTAAGGTTTTCTAATCCTAAAGGTCTAAGGTTTCTAATCCTAGGGTGTTCTAATCCTAAAGGTCTAAGGTTTTTTAATCCTAGGGTGTTCTAATCCTAATGGTCTAAATCCTAATAGTCTATCTAACCTCAAGTATGGAAATCCTAACTAAAGTTTTCGCGTTTACTAAAGGGGATAGGGGAAAACAAGCTCGGGTATTATAGTAATCTAAAAGGAATATGCTTATATATGAGAATCATATATTTGCACATGGAGTAGTTAGGGGTAGATCTCTAAATAGAACGAAGATAGCTTAAGAAAGCCATGGAAAGAAGTGAAGGTTTAGAGATCAGAGGAGAAAGAATTCAGATCCCTATGGTGAAGAATGAGGATTCTCACCATTGGTAAAGGGGAAAAAGAGTTGAAAAGGGTTAGAGTAAGATAAATTTAAAACAGTTTAGAGATTCTATTTACCTAAGACATCGGGGTAGGTTAGGGGTAAGGGTTGAGGGTAAGGGTTAAGGGTTTTTCCTAAGGGTTTTCTAAGGTGAAGGGTAATCCTAAGTCTAGTTATTCTAATCTATCCTAATTGTGGGGTACCAGGTAGTTTCTAAATCCTAACTTATTTTATTTATTTTCTATTCTACTTATCGTAAAGGCTCTAACTATCCTAAGGCATGTCTCCTAGAGTTATTTATTTACCTAAGTTTTCTAAAGTTTCCTAATTACCTAATTCTATGTGTTAGTGTTTTCTAAGTTTACCTCGTCAGTATCTATTATCATTTCTAAAGTGCAAATCCCAAAGCGGGAAAAGCTATTTTATGGTGATGTTTCATTTGGTGTTTCTGTAATTTAGCTATTTTAAAATGGTTTTCTTGTAAATTCTCTCTTAAACTACTATAGTCAGGTTGATTATCTAAGTTATTATTATTATGTCCTTTTTCTATCTTCTCAAGGAGATCAAGAAGAATTTCATCTAAGTTATTTAAAATCTCCTCTAATTGGTTTTTCTCATCTTCTAGAGTCAACCTAGAGGGTTTTTCTCCAATTTCATCTTTCCAAGATGGAATGGGAGGGTTTATTATGTAAGGTGTAGGGTTTAAAGTATAGGGTTTCCTAAAGTCAAATCTAGGGGTATAGGTGGGGATAGGGTGTTTAGGTATGTATGGTTCTCTCGGGAGAAAGAAACCATGGGGTTCTGTTTTATGGGTAGGGAAAAGTGGATGTATAATGGGGTTTAGGGGAGGTAGGGGTGATGTCTTAGCATAGAAATCTCTTAGGTTTTTTAAATTAGGGTTATCTAGGCTATTCCTAAAGTCTTCTAAGTTATAGGGTTTAGGGGAGTAATCTAGTACATTCGGAGAGGAAAGATCATTCTCCGGATGTGGACTAGATGAGATAGGGGTAGAGTAGAAGGGAGTAGACATAACTATATAATAAAGAAAATATTGTAAATCATTTAGCAGTTAAACAGGAAACAATTATACTTTCCTTAGCACATATGGTTATGGAGGATGGCAGAGGTACTGAAGACTTCCTCGGGTTTAGGAAAAATTGTTGTAGTTTAGGTTTTGACCTTGTTCTCTACAACTGAAGCTCTGATACCAATCTGTAACACCCCCATTTTTCACTGATCGCAGCGGATAAAGTGTTTGGGGTATTACTTCATAGAATCACATATACAATAATAGAAACTACTCGAAAAGAGACGTTTTGAAAAATTAGTTATCATTCATAATTATCAGAATTTTAATTATAAAAGATATACTTTTATTTTGTTGAGGTCCCAGAAATCTAAGAGTTAGGTTGGTGGTGTTTGAATGATAACCATGAGAAGTCTTTCGAGTTCGGTACCTCCTTCCACCATAGGTCCATAGAAGTAATTAAACTAGAATACATGCTTAAAAAGTCAACACTAGGTGTTGAGTGAGAATCATAGGTTTAGGGGTTAGTAAATATGAGTTCCCTGGGTTCAGTTGTTACACCCATCTGGGAAAATGCAAGTTTTTGTGATAATTGTGATGCATGCACAATTATCAGGAGTTTAGTAGGTTGCACTAAGCTCATGAATCACACCTTAATGATTCGGTTCATGTGGGCTGCAGACCCAACATGAGGGGATAGAAGGATAACTTGCCAAAGTTATACCTTGAGTGGATTTAAATATAGTACTTATTGGTACCACCTAGTGGGGTGTTAATACCAACGGGAGTTGTCAAACTCCAATAGATCTATCAACTATATTGGCGTTCGATTGGATAAAACCTTTCAAACGATTAGATTCGTGAATTTTGTTTATGTAGTGGTGGCAGTTAGTTTACTCGTGCAAACAACCAAATAAAAAGACTTGTATTCGGTTTTAAGTAAAGCATTTAGCATGTATTCCCCTTACAGGGTATATAAAAGCATTTAGAGAGAAAGTTTAGAAAGATGTAAGGCTATGAAGACTCACCTGGGTGTAGAGTAATCTAAGTAATGCAAATAGTGACTCGGGAACTAGACCGCCTTACTCACGTATCCTAGTGTTGTTGTTGTTGGTTTTGTATGTAAGTCAAGCTTTTAGTTATCATGTTTTATGTTTCTTAAGTTATTTTTTTTTAGGTTTGTTAATGTTTTATATATAACATAACACCGTTCAGGCCATTGTAATTCAGAAGTATATGACTCCTCACGTGAAGCTCCCTACTATTGAATTGAATTTATTTGATCAAATATTGCCCTAAATCATTCCTTTTGTGATTTTAGGTACTTTGGGAGTGAAATCTGGAAAAGGAAGCAATTCGGACGTTTTTGGAGCATAAAAGTGAAGAAAACGCCAAAGTCTTAATTTTCCTTGCTGGGAACAGTAGGTGACGGCGTCAAGAAGGAATCCTTGACGGCGTCAAGAGCAATTTTCCATGACGATCCAGTACAGATTTGACGGCGTCACGAAGTAGGGCGTCAAGAGTAAAATTCATGACGGCTTGGAAATGCACAACACATGACGGCGTCAGAAGTAGATCAAGGCAGTCCGAGAAGAGTTTTGGCGGCGAGGTGACGGCGTCACAAGTTTGGTCTTGACGCCGTCAGACCCTATTTCCTATATATAGTTTTCTAATTTTCACATTAAAAGAAGAGAAGTTTTGGAGAAACCCTAAGTACGAACTTGGTGCGAATTTTACAGGTTTTTCAAGGGTTCTAAGCCCTTGATACCTTTCATGTGTAATTGAGATAAGTGTTCTTTTTAATTCAATCAATATGTCAATGTGTTGGTTGTCTATATCTTGTTCTTGTCTTAATTCCATCATGCTAGGCTAGATCTATCTTGTGTTTGCTTGGATCTAATGAAACCTAGATGTTAATTATGTGTTGATTACTTGTTTATAATTGTTTTGGATGAATGAATTTATATGTTAGGCTTAAGAAAACTGGCAGATCTCCAATTGGTAACATGCTTGAACGTCTTAGGAAACATGAACCGATGTGCACTAGGTCTTTATTGGTTGTATTTAATGCATGAGCCACTGTTTATAATCCCTATGGTTGTGATGGGCATGGCATAGGAGGAGATAAGATCTCATAGAATTGGGGAGTTAAGTGCGCCACCCCATGAATGGTATTAAGGAATACAATCCGTCATCCATGCAACTATAACAAGTAATTAACATTTAAAAGATGTCTAGGGAGTAGTGAAATCTAAGTAAACACATTTTCTCCACTTATTGCTCACAACTTTAGTATAATTTAGTTTATTTTCATTTCTAGTATTTTATTTTGATTGCATCTTTAGTATTGGGTTAGTTGACTAGCAACTAATTCCGCCCAAATCCTTCAAACCTGAGATTTTTACTTGCTTTCTTAAAAACATAAAAATACAAAAATAATCATCCTTCACCTTTAGAACTAGTATTTAGGTTTTCTAATCCTAGCGACACTATTCCTAGCTGAACGATCAATCCCCCGGTACTTGTCACTATACTATACTACAACGATCAGGTACACTGCCTGGTGGGGGTTGTAAGCTTCTCAAGATCCCTTGAGAGGTAAAGCCTGGTGCAATCCCTACGCATCAAGTTACATTGTTATTAGGGTTTAGTTATAATCATATCACCGTTCGGGCCATCATATCTCAAAAGTATATGCAATAATCGTTCGAGGAGTCAGAGCACTTTAATTCGTAAACCCAACAAACTCCTCAAAAACGAAATATCCACATAGTACTCCTCGCATGAAGCTCCCTAGTATTGTGTTATGCTTCTAACTTTATTTAGGTTTTATACTTATAGGAAATTTTCACTTTTTACCCTTATAGTTTTTATATTTACATTTTCTACCCTAAGTTTTATATTACTTATACTATTTATACTAATAACTATCTATACTAGAAACAACTAGTCCCTAGACCTCTATATTAACCGAAGACTCCTAAGTTTTCTATATTTACCATTTTAGACCTTTAACTTACACTATTTACGTTTTTAGTCCTTTTAGTTTATATTTATGTTATTATCGATCCTAAGGTTTTAATATTATGCAAAACTAATCCTTACTACTTATAACTTCTAGGAAAGTTCAAAAACTGTCCCTAGACTTTATAATTTCAGGAACTTACGATATATACCCCTATGCATGTGAACTATTGCAAAAATAGTCCTAATATGCATGTAACTTATGTTTTATCTAGTATTTAAGTTTTCTAGCCTATTTTTTACTTATTTTAAGTTATTTAAGTTATATTTAAGTAGTGTATGACCTAATTTAACTACCTAAAGCTTGCATGCAAGTATATGACTCGATCTAGGGTTTTAAAACGTAAACTAGCAAGTAGAATGGTTCTAGGCTCATGCAAGGTTATCTAAGCTATCTAAGGCATCTAAAATCTATCCTAAGACTATATTAAAGCTATATTAACTAAAATTAAGACTTACTTCGCTAGGGGGTTTACGTGGGTTAGAACTAGGGCTAGGGTTTTCTAGGGTTTCCTTGTCTCAAACTAGACTCGACAAGCATGCAAGGCTCTACCAGTCGACTTCTAAGTTTACTGGGGCTCTTATACTACTACCAAGACCAGAATAAATGGGGCGGTGAGAAAAAGAGAGGTATGGATTGGAAATGGAGCAGGTACGAGGGAATTTATAGCCTCGTAAACCTTGGGGACCAAGAAAACGGGTGCATGGTGTCACGAGGAGGGGTTGTGACTAACCACAGCTACATGGTGACTAATGGGAGCTACAATGGTGATAGGGCTAGTCTATATGGCGGTGTGGGTGTTTGTGGAGGAGATGAGGCCGTGGAGTCGGTTTAGGAGCAAGGTGGTGACAAGTAGCTTACACACCTCTTTACTTGGGTGCTTGGAGGTGCTTGTAAGCTGCTTGATGGGTTTAGGGTGATTAGGGGTAGATTAGTATTGGATTAGGGGTGGATTAGTGGTGGATTAGTTTAGTAGGTGATGGAGGTATGTGGTAGGGTGCTTGGTAGTATCAAGAAGGTGTATAAGCTGCTTGAGGAGTGGTGGTAGAGTGCTTGCTTGCTTATGTTTAGGTTTTACTATGTTTTAGTTAAGTTTAGACCTAGTTTCTACTTACTATATGTTTAAGGTTTTACCTAAGGTTTAGTGCCTAAGTTAAGTTCCTAAGTGTGCCTAATGACTAATCCTAAGACCTAAAGGTTTATTCCAAGTGGTAGTGACCTAAGGGGAACTTTTGGGTGGGTTTAGACCTAATTCTAGTTATCTATGACCTAGTTATGGTTTAGGGCTTAGGGGGTTTATATCTAAGTCCTAAGGGTTCTATTATATATCCTAAGAGTCCTAATATATCCTAATATACCTAAAGATTCTCTTACTTAATCCTTGAACATATTCCTACTAGTTTAACTAATCCATATGTAAGAGTTCTAGACACCTAGATGTAGACACTATGTTTTTAGCCTTATGGCTACTATGAACTTGTTTACCGACTTTGCAAGCATCACAAAAGTGTTGGTTGTATTTCAACTTGGGTAGGTTTCAAACTAAGTCTTTAGAGGAAAGGTTTTGTATAAGTCTCATGTTAGCGTATCCTAAACGCCTATGCCATAAAGTTGAAGATTCATCTAATCAGGTGAGACAAAGTTTGTCTCTAGATGTTTGATCCATCTTCATAACATATATGTTGTTCTTAAGAACACCCTTAGCTATGGTTATGCCATCTTTAAGTATTTTACTTCCATTTTTACTGAAAAGGACGTTATACTTTTTCCGACAAAGTTGACTAATAATAAGTAAATTAAAACCTAAGTTATCAACATGATCAACATCATCTATAGAGAGAGACTCATGAGAAATTGTACCTTTTTCGATGATTTTGCATTTAGCCTTGCTACCAAACGTAACATTACCTCCATCACATTCTTGATATGTAGAAAATAGGCTTTTGTTACCCGTCATGTGCCTTGAGCAACCACTATCTTTGATCCATTCATCCGGTTCCAAACTAACTTTGAAGCATACCTATTTTATAAAAACATTCAAACATTTGGTCCCCAATATCTCATGGGTCCATTTTGGTTAAACATTCCATTAACTTGATTCATGTATGGAAATGGAAGATATGGGTTCCATGATATATAGTTTGAAGATTGGTAAGATCTAGGTATGTTTTGGTTCCAACCATGTTGGTAGTTTGGTTGTATGTTGTAGTTGCTCTTTGGAACGGGGCGTTTGGGAATAGGAGTTTTAGGTCTTGGTTTAGTAGTTTTAGTTCTAAATTCATTTTTAACAAGTCCTACTCCAATCCGAATGGCTGGTTTTAGATTTGTATCATTTATGCTAACATTGGACTTATTTGTGACTTTAACAAATTTTGTATGATCCGACAAAGAAACTGTCTTTTCTCCTACAGACCTCACGAAACCTTTAGGTTCAACTGGCAGAACCCTAATTTGGGTTCCGTCTGATCCGTGAGATGCTGCAGTAGTTTTGTTTGTTTCTTGTGTTTTCTCGTCTTGTTTTGTTTGACTCTTTAAGGTTTCTAACTTCATGAAACCTAGACCCGTTTTGTCAAATGGAGACTTTTGAAGTTTCATTATTTCATCCGCACAAAAAATACTTTTATCGAATCTTTTAAACTTTGAGGTTTATTTAATCAAGTCATTTTGAGTAACTTTAAGTTTCTCAATTTTGAGTTTAAACTCTTCACATGATTTACACAAAGTGTTTATAGTTTTACTCTTTTCTATCATCTTAGCCTTTTCTTGCAATTTATAGATTTCATTTTCCCAAAATTTCTTTTTAGTTTTCAAAAACTTGTTTTTACTTATAATTTTTAGACTTAATTCACAAAATTTGTTATATTGTTTTTGCAATGTATCATCATCAATAGAAGAGCAAGAAGAGTCGGATTGTACCTCATTTGAATCTTGAGCCATGAGAGCAATCTCTTCATTCTTTGGCTCTTCGTCAACATCTTCACTATCGCTCCAAGCACCACTTACAAAGGCTCGGTGAGTCTTACCTTTTGGTGGTTTTGGACATTCTCCTATGAGATGACTAGTGTCTCCGCACCTAAAGCATTTTCTTTGTCCATTTTCTTTCCTATCACGATCTTTTCGGGAAGCTTTCTTATCATCTCTAGGTTGCCTTACAAACTTTCCTCGTCTTCGAAAGAACTTCTTGAAGTCTCTAATGGCCATTGCATATTTTTCATCATCACTATCCGAGCTAGATTCTTCATCATTGCTTGATTGAACTCTAGCTTTCAATGCAATAGATTTGACTTTTTCTTTGTTGCCTTTAACTATTTCTGAATCTTTTTCCATTACCATTTCATGAATTTTGAGGTTTCCAATTAGCTCATCGAGTAACATGCTTGAAAGATCCTTAGATTCCTCAATTGCCATCACTTTGGCTCTCCACTTCGGATAGAGTGCTCTAAGAAATTTCCTGGCAAAATTCTTGCTACAAAAAGATTCATCAAGTGCTTTAAGTGAAGTAATAATAGTGTTAAACCTAGCAAAAGCAAAATCAATAATTTCATCTTCGGGAATAGAAAATTGTTCATATTGTTGAATAATAAGATCAATTTTCTTATCTATAACTTGTGAGTTTCCTTGATGAGTGACTATTAAAGATTGCCAAATTTCTTTAGCGGTTTTACACATAAAGACTCTTTCATACTCTTTCTTTGGTAAAGCATCATTTTTGCCTCTTTATTTTTGGTAATTAATTTCTTTTGATCTTCATTGTGTTTGGTAAAAGAGCTATCCTCATCTTTATCATTTGTACCATCCTTAAAATTAGGTATGTTATCACTTTCAATAATTATGTACCATAGATCTATATCTTTTGACTTCACGTAAGTTTCAAAATGGTTTTTCCAATATATGAAACCATTAGCTTCAAATAGTTGTTTTCTTTGCGTAGATTGCCCTTCTTTGTAATTTTCAAAATCCATGGATCGTTTCAAGTTTTAAAACACAATATATTTTAAAAGCTTGAGCAACGTAGCTCTTGATGCCAATTGTTGGAAACTAGAAGGGGGGGGGGGGGTTGAATAGTTTATCGATTTTAACTTAGTTACCTTTATAAAACTTTCCGTGTAATCAAGATATAGTGTAAAAGACACTATGTAATATGCAAGATAGAGAAAGAAACACTCAAACCACAACACGATAATTTATCGTGGTTCGGCTACAAGGACTCTTTTTCCTTGCCCTACTCCATGCCTCGAGTTATCCAACTCGAGTGTTTCTTTGACTAGTCAACAAGATCCTTTCACCGGTAGAGAAAACCTTACACGTCGGTTACACACAATTACCGACACAAAGCTAGATGTCGAATTCTTTTACAAGGGTACAACTACTCCCGTCACACTATCTATTTTAAGGCCTAAAGTACAAACCGATCACTAATGAAAACACACAATGAATGGATGTATAAACCTCACTAGTTTACATAAGACTTGCAACGTGATGTTGAACCTTGTAACTTTGGTTATGAACTTGTGATCTTCTTTGTTACAAAAAGATCTCACAAATGAAATGAAATGTTAAGGTGTTAGACGAATGCAAATGAGAATGTATGTGTGAATTATAATGAGAAGTTATAAGAGATTTCTTTGCAATTGGCTTGGTATTTATAACCATTCCTGTCAGCAGACTGGCGAACCTAGCGGAACCAAAACAAGGGTTCCGCCCTTGTACCCTGATGGTTCCGCTGGGTCTGACAATCAAAGAAGAAATCTTCCCATATTAGGCAATGTCAAATCATGTTTCTATAAGTCAACACACCATGGATCGAGTAAGAGACTATCCAAATGTGTAAGAGATCTTTATGGAAAGTCAACTACTAGATTTAGTAAGCTTTCCATAAGTGCACATGATGTAAGCTATGATGTCATATTACATTTTCTATTTTTAGTAATATGAAAATGTTATGTCTAATGTGAAATGTAAATGTCGCAAGTAAAGTCTAGTTATGCAAGATTATAACTAAAGTTGTGTTTTACTAAAAACTAAAGTTTATACTTTTTCGTTAACAAAACTTAGTAAAGATCGTAAAATATAAATAACGTTTTTAGATGATATTTGTATTAACAAAGTGTATTAGTGTTTCCTAGTTATTGTGTTGATCATTGTGATCTTGTTAAGATCTTGGGGATCTCTTAAGTGTTGAGTGATATGGTATTGATCAAGTGGATCAAGTATAGATTGTGTAAGGATCGTGTAGATTGTGTGAGGATCGTGAAGATTGTGTAGATTGTGTGAGGATCATGTTGATCTTGTAGATTGTGTGAGGATCGTGTTGATCGTGTAGATTGTGTGAGGATCGTGAAGATCGTGTAGATTGTGTGAGGATCGTGTTGATCGTGTGATAAGTTAGGATCGTGTGGATCGTGGTAGACTGGTGCTAGCTAAGATTAGTAGTCGACATCTAGCTTAGTGTCGGAAAATAACGTAAGTGACGTTGTACGGTTTTCTCTGCCTGAAGGGAGTCTTGTTGATATAGTGCTTATAACTCTCGAGTGGGTTACTCGGGGAGTGGAGTAGGGTGAAGAAGAGCTTCGTGACCGAACCACTATAAATCTCGGTGTCTTGGTTTGATCTTTCTATCTATTCTCTTTACTTACTTATTGCATATTAGTATTAGTATAATGTTGTGTTCATATTGTTGTTGATTGACTTTACATACAATTGAATCTACGTTTTTTAAAGATAAATTTTTATAACTAAAGAAAACAAGTCGGTAAATTATTCAACCCCCCCCCTTCTAGTTTCCCATAATTGGTATCAGAGCTACGTTTGACAAGTTTTCAAAGTAAACTGTATTTTAAAACTTGAATCGATCAATGGATTTTGACAAATATCAAGAAGGGCAATCTATGCAAAGGCCACCACTTTTTGAAACCGATTGTTTTATTTATTGGAAAACAAGATTCGAAACGTATGTGAAGTCAAAAGACATTTATCTTTGGCATGTTATTACCGATGGTGACTTTCAACCTATTGAAAAGGATCTAATTACCAAAAAGGAACAAATTGTTCCTTATGAAAAACAAAGTGATAAACTTAAAAGAAAACAAGCCAAAAATGATGAGGCTAAAATGGTAATTTATAACGCTTTGCTGAAAAAGGAGTTTGAAAGAATTTTTATGGGTAACACGGCAAAAGAAATTTGGAAGACTTTATTGGTCACTCTTCAAGGTAATAATCAAGTCAAAGAGAACAAGATTGATCTTCTTGTTCAACAATATGAACAATTTTCCGTTCCAGAAAACGAAACCATAGATAGTGCATTTGCTAGATTTAACACTATTATTACTAGTGTTAAAGCTCTTGATGAAGGTTATTCTAGCAAGAATTATGTTAGGAAGTTTCTTAGGGCTCTACATCCCAAATGTAGAGCAAAGGTCACCGCCATTAAAGAATCAAAGAACTTGGCGACACTATCACTTGGTGAACTAATAGGAAACTTGAAAGTTAATGAAATGATAATCAAGAAGGACTCGGACATAGTCAAGGGTGTAAGTGAGAAAGTTAGGTCTATGGCATTGAAAGACAAGAAAGAGTCTAGTGATGATGAAAATTCGGATTCCGATAGTGAAAACGAAGAATATGCACTAGCAGTTAGAAACTTTAAGAAGTTCTTTAGAAGAAGAGGTAGATCTACTAGGCAATCTCGTGACGTGCGGAAGTCATTCTCTAAGAACCAAGATGATAATAGAGGAAAGAGCGATAGGAAGTGTTTTAGATGCGGAGACCCAGACCACCTCATTGGAGAATGTCCCAAGCCACCAAGATCAAATAACCAAAGAGCCTTTGTAGGAGGTTCTTGGAGTGATAGTGGTGAAGAAGAAGAGGAGAAGCCTAATGACGAAACATGTCTCATGGCTCAAGCTTCTAATGAGGTACATTCCGACTCTTCTTACTATAGTGATAATAATTTGTCAATAGATGATAACAGGCTATATGATGAATATAATAAATTATGTGAGGTAAGTACTAAAATCATAACTAAGAACAAAATACTAAAAGCAACACTGCATGAACTAGAATCACAAATCTTAGAACTAAAAGACCAACTTAAAAGAATTGAGAAAAATAGACAAATAGATGTTGGTTGTAAGTCATGTATAGATCTTAAAATAGAAAATGAAAAACTTAAAGAAAACGCCGTTAAAATTGTTAAGTTTGAAAAAGGAACACAAGCACTTAACGACATGCTTGAAAACATTAGGTATAGTGAACATGCTAGAGTGGGTCTTGGTTTTGACCCAAATAAGGCATCTACTAGTGAAACTAAACAAGTAAAATTTATAAAATCTGAGGAGATTAGTTGAGGGAATGACGAAACCACTAAAGGTGGTAACGACACAACTAAATTTAGTGGTACCGTGGATCCGTCATTTGCTAAAGTCAAAACAGGGTCAATCTTAAAAAATCCTCCTAGTCCCAAACCAAGTCACATAGTAGTAAACAATGTTGAAATACCTGTGGCTAGTATAAAAGAAGTTAAAAGGTTCTACAAACCTGTGTCGTCTCCTAAACTTGGTCCTAGTAAAGTTGATCGTAGATCAAACACTCCTCCTCCTTCTAAAAGAACTAATACTCCCAAACCTCGAGATAGAACTCCTCTACCGAGAGGCAACTTGTCACACCCCCAAAATCGGGTCCAGTGGAAGCTTACATATTGCTAGGGTGCAACTCAATTGGTATCACAAGACAAGTAAAAAAAATGGTTTTCACTTCAATCCTTTAGAATAAAACCGTTTAACAAAAGTGTTGAATTTACATTGTTAAAAGTAGTGCGTGTTGAGGAAACATGATCAAGATCTCTTTATGTTTTAATGATAAAAAACAAACCATCGAAATACATAAAATAACAAACGTTAGCTCAAAATCGCCGGAGCCAATGTCTGCTCCTGGTGCGCTGCTCGCGCATCAACACGCGGGTGACGTGCCAGGAGTCTGTATGGTTCCGGGTGAATTTTGAAAGTCGGCTTTCCCCTTACCCGAGAAATGTGGATCTTTCAATATAGGTATGAATATGTCATGTGCTTAATTGAGAACACTCGAAACGAGTTTTGAGACTTGAGAGATCCTACTTTTAAAACACCCATTTACGGGAAAATGCCAACTCATGTTTTCTATCTATCGCCTCTAGCCAAGGCTTTTATAAACTTAGGGAGCTTGTATATTTCATGTAACATCGTGTTGAAGCATCCATATGCTCATATCCCGTGCTTACGTCTTCTCTAATTACGTAACGGGTTTACTCCCTTATTGGTCAAACTAAGTCAAATGTCACTTTGTGTAAACGCATCCTTTCCCACTTGGGTTATGCTTTACATCAAGGCAAAGCACTTAACTTGTTTGAACCAAGGTATTAGTTGAGAACGTCGAGTCGTGGAAAGTCATGAGATATGAAACTATGGATTCTTGACGTTGTGTTACTTGAACTTATAAGTAACCTATGATTTTCTCAACTTATAATCTTAATTGTCTAAACCTTTTCTTCTTAATGACAATTAGATTATGTCTTAATCTTCTCTTAATCCCATTTATACAAAAGACAAAACCAATCATATCCAAATCAAATATTCTATTACGCAATCTCTTACACCATCTCTTACACCCTTACATATTCCCTTACACACTACATCCTCACTATTCATTCCCTTACAACACATCCCAACCCTTCATATTCAACACATGCCAATTGTTTGAAACCCTAATAAGGCTCCATCTCATCCTAGCCATTGATTTCAAATTACAACCCATCACAACCATCCATCCAATCCCTCATCTCTATATCATCACATGGGCTTGATCTCAACCATTGAATTCAAACTAAACTCATCTCAACCATCCATCTAATCTCTCCTATCTATGCCACCACATGTGCTTGATCACAACCATTGATTTCTCCTTTCCCCTGAAGCAAAGCATTTTTTCTTGGAATACCCTTTCTTAACCCTAACCTAGGCTTGATCTTAACCATTCATTTCAAGTGAACTCATCTCAACCATCCACATTCCACACATGCCTAATTATTTGAAAACCAAGGGAGGCTCCCTTTGATCCTAGCCATCCAATTCAAATCATTTCATCTCAACCCTCCATCTCATTCTTCCCCCCAAGCATTGGAATATTCCTTGGCATATTCTTTCTCTCTTTTCTATGCCATGTGAGGATATACAATTCTACCCCTTCCAAATTACCCTATCTATACTTTAAACCCTTGGTAATTTGGTTTCTCTTTAAACACTTCACAAATGATTTCCAAATTGGCTATTTGAGTTGGTAAACCTTAGAATGATTAATGTTAAGGTTTAGTGTGAAGTACAATTGGGGGTTTATTAAGGATAGGTGTTTATAAGATCCAAACACCCAACACTTGGGAAACATTTACAGACGCCTGGGGCGCTGGCCGCGCGTTGACGCGCGGGTGACGCGCCGGCCTCGGTAAAATTTCCCAAGTTTGGGTTCTTGGCCTATGAATACCACCCTTGCCTCTTGTATTCCTCACCCCTTGCCATTATTCTTTATCTCTAGATTCTTTCTCTCTAAACACTCTCAAAACTTTCTACTTCTAATCTTGTGTTCTTGATTTTCATACTAACATCTTTGAAAGAACACATATCTTTGCAAGGGAAGAATCACAAGAACCTAATCCACTCTTGTGATTGTGTCGAGGGTCTTCTTTCTTATACCCTTTCTATTACAATTGAGTCTCTAGGTTAGGTTCGGACTTGGTTGATAAAACAAACATTTATTCATTCATTTGTTTGTAAGGGAAGTCTTGTGTCTTGGTGACCAAGCCTAGATCATTGGGGATCTAGTTGGGGTTTGATACATCCGGGTGGAAGTCTTTGTAGAGATCTTTGTGATCCTTAGGTAAAGTCGAATCGTGAGATTCTTTTGGGTGGTTTCCGAGGGCGGAATATCGTTGGTGAGTAACTCCTTCTTTGTGAGCATCGATATTGGTGAATATCGGTGGAGTGAATTGTAACGGTTTGTTGTCCACCGAAATGATTATACTAGTGAATAGTATCGGAGTCGCGGATTTGCAACTGGACATACAGATGGTATAAACCCCCCATCCCGAACCACTATATATCGTGGTGTCTTTCTTTGCTCGCATTATATACTTTGGTTGTGTGTGTGGTTGTTCGGATTGATTGTACAACCACTTGGTTTTCTTTGAGGCTTAAAGTTTTTAAACGTTGATTGATGCTAAACCGTCAACCAAAGTCAACCATGGATGTGGTCAAGATGGTCAAACAGCATAGAGTCAATGCTCCGCGGAATATAGTGGTTTCCCCGGGTCGTTATGTCCCGATGAGGTGTGGATGGTTATCAAACGGTTTCGTGATCGGGTGAATTTGGATGAAAAAGGGGTTTGTGAATGGTTTAACTAAGGAATCTAGAAGAGAATAGCTTAAATAAGCTATATGAACAAGACTGGAAAGTGAGAAAAACCAGAAACGTTTAAAACTTAAAACGCGTACGTTCACGTTTAAATAAAACGTAAACGTACGAAATAAAAAGTGAAAACGGAAATCTGAAAACACCCAGGGGGTGAAAATGACTTTTTTACAAACTACAAGATAACCAAAAATTTTTAGAAAAATAAAATTACTTTTTACACTAATTAATTATTCAATATTAATTAATTACTAATTATTACTAATTTTTAATATTTAAACAACTTAAATATAATACAATATTAATTAAATACTAAAAAGGTGAAAATAAAATTCCTAAAATTATAAAATAACTAAAAATAAGTTTTAAAAATAAAAATATGTATTTTTGCCTTTTTGTGAATTTTCTATTAATTAATTACTAATTAATTATTAATGACCTAATTAAACTATTTTAAATTAAGAAAAATAGAAAATGAACAGTAAAAATTACAAGAAAATTTCTAAAATTATTTTACAACATATAAAAGCTATAAAAAATATAAAAAAAAAGGTTTCACTTAATAAAAACTAATTATGCTATTTAAAACTAATTATTAATTAATAATTAATAAAATTAAGATTAATTCTAATAAATACTAAATAATAAAATAAAAATCTGAGAAAATTTATAAAATTACTTTAACTTAAAAGGAAATTAATAAAAATATAAAAATGCTATGTCCTTAATAAAAATTTAAAAATGAAAATTAAAATTTACATTATATTAAATAGAAACTATCACTTAATTTTATATTGACTTTTTTGAATTTTTCTTTTAGAAAACTAATTTACAACTAAAAACATGAACTTTTTGTAAAAACAACTTTTTTGTAAACTTGAAATAAGCCAACCAGTTGACTTTGTTTGACCAAGTGGGAAAATAAGCTAAATTGGGATTAAGTGGGACCCACTCTGGGTAAATTCTGATCCAATAAGTTAAGGAAACATAAATAAGCTGGAAAAAGCATAAAATGACCACAGAATAAGCAATAAGCACAAAATAAGCAATCCAAAAACTTCCAAACTGCTCAGAAATGGGACAACCTTAAGGTGCTAATTCAGGTGGGGCACAGGGGTCTAGGGGTCAAACACATGGTCAAACTTGAAAGCCTGGTGGGAGGTGAGTTGTATGAACCTAAGTTTGGGGTTGTGGGACCACCATGGTAGCCAAAAAACCACCACAAAGGTGGTGGTGTGGGACTGATGTGCAGCTGCACAGGGCATAAAGCAGCCCTGCAACTCACTTTGGGGTGGAATGGGGCCCACAGAAAAATTTGTAAAAATGAAAGGAAGTTGGGAACTCAAAGATGAGCTGACAGAGAACAAGATAAAACAGGTTTCAATCCACGAAATCAACCACAAAATTCAATAAAAATCTGTGAACTTTTGTAAAAATCTGACAATGGTAAAGTTGACTTTTGATGAAACTCTGAAAAGTTGACTAATTTGAGATTAGACCTCCCCCTACTGATTCATAATTATCTTTTAAGCTAAAATGAACTTAAATTTGGTAAGCTCAACCAATTTTCAAGCTAAAGTGATGCTTATGGGATTCAAACTGCTAACAGTCACAGAAAAATGGAATCAAGAAGGTAAAATTGACTTTTTGCAAATGGGACTAAGTTTTAAAGCTTAAACTAACCTAAGATAGCATAATGTAGTGTACCAGTAACAATACAACAACCAAACAACAACAAGATCACATAGGATCATACTAATCCAAACACCCCTAATACTTATGACAGTTTTGATTTTTGTGAAGGAAATGATGACTTCATGAAATCTCACTACTGCAAACTTATTTATAAGCTAATAAGACAATAAGAAAACTATATGATCAGGAACTAAATCATAACAACAAGTACAAACTAAGAATGGTTAATTAAAACTGCTAGGTGACCACAAAAGTGAATTGACACAGAAATTAGAGAGGTATACCTCAAGTCATAATCACAAAGCTCATGAGAGCTTATCAACAAGCTTTTTAACCAGAAACCACAAACAAATCACCCCTCTGCATCACCTTTCTAAAATCCTAACCCCCAGTTGACTTTTGTTGACTGGTGGACCTTGTGAGCTAAAAACTATTTTTGAACTTCACTGAGCTTATTAAAGCTTATCAGTGGCTTATTTGAACAAAGCTTACCACTAAACAGGTTCTTTCATAACATCACAAATGAAACTGAATTTCTTAAATAAAACTTGTAACTGAGAAATAAAACTTTAAACTGGATTTTGAATTGAACTAGATTGTTGTTACACTAAGAAACTTTTTGGAATCCAATTCAAAGCTTGAAAAAAAAACAAAGGGAACATTAAACTAAAACTACTTCTAAATAAAACTACCTACTGCTACTACTACTTATTTTTCTTCTTTGCATTTTCTTGACTTTTATAACTCCTGGAGGTATCATCTCTCTTTCCCACATCCATTGTGAACCGTTGGATAGCTTTGTTTTAATCCAAGCCCTTGAATCTCTTTTGGCGGGAAAAGTGGTATTGACAATTGAGTGGGTTTGGTGAAACAGGGGTAGCATTTAATGAAGAGGGGGAATTGGAGTGGTGTGGTTGAGTGTTTGGTGGAGTTTGGAGAGGAGGGGGGAGGCAAATTACCCTGATAATTAGGGTGGTAATGGTGGGAGGTTAGGGATGTACAGTGAACGAGGGGGTGTTGGGTTTGACTTATGTTGACCCGGCTTATATATTAAAGAAGGGGTGGGCTTTTATCTTTTGGGCCTGGGGGTTGTGTTGTTTGGATCAGGATTGGTTTAATGGATTTGGTTTTGGGTTATTAAATAAACAAGGTCCGTTTGGTTTAGTAACTTTAGGAAACAAGGACCATTTTTGTAATTTACCAAAATCCAAGGGACTGAAAATGGACATTTCCCAAAGTACCCACAAGGGTGTGATTTGCCAAGAACCAATAACACAAGGACCAAATTTACATTTTACCATTTTCAAAATTCCCGGGACCAAATATGACAAGTTTGCAAAATACAAGGACCAAACATGTAATTTCCACAAAACTTTCACCCAGGGACTAAAAATGATTTTTGTAACTTCCCAAGGACCAAAATTGGTTTTTCATTCAAAATTGTCTCACCAGGGACCAAATCTGCAAACTCCAGGGATCAGACTGTAAATTTCCAAAACTTTCCAATTTTTCACCAAAGGACTAAATATGACAACTTATAATTGTAAAAGGACCTTTGGTGATAATTTTCCATATTTTGAATATCCAGGGACTAGTTTTGTAATTTTATGAAAGTTGGGGGACTGAAACTGCCAATTTTGCAAACTTTGTACGTTTTTCATTTGTTTTTGCTCATTTTGCATATAAAACATATAAAACACAATTTTGAAATATTTTCAGTATTTTGATGCATTACTGTGTGTTTTTGTATGTTTTCCAGTTCGTATTTAACCAAAAATGATGAGTGTTTGAGCACTCATCAATCCCTTACACTAAACTATTGCTAGTCCCTAGCAATAACTGTTTTGAAAACTTGATGGATTTTAAACTCTTTACCAAAAGCCATCACTTCTAGAGTAGCCAGGTGTAAGAACTGTGGCACACCTGATAACCGTGTGATTTTGAGCAAACCACCAGCTGTCAACGGATTTGATTAGTCTTTACCAAAAGTCGTTTGCTTCTGGACTAGCCAACTCTTGATGGAATAGTCAACATCTTGGTGAGCTGATTACCAATTATGGATTTTCCACTGCCTTTACCACAAGCCATAATCTTGCGGGCTAGCCAACTCATTCGCTTTATGGGATATGGGGAGTTGATGAACCATACAATTTTGGGCAAATTACAAGCCGTAAATGGATTTGAGATGTCTTTACCAAAAGCCGTTTGCTCCTGGACTAGCCAATCCCTTTTGTCGTTTAGACAAGGCGGTCTGATTACCACAAAAATTTTGAAGCACCAGTGAAAAATTTTTGAAATTTTGGCTAAAAACGGGGGTATTATATAGTAAAATGTGATAAAATTCGCTAGAATAGCGAATACCCCCCCCCCCCCCCCCCCACACTTAGCATGAATATTGTCCTCAATATTCAAAATCCCGGCTATTATGCCGACATTTTGAACGTAAAAGGGCAACATTACAAGCTAAGCGTGGAAAACACCATTTTGTATTTTCACTTCATTTGTAATCATTGTGGGGGACTCCCTCACACTTAGGGTGAAAACCCTATAAGCATGCTACTGTTTTTGTTTACCGAGTCGCTAGCTTGACTCAACCCTGAATTCGTTTGTCCTTGGGGAAGCATGATGTGGAAGAAACAATCTCCATCGGACTTTCATTCAAAATGTTTGGACAAACATATGAAGAACGTGAAAGTTCCACACCGACGAGATAAATACCCGGCTCAAGATAATGATACATGAAAATGCCGGGATCAAATATAGTGTCTTCATTCCCGAAGGAGTGAAGAAGAGAGGAAGTCACCTTATAGGTGAAGAAAAGGAAGAAAATCATGATAAAAAGCATGATTTGATCTTCTTCCTCGAGAGCAGGCTCCGTAGCCTGAGTTTGGATTTCAAATGTTAAGCTCGTAAACAACCCGGGAGGGTGGGTGGGAATTTGCAAATTCTCATAATTGAGAGCATCTCCCCCCGGGCTATCAAACTCCGGAGGAGTCATAACATGATGAGTGAGTTCACCGGAGAACTCCTCATGAAGAGAATTATTCACAAGATGTAAATCTGTGAACTCATGTTCCATTGTGGATTCATCACAATCCTCGTCAAAGATTGGATTGATAGAAATCATAGTGAATTCAGATTCGAATTCAAATAGAGGATTGGTGAGAGTCGTATTGAATGTTTCGGGAACAAAGAGATTAACATTCTCTATTGGACTGTCGGGATCAGAAGTGAGTGGTGGATCATGATATAGGAGACTTTCAATTTCTCCTAGATCGGCTTCAAAGTCAAGGAGACCATCATCACTTTCCAATGAAAGTGGATTGATGTGAGTAAGTTCATAGGCGAACTCCTCAAGAAGATGATCAGCATCAGTTTGTGGAACTGATACCTCAACATACTCGATGTCTCCATGAGATGTACAATCATCATTAAAATCTGAGAAAGTCTCAAAATGATCGTTTGAACACTCAAGAGGGGAAGGAATATCACACATATTCTCAAGAGTTCCCTGTGACTCTCTCGGGATTGGGACAAGGATCTCAACACTAGACTTTATTAATTCGTCCGATTCCTTATCAGGAACAGTGTCAAGATGCTCGTCCCCCATGATCAAAGAGTGAGTGGGAACCTCGGGTGTGATAGCAGTTGTTTGAGATGGAATCTCAACTGCTGGGATATCAACTGATGAACTTGATGAGGTTTTATAAAATTCAAGGATATCAAGTGTATCCTCATCATCACTGTCATCAGGAATGAAACAGAACTGAGAGCTAGCTCTGGCTGCTTTTTCTCTTGCAATGGATTCCCTCATAGATTTTTCATAGGCATCTTGGGAATTTATTTTAGCAGCCTGCTCTTCAGCCAGCAATTCTTCCATGGATTTTTGATGAGTATGTCTTTGGGCAAAGTCGTCAACTAAACCCTTAAGCTCATCAACGATTTTCAACAGATTTTGCATTTCTGGAAGAAGTGCTTGATTCATATCGTACTGTGGAGGTTGGTCGTAATAAGGTATGTCAAAATTGTCACAAGGATATGGATTCCCCGTTTGACAATCTGAGCTGAAGTGTGAACCTCCATAGTAATCACAACAGTAAAACTGTTGAGACTGTGGGTTGTACGTGCTAGAGTCATAATCGTTATCAGGAAACTGCTCATAGACAAGCGTGTTTCCCGATTGACAATCAGAACTGTAGTGTGAACCACCACAGTACTCACAACAGTAAAACTGCTAAGTATCATGGTGTGGCAGCTGATGGAATAAATCAGTCGTGTCATAGTAAGAATAGGGATCTTGGTTATAGACAGACCCGTTTCCTGACTCTACCATGCCACAACCGGGGCAATTACCACCATTATTAGAACTACCACACCACTGGCAAACCAGAAAGTGTGGATGAGACATAGAAAGAATCAAAAGGTTTGGGAGGGGTAGGGATGAAGAATCAAAGATGTGAGAGGGTTAAGGTGAATATTTTTGGGTTTTTGGAAATACATTTTGTACAAATGAGAAAGAAAATCTTTTTCGTTTTTTGTGTTCGTTGAAAACTGAGTTTAAAATTTTTTCGGGAACGGTTTTGTTTTGAAAATAAGAAAATATGAACAAAGGATGGATAAATGTACAATGGAACGAATTCCAAAGTCACTAATCAGAAAAACCGTTTAGAAAACGCACACAACCTCCCCGGCAGCGGCGCCAAAAATTGATTGATGCTAAACCGTCAACCAAAGTCAACCACGGATGTGGTCAAGATGGTCAAACAGCCTAGAGTCAATGCTCCGCGGAATATAGTGGTTTCCCCGGGTCGTTATGTCCCGACGAGGTGTGGATGGTTATCAAACGGTTTCGTGATCGGGTGAATTTGGATGAAAAAGGGGTTTGTAAATGGTTTAACTAAGGAATCTACAAGAGAATAGCTTAAATAAGCTATATGAACAAGACTGGAAAGTGAGAAAAACCAGAAACGTTTAAAACTTAAAACGCGTACGTTCACGTTTAAATAAAACGTAAACGTACGAAATAAAAAGTGAAAACGGAAATCTGAAAACACCCAGGGGGTGAAAATGACTTTTTTACAAACTACAAGATAACCAAAAAATTTTAGAAAAAGAAAATTACTTTTTACACTAATTAATTATTCAATATTAATTAATTACTAATTATTACTAATTTTTAATATTTAAACAACTTAAATATAATACAATATTAATTAAATACTAAAAAGGTGAAAATAAAATTCCTAAAATTATAAAATAACTAAAAATAAGTTTTAAAAATAAAAATATGTATTTTTGCCTTTTTGTGAATTTTCTATTAATTAATTACTAATTAATTATTAATGACCTAATTAAACTATTTTAAATTAAGAAAAATAGAAAATGAACAGTAAAAATTACAAGAAAATTTCTAAAATTATTTTACAACATATAAAAGCTATAAAAAATATAAAAACAAGGTTTCACTTAATAAAAACTTATTATGCTATTTAAAACTAATTATTAATTTATAATTAATAAAATTAAGATTAATTCTAATAAATACTAAATAATAAAATAAAAATCTGAGAAAATTTATAAAATTACTTTAACTTAAAAGTAAATTAATAAAAATATAAAAATGCTAAGTGCTTAATAAAAATTTAAAAATGAAAATTAAAATTTAAATTATATTAAATAGAAACTATCACTTAATTTTATATTGACTTTTTTGGATTTTTCTTTTAGAAAACTAATTTACAACTAAAAACATGAGCTTTTTGTAAAAACAACTTTTTTGTAAACTTGAAATAAGCTGTATAGAAAGAAATAAGCCAACCAGTTGACTTTGTTTGACCAAGTGGGAAAATAAGCTAAATTGGGATTAAGTGGGACCCACTCTGGGTAAATTCTGATCCAATAAGTTAAGGAAACATAAATAAGCTGGAAAAAGCATAAAATGACCACAGAATAAGCACTAAGCACAAAATAAGCAATCCAAAAACTTCCAAACTGCTCAGAAATGGGACAACCTTGAGGTGCTAATTCAGGTGGGGCACAGGGGTCTAGGGGACAAACACATGGTCAAACTTGAAAGCCTGGTGGGAGGTGAGTTGTATGAACCTAAGTTTCGGGTTGTGGGACCACCATGGTAGCCAGAAAACCACCACAAAGGTGGTGGTGTGGGACTGATGTGCAGCTGCACAGGGCATAAAGCAGCCCTGCAACTCACTTTGGGGTGGAATGGGGCCCACAGAAAAATTTGTAAAAATGAAAGGAAGTTGGGAACTCAAAGATGAGCTGACAAAGAACAAGATAAAACAGGTTTCAATCCATGAAATCAACCACAAAATTCAATAAAAATCTGTGAACTTTTGTAAAAATCTGACAATGGTAAAGTTGACTTTTGATGAAACTCTGAAAAGTTGACTAATTTGAGATTAGACCTCCCCCTACTGATTCATAATTATCTTTTAAGCTAAAATGAACTTAAATTTGGTAAGCTCAACCAATTTTCAAGCTAAAGTGATGCTTATGGGATTCAAACTGCTAACAGTCACAGAAAAATGGAATCAAGAAGGTAAAATTGACTTTTTGCAAATGGGACTAAGTTTTAAAGCTTAAACTAACCTAAGATTGCATAATGTAGTGTACCAGTAACAATACAATAAGCTAATAACAACAAGTTCACATAGGATCATACTAATCCAAACACCCCTAATACTTATGACAGTTTTGATTTTTGTGAAGGAAATGATGACTTAATGAAATCTCACTAATGCAAACTTATTTATAAGCTAATAAGACAATAAGAAAACTATATGATCAGGAATTAAATCATAACAACAAGTACAAACTAAGAATGGTTAATTAAAACTGCTAGGTGACCACAAAAGTAAATTGAGACAGAAATTAGAGAGGTATACCTCAAGTCATAATATCAAAGCTCATGAGAGCTTATCAACAAGCTTTTTAACCAGAAACCACAAACAAATCACCCCTCTGCATCACCTTTCTAAAATCCTAACCCCCAGTTGACTTTTGTTGACTGGTGGACCTTGTGAGCTAAAAACTATTTTTGAACTTCACTGAGCTTATTAAAGCTTATCAGTGGCTTATTTGAACAAAGCTTACCACTAAACAGGTTCTTTCATAACATCACAAATGAAACTGAATTTCTTAAATAAAACTTGTAACTGAGAAATAAAACTTTAAACTGGATTCTGAATTGAACTAGATTGTTGTTACACTAAGAAACTTTTTGGAATACAATTCAAAGCTTGAAAAAAAAACAAAGGGAACATTAAACTAAAACTACTTCTAAATAAAACTACCTACTGCTACTACTACTTATTTTTCTTCTTTGCATTTTCTTGACTTTTATAACTCCTGGAGGTATCATCTCTCTTTCCCACATCCATTGTGAACCGTTGGATAGCTTTGTTTTAATCCAAGCCCTTGAATCTCTTTTGGCGGGAAAAGTGGTATTGACAGTTGAGTGGGTTTGGTGAAACAGGGGTAGCATTTAATGAAGAGGGGGAATTGGAGTGGTGTGGTTGAGTGTTTGGTGGAGTTTGGAGAGGAGGGGGGAGGCAAATTACCCTGATAATTAGGGTGGTAATGGTGGGAGGTTAGGGATGTACAGTGAACGAGGGGGTGTTGGGTTTGACTTATGTTGACCCGGCTTATATATTAAAGTGGGGGTGGGCTTTTATCTTTTGGGCCTGGGGGTTGTGTTGTTTGGATCAGGATTGGTTTAATGGATTTGGTTTTGGGTTATTAAATAAACAAGGTCCGTTTGGTTTAGTAACTTTAGGAAACAAGGACCATTTTTGTAATTTACCAAAATCCAAGGGAATGAAAATGGACATTTCCCAAAGTACCCACAAGGGTGTGATTTGCCAAGAACCAATAACACAAGGACCAAATTTACATTTTACCATTTTTCAAAATTCCCGGGACCAAATATGACAAGTTTGCAAAATACAGGGACCAAACATTTAATTTCCACAAAACTTTCACCCAGGGACTAAAAATGATTTTTGTAACTTCCCAAAGACCAAAATTGGTTTTTCATTCAAAATTATCTCACCAGGGACCAAATCTGCCAATTACTGAAACTCCAGGGATCAGACTATAAATTTCCAAAACTTTCCAATTTTTCACCAAAGGACTAAATATGACAACTTATGATTGTAAAAGGACCTTTGGTGATAATTTTCCATATTTTGAATATCCAGGGACTAGTTTTGTAATTTTATGAAAGTTGGGGGACTGAAACTGCCAATTTTGCAAACTTTGTACGTTTTTCATTTGTTTTTGCTCATTTTGCATATAAAACATATAAAACACAATTTTGAAATATTTTCAGTATTTTGATGCATTACTGAGTGTTTTTGTATGTTTTGCAGTTCGTATTTAACCAAAAATGATGAGTGTTTGAGCACTCATCAACGTCTTAAAAGCCTAAGAAATCGTATTCACGCCCCTCTATGGTTCTACAGTACGGAATTAGGCCCTTAAAATAGTTTAAACGGTCCCCAAATGAATATCAGAGTCTCCTATGACCATGCCATGCCCTGCCAAAAGCCTCAAGTAGCGTGCCATTACTTAATACCTGAAAATACATGCTAAAGTGTCAACACGAGGTTGGTGAGTTCATATAGTTTAGTGAAAAAGAATGTAATGTAAAACATTTGAATGAAGATTTCCCAGCAAAGGCATCGTAAATCTACTCAGTTCCAAGTCCCGCCCATACAAGACTTACAACCTGTGTGTTTACAACCCATTGCCAAATATGATTCGATTTATGAAAATAAAAGTAATATGTGGACCAAGATTTAAAATAAATTTAGTTCGACCAGTACATTCGGTTACGTGACCAATTCATTCGGTTATGTGACCATTTCATTCTGTCATGTGACCCGTTTATTCGGTCATATTACCCGTACATTCGGTTATGTGACCCGTTCATTCGGTCATGTAGGTACATAGTGGTAGAGCCGGTTCATTCGGTTTAGCGTATATAGTCGTTTAGAATGCTTAGGTCCAAAGGTAAAAAGGATTAAGTGCGATACAAATGAATATACAATACATTCAAGTGAGTAACAAATTCATAAATGGAGCAAATAAATGTTTGACTAAACATGTAGCATAATCAATTAAATCAAGTATACATTTAGATGAAAATGATCATGTATTCTCCCCCAAAGCAATTATAAAACAAGTTAAGATAGGGAGCATGAACTCACAGAAAGATGCAAATAGTTGAGAGTACTTGTGAAAGTATAAAACAAGTATTTAAGCATGTATCTCCCCCAAAGAGTTTACAAAATAATTAAAAGAGTAGGGGTTATGACTCACCTGGTGCGATAGCTACGATGACAAAAGTGGATACACTAAAATGAGGCACGATCTCTAATGGAAACCGAATATGAATGATAGGTTCTAAGGTAACCAATGAAATGATGCTACACATGCAAATGCGTATGTTATCGATACCACTTGTGAAATTTGAAAATAGTGTTTATCGTCGAAAAGTACATTTTTGAAGTCTCGTTAAGTTAATAAACACTTTTCATGTAAATATGTTGAAACGGTACTCCACGATCATCGTTTGGTGTTTTATCGGTTAATATAATATTTTCGTCGTAAAATGACACTTTTCATACCTTGAAAATATGACCAAACGGCCTCGCAAAACTAGTCGCGAAATATTGTACGTTAAATGTTAGTGGTGAAACTCGATGTTTTTGAAAACCTTGTTACAATACCTAAATGGTGTGTCATTTAACTTTTGACCATACGGGCCTTGATCAATGAGAAAATCGGCTCGCAAGATGATTACTCGCAAAAACAGATTTTCAATACTTAGAAATATTTGGTTAAAAACTGATGAAAATATATATGATT
Organism: Artemisia argyi; assembly: GCA_030686995.1. NCBI lineage: Eukaryota > Viridiplantae > Streptophyta > Magnoliopsida > Asterales > Asteraceae > Artemisia > Artemisia argyi. The sequence continues at coordinate 172,000,417 of CM060701.1, read as the reverse complement.
TATCGCGTTTCAAATGCATATATCTTGGTCGTTATAAGCTCGTTTTCTACGTTCTTTATATCCACGGCTTCGTATTATTATATACTAACATATTTGCAGTGGGTTGGCCCTTCTAGATCACGTTTAACGCCTCGTTTTGTCCGTTTGAAATTCATGCAACAGCACGCGTTATTTTCAGAAAATAGTTTTTCGTCGTTAAACTTGGAAAAATCATAACTTTCTCGTCTTAAGTCCGTTTTTATCCGTTCAAAAGGCCATGCTTTCTGTTTTGAAAGTATTTTCTGAATATTTGGTCAAAAATTACCCCTGAACCCCTGATCTTTCCACGTTTTGCAAAAAGGGACAGCAACATTCTAATAGTGTTTAAAAGTCATATTCTTGGTTCTAAACTTGTTCAATACTTAACCAAACTACTTCAAATCAACTTTACAAGTACTCAATCCTACCATACACCTTCTTAGGGTGTCATGGGGTCCTAAACATCACCAACCTTGGTGGGTTTCATGGGAATAATTATAGGAAAATCAAAAACTCATTATAATTAGAAAATATATAAAAAGTGGTATGACAACCTATGTACACTTGCATAAATCTATATGAAATTTGTAATGGATCAAAAATACATGTATGAAAGTGATGAAAAATAATATGTAAGCTTACTTGAAGTGTTATGTGAAAAAGATGATGAAAACCTTGTAATAACTTCAAGATTATTAACCAAAACCCCTTTGTAACACACTAGGATCGAGCTAGGATCATAAGGTTTACTTCTAATGGATGAAATGGCCAAGAATTAAGATCCAAATGGTGTATTTTTCTGTTTTGGGTCGTGGGTTTTTAGCAAGAGAGAAGGAGAATGAGACTTTTTGCTTAGTTGTTTGGTACTAAATGAGATGATACAAGGTATAAGTCTAGGAGATATTTTAGTCAAGATACTCAAGTGATATTGGACTTGGGGGGGGGGGGGGGGGGGGGGAACATGGGGCTGAAAATGGGGAAAGGTGGGAGTATACTTGTGGCTAATTAAAGCTCTTGTCCCCTAAGTGTATGTAGTAGTTAGCTATTGTTCTGTATTAGTTGTTATCGGGTACCGAGTTAACTAGAAATAAATTAACTAAAACCTAAAAACCGTACATTTGCTGAAAACAGGAACAAACGAATGTAAAATAAAAGTGAGTGAGGTGATCTGAAAGGCTACTGGTATAAAAATTATATTTTTACAAACCTAATGATTAAAGAAAATTTTTGGAAAATTAAAATTAATTTTTACACTATTTTTATAATTACTATTAATTAAATACTAATTTCCTATTTAATTTTAATTAATTAAATTAACCTAAAATACAAATAATTATGAAATTAACCTAGAAAAATAAAATTTAAGCTTAGAAAAATCTACAATACCATAAATCTAATTTTAGAACTGAAAATATATTTTTAAGACTTTTTAATTAATTATTACTAATTATTAACTATTTATTAATTATTTTTTAATTATTTAAATTAACCTAAATTCTAATTAATTATGAAATTACACTAGAAAATTGAAAATAAAATTTAGAAAAATTAAGAATAACTAAAAACTAATTTTAAAATTAAATTTATATTTTTCTGATTTTCTAATTAATTAATATTAATTATTAACTATTTAATAATTATTAAAAACTAATTTAAATTAAGAAAAATACCAAATGATGCAAGAAAAATCTGAGAAAATTACAAAAATTATTTTTATATACCAGAAGCCTAGGAAAAATATAAAATTGAGATTAGCTTATAAATAAGCTGAGGTAATAAGACAATTGGCTTAAATAGAAGCTATCACTTCTATTAAAGTTGTCTTTTTGGGACTTTTCTGTTTCAAACTTGATTATTAACTGAATATAAGCAACTTTTGTGAAGCAAGTTTGCTTGAAGATCAAAAATAAGCTATATGATGAGCTTATTAGTTTGACAGATGAGCTTATTAAGCTTATTAGGACTTGTGTGATGTGCAAAAGCTACCAAATGATGTCACAACCAAAAATAAGCTACAAACAGATGTACCACTACTTAAAACAAACCAAATTAAGACAATAAGCACAGGAAATAAGCATTTAAAGAAGCAACAAGCAATCAAACACTTAAACAGTCCAACACAGGTTCAAAGGGTCACTTTTGAGGCTTGTGGGGTCCACTAGGGACTTTGGAAGTCCAAAAAAAGAAATAAGCCCATAAGCTGAGCTTATTGGCTTTCTAAAAAACTGGGTCTCACCCTATGGGTCCCACAGATGAGATCAGCAGGGGATTGGTGTTTGGGTACAAAAGCTGATAACTCAGCTTTGGTCAGAGAAAGGTCAAACTTGGGAGCACTTGCAGCCCTATCAAATGGATTCTAAACTACAAAATAAGCTTAATTCCTGAAAGCCTGGCTTATTAGCTGTCTAATAAGATAAAAAGCTAGGTTTGGGGCCCATTGGTAGGCCTGTGGGGTTCACTAAAGTTGGGTGAGTGGGACTGAATCCAGTGCACAGGGGAGGTGCTTCCCCTGCAGCTCACTTTGAGCTTGTGCACAAGCCACCAAAAAAGTCACAAAATTAAGCTGACCATGGGATTTTGTAGCTCAGCTGAGATACTTCAATATCTAAAAAGCTCAAAACCTAAAAGCTATTACAAAATTCTAGAAAATTCTTCCAAGAATTGGATTTCTGCAAACACTAGAACTTTTGACTTTTTAATTTCTACTTTTAGTTTGACCAAAGTGAGTTTTGATTCTGATTTTATGACTAATTAGGCTAAGTTAAGCTATGATTGAACTAAAATAAGCTACTTTACCTACTTATGACTTGAAATAAGGCTTACGCCTTTCTGAATCCTTCACAGATGGATTTTTAGACCAATTAAAGAGTGATTTTGACTTTTATGCTTGTTTCTACTAAAGGTATGCTTGTTATGGTCTACTTAGGTTCTGAGAATGGTGTGTGAGTAATAAGTGAACAAGGAAACCAACTGATTCACTTTGATACAGATAAAACCAAACACCACTAATGAGCACAGAAGTTATTGAAACTAGATTTAAATCATTTCAAACTAACATCCAATGATCACAACTATTCTAATAAACCATTAAGAAGCTACAATGAAACAGATAAGCACTAGAAACACTTATACACTAGGATGGCAAAAATGAAAATTTGAAAAGCTTACAAAGCCTTCTAATGCTTAGCAACCAATGAACAAGGTCCCAATTTCAATCCTAATGACTTCCACAAGTCTCTAATCCCAAGGCCATCCAGTATGTACCTTGCTCCAGCTTTCTTCAACCTTTATCCATAATTTTTTATTTTATTTTGTTTTTCTTATTTTTTTGAAGTAATTTTATGAATTTTGGTTCCTGAGTGATATAGAAGCTCAATGAGCTTCTATAAGCTTTCTGTTTTGCCTTATGAGAGTAGGCAAACACTTGAGACTACTAATGATGCTTAAACAATGAACTTGAAATTCTTATATGAAACTTGAAATTTGAAAATAAGAATTTAAACTTAAAACAGAACTTTCATTAACCGAAAACAGATTACAAAGATTAAATAAACACTAAAAACAACTAGATTACAATACTACATACACTCTAGGGCTCATATGAGCATACATATATATAACGAGACTAAGATAATGCTTCCCCTCTTCCACATGGCCTCCTGTTGCACTTTTTGACTCCCAATGGCTTCCTTGTTGACTCAAGACCAAATCCTCATCATCCAATTAAGATTTGATGCATCCAAGCCATTGATTGCATTTTTCCCGCCTAAACCTAAAACGGCAATTTTGAGTGGGACGGGTGAGGCATTTATTGTAGTGGTGGTGGGAGTTGGTTTGGTTGGTGACTAGTATTAATTGTGGGGGGCTATGTTTGGTGAAAAATTGAGGAGGAGGGGGAACAAAGGGCCTGAAAAATGGGGGAAGAGGACGGTAAACTGTGGTCATTTGACCACTTTGACCGGGGTGGATTTTATTAATAAAAAGGGAGTGGGCTGGGAGTGGTGATGGGCTTGGGATGGTTTTGGTTTGGGCTTGGATTTGGTTTTGGTTTATGGATTTGGGGTTTAATAATAAAAGGGGTCCGTCTGGTATTTTAATACACAAGGACCAATTTTGTCATTTCTCCAAAGTATGAGGGCTGAAGTTGTACATTCCCCAAAGTGCTATCAATGACCAATGTTGCCACAATTCAAAAATCCAAGAACCATTTTTAATTTTCCACTTTTCAAAATTCCCAGGGACCTTTTCTGTAAATTTTCAAACTCCAGGGACCAAACATGTAGATTTTCAAAACTTTTCACCCAAAGTCCATTTTTGATAACTTTTGATTTTTGAAGGACTTGGGTTGACTTTTCTTTCAAAATAAATGCGTAGGGACTATTTTTGACAAGTTTTGAAACTTGGGGGACTGAAACTGCCAATATTGCAAACTTTGATCATTTTTCATTTGTTTTTGCTCATTTTGCATTTAAAACACATAAAACACAATCCCTGGGATAATTTCAGTATTTTGATGACTTTTTTATTGTTTTTGTATGTTTAAGCAGTTTAAATACGATAAAAATGATGAGTGTTTGAGCACTCATCAATCTCCTACACTGAACTACTGCTCGTCCCTAGCAATCTTTTTAGAAAACTTGATGGCTTTGAAGTCTCTTTACCAAAAGCCATCACTTCTGGAGTAGCCAAATGTTTTGGTTCAAGTAAGAACTATGGTCCACCTGATAACCATGTGATTTTTAGCAAACCACCAGCTTTCAACGGTTTTGATTTGTCTTTACCAAGAGCCGTTTGCTCCTGGACTAGCCAACTCTTGATGGACACAGTTGACATCTTGGTGAGATAATTACCAATTATGGTTTTTCCACTGCCTTTACCACAAACCATAATCTTGCGGGCTAGCCAACTCTTTCACTTTTTAGGATATGGCGAGTTGAGATACCATACAATTTTGGGCAAATTGCAAGCCGTCAATGGATTTGAGTTATCTTTACCAAGAGCCGTTTGCTCCTGGATTAGCCAATCCCTTTGTCGGTTAGACATGGCGGACTGATAACCACAAAAATTTTGAAATAAAATGAAAAAAAAAATTGAAAATTTTGGCCAAAAACGGGAGTACTAGAAGATATATTGTGATAAAATTCGCTAGAATTTCCCCCCCACACTTAGAAATGAATATTGTCCTCAATATTCAAAGTCTCGGCTATTATGCCGACTCTTTGAACGGAAAAAGCCAATATTCGAATCTAACTGTGAAAACACCATATTTCACTTTATTTCTAAATATACACACATTTTTTTTGGGAACTTATATACATATATACATTTCAAACAGCAGGGGGTGGCCATTCCCCCACACTAGATGGTAGAAAGTAGAAAGAAATCAGAGATACGGGTGAAAACCCGTATTGTGCTATTGTTTTTGTTCATCGAGTCGCTAGCTTGACTCGATCCCCGAATTCAATTGTCCTTGGGAAAAGTTTAGAGATCCGAAACAACCATTGATGGTATGTTCTCTCCAAAGTAATGTTTTAACCGATGTCCATTCACTTTGAAATTCGGACCGTCATTTTGAGATAATTCAACGGTGCCATAAGGATAAACCTTTGCGATAGTGAATGGACCAGTCCAACGGGTTTTTAGCTTTCCCGAGAAGATCTTGAGTCTAGAGTTGAAAAGAAGGACTCGATCACCAACGTTAAAAACGCGGTTCTTGATTTTGGAGTCATGAATCTTCTTTGTCTTTTCTTTATAGATCAAAGAGTTCTCGTAAGCTTGATCACGAAGTTCATTTAATTCATTCAGTTAAACTTTCCTATGATCACCCGCAGTTTTGAGGTCAAAATTTGCATGCTTGAGAGCCCAATAGGCTTTGTGCTCAAGCTCGATCGGAAGATGGCACGCTCTCCCGTACACAAGTTTGTAAGGCGTACACCCAATGGGTGTTTTGTAAGCCGTACGGAAAGCCCAAAGTGCATCATCTAATTTATCCGACCACGATGCACGATTTTCACCTACGGTTCTTTCTAAAATTCTTTTAATGCCCCGATTGGAAACTTCTACTTGTCCACTCGTTTGATGGTGGTACGCAGTAGAAAGACGGTGAGTTACACCATACTTTTGCATGACTTTGTCGAATTTGTCATTACAGAAATGCGTACCACGATCACTAATAATAGCACGTGGAGTTCCAAATCGGGCAAAAAGAGCTTTCAAGAATTTCACAACTACTCGGGCATCATTTGTAGGTAAAGCTTTTGCTTCAACCCATTTTGACAAGTAATCAACAGCCACGAGTATGTATTTGTTGCCATGAGAAGACGGAAATGGCCCCATAAAGTCGATGCCCCAAACGTCAAAGATTTCACAAACTTGAATTGCATTTTGAGGCATTTCGTTCTTTTGTGAAATATTCCCGTGACGTTGACAAGCGTCACAGGATTTGACCAATTCCTGGGCATCCTTGTAGATTGTGGGCCAATAGAAGCCGTTCAAACACCTTTTTGGCGGTGTAGTTCGGATTGTGGTGGCCCCCGTGGGACCATCATGGCAAGCCTTTAAAATTTCAGTGGCTTCCTGACCATACACACACCGCCGGATGACTTGATCCGCGCAAATTTTGAACAGGTAGGGGTCGTCCCAGAAATAGTGTTTTACATCTTTGAAAATTTTATTTTTCTGTTGGGACGACATCCCTTTCACAACAAAGTTACCCGCATGGTAATTTGCAAAATCGGCAAATCATGGGGTAGTAGAGTCTCCACGAAAGGTAACCACATTGAGTGTCTCGAGAGGAAATGTTTCATTAATTTCTTTCTTCTCGAAGACATCTTGGTGGGGGTTTTCCAAACGGGAGAGATGATCAGCAGCTAGGTTCTCAGCTCCTTTTTTATCACGAATAATTATATCAAATTATTGCAGGAGGAGAACCCAACAGAGGAGTCTCGGCTTTGCATCTTGTTTTGCAAAGAGATACTTCAAAGCCGAGTGATCCGTATACACTATGCTCTTGGTCAATATCAAGTATGGCCGGAATTTTTCAAAAGCATACACCACAGCTAATAATTCTTTTTCAGTGGTGGTGTAGTGGCTTTGAGCCTCGGTCATAGTTTTGCTGGCATAGTGTATAGGCTGAAAATGTTTTGTTTTTCGTTGCCCTAAGACTGCCCCTATCACATAATCACTAGCATCACACATGAGCTCGAAGGGCAAGTGCCAATCGGGGGCAACAAGAATCGGTGCCTCAGTAAGCTTTTTCTTTAATGTTTCAAAAGCTTTGATGCACTCGGGGGAGAAGATAAAAGGAGCATCCTTCTCGAGGAGATGGGTCATAGGCCGGGCGATTTTAGAAAAATCTTGAATGAACCTACGATAGAAACCGGCATGACCCAAAAAGCTCCTAACACCTTTTACGGTTGTGGGATGAGGTAATTTTGCAATGACGTCCACTTTGGCCCTGTCAACCTCAATCCCGTTCTTTGAAATTTTATGGCCAAGGACAATGCCCTCTTTGACCATAAAGTGACTCTTCTCCCAATTTAGACATAACTTTGTGTCTTCACAACGTTTGAGCATGCTGTCTAAATAGGAGAGACATGATTGAAATGAATCCCGAATGACCGAAAAATCGTCCACAAAGACCTCCATAGTTTTCCCGATCATGTCGGAAAATATGGCCATCATACATCCTTGAAACGTGCCCGGAGCATTACATAAACCAAATGGCATAAGTTTATACACAAAAGTTCCATAGGGGCACGTGAAATTGGTCTTTTCCTGATCTTGCGGATCAATGGGAATCTGAAAGTAACCCGAGAAACCATCGAGGAAGCAATAGTACTCATTCCCCGCTAATCTCTCGAGCATCTGATCCATAAAGGGCAGAGGAAAATGGTCTTTGCGGGTGGCGTCATTTAACTTACGATAGTCAATGCAGACACGCCAACCCGTAACCAATCGACTTGGAATCAACTCATTCTCCTCGTTTGTGACAACAGTAATGACACCCTTTTTTGGAACACAATGAATTGGGCTAACCCAAGGACTGTTTGAGATAGGATAAATCAATCCGGCATCAAGAAGTTTTAGAACTTCTTGTTTGATTACCTCATGAATTTTGGGATTCACCCTTCTTTGTTGTTGGACTGCTGGTTTGAAGTCATCCTCCATTAAAATCTTATGGGTACAAAATTCAAGGTCTATGCCCTTGATGTTGGAGAGTCTCCAAGCAATTGCTTGTTTATGTGACTTCAAAACCTTTATTATAGCAGCCTTTTCCTCAATACTTAAATCTTTAGCAATTATGACGGGTAATTTATCATCACCCTCCAGAAATGCATATTCAAGATGAGGCGGCAAGTCCTTAAGTTCAACCTCAGGGAAGTCATCAGTTTTCTCAACATTTTTGACTTCCTCCTTATGAAGTGTTTGTGGTAGAACAGGAAGAGGAGAGGGATCTTCGTTTAATAATTTTTCTAGTAAGAGAATATCCCTCTCGGGGTCAATCTCTTGGTTATCGATTCTATCGGGAACCGAATCACTTTTGAGAAAGGCCTCAATTTCTTCTAAGATGAAGTCACTTCCCTCAAACAGAGTTAGGGAAGGAGAAGAATTGGCAATGATGGGATGAGAAGATTGAGTGAGGTTTTCACTCGAAGAATCATCAATGAAACCTAAAATCTCTTGAGCATACTCCTCAACAGCAATATCGATGACATCTATTTGGTTCACCGATTCTGAGTCATAATTGGAGAAGTATCTCGAAGTTTGATTTAGGTTGAAGGTGATGGCTTCCGTTCCAACACGTAATGTGATCTCATGCTCAAATACATCGATGAGAGCACGCCCAGTTCTAAGGAACCCCCTTCCAAGAATGAGAGGGACCCTAGAATCGGCATCAAAGTCAACAATCACAAAAGCTGCCGAAAAATGGAACTTTCCCACTTTACCGAATACGTCCTCGGCAATGCCAAGAGGACGAGAAATCGAACGATCGGCAAGCTCTAAAGTCATGCATGTGGGAGTGAGTTCGGGAAGAGAAAGTTTCTTCCACACAGAATATGGCATCAGGTTAATGCTATCACCTAGATCGGCTAAGGCGAAGCATTCAACCATACCCGGGAAAGTACAGGGAATGAGAAATTTCCCGGGGTCTCCAAGCTTTTCAGGAAGCTTTTTCAAGAGAACTGCTAAGCAGTTCTCATTCAGAGGAGTTCTTGCCATCTCGAAGAGTTTTTCTTTATTACTTAACAGATTTTTGATTGTTGATGCAAACTTGGGCATCAAGAGAATAGCGTCCGTGAAGCTTATGTCAAAGTGCAAATCTTGGAATATTTGGAAACATTTATCCATTTGGTGACTAGCCTATTCGCGGAGCTTTTGTTCATTGAGATGTGATGGATAAGGAATAAAAGTTTTGGATTTAGGGTTGTCCACTAGAGTTTCTGGTGGTTCAAAGACAACTCCAGGCTTACATCTGGTTTCTGTAATAACCTGAGGTTGGACGTGTGCTGTACTTCGTGAGCTAGGAGTTTGCACATTGTCCTTTGTTACCTCAGGTTTACGTTCCACTACCTTTGGAGGAGAGGAAAAAGAGGTAGTAGGAATCGCGGGTTCATCATATGAAGCACCACTTCGTGTTGTGATCGCCTTAGCATCGCCCCTCGGGTTAGCGATCGTGTTGCTCGGTAAAGTAGTACATTTAAAGACTTCTTGATATCAGAAAACTGGCTGACCAGCAACTCGTTCAACTCTTCTTGGGACTTCATGAATTGCTTTAACAACTCATCAGATGAAGGCCCGGTTGGAACAATGGCTTGATTCAGATTAGGAAAATTTTGAGCTCGATTGTTCGGGTTGGGACCTTGGTTGAAATTTCCTTGATTTTGACGATGGAAATTCCCTTGATTCTTGTGGTTGTTTCTATGAAAATTCCCGGGATTGAAATTACTGATGCGTGGGAATCGCACCTTGCTTTACCTCTCGAGGGATCTCGAGAAGCTTACAACCCCCACCAGGCAGTGTACCTGATCGTTGTAGTATAGTATAGTGACAAGTACCGGGGGATTGATCGTTCAGCTTAGGAATAGTGTCGCTAGGATTAGAAAACCTAATTAATAGTTCTAAAGGTGAGGGATGATTATTTTTTGTGTTTTTATATTTTATGAAAGTAATTAAAATCTCAGGTTTTGAAGGAGTGGGCGGAATTAGTTGCTATTCAACTAACCCAAAGCTAAGATGCAATCAAAATAAAATAATAAAAATGAAAATAAACTAAATTATACTAAGGTTGTGAGCAGTGGTTGGAGAAATTGTGTTTACTTAGACTTCATTACTCCCTAGATATCTTTTACATGTTAATTACTTGTTACACTTGTATGAATGATGGATTGTATTCCTTAATACCATTCGTGGGGTGGCATACATAACTCCCCAACTCTATGAGCTCTTATCTCCTCCTACACCATGACCCAGCACAACTATAGGGATTGTAAACAGTGGCTCATGCATTAAATACAACCAATAAAGACCTAGTACGCCTCGGTTCATGTTTCTTAAGACGTTCAAGCATGTTACCATTTGGAGATCTGCCAGTTTTCTTAAGCCTAACATATAAAATCATTCATTCAAAACAAGAATAGACAAGTAATCAACACATAATCAACATCTAGGTTTCATTAGATCTAAGCAAACACAAGAGAGATCTAGCCTAGCATAGTAGAATTGAGACAAGAACAAGAGATAAACAACCAACACATAGACATATTGATTGAATTGAAAGTACACTTATCTCAATTACAATGCAAGGTCTCAAGGGTTTGGAACCCTTGAAAAACCTGTAAAAGAGGCACCAAAATCGTCTTTAGGGTTTCACCAAAACTTCTCCTTTTTTAATGAAAAAACTAGAAAACTATATATAGGAAAAACAGTCTGACGGCGTCAAGAGTAACTTCTGACGCCATCACCTCGCCGCCATATACTTCCTCGGACGGCCTTGATCCACTTATGACGGCCTATGTGACGCCGTCACCACCCACGGTATATTAATTTTGCCACTTTGACACCGTCACGAATCCTTCTGACGCCGTCACCACCTTCGGTGTTTAATTCCACATGTCTGACGCCGTCAAGATGGTGGTCTTGACGCCGTCACCTTGTATTTTCAGCATGGAAATCTGGTACTTTGCCGTTTTCTTCACTTTTATGCTCCAAAAACGTCCAAAATAGCTTCTTTTCCAGAATTCACTCTCCAAACACCTAAAATCACAAAAGGAACGATTTAGGGCAATATTTGATCAAATAAAGTCGGATTCGGGCTTAAATGACCCCCTAAAAACGGATCATTTTTCGCCTCATCATATACCCTTACACTTGAGATTTGTTTGTCCTCAAGCAAATGAGCTTTTATTCTACTCAAAAGACAAGTTAGGGGTCATTTAACACTAATATAAAAGTAATTACAACAAATAATCGTTCCACTAAAGACCAATAGACAAGCACGGAGGTCATACACAAGCACCTCACAAATAGTGTTTAGATACTCACATCTCTCGGGTGTAATAAAGTAATATAACATTATGGAAATGGAAGATATCTCTCACTACCTGTCATAGCAAAATAGATTACCATAGGCTTGGGAAAGGATCAAACCTCCACCACATGGCGTAAGCACCTAGGATAAACTATCAAAGAGGTCTTTTAAAGGGTTATAACGTTAGGTGTAGGGTTATGAATTACACGGTTTTGTTGGATAAAGGAAGTTTTACTGGTGGCGAGTTAACAATCTCGGTTAATTACATGTACAAGATGGCGTTGCTAAGCCAAGACTAGACTCGACTTAAGCTAATAAATGAAAAATAACAAAAACATAAAATAAACATAGAATGAAAAGGGATGGTAGTCCGTATGTTTTTCTCTTTTTCTCTTTTCTATTTTTTTTTCTTTTTCTCTTTTTTTTATTTTTTTATTTTTTTTTTTATTTATTTTTTTTGCATACACTCTTACCCTACCATCCAAAATAATACATCATAGGGGTTTGAGCATTCCCCTTACACTTGAATCTTTACATACTTTACATTTAACTAATCTAATGACTCGAATTAAGAAAATCAAAACACTTGGAGCACTTTTAAGATTAATGTACATATGGGGGTAATAATATGATGTTCTTCCCCATTACTCCATAAAATAAGTACTTACCCATGAGTCCCAATCGTCCCAAAACAATATGTACAAGGATATGACTCGACTTAGCAACCATGTAATCAAGTAGAAAGTTAACTTAGGGTTTAACAAATAACAATAATGCACTAAAAATGAGCGCATACACGGAAGGCTAAGGCGATTTGGGTGTACATTTAAGTGGGGTGTAACAAATTCTTCCTTTAAGTAAGATGCTTAAAGTTAGAAACGAAAAGATAGGCTCGGAGGGGTGTACTAGGGGTTTCGTGTAGTAAAAATGAGTACAACGCTAAGGGTGTGGGAAAAATTAGTTGACTTAACTAGCCAAGTAATATGACTTAAAAGGTCAAGTAATTATGATATGGGTTTAACACAAGGGTGATCCTAATGCCTCTTATCATGTAGGAAATCCTACCACACGAATGTAGTCTCACTAGCGGTCTCGGCATCACTAACGCAAGTTCTAGAATCTAAATGCTACCGGTACACTCATAAGCACTAATAATAAATGCTTTTCCTATCAAGTCTAAAGGCGAACCTCACATTTTTGGGTGGAAAATTTTTCTGAATATACGGTTATGTGCTAGTCATACAACCTCCTATCCATGAGATGCTTGCTATGGCTAAAGTTTCACTCCTAAATGTTGTAAAAAATTTTAAATTTGGCGCTAAAATTACACTAACAAGTATTTCTCGTAGTTTTATTACACATCTACTATCAAACAAAACAAACTCAAGCGAAAGTGCATATGTAAGGTATCATCTTTTTACCCTCCCCTTACACTTAAGATGAACAATGTCCCCAATGTTCAAGTAAAGAATGTAAAAGTAAAGAAGTAAAGAGAATGAAATCAAATACTCCCCTGATTCGCTCGGTATGGATTTTAGGTTGGCCAGGTTAAATCTTCTTCCAAGAAAACGAACAATCAAAGCTTCCCTTCCAGAATATAAATCATCTTCTTGTCACAAATAACCTGTAAATCCTGACAACAATAGACAAGGTAACCTCGCGTAAAATCGGCGACATCCTATATAAGTTACTAAATCCTAGAAAACAAAGTAAGATATAATGCTTGTGGAATGAAGTTTGCAGATTTCCTGGAGATTATAAAACTTAATAATCCACAAAAACCATAAGACTCCGTTAGAAAAACAAAACCGGTAAAATTTCCAGATTTTAACTCCTGACGCCGTCAAGAGCAATACCCTGACGCCGTCAGAATGGACCTGCAGAAATTCTTATGTTAAGTTTCCGGAAAATTTCTGGAAAAACTTTGTCCTACTTCCTGGAAAATCCTGCAAAACTTCATTATGACTCAATACAAGCATTTGACTCTAACAAATACGAATATACATGTTCATTAAATATTGTGGAGAATCATGATCGGTTTGTTTCTTAAAAACATATTTGGGGTTTCCCCTTACACTTATCTTTTGCAAAAATACCTTTAGGTTGAAGTTAAGACTAGGCCAAACAACATAATAAAGTATTTTACATTTTAATTGAGAAACATGATCAACCAACAATAAAAACAAAGCATGCATACGGAAGCAAATAACAATCAAACAAATAAAATCACACAAAGCATGGGTTGCCTCCCAAGAAGCGCTTTTCTTTATTTACGAGTCTTGTAGCTAGACTCAAAGTTATGGGTTACTACGTGACTTCATCATCAAACATCACATCCTCCTCATTAATCATTTCATTGTTATTTTCTTGGTAATGTTTTACACGTTGTATGTTAACCGTGAATTCCCTACCCTCATCATCAACTAACACTACAGCTCCGAATTTAGAGGAATTCTTCACCGTGAACGGCCCATACCATCTAGACTTAAGTTTTCCCGGAAATAATCTCAACCGAGAATTGTATAATAGGACTTTGTCTCCTTCTGAAAATTCTTTGGGTTTCTTAATTCTTTGATCATGCCATCTTTTAGCTCTCTCTTTATATGTGATGGAGGATTCGTAGGCTTCTAATCTAAGCTCATCAAGCTCGTGTAATTGCAAAAACCTATTGTTCCCCGCAGTTATGTAATCTAAGTTGCATGCCTTAAGCGCCCAATAAGCCTTGTGTTCTAATTCTACCGGTAAGTGACATGCCTTACCATACACCATGCGGAACGGGGTCGTTCCAATAGGTGTTTTGTAAGCAGTTCGGAATGCCCATAAGGCTTCGTCGAGTTTGAATGACCAGTCCTTTCTGTTTTGACTAACCATTTTTTCAAGTATTCTTTTAATAGCTCTATTGGTGTTTTCGACTTGGCCATTGGTCTGTGGATGATAGGCGGTGGAGAATCGGTGGGGTACTCCATACCTCTTCATGACCTTTTCCATTTGTGCGTTGCAAAAATGTGTCCCCCTATCACTGATGAGAGCTTTCGGAATCCCGAATCTTGCGAAAAGCTTTTTCAGGAAATGAATGACCACTCTAGCATCATTGGTCCTAAGGGCTTGTGCTTCAACCCATTTCGAAACATAGTCAATGGCGACTAAGATGTACTCGTTTCCCCCTGAGGACGGAAAGGGTCCCATAAAGTCAATCCCCCAAACATCGAATACCTCACAAACTTGTATAAAGTTCTGAGGTGCCTCATCCCTATGTGATATATTTCCAGCCCGTTGACATGCATCACACGCTTGTACCATATCTTTTACATCACGGAAAATTGTGGGCCAATAGAATCCTGCATCGAGAATCTTTCGAGCAGTAACATTTATCCCATGATGCCCTCCAGAGGGACCGGAGTGACATTCCCTCATGATTTTTACTGCCTCATTCTCCGAAACACAACGCCTTATAATGTGGTCAGGACACCTTCGGAATAAAAATGGTTCATCCCAGAAGTAATATTTTAGCTGGGAAAAGAACCTCTTCCTCTCGTATTTAGTCAGGTGTTCAGGAACAAGCCTACATCTACTTGCGAAGTAATTGGCAAAGTCGGCGTACCATGGTTCCGAATCAAGGATAGACATTAGTTGTTCGTCAGGAAATGAATCCTTAATCTCACTTCTATCGTGTTTATCCAGGGGGTTTTCAAGATGAGATAGATGATCGGCGGCTAGATTCTCTGCCCCCTCTTATCGCGAATCTCAACATCAAATTCTTGTAGCAACAAGATCCACCGAATCAGTCGTGGCTTGGCGTCCTGTTTCGCAAACAGATATCTAAGAGCTGAGTGGTCAGTGAAGACGACTGTCTTTGAAAGGACAAGATATTGTCGGAATTTGTCGAATGCAAACACTACGGCTAATAATTCTTTTTCGGTGGTGGAGTAGTTCTCTTGGGCGGGATTCATGGTTTTGCTAGCGTAGTAAATAGGCTGGAAAAGCTTGTCACGTCGCTGACCTAATACAGCCCCGACAGCGAAGTCGCTAGCGTCACACATTATTTCAAATGGTAACTCCCAGTTGGGTGTGATCATGATTGGAGCTTGAGTGAGTTCCCTTTTTAGGAGGTCGAAAGCATCTTTGCATTCTTGGGAAAAATCGAATGGAGCATCCTTCACAAGCAATTGAGTCATTGGCCGGGCAATTTTGGAGAAGTCTTTGATGAATCTCCGATAAAATCCGGCGTGCCCCAAAAAGCTGCGTATTGCCTTAACAGTCGTGGGGTATGGTAACTTAGATATAGCTTCAACCTTAGCTTGGTCCCCCTCTATCCCGTTCCCTGAAATCTTATGCCCCAACACAATCCCTTCCTTTACCATGAAATGACACTTTTCCCAGTTCAACACCAAGTTGGTTTCCTCGCAACGTTTAAGCATCTTTTCTAAATTAGCAAGACAGCGGTCGAAGGAGTTTCCGAAGACTGAAAAGTCATCCATGAATACTTCCATGCTGTCTTCCATGAGTTCGTGAAAGATTGCGGTCATGCAATGTTGGAAAGTGGCGGGGGCATTACATAGTCCAAAAGGCATCCTTTTGTAGGCAAACGTTCCATAGGGGCAAGTAAATGTGGTCTTTTCTTGGTCCTCAGGTGCTATGGGGATTTGAAAATATCCAGAAAATCCATCTAAGAAGCAATAGTACTCGTGTCCAGATAATCTTTCTAACATCTGATCAATGAATGGTAAGGGAAAGTGATCTTTCCTCGTGGCATCGTTGAGCTTTCGATAGTCAATGCATACCCGCCATCCAGTGACAGTTCTCTGGGGCACCATCTCACCCTTGTCATTTTTTACTACAGTCATTCCACCCTTTTTAGGTACAACCTGCACAGGACTAACCCATGGGCTATCCGAGATCGGGTAAATCAGTCATGCATCCAAAAGTTTGATAACTTCCTTCTTCACTACCTCCTTAATGTTAGGGTTCACTCGCCTCTGGGGTTGCACAGTGGGTTTATAATCTTCCTCCATAAGAATCTTATGTGTGCAAAAAGTGGAGTCAATCCCCTTAATGTCGGCCACACTCCATGCGAGTACCCCCTTGTATTTCTTCAGGACCTCTAAGAGTTTAACTTTCTGTTCCTTTTCCAAGGAAGAGTTTATGATTACCGGGAGTTGGTTTTCTCCATGAAGAAAGGCATACTCCAAATGATTAGGGAGCTCTTTAAGATCAACATCAGGGGGCTCGATAATAGAAGGTTTGAGCTTGTTCTCGGGCTTTCGGAGCTCGAGATGCTCCGCTGCCTCTTGTCTGGGGTAGAAGGAGACTGCATTAACTTCCTCCGTCTTTTCCACCTCCAGCAAAGGCAGAAAACTCTCGTCCCGTAGCCAGCCTTCATCGATTTATTCATCGATGCAATCATCAATGATATCTGTGAGCTCATCTACTTCCCCGATAAAGTAGAGCCGGTTGGATGCTTCGAGGGAGAGGTCCATAGAATCCTTAATGTCGAAGGTTGTGCTATCGTCTTCTACTCGTAAGGTCAATTTGCCATCGTAGACATCGATGACTGCACGAGCGGTAGCAAGAAATGGTCTACCTAAAATGATAGGTACCACGTCGTCTTCCTCCATATCCAGGATTACGAAGTCGACCGGGAATTTGAATTTCCCAACCTTGACTAGCACGTTCTCACATATCCCTTCGGGGTACTTGACTGATCTATCGGCTAGTTGGATGTTCATACGGGTAGGCTTCAATCCGGAATATCCTAGTTTACAGAACATAGAGAGAGGCATGAGATTGATACTTGCTCCCAAATCGGCAAGAGCATTCTTGATTGATAGAGGTCCTATAGAGCACGGTAAGGTGAAGTTGCCTGGATCGTCTACCTTCTTTGGTAGCCCTCGATGGGTCACCACTGAGCATTCTTCCCCTAGGGTTACAAGACCCTCAAGCTTCTTCCTGTTAGCGAGCAGCTTTTTGAAGTATGTGCTATACTTTGGCATGTGATAGCAAGCATCCAGGAGAGGTATGGTGACAACCGAGTCTTTTAGGTATGACAAGAACCTCTTGTTATCATTCTCTGTTTTCTGGTTCCTTAGTCGGGATGGGTATGGAATTCTCACAGGTAGGTTAGGAAGGGCTGATGGGGAGGGGGTTGTCACGGGTGGTTGGTCCGGGGTGCCAATGCCGACATCCTGCTCCTCCTCCCCAGGTTTGTCTGAACCGAGTGTGACGGGGGACGAATTTGGGTAAGGAGGGTCCTTGGTTGTCGTTCCGTCCCGTGTGGTTATCGCGAGCATGGGATCTTTTCTTCTTCCTGATGGTGGTTGGAGTTTATCTAGGGCTGAGTTAAGCTTGCTGAAAAATTCTCCGACATCTTCCTGCTGTTCGTCGAAAAGCTCATTAAGCCCTTTCATTTACAAGTCTTTTTCTTGAGTGAAGTGACCAAGGTCATCTTCGAAATTGCTCCTGATCTTGAATTCAGGGCCTCCCTCCCCTTCTCTTTTCCTTACCAGATTTCCCCAAAGGGTATAATCATCATTTTGGTAGAAAGGCAAAAGGGAGGGATCAGCATAAATGTCTCCCCCTGACAAGCACGCATGTTCAGTTGTGGCTGCTCCTCCGCATTCCTCCACCTCATGCGGACCTCCACAGTAATCGCAGATCAAGTAAGGATTTGACAGCATTTTAGGTGGTTATGATCCAGCTAGGCAATCGATTCTTTTGTGAACTTTGCTTAATCGATCCGAGGTGGTTTCAGAAATGCCGATAGTCGACTCAGGTTCATCCCAAGTGTCATCCTGGTCTTGGGCATATTCTTCGATCCTGTCCCATCCTTCCTCGGCACTAAGATTGGCCAATCTTCCTTTCCTAGATTGGTTGATTCCGTTCCGGTCATTAGAGGAGATATTTTCGTAAAAGATTTGGACCAAGAGCCAAAGTTCAATGCCATGATATGGAACTTGTCTTATTAAATCTTTGAATCTAGTCCACGCTTTATGGAAGGGTTCATCCTTCCCCTTTCGGAAACGAAGGATCCTATCCCTAAATGCTGAGGTTTTTCCAGGTGGAAAGAACTTCTCAAAGAACTTGGATATGAGTTGCTCCCATGTGAAAATAGATTCGGAAGGGAGTTTGTTATACCATTCTTGGGCTTTTTCGTATAAGGTGAAAGGGAAGAATCGCAGTCGGGATGTGTTTCTAGTAGTCCCACCCGTATGGATGGTATCCACGATTTTTAGGAAGTCCTTGATGTGTTGGATCGGATTTTCCTCATCAAGTCCGTGGAACTTACACACACTTTTGACAAGCCAAATATCATTTGCATGCAAGACCTCGTTGGTATGTTCGTTTGGATAAACAATGGCATTGGAAAACCCACGAGGAGTTGGGGAAGAGTAATCCTTGAGACGCTTAGGAGGAGGTATTATAGGAGTATTCGTCTCATTGTGGGAGCTCGGGGTTGTGATGTGAATTTCTGAATTTTCTTCAGAGAGAGGTGCATCAAAGTCGATAGCAATGCTGGATGGTTCAGGTGTTGAGTGAGTTCGTCTTAACCAACACATTTCTCTTTCGGGTTCTGCATAAGGCAAGACGAGGTCTTTAGTGGTGCTACGACTTCTAGTGATCCTAAGGTTGGAGAATTCGTTGGTTGCCATGATGGTGAATGGTGAAGAGTTACAAACAAAGGCACGAAGAAATAAGATAGACTAAAGAAGACCTAAAAAAAATAAAAATCTTACTAGAAAGGAATCTAGCAAGTAGACCTAATAAAAAGAAATCCTAACCTAGACAATAACTAATCCCCGGGCTGCGGCGCCAAAAACTTGATGCGTGGGAATCGCACCTTGCTTTACCTCTCGAGGGATCTCGAGAAGCTTACAACCCCCACCAGACAGTGTACCTGATCGTTGTAGTATAGTATAGTGACAAGTACCGGAGGATTGATCGTTCAGCTTAGGAATAGTGTCGCTAGGATTAGAAAACCTAATTAATAGTTCTAAAGGTGAGGGATGATTATTTTTTGTGTTTTTATATTTTATGAAAGCAATTAAAATCTCGGGTTTTGAAGGAGTGGGCGGAATTAGTTGCTATTCAACTAACCCAAAGCTAAGATGCAATCAAAATAAAATAATAAAAATGAAAATAAACTAAATTATACTAAGGTTGTGAGCAGTGGTTGGAGAAATTGTGTTTACTTAGACTTCATTACTCCCTAGATATCTTTTACATGTTAATTACTTGTTACACTTGTATGAATGACGGATTGTATTCCTTAATACCATTCGTGGGGTGGCATACATAACTCCCCAACTCTATGAGCTCTTATCTCCTCCTACACCATGACCCAGCACAACTATAGGGATTGTAAACAGTGACTCATGCATTAAATACAACCAATAAAGACCTAGTACGCCTCGGTTCATGTTTCTTAAGACGTTCAAGCATGTTACCATTTGGAGATCTGCCAGTTTTCTTAAGCCTAACATATAAAATCATTCATTCAAAACAAGAATAGACAAGTAATCAACACATAATCAACATCTAGGTTTCATTAGATCTAAGCAAACACAAGAGAGATCTAGCCTAGCATAGTAGAATTGAGACAAGAACAAGAGATAAACAACCAACACATAGACATATTGATTGAATTGAAAGTACACTTATCTCAATTACAATGCAAGGTCTCAAGGGTTTGGAACCCTTGAAAAACCTGTAAAAGAGGCACCAAAATCGTCTTTAGGGTTTCACCAAAACTTCTCCTTTTTTAATGAAAAAACTAGAAAACTATATATAGGAAAAACAGTCTGACGGCGTCAAGAGTAACTTCTGACGCCGTCACCTCGCCGCCATATACTTCCTCGGACGGCCTTGATCCACTTATGACGGCCTATGTGACGCCGTCACCACCCACGGTATATTAATTTTGCCACTTTGACGCCGTCACGAATCCTTCTGACGCCATCACCACCTTCGGTGTTTAATTCCACATGTCTGACGCCGTCAAGATGGTGGTCTTAACGCCGTCACCTTGTATTTTCAGCATGGAAATCTGGTACTTTGCCGTTTTCTTCACTTTTATGCTCCAAAAACGTCCAAAATAGCTTCTTTTCCAGAATTCACTCTCCAAACACCTAAAATCACAAAAGGAACGATTTAGGGCAATATTTGATCAAATAAAGTCGGATTCGGGCTTAAATGACCCCCTAAAAACGGATCCTTTTTCGCCTCATCAATTACCTTGACCTTGGTTCCGGTTAAAGTTTCCTTGATTTTGATGTTGGAAACCTTGATTTTAGAAACCTTGGTTTTGATTTTGAAAACCGTGACCCTGATTGAAGTTACCTTGGTTTTGAAAACCTTGGTTCACTCTATTTTGATTTTGGCCACGGTTTTGGACATTTTGGTTTTGATTAAAACCGGGAGGTCCAGGATAGTGGTGAGGACGATAGTTCGGGTCCATAGGAGGGTGGTATTGATTGCCTCCTTGATTTTGGGACCCGACAACAGCATGAGTGTATGACCTTAAATCTATCAACTTTAACACAAATATAAGTACTAGAAGAAGTAAAGATGGTGACTTGGTAATATATGTGTGGCGTTAAGATGTATAAAAGAGAATAAGAGATGAAGAGAACTTTTATTAAAAACACACACAATACACACACAAGCACACACCTCAAATGAGCCTTTGAGGTGTTTATATAGTTCTTAACATGATGCCTTAAGAGGCTTTCCATGGGCTTGGTCTTGGGCTTGGTTTCCTTTTACATATAAAGGTTTACATTACATAACACATGACATATTAGCTTACCAAGACCAAGGCCCATTGACTATTCTTATAACAAAAACTACGACACATTACAACGTTACAATATATGAGAATGACCATCACTTTCAAATATAATTTTTAATGCTAACAATCTCCCCCTAAGGGTGGTCATTCGAATGATGCTCCACGTGATTAGGTCTTCTTCGTTCTTTGTTTTTGACCATTGTGTGTCGTAGTAGAATAGTCATTAGTCTTTGTTCCTTCATGCTTTGTGATCTTTGATGATTGACTTTTCATCATTCTTTGTTCTTTTGTAATGTGGAGCAATCTGCCTTTCATCACTTCTGCGTCTGTGGTGGTTGTTCGCCATTCCAACATGCTCATACATCTTCAGTCTTTGTGATACATGCATTTGTTATTCCTGTTCTTTCACACCGATCTTTGTCACTTTACTTCTGTAGATTCTTTCACATTGCGTAGAATCTTTCTTTGAACCTTACTTTATTTTGATCTTTGTGAGAACTTTCCTTTGACGTAGTGATGCATGTATGAGCATGTGGAATCCTTCGCCATGGAGATGATGTATAGCTATAGGTAAACAGTTAGCAATAAATCAACCGGTACTTATAGATAAGGAATTAGAGCTCGTCAACAACATAGTGTGAAGACTCCTTCTAATCCTTATCATGGCCGTTCCCATGTCAGATACTCCCGAGGGAGCTTACAAGACCTACTAAGCAGCTCAATGACTGGGTGAGTCGTTGGGGATCACTCCACGACTGTAGACCATTTGAAACCACCGCGAACACTAAGCGTAACCCATAAAGAATTACCGAAGTGACCTGCTGTCAGGGCTGTTTGATGTTGACCCTGGCAGGAATTTCCATTCAATCATTGAGAAACACTTGTGTGAATTCTCTCATAAATGTTCTGGCAGATTGCTAAGATCTACGTAGGACTCTTTAGTTTACATCTGGCATCCTTATTGATGAACAACCAGTGTAGAAATATCATGTGTTCCTATGAGATCTTTTGATGAATCTCGGGGCTCTAGACTCGATAAGTGCACATTTGGTTTCCTATGCGGAGATTAGGGAGAGGTCTCCTGCTTCAATATCAACCATCTCTAAGAGACAAGTCGATAGATTACACCGGTTCCCCATGAGAATGAAACAAGTACCTTTTAAGAGATACCCAAGTGGCTAAAAGGTTTAGTGCAGTGCGTCACTGGGTCCATGACGTCTTTATCTTCAATACCGGTGTCTGCCCTAAGGTTGAACATATGGAGGGTTATTTCTTTTCACCCTTTTTCATAACTTTTCTTTTTAATTCTTCAACCCCTTCTTTCTCCTTTCTCATTTTCTCCTTTTTTCAATCATACCTAAGGACTTCTAATTCTAATCTATTGGAATTGTCCTTGGGTAGATCCCTCCGGCTCTGGCAGATCATAGGACGGTTTTACCTAACCTTAGTCACCTTATAACTCCATGACTATCATATAATTTCCATGAAACCATTTATGAAAAATCTCTCAAAGTGTTTATGATAAAAAAAATACAATGTTGACACTTCGAGAGTTTTGCATTTCTTATGATGGACTCCCCCTTCACATGTGCTCATGAATTTTTTAAGAAATTTGCACATGCGTGAGGAGTTTGCACTTTTTGAATTGATCCACTTTCAGTAAACATGACCGATTCGAGACAGGCTTACATCACTAGTTAGACTAGCTTGAAGTTATTACCCGTCCTGGTCAAGTCCAAAGAAAGTCTCTCGATATGGTACATTCTACTCAGACAAGTCCTATTCGAGACACGCTTACATCACTAGTTAGACTAGCTTGAAATTATTACCCGTCCAGGACAAGTCTTTTCGATTACTGACATTTTAAGCTTCGTCAATTCATAGGTACTTTCTGAGTCGAGCTCTTTTGAGATTCAGTCACAAACTTTAAACATCTTTGATCACATTTTAATCATGTCTTCTCCCCCTCAAAAATAGCATAATGTGATATTTTTTATATCAACTGAGTAAAAAAAACTTTTTGGAGAGAAAGACAGATTTCATTTTACGAAACATTTTTGTTTTTGTGCTCCCACTTAAAGATAGCACATTTTAAAATCAATTAAGGGTTTTGAGGGAGTTATCTTGAGCACTAATTTTGAGAGATTTTGAGAAATCTTTTGAACAATCTTGGAAAAGTGCTCAAGAATTTTGTTTGAAAACGAGTTTATGCTTGAAATCTTTTTCATTTGTTTAGACTCGAACTTTTTTAAAAAGATTTCATCATTGAACGTACGAGTCCTTGATTTGAAAAATAATCAGAAGTCATCGTTTAAGTACGGGTTTCGTACTGATGTATATGAAAGCCATTGTGAAGAAACTTTTGAGAAACGACATGTTTTAGAAAAACATTTAAAGAACTCCCGTTCAAGCATCTGTACATGTCCGTATCATTTTTGAATGACATTTCTAGAAATGTACATAATATTGATTTATACGGGAGACATGTCGTGAGAAGAATATTTTTGGATTTTTTTGATTTTATATTGTTTTTGTATTTTTTGAAAATTTTATATTTTTGTATTATGTTTTTGATGGTTTTTCAAATTTTGTACTTTGTTTTTTCAAAAATATTTACAGCGAAGCGATTTCGAAAACTTTTTCTAGAAGATTCGAGAAGACGTTCTAGCTCCTCAGGAGTTAGGCTTCGCATGCCAATTCGTCGAACTAAATAGTCAAACCGTTCTTTTGGAAGGGCTTTAGTAAATAGAATGGCGAGTTGGTAATCATTCTTAACGAAAAATAATTGATGCGTAGGGATTGCACCAGGCTTTACCTCTCGAGGGATCTCGAGAAGCTTACAACCCCCACCAGGCAGTGTACCTGATCGTTGTAGTATAGTATAGTGACAAGTACCGAGGGATTGATCATTCAGCTAGGAATAGTGTCGTTAGGATTGAAATTAATCTAACTAGGTCTAAAGGTGAAGGATGATTCTTTTTATGTTTTTATATTTTATGAAAAGCAACTAAAAATCGCGGGTATTGGGAGAGTGGGCGGAATTAGTTGCTAATCAACTAACCCAAAAGCTACTAATTAATCTAATAAACAAGAAAATAAACTAAGGTTCTACAAGATAAGTGAAGCATGTCTACCTATGATATGTTACTCCTTGCTAGCTATCCAATTCTACCTATTGAATTGTCACACCTTGTTTTAATTGACGGGTTGTATTCCTTAATACCATTCATGGGGTGGCGTACTTACTTCCCCAATTCTATAAGCTCCTACTTCACTCCTATGTCGAGCCGGCTAAGAAGCTCCTAACATGGGATCACTAGAATTCGCTCATGCATTAAATACAACCATAAAAACCTAGTACACATCGGTTCATGTTTCTTAAGACGTTCAAGCATGTTACCTGATGAGTGCTCAAACACTCAT
Organism: Artemisia argyi; assembly: GCA_030686995.1. Taxonomy (NCBI): domain Eukaryota; kingdom Viridiplantae; phylum Streptophyta; class Magnoliopsida; order Asterales; family Asteraceae; genus Artemisia; species Artemisia argyi. Next base: position 171,975,662 of record CM060701.1, on the reverse strand, counting down.
CATTTTTATCGTATCTGGACTGCCAAAACATCCAAAAACACCCAAAAACGCATCAAAATACACAATTTATCCCAAAAGTGTGTTTTATATGTTTTAAATGCAAAATGTTTAAAAACAAATGAAAAACAAACAAAGTTTGCACAATTGGCAGTTTCAGTCCCTCAAGTTTCAAAATTTGGCAAAACTAGTCCCTGGAAGTTTTAAATGAAAGAAAAGTCAACCCAAGGCAAAGAAAAGTCAAAAATTATCAAAATAAGTCTTTGGGTGAAAAAGTTTGAGAAAATTACACTTTTACCCCTCAAAATCCAAAATTGCAATAAAAGGTCCCTGGAGTTTCAGTATTTGGCAGATTTGGTCCCTGGTGGGATAATTTTGAAAGAAAAAATCATTTTTATCCTTGGAAAATCAAAATGTGTCAAAAATGGTCCTTGGGTAAAATATTTGTGGAAATTACATGTTTGGTCCCCGAAGTTTGGCAACTTGTCACATTTGGTCCCCGGGAATTTTAAAAGTGGAAAATAAAATTCAAAGACCCTTGTATCATTGAAGTATGGCAAGAATGACCCTTGAGATTATAATTTGGAAAATGGCAGGTTCAGCCCCTCATGTTTCAGCAAATTACACATATGGTCCTTGTGTTAAATTTCTACAAAACCAAACGGACCATGCTTTATTACTAAACCCAATCCAAACCTGCCAAGCCCACACCTTAAACCAAAATCTGATCCAGGCCCACTCCTTAGCCCACCACCAACACTCCCCCGTTTTAAATAATACCACTCCACCCTCTGACCTGGTTAACCATCCACCTCACCATCACCACTCCCACTTCCCTGCTACCAGCCAAACAACCCCATCATCACCCCTACTCTTTCACCACCTGCACACTCAACCCACCCCTTGGCTAACCCTCCAAACACCCCAGTCCAAACACTCCCCTCTGGCATCAATAATCACAAGAAAACTCCAAAAAAGAGTTTGGCGCCAAAATGAAGAAACGGCCATGATTAAAAGATATTGATCCAATGGTTGTTTTTAATGCTGGGATATACTCACTAAGGTCCAAGAAACCCTAATTGGGCATTATAAAAGAGAAAGAGGGAGTGGAGCAGAAAAAGAGTTTTTTTTTTTAGTTAATCTTTAAATGTAATTTTTTTTCCAAGCATTGTACTTTTAATCCAATTGTCAGTTGTAATTTCACTCTTTCAGTTCTAATAAAAGTGTTGTTTCAGAAATTTTAGTTGTATTTTCCATTTTGAGTTTCATTCCATAATATAAAAAAAAAATAACCAGAAAATAAAAAATTATATGAGAGGGAAGATAAGCATGGAGCAGGGTGGATTTGGGATGGCCCTGGGTTAGTGAATCCATGGGGATTCAATAGGCTGATAAAATTGGTTCCTTGGTTTCAAAAGTTCTCAGCTGATGCACACTGTGAGCTATCATCTTTTGTTTTTCTTTGATTGATTAAATATTGTGGTACTGCATATACTTGTTTTTGTAGACTTCTTGTGTGATAATCAGTAGAAATTTTGCTTTGAGTAGTTAACTTGCTCAGTTGTTGTTATTGTTCTAAAAAATTTCTAAATCCATTGATTATTGTAGCAACTTAGCATAAGCAAGAAGTAGTTGTGTAAGTTTTTGTTTCTAAGCTATCATAAGCATTACAACTATAAAAAATGGTTTAGAGTTGGTGTCATAGATCTGTGTTACCATTTGGTACAAAAAACTCAAATCAGTTTACTATATAAGGGGTGTTTGGAACAGTTGATTAAAGGTTATAGAGTAGGTTTCTGTGGTACTAATTGGTTAAGACAACCCACAATAGGATACATTAGAGTAAAGAAGTAATAAAGTCTAGTGGTTCTTTTGGTTAAAGTCAAATCTCACTTAAATCTCCCATGTCTAGTTAACTGCCAAGTGATTTTGCTATTTGCTCTTAGATTTTAGTTAATCAGTTGTTAAGGCTGCTTAAATCAACTTCACTCTAGCTTATTACATCACAATAAGTCACCAAATCAAGTGCTAGGTTCAAAAAAGTCAACTGTGCAAGTTTTGCTAAAAAGTCAAATATTTGCCATTTCAGATTTTCACCAAAATAGAATGATTTCTTCTGAATTTTGTGGTGTGAGTTGAAGTCTGAAATTCCGTGTGTGTAGACTTTACCAGTTGAATTTGTGATTTTTACCAGTTTTACATTTTTGTGATTCTTTCTTGGTGACCAAATTGCCCCTCAAAGTGGACTGCAGGGCAAGGTTATCCCCTGCTCAGATCAGACCATTGCTCACCACCCACTTTGGTGGTCCATTGTGGTTAACCCAGTGGGTCCCATACCCCATAAGTTGGTTTTTACAACCCCCCCTCCTACCATAGTTCCACTGTTGACCCTTTGTTTGACCTTTTGACCACTGGGTCCCACCTAGATTAGCTCCTAAACCTTGTCCCCAATCTGTGATAGAATCCAATAAGCAACAGCTTATTTGTGAGTTATTGGCTTATTGAAGCCACTTATTTGCTTAAATCTTGCTTAACTTTGTTCATTAAACTCAGAGAAACCATAATTTGTCATTGTGGACCCCACTTCATCCCATTTGAGCTAAAAATATTCCACAGTCAACAAAAGTCAACTGTGGGATCAATAAGCACTCCAAGTGCTTATTTCTTGGGTTACAGTAAAAGTTTTTTTGTTAAAAGTTTTTGTTTTTAGTATTTAATCAGTTTGGAAAAAGAAAAAACCAAAAAAATCAACTTTAATTATAGTGATAGCTTCTATTTAATAGGATTTATCATTTTATTTTTCTTTTTAGCTTATTTATAAGTAATATATCATTTTTATATTTTTAGAAATTCTATTTTAGGTTAAAGTAATTATAGAAATTTTTCCAGATTTTTATTTTGTCTTTTAGTGGTTTTTTTAATTAATTTTAGTTTAATTTAGTTTTAATTAATATTAAGTAATTAAATAGCATAATTAGATTTTATAAAGTATAACCTAGTTTTTATAATTTTTCTAGCTTTTATTTTAGTTAAAACATTTTTATAATTTTTTTCTAGAATTTTTACTGTTCATTTTCTATTTTTTATAATATAATTAGTTTAATTAGAAATTAATAAGTAATTAGATTAATAATTAGTTAATTAGCTTTAAAATACATAAGATAAACTTTTTATAATTTTTTAGGATTCCCATGATGGTTAATTAGATTTGTAAAATTTTTCTTAATTTTCTAAGTCTTTTTAGTATTTTTAATAATTTTCATTAGTTAATTAGTTAATAAATAGATAATTAGTAATTAATTAATAATAAATAATTAAATTGTGTAAAAATAGTTTTTATTTTTCTTAAAATTTTCTTTAATTATTAGGAGTGTAAAAATATTAATTTTACACTTGTAACCATTCCCGTCCATCAGTTGTACTTTTCGTTTCGTTCGTCTGAGTACGTTTTTAATTAAAACATACGTTTTTTCGGTTTTAGCTCAAATCTTTGTAATCTAAATTCCCGTAATCAATCACGTACCTTTCCTAAGCTATATTTGTTAATAATTTCCAAATAATTCTGATCATAACCCTTTTCTGTGAAGAATCACCCGATCACAAAGCACGCTAAAGTTACATTTCACACCTCAACGAGATTTAACGACCCGGTGATACCTTATATTACCCGGAGTATTGATCAAGGCTATTTGACTTTGTTGACCATTCCTTGGTCAATATAAGTTGACGGTTTAGCATCAATCATTACCCTATGGAAGTCTGTCAGTTTTCTTAAGCCTAACATCGAATACAATCAACCAAACAAGAGACAGTAGGAATCAATAATTATAAACTAAACCAATTAGATCAATCGAAGTGTCACACCCTAACTGATGTAGATAGACACAAACATCAACAAGGAATCAATAAGATCTAATCAATTATATACAAGTTTCACATAAACATAAGTAGACACAAGGTGAATTAGCAAAACATAATCAAAGAAGGACAATCAACAATAATAATGAAAGACATAATTGAGATAGAATCATCAAACCAATACATGATGTTTATGGAGTGATTGAAACCCTCTAAGTTGCTGGAAAAACACCTACCTAAACCCCGGAATTGACCTTAGGGTTTAAGGCTTAAAAAAAATGAAGTTATGATGCTATATTTATAGGCTGTTTTTCTGTCGGCCCATCTTGATGGCGTCAGCCCGTACTCTTGCTGCCGTCACGACCGTTTTTTCACCAAATTTTAGATCTCTTCGTCCTCTTCGTGTGGGCTTTTGAATCACCTAAATCCGAGTTAGTATGCAAAAGTTATGACCAAAACAATATCAGCTACTCCTCGCGCAAGTTTTGACAAGTTAACACGTGACGGCCTTGGGTGACGCCTTCACGTTTCTTCTGGGCCGTCACCAATTTTACTCTTGACGCCGTCAAAAAAAGCCTCTTGATGCCGCAAGTACTGTTCCAGCAAGGAAAATTAAGACTTTGCCGTTTTCTTCACTTTTATGCTCCAAAAAGTCCAAAATGCGCCCTTTTCCAGAATTCACTCCCAAAGTGCCTAAAATTACAAAAGGAACAATTTAGGGTAATATTTGATCAAATAAATTCCAATTCTGGCTTAAATGACCCCCTAAAAGTGGTTCATTTTTCGCCTCATCATATACCCTTACACTTGAGATTTGCTTGTCCTCAAGCAAATGCGCTTTTATTCTAGTCAAAATACAAGTTAGGGGTTATTTAACACTAATATAAAATTAATTACAAAAAATAATCATTCCACTAAAGACCAAAGATAAGCACGGAGGTCATATACTAGCACCTCACAAATAATGTTTAGATACTCACATCTCTCGGGTGTAATAAAGTAATATCACAATATGGAAACGGAAAATATCTCTCACTACCTGTCATAGCAAAATAGATTACCATAGGCTTGGGAAAGGATCAAACCTCCACCACATGGCGTAAGCACCTAGGATAAACTATTAAAGAGGTCTTTTAAAAGGTTGTAACGTTAGGTGTAGGGATATGGAATACACACTTTGGTTGGATATAGGCATTTTTTACTGGTGGCGAGTTAACAATCTTGGTTAATTACATGTACAATGTGGCGTTGCTAAGCCAATACTAGAATCGACTTAAGCTAATAAATGAAAAATAACAAAAACATAAAATAAACATAGAATGAAACGGGATGGTAGTCCGTATGTTTTTTCTCTTTTCTTTTTCTATATATATATATATATATATATATATATATATATATATATATATATATATATATATATATATATATATATTAAATTTTTCAATTTTTTTTTTCTCTTTTTTTACATTCATTCTTACCCTACCATCCAAAATAATACATCATGGGGAATGAAAATTCCCCTTCCACTTGAATTTTTACATACTTTACAATAAACTAATCTAATAACTCGAATTAAGATAATCAAAACACTTGGAGGACTTTTAAGATTAACGCACATACGGGGGTAATAATTTGATGTTCTTCCCCATTACTCCATAACATAAGTACTTTACCCATGAGTCCCAATCGTCCCAAAACAATATGTACAAGGATATGACTCGACTTAGCAACCATGTAATCAATTAGATAATTAACTAAGGGTTTAACAAATAACAATAATGCACAAAAGATGAGTGCATACACGGGAGGCTAAGGCGATTTGGGTGTACATTTAAGTTGGGTGTAACAAATTCTGCCTTTAAGTAAGATGCTTAAAGTTAGAAACGAAAAGATAGGCTCGGAGGGGTGTACTAGGGGTTTCGTGTATTAAAAATGTGTACAACGCTAAGGTGTGGGAAAAATTAGTTGACTTAACTAGCCAAGTAATATGACTTAAATGGTCAAGTAATTATGATACGGGTTTAACACAAGGCTGATCCTAATGCCTCTTATCATGTAGTAAATCCTACTACACGAATGTAGTCTCACTAGCGGTCTCGGGATGCATCACTAACGCAAGTTCTAGAATCTAAATGCTACCGGTACACTCATAAGCACTAATAGTAAATGCTTTTCCTATCAAATCTAAAGGCAAACCTCACATATTTGGGTGGAAAATTTTTTTGAATAGTACATTTATGTGCTAGTCATACAATCTCCTATCCATGAGACGCTTGCTATGGCTAAAGTTTCACTCCTAAATGATGTAAAAAAATTAAATTTGGCGCTAAAATTGCACTAACAAGTATTTCTCATAGTTTTATTACACATCTACTATTAAACAAACAAACTCAAGTGAAAGTGTATCTGAAAGGTATCATCATTTTACCCTCCCCTTACACTTAGGATGAACATTGTCCCCAATGTTCAAGTAAAGAATGTAAAAGTGAAATAAGTAAAACGAATGAAATCAAATACTCCCCTGATTCGCTCGGTATGGATAATAAGGTGGCCAGGTTAAATCTTCCTCCAAGAAAATGAACAATCAAAGCTTCCCTTCCAGAATATAAATCATCTTCTTGTCATATATAACCTGTTAAACCTGAGAAAACAAACATAAAAATGCAAAGCATCAATCCGAACAAAGAAAACTCACAACTAGATGTAATTCCAGACTTAGGAATAGAAACAAAACAATTAAAGATATAATGCTTGTGGAATGAATGTTTGCAGATTTCCTGGATTTTATAAAACTAAAGATTCAACAAAAACTTTAAGACTCCGGTATAAACAAAACTATCAAAATTTCCAGAATTTTACACATGATGCCGTCAGGAATTAATTCCTGACGCCGTCAGAAGTGACCTGCAGAAATCTTTATTTTAAGTTTCTGGAAAATTTCTGGAAAAACTTATGTCCTACTTCCTAAAAAATCCTGCAAAACATCATTATGACTCGATACAAGCATTTGACTCTAACGAATACTAATACACATGTCCATTTAATATTGTTGTGGTTCATGCTCAATTCCGTTCTTATAAACAAATTTGGATCTCCCTTACACTTATCTTTTGCAAAATACATTTATATGCAATTAAGACGAAGTTAAAAACAAAATAAAGCATTTTCACAATTTACTTTGAAACATGAGCCACAAACAATAAAAATAAAGCATGCATACGGAAACAAATAAAATAAAATAAACAAACTAACAAACAAACAAATAAATAAAGCTTGGGTTGCCTCCCAATAAGCGCTTGTTTTTGTTCGAGTCACGAGCCTGACTCTACCCTTATTTAACGGAAATAGGGGAGATTTTCCCTACACTTAGGATTAAGTGTGGGTGAAAGTAGCGATACACACCCTTAGGGTGGAAATATGCCACGTGAGGTGAAGGGGGTGAGTGAATGGCTTCCTTCATCCTAAATCTACCCGGATAATATTGGTTGATGGGTGGGTCGGTTCCTCTTTTGTCTCCTAGAAATATATCTAAGGATTGAAAGGTGTGTAAAGATTGAGGTTCCGGTTCATCAACACTAGGAAATTCCCTAGAACTAGGAGTAAGGTTATCACTACAAGTATTCAAACCTATATCCTCAAGTGGTGCCTGGTCCAAGGGTTCTACTTCTATTGGGGTTCCTATAGTCTCTTCTACTTCTTCCGGGTAAGTCACGGGCGGTGTGTATGCCTCAAATGATGCTAGGACTTGTGGGTACTTAGTGGGCTTGGGTTTTCTACTATCTCTTCCATCACATCATTTGTTTCCTCAAAGTCTGACGGATACAAACTCATCAATTCATTCAACTTATGGTTCATGGTTAGGAAACTTTCCTCGAAATTCTTCCAAAGGGTCTCACTAAAAGGAATTGATCCTGATAATGATCGTCTAATTGAAATCACACATGCATAAAATTAATCAAACCCATCTAACTTTGCCCCCAACTCCTCTTGGATGTCATAAAGATCACACAAAAAATCATCGGAATGATAGGAAGCAAATCTATTAGTGAAATATAGTTGTTTCTCTATTGTTAGTGATCTAAATGGAAATTCATCTGCCATAGTGACAAGTGAAAATGGTTTTACAAACAAAGGGCACAAAGAAAAAGATAGAAGCTAATAAAAAGAAAATAAAAATCTCACTAAAAAGGAATCTAATGAGTAGACCTAATCAAAATAAATTCCAACCTAAGCAATAACTATACCCCGGGCTGCGGCGCCAAAAACTTGATGCTTAGGGATTGCACCAGGCTTTACCTCTCGAGGGATATCGAGAAGCTTACAACCCCCACCAGGTAGTGTACCTGATTGTTGTAGTATAGTATAGTGACAAGTACCGAGGGATTGATCGTTCAGCTAGGAATAGTGTCGTTAGGATTGAAATTAATCTAACTAGGTCTAAAGGTGAAGGATGATTCTTTTTATGTTTTTATATTTTATGAAAAGCAAGTAAAAATCTCGGGTATTGGGAGAGTGGACGAAATTAGTTGCTAATCAACTAACCCAAAAGCTACTAATTAATCTAATAAACAAGAAAATAAACTAAGGTTCTACAAGATAAGTGAAGCATGTCTACCTATGATATGTTACTCCTTGCTAGCTATCCAATTCTACCTATTGAATTGTCACACCTTGTTTTAATTGACGGGTTGTATTCCTTAATACCATTCATGGGGTGGCGTACTTACTTCCCCAATTCTATAAGCTCCTACTTCACTCCTATGTCGAGCCGGCTAAGAAGCTCCTAACATGGGATCACTAGAATTCCCTCATGCATTAAATACAACCATAAAAACCTAGTACACATCGGTTCATGTTTCTTAAGACGTTCAAGTATGTTACCCTATGGAAGTCTGCCAGTTTTCTTAAGCCTAACATCGAATACAATCAACCAAACAAGAGACAATAGGAATCAAGAATTATAAACTAAACCAATTAGATCTATCAAAGTGTCACACCCTAACTGATGAAGGGAGACATAAACATCAACAAGGAATCAATAAGATCTAATCAATTATATACAAGTTTCACATAAACATAAGTAGACACAAGGCGAATTAGCAAAACATAATCAAAGAAGGACAATCAACAATAATAATGAAAGACATAATTGAGATAGAATCATCAAACAAATACATGATGTTTATGGAGTGATTGAAACCCTCTAAGTTGCTGGAAAAACACCCACCTAAACCCAGGAATCGACCTTAGGGTTTAGGGCTTAAAAAAATGAAGTTATGATGTTATATTTATAGGCTGTTTTTCTGTCGGCCCATCTTGACGGCGTCATCCGTACTCTTGCCGCTGTCATGACTGTTTTTTCACAAAATTGTAAATCATTTCTTCCTCTTCGCGTGGGCTTTTGAATCACCTAAATCCGAGTTCGTATGCAAAAGTTATGACAAAAACAATATCAGCTACTCCGCGCGCAAGTTTTGACAAGTTAACACGTGACGGCCTTGGGTGACGCCTTCACGTTTCTTCTGGGCCGTCACCACACTCTTGACGTCGTCAAAAAAAGCCTCTTGACGCCGTCAAGTACTGTTCCCAGCAAGGAAAATTAAGACTTTGCCGTTTTCTTCACTTTTATGCTCCAAAAACGTCCAAAATGCTCCCTTTTCCAAAATTCACTCCCAAAGTGCCTAAAATCACAAAAGGAAAGATTTAGGGTAATATTTGATCAAATAAATTCCAATTCCGGCTTAAATGACCCCCTAAAAGTGGTTCATTTTTCGCCTCATCAATAATTCAACAGTACCCTCTTCTACGTGTTCTTTGATGAAATGGTAGTGGACTTTGATATGCTTCATGTTAGAGTGATGTACGGGATTGCACGACATAGCTATGGCACTTTTTGAGTCACAATACATAGGTATTCTGTCAAAAGTAAAGCCATAATCTGTGAGCTGTGTCCGATCCAAAGAACTTGGGCACAACATGCAGATAGAGACACATACTCGGCTTCGGCAGTTGATAGCGCAGTACAATCCTGTTTCTTTGAAGACCAGCTTACTAGCTTTTCACCCAAAAATTGTGCTCCACCTGATGTACTCTTTGCTGTAACTTGGTCATCGGCATGGTCTGCATCTGAAAATGCTGTCAGATTAAACCCTGAATCCTTCGGATACCAAAGTCCCATGTTAATGGTGCTTCTTAGGTACTAAAAGATCCGTTTAACCTCTTTGAGGTGAAGTTCGGTAGGCTTTGCCTGAAACCGTGCTAACAAACAAACAGCAAATTGAATATCGGGTCGACTAGCAGTTAGGTACATGAGAGAACCGATCATGCTCCGATATTTTTTCAGATCGATGGGTTTTCCAAACAAATCAGCACCTATTTTTGGTGAAGTGACCATTGGTGTACCAACAGAATCACAATTTTCCATTCCATGTTTTTTCAAAATCTCTATTGTATATTTAGCTTGATTGATAAAAATACCACGAGGGGATTGATGTATTTGTAAACCAAGAAAGAATTTTAGTTCCCCCATCATGGACATTTCAAATTTACTTTTCATGAGATTTTCAAAATATTTTGAATGGTTAGGATTGGTTGATCCAAAAATAATGTCATCCACGTAAATTTGAACGATCAAAATGTCATCTTTGAATTTTTTGATAAACAAGGTGTCATCAGTCGTTCCTTTTGTGAATTTGTTTTTAAGCAAGAAAGATGATAGTTCTTCATACCATGCTCTTGGAGCTTGTTTTAAACCATAAATTGCTTTCTTAAGCTTGTAGACGTAGTATGGATGATCTTTATCGATGAATCCCTCTGGCTGACTCACATACACTTCTTCTTTCAGAGTTCCATTTAAGAAAGCAGTCTTAATATCCATCTGATAGACTATGATGTTTTTGCGAGCGGCATAGGCTAAGAAAATCCGGACTGCTTCAAGTCTAGCTACAGGCGCGAATGATTCCTCGAAATCTATACCTTCTTCTTGTGGATAACCTTTAGCCACGAGACGAGCTTTGTTGCGAATAACAGTCATTTCCTCATCCAGTTTGTTCTTCCACAACCACTTGAGATCAAGAACACGTATATCAAGTGGTCGTTCAACAAGTTCCCAACTGTCATGTAAATCGTATTGAAGAATTTCATCCTGCATCGCTTCTGTCCAAGGGTATTCTGCCATTGCTTCTCGAATGTTCTTTGGTTCTTTGAGACTGATTGAGCAAATGTAAATGCACAATTCGAGATCGGTGGCAAGTTGTCTCGTTGTCTGAACTGGCTTTGAAGATTCACCAATAACATGTTCTATTGGATGGTCTTTTGTCCATTGAAACGTAGAAGGGTACCTTAGGTTTAACGAATGTGTGTTAGATGGTTCTTGTAACCTTGAAGAAGATTCAGCAGAGTCTGTTGTAAACGGGTTTTCAAATACTTCTTCTTCTTCCTCTTCTAACGCAACATCGTTTGAATTATTTGTAGTTTTTTCTTGAAAATTAGTGTTTTGATTTTACTCATCAACTCTTGGTAGTTCAGTTTCAATTACTGGAGTTGCTTGAATAGATTTAGATGATGTGGAGGTAGTTGGTGCTTCAGCTTCGATTGTTGTAGATGCATCCTATGATGGTGGTGGTGGTTGATGGTTTTGAGCGGGTGCAGCGGAATGTTGTGGAGATGCATTTGTCGAAGTTCCACCACAATATTCATCAAACATTAACTCGAAGAAATTTTCTAGTTCTTGTTCTGAAGGTTTATCTGTGTTTGTTGACTGAGCTCCTTGAGGCACGAGTCCTGAACTGATGTGTCCATAAGTCTGCTGGTTTGGTTCGGGTCCTAATCCGTTTTGATTAGAAGCCATCGGATTAAGCGCGGGTTCTAGAGCGAGTCTCTCAAAAGACATTTGTGAAATCTCTTCAAACTTCACATTCATCGTCTCCATTATCCTTTTCGTTCTTCTTTTATACACCCTGAATGCCCTCGAGTTTTCTGAATATCCAATTAAGATTCCAATATCACCCTTAGCTTTTAACTTCCCTAGATCTTCTCTGTCATTCGTCGGATAGCACAAAGCGCCAAATACGTAAAGGTAAGAGATGTCAGGTTTACGGTTGTTCACTAGCTCATATGAGGTTTTATTGAATCTTGGATGTACTAGGGATCGGTTCTGAGTGAAACAAGCAGTGGCAACAGCATCAGCCCATAAGAATAGTGGTGCACTAGAATAAATTAGCATTGTGCGAGCAGCTTCCACAAGAGTTCGGTTTCTTCTTTCAACTACCCCATTCTGCTGTGGAGTTCTAACAACTGATGTTTGGTGTGTGATTCCAACATCTTCAAAGTAGGTTCTTAACTCCTGATTAGTAAATTCTGTGCCATTATCTGTTCTTACAATCCTTACTGGAGCTTGAAGTAGAACTTGGATACGCTTCAGAAAGGTGATGATGGTACCTGGTGCTTCGTCTTTTGACCTCAAAAACTTTACCCAAGTATATCTTGAATAATCATCAACAATAATAAGAATATACTTCTTCCCATTAATGCTTTCAACTCTCATTAGGCCACATAAGTCCATGTGCAACATATGTAACCTTGCTTCCGAACTAGGTACGGTTTTAGGTTTATATGATGCTCTTTTGCTTTTTCCTTGTTCACATGATGGACATAGGTGTTCCTTGGCGTATTTGAACTTAGGAAGTCCGGTGATGATGTTGTCTTTGGCTAACTTTTTGATCGTGTCGAAATTGAGAAGGGATAATTTTCTATGCCACAGCCACGACTTAGTTTCGGTTGCCCTTGTCATAAGACAAATTGGTGATGTAGAAGCCATTTGGTTGATGTCGATAGCATACAGATTTGTACCACGATTACCAGTTAAGAGATCATCACCAACCAAATTTCTAATAAAAACTGTGTTTCTCCTGAATGCCACTTCTAAATCTGCATCACAAAACTGCCCAACTGAAAACAAGTTGTGTCCTAATCCTTCGACGTAGTAAACCTGAGTGATTAACAAATTCCCAAATTGAAGATCTCCATAACCCTGAATAGCTGCTACGTGATCATTTCCAAAGCGTACAGTTCCCATGAATTTCCAGATGAAATTGATCAGCACCTTTAAATTCCCGGTCATGTGCTTGGAGCAACCCGAGTCAACGATCCAAAGACATATTTCGATAACCTGCCAAGAACAGAAGAGTTTATATTTGGAAACCGTTTTGAATTTGGTTCCATGGGGTTAGGAGTAAAATCTAAATCACACTCATAGACAGTTGCTACTTGTTTAGCTTAAGCTATTTCTAATTTGCCGTTCTGAAGAGTGAACTCTTTACCCATTGGAATCCACATACAAAACTTAAGGTAGTTCCTAGGCATTCGACTAATAGTGGTAGACCTAAAGCGTGCAACTAATCTTTCTATTGATCTAGATCTAGCACTAGGTCTTTTTGGAACATTCTTCTGTTCAGGCGTAACATTCACATTCTTAGAAACACATTCATTATGAACATCATTAATTAAACATTTCTTGCATATTAAACAAACAGAGTCATTACATGCATTAGAACTAGTACTTTCGACATTACATTCAGATGAATCATGTTTCTTATTACAAAGCGATAAATTCCTAGGGTGTTCTTCTACTTCTTGAACTTTATTCTTGCTACTACTCGTAGAGACAGGCGAGACTCTATTGTTCCTTGTATTGCTCCTAGGCTTTAGTCTGCTGCTCCTAGAGGTGCTTTCTAATCCTGTAGAAGGTAAGGCACACGCATTAGGATTTATATTGTTGTCCTTTTTAGCATCACTAGATTTTTTAGAATTATCCTTTTTGCACGTATTTGTCTTAGAAGTGGAGGCAGACGCATTAGTGGGACTAATCCTAAAAAGGCCAGGTGCTATCACTTTTGGTGTTTCGACAACCGCTTTTCCTTTATCAACAATCTTTTCATTTTCACTTTTCTTGGGCAAGGGTGTTGGAGTGACTGGTTTTTCAAATTCTTTTTCTCATCGACTTTTGGAGCAAACCTTGAAATTGACATCTTTGGTTTTTGAACCGTGTTTGAAACATTTGGTTTCTCCGAAGTCGACGGTTTTCCAAAATTAGTTTCCTCACCCTTCCCTTTTTGACTTTCAAGCTGAGCCCTCAAAAGATCATTTTGCTCTTTCATATTCTTTAAGGCACGCTCATACGACAATTTGTCATACTTGCATTCTTCCTTTTTTCGGTCAAGTTGTTTAAAATATGAGACATTTTCTTTTTCAAGCTTTATAAGAGCATTTTCATATTTGGAAACAATGTCGGAGGTCTCAGCTCTTAGTCTTTCATCGTCTTGAACAGAATATGTTTGTAAAATGATGGACATAATGTCAGTAGTCATAACAGCTTCGAAGAGAGAATCATTTAGGTTTTCCAAAACATTCATGTTTTCATGAGTTTCATTAGCTTCGTTTACCAGGGATTTATGGTCCTTGACAAAGTCGGCCGTTTCTTTTAAGAAAGCTTGTTCAAAATGGATTACCCTCGCACTGATGTTATTCAGTGGGATAGTAATTTCGTTTTCAAAAACCTTTTTCTGCTCAATATGAAAACTGGAATGCCAGTTGTTAATACTGATTGTAGTTTTAGAATTAACAATATTTTGAAGTTCTTGAATTCTCTTTTTAACGTCATCCAAAATGTCTCTAGCCTCACTTGTATTAAAAGTGTTGTTAGAAGACATTTGTTCTATTTTGGAAAGAGATTTGGAAGCAATTACTTTCTTAGAAAACATTTTTGAAAAATGTCGTTTTATGGAAAACACAGATGGTTCTTTTTGTGGAACAAAAGTAATTCCCGAAAGTTTGTTCAATTTGTTGTAATCAATGGGTTTCAAATCCTTTTGTTTCATTTTATTTATGCTCTCTTCGACATGTTCTATCGTTAGCACAGAATCCCGAACGACGGGAGGATCATGTTTGGTGTAAATCACATTACCATTATACAAAACATTCTGTTCTTTCTGAGCTTTCTTGAGATTACAAGGATTGTTGTTACCAAGAGCCATTTTATGTTTCGTATGGTAAATCGGATTAGTTTGATTTGAAATCATTTTAATTGTTTGACTTGACTGACCCGACTTAATCACTAATTCTTCTAAATGTGCAATCATGTGTTCTAACTCTACGATTTCTTCCAAAAGTTTGTCTTCTTTCTTTGCAAAATCCTTTTTCAACTCATCCCTTTCTTTTTCAAGATTGGTATAAGCTGTTTTTTGTTTAGAAAGTTGGTTTTGTAAATCAGAAATTTCCGCGTTTAAAGCTTTTATCTTCTTGAAAGAATTAACATCAAGTGTGTCAAACTTGAGTTGCAATTGTTTTTCCCTTGAAACGGAATTTTGATAACCAGTTTCTAATTCAGACAATCTTTTGTTATGAAATTCAAAAGCTTTAACGTTTTCCTTGTAACTCTCAAGCTCAGTGGTCAATTTTACATTTGCGGCCTTAACATCGCGATTGACCTTTTGCACATTCTCAATTTCAATACGACAATTATTCAATAATGATTCAAGCAAAGCACGTGTTTCCTCATCATTCTCAGCATGTTGTGAAACGAAGCCTCCATTATGATTCATATATGGAGTTGCTGAAGGAGTATTGCTACTACTTGGCGTGTCCAGGTATGTATCATAAGTGGGTGCTAGCTTCTCAGAATGTTGTTCCTCATGAGGAGACATATCAAATATATCATTATTGTGACATGTGTTCAAGTTTGATACCTTAGATGGTGCATTGGTGTCATAAACAGAAAGTGTGTCAGAATCCGTCTCATACTTAGCTTCCTGAAGATTCGCCATAAATATGCAGTTCGCATCGATATCCTCTCTATCTTCCATGTCATCCATAAGAGCCATAAAATCATTCTCCTCTGCGTTCAACTGAAACCCTGCCTGAACCTTTTTGTGCCAACATCACTGCTTTCTGCAAGTACTCTAGATCTTTCTTGTTCGGCTTAGTAGGACAGTTCCTTGCCATATGACCTACACCTTGGTAGTTGAAACACTTTACTGGATTACCTTGATTCACATTTCCCAGATTCCCAACAACTGGAGTTGCAACATTCCTATTCTGATTACCCATTGCCTGATTACCAACATTTTGACCCCTCTGATTTCCAACAAACTGACCCAATTGATTCCCTGCATACTGACCATACTGATTTCCTGCATTCTGATTCCCTGTATTCAGCATATTCTGATTCCCCATGTTAATTCCAGTAGCATATCCTTGCTGATTCCCATAAACTCCAACCATTTGGCCTCCGTTGCCCATATTGAAACTCGGCTGAGCGATCTGCCTGTTGCGAGTATTTGATGAAATCCTTTGGTTGTTGTTTGTTGGTGTAGAATAGCATCCTTGGAATGCCTTTGACAGAAAATCAAACACTTGGGTCAATGCTGCAGAAGCTTCATCATTTTCAGTGAATTCTGGGTCTTCGAATTATGGGTATTGCTGTTGTGGAATAACATGTTGTTGCTATGGGTAGAATTGTTGTTGGTAGACCGGTGTTGGTTGTTGAATGTATGATGGTTGCAAGTAGTTGTGAGTGGAAGATGATGATGATTGTTGTGTGTTCACTGGTAGAGGTGTTGGTGTAGTAGCAATCAATGCAAGAGGATCATGATGCTTTGCCAATCTTTCTTTCCTTACTTCATTAGCCTCAGCTTGGTTTTGCTTCAAAAAGTCATTGAGTTGATCATAATTCACCTTATGTAGATCCTTTGTTTGATTGACAATTGTAACATAACGACCCCATTCTTCTGGAAGGTTATTGATGAATTTGATGTTTGTTGCAATTATTCGAGGTGTCAACTTGTTTCTGATTAACTCATTCATCAAAGTGCAAAACCTTGTGTAGTAAGATTCAATCTGTTCACCTTTAGTGTATGTAAAGTTCTCCCATTCAGTAAGAAGTTTGTTCTCAACGTCTTGTTGTCCAATCTCTGTTCCATGACATATCCTTCTAACACGTTCCCACATAGCATAAGCAGTTTCACAACTGTCGACCGCAGCAAAGATCTCCCATGGTAATCCAAGTTGGATTAAATGCATTGCCATATCATCTGCGGCGATCTGCTTCTTGTCTTCATCTGTGTAATCTGCTTCTGTTTGTTCACGCACGAATGGTTGAGTAGGAGGTGTTGTATTTGGACTGCCTTCAATTTGAACTTGTCTTGGCATAAATGGACCATTTGTAATGGAGTTGATCATTAATTTACCATCAGGCTTTGTTTTGATGTAACGAAGCATGCGGCTTGTCCATGGGAGATATCCACCTTTTTCAAGCATTGGAGGTCGATTTTCCACACTGGCTGCATGAATATCTTGCTGAGTAGCCATTGATGAAGCGTAGATTGATAAAGTTGATACTTGGATCGTTCCAACGAAATAGGAGTTGTGATTAATGTAAGTTGATGCAAGTTTGGATGGTGAAAACTTTGATCTAAAACCTTAAAACCTCAATAACTTCTTCCCGGAGCGTTTTTAGGCCTCGAAACTTGGGTTGAATGAACGTGTCCTTTTTCTCTGTTTCACGGTCGTTTTGACAGCTGATTCGTCAAAAACGGAGTTACGGTTCAAAAGTTATGGCCGTTTGAAGTTTGGTTGTCAAAAGTCAAAAACTTACGCGTAAACCTTTATCTTATGCGTAAACAGTAATCTTAAGCATAAAGGGTAAACTTATGCGTAAACAGAATCTTATGCGTAAAGTAAATGTTATGCGTAAACAAAAGTTATGCGTAAACAGTAATCTTATGCGTAAGAAAATTCTTAAGCGTAGAATTAGTAGTTTGTGCGTAAGCTATTTGTTTATGCGTAAGATTTATGTTACGCGTAAGGTTTAGCTTATGCGTAAGATTTTTTACGCGTAAGGTTTATAAACCAAACTAATCTCTCAAACTTATCCAAGCTTGAAAGATATCCCGTGTCGAAGTATTCCACAAACTTATCCAAGTCAGGGAAGTACTGAGTAGTCTCTGATCGTTGAAGAAAACTTATGCGTAGGATCTTTTGCGTAGAAAAACTTATGCGTAGGATCTTAAGCGTAGGATTTCACCTTATGCGTAGGATTCCAACTTGAGCGTAGAAAAAGGGTTTTAGGCAAAAACTTACATGTAGAAACACGGTTTTAGGCAAAAACTTACGCGTAAACGTGCCAAACAGCTCAAAAATATGATTTTTTTCAACCAAAAACACCTTTTTCACTTGTTTCTTTTGATCAAATCTTTCCCAAAACACTAGTAATCACTAAAACTTCAATAAAAACAACAACTTTAACACTAAAACACGTAAAAATCAAAACTTTTTTATGAAAAGCACACGTTTTTAAATGAAAAATGCAACTTTTAAAGAGAAGGCTTGATGGAAACGATTTTCACACACTCCTAAAGCATTGTTAGGCGATTGATACCACTTGTATGACCTTAAATCTATCAACTTTAACACAAATATAAGAACTAGAAGAAGTAAAGATGGTGACCTGGTAATATATGTGTGGCGTTAAGATGTATAAAAGAGAATAAGATATGAAGAGAACTTTTATTAAAAACACACACAATTCACACACAAGCACACACAAGCACACACCTCAAATGAGCCTTTGAGGTGTTTATATAGTTCTTAACATGATGCCTTAAGAGGCTTTCCATGGGCTTGGTCTTGGGCTTGGTTTCCTTTTACATATAAAGGTTTACATTACATAACATATGACATATTAGCTTACCAAGACCAAGGCCCATTGACTATTCTTATAACAAAAGCTACGACACATTACAACGTTACAATATATGAGAATGACCATCACTTTCTAATATAATTTTTAATGCTAACAATGAGCTTCATATGGAGTACCATCAGTAGCTGTGCAATTGTAGTAGGCATGCGGCCCACCACAAGTCACACAGAATTCCACTTTTTTAACCTCAGCAGGTGGAGGATGTTGTAGAAATGAAACTTGCTTTGTTTGGGCGAGAACCAAAGCTTGAATCGCTTCAGTGAGCTTGTCAAGCTTAGCATCCATGCTAGATTGACCCACAGAAGATGAAGTGGAAGGACCCGCATTGATTTGAGAAACAATCGGTTTGCTTCGTGTAGAGCGGACCTTGGACTTGTTTTCTATGATTTGCAAAGCTTCTTTTGTGGTTCTACTCAAGAAATTACCTCCCGCGGAGGCATTGAGAGAATCCTGATCAGCTTGGCTCACGCCATTGTAGAAAGTATCGAGTTGCATCAACTCTGAGAAACCATGATGTGGACACTTGCGAAGTAATTCTTTGAAACGATCCCACGCTTCACCAAAAGATTCATCATATTTCTGAGTGAACTTGGTGATTTCGTTCTTAAGACTCGTGGTCTTGGAAGGTGGGAAGAATTCATTCACAAATTTTTTCACAAGATCTTCCCATGTCTCAATAGATCGAGGAGGTTGTTTTTCAAGCCAAATCCGGGCTTGTCCCTCCAGGGAGATTGGGAAGAGAAGAAGTTTGATTGCTTCACAAGGGACATTCTTGTACTTGATGGTCGATGTGATTTTATTGAACCATCGAATGTGAGCATGAGGATCGTCCCTCTCAAAACCGTAGAATTGACTTGAGGTTACAAGATTGAGTAACCCGGTTTTGAGCTCAAAATTATCAGCCACGATGGCTGGAACAACAATGGCATCTCCGTAACCCTCGATGGGTGCTTGGAGAAGCTCACACATGGGGCGGTCTTCCGCCATGGTGATAGTGGGTGTGGCAACAATACGGATCTCAGATCCGACTATTGGTGCAGAACGTCTACGAGGTCTTCGAGGTTTCCTGACAAGCTCACGTAATGGGCTAGTGGACCTTGAAGAACAAGTGCGCATGCACTAGGGATAAAAACCAATCAAAACAAAATCGAGGCAAATCCACAGTGAACATAAACCAATAATCACAAGCAAGTGGCTTCTTTAAGAAAGGTACACACACAGGGATACAAAGGCAAGTTTTAAATCTTTGGTTTGGGAACTTATTATGTCCACACCCCTAGTTGGTAGGTGTTATGTCTTGGTTTGCGACGGTTAGTTTTTATGTATGATTATTTTTCACAAGAAAAGATGGATATTTTTGGGTTTTGTGTATGGGTAAAAAAAAACTTTTTGACAATATTTTTAGTATCGTCCCATAATCTAAAATCATTTTTCTTTAAGAATCACCTTAAAAGAAATCCGACTCAGAAAACGTTACGATCTGTTTTGTTGTTTTTTTTTTTTTTTTTTGGTGTTTTAACACTTTAGGAAAACTGTTAATGACTTTTTTTTGTTTTGATTTCAAAATTTACAAAAGTGGTGGTATTTGTACAATGATTGAGGTGAAATAACACTAATCTCAAAAGACGCTGCAGAAACGCGCACACCTCCCCGGCAGCGGCGCCAAAATTTGATTGGCCCAAAACCGTCAACTTATATTGACCAAGGAATGGTCAACAAAGTCAAAATAGCCTAGAGTCAATCTCTGAGCAATATAGGAAATCACCAGGTCGTTATACCCCGACGAGGTGTGAATTGTATCTGAACGCGTTTGTGATCGGGTGATTATTCACAGAAAAGGGTGGTAATGAAAATTATTTGGAAATTATAAACAGAAATAGCTTAGGAAAGCTATGTGATTAATTACTGGAATTTAAATTAAGAAGAAGTTAACTAAAACCTAAAAACCATACGTTTTCTGAAAACGGGAACAAACGAACGTAAAATAAAAGTGAGTGAGGTGATCTGAAAAGGCTACTGGTATAAAAATGATATTTTTACAGACCTAATGATTAAAGAAAATTTTTGGAAAATTAAAATTAATTTTTACACTATTTTTATAATTACTATTAATTAAATACTAATTTCCTATTTAATTTTAATTAATTAAATTAAACTAAAATACAAATAATTATGAAATTAACCTAGAAAAATAAAATTTAAGCTTAGAAAAATCTAAAATACCATAAAACTAATTTTACAACTGAAAATATATTTTTAAAACTTTTTAATTAATTATTACTAATTATTAACTATTTATTAATTATTTTTTAATTATTTAAATTAACCTAAATTCTAATTAATTATGAAATTACACTAGAAAATTGAAAATAAAATTTGGAAAAATTAAAAATAACTAAAAGCTAATTTTAAAATTAAATTTATATTTTTCTGATTTTCTAATTAATTAATATTAATTATTAACTATTTAATAATTATTAAAAACTAATTTAAATTAAGAAAAATACCAAATCATGCAAGAAAAATCTGAGAAAATTACAAAAATTATTTTTATATACCAGAAGCCTAGGAAAAATATAAAATTGAGATTAGCTTATAAATAAGCTGAGGTAATAAGCCAATTGGCTTAAATAGAAACTATCACTTCTATTAAAGTTGGCTTTTTGGGACTTTTCTGTTTCAAACTTGATTATTAACTGAATATAAGCCACTTTTGTGAAGCAAGTTTGCTTGAAGATAAAAAATAAGCAATATAATGAGCTTATTAGTTTGACAGATGAGCTTATTAAGCTTATTAGGACTTGTGTGATGTGCAAAAGCTACCAAATGATGTCACAACCAAAAATAAGCTACAAACAGATGTACCACTACTTAAAACAAACCAAATTAAGATAATAAGCACAGGAAATAAGCACTTAAAGAAGCTATAAGCAATCCAACACTTAAACAGTCCAACACATGTTAAAAGGGTCACTTTCGAGGCTTGTGGGGTCCACTAGGGACCTTGGAGGTCCAAACAAAGAAATAAGCCCATAAGCTGAGCTTATTGGCTTTCTAAAAAACTAGGTCTCACCCTCTGGGTCCCATAGATGAGATCAGGAGGGGGTTGGTGTTTGGGTACAAAAGCTGATAACTCAGCTTTGGTCAGAGAAAGGTCAAACTTGGGAGCACTTGCAGCCCTATCAAATGGATTCTAAACTACAAAATAAGCTTAATTCCTGAAAGCCTGGCTTATTAGCTTTCTTATATGACAAACAGCTAGGTTTGGGGCCCACTGGTAGGCCTGTGGGGTCCACTAAAGTTGGGTGAGTGGGACTGAATCCAGTGCACAGGGGAGGTGCTTCCCCTGCAGCTTACTTTGAGCTTGTGCACAAGCCACCAAAAAAATCACAAAATTAAGCTGACCATGGGATTTTGTAGCTCAGCTGAGATACTTCAATATCTAAAAAGGTCAAAACCTGAAAGCTATTACAAAATTCTAGAAAATTCTTCCAAGAATTGGATTTCTACAAACACTAGAAATTTTGACTTTTTAATTTCTACTTCTAGTTTGACCAAAAGTGAGTTTTGATTCTGATTTTATGACTAATTAGGCTAAGTTAAGCTATGATTGAACGAAAATAAGCTACTTTACCTACTTATGACTTGAAATAAGGCTTATGCCTTTCTAAATCCTTCACAGATGGATTTTTAGACCAATTAAAGAGTGATTTAGACTTGTATGCTTGTTTCAACTAAAGGTATGCTTGTTATGGTCTACTTAGGTTGTGAGAATGGTGTGTGAGTAATAAGTGAACAAGGAAACCAACTGATGCACTTTGATACAGATAAAACCAAACACCACTAATGAACACAGAAGTTATTGAAACTAGATTTAAATCAATTCAAACTAACATCCAATGATCACAACTATTCTAGTAACCCATTAAGAAGCTAGAATGAAACAGATAAGCACTAGAAACACTTATACACTAGGATGGCAAAAATGAAAATTTGAAAAGCTTACAAAGCCTTCCAATGCTTAGCAAACAATGAACAAGGTCCCAATTTCAATCCTAATGACTTCCACAAGTCTCTAATCCCAAGGCCATCCAGTATGCACCTTGCTCCAGCTTTCTTTAACCTATATCCATAATTTTTTATTTTATTTTGTTTTTCTTATTTTTTTGAAGTAATTTTATGAATTTTGGTTCCTGAGTGATATAGAAGCTCAATGAGCTCCTATAAGCTTTCTGTTTTGGCTTATGAGAGTAGGCAAACACTTGAGACTACTAATGATGCTTAAACAATGAACTTGAAATTCTTAAATGAAACTTGAAATTTGAAAATAAGAATTTAAACTTAAAACAGAACTTTCATTAACTAAAAACAGATTACAAAGATTAAATAAACACTAAAAACAAAGATTACAATAATACACACACTCTAAGGCTCATATGAGCATACATATATATAACGAGACTAAGATAATGCTTCCCTTCTTCCACATGGCCTCCTGTTGCACTTTTTGACTCCCAATGGCTTCCTTGTTGACTCAAGACCAAATCCTCATCATCCAATTAAGATTTGATGCATCCAAGCCGTTGATTGCATTTTTCCCGCCTAAAACTAAAACGGCAATTTTGAGTGGGACGGGTGAGGCATTTATTGTAGTGGTGGTGGGAGTTGGTTTGGTTGGTGAGTAGTATTAATTATGGGGGGCTAAGTTTGGTGAAAAAGTGAGGAGGAGGGGAAACACAGGGCCTGAAAAACGGGGGAAGAGGACGGTGAACAGTAGTCATCCACGAACCAATTTTTCATTTTCCACTTTTCAAAATTCCCAGGGACCTTTTCTGTAAATTTTCGAACTCTAGGGACTAAACATGTAGATTTTCAAAACTTTTCACCCAAAGTCCATTTTTGATAACTTTTGATTTTTGAAGGACTTGGGTTGACTTTTCTTTCAAAATAAATGCATAGGGACTATTTTTGACAAGTTTTGAAACTTGGGGGACTGAAACTGCCAATATTGCAAACTTTGATCATTTTTCATTTGTTTTTGCTTATTTTGCATTTAAAACACATAAAACACAATCCCTGTGATAATTTCAGTATTTTGATGACTTTTTGATTGTTTTTGTATGTTTTGGCAGTTTAAATACGACAAAAATGATGAGTGTTTGAGCACTCATCAATGGTATATAGACTACTCTAATCTATATGATGAGTCCTTACTGATAATGCGGGAATTCGCAGCTAAACCACACTGGTTACGCGAATTTGAAAACCCGTAAACTCGGTTTACGAGAAGCTGCATGATGATCATGAATAGTGATTTCCCTCTGGGAATGAATAGTGTTTTATGAATACTAAAATTTTGAAACACTTCTCAGAATCTCAAACTGACTCCGAAAATGATGAATAGTGATCGGTGAATAGTAAATGATGAATAGTAACTTCCGAGATGAAAAATGAAATTTCGACGTGTGAAAAAGGACCTGAAATTACGAGTTATGACAGTCTTCCCCCCTTAAAGGAACTTCGTCCCGAAGTTCAGTTTGTGTTGGTCTCTGGAGTGTACTCGGTGAAAAGATGATGATATTTTAGTCGCATCTGGTCTTCCTGCTCCCAAGTGAACTCGGGATTTCTTTGGGAATTTAGGGGGCTTTCATGATAGTAATCCGACTTTGTTTTCATTTGCTTGATCTCTCGGTCCATGATTTCAGTTGGTTGTTCCACAAAAATGAAGGTTGTTATCTAGTTGGGTTCCTTCTATTGGAACGACGAGTGGATCATCTGTCAAGCCATACTTTTGAATTGGAATGTGGAATTTATTGTGTAAACTACTGAGCTCTAATGGGAACTCAAGTCTGTAGGCCGCTAGGCCCATACTGTCTGAAATATTGAATGGTCCAATGTATCTTGGGTTTATATCTCCATGTTTGTGAATTGTGTCTCAATGGTGTTGTCCTTGGGATCGTGTGATATCTATTGTTGTAAGTGAATCCGATTTATAGCAAATGGTCAGCCGAACTACCTCCAGAATCCATCACACCCGATTTGGGCATATCTCCCTATGTTTGAATCGTTCTCTAATTCAGACCATTGGTCTGAAGATGATAGGTGGTGTGGTTCCAAAGGAATCTTAATGGAATTTGCCAGAATGTTTGAGGGAATCGAATTCCTTTATTAGGAATAATTGGAATGAGTATCATGAATCTTGTGGTAAAATTTTACAAGGTTAAGTTCGTCAAAGGGTGTTATTGGAAACAATAGATTAGGATAAAAGGTTTGATTCGCCGCATGAAGGTTATGAATCGAGTCTTTCTCCACCTATGGTGTTTAGTTTCCATTATTTAGATTTTTTCCATGCATTATATCGTCAAATCACAAAACCCTAAATGTATAAATGATGTTATATGGTGATTGATTTTCAAAGTTTGTTTTGAGATTGGGTGTTTTGTTCATAAACCTTCCCCGAATAAATGAATTTACAACTTTAAGCAAACGGCTTCCTAAGTAACATTCTTCTTGATGTTTCAAAATTTAGTAGTTATGCAATATAGGACTGTTTTCAACATGAGGTGAATAGTATGGTTTGCCAAAGATTGATGTTTAAAACTTCTTAACATCCAATAGATTTGTAAAAGATTAACCAAAAGGAATTTGCTCGTCAAAATAAGTGCGTCAGAAAAGTGTTTCTTACAAGATATATGATTCGTATAACTGTAGTTTGGAAAAAACTAAGTTAAAAGTGAAAGTATTAGAGGATAAAATGGCCAAGTAGGTATGTCTGCATAAATGCGTAGATATCTAACATGTTTGAATGAAGTCTATTGGTGAGGTCATGTTCAATTGAATGTTCTATAGTCTTGGTTAGAAGGTTGGATTTATCTCTATAGTGTTGCTTAGTGAGCATTCGCATCGAAACGTATCTTGTAATTCAGTCAAGCCAGTACTTTCTAGATGATAGATTTTTGGCAATCAGGCCAGTGATAGTGGTTCGAATTGTTTTGCAATATCTTGAGATTTCTGTTGAGTTTTGAATGGTCTTTGTTATGACCAAGAAACACCTTCGGGAGGTCGAGGTTGATGGAAATATATCATGATTCTAGAAAGAGAAAGTAGAGAGAGAAAGGTGAAGAAAAGGTTTTGTATTATAAAAGAATAAATGAAACAACACACACACTTTCCCACACCCCTCATGGAGAGTCATGAGGGGTATTTATAGGCTCCTAACATTGCTAGTTTGCCTATATTACAATAATAGTCCCTAAAGTACTATTTGTATGATATCTAGTCCATTTCTTTATGTGTGACGTTATCATTTATAAAATAGCAAGGCTAACAATCTCCATCCAAGATATCATCACACATGAATGGATACAATGAGACCTATAAACACATAAACACGTAAATTACAACAATAGTAAACTATGTTGACGTTGTTGAAGCGCAGAGTCTCTGTAGTCTAGATATGAGGCAGACTTGAAGTTCTCTCTTCCGACGATCTCGGCGTATGATCTTTGACACTGACGGCAAAGGTCTTTGTAGCTCTGAACTTCAACTGTAATGGTCTAGTTAGGTTATTATTCCCTCCTAACTAGTGAGCCTTTATTCTTTATCTTCTCCCTCCTGAACTGACAACTCTCTTCTCATCTTGCAGCGGATATGGTAGATACTAATGAGTTTGCACCATGGTTGTTGTTCTGGGAGCATCATAGCATAACTCACATAACATTGCACAGAAGGTTGGTAATACGCTCTGATGTACACATCATTAGTACTTCTTCGGTTCTAGTGTAAGCACAATTCCCTCGAACAACCAACGTACTAGAGATGAAACACTACTTCTTTTGGCATGTTCTTCTCCCTCCTGATGGTTGCGATGTATCGAAATCATCATACTATTGTGTGTACATGCCAAAATTACCCGTACTTTACACTTCTGATGCAGTATAGATAGACCATGAAAGCATAATTTGTGAGAATATGCTGATAGGATATGACTCTCTTTATTCTACAATCTCTTCTCTTCTCTTCAACCTTAAGCGACCTCTTCAAATTCCAACCAGCTAGTAAATGACCAATGACTATAGAAACAACCCAGTATAACCAATCTGAAAATAAAGTAAACATCCCTTAGATATGTGACTTAATCTTGTACGATGGTGTGACTAAGAACCTATACTGAGCACTACAACGTAACTCCTTTAAGCATAGGTAGTGCCATATACCCAAACCAACAAACAGTATATGAAATATCCACCTCTTGAACTATCCAGAACTTCGTGCGACACTGAGTACTACAATGTAACTCCTTAAAGTGATACCCATAACCCGTGAGCACTACAATGTAACTCCTTGCAGCGGGTATAACTAGATAATCCAAGTCTTAATCACTATCTTTAGTGTTTACCCAAACAAGTATCTTCGAAAGTCATGCATCCATCCACCCCTAGACTTTGAGAAAAATAAGTACACATGTCCTTGAAATGAACTTTAAACCCATAAAAGTGATAAAGAATTATTCCCATAATCACAAAAACCGATACTAGCCATTGTCATTTGATTGTGATTCTTGATTAGGATCGTTTAAGCAATTCGTGGTGTGTTTTTGGTGAGTGATATATTGGTATTTAGATAATGAAACAATAAAATGAATCATGTTCTATAAAATGTTTACCAATAATATCATGTGTGTTTTTGGTGAAGGTAAGAGTTTAGGGTATTTAGACATTAGGTTATTGATGAGGTTAGGGTTTTGTTTATGTAATAATCTTTTGATATTTCCTTACTCAAAATCCCATCTCGTTACTCGATATCCTAAGTCAATTTCGGCAGAGTTTCGTTTAGATTAGTCCAAAAGAAATCCTTACTCGATAAACGATAAGGTTGGACCAGCCTAACTCGGCAAACTATATGAAGCATACTCAACTCATGAAACCGTTGCACAAAAATCAACCCTAACTCGGTAATATGGCCCAAACTCGGTAATTAGCGTCTAACTCGGTAAAGCTGTCCATACTCGGTAACCAAACTCGGTAACATTGAAACTCATGACCCTAACTCACAAATTTTTCAAACTCGGTACCCTAACTCTATAAAATCTTTCAAACTCGGTACCCTAACTCTATAAACCTTTCAAACTCGGTACCCAAACTCTATAAACCTTTCAAACTCGGTACCCAAACTCTATATAATCTTTCAAACTTGGTACCCTAACTCTATAAACCTTTCAAACTCGGTACCCAAACTCTATAAACCTTTCAAACTCGGTACCCAAACTCTGTATAATCTTTCAAACTCGGTACCCAAACTCGGTATACCACTCTGATGAGTGCTAAAACACTCATCATTTTTGGTCAAATCTGAACTGCAAAACATACCAAAACACTCAGAAATGCATCAAAATACCAAAAATATTTCAAAATTGTGTTTTATATGTTTTAGATGCAAAATGAGCAAAAACAGATGAAATCATAAATTGTCATATTTAGTCCTTTGGTGAAAAATTGGAAAAGTTTTGAGAATTTACATTTTGGTCCCTGGAGTTTCAGATTTTGGTAGATTTAGTCCCTGGTGGCATATTTTTGGATGAAAAATCATTTTTAGTCCTTGGAAATTCAAAAATGTTCAATATTGGTCCTTGGATAAAAGTTTTTCACAAATTGGCAAAAATGACCCCTAAATTTCAAAAATGAAAATTTTGGTCCCCGGGTGTTTTATTTTGGAAAATATAAATTTTGGTCCTTGTAATATTCAAACTTGCCAATTTTTATCCTTTTTATAACTTTGTGAGAATTACAAAATCAGCCCCTCATTTTCAGATTAATTACATGTATGGTCCTTGTTGTTTAATACTTATCAAA
This sequence comes from Artemisia argyi, assembly GCA_030686995.1. Taxonomy (NCBI): domain Eukaryota; kingdom Viridiplantae; phylum Streptophyta; class Magnoliopsida; order Asterales; family Asteraceae; genus Artemisia; species Artemisia argyi. Next base: position 171,947,195 of record CM060701.1, on the reverse strand, counting down.
CGGACCCCTTGTATTATCTTAAACCAAACAATACCGAATCCACCCAAATACCCAAGCCCACCATACTTAACCCAGGCCCAAACCACACCAACATCAGCCCACCTCACTAAAGAAAACCCCACCCCGGTTTTTATTATCCCCCAAGTCAACCCACGTTGACTCACCTTCCACCTCCCAACTTGCCTGCAAAACCCATTGCCACACCCCATCATAACCCCTACTCCTTCACCCTCTGCTACACTCAAGCCCTCCCCTTGCCTAATCAAACAACCAAGTCCCTCCAAAACTTCACCTCTGGCATCAATATTCAAAGGAAAACTCCCAAAAGTATTTTGGCGGCAAAAAATCAAGAACGGCCAAGATTGAATCCAGGTGATCCTGTGGTCAAGAATGAAGTTGGGAAATGCATAGTGGGTCTCACAAAACCCTAATTGATCAATATAAAAAAGAGAAGAGGAGCAGGGAGCTATAGTTAGTTTTTTAGTAGTTGTAGTTGTAGGTTTAATTTTTATTGTCAATTTTAATGTAGCTTTCTATTTCCAGTGCACTTTTTAGCTTTCAAGTTGTAACCTTAGTGTTTCAGTGTATTTTGTATAAGTTGTTGTCTACTGGTTATTTAAGATTTTACAAGTCCCTGAGAAGCTTTTATAAGCTTTTAAAAGCATTTTAGCTTGTCTCAACTAAGTTTACTAAAAATTGTAAAAATTCCAAATAAATCACTAAAAATCAAAAGAAATCAGTTTGGAATGAAGAAGGAATGCAATGGAGCAGGACAAAAGTGGATAGATATGGTTTAGAACTCAAAAGGGGAGTATAGGATTGTGTGGTGAACTGATTTGGTATCATTGGGTGAGCATAAGACCAAAGTAAGATTTTCCTTTTCAATCCTTAGCCTTCACTGTAGCTTAGCTTGTTGTATACTTAATTTTTGCTTATTTCAGCTGTTTTATGTTTATTAGTGATCATATGTTTCATTTATGCTTATTTGGTATTAAGTATACTCTTTGTTTAATGGTTACTTAATTAACTGTGAAGCCTTGGTAATGATTTTAGTCATTTGCTTTAAATTGCTTTAGTTGAGTTTGAACATGCTCATTTAATTATTTTTAGTCTTAATCAATCTCTGTGTCTTCAAACACAGCATACAACAATCTTTGGTAGTGAAAAATCAAAACAGTCAATCACAAAGGGGTGTTTGGATTAGTATAGTATGCTGTGGTATTTGTGTTGTTTTGTTGTTGTTTTGGTATGAGCATGCTACCCTAGGCCAATGTAGGTTAGTTAAAGTCAAAAATCCAGGTTTCCATTAGCAAAAAGTCATAAATCAATTTTAAGTTCTTGTTTTTAGATAACTGTTAGCTTTTTAGTTCTAAATCCCATCAAGTTAATTCAAAAGTAGTTGTTTTAACTTAATTTAGTTTTGTCATAGCTTATTATTCTCTTCTCAGCTTATTAGAAGCATTCTAAATTCACAAAAGTCAAAATAAGTGATTTCATCAAAAGTCAAAGTTTTAAGTTTCTCAGTTTTTTCCAAAACTTGGGGAAATTGTGTAGAATTATGTAGTAGGTATTAAACTTTGAGCTTTTGAGGTTTAGCACTCCCCCACCTTGTCTTTAAGTTCCCACAGCCCTTTCATTTTTGCCATTTTTTTCCTGGGCCCCACAACTCCCCAAAGTCAGCTGCAGGGAATACCCCTGCCCTGCATCAGCAGATACCACCACTCAACCACCACCTTTGGTGGTGGCTGCAGCCTTCCTCAGTGGGACCCATGGTTCAACTTTTGGTTCTTTGAACTCCCTAGTTGGGTGGCTCTCCATTGCACCCAAGTTTGTGCCCCCAATCAACCTTGTGCGCCCCCTAGACAGCCCTTAAGTTTGTCCCAATTTCTGTTTCAGTTTGTAAAATAGTAAGTGCTTATTGTGGAATTTGAGCTTATTCAAGCAGCTTATTTGATTGAATCCTTCCTAACTTTGTCCAAGTAACTTAAGTGAACAAGAACTCACCCTAGTGGACCCCACACAAGCTGGTTTGAGCATATTTGCTTATAAAGTCAACTATAGTCAACTGTCACACTAACAAGCCCTCAAATAGCTTATTTTTAAGTTATAGAAAGTTTGTTTTCACAAAAGTTTTCCATTTTTAGGTATAAAACAAGTTTCCAAAGAAAAAAATCCAGAAAAGCCAATTTAATTTTAAGTGATAGTTTCTATTTAATGTAATTTAAATTTTATTTTTCATTTTTAGATTTTTATTAAGTACTTAGCTTTTTTATATTTTTCTTAAATTCCTCTTATATTAAAGTATTTATAGTAATTTTATCAGATTTTTACATAATCATTTGGTATTTATTACATTTAATATTAGTTTTATTAGTAATTAATTAATAATTAAGTTTTAAATAGCATAATTAGTTTTCATTAAGCAAAACCTAGTTTTTATATTTTTCCTAGCTTTTATATAATGTAAAATAATTTTAGGAATTTTTTCATAATTTCTACTGTTCATTTTCTATTTTTAATAATTTAAAATAGTTTAATTAGGTAATTAATAATTAATTAGTAATTAATTAATAGAAAAAACACAAAAAGACAAAAATACCCATTTTTTATTTTAAAATTAGTTTTTAGTTTTTTTATAATTTTAGAAATTTTATTTTCATTTTTCTTGTATTAAATTAATATTATATTGTATTTAAGTATTTTAAATATTAGTAATTAGTATTAATTAGTATTTAATTAATATTAAATAATTAAATGGTGTAAAAATTTATTTTCTTTTTCTAAAAATTTTCTTTCATCCTTAGGTTTGTAAAAAAGTCATTTTCACCCCCTGTGGGTTTTCAGATTTCACATTTCACGTTTTATTTTGTACGTTCGCGTTATTTAAAACGTAAACGTACGCGTTTTTAGATTTCAAGCGTTTTTAGGTATCTAACTTCACGTAATCATCTTTATAGCTTATTTAAGCTATTTCTTTGTAGATTCCCTAGTTTAATCACTCACAAACCTTTTCCTATCCAAATTTACCCGATCACAAACCCCTTTGATAACCATCCACACCTCGTCGAGACATAACGACCCGGGGAAACCCTATACTTCCGCGGAGATTTGGTCTGAGACGTTTGACTTAGTTGACCATTAACCGGGTCAGTTTAGGTTGACCATTTTGCAACAATCAAATTTTTGGCGCCGCTGCCGGGGAGGTCGTGCGCGTTTTTCTAAACGGTTTTCAGATTGGTGAATCGGGATATACATCCATTGTATATTTACCACCCTTGTCCATATTATCTTCTTATTTTCATATAAAAACAAAACTGTTCCCAAAAACATTTTAAATCAGTTTTCAACGAACACAAAAAACACAAAAAGATTTTCTTTCTCATTTGTACAAAATGTTTATCCAAAAACCCAAAAATATTCACCTTTACCCTCTCACATCTTTGATTCTTCATCCCTACCCCTCTATGAACCTTTGATTCTTTCTTATGTCGTATCCACACCATTTGGGTTGCCAATGGTGTGGTGGTCCTCATAATGGCAGAAATTATCCCGGCTGTAGCATGGTAGAGTCAGGAGATTGGTCTGTCTATAACCAAGCTCCCTATCCTTACCATGATACATCCGATTCATCCTACCAGCCACCACATCATGAGATACTGACATACCTGTGTGAGTTTTGTGGAGGCCCTCACCAAGGATTTGAGTGTCAAGCCAGAAACACGTTTGTCTATGAACAGTTTTCCGGTGATGCTCAGAACTTTGGTTATGATCAATACCCATATGATTCACCAGTCCAGACTCAACAGTTTTACTGTTGTGATTACTGTGGAGGTCCACACTTCAGCTCAGATTGTCAAACAGGGAATCCATATCCTTGTGACAATTTTGACACACCTTACTATGACCAACCTCCACAGTACCAAATGAATCAAGCACTTCTTCCAAAAATGCAAAATATGATGAAAATCGTTGATGAGCTTAAGGGTTTAGTTAAAGACTTTTCCTAAAGACATACTCATCAAAAATCCATGGAAGAATTGCTAGCTGAAGAGCAGGCTGCTAGAATAAATTCCCAAGATGCCTATGAAAAATCTGTTAGGGAATCCATTGCAAAAGAAAAAGCAGCCAAATCTAGCTCTCAGTTCCGTTTCATCCCTGATGACAGTGATGATGAAGATACACTTGATATCCTTCAATTCTATAAAACTTCATCATGTTCATCAGTTGATATCCCAGCAGTTGAGATTCCATCTCAAACAACTGCTATCACACCCGAAGTTCACACTCACTCTGTTAACATGGGGGATGAGCATCTTAGCACTGTTTCTGATAAGGAATCGGACGAATTAATAAAGTCTAGTGTTGAGATCCTTGTCCCAATCCCAGGAGAGTCACAGGGAACTCTTGAGCATATGTGTGATCTTCCTTCCCCTCTTGAGTGTTCAAACGATCATTTTGAGACTTTCTCAGATTTTAATGATGATTGTACATCTCATGGAGACATTGAGTATATCACAGTCTGATGCTGATCCTCTTCTTGAGGAGTTCGCCGATGAACTTACTCACATCAATCCACTTTCATTGGAAGGTGATGATGGTCTTCTCGTCTTTGAAGCCGATCTAGGAGAAATTGAAAGTCTCCTATATCATGATCCATCACTCACTTCTGATCCTAATAGTCCAATAGAGAATATTGATCACTTTGTTCCCGAAACATTCAATACTACTCTCACCAATCCTCTTTTTGAATTCGAATCTGAATTCACTTTGATTTCTGATAATCCAATCTTTGGTATTCGGAATGAGGATTGTGATGAGTCTATTCCGGAACATGAATTCACAGATTCACATCTTGTGAATGATTCTCTTCATGAGGAGTTCTCCGGTGAACTCACTCATCATATCATGACTCCTCCGGAGTTTGATAGCCCGGGGGGAGATGCACTGAATCATGAGGATTTGCAAATTCCCACCCACCCTCCCGGGATGTTTATGAGCTTAACCCTTGAAATCCAAATTCAGGCTAATGAGCCTGATCTCGAGGAAGAATATCAAATCATGATTTTCATCATGGTTTTCTTCCTTTTCTTCACCTATAAGGTGACTTCTTCTCTTCTTCACTCCTTCGGGAATGAAGATACCATCTTTGATCCCGACATTTTCATATATCATTATCTTGAGCCGGATATTTATCTCATCGGTGTGGAACTTTCACGTGCTTCAAATGTTTGTCCAAACATTTTGAATGAAAGTCCGATTGAGATTGTCTCTTCCACATCATGCTTCCCCAAGGACAAATGAATTCGGGGTCGAGTCAAGCTAGCGACTCGGTAAACAAAAACAGTAGCATTTACTTAGGGTTTTCACCCTAAGTGTGGGGGAGTTACCCCTACTATGGTTACAAATAAAGTGAAAATACAAAATGGTGTTTTCCACATTTAGCTTGTAATATTGCCCTTTTACGTTCAAAATGTCGGCATAATAGCCGGGACTTTGAATATTGAGGACAATATTCATTCTAAGTGGGGGGGGGGGGGGTATTCGGCTATTCTAGCAAATTTTATCACATTTTACTATCTAATACCCCCGTTTTTGGCAAAAATTTTAAAAAATTTTCACTAGAGTTTCAAAATTTTTTGTGGTTATCAGTCCGCCTTGTCTAACAAACAACAGGATTGGCTAGTCCAGGAGCAAACGGCCCTTGGTAAACACATCTCAAATCCATTGATGGCTTGCAATTTGCCCAAAATTGTATGGTACCTCAACTCGCCATATCCCAGAAAGCGAATGAGTTGGCTAGCCCGCAAGATTATGGCTTGTGGTAAAGGCAGTGGAAAATCCATAATTGGTAATCAGCTCACCAAGATGTTGACTTTGTCCATCAAGAGTTGGCTAGTCCAGAAGCAAGCGGCTTTTGGTAAAGACTAATCAAATCCGTTGACAGCTGGTGGTTTGCTCAAAATCACATGGTTATCAGGTGTACCACAGTTCTTACATCTGGCTACTCCAGAAGTGATGGCTTTTGGTAAAGAGTTTAAAATCCATTGAATTTTCAAAACATTTTATTGCTGGGGACTAGCAATAGTTTAGTGTGGGGGATTGATGAGTGCTCAAACACTCATCATTTTGGTCAAATCTGAACTGCAAAACATAACAAAACACTCAGAAATGCATCAAAATACCAAAAATATTTCAAAATTGTGTTTTATATGTTTTAGATGCAAAATGAGCAAAAACAGATGAAAAACGTACAAAGTTTGCAAAATCGGCAGTTTCAGTCCCCCAACTTTCAAAAATTGGCAAAAATAGTCCCTGAGCACATATTTTAAAAGAAAAGTCACCAAAGGTCATTTTGAAATCATAAATTGTCATATTTATACCTTTGGTGAAAAATTGGAAAAGTTTTGAGAATTTACAGTTTGGTCCCTGGAGTTTCAGATTTTGGCAGATTTAGTCCCTGGTGGGATATTTTTGGATGAAAAATCATTTTTAGTCCTTGGAAATTCAAAAATGTTCAGTATTGGTCCTTGGATAAAAGTTTTTCACAGATTGGCAAAAATGACTCCTAATCATTCAAAAATGACAATTTTGGTCCTCGGGTGTTTTATTTTGGAAAATATAAATTTTGGTCCTTGTAATATTCAAACTTGGCAATTTTTATCCTTTTGATAACTTTGTGAGAATTACAAAATCAGCCCCTCATTTTCAGATTAATTACATGTATGGTCCTTGTTGTTTAATACTTATCAAACGGACCCCTTGTATTATCTTAAACCAAATAATACCCAATCCACCCAAATACCCAAGCCCACCATACTTCACCCAGGCCCAAACCACACCAACATCAGCCCACCTCACTAAAAAAAACCCCACCCCGTTTTTTATTATCCCCCAAGTCAACCCACGTTGACTCACCTTCCACCTCCCAACTTGCCTGCAAAACCCACTGCCACACCCCATCATAACCCCTAATCCTTCACCCTCTGCTACACTCAAGCCCTCCCCTTGCCTAATCAAACAACCAAGTCCCTCCAAAACTTCACCTCTGGCATCAATATTCAAAGGAAAACACCAAAAAGTATTTTGGCGACAAAAAATCAAGAACAGCCAAGATTGAATCCTGGTGATCCTGTGGTCAAGAAAGAAGTTGGGAAATGCATAGTGGGTCTCACAAAACCCTAATTGATCAATATAAAAAAGAGAAGAGGAGCAGGGAGCTATAGTTAGTTTTTCAGTAGTTGTAGTTTTAATTTTTATTGTCAATTTAAATGTAGCTTTCTATTTCCAGTGCACTTTTTAGCTTTCAAGTTGTAACCTTAGTGTTTCAGTGTATTTTGTAACTCATTTCAATTATCAAGTTCAAGTTTTCAGTTCATTTTCAGCATATGCAATCTTCCATTTGAAATTTAATTTTAGCTTTATTGTTGTATAAGTTGTTGTCTACTGGTTATTTAAGCTTCTACAAGTCCCTGAGAAGCTTTTATAAGCTTTTAAAAGCATTTTAGCTTGTCTCAACTAAGTTTACTAAAAATTGTAAAAATTCCAAATAAATCACTAAAAATCAAAAGAAATCAGTTTGGAATGAAGAAGGAATGCAATGGAGCAGGACAAAAGTGGATAGATATGGTTTAGAACTCAAAAGGGGAGTATAGGATTGTGTGGTGAACTGATTTGGTATCATTGGGTGAGCATAGGACCAATGTAAGATTTTCCTTTTCAATCCTTAGCCTTCACTGTAGCTGAGCTTGTTGTATACTTAATTTTTGCTTATTTCAGCTGTTTTAGGTTTATTAGTGATCATATGTTTCATTTATGCTTATTTGGTATTAAGTATACTCTTTGTTTAATGGTTACTTAATTAACTGTGAAGCCTTGGTAATGATTTTAGTCATTTGCTTTAAATTGCTTAAGTTGAGTTTGAAAGTGCTCATTTAATTATTTTTAGTCTTAATCAATCTCTGTGTCTTCAAAACACAGCTTACAACAATCTTTGGTAGTGAAAAATCAAAACAGTCAAATACAAAGGGGTGTTTGGATTAGTATAGTATGTTGTGGTATTTGTGCTGTTTTGTTGTTGTTTTGGTATGAGCATGCTACCCTAGGCCAATGTAGGTTAGTTAAAGTCAAATATCCAGGTTTCCATTAGCAAAAAGTCAGAAATCAATTTTAAGTTCTTGTTTTAAGATAACTGTTAGCTTTTTAGTTCTAAATCCCATCAAGTTAATTCAAAAGTAGTTGTTTTAACTTAATTTAGTTTTGTCATAGCTTATTATTCCCTTCTCAGCTTATTAGAAGCATTCTAAATTCACAAAAGTCAAAATAAGTGATTTCATCAAAAGTCAAAGTTTTAAGTTTCTCAGTTTTTTCCAAAACTTGGGGGAATTGTTTAGAATTATGTAGTAGGTATTAAACTTTGAGCTTTTGAGGTTTAGCACTCCCCCACCTTGTCTTTAAGTTCACACAGCCCTTTCATTTTTTCCATTTTTTTCCTGGGCCCCACAACTCCCCAAAGTCAGCTGCAGGGAATACCCCTGCCCTGCATCAGCAGATACCACCACTCAACCACCACCTTTGGTGGTGGTTGCAGCCTTCCTCAGTGGGAGCCATGGTTCAACTTTTGGTTCTTTGAACTCCGTAGGTAGGTGGCTCTCCATTGCACCCAAGTTTGTGCCCCCAATCACCCTTATGGGCCCCCTAGACAGCCCTTAAGTTTGACCCAATTTCTGTTTCAGTTTGTAAAATAGTAAGTGCTTATTGTGGAATTTGAGCTTATTCAAGCAGCTTATTTGATTGATTCCTTCCTAACTTAGTCCAAGTAACTTAAGTGAACAACAACTCACCCTAGTGGTCCCCACACAAGCTGGTTTGAGCTTATTTGCTTATAAAGTCAACTATAGTCAACCGTCACACTAACAAGCCCTCAAATAGCTTATTTTTAAGTTATAGAAAGTTTGTTTTCACAAAAGTTTTCCATTTTTAGGTATAAAACAAGTTTCCAAAAAAAAAATCCAGAAAATCCAAATTAATTTTAAGTGATAGTTTCTATTTAATGTAATTTAAATTTTATTTTTCATTTTTAGATTTTTATTAAGTACTTAGATTTTTTATATTTTTATTAAATTCCTATTATATTAAAGTGTTTATAGTAATTTTATCAGATTTTTATATAATCATTTGGTATTTATTACATTTAATATTAGTTTTATTAGTAATTAATTAATAATTAAGTTTTAAATAGCATAATTAGTTTTTATTAAGCAAACCTAGTTTTTATATTTTTCCTAGCTTTTATATAACGTAAAATAATTTTAGGAAATTTTTCATAATTTCTACTGTTCATTTTCTATTTTTAATAATTTAAAATAGTTTAATTAGGTGATTAATAATTAATTAGTAATTAATTAATAGAAAAAACACAAAAAGACAAAAATACTCATTTTTAATTTTAAAATTAGTTTTTAGTTATTTTATAATTTTAGAAATTTTATTTTCATTTTTCTTGTATTAAATTAATATTATACTGTATTTAAGTATTTTAAATATTAGTAATTAGTATTAATTAGTATTTAATTAATATTAAATAATTAAATAGTGTAAAAATTTATTTTCTTTTTCTAAAAATTTTCTTTCATCCTTAGGTTTGTAAAAAAGTCATTTTCACCCCCTGTGGGTTTTCAGATTTCACTTTTCACGTTTTATTTTGTACGTTCGCGTTATTTAAAACGTAAACGTACGCGTTTTTAGATTTCAAGCGTTTTTAGGTATCTAACTTCACGTAATCATCTTTATAGCTTATTTAAGCTATTTCTTTGTAGATTCCCTAGTTTAATCACTCACAAACCTTTTCCTATCCAAATTCACCCGATCACAAACTCGTTTGATAACCATCCACACCTCGTCGAGACATAACGACCCGGGGAAACCCTATACTTCCGCGGAGATTTGGTCTGAGAAGTTTGATTTAGTTGACCATTAACCTGGTCAGTTTAGGTTGACCGTTTTGCATCAATCACACTCCAAACTCGATAAAATTTTTTTCTAACTCGAAAAATTTATTCTAACTCGACAAAATCAAATCCAAACTCGATAATATCGTAAGTTTTCCGAGTAAAAACACCAAAAAACACGATTTTTCACCCAAAAACACCATGATTCGCCCCCGGTTAGCTCTAGTACCACTTGTTATGACCAAGAAACACCTTCGGGAGGTCGAGGTTGATGGAAATACATCATGGTTCTAGAGAGAGAAAGTAGAGAGAGAAAGGTGAGGAAAAGGTTTTGTATTATAAAAGAATAAATGAAACAACACACACACTTTCCCACACCCCTCATGGAGTGTCATGAGGGGTATTTATAGGCTCCTAACATTGCTAGTTTGCCTATATTACAATAATAGTCCCTAAAGTACTATTTGTATGATATCTAGTCTATTTCTTTATGTGTGACGTTATCTTTTATAAAATAGCAAGGCTAACAGTCTTACTGTACCGAGGGATCCTCCTCATAGATGGTATGGAAAGTCTTTCCTAGGGAGGTCATTGATAATATCCACTTATCAATATTGGGAGTAGTGAGGGATGAGTGACATAGGAACCTATAGAGTGTCATCCAATTCCTTATATATGGGAATAGAGAAGGGAATGATGGTGATGGTGAGAATGTAGGGCGGCCTCCTGAGATTCGGAGGTCACAGACTGTGACAAATGTGATATAATGAGATTGTGATGAAAGAGAGTACTGTGATGTAAGTGTATCGTGCATAAACGTGAATGTTCATGAGATGTGATGATTAGTTGACGTGCTTCTAAGCGGCGGTTCACGAGGTGATGAAAGGTGTGAATGTTCTTGCAACGTTTGAGTACGCACATGATGAGTGCTCAAACACTCATCATTTTTGACGTATTTAAACTGCCAAAACGTACAAAACAATCAAAAAGTTATCAAAATACTTAAATTATCCCAGGGATTGTGTTTTATGTGTTTTAAATGCAAAATGTGCAAAAACAAAGGAAAAACGTACAAAGTTTGCAATATTGGCAGTTTCAGTCCCCCAAGTTTCAAAACTTGTCAAAATTAGTCCCTATGCATTTATTTTGAAAGGAAAAGTCAACCCAAGGTTTTGAAAGTCAAAAATCACAAAATATTACACTAGTGGGACACTCAGATTTCAAAGTGAAGCCATGTGGGAGAAGATATGTATTGTTTTTAGTTCGTTATATATTGTAGCTCAATATGAGCATTAGCATGTGTAGTATTGTAATTGTAGCTTAAGTAATGTTTTAATTTTCCTTTGTAACTCAGTTTTAAATCAATGAAAGCAAGGTTTTAAGTTTATTTTCTGTTTCAATTTTCAAGTTCCATTCAAATATTTCAAGTGTTAATTTAAAGTTCAAATGTGTGTATAAGCTATTCATAAGCTTATGTAAACTCAGAAAACAAAGTTTTAGAAGATTTACAAGCTTGTGCAAACTTCCTAAACTCAGTTTCAATAAATACTAAAAAATTAAGAAAAATCAAAATAAAATGAAAAAGATGGACAAAGGTTGAAGGAGCTGGGAAATTGGTTGATTCTGGATTGCTTTGGGTATTAGTGGTTTGTGGAAACCAATAGGAGTGGTACTCAGTTCATGGTTCATTGAGTTTGACAGAAAATCATTTTGTAAGCAATTTACTCCATCCTTGCATAATCACTGTAGCTTGTTTATTAGCATTGCTTTTCTGTGTGTTTAAGCTTATTTGGTATTGCTTAGTTTATCTGTAACTTAAAATTAGGTAGCTGTTCTTTGGATTTGCTTGTTGCTCAAATTTTCCTATTTGACTGTCATTTTGATCATACTAGTAACTCTAAGTGTTTGTAGTCTAAACTTGTGTTTTTTAGTTTATAATAACTCATTATAACATAACAAGTTAGTAGGTAATGGTCTTGTAGGTTTGAATCTCATTTTGCTTAACAAAACTTCAAATCAGTTCTAGTTAGGGGTGTTTGGTTTTAGCTTATTTGAGGTATTCTTGTTGCTTATCAATAGAACTTGTGGTTTCATTGAGTTACTGAGGTTGATACAAGCTCAGGGAAACCATTTCTTTACTCACAAATACACCAAAAGTCAAAATCATTAGAAAACTCATCACCACAGTTAACTGTGGTGATTGTTGGATCCAAAACCCATCAAATCTCTTCACAAGTTAGTGTTTTTGCTTAAATTGGTCATTTTATAGCTTAATATAACAGATTCAAGCAACAAAAGTGATTTGAGTTTCATAAAAGTCAAAATATCAAATTTTCCAAAAATTCAAAAGTGCATCACCTTAGAAATCTCAAAAATGGCATGATTTATCTAGATTTTTGTGTTTAATTCTAGACTTTGAAATTTGTTGGAGGTGTTGTCTACCAGTAGAACTAGTGATTTACATACTTATTTGATTTTTGTGATTTTTTCTGTTAGACCTTTTTGCCCTCCAAACACACTTGCAGGGCATGGCTTTGCCCTGTGCACCAGCAGACTCAGTCACAACCACCACTTTGGTGGTTTATTGTGACCACTCCAGTGGGTCCCATTGACCCAATTTGGTTTCATTCAACCCCCCTCCTACCAGGGTTGAGGTTTTGACCTTTTGTTTGACCTTGGAACCTGTGGACCCCACTTGGAATTGCCTCATAAGGTTGTCCCATTTTCTGTTTCAGAAACCAAATAAGCAAGTGCTTATTGTGGTGTTTTGGCTTATTCAAGCAGCTTATTTGAGTGAAACTTGCTCAACTATGTTCATTTAACTCAAGTGAATCAGTTTTAACCATTGTGGACCCCACACTAGGCCATTTGTGCTTATTTCTCTTCTAAGTCAAAGAAAGTCAACTGCCTAGGTAATAAGCACTTGAAGTGCTTATTCACTTGGTGTTAGCCAAACTTCCTTCACAAAAGTTGTCTAAAATTGGTTAATACTCAGTTGTGAAAAAGAAAAATCCCAAAAAGCCCAACTTAATAGAAGTGATAGCTTCTATTTAAGCCAATTGGCTTATTCTTCAGCTTATTAATAAGCAATTTTCATTTTTATATTTTTCCTAGGCTTCTAGTTTATAAAAATAATTTCAGTAATTTTTTCAGATTTTTCTTGCATCATTTAGTATTTTTCTTAATTTAAATTAATTTTTAGTAATTATTAAATAGTTAATAATTAATAATAATTAATTAGAAAATCATAAAAAATATAAATTAAATTTTAAAATTATTTTTTAGTTATTTTTAGGTTAATTTAATAATTAAAAAGTAATTAATAATTAATTAATAATTAGTAATAATTAATTAAAAAGTCTTAAAAATATATTTTTATTTCTAAAATTAGTTTTATAGTATTTTAGATTTTTCTAAGTTTAAATTTTATTTTTCTAGGTTTATTTCATAATTATTTGTAATTAAGGTTAATTTAATTAATTAAAAGTATTTAGGAAATTAGTATTTAATTAATAGTAATTATAAAAATAGTGTAAAAATTAATTTTAAATTTCCAAAAATTTTGTTTCATCATTAGGTTTGTAAAAATACCATTTTCCTACCAGTAGCCTTTTCAGATCACCTCATTCACTTTTATTTCTCGCACGTTTGTTCGCGTTTTCAGCAAACGTACGGTTTTTAGGATTTAAGTAATTTCTTCTCAATCTAAGTTTCAGTAATTAATCACATAGCTTTCCTAAGCTATTTCTGTTAATCATTTCCAAATAATTCTCATAACATCCCTTTTCTGTGAATAATCACCCGATCACAAAGCACGCTCAGTCACAATTCACACCTTGTCGGGATTTAACGACCTAGTGATACCTTATATTACCCGGAGATTGACTCTAGGCTATTTGACTTTGTTGACCATTCCTTGGTCAATATAAGTTGACGGTTTAGGGCCAATCAACACATGAATAAAGCATTTGGAAATTTGGTAGAGAATTCAATCCAGACAAAATATCATTATAACTATTCTCAGTGTTGCAAAATTCATCTCTGAGTCGGATATAGGTGGTCAGCCTATATACCACTATCCCGGGTTGAATGTAAATGACCAGTCTACATTCCACCGAGGTTCCATGAATTTTGAAATACTCAATTCAGTTATACTAATACTATGTCCTTCACATATGAAAAGACGTTCTGAAAGACTAAGGGAAGTGACCAAACTCGAGGTCGAATGATGAAATTACGTAAGGAAAAGGTGTAACGCGGTGACATATATGATTGGTGCTAAACAGTCAACTTATATTGACCAAAGAATGTTCAACAAAGTCAAAGAGCCTAGATCAATGCTTCCGGGTAATAAAGGGTATCACCAGGTCGTTATGTCCCGACGAGGTGTGGATTGTGCTTTAGCGTACTTGTGATCGGGTGATTATTCACAGAAAAGGGTTGTGATAAGAATTATTTGAGAATTATGAAATTAAATAGCTTAGGAAAGCTATGTGATTGATTACTGGTATTGAGATTAAGAAGATTTGAGCTAAAACCTAAAAATGTACGTTTTAATTAAAAACGTACACTGACAAACGAAACAAAAAGTACAACTGAAGGACGGAAAAGGTTACAAGTGTAAAATTATTATTTCTACAATCCTAATAAATAAAGAAAATTTTAAGAAAAAGAAAAACTATTTTTACACTATTTAATTATTTATTATTAATTAATTACTAATTATCTATTTATTAACTAATTAAATTAATTAGAATTATTAAAAATACTAAAAAGACTTAGAAAATTAAGAAAAATTTTACAAATCTAATTAACCATCACAGGAATCCTAAAAAATTATAAAATGTTGATTTTATGTATTTTTAAACTAATTTACTAATTATTATTATAATTACTAATTAATTTCTAATTAAACTAATTATATTATAAAAAAATAGAAAATGAACAGTATAAATTCTAGAAAATTTTATAAAAATGTTTTAACTTATATAAAAGCTAGAAAATTTATAAAAACTAGGTTGTACTTTATAAAATCTAATTATGCTATTTAATTACTTAATATTAATTATTAATTAATTAAACTAAAATTAATTCTAAAAACCACTAAAAGACAAAATAAAAATCTGGAAAATTTTCTAGAATTACTTTAACTTAAAAGAGAATTAATAAAAATATAAAAATGATATATTACTTATAAATAAGCTAAAAAGAAAATTAAAATGATAATTTCTATTAAATAGAAGCTATCACTATAATTAAAGTTGGTTTTTGGGGTTTTTTCTTTTTCCAAACTAATTATACACTAAAAATTAAAACTTTTTATGAAAACACTTTTGTTGTAACCCAAAAATAAGCACTTGAGTGCTTATAAGCCCACTTAGTTGACTTTTGTTGACTGCATAAGGAATTTAGCTCAATTGGAGTAAGGTGGGGTCCACAATGATGAAAATTGGTTTCTCTGAGTTAGTTGAACAATTATAAGCAAGATTATACCAAATAAGCAGCTTAAATAAGCCACAAAACACAAACAAGCACTTTGCTTATTGTGATTCTGAGACAGAATGGGGACAGCCTTTTGAGGCAATTCTAAGTGGGGTCCACTGGTCTAATGGTCAAACCAAAGGTCAAATTTTGATCCCTGGTAGGAGGGGGGTTGTAAGGACCCAAGTATGAGGTGTGGGACCCACTGGGTTAGCCACAAACAACCACCAAAGTTGGGTGGGTGAGATAGGTCTGCTGAAGCAGGGCACAAAGCTTGCCCTGCAGCTGTGTTCCAAGGGCAATTTGGTCCACTCAAAAAAATCACAAAAATATAAACATTATGGAAATCACAAGTTCAGCTGGCATATTAAACATACAACAAGTTTCAAACCCTAAATCACAACACAAGAATCTATAAAAATCTTGCTAATTTGTGAAATAACTATGATTGCACTTTTTGACTTTTTGAGTAAAACTTGCAAGGTTGACTTTTATGAAACTTGGATGATCATTACTGGTTAAGAGGTGTATAAGAAGTAATATTACAACTGTATTAGGCTAAAGCTACTAATTATGAACCAATTTGAAAAGTTTATAACTAACAATACCCTCACAGTTAACTGTGAGGGTGAAATGAGTATGCTTTTGACTTTCCTCTGGTTGAAACTTGGTTTTGAGATTGAAAATGGCCTATTGTGACTTATTTAAGTATACCAATACCATAACCACAGAAAAACACTCACAAGATTACCCAGGACAGATATGATCCAAACACCCCTATAGTTAACTGATTTAAAGGTTTTTAAAGAATCCAAAAGATTTAAACCATGCAATTAGCATAAAACCATATATTGTGATTAAATAAACCTGTTTAAACCTAAAGAGACCAACTAACAACAACTACAACCCAGAATTCACAAAATGCCAAATTTAACTTGAAAATTGAAATACTAAGCAACCACTGATTTCAATGAACAACAATTATTATTTAGATTATATTATCACTAAATACTCTAAATAAAACACATAATAAACAGAATCAAGCAAATACACTAATGTTTAAAGGAAATGACCTTGAAAATGGATTAATGCTTACAATGTGAAACAGTGAGCACCAAAGAACAAGAACCAAGAGAACAACAAGATTCCTAATTCCTCCCTGAGGATCTAAACCAACATTCCAAAGCTGCTTCTCTTCCAAATCACATCTGAATCACCCAAATCATATCAAGCTTCACAGTTTAACTTTCGTTGACCAATGTTGTTTTTGTGGAATTTTTTTTAGCTATTCTGAATTATAAGTTACTAGAAGCTCTTATAAGCTTCTTAGGAGCTTAAGTGACCTAATCTAGTCCATAACAACTATAACTATCATTTGAACCCTGCTTAAGATTTTAATGAAAATTGAGCAAAATGGAATTCAAAATGAAACACTGAAATTCATTAATAAAAAAGGTTCACATTACACTGATATCACTGAATTTGATAATAAAAAGCTTAAAAATACAATTACAAACTTAAAAATATTACAAACGACCTAAATTTTGCTAAGTTATACTATATCTCTCTCACCAATGCTTCTCCTCTCTTTATATGGCTGCCTTTGTCTTCTCTTCACTTTTCTGAGTAAATCCCACCCATTGGATTGGGTGGGAATGATCCAAGCCATTGAAACCACTTTTGGCGCCTTTTTTTCATTTTTGTCAGTATTGTTTGAGTGTGAGAGAAATATGGACAATTAAAGAAGTTTGGATGTTTGTGGGAGTTGGAGAGGGCAGGGAGTGGGTTTGCTGAGGTGGAGGAGGGGGGAGGTTGAGTCTTGTTTTGGTTTTACAGGCTAGGGAGGGGGAGAAGGTCAATGTTTGACCTGCGTTGATTGGTTATTTGAAACGGGGGGAAGTATTATTTGAGTGAGGGTGGGCTGGGGGTGTGAGATGGGCTGAGGGAGTGGTGATGGAGTGGGCTAGGAGTATGAGTGGGCTTGGAGTTGTGTTGGGTTTGGAATTGGTTTTGGTTAATGATAATTAAGGGTCCGGTTAGTGTAGTTATAAACACAGGGACCAAATTTGAATTTCCAAAAAACATAGGGACTGAAAATTGACCAATGTTGCCAAGTTCAATATTCCAAAAGCCAATTTTGCAATTTTTTTAATTTTCAAAATTCCCAGAGACTATTTCTGCAAATTTCCAAACTCCAGGGACCAAATATGTAAATTTTCCAAATTTTTCACCCAAAGTCCGTTTTTGATAACTTTTGATTTTTTAAGGCCTTGGGTTGACTTTTCTTTCAAAATAAATACATATGGACTATTTTTGACAAATTTTGAAACTTGGGGGACTAAAACTGCCAATATTGCAAACTTTGATCGTTTTTCATTTGTTTTTGCTCATTTTGCATTTAAAACACATAAAACACAATTCCTGGGATAATTTAAGTATTTTGTTTACTTTTCGATTGTTTTTGTATGTTTTGGCAGTTTAAATACGATAAAAATGATGAGTGTTTGTGCACTCATCAATATACGATACGTGAGCATGCTTATATGGAAGACAATTATAGTAATCAACTAGAATAAGTGAATATAATATATCAGATAATGAGATACAAATCTCACCACATATGTCAGCAACAAACCACAAATGAGGCATCAGCTTGGCAGGCAGGCACGTGGCGGTCATAGGTTTATGTTTTCGTGAAAGTAGCTATAGTCTAGGTTTTAAAATCACCCAGTTCCCTATAGCCAAGGCTCTGATACCAATCTGTCACACCCCCAAAATTGGGTCCAGCGGAAGCTTACATATCGCTGGGGTGCAACTCAATTGGTATCACAACACAAGTGAAAAAACGGTTTTCACTTCAATCCTTTAGAATAAAACCGTTTAACAAAAGTGTTGAATTTACATTGTTAAAAGTAGTGCGGAATTAGGCCCTTAAAATAGTTTAAACGGTCCCCAAATGAATATCAGAGTTTTCTATGACCATGTCATGCCCTGCCAAAAGCCTCCAGTAGCGTGCCATTACTTAATACCTGAAAATACATGTTAAAGTGTCAACACGAGGTTGGTGAGTTCGTAGAATTTAGTGAAAAAGAATGTAATGTAAAACATTTGAATGAAGATTTCCCAGCAAAGGCATCGTAAATCCACTCAGTTCCAAGTCCCGCCCATACAAGACTTATGACCTGTGTGTTTACAACCCACTGCCAAATATGATTCGATTTATGAAAACAAAAGTAATATGTGGACCAAGATTTAAAATAAAATTAGTTCAACCAGTACATTCAGTTACGTGACCAATTCATTCGGTTATGTGACCATTTCATTCTGTCATGTGACCCGTTTATTCGGTCATATTACCCGTACATTCGGTTATGTGACCCGTTCATTCAGTCATGTATGTACATAGTGGTAGAGCCGGTTCATTCGGTTTAGCGTGTATAGTCGTTTAAAATGCTTGGGTCCAAAGGTAAAAAGGATTAAGTGCGATACAAATGAATATACAATACATTCGAATGAGTAACAAATTCATAAATGGAGCAAATAAATGTTTGACTAAACATGTAGCATAATCAATTAAATCAAGTATACATTTAGATGAAAATGAGCATGTATTCTCCCCAAAAACAGTTATAAAACAAGTTAAAATAAGGGGCATGAACTCACAGAAATATGGAAATAGTTGAGAGTACTTGTGAAAGTATAAAACAAGTATCTAAGCATGTATCTCCCCCAAAGAGTTTACAAAACAATTAAAAGAGTAGGGGTTATGACTCACCTGGTGCGATAGCTACAATGACAAAAGTGGATACACTGAAATGACGCACGATCTCTAACCGCAACCTAATATGAATGACAGGTTCTAAGGTAAGCAATGAAATGATGCTACACATGCAAATACGTATGTTATCGATACTACTCGTGAAATTTGAAAATAATGTTTATTGTCGAAAAATACATTTTTGACGTCTCATTAAGTTATTAAACACTTTTCATGTAAATATGTTGAAACGGTACTCCACGATCCTCGTTTGGTGTTTTATCGGTAAATATAATGTTTTCGTTGTAAAATGACACTTTTCATACCTTGAAAATATGACCAAATGGCCTCGCAATAGTCGCGAAATATTGTACATTAAGTGTTAGTGGTGAAACTCGATGTTTTTGAAAACCTTGTTACAATACCTAAATGGCGTGTCATTTAACTTTTGACCATACAGGCCTTGATCAATGAGAAAATCGGCTCGCAACATGATTACTCGCAAAAACAGTTTTTCTATATTTAGAAGTATTTGGTTAAAAACTGATGAAAATATATATGATTTATTGGATTTCAAATGCATATATCTTGGTCGTTATAAGCTCGTTTTCTACGTTCTTTATATCCACGGCTTCGTATTAATATATACTAATATATTTTCAGTGGGTCGGCCCTTCTAGATCACGTTTAACGCCTCGTTTTGTCCATTTGAAATTCGTGGAACAGCACGCGTTATTTTCAGAAAATAGTTTTTCGTCGTTAAACTTGGAAAAATCATAACTTTCTCGTCGTAAGTCCGTTTTTATCCGTTCAAAAGGCCACGCTTTCGTTTTTGAAAGTATTTTCTGGATTTTTTGTCAAAAATTACCCCTAAACCCCTGATCTTTCCACGTTTTGCAAAAAAGGACAGCAACATTCTAATAGTGTTTAAAACTCATATTCTTGGTTCAAAACTTGTTCAAGACTTAACCAAACTACTTCAAATCAACTCCACAAGTACTCAATCCTACCATACACCTTCTTAGGGTGTCATGGGGTCCTAAACATCACCAACCTTGGTGGGTTTCATGGGAATAATTATAGGAAAATCAAAAACTCATTATAATTAGAAAATATATAAAAAGTGGTATGACAACCTATGTATACTTGCATAAATCTATATGACAATTGTAATGGATCAAAAATACATGTATGAAAGTGATGAAAAATAATATGTAAGCTTACTTGAAGTGTTATGTGAAAAAGATGATGAAAACCTTGTAATAACTTCAAGATTATTAACCAAAACCCCTTTGTAACACACTAGGATCGAGCTAGTATCATAAGGTTTACTTCTAATGGATGAAATGGCCAAGAATTAAGATCTAAATGGTGTATTTTTCTGTTTTGGGTCGTGGGTTTTGAGCAAGAGAGAAGGAGAATGAGACTTTTTGCTTAGTTGTTTGGTACTAAATGAGATGATACAAGTTATAAGTCTAGGAGATATTTTAGTCAAGATACTCAAGTGATATTGGACTTAGGGGGGGGGACATGGGGCTGAAAATGGGGAAAGGTAGGAGTATACTTGTGGCTAACTAAAGCTCTTGTCCCCTAAGTGTATGTAGTAGTTAGCTATTGTTGTGTATTAGGTGTTATCGGGTACCGAGTTAACTAGAAATAAATTGTGACGAGATGAAATAAAATATGTCGAAGTTGTAAAAGTTGGAAAATCATATTCCTTGCAAGAATTGGGTGTTAGAATAATTATCGGGTTGAAATATCGCAAACCGGCGGAGTTATAAGCTCCTAACGAAAAATGTAGCAGTTGATTTGAAAACACCAGGTAAATTAATAATATAATTTTTATATCCTTATAATGAGTATGAAAATATGTTAAGATCATAGTCGGGAGTGTTGGGTATATGTTAGTAGTAAAAACTGAGTGGTAACGTTTATTAAATAAATAAACATACGTAAATTGAAATAATGCATATCCGTGCATGGCCTAATATGTTGATGATGTTACTGATGGTATGTAGACTACTCTAGTCTATATGATGAGTCCTTACTGATGATGCGGGAGTTCGCAGCTAAACCACACTGGTTACGTGAATTTGAAAACCCGTAAACTCGGTTTACGAGAAGATGCATGATGATCATGAATAGTGAAATGATGAATAGTGATCGATGAATAGTAAATGATGAATAGTAACTCCAAGATGAATAATGAAATTTCAACGTGTGAAAAAGGACCTGAAATTACGAGTTGTGACACAACTTTAATAGACAAAGTTATCCAAGTCACTACCCCGTCACTTGGAACAACTTTTGACAACAAAGTTATCTACCATGGGAAATTTGTCCTCCATTTCAACATCCAAGCCAAATGCATAAAATGCATGAGATGTTCAACAGTAACAACCTTGGACCCATGAGATATTGGGGACCAAATGTTTCAATCTTATCTTACTAGATAGTTATGCTTGAGAATCAACTTGAAATCTGACAAAGGATCTATTCAATGGAAGCACAAATGGTGATAGATAATTCAAGCTATATCTCATCTCTCTAAGCATAACAACGAGGATAACATCATAGGCTAAGGTAAGTTTTCTCAAAACCTCCTCTCTATGTGACTAGTTGTGCATGCAGTTTTCTTGAGATGTTTTCTATGCTAGTATTAGTATAAAGGACATGAAAAGTGTTTGTCTAAATGGTTTCAATCAACAAGGAGACATATGTTGTACAATCTCCAAGACTTGTTGATTTCTAAAACCATATCATGTTTCAAACACGAGTATACCATAAGAATGATGAACAACACACTCTTCATGAAGAAATAAAATTCACATTACCTCATTGTTCAAAATATACGTGGATAACACTATATTAAACTTGTCACGTCCTGAAATGTACGATGATGTGTGTGTGTGTCTATATATATATATATATATATATATATATATATATATATATATATATATATATATATATATATATATATATATATATAAAGCCTGCCTAAAACTATCCTTACTAAAAAAATATTATCTGTGGAGTTGAAAGCTCACTGAAGACGTTGATAGTGAGAATACGGATAATACTTAGCTACTAGGACATGATAGGTTACTGTATCACTCGGCAAGTAGGCCTGAAATCATGATTAATGTCCGCCTTTAGGTTCATTTTTAAGAAGATCTCAAAACTTCTTATATTGAAAATGATTGAATACGTCATCCGATGTATTCAAGGCATTATACATTTGGGAAGTGCGCGATCCCAAGGAGTTTTGTGTAAAGATTATTGTCTGACACTAACTCTGATAGTGCTGGAGAATTATGTGGATTGAAAATGTACAAGTTATGTTTGTACCTTCATAGGTTGTTTCTAAACTTCTTGGCTCATCAAGAAACAAACAAAATCTACTATCTCCACTACCGAAGCCGATTACGCAAGCACTGGAAAGGCATGAAATTTAGCACTATAGATGAGACAAGCTCTAATCTCTCAACGTTACTTCCATGACGACATTCCCATGATGCGCTACAAGAAGAAGAGATTGACTTGACCTTATACTCCATGATTAGCTCGTGCATCAAACACTTCATGATACGTCATCATCTCTGTCACTATGATGTTCAATGAGGAAACATCTCTTTTGACATGGAATACTCATTGAACAACTTCGTTGACATTCCATTCCTAACCCACTCATGACTATTTATATATTTCATTGGAAATATTTAGGTCATCTTATCTCATTTCGTGTTCTTCGTTCAAATCCTTTCATCTCATTCCTGAAAACCTCCATAACTATTCAAATATTTCACTGGAAATATTAAAAGTCAACTCATCTCGTACATTCTCGTTATGCTTTCCCGAGAATCACTCATGACTGTCTAATTATTTCACTGGAAATATTGAAGTCATTCCGCATATCTTTCCAACAGCTAGTTACTCGTCTCCTCGTATATCTCATGAATCATCATTCTTAGTTTAGTCTAGTTCCGCTCATCGCAAGAATTTATTTGGTATCAATTCCTTCCTCGTGTCAAAAAGTCTTGCTAAATAAGTAGGATTTTTTCATCAAAATCCAAAACTGGACAGAAAACTATATTAGCAGTGCACGGCACCACTAAAATTAGTGGTACCGTGTATCTGCTGAGATGCGTTTTCTTCTTTCCTTCCCTCACTATTCACATTTAAAAGACAAACCAAAAACCCCTCTTGCTGCCATATCCAAAAACTACTCAAAAACTCTATTACACCATTGTTAATCAAGATTGAGGCATTGTAATTAAAGATTTTCAACCACTACATTATTCTTATCACAAACTTGTAAGTCAATTGAACCTAATTTCTTTTATTTTAACTCTAGGGTTTGTTCATAATCACAAAATTGAATTGGGGCCTTTCAAAATTGATTGAATTATTATAAAATTAGAACTAGGATTAGACAATGTAGAACAAATGTGATTCCCTAAACATAGGATTTGTATTTACCCACTTATATCATTCACTCCAGGTCCGAATTTTGTTATCAAGATTCAAATTAGTTTATTTGTCTTTAGTGGAATCATATCTAGGATACTTTAAAGAGGATTAGAAGTGATTAGCACTCAAGCTTTTCAACTTTAAAATTGTTTTGGCGCCAAGTTGACACATTTGCCAAACACCCCAATTCCATTATTTTTTGAAAAAGTTCACACGACTAGGTTCATGAAATAATTTTTCTTGCATTGTTGATACAAACTAAAAATGTTTTTGCATGCATACATGATCTCACAAATATGGGTCAAAATACATAACTAATTGCTTGAGCAAAAGTAAAATTTGGAGCGTTTGGGTAATCTTATTAATTTCATCTTAAGAGTCGAGATTACCGCACCTCCACATAGTTTGCATATAGGCACACACTAATCATGTGACAACTGAAATTAATCAATATGCTCATACATATCTTTTTATATAGGTGTCATAATGCCACACATATTTGACTTTGATCATCAACAGACCTACATCTACATCCCCATACTCTCAAATGAACCCTACATGTGTATAGAATTCAGTGAACAGTTCAGAAATGTTGAGTCTCGCTATTTTCACTAGGTTGTATTCTTAACACTTCTCTAACCTTCCAACAAAAAATTGAGTCAACCTTTCGAGCAATAGGTTTTGAAAATCTTCTTACCATAAATGAACAAATATGTCCTCGCTTCATTCTTGACTTCTTCTGTGAGATTGACCTCGTACAAAACGAGGATCATTCCTTCTCATTGTAGTATTGGATACAAGAATATAAATTCTTGCTGCCTCTAGAGCGATTTGCTTAAATTCTCGATAGTCCAAATCTTGGGCAATATGCCTACTCTTTTCTCTTGACTCTTTGAGTGTTGAAGAAAATGGTCTATATCATTCGTATGTCCCCTATCCGTAGGAACTAATTAGTGTTCTTTGCAACTCGTCTGAAGTTCAAAACCCCAACAGAATACGCATCGTCAAACTTTGTTACTTTCTTCAACCTATGGCGGTTATTTTACGTGAAAACGTATTGAGTCTTGTAGGAAATCATGAGTACCTACCTGCGTCTTGTGCCCACATGCTCTATTGCATTGTGCTTCGTCAACCATATAATCTTACCTATTTCTTCGCTAAGCGAATCATTCATGTAAAAGACAAAAGAAACAAATTAATTCCCTATGGGATGTTTTTAACCCGTCTTTATCATTACTACATGAATTCTCATCAATACCTCCGAAGTCGTGCTTACACGCTTTTCAATCGAGTCATGGAACCATTTAGTGAGTCACATATGGTCTCCTTCCTAAACCTTGAAAACGAACCCTATGATACTTCATCAAGTGATGACGATGAGTGAAAATATGGGAAATTGATCAAGTCAATCGAAGGAGTTATTAAAGCATGGAGAATGAAGTGTTAAAACTTGTAATATATTAAGCTTTATTATTAATTTAAGTATTATCATATTAACTAGTTTGAAGGATTGGCTACGGTTAGTTAACATTAACTAGTTTACGATTGGCAGAACTTTTATCTTATTTGGGTGTGTCTTCACTTTTACCATCCAAATGTATGTTATCATGTCTTAATCTTGGTAACTTTTATCATATGATCATTATTTATTCACATCATGCTTCTAGATGATTGTGATGTTTGCTTAGATTATTTTATATGCAAGTATCTAGATGATAATTTGCATGCTTACTAGTGGTTTATTTAGTAGACTAATCACATGATCATGTTAATTGCTAGTTATGTACATGGTTATGAAAACCATGTGATTATTCTTGAGTGGATTGAGGTAACGGGATTTGCTGCAAATAGTTCCCCTAGAATTACCCATTTAAGTAGCCTAAAACCTGCAAAATTGGAAAATTCGCCACCAGCAGGTCACGGCACCACTAAATAGGGCACGACACCACTAAATTTAGTGTTACCGTAGGATATTTAGTAGTACCGTACCCCAGAATGACAAATTTTTCCTATTCCCTCTAGACTCCTGCACCCTTTATCTTAAAACCTGCAATGTTTTGCAATTGTACACACACCTTAAGATTCCCTACCTACATTTAGAACAACCATATTCACTTTAACTCAAAACTCACATCATTCTTGCCTATATATATAAGACTTCACCATTGCAAGTCACTCTTGCACCACTACCCCTACCCCACATTCATCATGTCCTCCTCTACCACGTCAAAGAAACCTAGAATTTCGGTGAAGTCACCTTCCAAGATCAAGTTTACACCACCAAATGATACCATGGTCATTGATTTAGCTCATGATGAAGATGGAGCAGATACACCACCATCTCGCAACACCCCTAGGCCCACTCCACCACCAAATGCTCCATCCATAACATTCTAGTGGATTCACATCTTCACCCTCATCATTCAACTCTAGGCATTGGATTTACAATGAAATGGCTACTCCACCGTCACCTTCACTTTTACTAGCCCCATCATCCCCTATCATGAATCAACCCGGTCAACTCGAACCGGTTGACGTACATAGTGCTAATTGCCTATGTTGTATCCACAACCGAAACCTCATCTCTTATTTAAGAAATGAACTTTACCACATGTTCTCATTTGTGGAACATCTTTTGACACCACCTCAAGGACCCATCATACCACATCCTCCTCCAACCAATAGCCCAAGCAACTAAACTTTTATGTTTAGCCATCATCAATAAAAACCTTAGGAACTCTTTTGAGAAGTCAAGAAGAAAATCTTAGGACCTCAATGCCACTTGAGAACGTCACATATTTCTTGTAATTATCCACTAGTCTAGCTAGTGTAAGCATACTTTATGTATGACCTTTTATTAATGAAGAAATTGGCATATATTTTTTTTTTGGTTGGATTATTTTTTTTTCTTTGTTACTTTTGATTGGATATTTGTCTTGAATGCTACATGTTAGATATTGTATTTGTGTCATCTAACCTTTTTTTGTAGCATCAACCATTGCTCGATTCCTTGGTATGCTCCAAATGAGGGGGAGTATATATCAAGGGGAGCCTTAGTAGTCTTTTTGCTTCGACAAAAAAGGGGAGAAGTGGATATAAACTCATACTAAAAACTTGTCGAAGCTAGTTTTTTACATAAAATGAGTTTATGTTTTGTCATCATCAAAAAGGGGGAGATTGGTGATGCAAATAATGTCTAAAAATGTTATTCTCATCTTTCGATATCTCTATGTTTTGATGATAACAAAATGTGAAAACATCTTACGTCAAAATTAACGTAAACAAGTTTTTAGTTGAAATATCCGATTTCTACGTCAATCACTCTAGGTATGAACAAACAAATTTACAACTTGACAAATGATCAAAGAAGTGAATTTGCGTTTTGAACTTCACATTTTTAGCTTGACAAAACTTTCTTTTCAAAAATACATTTTACAAATTATTTTTGAATTATAAAAAAATGTTTTATTTAGGAAAATCATTTCAAAAATATTCCCCAACAGCTATTTTCTACCCAAACCAGCTCCAAACTCCCTCAAATAAAATTTCACCACTAAAGACAAAAAATGGAGCGTGTTTATCTGGCACGGTACCACAGTACCACTAAATTTAGTGGTACCGTGTGACATTTAGTGGTGTCGTCCCCTTTAAAACGGTCAAATTTCTAGAGTTTATAAATACCACTTCATTTCTCATATTTTTGCTATCCTTTCACACACATAACTTTCTGGTTTCCATCCTATTTTTCTCTTTACATTTCTTAGATCATTAGTTAGTTTTCTTTTGTTTAAAGAGTGACTCTTTCATCCAACCAAGAATCATCTACATACCTCTTCTAGTCAAGAGAAGAACACAAAGTATCAAGAAGATACAAGGTGTTGGTGTCATAGAGTAGTGCACTTGCATTACTAGTTGTCTATTTGATTGTATCTTGATATACATCAAGTGTAGTGTTTCCTAGTTATTGTGTTGATCATTGTGATCTTGTTGAGATCTTGGGGATCTCTTGAGTGTTGAGTGATATAGTATTGATCAAGTGGATCAAGTATAGATTGTGTGAGGATCATGTTGATCGTATAGATTATGTGAGGATCGTGAAGATCGTGTAGATTGTGTGAGGATCGTGTTGATCTTGTAGTTTGTGTGAGGATCGTGTAGATTGTGTGAGGATCGTGAAGATCGTGTAGATTGTGTGAGGATCGTGTTGATCGTGTGATAAGTTCGGATCATGTGGATCGTGGTAGATTGGTACTAGCTAAGATTAGTACTCGACATCTAGCTTTGTGTTGGAAAATAACGTAAGCGACGTTGTACGGTTTTCTCCACCTGAAGGGAGTCTTGTTGATTTAGTGCTTATAACTCTCGAGTGGGGTACTCGGGGAGTGGAGTAGGGCAAAGAAGAGCTTCGTGACCGAACCATTATAAATCTCGGTGTCTTGGTTTGATCTTTCCATCTCTTCTCTTTACTTACTTATTGCATATTAGTATTAGTATAGTGTTATGCTCATATTGGTGTTGATTGACTTTACATACAATTGAATCTACGTTTTTCAAATATAAATTTTTATAACTAAAGAAACAAGTCGGTAAACTATTCAAACCCCCTTCTAGTTTCCCACAGTAAAGTATGGCCATCATGAGGGCATATTTATATGATGTTAGTGTTATAACGCCTGGCCAACGTGATAATACTCACATCATATAACGTGCACTTATTGTGATCATAGGATATTTCGGGAAGTGTGTGAGAAGCATTAGATCTCTGTTAGTTGGATTATCCGTGATTAGTGAGACTTTTAAGATTCATTCTACCTATGAGTATGCTCTGCCTTCATCGTTAGATATCTGGATATGTTTGAATTCTCGTCGTATTTTTACTGATCGTTATTCATCTGTTAAGAATTTTAGAACTCATCATAGAGCTTTCTATCGTTTGATTTTCCGCACTCGATCTGTTTTCTGATATTACTTTTGAGAAGTGCATTGGTTATATGTTGCAAGTATGCATTCATTGAAATGATATAGAATCTGCTCTAGATAAGATATGAGGTTATAAATTCAGATAAGAAAGATCTGTCTGTTTGTTGAAAACTGTCGGCAAGGTTGTTCTGAATTGAGGCTACTTCGGTAACTGAAAGATTCTGCGTTTGTTACATCCTTAAAATCTCTGCAATTCGATTCATTTCCGTTTGCTCTACCTATTCAATTTTCGAGGACAAATTTTTTTTAAGAGGGGAAGAAGTTGTCAAACCTAAAAATCTAAAACACGCAAAATGACCAAAATACCCCTACATGCAAAAATCTCAATAATTACTTATAGAATACCAAATAAACCCTAACAACTTTTAAATTCACACTATATAATCCATATAACTTCAGAAATTATAAAATTGACATTTTCTTGTAACTAAAATATATTGTTGACATAAATAATACCTAAAAACATTATTAACATTCATCGACATCTTTATGTTTTGATAATCACAAAACGTAAATCCATTGAACTAAAAATTATGACGTAAACAAGTATTTAGCAATAAATATTTCACTTTACATCCAAATCACTTAAGGTATGAATAAACAAAGTGTTTATTGCATTCTATGATCAAAGGAACATTTTCTCACTCACTAGATTTTTTTATAAAATGTCACAAACATATTATATCTTACAAAATCATTTTTGGAATTAAGAGAATATGTTTAAATCATTATAAATATATAAATTCAAATTTTCAACCAAAAATGGCAAAATTAATCCAGAAAAACCATCCCTCAAAAGGACAAAAATATCCATCTCTCACTTATTTCTTGTAACTAAAATATATTGTCGACACGCTCCAGAACAGTAATTTTGTTGGCTATAAATACTGGTTCATTTCACAGAATTTTCTCACCTTTTGCACCCCAAAACTTTCTTATCTAAATCTCCATTTCTATTACCTAAATTCCTTTGATCATATATACATTAATCTTTGTTTCAAAGTGATCCAAGCCTCAACTTTCCAAGTGCAAGAGAAGAATATTCCAATCTACCAAGACAAGAATTATTACAACTTGTTATGACCTCCACATCCAAGTTGTTAGAGCATCATTCATTATATCTATTTCCTTGTGTAACTAGTTGTGAATATTTGATAGAAGATAGATTAGCTAGTTGTGTTGATATTGTGAAGTAAGATAGTTTTAAAGAAGAAGTAGTGTAAATCTAGTAGATAGGTGTGAAGAAGAAGTAGTGAAAGTTAACTAGTGACTAGGTGTGAAGAAGTAGCGGTGTGATTAAGTAGTGACTAAGTGTGAAGAAGTTGTGTAGAAGATGTGAATAAGGTGTGATCAAGTTGTGGTGTGACAAATTGGTGTGTAAGGTTTTCTCTGCCATAAGGGAGCTTGTTGACATAGTGAAGAAAAATCTCGAGTTAGGTGCTCGGGGAGTGGAGTAGGGCAAGGAAGGTATCCTTGTAGCCGAACCACTATAAATCTCTTGTCTCGCAGTTTGATCTTTCCATCTCTCACTTATTTCATTACTTACATTACTATAGCTTTAGTAATTAATTATAGTTGTTTATATTGTGCAAGACTTGAATTCACATATTTGAATCTACATTTTTGAAAGTTAACAATAAAGCGTAAACAAACTTTTCACAATAAATTAAAAAGGTGTAAAACTATTCAACCCCCCCCCCTTCTAGTTTTCCACAATTTGTATCAGGAGCCACGTCGAGCGAGATTTTTAAAATATATTGTATTTTAAAACTTGCAACGATCTATGGAATCTGAAAAATATTTAGAAGGGAAATCTATGCAAAGATCACCACTATTTGAAAGTGATGGATTTTTATATTGGAAAAATAGATTCGAAACTTATGTGAAATCTAAAGATCTTGATCTTTGGCATGCTATTACATTTGGTGATTTTCCCCTTGTTCAAAATAATCCGGAAAGTAAAATGGATGAAATTGTACATTTTGAAAAACAAAATGATGATTTGAAAAAGAAACTAGCAAAGAATAACGAAGCTAAAATGGTAATTTATAATGCATTACCGCGCAAAGAATATGAATGAATTTTTATGTGTGAAACTGCAAAAGAAATTTGGGATTCACTACTAATCACTCACCAAGGTAATAGTCAAGTCAAAGACAACAAAATAGATCTTCTTGCACAACAATATGAACAGTTTACGATAACGGAAGAAGAATCAATAGATAGTGCTTTTGCAAAATTTAACACTATTATCACAAGTTTAAAAGCACTTGATGAGACTTTTTCTAGTAAGAATTGTGTCAGGAAATTTCTTAGGGCATTGCATCCAAAATGGCAAGCTAAAGTCACAGCAATTGAAGAATCAAAGAACTTGATGACTGATGAGGCAAAAAATGAACCGTTTTTAGGGGGTCATTTAAGCCCGGATTCGAACTTATTTGATCAAATATTGCCCTAAATCGTTCCTTTTGTCATTTTAGGTACTTTTGGAGTGAAATCTGGAAAAGGAAGCATTTTGGACGTTTTTGGAGCATAAAAGTGAAGAAAACGGCAAAGTCTTAATTTTCCTTGCTGGAAACAGTACCTGACGGTGTCACAAGATTCTACATGACGGCGTCAAGAGTAATACAAGAGGTGGAAGTGGATGATACACGTGACGATCTAGAAAGTTTTGTACTAAGGAGATGACGGCGTCACCCTAGGCCGTCATGGTCCAAATGTTAGTGACGGCCCAGAACAATTTTACACATGACGGCGTCAAAAGTGGATCTAGGCAATCCGATTTCATTATGGGCGGCGAGTTGACGGCGTTACAGATTTCTTCTTGACGCCGTCACCCTATAAAATCCATATATAGTTTTCCAATTTTCATTCATTAGTGTGTAACTTTTAGGGTGCAACTTTGGAGAGAAACCCTAGTCCGATTTTCACAGCTTTTTCAAGGGTTTTTACCCTTTGAAACCTCTTATGTTCAATTGAGATAAGTACTCTTTCAATTCAATCAATATGTCTATGTGTTGTTTAAATATATCTTACACTTGTCTTCAATTTAACATGCTTGGCTAGATCTCTCTTGTGTTTGCTTAGATGTAGTAAAACCTAGATGTTAATTATGGGTTGATTGTTTGTTTATAGTTGTTACGGATGATTGTATTCGATGTTAGGCTTAAGAAAATTGGCAGACTTCCATTGGTAACATGCTTGAACATCTTAAGAAACATGATCAGAGGTGTACTATGATTTTTGGTTGTATTTAATGCGTAGGAGAATTCTAATGATCCCATGTTAGGAGGTTCTAACGGCTTGACATAGGAGTGAAGTAGGATCCTATAGAGTTAGGGAATATTGTACACGGCCCTACGACTAGTATTAAGGAATACGACCCATCATCCATGCAATTGTAACAAACTATCAACCTGTAAAAGATATCTAGGGAGTAATGAAATCTAAGTAAACACAACTTTCCCCATTATTGATACACCACACTAGTTTAATTAGATTTATTTTCATTTCTGTCATTTTATTTTGATTGCATCTTTAGTTATTGTGTTAGTTGACTAGCAACTAATTCCACCCACTCTTCCAAAAACCGAGATTTTAATTGCTTTTATAAAATATAAAAAATACAAAAAGAATCATTCCTCACCTTTATACTTAGTTTAGGAGACTTTCTAATCCTAGCGACACTATTCCTGAGTTGAACGATCAATCCCCCGGTACTTGTCACTATACTATACTACAACGATCAGGTACACTGCCTGGTGGGGGTTGTAAGCTTCTCGAGATCCCTCGAGAGGTAGAGCCTGGGGCGATTCCCATGTATCAATGACGTTATCACTCGATGAGCTTATCGGTAATTTGAAGGTCCATGAAGAAATTATAAAGAGAGATTCGGAAACGATCAAAGGAAAGAAAGAGCAAGTCAAATCTCTTGCACTAAAAGTTAAAAAGGAACTTGACGACAATGATTCAAGTGACGAAAGTGAAGACGAAGAATATTCAATGGCCGTAAGAGAATTTAAGAAATTTTTCAAGAGACAAGGAAGATTTACTAGACAATCACGAGTCGAAAGAAGATTTCAAAGAAATAGAAGTGATAACTACGGGAGAAGAAAGTGCTTTAGATGTGGAAGTCCAAATCATCTCATTGGCGAATTTCCAAAGCCACCAGGTTATGAAAATCAAGGCGCCTTCGTTAGTGGAACATGGAGTGATAGTGACAAAGAAGATGTGGAAAAACCAAGAGACGAAAAATGTTTTGCAGCCAAAGCGACCGATGAAATATGCTTAGGAATAGACTTGGAGCCCTACGAATGATCAAGAATAGCGGATGTTCGAGGCATATGACGGGGAACCGCGAACTATTTTCTACATACAAGGCATACAATGGAGGTAATGTTATTTTTGGTAGTGATTTGCGTGGAAAAATCATTGGCAAAGGTACAATTTCTCAAGACTCGCTTACTATTAAAAATGTTGAGCATGTAGATAATTTAACATATAACTTACTTAGTATAAGCCAAATATGCGATAATAAATGTAGGGTTACCTTTACAGATAGGGATAACGAAATAGTTAAGAATGGAAAGGTCATAGGTAGAGGAATTAGGAAAGGAGGCATATATGTTATGAAACTAGGAAACAAACCGGAAGATAAGATATGCCTAGCAACCCTAGACGAAAACTCCACTTTGTGGCACAGGAGATTAGGACATGCAAACATGCAACAAATACAATCTTTAGCCATTAAGGAATTAGTTAGAAACTTGCCTAACCTAAGATATGACAAACACTTTTGTGATGCATGTAAAATTGGAAAACAAGCTCATGCAAGTCACAAAACTAAGAATATAGTATCCACTACTAGGTGCCTAGAATTATTACATATGGATCTTTTTGGTCCATCCGCTGTGCAGAGCTATGGAGGAAACCATTATACCTTAGTAATAGTAGATGACTATTCACGATACACGTGGACTAGGTTTCTAAGTGACAAAACCCAAGCCTTTGAAAAATTTGAAATATTTAGTAAAATGATTCAAAATAAATTAGGATGCACAATAGTATCTATTAGGACGGACCATGGTAGGGAATTTGATAACGAAGTACAATTTGGAAAATATTGTGATTTAAATGGAATATCTCACAATTTATCCACTCCTCGTACTCCTCAATCAAATGGCGTAGTAGAAAGAAAGAATATGTCACTACAAGAAATGAGTAGAACAATCTTAAATGAACAATCCATCCCACAAAAATTTTGGTGTCACGCCGTAGATACATCGACATATATAATTAATTGTTGGGTTTTGGATTCTGCTCCTTGGTGAAACTGCTGCTATGATGAGAATGCTGCTAAGGTTAATGATTCTGCTGCTGTCAAAGTGCTGCTATGGGAAAATACTGCTAGAGGAATCTACTGCTAAAGAGATAAGCATGTATACAGAGTAGATAATTATAGAATAGATTGTGTGTATATTATATACGTTTAGAATATTCTTATCTTGTGAAGAAAGGTATTGTAAACCTAGTAGGATTCCTTGGTCTATAAAGGGAGGATCCTATGGTTAGATTACATACGTATTGTTTTAGTTTTGTTTACACTTCAAGGTTGTAAAACCCTAGCATTGTCGAGTGCTCGTATTAATAATATATTGAAGTGTTGATACTTAATTGTTCTTCTTAAGTTAAGCTTTTATATTCCGCATTCTAGCTTAAGTGTTTAATTCAAGTCAACTTCTATATAAGATCGTTTGCTCAACTGGGATCAACAAGTGGTATCAGAGCTTGTGATCTAGAAGTTGTAATCAAGAAGAAACTGTTCCTTGCACGTTTGCTATTCCAAATCAATTGCTGAAGATGGGTGATGACACACATATGGTGACTGCTTCAAAGGTTCCCATGCTCAACCCTGGAGAATATGAGCTGTGGAAGATGAAAATAAGATAGTACATTCGCGTGATTGACTTTAACATGTGGAATGTGATCATCAATGGTGACTCTTTACCAAAGAAGGGTGCTGATGGAAAAGACATACCAATCAAGACTGCTGAAGAGAACTCTTTAAGAAAGATGGAGATCAAGGCACATAGTCTTCTCTTAATGGGAATACCTAATGAATTTCAGTTGGACTTTAATAGTTGTGAGACTGCAAAAGACTTGATGGATGCTGTTGAATTTAGGTTTGGAGGGAATGATGCTACTAAGAAGTCAAGGAAAAACATGTTGAAGCATCAGTTTGAGAACTTTACTGCTGAAAGTGGAGAAAAGATTAATGGCACTTACAACAGGCTCAATCAACTTGTCGGTCATTTAAAGCTTGTTGGCTATGTGGTTCCACAAGAAGATGTAAACCTCAAGTTCCTTAGAAGTCTTGCCATTGAATGGAGTACGCACACAGTTGTTTTGAGGAATAAGCCTGACTTTGAAACTATGAAGTTGCCATTGAATGGAGTATGCACACAGTTGTTTGGAGGAATAAGCCTGACTTTGAAACTATGAAGTTGGAAAGTCTCTATAACAACTTAAGAGTGTATGAACCAGAATTGACTTCTTCATCTACTTCATCTTCTGGTACACAAAATCTTGCCTTTGTATCTTCAAAGTCAAAAGGGTCTAAAGAATCTCACTCTACTGCTTATGGGGTATCTACTGCTGATGGATCTGCTGCTAGTTCAAATGATAAGAATTCCACCAGTGATATTGCTTTGTATGCATTCTTGGCTGATCTAACTACAAATATAAGGTCACAGGTTATTAATCAAGATTTGGATCAAATTGATCTTGATGATCCTGAAGAAATGGATCTTAAATGGCAAATGGCCATGTTGACCTTAAGGGCAAGAAAATTCTTAAAGAGAACTGGAAGAGAAGTCAAGTACAGGGCTAAAGAAAATGTTAGCTTTGACAAGTCAAAGATAGAGTGCTATAACTGCAACAGAAAGGGTCACTTTGCCAGGGAATGTAGAGCTCCAAAGAAGAATGCTGAAGTTCCAATGAAGACCACTGAAGAAACAAAGAATACCACTACTGCATTGGTATCTTGTGATGGATTGAGAGAGTATGATTGGAGTGATTTGGCTAATGAAGAACCAAACTATTCTCTGGTGGCTCAAGTCAAGCCAAAAGTGCATAACTTTGCACTTATGGCCTGTACATCATCATCTTTTGGATCTGACTCTGAGGTATCTAATGATTCTGATTTATCTGTGTGTTCTTTTAAGTCATGTGCTGACAATGTAGAAGAACTTAAGTCTAGGAATGAGAGTCTAATTAGAGAAATTGAAACCCTAAAACTTGATAACTTAGGTTACAAAGTAGGTATTCAAAATGTTGAAAGAAGACTTGAGTATCTAAAAGAGTATGAGCTAGAATATGTAGATAGAATTAACCAACAAGATTTTGAGATTTTTAAGAAAAACAGTGAAATTAAGTTTCTTAAGAATAAATTAGAAGAAGCAGAAAGAGATAGGGATGCAGCTCTTGCTGATAAAGAAAAACATATAGCAAGAGTAAATAAACAACAATATGCTTCTGATTTGGTTAATAAATCTATTGAGAGTACCATAATGAGGAAAGGAAGTGGAATAGGTTACAATGAGGTTGCTCCTCCTGCTAAGAGTGCCTATGCTCCACCAGGAAAAGAATTGTCCTTCATTAGTGAGCTGAACATTGAAAAACCAGTAGGTGAATCTAGTACAAGTGTCTTAGAAACACCTAAGGTAGAGGGTCGAAAATTTCCTGATGCTCCTATTATTGAAGACTGGTATTCAGATAGTGATGAGGAACAGGAACAGGTTGAACTAGAACAAAGTGTAGAAAAGGAGGAAATTCCTACCAAAGTTGAACCTAAAATTGAACAGGTGAAGTTTGTGAGACCTGTGTTAGGTAAGGGCATGTCTAGGAAAATGGTAGAATATAATGAGATTTCTAGAGATAGATTGAATGGTTTCTATAATAAGCCTAGGGGAAATCAAAGAAACTTTAATAACCTAGTTTCTAACAAATTAGGTAGTGAGTTTCAATTAAAGAAAAAGGCTTGTTATAAGTGTGGTAGCTTTGAACATTTGATTAATAGTTGTCCTGACCACAAAAAGCCTGTTTGGAATCAATATTCTAGGGTGAATCATAAATATGTTACTAAGAATACTCACTCTCATCCTAATAGAAACATGATTCCTAGGGCTGTGTTGTTAAGATCTGGTGCAACTAGATCTATTTATGCTGCTAAATCAAATGGTGCTTTCAAAACCACAACTGATTCTGTTGCTGGCTCTACTGCTAGTAAGCATTCTGCTGCTAGTAAGCAATCTGCTGCTAGTACAAAACTTTCTACTTCTGGGCCAAAAGTTTTATCAAATACAGTTGTTGGAAATCATTTTTATGCTATTAAGGCCTCAGCTTGTTGGGTTTGGAAACCAAAATCAACTGTTACAAACAATGTTTCCAAAAACAGCAGTGCATCAAGTGATTTAAAGAAATTTAACTATGTTGATGAACAAGGCAGATCCAAGTCAGTAATAGCTTGGGTCCCCAAGAGAAACTAATTTCTCTACTTTCATGTGCAGGGTAATCTACTGGATGATCTTAAAGATATGGTTATAGTTGATAGTGGATGCTCTGGACATATGACAGGAGATGAGTCTCAACTTGAAGACTTTGAGGCTTTTGAAGGTGGTTATGTTGCTTTTGGGAATCATCCAAAAGGTGGAAAGATTATTGGTAGAGGCACTTTAAGAACAGGAAATTTGGACTTTGAGAAGGTGTTTCTTGTGAAAGGGCTTAAGTTTAACCTCTTTAGTGTCTCACAAATGTGTGACAAAAGGAATTTTGTTCTTTTTACAGACACTGAATGTATGATCCTTTCTCTTGATTTTCAATTGCTAGATGATAAATTTGTGCTATTGAAGGTCCCTAGAAATGAAAATATATACAGTGACCATATTAAGAACATTGTTCCCAAAAGAGCTTTAACTTGTCTGATTGCAAAAGCCACTATTGATGAGTCCAAATTATGGCATAGAAGACTTGGGCACCTGAACTACAAGACAATGAACAAATTGGTAAAAAGAAATCTTGTGAGAGGTATGCCCATAAAGCTGTTCAAAAATTGTGAGACTTGTGTTGCTTGTTAAATGGGTAAACAACATAGAGTTTCATTCAAGTCTAAGACAGTGAACACAAATACAGAGCCCTTGCATTTACTTCACATGGATTTATTTGGGCCTGTTTTTGTGAAAAGCTTGAACAAGAAGTCATATTGCCTAGTTGTCACAGATGACTTTAGCAGGTTTACTTGGGTGTTCTTCTTAGCCACTAAAGATGAAACCCCAGAGATACTTAAGGAATTCATTACAAGAGTTGAAAACCTGCACAACCACAAAGTGAAAATCATCAGATGTGACAATGGTACTGAGTTCAAGAATAGTGTGATGAATCAATTCTGTGCGGGAAAAGGAATTCTAAAGATAGTATAGTGTTGCAAGAACTCCACAATAGAATGGTGTTGGAGAGAGAAGAAATAGGACACTTATTGAGGCTGCAAGAACAATGTTATCTGATTCTAAACTACCTATACCTTTTTGGGCTGAAGTTGTAAACACTGCATGTTTTGTGCAAAACAGGAGTAAGGTAGTGAAGCCTCACAAAAAAACTCCATATGAGCTTTTTCATGGGAAGAAACCATTGATTGATTTTCTCTAGCCATTTGGATGTCCTGTTACTATTTTGAATACTAAGGATCAGTTAGGCAAGTTTGAAGAGAAAGTTGATGAAGGTTACTTGGTTGGTTACTCTGTACATAGTAAAGCCTTCAGGGTATATAATAAGAGAACCAAACATGTTGAGGAGAATTTCCATATCAACTTTAGTGAGAACACATCTAATGTTGAAGGAAAAGGACCTGAATGGATGTTTAATGTTGATATTCTTACCAAAACAATGAATTATGTACCAGTTATTGCTAGTGTTGACACTAACAAACCACAAGAAGACATTGTTTTGATTGAGAAACTGAAGGTTGGTCCAATTTTATTACCCTTACAGAAAGATCAAGATATACAAGAAGATGTTGTTACTCAAGAGAAACCTAAGGAAGCTAAAGCAGATATTGAAATTCCTATTGATGAAGAAAAGATACCCAATTAAGCTTCAAAAGTAGTTGTTGATGTCTCTCCTATAAGGCCAGAAGACTCTACTGCTGACTCAGAAGACTCTACTACTAGACCAAAACAGGCAACTGCTGCTTCAATCAATTCTGCTGCCAAGCCTATTAACTCTGCTTCTACATCACAGTTTCCTTCTTTTGATACTCAAGATAGATCTTTTGATGATCCAAACTATCTTGATGATCCAAATATGCCTCCTCTAGAGAATATCTATGAAGACACAGATGATGAAGCTCTTGATGGTAAACTATTTGGAGCTGATGTAGATTTTACTAATTTGGAAGTCAACATTCCTGTTAGTCCCACTACTACTACAAGAGTTCACAAGGATCATCCAAAAGAACAAATTCTCAGTGATCCACAATCATCTGTACAAACAAGAAAAATGACTAAAGTGCTCAAAGATCTTCAACATCAAAGTTTCTTTGCAAGATCTCTGCATCAAAGAAACAGTCACAAAGATCTACAAAATTGCTTGTTTTCCTGTTTTCTGTCTCAAATTGAACCCAAGAACACTTACAAAGCCTTACAAGAAGCAAGTTGGGTGGAAGTAATGCAAGATGAGCTTCTGTAATTCAAACTACAAGAGGTATGGACTTTGGTTGATTTGCCAAATGGAAAAAGAGTGATTGGCACTAAATGGGTTTTCAGATGTAAAAGACATGAAAGGGGAATTGTCATCAGAAATAAAGCTAGATTAGTAGCACAAGGGTACACACAACAAGAGGGCCTTGACTATGATGAAGTATTTGCACCAGTGGCAAGAATAGAAGCCATTAGACTATTCTTGGCTTATGCTTCATTCAAAGATTTTGTGGTGTATTAGATGGATGTAAAGAGTGCTTTCCTGTATGGGACCATTACAGAAGAAGTTTATGTGTCTCAACCACTTGGTTTTGAAGACCCTGATTATCCTGACAAAGTTTACAAAGTGAATAGAGCAATGTATGGTTTACATCAAGCTCCTAGAGCTTGGTATGATACCTTGTCAACATATTTGTTAGACTCTGGGTTCAGTAGAGGAAAGATTGACAAGACTTTGTTTCTCAAAAGACAAAAAGATGATATTTTGTTGGTTCAAATCTATGTAGATGACATCATCTTTGGTTCTACAAACAGGGCTATGTGTATTGATTTTGAGAAGCTTATGAAGGATAAGTTTGCTATGAGTTCAATGGGAGAACTCAACTTCTTCTTAGGACTACAAGTTGTACAAAAGACAGATGGCATATTTATTAGTCAGGATAAGTATGTCAATGACATTTTGAAGAAGTTTGGATTTGAAGATGCTAAGGCTGCTAACACAACCATGGATACCAACAAACCTTTGTTGAAGGATGAAAATGGAAAAGAAGTAGATGTTCACTTGTACAGATCTATGATTGGTTCATTGATGTACCTTACAGCATCAAGGCCTAATATTATGTTTGTTGTATGTGCCTATGCAAGATTCCAAGTATGTCCCAAAGAATAACATTAGTTAACTCTGCTGCTGGCTAAAATCACTCTGCTGCTAGTTGTTTCATTCTGCTTCTAGTGTTGTGGAGGATATGGTTGTGCTGCTACGGTTGTAAGTGTGAGGGTGTAATGTGTAACTTCTCTAAATCAGTTTAAAACCTAATTAACATTTACAATTGGTTTTTACATGCTCCAAATTGAAGTTCTCACAAACCCTAACACTTCATTACTCTCAAAGTCAATTATCCCCAATTTCTCAAAACCCTAATTCATGGATTGTACACGTACCTGGGCAGAGCAGTACAATAATGTTGCTATTTTGGATGAATAGTTGGTTCCTGAAGGTTTCACAAACATGGTAAAATTCTTGAATGCTACTTCTCTTAGGTATGCATTAACTGTGAATCCTACAATATTTGTTTCCTACATCAAACAATTTTGGCTTACTGCTAAAGCTAAAAGTAGGAATGGGGAAAATATGTTAGTGCTATAGTAGATGGTCAACAAGTTCGTGTAACTGAATCTTCTATAAGGGAAACTCTTCTCTTAGATGATGAAACAGAGACTACTTGTCTTGCAAATTCTGCTATTTTTCAGGGTTTAAATGATTTGGGATATGAAGGAAGACATACTAATTTAAAATTTCAAAAAGCTCTCCTTTGTCCTCAATACAAATTTTTGGTACATATTCTCCTTCATTGTTTGAGTCCTAAAACTTCTGGGTGGCATGAGTTTAGTACTACTATTGCTTCTGCTATGGTATGCCTAAGCAAAGGACATCCATTTAATTTTTCAAATATGATTTTGGAGGGGATTGTAAAAAGTGTTAAAGAGTCTGGTTCTTATTTGCTTTATCCACGATTTATCCAGCTCTTTATAGAAAACCAACTTACTAATTTCAGATCACATACTGCTACTTATGATGCTCCTAAATTGGTTTCCAAAACATTTACTTTCTTGATTAAACATGGCAAAGGTTTTTCAGGCACACATACAGCTCTTACACCTTATATGGTGCAAATTGTGCAAAATATTCAGGGTGAAGAATCAGGAAATCCCGCTGATTCCCATCACACACCCAATTTTTCTGCATCTGCTAGACAACCCAAAATACACTATACCCGTAGGAAAACCAAAAAGAACACTGATTTACCTTAGGATAGTGTTAGTATGGTTGTACCAGATGAGGTTGTCCTAGGTGATGAAGGGGACATGTTGGCAAGGGCTGTCACTACTGCTTCTAGCTTAGCAGCAGAGCAGGACAGTGATAACATCATTAAGACCCAAACCAAGGTAACATCTAGAGAAAAGGATTCTGCTGAATCTAATTCCAATGATGGTAACCCTAGCCAAATGGAAAATATAGGGGGCTCAGATGATCAAACTAGGTTTGATACTGAGTTTATGTCCAAAGATCCACCTCTCGGACCAGGTCACACAAGTCGAAGTGATGAGGACAGGACAGAGACAAATGAATTGACAAAAAATTTTGTGCATGATGACAATGTCAATGATTCACCTCTTGGACCAGGTTACACAGGTCGAAGTGATGAGACTAGTATGAAACTCATTACAAAATTGACGGTTACTTGTACCAATTTGGAGTTGAAGTGTAATACATTGGAGAATAAAGTTCTTGGTCTTTCTACTATTGTTGATGGTCAAGCCAAGCTTATTACCAAATTGCAAAAACAGATCAATAACTTAAGGAAATCAAGATCTTCAACCTCCTTAAAAAGATTGAAGAAAGTGGGCACTTCTCAAGTTGTAAGTTCACCTGAACACTCTGTTCATTTGGAAGAGGATGCTTCCAAACAGGGGAGGAATGAAGAAATGGGTTTAGGGGAGGCAAATTTGAAGAAAGTTTATAGTGCTCAAAATGTGGATGCTGGAATGCTTTCAGGGGAGGTTCCAGAAGTTGGGTTGATGGAAGTGGAAAGTCCTCAGGATGTGGAAAATTTTGTGATTGCTGACAAATCAGGGAATGAGGTTGTAATGGAAGAAGTGGTTGCTACTCAAGAAAAAGTGGTGGAAAAACTTAAAACTTTGGACTGAGCAATTAGTGAAGGAAACAGGGTTGATGGGTGAAGTATTGATGACTTTGGGTGATTCTGTGGCAAAAGAACTTAATGATGCTGCTACTACTAACAGAATTGATGACTCTGCTGCTGCTCAAGACTCTACTGCTAAGGATTTTACTGATCCTGCTGCTAGTGAAAAGGTCAATTCTGCTGATGCACAAGACTCTACTGTTGGGTCTAGTGATAATGTTGCTGCTGAGGCTATGGTTTTGTTAAGTAAGAAGACAACAGAGGTTCCATCTGAATCATCTTCACAACATACATCACTACCAATTCAATCACTACCACAACAACCAACAACCACAATCACATCATCTACACCAAGAATACCTCAACAAGGAGTTGTAATCAGAGAACCTGCTGCTCAACAAAAGAAGATTGTTTCATCATCTTCTACTGATAAAGGGAAAGGGTAAGCAAGTTGAAGAACCAAAAATAATGCATAAAGGGATTGATTACTCTCACATACCTTTTCACCTTTGGCCCAAGGAATTACAAGTTGAACATGATTCAATTGTTGCAATGAAAGAACAAGAATTGCTTGATCAAGAAGAACAACAGTTGATTCAGGAGGAAAAGGAAAGGGTTGAAAAGGAAACTGAAGATTTGAAGAGGTATGAGGAGTGGGTTGAGGAAAAGATAAGAATAGATGCTGATATAGAACTCTCCAAGATGATTAAGATTGAAGAACAAGAAACTCCAACTTTTGATGTTCAATCTTGGATAAGAGAGTTCACAGCAAAGAAAAAGAAAGAAAATGATGCTGCTAGAAGAAAGAAAAAGATTCTAAGGGGTCCAACACCATTGCAACAAAGAAGAGAGCAAGAAAGATACCTAAAGA
Organism: Artemisia argyi; assembly: GCA_030686995.1. Taxonomy (NCBI): domain Eukaryota; kingdom Viridiplantae; phylum Streptophyta; class Magnoliopsida; order Asterales; family Asteraceae; genus Artemisia; species Artemisia argyi. The sequence goes on along the minus strand of CM060701.1, from coordinate 171,904,011 downwards.
ATATGAAGGGATGGAAATTGGTACAGTTAAAACCTAAGTCTGATCAAGAGGTTTTTGACTTGTATCAACAAGCTAAGAAAGAAACAGATACCTTCTATCCTATGGGTTGTGCTGAAGACTTAGAACATATTGCTCAAATGAATAAAAAGTTGGTACCTGAAAAAGTTATTGAAGCAGAGCATGTACGAGAGGAAAATGTTGTTAAGAAGCTTGATGATATAGCAGATAAGACAACTTCTTCTATTCAAAGTGGTAAAAGAAAAGCTTTTGTTCATAAATCCTTTTCCAAGAGGAAGAGAAAAACAGAAAAATAAAGCAGTTCTAAGCCTGAAGGAGATGAGTTCAAGAATGATTATGACACTGATGATCAAGCATTTAATTTGTTGTCAAAATATAAGAAGATACTTGGTCAACAGACATCTCAAGAATTGAGTATTTGGAAGCATCCTCCTGGTGTTTAACTGAGTTTTGAAGAAACTTAATGATTTAGAAATAAATATTAAGTTTAGGGGAGGATTGTTGGGTTTTGGATTCTGCTGCTTGGTGAAACTGATGCTATAATGAGAATGCTGCTAAGGTTAATGATTATGCTGCTGTCAAAGTGCTGCTATGGGAAAATACTGCAAGAGGAATCTACTGCTAAAGAGATAAGCATGTATACGGAATAGATAATTATAGAATATATTGTGTGTATATTATATACGTTTAGAATATTCTTATCTTGTGAAGAAAGGTATTGTAAACCTAGTAGGATTCCTTGGTCTATAAAAGGAGGATCCTAGGGTTAGATTACATACGTATTGTTTTAGTTTCGTTTACACTTCAAGGTTGTAAAACCCTAGCATTGTCGAGTGCTCGTATTAATAATATATTGAAGTGTTGATAGTTAATTGTTATTCTTAAGTTAAGCTTTTATATTCCGCATTCTAGCTTAAGTGTTTAATTCAAGTCAACTTCTATATAAGATCGTTTGCTCAACTGGGATCAACATTAATAGAGTATCAATTCGGAGAATTTTAGGAAAAACTCCTTATGAGTTGCAAAGAGGTAGAAAACCTAACTTAAGCTACTTTAGGGTATTCGGAAGTAAATGTTATATTTTAAAGACTAGGGATTACCTTACTAAGTTATATTTGGATCGACTTGTCAAGAAATGTGTGATGAATTTGCCAAAATCATGCATGATGAGTTCGAGATGAGTATGATGGGTGAACTAAACTTTTTTCTAGGATTACAAATAGAACAATTAGAATATGGAATATTCTTTAACCAATCTAAGTACATTAAGGAAATGCTTAAGAAATTTGGCCTAGAAGACTCTAAACCCATGAAAACTCCTATGTCTACGGAAGTGAAACTCACAAAAGATGATGAAGGTGAGTCCGTGGATAGTACTAAGTATATAGGAATGATAGGTAGTTTACTATACTTAACGGCAAGTAGACCTGATATCATGTTTAGTGTTTGCCTTTGTGCCCGCTTTCAAGAGTATCCCAAAACCTCTCACCTAGAAGCGGTTAAGCGTATCTTCCGATATATTAAAGGCACTATACACTTAGAATTATGGTATCCTAAGGGATCCGGCATAGAAACCATCGTCTATGCAGATTCCGATCATACGGTAGACTACATAGATAGAAAGATCACTAGCGGTATTTGCACGTTTATGGGATGTTGTCTAACATCTTAGTTTTCGAAGAAGCAAACCGCTCTTGCTATTTCTACCACCGAAGGCGAATATGTAAGCGTTGGAAAGGCATGTCAACAAGCACTATGGATGAAACAAGCTCTCGTAGACTATGGCATTAGGTTAGAAAATGTTCCTATTATGTGCGATAACAAAGGTGCGATAGATTTAAGTAAAAATCCGGTTCAACACTCTAGGACTAAACATATAGAAATACGCCACCACTTCCTTAGGGATAATGTACAAAAAGGAAACATATCTATAGAAAAGGTTGCATCGGAAGATAACATTGCGGATATATTCACTAAACCCCTTAAGCGTGAACTATTTAACTACTTGCGTTTAGGATTAGGAATGACGGAACAAATTGACTAAATTTTATTGCATTTACACTACATATTCATTGCATAAGATTTATTTTTCATCCACCTCTTTGTATCAGAGTCTAGGAATCTATTTTGCACAAAATTAAAGATTGGGAAACCACATTATTGCATAAACATTCTTATAAAACCCAATCGAATTTTCTTTAAATCTATTCTCACATCTAGGAAACACATGAAAACCATTTTTCTTGCATTGTTGAATAATGCTAAAAACATTTTCTAAAATCATGCATAAAATCTCACATGAATTGTCAAAATATATAATCAAATATATACCATTGACATTCATGAATTGAGCATAAATCGAATCAAGGAGATTTTAGATTGTTTCTTAGGAAATTTTCTTATTTGCGTTTAGGAGTCGAAACAATCACAACTCCACATTGTTGCATATAGGCACACACTAGGACAAATTCACAAACAATGTAGTCATTTTTGTTCCATCACTAGTCTCTCACTCACTAGTTGCCTTTGCCTTTGCTCTAAGATAGTTCCACTAGGTAGAATTGATTGCCCTTGCCTTTACTTGCTCCCACTAGGTAAAATTGATTACTTGATTGTTCTATTGCATTAGTGTTTTTGCATGCATGCTAAATTATGAATAGATTAGATGGTAAATTGCCTCAAAGAGTTGAACTTGCTTGAATTCAAACCCAAAAACACAAACTTTCTGCAAATTTTCTACCAAAAACCCAATTCTGGCAATCTGAAAACCACCAGATTGGCGGCCCCCTTAATTATGTAAGGCGGGGCCCTTAATTATTAAGGGGACTGGGCCATAATTAAGGGGACCGGCCATCTGATGGTCGGGTTTACAGAATCTTTTCTGCTTTTTAGCCCATTTTATCCTACACTTCCCAAAATTCACAAACATATTTTGTCCTAATCTCCTAAACAAACATTATCCATCCATAATCATACAAATCTCACACTATAAATACCCCATTCTTCAAACTCTCCATTCATCTCATCATGACTTCTCCAAACAATCCAAAACCAAAAGCCGCAAGGCTAGCAAGGATGACCGAAAAACCCGTTTGGCGAAGATAAAGCCCTCGAAACAAATCCATCATAACCAATGAAGTTGGAAATCAATCAACACCTCCAAGTTCTTACTTCCCAAACTTCACTCCAAACCCACAAGGACATTCATTTGATCCACTTTACAAACCATACAACATTGGCCAAACATCCACCTTCATACCAAACTGTACATCTCAACCTCAAACCATCTACAATGATCCCTATAAGTTTGATCAACCATCAAACTACACTTCCAACAATTTCAATTCCAACTACACAACCCCAATTCATCCATATCAACCAAATGATTCACTCCACATTGCCACCGAAAAGCAAAAGTTCCGTGAAGAAATAAACCAAATTCATGATCTAAGTGATCTCATTGCTATGCATCTTGCACCGCAACAAATGGCAACCTCCATCATCACCCTATGCAAATTGCTTACCCCACTCTCTCAACTTGGATCAAGTTACAAACCACACTCATTTTTGCCCTTTTTGCATCTTCCTCCAAAAATAAATCCTCTACTTGAGTGCAGATATCTCTTGGATCAAGTATCTTCTCACTCTTCCTCATCCAATACCACCCTTGACACGATACAACATCGTGAGATCCACCTCTTCCGCTCCATACCCTACTCCATATCCTTCTCCATCAAACAAATAGGCTTTATGCTTATGCTCCCCTCAACCAAATAAATTACTCAACCATGGGTTGCAAACAAGTCCAAGAGCTCTCTTTGGAATTTTAGGACTATTTTGTTCCTTTTAGTTTATTTTTTTTAATCAATATACTTCTAGCATATTGAATGTTGTAATGATGTTCATTTTAATGATCATCTTATATGATTGAATGTAGTAGCCATTCATGTTTTATTTCTTGCTTTGCACACACACACACACACACACACACACACACACACACACACACACACATATATATATATATATATATATATATATATATATATATATATATATATATATATATATATATATATATATATATATATATATATATATATATATATATATATATATATATATATATATATATATGTCTTGTTCCCTTCACATATTTTTTTTGTCAAGCATTCCATAGCTCGTTTCCTTGATGCTCTCCAATGAGGGGGAGCACACATCAAGGGGGAGTTCTTCTACCCGTCTAACTTCTTCTATGAAGTTAACCGGCATAACCTTTTTGATTCTACAAAAATGGGGAGAAGTAAATATAAACTCTAAATACTTGTCTAAAAATTAATTTTTAGATTTAATGAGTTTAAGGTTTTGTAATCATCAAAAAAGGGGAGATTGTTGACATAAATAATGCCTAAAAATATTGTTAACATTCATCGACATCTATATGTTTTGATAATCACAAAACGTAAATCCATTGAACTAAAAATTATGACATAAACAAGTATTTAGCGATAAATATTTCACTTTACATCTAAATCACTTAAGGTATGAATAAACAAAGTGTTTATTGCATTCTATGATCAAAGGAACATTTTCTCAATCAGTAGATTTTTTATAAAATATCACAAACATTTTATATCTTTTACAAAATCATTTTTGGAATTAAAATAATATGTTTAAATCATTATAATTATATGAATTCAAATTTTCAACCGAAAATGGCAAAATTAATCCAAAAAAACCTTCCCCACAAAAGGACAAAAATGTCCAACGTTCTGGAGGGGGCGGCCCCCTTAATCATTAAGGGGACCGGCCCCTAATTAAGGGGATCGACACGCTCCAGAACAGTAATTTTGTTGGCTATAAATACTGGTTCATTTCACAGAATTTTCTCACCTTTTGCACCCCAAAACTTTCTTATCTAAATCTCCATTTCTATTACCTAAATTCCTTTGATCATATATACATTAATCTTTGTTTCAAAGTGATCCAAGCCTCAACTTTCCAAGTGTAAGAGAAGAATACTTCAATCTATCAAGACAAGAAGTATTACAACTTGTTGTGACCTCCACATCCAAGTTGTTAGAGCATCATTCATTATATATATTTCCTTGTGTAACTAGTTGTGAATATTTGATAGAAGATAGATTATCTAGTTGTGTTGATATTGTGAAGTAAGATAGTTGTAAATAAGAAGTAGTGTAAATCTAGTAGATAGGTGTGAAGAAGAAGTAGTGACTAGGTGTGAAGAAGTAGCGGTGTGATTAAGTAGTGACTAGGTGTGAAGAAGTTGTGTAGAAGGTGTGAATAAGGTGTGATCAAGTTGTGGTGTGACAAATTGGTGTGTAAGGTTTTCTCTGCCATAAGGGAGCTTGTTGACATAGTGAAGAAAACTCTCGAGTTAGGTGCTCGGGGAGTGGAGTAGGGCAAAGGTGTCCTTGTAGCCAAACCACTATAAATCTCTTGTCTCGCGGTTTGATCTTTCCATCTCTCACTTATTTCATTACTTACATTACTATAGCTTTAGTATTTAATTATATTTGTTTATATTGTGCAAGACTTGAATTCAAATAATATTGAATCTACATTTTTGAAAGTTAACAATAAAGCGTAAACAAACTTTTCACAATAAATCAAAAAGGCGTAAAACTATTCAACCCCCCCCCCCCTTCTAGTTTTCCACATATATATGACACATTAAAAATACTTAAGGGTCTGAAATTAAATAATAACTTGTACATATCATAATTTTGGATAACCATAATTAAATTTTGGAATAAGTTGAGTTTGTTTGGGACTCCCCTTGAGCCCATATTGCTCGGCCGAACACCCCTCCCCTATAACTCTATAAATTCGACTTCTAAATCACATAATTCACTTTTACACAAAATCTAAAAACCCTAAAGCTCAAAAACAATCGGTGATATTTTTCTTGGAGCCAAATTCAATCAACCAAAAGTTTTTCAAGCTTTGGAGTCATGTTCTTGCTCTAGTTGACTAACACAAGTCTTGATACTCTCTTAAATCTTTTCTCATTCTTTTGATCATGTTATACGTATGCATGAACTTTGTTTAAACAATACATGAAGCAATCTAACTTATATATATGTATGAATCGTGTGATACCTCGAACAACACATAAAATCATGAACTAGTAATACATGTCGAGGCATAAAAAGTATATAAGGGTTGTGAGTTTTGTTTGGGTCTCGACAGGAAGCAAAAAGAAAAGAATGGGTGTTGTGTTATTTGTGTGTCGAGATAACAACATGGAACAAGGGTACATTTGGTTTTAGGTCGAGCAAGGAAAGAAACAACTAGGGTTTTCGTTTGGTTTTGGTTTGGTTAAGACAAAAAAAAGAAAGAAAAAAGGTTTCGGGCTTGGTTCGAATTCGGGTTAGGGTTTGGAGTAGTTTTGGATGATTATGATTAGTAATTATGAATTGTAATTAATGAGGCTTAGGGTTAGGGTTTGTAGTAAAATAGGGGCAAATGGTTTTGTAAAAGTTAAGGGTTGTGTTTTGTCAATATTGAAACGTGACGGTTGATTTTGTAAACTAATATAGCTAAGGGTTAATTCGTATAAATTAAGTATAGGGGTAAAATATGTTATTTTGGATATTTAAAAGGTTTATTTGGTTGGTTATATTAATAAAGGGTTAGAATTGTAATTTATACAACTTGAAGGGTATAATTTATAAATTTCTAAAATATATAGTGATGAGGCGAAAAATGATCCGTTTTTAGGGGGTCATTTAAGCCCGAATCCGACTTTATTTGATCAAATATTGCCCTAAATTGTTCCTTTTGTGATTTTAGGTACTTGGAGAGTGAATTCTGGAAAAGAAGCCATTTTGGACGTTTTTGGAGCATAAAAGTGAAGAAAACGGCAAAGTATCAATTTTCCATGCTGGATACACTAGGTGACGGCGTCAAGAGTTATACCCTGACGGCGTCAGACATCAAGAATAAAATACCGTAGTTGATGACGGCGTCAAAAGTCATCCTGACGGCGTCAAAATGCCAAGAATAAAATACCGTGGTTGGTGACGGCGTCACACAGGCCGTCATAAGTAGATCAAGGCCGTCCGAGGAAGTATTTGGCGGCGAGGTGACGGCGTCACAATGTTGTCTTGACGCCGTCAGCCCAGTTTTCCTATATATAGTTTTCTAGTTTTTACATTAAAAGAGAGAAGTTTTGGTGAAACCCTAAAGAAGAATTTGGTGCATCTTTTACAGGTTTTTCAAGCGTTCCAAACCCTTGATACCTTGCATTGTAATTGAGATAAGTGTTCTTCTAATTCAATCAATATGTCTATGTGTTGGTTGACTATATCTTGTTCTTGTCTCAATTCCATTATGCTAGGCTAGATCTCTTTTGTGTTTGCTTAGATCTAATGAAACCTAGATGTTGATTATGTGTTGATTACTTGTTTATTCTTGTCTTGGATGAATGATTTTATATGTTAGGCTTAAGAAAACTGGCAGATCTCCAAATGGTAACATGCTTGAACGTCTTAAGAAACATGAACCGAGGCGTACTAGGTCTTTATTGGTTGTATTTAATGCATGAGCCTCTGTTTACAATCCCTATAGTTGTGCTGGGTCATGGTGTAGGAGGAGATAAGAGCTCATAGAATTGAGGAGTTATGTATGCCACCCCATGAATGGTATTAAGGAATACGATCCGTCATCCATGCAATTATAACAAGTAATTAACGTGTAAAAGATATCTAGGGAGTAATGAAGTCTAAGTAAACACAATTTCTCCAATTACTGCTCACAACCTTTGTAATAATTAGTTTAATTTCATTTTCAGTATTTTATTTTGATTATATCTTAGTTTTGGGTTAGTTGAATAGCAACTAATTCCGCCCACTCTTCCAAAACCCGAGATTTTACTTGCTTTCATAAAAACATAAAAATACAAAAATAATCATCCCTCATCTTTAGAACTAGTAATTAGGTTTTCTAATCCTAGCGACACTATTCCTAAGCTGAACGATCAATCCCCCAGTACTTGTCACTATACTATACTACAACGATAAGGTACACTGCCTGGTGGGGGTTGTAAGCTTCTCGAGATCCCTCGAGAGGTAAAGCCTGTTGCGATTCCCACGCATCAAGTTTTTGGCGCCGCAGCCCGGGGAATAGTTATTGTCTAGGTTAGAATTTCTTTTTATTAGGTCTACTTGCTAGATTCCTTTCTAGTAAGATTTTATTTTTATTTTTTAGGTTCTCTTTAGTCTATCTTTTCTTTGTGTCTTTGTTTGTAAAAACCTTTCCATTGACTACTCCGTTAGCCATTATGGAGAACGCGAATCCACCAAGTCCGACACTAGAATATTACCAGAAAAAATATAATTACACCAGTTTGGATATACCAAGATGGACGAATGAAATGAGGCGGACAGGATCTTATATTGATTTTATTGAGTACCTTGAGAAAAGAGACCAAGTGCATAAGACTTTTAAAGAATTCACCTTAGGAGCTTCATCAACCCCTCAAAATGCCTCACTTTGTGAAACCTATGCACCATATAAGCCTTCACCTAGGATAGTTTCGTATGAGCCACCTAGCTGCATGTCATGGTTAGGCCCTACCATAATACAGGATGAACACATAGGTGACCTTGATGTGATGGAGGATGTAGCCAAACATGATCACATTGATCAAAGAGACCTAGGTTTTATGATCGATGATGATGAATCTCAAGAAACAGATGATGAATCTCTTGGGCAATTTGTATATAGCAGTCAGAATATTGAAGATGATCCTTATGATTCGGACATAGAAGTTGAGATGCCTAGAGAAGCACGTGAGATACTTGGGAGAATGTTAGGGCTAGATCCTGACACATGGAATGATGAGGTGAACAACATAAGCCCACAAAATACTCAACCATCATTTGAGGAATACACCCCACCCGTGACTTACCCGGAAGAAGTAGAAGAGACTATAGGAGCCCCAATAGAGGTAGAACCCTTGTACCAAACACCACTAGAGGGTATAGGTTTGAATACTTGTAGTGATAACCTTACTCTTAGTTCTAGGGAATTACCTAGTGTTGATGAACCGGAACCTCAATCTTCATACAACTTTCCATCCTTAGATATACATCTAGGAGATAAAAGAGGAGCCGACCCACCCATCAACCCATGTAGTCCGGGAAGTCTTAGGATAAAGGTAGTGGACTCTAAGCCTTGTAGAGAGGAAGCCAATATAGGAGTGGAAAATGACCTTACATACTTACATCACCCATTCATGATTGATCATAAGAAACATTATGGGTTTAAACCAGGTTTATTAGGTCAAGATGGATTCCCAACTAGGAGTCTCTCGAAGTTGATAGAAGATGATCCCTTTCTAAGAGAAAATCTTAATCCGCCCACTAACCCAATTGAATTAGGTAAGGTTATGCTGATAGGAGCACAACCCTTTGAGCATATAATTCATCCACCACTCTTTCCTCACATGGCATCTTTCCACCCTAAGGGTGTGTATCGCTACTTCCACCCACACTTAATCCTAAGTGTAGGGAAAATTCTCTTATTTCCATTAAATAAGGTTAGGGTCAGGCTCGTGACTCGAACAAAAACAAGCGCTTCTTGGGAGGCAACCCATGTTTTGTGTGATTTTCATTTTGTTTGTTTGTTATTTGCTTCCGTATGCATGCTTTATTTTTATTGTTGGTAGATCATGTCTCTAAATTAAAATGTGGAAATACTTTACTATGTTGTTTGGCCTAGTCTTAACTCCAACCTAAAAGTATTTTTGCAAAAGATAAGTGTAAGGGGAAACCCCAAATATGTTTTTAAGAAACAAACCGATCATGATTCTCCACAATATTAAATGAACATGTATACTCGTATTTGTTAGAGTCAAATGCTTGTATTGAGTCATAATGAAGTTTTGCAGGATTTTCCAGGAAGTAGGACCAAGTTTTTCCAGAAATTTTCAGGAAACTTAACAGAAGAATTTCTGCAGGTCCATTCTGACAGCGTCAGAGTTTACTCTTGACGGCGTCAGCAGTTAAAAATCTGGAAATTTTACCGGTTTTGTTTTTCTAACGGAGTCTTATGGTTTTTGTGAATTATTAAGTTTTATAATCTCTAGGAAATCTGCAAACTTCATTCCACAAGCATTATATCTTACTTTGTTTTCTAGGATTTAGGAACTTATATAGGATGCCGCCGATTTTACGCGAGGTTGTCTTGTCTATTTTGTCAGGATTTACAGGTTATGTTTGACAAGGAGATGATTTATATTCTGGAAGGGAAGCTTTGATTGTTCGTTTTCTTGGAAGAAGATTTAACCTGGCCAACCTAAAATCCATACCGAGCGAATCAGGGGAGTATTTGATTTCATTCTCTTTACTTTTTCACTTTTACATTCTTTACTTGAACATTGGGGACAATGTTCATCTTAAGTGTAAGGGGAGGGTAAAAAGATGATACCTTACATATGCACTTTCGCTTGAGTTTGTTTTTGTTTGATGGTAGATGTGTAATAAAACTACGAGAAATACTTGTTAGTGTAATTTTAGCGCCAAATTTAAAAAATTTTACAACATTTAGGAGTGAAACTTTAGCCATAGCAAGCGTCTCATGGATAGGAGATTGTATGACTAGCACATAACCGTATATTCAGAAAAATTTTCCACCCAAAAATGTGGGGTTCGCCTATAGATTTGATAGGAAAAGCATTCATTATTAGTGCTTATGAGTGTACCGGTAGCATTTAGATTCTAGAACTTGCGTTAGTGATGCATCCCGAGACCGCTAGTGAGACTACATTCGTGTGGTAGGATTTACTACATGATAAGAGGCATTAGGATTACCCTTGTGTTAAACCCGTATCATAATTACTTGACCATTTAAGTCATATTACTTGGCTAGTTAAGTCAACTAATTTTTCCCACACCCTTAGCGTTGTACTCATTTTTAGTACACGAAACCCCTAGTACACCCCTCCGAGCCTATCTTTTCGTTTCCAACTTTAAGCATTTTACTTAAAGGAAGAATTTGTTACACCCCACTTAAATGTACACCCAAATCGCCTTAGCCTTCCGTGTATGCGCTCATCTTTAGTGCATTATTGTTATTTGTTTAACCCTAAGTTAACTTTCTAATTGATTACATGGTTGCTAAGTCGAGTCATATCCTTGTACATATTATTTTGGGACGATTGGGACTCATGGGTAAGTACTTATTTTATGGAGTAATGGGGAAGAACATCACTTATTACCCCCATATGTACGTTAATCTTAAAAGTGCTCCAAGTGTTTTGATTTTCTTAATTCGAGTCATTAGAATAGTTTAATGTAAAGTATGTAAAGATTCAAGTGTAAGGGGAATTTTCATCCCCTATGATGTATTATTTTGGATGGTAGGGTAAGAGTGTATGCAAAAAAAAAAAAAAAAAAAAAAAAAAAAAAAAAAAAATCGAAAAAATCAAGAAAAAGAAAAAAAAATAGAAAAAAAAAAAAAAAAAAAAAAAAAAAAAAAAAGAGAGAAAAAGGAAAAGAGAAAAAAAACATACGGACTACCATCCCGTTTCATTATATGGTCATTTTATGTTTTTGTTATTTTTTTTTCATTTATTAGCTTAAGTCGAGTATAGTCTTGGCTTAGCAACGCCATCTTGTACATGTAATTAACCAAGATTGTTAACTCGCCACCAGTAAAACTTCCTTTATCCAACAAAACCGTGTAATTCATATCCCTATACCTAACGTTACAACCCTTTAAAAGACCTCTTTGATAGTTTATCCTAGGTGCTTACGCCATGTGGTGGAGGTTTGATCATTTCCCAAGCCTATGGTAATCTATTTTGCTATGACAGGTAGTGAGAGATATCTTCCGTTTCCATATTGTAATTTACACTTTATTACACCCGAGAGATGTGAGTATCTAAACACTATTTGTGAGGTGCTTGTGTATGACCTCCGTGCTTGTCTATTGGTCTTTAGTGGAACGATTATTTGTTGTAATTACTTTTATATTAGTGTTAAATGACCCCTAACTTGTCTTTTGAGTAGAATAAAAGCACATTTGCTTGAGGACAAGCAAATCTCAAGTGTAAGGGTATATGATGAGGCGAAAAATGATCCGTTTTTAGGGGGTCATTTAAGCCCGAATCCGACTTTATTTGATCAAATATTGCCCTAAATCGTTCCTTTTGTGATTTTAGGTACTTGGAGAGTGAATTCTGGAAAAGAAGCCATTTTGGACGTTTTTGGAGCATAAAAGTGAAGAAAACGGCAAAGTATCAATTTTCCATGCTGGATACACTAGGTGACGGCGTCAAGAGTTATACCCTGACGGCGTCAGACATCAAGAATAAAATACCGTAGTTGATGACGGCGTCAAAAGTCATCCTGACGGCGTCAAAGTGCCAAGAATAAAATACCGTGGTTGGTGACGGCGTCACACAGGCCGTCATAAGTAGATCAAGGCCGTCCGAGGAAGTATTTGGCGGCGAGGTGACGGCGTCACAATGTTGTCTTGACGCCATCAGCCCAGTTTTCCTATATATAGTTTTCTAGTTTTTACATTAAAAGAGAGAAGTTTTGGTGAAACCCTAAAGACGAATTTGGTGCATCTTTTATAGGTTTTTCAAGGGTTCCAAACCCTTGATACCTTGCATTGTAATTGAGATAAGTGTTCTTCTTATTCAATCAATATGTCTATGTGTCGGTTGACTATATCTTGTTCTTGTCTCAATTCCATTATGCTAGGCTAGATCTCTTTTGTGTTTACTTAGATCTAATGAAACCTAGATGTTGATTATGTGTTGCTTACTTGTTTATTCTTGTCTTGGATGAATGATTTTATATGTTAGGCTTAAGAAAACTGGCAGATCTCCAAATGGTAACATGCTTGAACGTCTTAAGAAACATGAACCGAGGCGTACTAGGTCTTTATTGGTTGTATTTAATGCATGAGCCACTGTTTACAATCCCTATAGTTGTGCTGGGTCATGGTGTAGGAGGAGATAAGAGCTCATAGAATTGGGGAGTTATGTATGCCACCCCATGAATGGTATTAAGGAATACGATCCGTCATCCATGCAATTATAACAAGTAATTAACGTGTAAAAGATATCTAGGGAGTAATGAAGTCTAAGTAAACACAATTTCTCCAATTACTGCTCACAAACTTTGTAATAATTAGTTTAATTTCATTTTCAGTATTTTATTTTGATTATATCTTAGTTTTGTGTTAGTTGAATAGCAACTAATTCCGCCCACTCTTCCAAAACCCGAGATTTTACTTGCTTTCATAAAAACATAAAAATACAAAAATAATCATCCCTCATCTTTAGAACTAGTAATTAGGTTTTCTAATCCTAGCGACACTATTCCTAAGCTGAACGATCAATCCCCCGGTACTTGTCACTATACTATACTACAACGATCAGGTACACTGCCTGGTGGGGGTTGTAAGCTTCTCGAGATCCCTTGAGAGGTAAAGCCTGTTGCGATTCCCACGCATCATATAGTTTAATTCATAAAATATGAAAGTTAAGGGACTAAATTGGATAATATGTAAACTTGTGATATTTATATTTAAAACCTTATAATTTAATCTAATTACACTTTAAACCTTAAACTATTATTTTATGTCATAATTAAACCCTAAAACCATATTAATAATTTATTGAATACTTAACTTAATATTTATATGAAATCTTGCTAAATAAGTAAACTGCTAATTAAGGAAACTTTCTAAATATAGAAACTTACTAAATTGGGAAATCAACTAAAAATGGAAAATTGCTAAAAATGGAAAGAAGATCTAATATGAAATATGAATAAATAAATGAATGAGCAAGTTATTAATAACGAATACTATATATGTAGATTTCTGGTGAAGGGTGTTATTCGTTCTTTTGATTCTTTCTACTTCTTTCAGCTTTGCTTTTGTTTAAGGTACGGATATTCTGACCTTACTCTTAAGGTTTCCTTTGTGATTACAACCTTCTGATTTGAAACTTTCTGTTTGAACCTTTGCTATGATAAACGTTGCTATTTGAACCTTCTGATATGACAATTATGTTTTGATCCTTGTTTATGAACCCTTTGTTACCTGAGCTTCACTAGGCATGGGGGTTCATATATGCTGTTATATGTTTTGGGTAGGGCGTATGGATGCATCCCAGATCTGTTTCTGATATGTTATGATATGATATTTGTCTGGTGAATGTAGCTGTGTGTGCAAGATACGTCCTTCATAATTTAGGGACCTATCTACTCCAATTATGTTGCCTTATGTGATGATATGATATGATATGTTTGTCTGAGCTCGTGGTATTATGATTCTATTTATACAGGTGACTGTATAGATTCCTTACTTAACCTACACATTACATTTCCGTACTATCCATTATCCCTAATTATGTTTCCTCATACTATATCATTTGTACTTCAGCATTTATATTTTTCATTTTATTATTGTTATATCCGTTCACTGAGCTTTTTAAGCTCAGCCGCATTTCTTTTCTCCGCGGAAAGTATTCAAGATAGCTTTTGGGATAGCTTTTCTAGGGATTGAGAGTAGAGCTGAGTGCAGATTTTGACCATAGTCATCTTAGATTAATGTTATTTATGTAAGACTGCCGCTTTTGTTTCGTTAAGTATGTTCTGATCTGATACCATATTATTGTGACATCTCTACACTTGTCGGGTTGGGGTGTTACAAATTTGGTCATAGCATCACTGGTGATATCCACCTAAACAACCCATTAATAAAGTTTATTCAATTGCTAGCATTAAGGCGTATTTTCTAACAACCCATGCTCTTAACAAATTACTCTACTATTCATTTATCATAGGAAACGACACCATTTAATTCTGCTCCAAAACAATGCCATTTTTCTATTATTTATAAGTCTTTGCTTTCCTTGAAACGGTGCCTTTTAATGTTTAGGTTTCACTTTGGCTGAAAATGATTGTTTTTTTTTTTTTTTTTTTTTCTATTATTTCATGCCAATACACGTGTCTTAAATACGTTGCTTTAAAAAACATGTGTGCTTCATATTATTACTTTCTTTTTAACCCTAGATACAAGATCATAACACATATTGTCGCCTAATTTCGGGATTGGGAGAGGAAGAAGATTACACATGCAAACCTTCGATTGTAGTTAGGAGGTTGATCCCTATTCCGAAATCCGAATTGTAAGTTTATAAACCCTAATAATATCTTAGCTCTTTATTTTATATAAAAATTGTTTGAGATTTTCTTTTTCTTTCATTTTTTTTTTCTTTTGTTTTTTTGCTTTGTTTTTGTTTTGGTAAAGTCAAAATTTTATGTCGATTAATTTGTGGGTTTGTTGTTTTTATTAAAGACTGATGTGTGACAACTAACATTTTCAGGTTAATACTTGATCATAAACTTGAACGTTTTACTTTGAACACGTGAATACTTGATTTAACGTATAACCGTTAGGTTATCCCGCGTATAGCGAGAAACTTCTTTGAACATATTCCGTCTCTAGACTAAGTTTAGTCTACTTTAACTAGTACATTGTACATTCTCACTCTCATAAGCATGTTTTATAAGTTGTTTGCATTTGGTTCTATAAGTTTTATGTAGATTATCTAATACTTGCATTAAGTCTCATACATGCATGCAATACCTAACCAAATCACCACATTTGCGTTATACACTAATATACACACTTGTGCCATTCAAAAAACAAATTTTCCTCCTCTTTTCTCCCTTGAAAACCAGCCATGCACAAAGGGGTAAGCAAACATATGCTTTTTGGCTTGAAAAACCACCCATACCTTCCTTATGTCAAGTCCCTATAATGATAGTCAATCTAGGTAACCTCCCCCTTTCATGTTGAACGACCCAAGCACACCACAATACCCCAAAATCACTTCGATCTAGTTGGTTAACCACATCTTGTGACCCATAAAACGTACTTGGAACACACCCTAAATAACTCTTTAAAATGAAGAACTTGTGACTAGTTTTTCTCACCATTTGCAAATACACACACTTAGCTTTTTTATCTCCTCATTCTCAGCTGATTTTACAAGGGTTTGGCAAGGTTCAGGTTCTTCTTGAAGGTTTTACTCAAGAACTAGGGTTTTGTTAAGCAAAATTAAGGTTTTCTAGTATTGTTGGGTTGTTCTTATGCATTTCTTGACTCCAATCACACCATCAATCCTTGTAAGCATCTAATATAACTCATTTAATATATATTTTACTTATTAAGAATCATTTTTTATCACCTTTATATATTTGTTATGTAGAAAGTTGTTCTAAACTTAGTGTAATAAAACCTTGAATCTGCCCAGAAAATTACCCGATTTGTTAGCTAGTTTTCACCACTTTAAATAACACTTTTGGCCATACTCTCTTCAGCTTAGTGTTCCACTATATTTTGAGTAGTTTTCCCCCAAGATTTATAATTTTTGGAAATTTATTATTATTCTGAAATAATTTCCCGAAAGCAATTGTCCAACAGCTAGAGCTGTTGGAGTCCGCGACATGTTGCTCATTTTTGACGGTCTTAAACTCCGAACTACAAGTTTAATTAGACTTTTTGGAAAGCTAAGACAGACCTAACTCTAGGAGTTGGAATTTTGAAAATTGTTTAAGAAACGAGTGAGTTATAACCCCGCGAAGTCGGTTGAAATTTATTAGTAAACATGGTGTTTTGTATCTGTGACTTATAGAGTAATTTTAAGTGACTAAAACCTAATTTAATTAAATAAGGCTATATTTCTTGAAAGTAAACATTTTTATCTTCATTCTAGATTTTGAATGAGCAAAATCGGATAATAAAGAAAGGAGTTATGGCCGATTGAAGTCATTATTTAATTTCGGATAACCACTAATTTAGAACTTTGTTATAAAAAAGAAATATTTACTTGGTATTTCTAAGTGTATTTCATGTATGAAAATATTGTAAAACCTCACTACAAGTTTATATGGGTGATAAACTTTATAAAACTCATATGTATATTGAACATATCATATCATTCCTAAGACGTCCTATTGAATTAAGTCACAGTTAGAACATCTTGTATCATTCAAGCTTACCTACTTATTTCTCGTTATCATTACTTTGTTAAGGTGAGATTCATAGCCCCACTTTTACTTATTTACTACTCATCTTAAACTACTCTTCGGTGAGAATACATTGATTGTTTTACTTATTGATACAAGTACTTAAAACATTTACGTATTGCATAAGTTACACAAGTTTCTATTAAGTCTCCACTATCATGAATCATTAATTACGTAGTAAGCGCAGATGTTGTGAATAGATATAGTGGGTTGACACCCCCGTCCGGGTAGTTACTCTACTTGACTTGTATGTCAAAAGGACACATAATTATTTTAGGAAATTGAGTGTTTACGGAAAGGAATACATGCAGGGGCACAAAACTAAAAACAATTAAGGATTCGGGGGTCATGAGCTTAGTGCAATAGTAATACTTTTCACGACATTGTATTTGCTATAATTGTCGTCTAAATCTTATGGTCTACGATACTATTTCACTTAACATTAAACTTATGAACTCACCAACTTTATGTTAATGTTTTAGCATGTGTTTCTCATGTTCGTAACTTGTATTTTTTTGGCTAGCACCATGGAGTTCATACTAGAGTCACCCGTTGGCGATTGCATAACATTGAAGATTTGCTGCATGGACTTAAAACGTTGATTGTATTTTCAAAACTATCTTTTATTGTGAAACTCAACTTGTCCATTTAATGAAATCAAACGAGTTATTTTAAATGACTCATGTAAAGTGTAAATACAAAAGCAAATGCTACTAATAAGGTTAAGTCGAACGTGCTACTAAAGGCAAGGAGGTTCTTAGTTCGGCACCTAATAATATGGTCAACACTTCCAACAAGTATGATGTTTTATCCAATGATTTTGCTTCTAGTTTTGAAGATACAAATGGGAATGATAAGGCTTCGAGTTCTAGCAAAATTCAAAGGGAAGGGCGGATACAAACAAAGTTGGTGATCCGTTTGTTGATGTAGTAACGGATAGTGGAGATGAAGTGTATGAGAACTACGATGATATTTTACGTGAATTAATCAAGCTCCAAGTTTAATGGTGATTCTTCGAGAGACTTTAAGGTGCATGGTTGCAAAAAGTAGTTAGTCGTTCATGTTTATGGCATGTCATAAATATTTCTTTTTGTTTTTTCTTGTTCGCTAGTTGTTTAGCTTGTCAGAGTTGGTTTGATGCACGTGTAGTGAATTTGATTTTAGCTTTGATCTGCCAGATGGGGGAATCACCCTAATCCATTATAGTTCAACGTCAAAAAAAAATAAAAAATAATAATAAAAAAAGACTCTTGTAGAAATTATTCTTTATATTATGTGACTTTGTGTTATGAAGTCATACCCTGGTTACCTTCCGCTGCGATATTCAAAGGGGGGGGGGGGGGTGACATGATGTGTTTTAAACTTTGACATGTCTTTAAAATGCTGGTATGATATATGTCTATGAGTATTGTATTGACCTAGGATGTGCGCTCAAGCTTTTGCTAATTTTATTTGGTGTGCTGCAAGTTGTGATTACTTTAATTTCTTGTTGAGGATTATACAAAATCTAATACAAACTTGGTGGTGACCGAGAAAAAAGTTGTAAAATGGTCAATGGGATACGTCGATTGAGCCGTGTATGTACGAATCAAAGACTCGCCTTCCACGTAGATTGGTTAGGGAAAACCTAGTTCATTTACCATTTTAATTTAAACATATACTTTTACAAGTGCTCCAAATTGAATATCACATAATTATAAATTTATAAGTAAAAGGTTACTACAACCTAAACTTACAAAAATTTTGACTTGCATGTTAATCCTGCTAGATGAACATGACATTAATAAATGAGAAAGCAAAGTTCAATTCGAAGAAAGGTGTTGATGATGTTCTTGATAACGGTTCTTGGTTGATTAGAAATGTACCTTTTATTCTTAAACCATGGACATTGAACACGAACTTACTAAAAGAGGATTTGACTAATATCCCGGTGTGGATTAAAATTCATGATGTTCCTCTTGCTATGTTTTCTAATGATGGCCTTAGTCTTCTTGCCACATTGATTGGTACACCCAAAAGGTTAGATGCTTATACTAGCCAAATGTGCAAGGAATCATGGGGCCGTAGTAGTTTTGCTAGATGCATGATTGAAGTCAAGTCGGATGAGGTGCTTAGGGACAGCCTTACTGTTGAGATACCTTTACTTGATGGGTCGGGTTCGACTACTGAGAAGATACGGGTTGAATACGAGTGGAAACCACCTTGTTGTGATAAGTGTAAGATTTTTGGTCATACTCTGATTGATTGTCCTAAATTTGTTCCAACTACTACTCATCCTACACCAAGTTTTTATGATGGTTTCTAAACGGTCAATACTTAGAAGAAGAGTAATAGTAGTGGCCAATCTGGTCCAAATAAAGGAGGTTTTACAAAGCCTAATGTGGGTAAAAAGATGCAATATAGACCCAAAGTGCCTCCTACTGAACCCAAGAGAGTGGCTGGAACTAAGAAGAAGACTTTTGTTGTGGCTAGTTTGAGTGGAACGAAGATTTCTACATCTAACTAGTTTGATGCTCTTAATATGGATGATACGGATGTTTTTGGTATTCCTACTAATGACACCAACAAGGATGTGGTTTCTGGTCGTACAACGGAAGTTAATGAGGATGAGTCGTTAAAGACTAGTAATGCATCACAAGATTCTCTTGTGAGTGATATGAAAGAGAAGGAGAAGTATGGGTCTCCTAAGATTAGTATTTCTCCTGCTCCGTCTACCTTTTCTACTAAGAGGGTTAACCCATTTTCTAAGGTGGGTGAGGTTGTGGTTTCTGATAGTGATGATGATGAGGTTCTTAACACGTTCGACGAATCAGCAAATCTATTTGGTGGTGGTCATGAGCTTGAAGATGAGTTTGATAACTCTGATGATTATTCAAAGCAAATTTATGATCTTCCAAGGAATTTGGATGCTCTTAATGCCATGTATGGCTTTAATCTCTAAGGTCGCAGGAAGTAGTTTATATTTTTGTCAGTGTCTTTGGTTATCATGTGGTTAATGGCTTGTTTTCTTGTTTAGAAGATAGGAAGTATCTTGATATATAAGTTTTTCGCCTATGTAACGGGCTGAGATATGGGATTCACCCATATCCGTTGTACTTAAATGCTTTTTGGAGTAATATATTTACCGGGTCGTTGACCTTTTACCCAAAAAGAAAGTAAAGTAATTTAGGCACTGTAAGAGGGAATAATAAGATGAGAGCAAATGTGATATTGTTGTATTTCTTGATGCATAAACGATTACATTAAAGGAGATATATACTCCTACTATACAAGATTATTTTAGGAAAATACTAAAGACTAAAGCAATCTAAATCAATCACTAACTAATCGATAAGACCAAATCAATTTAAATCAATCTCTATAATTTGTACAGCTAACACTCCTCGCAGTCAGAGTGGCGAAATCGCGAAAGCTTTGACTGGAGATTAAAAGCTAATAAACAATAAATTAAAGTAAATAAGTAATTGATAAAGACCTTCGACAGAATGCGGAAGCACATCTTCAAGCAGCAACAACAAACCGGATAAACCAAAGTATCCGTACCAAACAGAATAAACCAAAGTATCCTGACCAAATGGGATAAACCAAAGTATCCCTTACTAAACAGGATAAACCAAAGTATCCTTACCAAATGGGATAACCCAAAGTATCCCCTGTAACTAAAATAAAAGAAATTACAACTAAGAAAAATGCACTAACATGAAAAGGAAAAAAAAAAAAATGAGAACGAAAGTCATGCATTAACATCAAAAGAAAAAATGATAAAATGAAAGTTGCTTCTAAAACTTCAACCCCCAAAGAACCTTCCAAACAAACGAGTACATAAAGATCATAGATTTAGAGGAAGTTGTGGTTTATTTTGGTTACGGATTAAAAGGGAGCCCTCCGAACCTCCGGCGTATAGCTGGCGGCCGGAGGCGGCAGCGTAAGAGTTTATGTTTTTGTGGATCTTAATGGCCTGATACCATGTAAGAGGAAATAATAACATGAGAGCAAATGTGATATTGTTGTATTTCTTGATGCATAAACAATTACATTAAAGGAGATATATACTCCTACTATACAGGATTATTTTAGGTAAATACTAAAGACTAAATCAATCACTAACTAATCGATAATACCAAATCAATTTAAATCAATCTTTATAATTTGTATAGCTAACAGGCACAAAGTAAAGTATAAGTAAAAGTTAAAAAAATATGTTAACTCTTCATATAATTTAATTTCAAGGTTCGATGCGAGATAATTAAAAAATCTACTCTATCCTAGTGAAAAACTGATCACGTTTAGTATACAGCGGGACGCTGAATTCTCAGGGGTTTTGGTGAATGACTCTCTTACAGCTCCATTAGCATATTTCCTCATTTAACTGATTCTATGCATGAATATTCTTCTGGCATGTGTGTCTTCCTTGCATTGCATACCTCAATTAATGCTGTTGCATAATCGCCATATTGACATGCCTCAATTAACGCTGTTGTATGTCGAGGGTATATATACTATCATTGATCTAGTCAAAGCTTTATTGTGATCTTCAAAAGTTTGAATTCAGTAAGGAGGTTGATCTAGATCAAATGATAAGTTAGTGGAGGCATTTGTGAAACCATCATAGACCAAATGCAAAGTGCATTGCACACTGATATTGTAGTTAGGGTGTTCATGGCGCATTAAGGCTATTAGTGCTACCCATTCATAGTTAGCATCCTCTAATCAGGATAACTGATGATTAGTGAGTAATAATTATATTATCGCGTCAGCAATATAAAAGCCAAACCAAGGAATTGAAATTCACTTTCTACTAGTGATCGCGTTAGGAGATATGCGTGAGCTCCGTTATAAATTTTCTAAATTTGAGATATCATATATGCACAATAAATATGCTATTTGAGTATGTGTATGCTAATGTTGTGTATAGATGTTCGTAGATATTACTTGTATGCGAAGTCTTTTCTAGAGTGTGTTACTAGCTAGTGCAATCACTAGCAACTCAACTTTTTGTGTTTTCACATCTAGTACTTCAGTGATTTAAGTTCTGATACTTAGTGCGCCACACGGTTGTTCAACTAAATATGATAAGTCCATTATATATTTTGTGTTAGCCAGGATTATATTTACAAGATATGATTACACTACAAGGCATAGAGTTACTAGTACGTACGTGTGACTACCGTATATATTTTTCTGTATATATGACGTGCCGTCAAGACAAGATCAATCAAGAAACCTATTCTCCTTTGTATAGGACATACATGTTATATTACTTATCTTTCATGCAAACACTTTAAGGATTCCAAAAGAATAATTGGTTTGCGAATTGCGATTAATTTGGTTTAGAGTAACATGCATGCATGGATAGTGTTAGTTAAACATTTACATAATCTAATAAACTGCCAACTTTATTCTGGCACCTTTACTATCATCTCATCACATGCAGCCCTAGCTTCTCCTAACCAAACCTAACTTAACGCACTTTATCTTCTTTTGCAAATCTAAAACCATTGATTGTTAAGTTAAGTATATTACTTTGTAATTTTTTGTGTGATTGGTAATGAAACAAACACAGAAGAATCTTTAGAAATAATTTTAATTGTATTTAGAGAAAGCAATGCATGTCGGCCTCATGCTGGCCATTAGCTAGTAATGTTATTTGCACAATTAATACATTATTGCAATTCTTTTTGATATTGATTCTGTCATATAGTCACATTCAATACTCGATGCACTCAAGCGACCCGACATGTTGCCCGTTATCTTTTCTTCTAGACTACGTAAGAGAACCCTGGTTTCGTTTTCTTTATTTTCTCATCTTGTCAAGTAAGTATTACTATTTACCTATGCATTGTATGTTGTTATACAAATTACTTATGGCCCCCTTAACATGAATTCCTGGCTCCGCCCCTGATTTTAAGTTGATATTAAATAATTAATTACCACATCACAAAATTTCTTTACGGCATGACGACGATATGTCGATACCCGTTCTTTCTTTTAACCTTAATTGACAAATCCACACGAAAACGTGTAACCATGTCACCATGTCAGCAATACTCAATCCTATTGGCTTCATGTACTCTAAACCAATTACATAAAGCCATGTGTACAAAAATATTTCTACCCGTTTCCTTTTTTTCTTCGCGTCTAAGCATGAAACAACAATCTTTATGGACCCTTACTCCTTTAACAAAAGCCATGTGGGACCCGCTATTAAGTGCCACATGACTCAAAAGCTATAACCTTAAATTTAATTATTTCCTCTGACAATAATGCTTATGTGGACCCCACAAAATACCTTCAATTTTCACAATAAATAGCCCACTCCAACAAATCCTTTCTTCCCTTTCGTCCTCCTTCCTTTCTTACTATATTAAACATTTTTCCGGCAAAATGTTGTCTGAATTTTTTACCGGCGGCGAGAATCTCGACTCTTGTGCAGCCGAGTTCTTTGAAACCGATGGTTTTACCCCTTGGGATACCCAAGAAAACATGTTTCTTTTCTCACATAATGATCATGAACCGGTTATTTCTGTATCCGGTTCACATAACTCAACACCAAAATCCAACACTTCTGATGAAGTGAATGTTGTGGATGAACGTAAGCGAAGACGAATGATATCGAATCGTGAATCAGCAAGACGTTCTCGAATGAGAAAGCAAAAGCACGTGGAGAATCTAAGGAACCTCTTGTCCCGGCTTAAGACCGGGAATAGGGACCTTACGAACCGGTTACGATTAGTGTACATGCATGGAAAACTCATAGGAGAAGAAAACCGGAGACTACAATACGAATCTAGGTTGCTTCAACAAAGATTATGGGACATACGTCAAGTATTGCTTGTACGACAGCTCCAGCACCAGCTAGTTCCATCTACTTGGCCATGCAATAATAACGTTACGTATAGTTATGAACAATATCCACCATCATTAATCACATGAAAACCTAAAATCTATAATGAAAAAGGTCATTAAATAAAAACCTTATTACGTGCATGAAAGCCGCAATGGCAAATTAAACTCGCTCATTGGCAGTGGCTAAATATAACATTGTAAATTGGAATCATGTAGGTCGAGTGGAAGGAAATTTCGGTTCTTTTTTTTTTTTTTTTTTTTTTTTTTTTTTTTTCTCTGTTTGTTTTTAATTTTAGTGATTTCTTGAAAATGGTGGCTTTGGAAGAATGATGGGTGTGTTTTATGTCAAAACCAGAGTAATCATTTTGAGAAAGATTCACTCTTAAGTGTTTTGCTCATCAGATATAATTACTATGAATGAACGAACAATTCTGTTTGCCCCTCTTGTTACATTTAGTATTGTTTTATGTTTAATTTAGTATTTAATCTAATTAAAATGTTAATCCTTTGTCACTTACTTTTGATGAATGTGTCAACCATGAGAAATTTTATTATAATATTCTTACTACGTCTAACTTGCCGGCTAGTTGTATATGGATTGAATAAACATCAATTCTAAGTTATGAGTATACATTGTGGCGAATGGGGATTCTATGAATACGCAAGCATTATAGGTGGGGCTGCTTTTGAGAATTTTTGGTTCCCCTTTATATCTAATCCGATTTTCTTTTGGGCAACATAAAGTAGCGATCAATTCTTAGCAAATCCAATCATATTACTCCACATTTAACAAGTTAATGCCACTAGCAACAACCATCTATAACTCACTTTCTTCCACCACCATCTCCTTTTTTTGCCACAAGGTCTATATCTATTGTTCCAAATGACTAACGAAAGACGAAAGCCTCTTGTAGCCAATATCTCTATTATTCTCATGCACAGATCGGTTGGCATAGTTCATTTGGAACTATATATATACATCCATTGTGTTGGAACTAATATTAGGTTTGATCCATTGACGTTTTATACGTATATTCAAATGGTTTAAGTGACACAAGTAGATAAATGATATACGTATTAACTAATTAGGTCTTGTGGATAAGTTGAATGAAGACAAACTTTATGGTGAAAGTATTAAACAATTATAAAAAGGTGATTTGGTGAAAGTCTTAATTGATTACTTAATACGACAATGAAACATACTCTAATATTTTTTTTAGATATACTTGAAAACTTAAAATCAGTAAAGTTCGATTATTAAAATACTCTTAAAATTGGTAACAACTTTTATAACAGAATTAATAGTTTAAATATAATTTAATACTTAAACGTTATCATTTTTCGTTTATAACTTATAAATTTTTTTTATCACAATAACTACAATTGAACTCGTAAATTGCATTATAGGTCACTAAAAAACACAAGTTTGCAAGTATAATTATTTGTCATTAACATCGTTAGTATTCGTCTATTAAGACAATATAACACTAACAGTTTAATTATAAATCACAACATATTTATATTTGGATTGTGAACATATTTTTCGCATTATGAGGTCATCCCATTGTATGCAAAATTTATATATTTTGATTTTAATATTAATTTCAAATACAACCGTCTCTTAAGGGCAGTTTAATTTAGCAATGACCGAATCAAAGCTTTTAAATGATTTGTTGATGCTGAGTGAACATGCTTTCGGATAAATGATTGTTTTATTTTTATTTTATTTTCTATTTTTCCTCCGAAAGAACAATATATTAAGCAAAGGAAATATATAAATATAATAAAAAATCCACCACAAGGAATATTAGACGATAAATGGCCCAAGCCTAATTGTGAGTTTTGGGTCCATTGAGGTTTATAGATATAATTATATTATAAATATTGTATCAATAATATAATATCTCCTAAGGGGTTTTTTTATCATATGGTATCAAAGCACGTCTTTAGCCACCCTATCAAGCCCTTGTCTCCGCCATTTATCTGTTCTTCAAAAAAATCGGATTAAACCCTGTACGGTCATTGTTTTAACCATAACTCTCAAACCGTAAGGAGTTAACTTACGCCGTCAGTGCTATTGGTATCACAAATAAATTTTAAAGTTAAGTATACAGGAATCGTTGTCGTTGCCATAAAGACGCGTTGGCACGCTCACTATATTTCTTATAACTCTCAACCCACTTATATTTAGCTAACTCCCTCATCAGCCATGGATTCATAATTAAACCCCGAAGCCGAAGAAACTACTATCGGAATCGTTGCCTCCACTGATCGAATGCTCCATTATAAGTCATGACATTTGCCAATGTAAACAAAAATCACTCTTTTTTATATTGCTTTTATCCGTTGCATTTGGGTCATATCAAACACTTGATTCTTTATCAAAATAATTATTTTTATTTTAGTTTTATTTTTAGTAATTACAGTTTATTTTTTAATTTGAGTTTTCTCGATTTCACCGCTCTAGTTGTGGGGAGCATTAGATGTGATAACGATTTATTTGATACCTTTTTAAAGGGTCATTTAAGCGTAAAATCGTATTTATATGATTAAATATAACCCCAAATCGTTTCTTTTTACATTTTAGATACTTGGGATGAGAATTTCTGGAATTTGGAGCTTTTTGGGCGAAAAAGAGAAGAAAACAACAAAGTCGCAAAAAACCTGTCAGGAAAGAATGCCTGATGGCGTCACGTTATACCCTGTGACGCCGTCAGCCTTTAATCTTGGAGCTAGAAGATTTTAAACATGACGCCTCAGAAATCTTATGAGGATTTAACCTTGACGGTGTCAGGTGTATTTAGAAGATGGACGTCACTTGTTAAAGTTATTAGAGACGGATCAGAAGGCTTAAAGAATGACGTCGTCAGACTCAACCTGACGGCGTCAGAAGATAAAGAGTGACAGCATCAGAAGGGCGACTTGCATAAGAAGAAACCCTAATTATGGTGGTCTGACGGCATCAGGATCTATAACCTGACACCGTCAGCTTTGTAAATCTATATATACTTTTTGAATTTTTATTCATTAGGGTGACACTTTTGGAGACTCAAACCCTAGATGAATTTGGTACTTCTTGTAAGGCTTTTACAGCCTATTTTCACCCATGTTTTATTGAAGTTAAGTTCTCTTTTAATTATTCAATATGTCTATGTGTAGTTTGGTTACTTGTTTTTCTTTTCTTCCTATTAACATGCTAGCTTAAGTTTATTAATGTTTGCTTACATCTAATGAAACATAGTTATTGATTATTGTTGCGTTATCTATTGTTTAGTTGATTGATTCACGTTAGGCTAAGAAAAGTGGTTGACTTCATTTGTGTAACCAGCTTGAATGTCTTAGAAAACATAACCATATGTGCAATATAGGTTTTTCTCGTTATATTTAATGTGTGAGTTAATGTGTATGATCCTATTATAGCATAATTGACTTACGGTTGTAGGTGAATTGATATTTATAGAGTTGGGGAATTTAACACAGCCCCATGACTGGTAGCAACCATAAAAACTGCATTGTGACATTCAACAATTCAATAAAAGATAACTATGGAGTAATTAAGTCTAAGTAAACACGTTTGTTTCATCATAAGTAGTTCACCACATTTACTTTTCTTGTTATTTTAATTTTTGTTTTATAAAAGTAGCTTTGAGTTAGTTGATTAGCAACTAATTCTGCCCATTTATCTAAAAATCGAGATTTTTACTTGCTTTCATTAAAATATAAAAATACAAAAAAGAATCATCCTTCACTTTTAGGCTTAAATTGTCATACACTTCAACCTAACAACACTATTCCCCTAGAGAACGACCAATCCCCCGGACATACCTATACTACACTACAACGACCAGGTAAACTGCCTAGAGTATTGCAAGCTTCTCAAGATCCCTTGAGAAGTAAAACCTTTTGTTAGGTCGCAACCCTCACATCAATGACAGATGGCCTAAGCCAGATTATGGGCTTTGGTTTCGTTAGATTTTCTAGATGTGATTACATTTTAAATATCGTATCAATAATAAAATATCTCCTACAAGGTTTTCTCTCATTCAAAAGTGTTGCATATTTATGGCCCATAGCTGAATTCTATTTAGGATGTATACGGGCCTTTGGCCTATCTTGCTATCCATGTTTTGTATTGTATTTATAATTCGAATGAATCATAATTGACGTTATTAGGATTAATCAATTCAAATATGGTATTAGAGCCTCAAGTTCTTCTTACACAAAACCCTAAAAAACCCTATTTGACCTTTTGCAATTCGTCAACTTGTAATATTTTTCCCTTCTTTTTCTTCTTTTTAATTTTAATGCTTAGCTTACTTGCTTCACATTAATCTTGTCATAGCATCATACGGGAAACACACCACCAAATCCGCCTAAACGAAAATATGATAAAGATTATTTAATTGTTAGTATCAAAGCGTGTATCTCCATTCCCCTTGATTTAGACAAGCTCAACTACGACTGATGGAGTTCATTATTTAAATGGCTTGATAGACCTATGATGTGGATCCTCATCTAGATGCCCACGAACTTCCATCACTCCTATTGATCCTCTTCATGAATCTAATGACTCTCATGTGGTTATATGGATGTATTCCACTATCTCTCTTAAACTTGTTGATATGGTCATTGATGATAGTGCTACCACCAATGATGTTTGGGAACACATCAAGGACATCTTCCATGATACTAAAGAAGCTCGAATTATTCAGCCTAACAATGAAATTCGTAACATGCACATTGGTAGTCTCCCAGTTACCGATTACTTTCAATAAATCAAATGTTAGGGCGATCGTCTAGCTAACCTTGGTACCAAGGTAAGTGAATCGAGCCTTTTTACATATGCCATCAATGGACTTCGTATCAAATGAGTAATGATTGGCATGACTAATTGGCAAGCCCAATTTTATGCCTAAAAAGTATCACCATACAATTGGCAAGATCAATGGTAAGTTTGAGGAGAGAGAAATTATGCAATCCATGTGTTAAACAATGAATAGATTAGGTACAATAGTAGACACATGAGTTAGGCATCTAAATCATTTCCCATATCAAATTTCCCAAGATCGCACGAGTCATTCGTCATAGGGAAAGGCTCCCTACTTTTGAAATAGTCTATTCTATGGTTCTATTTTAGGAGAATGATATGCTTAACCAAACTTATGCTATGTCATCTCTCCACGATACATCATCTTCTCCTACGGTTCTTGTTTCTACCAACATGGGCAATGACAAGTCTAACACTATGAGCACTTCAGGCATTGAACAAGTCTACCAAGCATCAATAATATTTAAGTAAACAAGCTCTCTAAGATCTATGGCAGAAAAGTCACAACCCTCATCAAGCAACCAAGACCAGGTGTCAGTAGAATTCCAAAACGAAAGTAATCCTGAATCAAGTTGTTTAAGTCAACTAATTCACCTAAATATCTACCTCTAACAGTACCCCTCGAGCCCTACTCCCAAACCCATGACCCATCCCTTCAATTCCCTCTATCCTTCACCCACAGTCATTGATTAGTTTTAAGATAAAACAATGTAGGAAATTTATCATAAAGTCTAAAATCGCCTATCCACATATCAAACCAAAATCCAGTATCTTCCCCGTTTCCTACCCTTTTTATAAACAACGTCTCAAGATTTATACCTACTTTCTCCATGTCACAAGCTACTTTTAATGATTGTTTGATTACTGTTCTAAATGAGCAGTCTAAATAATATAAAATTACCAACATAATTTTTTATTTATTATTTTTTTTAATTTTTGTTTAGCATTGAGTGAGATATATTGTTTGATACATGTTAGAGAGCATTTACAAAGAGAAATTTATAAATTATTCGAAACAAATGTTTGATTAAAAAAAATTAAATTAAAGAGTGTTGTAAAAAAATTATTAAAACGATAAAGGTTGCACAAAAATCTTAATTTCAAGTAAGGTTGAGCATCGCAGACCCAAATCCAACCGAGACTGAGAGGATCGACCGGGCCTACCGAAAACTGAACGAACCAAAGACCAAAGACCGGACCGGTCTTACGTAAAACCCGACTATTATGCATTCTTGGATCGGACCGACCGAAGGACCAGACCGAACACATTCGGTCCGGTCCTCGATCTAAGGTTTTGGGCTAGTTCAGTCTCGGTCCGGTCTAGTTTTAGCCGGTCCGGACCAGTTTTAGACGTTTGATCACCCCTAATTTCAAGTATTAGACTACCCATAATAAGGCCATGACAACGCCTCTTGTGCCAAGGAGGAACACTCAAAGACGTGTCCACCTTATTACCCTTACCCTGTATAACGTGTCTTAAGTACTTTTGGGGGAGAACTTAGTCGTTCAGACGACCGAGTTCTGAAAGTTGAGATTGTGTGCATGTGTGCGTGTGTGTGTATGTTTGTGATTTTTGTTTTTGTGATTTATATTTTTGTTTAAGTGGAGTATGTTTTATTAGTGATGTTGGTTGTGTTATTAAACTATGTTAAATGGTGATGTTTTTTTTTAAAGAGAAGCTGATTTTGAGCTGAGTTGGCGGTGATAATATTGGTTACGGTGATCTCTTATTACTGCTAGCTTTATATTAACGTCATGGACTCGAGGGGTTAATGATTGTCTTGATTCCGGTCCTTCACTTAAATATATTATTGAGTAAATTACATGGATGGTCCATGCGGTTTGTCAAAAGTAACAACCTTCATCCCTCGAAGTTTGAAGTTGCATTCGTAGTCCCTAAGTTGGTAAACAAATAACACGGCCGGTCCTTTAGTTTAACAGGTGTTAAGTAAGTTCTGTTATCATTTAAGCATTAGTCCCTTTGGTTAAAGATCGTTGCATCGTCTATCCTTAATACTAACGGCTGTTTATAATTTTAAGTTTCCATATGTTTTTATCCATTTTTACACGTTCTTGTCTGTTTTTATACGTTTTTATCCGTTTTTGTCTGTTTTTATACGTTTTTCTACGTTTTATATGTTTTCGTCCGTTTTTGTTACGTTTTTATACGTTTCCATACGTTTTTATACGTTTTCGCTCGTTTTCTTACATATTGATACATTTAATCTGTTTTCGTCCGTTTTTCTTATGTTATTATCCATTTTTGTCCGTTTTTATATGTTTTCATCCGTTTTTATATATTTTCATTCGTTTTTCTTATGTTTTTATGCGTTTTTGTCCATTGTTATATGTTTTTGTGTGTTTTTTTATATGTTTTCGTACGTTTTCTTAACTTGTCATATGTTTTTATAATGTTTTGTCCATTTTTATATGTTTTTCGTACGCTTTTATCCTTCTTTATACCTTTTCATTCATTTTTGTAAGTTTTCGTTCGTTTTTATACGTTTTTGTCCCTTTTTTTATGGATAAAAACGGGTGAAAATATTTAAAAATGGACCACAAAACAGACAAAAAGTTATTTGTACTCTTTAAATACATTTTAACGACATGGACAAAAAGTATTTGTGGCCCGTATTTATATGTTTTCGTCCGTTTTTATGGAAAAACGAATGAAGACATAAAAACGAAAGAAAAGTGATAAAAATATATGACACCTTAAGAAAACATATGAAAATGTATAAAAACGGATAAAAACGTATGACAGCTTAAGAAAAACGGAAGAAAACGTATAAAAATAAATAAAACCGTATGACAACTTAAGAAAAACGGGCGAACACGTATAAAAACGGATAAAAATGTGTGAAAATGTAATAAAACAAAAAAAACGGATGAAAGCGTGTGAAAACGCGGCGAAAATAGACGAAAATTTATAAAAACGATCAAAAACGTTTAAAAACGGACGAAAAAAACTGATAAAAACGTAAGAAAACGTATAAAACAGATGAAAACCTGTAAAAACGGATAAATACATATGAAAATTTTAAATTATAAACAACCATTATTATTTCGGATAGACGATGTAACGATCTTTAACCAAAGGGGCTAACGTGTAAATGATAACGGAACTCACTAACACCAGTTAAACTAAAAGACCGGTGGTATTATTTGTTTCCCAACTTAGGGACTACCAGTGCAATTTGAAACTTCGAGAGACGAAGGTTGTTATTTTTGACAAACCACAAGTAACATCCATGTAATTTACTCTGTATTATAATGATAGTTCCTCTATAAATTTTGTTAAGAAAGAGTGACTAATAAAAACTGAGTTATACTTTAGGAGAGCGCGTATGACATAAGATACTTAAGGTAAATCGCAGGCTACATAATGGGACGACTAGTCTAGGGATCACGGTCCACTCATAATTTATTTGGATCCTTAGCATCTCATTTTACTCTACCAAATAACATGGCCTTTGACTGATTCAGGCTTGGCTGCTAAGTTATTTTATTAAGAAAACAAAATTATATGAACACGTTTATGTGTTTTGTGAAGAATTATGAAGATTAAAATTTAAGAAATTTTTTCTCAATCTGAAAACACAATTATTGTCGGTCTTTTTTGAAGTTTTTGTTAATGAAAGAAACCCAGTTACAACTTTAAAAATGCTGAAACCAGAATGACGTACTAAATCATTATATCTGAATTATACGAGGGTGACACGGTGTCATCTGAATAAAAAATGTTGCCACATAATTGAATAATGACGTTATCAATCAGTAAATGCAGTAAAACTCTGTAAACTAGTCGAAACTTAAGTTTATCTTGTATCAATAAAATACTAGCGGGGTACCCGTGTAATGCGACGGCGGGTACCCAGTGACTAATTTTGTGACAAGCAACTATTTTTCATTTATACCGCGTGTTGCAGCGGGGTTGATTTTTAGCCGACATATTTTTTTTCTTTTTTTTATTGTAACTTTTTGGTTTCATAATTTTTATAATATTTGTATAAATATAAATCATAAGCCACTCGTAAAGCAAAAGTAAAATGTTCATGTTTTAGGCTGCTGCTGGATCTTGAATAATGTATTAATTATATTGTACTTTGTGGTTAAAAAATTGTATATTTTGATGAGGGGTGTTTTTAATAGTGTATTAATTGTATTAGGTGAGTATTCTTTTATTAGTTTTATGTGTGCTTTGAGTCCTTGTAAATAATGCTTATAAGGTAGTATTTTTTACTTAAAGGGTATTTTAATGACTACTATTTAATAGCATTAATTTTTTTGATAGAAAAGTGGTCTGGAAATGACTCCATGCTTAATTTTGTTGTACCATATGCTTGTTTTGTTGTAATTCTCAAAATTTAGTGTATTAAAGTGTTGTAAACCATGCTTTATTTCTTGTAAGTCTGAAAATTTTGAAAAAAGATTCATTTGTGCATTATATGTAGTATAAATATATCCAGATAACAGTTAAATACTCCTATTAATTTGCCTTTTGTAAATTAAGTTTTAGGAAAAAGAAGCATAGTGGAACTCACATCACAAGGTAACAAAGGTGCATACATCATCTTCTACCACCAAAAAAACATACCTTGCAAGTATCATTATTTCAACTCGTCACCATTAAAATGATTAATGAAGTGGGAAAGTAAAGTTACATTTTTTAGGCCACATTGGCCATTCCCCACATAAATATTAATATGTTATTTCTCTTTATGAAAGAAATAGTATCGTCATTGCTTACGATTGATATTTGCTTCTTTTTCTTTTAAAAAAACCTTCAAAGTTTTTTGTTCGAATGAACGAAGCTCTCTAGAAAAGCATGTGCAAATTATTCATTACTTCATCTACTTTTTTTTAACAAAAAATTTAATTAGGCCAAAAAAAAAGGATTCGATTTACTCGGAAGTTCATTCATTACCTAATCCATTATATCTAATTTGCAAGTTTAGAATTCTCCATCATCCTGACCATGTAGCTAATCCAGCATGAACTATTGTTTCTTCTAAGATGTTAACGGATAAAGTTAATTCATTGTAGAATAACTATACAGATAGTTGGCACGTTTTCTTTAAGGGAAAGACATACACACGCTCTAATGTAACCTAAGACTTAATTTATTATAACTGTCGATTGTTTACTGAACTCACAAGCATTTTGGTTGGAAGGCCACCTATAAAAGGACATTAGACGACAAACCTGTTAAGAGGGTGATAGCTGGTACAGGTTTGGTGAGTGGTGACGATTAGTTAACTACATGGTATACTGTGTTGATTGTTAGAATATGTGAATCATAACAATACTATAAACACATAAACACTAAAGAGTACGCAGTGGAAATAGATCAAATACAAGTAATTAAATTAACCGAATATAAAAAATGCGCACCTTTGTGATTTCTAGCAAGAACAAGAAATCAATGAACAAGAACTATAAACCCTAATTAGGTTTATATATGGATCGACTTTGTGTTAGTCGAATAGGGCAATCACCACGTTAGCAAAAGTATGCCAACACTTCGTTCTTAAACACACGTACTAATAGCGTTTCAATTAGAAAAACTATGTTCTTAATTCACGAGCAAGCACTCAAGAATAAGAGATGAGAAAGTGATTTGGCTTGCTAATGAACCAAGGGATGAGAAGAATGAATATAAGAGGCCATGTATTTATACTATCTCAAACTTGGAGCAAAAGGCAATCCCAATCCATGTGGGATATGGGTTTCGGCCAAACATTATCCCAAGGGGATATTCCAGAACCTTCTTGCCTTACAATTTCATCTCTAGTCCTTTAACTTTTGTCTAACGGTCGTTAGGTACCGTTAAGTGCTTATTTCGTGAATTTAATAATTATTCGTCACTAAAACAATAATTATTAATTAATTGAAACTCATACGTAAAGTGTGCAATCCCGAAGTCTCGAGTTCGAGTCCGGACATATTCATTAATTATATCCGTTAAAACTAAAAGCTCCCACTCGGATATACATTAATGTAATAATGACAATGGTTAGTCTAGCATAACACGCCAATGTCCCCAGAACGATCACGAGTATGGTTTCCTGGAAAAAACCACATTTGATGATTCGTCATCATACTTATCCTTTTGATTCTAATACTATGTTAATATGGATATGGATCGAAGTCATTCCATAATTAACTAGTGTTTCTCGTTATTTATGATCAATCAAGATTACCAATTCATCTGAACGCATTCCAGATAGACCTTTGGCATGGCTATGCAAACATCTTGTTAATCCTACGAGTGGCCAAATAGTATTAAACTTCAAAACAAATTTGAAGGAACCAAATCCTGTATTGACTACAAGCATAACCTATGAACTTTGCATCACGTCTGAAAATAATCCTTATAACTACCAGTTACGGATAGCGTTAGACTATCTCACAGAAAATGAGCTACATCCATAGTAGTTACCTGGTATCTCAAGTCTGAGGATAAATATTCATGATTTACTATAATGACAACATCCATAAGTATAATTATGTAATTGGGATTTTGTCATATATCCAATTTTTCATTTATTGAATATCATGTGAATTTGGCATGTCCACGCATCAATATATTTTAATTATATTATACCAAAACTCAGATTTGTCTTAGTTCAATGATACTCCCATATCATTAATTGACAAAGGACCATTTAGAATAACTTTAAGTTATTCATGGATTAAACATGCAAATATAGGATACAATATTTTATAAATGGAAATAAACATAACAAAATACTTCATTTCATTTGAATAATTATTGTTTACAATATCCTTTATCCAAATACTAACCACAGATCTACATGAAACTACTAGTTGAACGAAGTCCAATGCCATTAGCATGTTGAGTAAGCTTCTCCTTAGGTAAAGCCTTCGTAAATGGGTCAGCTAGATTATTATCTGTGTAAATTTTGAGTAAATTGATTTCACCTATATCGACTTGTTCTCGAATATAGTGAATCTTCTAGGAAAATGTGTGGCGCCCTTCATCACGCCAGGTTCATTGGCGAATGTAACTGCGGCAGAGTTGTCACAATACATATTAATAGGTAATTCAATTGACGGCATAATACCAAGCCCTGAAATGAATTTCCTAATCCAAACAGCTTCCATCGCAGCTTCCGATGCAACAATATACTCAGCTTCTGTAACAGACATCACAATTGTTGTCTGCTTCTTGCTCTTCCAGTCAACTGCTCCTCCATTAATAAAAAAAACATAACCCATCTGAGACTTTGTATCATCTTTATCAGTTTCAAAGGACGAATCACAGTAACCTGTAACTTCAAGTTCTGCTTCTGGATTTCCCCCATACACTAGAAAGATATCTTTAGTATTCCTTAAATACTTAAGAATGCTTTTAACAGCGTGCCAGTGCTTTCCACCTGGATTCTGTTGATAACGACTGGTCATATTTTGTGCAAACGCCACATCAGGTCTTGTGCATCTAACTGCATACATGATAGATCCTACTGCTGAAGCATATGGAACTTTCTTCATGAGTGCAACCTCTTCAGGTGTTGAGGCACATAGTTTGCTACTTAAGCCGTGTTCTACTTGCATTGGCAAATATCCTTTATTGGAATTTTGCATATTAAATCTCTTCAATACTTTATCAATGTAAGCACTTTGACTTAATCCAATCAACCGCTTTGATCTATCTCTGTAGATCTTGATTCCAAGGATGTATGCTGCTTCTCCTAAATCCTTCATAGAAAAACATTTACCAAGATAGGCTTTAACTTCTTTTAAACTTGGTATTTGATTTCCTAAGATTAATATGTCATTGACATATAGGATAAGGAAAGTAACATTACTCCCACTAGCTTTCTGGTATACACATGGCTCATCAAGATTCTGAGTAAATCCAAAACTTTTTATTTCAGCATCAAATCTTTTATTCCGTTGACGTGATGCTTGCTTCACTCCATAAATGGACCTTTGAAGTTTACATACACGGTTTGGAAAGTCTGGATTCACAAACCCCTCAGGCTGCGCCATATAGATGTCTTCATCTAGGCGACCATTTAACAAGGCGGTTTTGACATCTATTTGCCATATCTCATAGTCATAGTAGGCAGCTATGGCTAAGAGAATCCTAATAGCTCTAATGTCAGCTACAGGAGAAAAGGTCTCCTCGTAGTCAACACCAAATGTTTGAGTATAGCCTTTAACTACCAAACGAGCCTTATAGGTGTGTACAATGCCATCCATGTCTGTTTTCTTCTTGTAGAGCCATTTACTTCCAACTACCTTAGCATTTGGAGGTAGGTCTACTTCTTCCCAGACTTCCTTGTCTTTCATGGACTGCATTTCCCCATTCATAGCACTCTGCCATTTCTCCTTTTCAGGACCATTCATGGCAGCCTTATAACTAGTAGGTTCATCAAGATATAAGACATAGACGTTCGGGTGCTTTCACAGGTCTTGAAGATCTGCGAATGGGTACCACTTCCACTTCAGGTGGAGGACCTAAACTCTCAGGTTCCACAGGAAGTGAGCTAGTGTTTTCAGAAGGTGCTTTATCTTCATCTTCTAGATCATAAACTCTCCCACTGAATTCTTGAGATATGAGATTCTTTTCAAAGAAATCTCCATACCTAGCCACAATGACTTTATTCTCTGGTGGAAAGTAAAAGTAGTAACCCATTGTTTCCTTTGGGTATCCTACGAAGATAAACTTAACAGATCTCTGTTGGAGTTTATCTGGTGAATCACGTTTAACAAACGCGTCACAACCCCAGACCTTTAAGTAAGAAAAGTTGGGAGCTTTTCCTGTCCATAATTCATATGGAGTCTTATCAACCTTCTTAGTTGGAATCATATTCAATATGCGAATTGCAGTTTCAAGGGCATAATCCCAAAAGGATAAAGGTAGAGATGTAAGATTAAACATTGATCGTACCATGTCGAGCAAAGTACGATTTCTCCTTTCAGACACACTATTTTGCTGTGGAGTATAAGGAGCCATGAGATGCTGGACTATGCCACACTCAGCTAGATAATCTTTAAACTCTTGGCTTAAATATTCACTGCCTCTATCGGATCAAAGTGCCTTAATCTTCTTACCGAGTTGTAATTCTACTTCACTTTTGAAAACCTTGAAGCTATTAAAGACTTCATGTTTATGTTTAAGTAAATAAACATAACCATAACGACTATAATCATCCGTGAAGGTTATGAAGTAGCTAGCACCGAGTTTTGACACATGTCTAAGTGGACCATATATATCAGTGTGTATTAATCCAAGTAGTTCTGTTGCCCTTTCCACTTGATGTGAAAAAGGTTTCCTTGTCATCTTACTAGATATGCAGGATTCGCATTTATCAAATGGTTCATCATTGATCTTTTGCAAAAGCCCATCATGTTGCAGCTTTTCCATGCGATCCTTGCCTATATGAGCAAGAAGACAGTGCCAAAGATAAGACGAATCCAATTTAGACTTGATTCTCTTATTACTAATGCTATACACAGAATTATTTCTATTAGACACATGGAATTTTCCATATCAATTTCAAACACACCATTTATTGAAATTGCATTAAAGTAAAAAACATTATTTAAAGAAACAGAAATTCCATTATTAATAAATGTGTGAACAAAACCATTATCCAATAACAAAGAAACTGAAACAACACCCCTAACAATAGAGGGTGCATAATGACAATTATTCAATACTAGTATCAACCCCGAAGGTAAAACTAAATCGAAAGTCCCTATGGCTTCAACTGCTGCACGTATGTCATTCCCTACGTACAAATATCTTTCTCCATAGGCCAGCTTCCTTGCTCCTCTAAGTCCCTGCGACGTATTACAAATGTGATTACCATATCCTGTATCATATATCCAGGAATTATTCTTACGAGGAAAAGAAAATAATTCAATCATAAACATACCTGAAGTGCTTGCGACGTTACCAGGCATTTTACTCTTGTTGAGGCGCAACTCCTCTAGTAACAATGGACAGTTCCGCTTCTAATGACCAGGAGTGTTGCAATAGTGACAAGAAGCCATATCCTTGTTGGGAGTTTCCTTCTTCTTAGGAGGAGGAATTTGCTTCTTAGGCTTCTGTTGGTGAGTCGCAACTTGTTTGCCTTTTCCATTACCAGTGCCTTTACCCTTGTAGTTCGCATGTTGCGGTTAGTTGGGTTTCTTCTTGGTGATCCTACCTCCTTGTATAGCCATTACAGCAGGTGTAGGTGCCTTCTTATTCAGGCCTTTCTCATAGTCAATAAGCATTGCATGAACTTCACTTACTATCTTCCTCTTGCAATGCATATTGTAGTTGCGTACAAACTCACTATACAAATCCTGATTAAGGGATCGCAAGATGAGACCAATACATATGCTTTCCTGATATCCACAACCGAGTCGCTCCAATTGGTCCAAATGATGTTTCATTTACAATACGTGGGCACTCATGGATTTTCCTGCTTCCTGCTTACAATTGTGCAGAGATTCTATTAAGTCATATAATTCTGCAGCAGGCGGTTTCTCAAACATTCATCTGAGTTCATCAATCATGTCCCTGGGTCCATAGTGCTCAAACTGTTTCTGCAATTGAGTATCCATCCCAGCCAATATGAGACAAGCCACATCATTGTGCTTTTCATATGCAACATTGTATGCATCCTTCTGTGCTTGTGTTGCATCATCAGCAGGTTTCTCAGGTGGAGGTTCACCAAGATAATCATATCTTTTGGCCATCCTTAAGGTGATTCTTAAGGATCGAAATCAATCATTGAAATTTTCACCAGTCAACTTGTCTCGATCAATCATTTGCTTGAACGCAGAACTCATGTTGCTCATATTAGTGTTTTCAGGTGTAACCATTTCTACAGGAAAAAAAATTCAAAAGTTAGTACTTTCGATAATAAAATTTCAAGAAAATTGAATACCCTTAGTTCATAAACATATAACCATTTAATTTTACATTGAAAACTAGGATCCAAATTGACATATATAGGTTCATCACATCAGTTGATCTGCTAGTGATGACGGTATTCAATAAGGTACGAGACATGTCCTAATTGCCAATATTCAATTGCAATTCCTAGAAAGGATGGGATTTACATATTTGCCAACCGCAGTTGCAATGTAAGCATGTTTTATCCCCATCTTATGCCTTGAGTGATCAGAACCTGCTATCAACTTAATTAAGTTAACCAACTTAAGAAACATCAAACTTACATAATTCCACCACACCAGTTGATCGGCT
The DNA here is from genome assembly GCA_030686995.1 of Artemisia argyi. NCBI lineage: Eukaryota > Viridiplantae > Streptophyta > Magnoliopsida > Asterales > Asteraceae > Artemisia > Artemisia argyi. The sequence continues at coordinate 171,864,002 of CM060701.1, read as the reverse complement.
AGTGATGAAATCATGTAATTTGCCCTTCTATTGCAATCTAGTCAGGTTACGCCCTGACGTAGACCCAATTTTAGGTGTTTCCGTTTCATTGGATGACATATAACTTAAATTTTAAGGGTAGTAAATTTGATGTGTGTAATCAAAATATATGCACAAAGATGTCATGCATTCATCTTGTAGCATATGTTTCATGTAAAAAACTTTTACTCGTTAGTTTCTTTACGAGCTTAAATCTCCAAAGTTTTGATTGAGGCATTGAGAAACTTACAACTTTGCCTTAAGTGCTTCGTAGTTATCATGGATGTTAGGTAAAACTAAATTTTGACTCACAGGCGAGCGTCAAGCCAGAATGGAGGCTCACTAAGGCCGCAATTTAATGCTAAGCCACCTTATACCCACTTTAATAGTTTGTCAAAAATAGTTTCACCTTCCAACCACTTAATACAGTCGCGATCAATCAACCAAAAGTTCAAGATTTATTTGTAAGCTCAAAACAAGATTTCACCATTATTAAGTCCATTTAATATTTTAGTTTTTGAAATTACCCTTTTGTTACTATCATGTCACATAACATATAAAACAAAGTAATTAAATAAAATAAACAAACAACAACAATAATGGACATGCAAATTAAATCAATTTAAAACACACAATTGATTAATACACGATCTTAATAGGGTCTTCCCAAATTTTATAATTAATTAAATTTAGTAATCTTTATAGTCATAATATTTACTAAACAACCATACCAATTATAATCAAATCGCATAAAATAAGCATGAAATCTACAAATCACCATAATCCATAACAACACATGCATGGTTTGTCATGGATGTCCACATTGCACATATTATAACATATAATCATGTCAATAAAGGAACGCAACCAAAACGGCATATCACCAATATTCATTTATATTTACACATAAATATTGCATGCAACCTAGGGTTTCTACTAGTTTTATAACAAAATTCACAAACTCTAATTTTCTTTTCAATTAAAAAAAATTGACATTTATATAAAAATAAATATAAATCGACAATTAAAACAAATAAAAATTCTAGGATTTATGAAAAATTTAAAAAACATAAGAACACCAAGCATGTAATAATCATAACGATTCAATTTTATGTGTTTCGGTAATTAATTACAATGTATTAACGGCTCTTGATGCCTGATGAGTGCTCAAACACTCATCGTTTTTGATATATTTAAACTGCCAAAACGCACAAAAACAATCAAAAAGATATCAAAATACTTAAATTATCCCAGGGATTGTGTTTTATGTGTTTTGAAAGCAAAATGTGCAAAAACAAAGAAAAAACGTACAAAGTTTGCAGTATTGGCAGTTTCAGTCCCCCAAGTTTCAAAACTTGTCAAATTTAGTCCCTAAGCATTTATTTTGAAAGGAAAAGTCAACCCAAGGTTTTAAAAGTCAAATAATCACAGAATATTACACTTGGGTTGCAAGTTTTCTAAAATTACAAGTTTAGTCCTTAAAAATCCAAAAATAGCAAAAGTGGTCCCTGGGAATTTTTGAAATTTGGAAAAAGTGGAAAAGTGCAAATCTGGTCCTTGTATTATTGGCATTTGGCAACATTGGTCTTATGGTTACTTTGGATGAATTTCCATTTCAGCCCCTCATCTTTCCTAAATTACAAAATTGGTCCTTGTAACCAATACTAACCAACCGGACCCTATTGTTAAATACAAACCCAAAACAAACCCAGTCCACCCAAAAGCCCACCACAAGGCCCAGTCCTTTTTATTAATAAACCCAGAGTTGACCCGGTCAACTCTTACTTCTTCCCAACCAGCCAGCGTGAAACCAGGGCATACATCCCCCCCCCTCTCCTCACCTTTTCACCAACCAAGCCCCCCACAATAAATTCCCCTCACCTAACTAACCCACCACCATAAATGCCCTCACCTACACCCACCAATATCACTCATTTTTACCCCGACATGGTTTTGGCGCCAAAATGCCAATCAAAGGCTAGGATCATTCAAGACCTAATTGAACGATGGGGATTTGGTCAGAAGGTCAACAAATTGACATTGGGACTCTCAGTTTTCAAATTGGAGCCATGTGGAAGACTTAGGGCATTAGTTTAGGTCGATATATATAGTTTAGCTCATATGAGCTTTGTAATGTGTAATTTTCTTAGTTTTATTGTATTTTCAGTTTATTTTCAAAGCATTGTAACTCTTTTTATTAATGAAAGTTTAGTTTAAAGCTTAATTCTCATTTTCACTTTTCAAAGTCTCAATTTAAATTTCCAAGTTCTAATTAAAGTTTCTAATGTGAGTTAAAGTAATTCAGAAGCTTATGTAAACTTAAAAACAAGGTTTGGAAAGCTTTATAAGCTTGTAAGATCATACTAGGCTCAGTTTTAAATATTTACTAAAAAATCAAGAAAAATCAAAAATAAATGAAAAATTGGTGGAAAAGAAAAAGAAAGCAAGGAGCACAGTGTATTTAGGATGGCTGTGGGTTAGGTACCTCATGGGAGGGCATAGGATTGGTTAACTTGGTTCCTTGGTTCCTAATCAATTGGCTTGGAAGGCTATTGTGAGCTTATCTTTTCATTTCTACTCTATTATATAGTGTAGTTGTTTGTTACTGATTAAATTACTCAATTGTTGCTTAGATATAGTAGTTTTATGCATTAGATTGTGTTGAGCACTTGTTTGAATCTAGTTTTTATATCAAACTGATTTTTAAGGAGTGTTTGGATAAGTGAGTTCCCTGAGCTCACTTGTGTTTCTGTGGTCATTTTCTGTTTAAACAAGTTACAATAGGTCTAAAGCAGTTAACCAAATCATAAAACACTTAGGGTAAATTGCTAAAAGTCAAAATTACATTCTAAATCTCTTCACAGTTAACTGTGAAGGATTTTAGGTTCATAAACCCATCATTTAGCTTATAAGTCATAACTCTAGCTTAATTTAGGTTAAATATAGCTTATAGTAACTTATTAAGTCAGTATTAGTGATTAGAATCTCAAATAAGTCAAACTTGCAAGTTTTCCAAAAAAGTCAATTGTGTCATCTCAGATTTTGATCAAACTTTGGAAGCTTTTAATTTGATGGATACTAGGTTTTAGAGTCTGAGCTTTTACAAGTTTAATCTCTACCACTTTGTTGAATTTTGAGATTTTTTTCAGATTTTATGGATTTTGTTTAGTAGGGCCCACCAGGCCTCAAAGTGAGTTGCAGGGCAAGAAACTTGCCCTGTCTCAGTAGTTCACCCTCACACCACCACCTTTTGTGGTGGTTTGTGGCCACTACAGTGGTCCAAGACCCTTGATTTTGGTTCCCATCAACCCCCCTCCTACCAGGGTTGACTCATTGACCATTTGTTTGACCCCTAAGTCACTAGACCCCACTTGATTTAAGCTTGGAAGTTTGTCCCATAAACTGCATCAGAATACAAATACTTAAGTGCTTATCTTGGCTTTTTGGCTTATTGAGGCTTATTTGTTGTTTTATATCTTCTTATTATTGTTCATCATACTCAGAGAAACCAACATTAATCATTGTGGACCCCACATCTCACCATTTGAGCTAAAAACACTCCACAGTCAACAAAAGTCAACTGTGGGTGTAATAAGCACTTCAAGTGCTTATTCCTTGGGTTAAAACAAAAGTGTCTTTGTTAAAAGTAGTTGTTTTTAGTTTATAATTAGTTTAGGAAAAGAAAAAAATCCAAAAAAACCAATTTTAAAAATAGTGATAGCTTCTATTTAATAGGATTTATCAATTTATTTTTCTTTTTAATTTATTTCTAAGTAGTATATCACTTTTATATTTTTAGAAATTCTATTTTAGGTTAAAATAATTTTATAAATTTTTCCAGATTTTTATTTTGTCTTTTAGTGGTTTTTCTAATTAATTTTAGTTTAATTTAGTTTTAATTAATATTAATCAATTAAATAGCATAATTAGATTTTATATAGTATAACCTAGTTTTTATAATTTTTCTAGCTTTTAATTTAGTTAAAACATTTTTATAAATTTTTCTAGAATTTTTACTGTTCATTTTCTATTTTTTATAATATAATTAGTTTAATTAGTAATTAATAAGTAATTAGAATAATAATTAATTAATTAGCTTAAAAATACATAAAATTAACTTTTTATAATTTTTTAGGATTCCTGTAATGGTTAGTTAGATTTGTAAAATTTTTCTTAATTATCTAAGTCTTTTTAGTATTTTTAATTCTAATTAGTTTTAATTAGTATTAAATAGATAGTTAGTAATTAATTAATAATAAATAATTAAATAGTGTAAAAATAGTTTTTATTTTTCTTAAAATTTTCTTTAACTAATAGTGATTGTGAAAATACCAATTTTACACTTTTAACCCTCCCAGTCCTTCAGTTGTACTTTTCGTTTTGTTCGTCTGTATACGTTTTTAATAAAAACGTAAGTTTTTAGGTTTTGGCTCAAATCTTCGTACTCCAAATTCCCGTAATCAATCACATAGCTTTCCTAAGCTATATTTGTTAATAATTTCCAAATAATTTTCACAACAAACCCTTTTCTGTGAATAACACCCGATTACGAACACGCTAAAGTTACATTTCACACCTCAACGGGATTTAACGACCCGGTGATACATTATATTACCCGGAGCATTGATCTAGGCTATTTGACTTAGTTGACCATTCTTTGGTTAATTTAAGTAAGGTGGTTTGGCATCAATCAATTTATGGCGCCGCTGCCGGGGAGGTGTGCGCGTTTCTGTAGCGTTTTTCGAGATTAGTGTTATCTCACCTCACTCATTGTACAAATACCATCACTTGTGAATATTTTCAAAATCAAAACACATAAAAATGTCATTGACACTTTTCCTAAAGTGTTAAAACACCAAAAAAAGTAAAAAACAACAAAACCATATCGTAACGTTTTCTGATTCGGTTTTCTTTTAAGGTGATTCTTGAAGAGAAACGAATCTGGATTACGGGACGATAACAAAAATATTATCCAAAAAGTTTTTATCCCTAGTACATGCGCACTCGTTCTTCAAGGTCCACTAGCCCATTACGTGAGCTGGTTCGGAAACCTCGAAGACCTCGTAGACATTCTGCACCAACAGTCGGATCTGAGATCCGTACTGTTCCACCTCCAGCTGTCATCATGGCAGCTGAACCCACTATGAACGAGCTTCTCCAAGCACCCGTCGAGGGTTATAGAGATGCTATCGTTGTTCCAACAATCATGGCCGATAATTTTGAGCTTAAAACAGGATTATTAAATCTGGCCACATCACGTCAATTCTACGGTTATGAGAGGGACGATCCTCAAGATCACATTCGATGGTTCAATAAAATCACTTACACCATCAAATGCAAAGATGTCCCCTGTGATGCAATCAAACTTCTTCTCTTCCCATTCTCCCTGGAGGGACAAGCCCGGATTTGGATTGAAAAACAACCTCCACGATCTATTGAGACATGGGAAGATCTTGTGAAAAAGTTCGTGAATGAATTCTTTCCTCCTTCCAAAACCACAAGTCTCAAGAACGAGATCATGAAATTCACGCAGAAATTTGATGAATCCTTTAGTGAGGCATGGGATCGTTACAAGGAGTTGCTCCGAAAATGCTCTCACCACGGTTTCTCTGATCTCATGACACTTGATACTTTCTACAATGGTGTAAGCCAATCCGATCAAGACTCTCTAAATGCCTCCGCTGGAGGTAACTTCTTGAATCGCACCACAAAGGATGCTTTAGAGATCATTGAGAATAAATCTAAGGTCCGCATTCCCCGAAGCAGATCGGTTGTTTCCCAAAGGGATGTTGTTCCTTCTTCTTCATCGCTCGTGGCTCAGTCTAGCACCGATGCTAGACTTGATAAACTCACGGAAGCTGTCCATGCATTTGTTCTCACCCAAAGCAAGAAATATTCTTCTCCTTCTCCACAAGCTGAAATCAAAAAGATAGAAGTTTGTGTCACTTGTGGTGGTCCACATTCATATTATAATTGCACTGCCACCGAAGGCAATCCATTCGAAGTAAATGCAATAGCCGGCAATTCCAACCAAGGAGGTAACCAATACCGTCCTCAAGTGGAACCAAATTATCGGGCTAGCAATCAGGGTGGACCACCCAGATTTCCTCAGAATCCAAGTAGGTTTAATCCTAATCCACCAAGGGGGCCTAATTTTCAAAATCAAAATCCTGCCCCCGTCAATCAGTACCCACCCCAAAGGGGTAATCAAGGGTATTCAACTCCAAATTATCAAGATCCCCTCCCAAACGAGCTCAATAACTACATCAAAGTTAATGAGACCAAAATGAGGGCAATGCAAAATCAAATCTCAAATTTGAAAAATGATTTCCAATCATCAATAACCAAACAGGGTCAAGAGCTGAAGAGTGAGTTGATGCAAACAAACAACAAAATTGATCAAAATCAAGGCAAGATTGAAAATATGATTGCCAGTCTTATGAATCATCTTACTCCACCCTCTACATCAGGAGGTCTCCCGGCTAATACAGTTGTTAACCCCAAGGGTGAACTCAAAGCTATTACTACACGAAGTGGTAAGGCTTATGAAGAGCCGACAGTCCTTCCTATCCCTCCTATTCCTCCTCCTCTTTACCCCGAGGAAGTTGAAATTGAGCCTGAGGCAACCACGGACAAGGTGCAATTTACTAGCCCACGAAGTACCGCACACGTCCACCCTCAGGTTGTTCCAGAAATTGTACCAAAATCTGGACTTGTACCAAAACCGGGAGTTGTATTTGAACCATCAACAACTCCTGGAGAGAACCCTAAATCCAAACCTTCACTACCATACCCGTCAAGACTTAATGAGCAAAAGCTCCGCGAAAAGGCTAGTCACCAAATGGATAAGTTTTATCAAATCTTTCAAGATTTGCACTTTGACGTTAGCCTCGCGGATGGTATCATCCTGATGCCCAAATTCGCATCAATAATCAAGAACTTGTTAAGCAACAAGGAAAAATTGTACGAAATGGCAAAGACTCCTCTGAACGAAAACTGCTCAGCAGTTATCTTAAAGAAGCTTCCCAAGAAGCTTGGAGACCCTGGGAGATTTCTCATTCCATGTGTTTTCCCTGGGATGGTTGAGTGCTTCGCCTTAGCTGATCTTGGCGCTAGCATCAACCTGATGCCTTACTCAGTGTGGGAGAAACTATCTCTTCCTCAACTCACTCCTACGTGCATGACTCTCGAGCTTGCCGACCGTTCAATCTCTCATCCTCTCGGCATTGCCGAAGATGTATTCGTGAAAGTAGGAAAGTTCCATTTCCCCGCTGACTTCGTTGTTGTTAAGTTCGATGCTGACCCACGAGTTCCTCTCATTCTTGGGAGAGGATTCTTAAGGACGGGTCGTGCGTTAATTGATGTGCACGAAGAGGAAATAACTCTTCGTGTTGGTAATGAAGCTGTAACCTTTAACCTCGATCAAACTTCGAGGTACTCCTCCAATTATGACGCCGAAACGGTTAACCGAATAGATGTCATTAATGTTGCGTCTGAGGAGTACGCTCAAGAGGTTTTAGGTTTTATCGATAATTCTCCGAGTGAAAACTTCACTCCATATTCTCACCCCATTATTGCCAATTCTTCTCCTTCCCTCACTCCGTTTGAGGGAAGTGACTTCATCTTAGAAGAAATTGAGGACTATCTCAACAGTGATTCGACTCCCGATGGAATCGATAACCAAGAGATTGACCTCGAGGGGGATATTCTCACGCTTGAAAAGTTATTAAACGAAGATCCCTCTCATCTTCCTGTTCTACCACAAACACTTCATAAGGAGGAAGTCAAAAATGTTGAGAAAACTGATGACTTTCCCGCGGTTGAACTTAAGGATTTGCCGCCTCATCTTGAATATGCATTTCTGGAGGGTGACGATAAATTGCCCGTCATTATTGCTAAAGACTTAAGTGTTGAGGAAAAGGCTGCTCTTATACAGGTTTTGAAGTCTCATAAACGAGCAATTGCTTGGCGTCTCTCCGACATCAAGGGCATCGACCCTGAGTTTTGTACTCATAAGATATTAATGGAGGATGACTTCAAACCTGCGGTCCAACATCAAAGAAGGGTGAATCCAAAAATTCACGAGGTTATCAAACAAGAGGTTTTAAAACTTCTTGATGCCGGATTGATTTACCCTATATCGGACAGTCCTTGGGTCAGCCCAATCCATTGTGTTCCAAAAAAGGGTGGCATTACCGTTGTCACAAACGAGGAAAATGAGTTAATTCCAACTCGTTTGGTTACGGGGTGTCGCGTCTGCATTGATTATCGTAAATTGAATGACGCCACCCGTAAGGATCATTTTCCTCTGCCCTTTATGGATCAGATGCTCGAGAGATTAGCGGGGAATGAGTACTATTTCTTCCTCGATGGTTTCTCGGGTTACTTTCAGATTCCCATTGACCCGCAAGACCAAGAAAAGACCACTTTTACGTGCCCCTATGGAACTTTCGCATATAAACGTATGCCATTTGGCTTATGTAATGCTCCGGGCACGTTTCAAAGATGTATGATGGCCATTTTTTCCGACATGATCGGGAAAAGTATGGAAGTCTTTATGGACGATTTCTCGGTCATTGGGGATTCGTTTAAATCATGTCTCTCCCATTTAGACAGCATGCTAAAACGTTGTGAAGACACAAAGTTATGTCTAAATTGGGAGAAGAGTCACTTTATGGTCAAAGAGGGCATTGTCCTCGGCCATAAAATTTCAAAAAATGGGATGGAGGTTGACCGTGCCAAAGTGGACGTCATTGCAAAATTGCCTCATCCCACGACTGTGAAAGGTGTTAGGAGCTTTTTGGGTCACGCCGGTTTTTACCGTAGGTTTATTCAAGATTTCTCTAAAATCGCCCGGCCTATGACCCATCTCCTCGAGAAGGATGCTCCTTTTATCTTCTCCCCTGAGTGCATCGAAGCCTTTGAAACATTGAAGAAAAGGCTTACCGAGGCACCGATTCTTGTTGCCCCCGATTGGGACTTGCCCTTCGAACTCATGTGTGATGCTAGTGATTATGCTATAGGGGCAGTCTTGGGGCAACGCAAAACAAAACATTTTCAGCCTATACACTATGCCAGCAAGACTATGACCGAGGCACAAAGTCATTACACCACCACTGAAAAAGAATTATTAGCTGTGGTGTATGCTTTTGAAAAATTCCGGCTATACTTGATTCTGACTAAAAGCATAGTGTATACGGATCATTCGGCTTTGAAGTATCTATTTGCAAAACAAGATGCAAAGCCGAGACTCCTCCGATGGGTTCTCCTCCTTCAGGAATTTGATATAATTATTCGTGATAAAAAAGGAGCTGAGAACCTAGCTGCTGATCATCTCTCCCGGCTTGAAAACCCTCACCAAAATGCTTTCGAGAAAAAGGAAATAAATGAAACATTTCCTCTCGAAACCCTCAATGTGGTTTCATTTCGTGGAGACTCGATTACCCCATGGTTTGCCGACTTTGCAAACTATCTTGCGGGTAACTTTATTGCGAAAGGGATGTCGTCCCAACAAAAAAAATGATTTTTTCAAAGATGTCAAACATTACTTTTGGGACGACCCCTACTTGTTCAAGATATGCGCGGATCAAGTCATCCGGCGGTGTGTGTATGGTCAGGAAGCCGCTGAAATCTTAAAGGCTTGCCATGCTGGTCCCACGGGGGGCCACCACAATCCCAACTACACCGCCAAAAAGGTGTTTGATTCCGGCTTTTATTGGCCCTCGATCTACAAGGATGCCCAAGATTTGGTCAAGTCCTGTGACGCTTGTCAACGTCATGGGAATATTTCACAAAAGAATGAAATGCCTCAGAATGCAATTCAAGTTTGTGAGATCTTTGATATCTGGGGCATCGACTTTATGGGGCCATTTCCATCCTCTCACGGTAATAAATACATACTCGTGGCAGTTGACTACTTGTCAAAATGGGTTGAAGCGAAAGCTTTACCCACAAATGATGCCCGAGTAGTTGTGAAATTTTTAAAAGCTCTTTTTGCCCGATTCGGAACTCCACGTGCTATTATTAGTGATCGTGGTACGCACTTCTGTAATGACAAGTTTGACAAAGTCATGCAAAAGTACGGTGTGACTCACCGTCTTTCTACTGCGTACCACCCTCAAACGAGTGGACAAGTCGAAGTGTCCAATCGGGGCATTAAAAGAATCTTAGAAAGAACTGTAGGTGAGAATCGTGCATCGTGGTCGGATAAATTAGATGTTGCACTTTGGGCTTTCCGTACGGCTTACAATACACCCATTGGGTGTACGCCTTATAAACTTGTGTACGGGAAAGCGTGCCATCTTCCGATCGAGCTTGAGCATAAAGCCTATTGGGCGGGTGATCACAGAAAAGTTCAACTAAATGAATTAAACGAACTTCGTGATCAAGCTTACGAGAACTCTTTGATCTATAAAGAAAAGATAAAGAAGATCCATGACTCAAAAATCAAAAATCGCGTTTTTAACGTTGGTGATCGAGTCCTTCTTTTCAATTCTAGACTCAAGATCTTCTCGGGAAAGCTCAAAACCCGATGGACTGGTCCATTCACTATCACAAAAGTTTATCCATATGGTACTGTCGAATTATCTCAAAATGACGGTCCTAACTTCAAAGTGAATGGACATCGGTTAAAGCACTACTTTGGAGAGGACGTACCATCCATGGTCGTCCCGGATCTCCAAACTTTCCCCAAGGACAATTGAATTCGGGGATAGAGTCAAGCTAGCGACTCGATGATCAAAAACTAGCAACAATACGGGTTTTCACCCGTATCTCTGATTCTTTCTATTTTCTACCACCGAGTGTGGGGGAATGGCCAACCCCCCACTGTTTGAAAAAATGTATATATGTATATAAAGCTCTCAAAAAAAAATGTATATATATAGAAATAAAGTGAATATTGGTATGTCCACAGTTAGATTCGAATCTTGGCTTTTTACGTTCATAGCTTCGGCATAATAGCCGGGACTTTGAATATTGAGGACAATATTCATTTCTAAGTGTGGGGGGGGGGGGGGGGGGGGGGGAAATTCTAACGAATTTTAACAAATATCTTTCAAGTACCCCCGTTTTTGGCCAAAATTTTCAAAAATTTTTCACTTTATTTCAAAATTTTTGTGGTAATCAGTCCGCCTTGTCTAAGCGACAAAAGGGATTGGCTAATCCAGGAGCAAACGGCTCTTGGTAAAGATAAATCAAATCCGTTGACGGCTGGCAATTTGCCCAAAATTGTATGGTTCATCAACTCCCCGAAAACAAATGAGTTGGCTAGCCCGCAAGATTATGGCTTGTGGTAAAGGCCGTGGAAAATCCATAATTGGTAATCAGCTTACCAAGATGTTGACTAGGTCCATCAAGATGCTGGCTAGTCCAAGAGCAAACGGCTCTTGGTAAAGACTTAACAAATCCGTTGGAAGCTGGTGGTTTGCTCAAAATCACACGGTTATCAGGTGTGCCACAGTTCTTACACCTGGCTACTCCAGAGGTGATGGCTTTTGGTAAAGAGTTTAAAATCCATCAAGTTTTCTAAAAAGATTGCTAGGGACTAGCAATAGTTCAGTGTGGGGGATTGATGAGTGCTCAAACACTCATCGTTTTTGATATATTTAAACTGCCAAAACGCACAAAAACAATCAAAAAGATGTCAAAATACTTAAATTATCCCAGGGATTGTGTTTTATGTGTTTTGAAAGCAAAATGCGCAAAAACAAAGAAAAAACGTACAAAGTTTGCAGTATTGGCAGTTTCAGTCCCCCAAGTTTCAAAACTTGTCAAATTTAGTCCCTAAGCATTTATTTTGAAAGGAAAAGTCAACCCAAGGTTTTAAAAGTCAAATAATCACAAAATATTACACTTGGATTGCAAGTTTTCTAAAATTACAAGTTTAGTCCTTAAAAATCCAAAAATAGCAAAAGTGGTCCCTGGGAATTTTTGAAATTTGGAAAAAGTGGAAAAGTGCAAATCTGGTCCTTGTATTATTGGCATTTCGCAACATTGGTCTTATGGTTACTTTGGATGAATTTCCATTTGAGCCCCTCATCTTTCCTAAATTACAAAATTGGTCCTTGTAACCAATACTAACCAACCGGACCCTATTGTTAAATATAAACCCAAAACAAACCCAGTCCACCCAAAAGCCCACCACAAGGTCCAGTCCTTTTTATTAATAAACCCAGAGTTGACCCGGTCAACTCTTTCTTCTTCCCAACCAGCCAGCGTGAAACCAGGGCATACATCCCCCCCTCCTCACCTTTTCACCAACCAAGCCCCCCACAATAAATTTCCCTCACCTAACTAACCCACCACCATAAATGCCCTCACCTACACCCACCAATATCACTCATTTTTACCCCGACATGGTTTTGGCGCCAAAATGCCAATCAAAGGCTAGGATCATTCAAGACCTAATTGAACGATGTGGATTTGGTCAGAAGGTCAACAAAATGACATTGGGACTCTCAGTTTTCAAATTGGAGCCATGTGGAAGACTTAGGGCATTAGTTTAGGTCGATATATATAGTTTAGCTCATATGAGCTTTGTAATGTGTAATTTTCTTAGTTTTATTGTATTTTCAGTTTATTTTCAAAGCATTGTAACTCTTTTTATTAATGAAAGTTTAGTTTAAAGCTTAATTCTCATTTTCACTTTTCAAAGTCTCAATTTAAATTTCCAAGTTCTAATTAAAGTTTCTAATGTGAGTTAAAGTAATTCAAAAGCTTATGTAAACTTAAAAACAAGGTTTGGAAAGCTTTATAAGCTTGTAAGATCATACTAGGCTCAGTTTTAAATATTTACTAAAAAATCAAGAAAAATCAAAAATAAATGAAAAATTGGTGGAAAAGAAAAAGAAAGCAAGGAGCACAGTGTATTTAGGATGGCTGTAGGTTAGGTACCTCATGGGAGGGCATAGGATTGGTTAACTTGGTTCCTTGGTTCCTAATCAATTGGCTTGGAAGGCTATTGTGAGCTTATCTTTTCATTTCTACTCTATTATATAGTGTTGTTGTTTGTTACTGATTAAATTACTCAATTGTTGCTTAGATATAGTAGTTTTATGCATTAGATTGTGTTGAGCACTTGTTTGAATCTAGTTTTTATATCAAACTGATTTTTAAGGAGTGTTTGGATAAGTGAGTTCCCTGAGCTCACTTGTGTTTCTGTGGTCATTTTCTAATTAAACAAGTTACAATAGGTCTAAAGCAGTTAACCAAATCATAAAACACTTAGGGTAAATTGCTAAAAGTCAAAATTACATTCTAAATCTCTTCACAGTTAACTGTGAAGGATTTTAGGTTCATAAACCCATCATTTGGCTTATAAGTCATAACTCTAGCTTAATTTAGGTTAAATATAGCTTATAGTAACTTATTAAGTCAGTATTAGTGATTAGAATCTCAAATAAGTCAAACTTGCAAGTTTTCCTAAAAAGTCAATTGTGTCATCTCAGATTTTGATCAAACTTTGGAAGCTTTTAATTTGATGGATACTAGGTTTTAGAGTCTGAGCTTTTACAAGTTTAATCTCTACCACTTTGTTGAATTTTGAGATTTTTTTCAGATTTTATGGATTTTGTTTAGTAGGGCCCACCAGGCCTCAAAGTGAGTTGCAGGGCAAGAAACTTGCCCTGTCTCATCAGTTCACCCTCACACCACCACCTTTTGTGGTGGTTTGTGGCCACTACAGTGGTCCAAGACCCTTGATTTTGGTTCCCATCAACCCCCCTCCTACCAGGGTTGACTCATTGACCATTTGTTTGACCCCTAAGTCACTGGACCCCACTTGATTTAAGCTTGGAAGTTTGTCCCATAAACTGTATCAGAATACAAATACTTAAGTGCTTATCTTGGCTTTTTGGCTTATTGAGGCTTATTTGTTGTTTTATATCTGCTTATTATTGTTCATCATACTCAGAGAAACCAACATTAATCATTGTGGACCCCACATCTCACCATTTGAGCTAAAAACACTCCACAGTCAACAAAAGTCAACTATGGGTGTAATAAGCACTTCAAGTGCTTATTCCTTGGGTTAAAACAAAAGTGTCTTTGTTAAAAGTAGTTGTTTTTAGTTTATAATTAGTTTAGGAAAAGAAAAAAATCGAAAAAAACCAATTTTAAAAATAGTGATAGCTTCTATTTAATAGGATTTATCAATTTATTTTTCTTTTTAATTTATTTCTAAGTAGTATATCACTTTTATATTTTTAGAAATTCTATTTTAGGTTAAAATAATTTTATAAATTTTTCCAGATTTTTATTTTGTCTTTTAGTGGTTTTTCTAATTAATTTTAGTTTAATTTAGTTTTAATTAATATTAATCAATTAAATAGCATAATTAGATTTTATATAGTATAACCTAGTTTTTATAATTTTTCTAGCTTTTAATTTAGTTAAAACATTTTTATAAATTTTTCTAGATTTTTTACTGTTCATTTTCTATTTTTTATAATATAATTAGTTTAATTAGTAATTAATAAGTAATTAGAATAATAATTAATTAATTAGCTTAAAAATACATAAAATTAACTTTTTATAATTTTTTAGGATTCCTGTAATGGTTAATTAGATTTGTAAAATTTTTCTTAATTATCTAAGTCTTTTTAGTATTTTTAATTCTAATTAGTTTTAATTAGTATTAAATAGATAGTTAGTAATTAATTAATAATAAATAATTAAATAGTGTAAAAATAGTTTTTATTTTTCTTAAAATTTTATTTAACTAATAGTGATTGTGAAAATACCAATTTTACACTTTTAACCCTCCCAGTCCTTCAGTTGTACTTTTCGTTTTGTTCGTCTGTATACGTTTTTAATAAAAACGTAAGTTTTTAGGTTTTAGCTCAAATCTTCGTACTCCAAATTCCCGTAATCAATCACATAGCTTTCCTAAGCTATATTTGTTAATAATTTCCAAATAATTTTCACAACAAACCCTTTTCTGTGAATAACACCCGATTACGAACACGCTAAAGTTACATTTCACACCTCAACGGGATTTAACGACCCGGTGATACATTATATTACCCGGAGCATTGATCTAGGCTATTTGACTTAGTTGACCATTCTTTGGTTAATTTAAGTAAGGTGGTTTGGCATCAATCAATGCCACTGTTAGAATATGTGAATCATAACAATAATATAAATACATAAAGATCAAAGAGTACGCATCGGAAATAGATCAAATACAAGTAATTAAATTAACCGAATATAAAGAATGCGTACCTTTGTGATTTCTAGCAAGAACAAGAAATCAATGAATAAGAACTATAAACCCTAATTAGGTTTATATATGGATCGACTATGTGTTAGTCGAATAGGGCAATCACCACGTTAGCAAAAGTATGCCAACACTTAGTTCTTGAACACACGTACTAATAGCGTTTCTATTAGAAAAGCTAGGTTCTTAATTTACGAGCAAACACTACTAGTGAGCCTTAGTTGATCACGAAGGATCGTCTATAGCTCAAGAATAAGAGATGAGAAATTGATTTGGCTTGCTAATGAACCAAGGGATGAGAAAAATGAATACAAGAGGCCATGTATTTATACTATCTCAAACTTGGAGCAAAAGGCAATCCCAATCCATGTGGGATGTGGGTTTCGGCCAAACATTATCCCAAGGGGATATTCCGGAACCTTCTTGCCTTACAATTTCATCTCTAGTCCTTTAAGTTTCGTCTAACGGTCGTTAGGTACCGTTAAGTACTTATTTCGTGAATTTAATAATTATTCGTCACTAAAACAATAATTATTAATTAATTGAAGCTCATACGTAAAGTGTGCAATCCCGAAGTCTCGAGTTCGAGTCCGGACATATTCGTTAATTATATCCGTTAAAACTAACATTGATATGGTTATGCTTTCTACGTACATCTTTGTATATGAGCTTAAGCGAACTAAAACTACTCGGTCACAAGTAAATTTGATTTGGTGATAATAACATCTAACTAGCTCTGTTGGCTTTAGACTTTTATAATTGATAAACTGACATACTTGACCTTGTTATTACGATAAACGTCATTTTCTTTTAATTTTGAGCAAATTACGATAAACGTTTATAATTGATAAACTGACATGCTTGACCTTGTTACTATTACGATAAACGTTATTTCCTTCTTATTGTTATGAGTCTAATTCGATAACAAACACGTGCCTTGCACATGTTATTCAAACCAACCCCTTGGCTACAAAATCTGTTTCCCCTATTTCTGTATATCTACACTTTCTCTGGATATCCTCTGCTGCTGTTCAGCATCATCACAAGTGACAGATGTCACTTTGCTATTGGTTGGAACACGTCATCTGCCAGTCAACGCTTGGTCAAACACCAACCGCCTTTCCCTCCTTTTGCTATAAATAGCTCTATCTTCTTTCATTTTCATTTCAAGCTTGATTTGTAATTGTTAGTTTCTCTATCTTTCTCTCTGTAACATTTCACTTCATCTATCAGATAACAATCACCATTGATAACAGTTTCGTGTTCCTCTTCTTCTACTTGGAATGCCTAACTTGTGATCAAATCCTATCTTTTCTATTCTGAATAGTTTGGTACATAACAATTGGTATCAGAGCTGCCTTCCTGGCAACTTCGTTACGTTTTCCGGCGAAGTTTGTTACGTTTTCGGCGGAGTTTGTTACGATTCCGGTGAATCAGTTTCGAATCCGGTGAAGTTGTTACGATTCTGGTGAATCAGTTACAATTCCGGTGAAGTTGTTACAATTCCGGTGAATCAGTTACGATTTCGGTGAAGTTGTTACGAATCCGTTGAATTCAGTTACAATTCCGGCGAGTTGTTACTTTTCCGGTGAACATAATGACGGTTCAAACTCGTAATCAAGAGCAAGCTAATAATGAAACTGTGAATACTGGTTCACTTGCTGAGATTCTGAGAGCTTTGACTGATTTAACAACCAAAGTGGATCAACTTACCACTTTTCAGTCACAGACCACTAATACACTCACTGAGTTGCAAAGTTTTCAAACATTTGCAACTACTAGAATCAATAGACTCAGTGGTGATGAAGGTACCAGTGCTCAAGGTGGTAATACTGGTCATAATACACATGATAGAGCCTTGGGAGGTCAAGTACATCATGGAGGATTTGGGCCACAGACTCAACATGGAGTGATGAATGGTCAAGGTCCTAATCAGCACCATAACCCCTATGGTAGACTCACCAAGCTGGAATTTCCAAGGTTTCATGGTGATGATGTGAAAGGATGGCTATTTAGGGTGAAACAGTTCTTTGCCATTGATAATGTGAGTGAAGATCAAAAGCTGAGGTTAGTTTCAATGCACTTGTTTGATAAGGCTTTGTATTGGCACCTGCAATTCATTAAGAGACACACTGAATATGCTCCTTGGGCTTTGTATGAGAGTGAGATAGTTAGTAGGTTTGATAGTGAGTACAATGATCCTTTGGTGGAATTAAAAAACTTGAAGCAAGTTGGTAGTGTACAAAGTTACCAGGATCAGTTTGAATTGCTACTCAATAAGGTGGAATTGACTGAGTTCCAAGCAGTAAGTATGTTTATGGGAGGATTAAAGGCTGAAATTGGTATTCCAATAAGGATGTTCAAGCCTGTCACCATGCTTGAGGTGACTAGTTTGGCTAAAATGCAAGAGACATCTAATTTAGCTATGAAGGGAAGATCAGTTCCTTTGCTACCCAATCCTAACACAACTACTTATGCTAATAGAGATGTGGCTTATCCACCTAACAACACCACTACAACTTTGGCCTTACCTGCACCAAAGAATACTGGACCTACCTATGTACAAAACAGGAAAAGGTTGACTCAAAAGGAGATAGAAGACAAAAGAGCAAAGAACCAATGCTTCTATTGTGATGAGAAGTATGTACCAGGCCATAAGTGTAGTGGCCAATTGTTCTCTTTGGAAATCTGTGCAGGAGAAGGTGAAGTAGAGAGTTGTGATTCTTATGAGGCTGTTGGTAGGCAGTTGATACATAACTATGAGAACACTATGATTGAGGAGCCTCAAATCTCAATTCATGCTCTAACTGGTAAAGGCTCTTATAAGACAATGAGAGTGAGGTCTTATGTGCAAAAACATACCTTGCATTCTCTCATTGACTGTGGAAGCACACACACCTTTTTGGACCTCACAACTGCTAAGAAGTTAGGCTGCAAGCTTACAGCAATATGTCCTTTAGAGGTTTCCATAGCCAATGGTCAAGTGATCAACAGCTTGTTTGAGTGTAAGGGGTTCAAATGGACTATCCAAGGTGTGGAGTTTGTGTCTGATGTGCTTATTCTACCTCTTGGAGGGTATGAGATGATATTGGGAATCCAATGGCTTTCTACTTTGGGCAGTATTAAATGGGATTTCACAGAATTGGTGATGGATTTTGTGTATCAAGGCAAAAGAATGGTACTTAGGGGTGCTCAAAAACCTGTTTTGCAGTGGTTATGTGGGAAGAAAATAGGTGACAAAGTTAGCAGGGGTGGAACACCAACCACTGATCAAGTGTGTGTTGATCCAAACACCCTCTATAGTTTAGCAACAAGTCCAGTTGAAACAGCTCCATCTCAGCTTATTGGACTTGTGGAAGCACCTCAAGATGTGATTGATATGCCCATCTCTTTCACTCTTTCACAAAGCATACATGAACACACTCTTTCACTCTTACCAAAAACTTCTTTTGAAAGTACTGCTGTTGACACTTCTCTTGTAAGTACTGCTGTTGAAGCAAGGGCTGTTGAAGCAAGAGTTAATGCTTTGAAGGAATCAGGGGTCATTATGAACCCTCAACATCCTTATTCTTTCCCTATTATCATGATAAGAAAAGAAGAAGCATTTGTATGTGATAGAAAGAATAATTGGGTTGAGTGGAAGAAGGTAGTTTTTGAGGACAGTGAGACAAAACAGTGTGTCACTTTTGATATGTGGAAATGGCCCAACAGAAAAAAAAAAAAAAAAAAAAAAAAACCATTTGCAGATGGTACAGTCATGGAAATTGGTTTTATTCAGGAGAAGAGAGCTACTGATGCAGCAATTAGTCTTCAAACCTGGTCTTGGGGTCAAGTTGAATTGCATACAATCTTTCAAGAGCGTTTATCCAAAACAAAACAATTACCAGGTTTTGAAATGGTCTTGTGAAATGGTTTTGAGGTCAAGGATCATTTTGTTTGATGGAACCTTGAGGACAAGGTTCTTAAGGGGGATGGATTGTTATGAGTCTAATTCGATAACAAACACGTGCCTTGCACATGTTATTCAAACCAACCCCTTGGCTACAAAATCTGTTTCCCCTATTTCTGTATATCTACACTTTCTCTGGATATCCTCTGCTGCTGTTCAGCATCATCACAAGTGACAGATGTCACTTTGCTATTGGTTGGAACACGTCATCTGCCAGTCAACGCTTGGTCAAACACCAACCGCCTTTCCCTCCTTTTGCTATAAATAGCTCTATCTTCTTTCATTTTCATTTCAAGCTTGATTTGTAATTGTTAGTTTCTCTATCTTTCTCTCTGTAACATTTCACTTCATCTATCAGATAACAATCACCATTGATAACAGTTTCGTGTTCCTCTTCTTCTACTTGGAATGCCTAACTTGTGATCAAATCCTATCTTTTCTATTCTGAATAGTTTGGTACATAACACTTATTTTGAGCAAATTACGATAAACGTTATTGATGTTTATTTTTTCTGGAAGGCAAGGCAACAGTATATTAGAACACTACCGGCAAGATGCTAGTGAAAAGATTATAGAGATGCTACAAGGAATTCATGCAAGTCACTAGGGTCGTAAACGAACCGGATAAACACGAACAGAGCCTTGTTCATGTTCGTTCGTTTAATTTTAACCGAACAAGTAAAGTGACACGAACGCTTAAGTAACGAACGAATTTTCTTGTTTATATTCGTTTATTAAGATAATGAATTGTTCATGTTCGTATATGTTCGTTCATTAAGACAATAAACGAACGCTAAACGAACATAAACGATCAAATAATATAATATAGACAAACAAACATAAACTTTATTAAAATATGCACAATATATTATGTTAAATATAAGTGTTGTTTTGTTTAAACAAACTAACTTTAAAATTATGAAATTAAAAAAATATGATTTTGGAACATAAATAAATAAATAAACAAAAACGAACATTTATGAACACATAATCGGATATTCACGAACATAAATGGATGGACGCGACTATTGTTCATGTTCGTTCATTAACTAAACGAACGTAAAATATTGTTCATTCGTTTATTTAATAATTAAACGAACATAAATGAACTTTTATCGAGCGGTTCATGAAATGTTCACTGAACATTTAGTTCGTTTACAGCCCTACAAGTCACTATTGGATCATATATCATTTTAACCACGTTGGATTCGGTTGACTAATCCTATATATTAAGAATCCAAGGATTATTGATTTAGTCCTAAGTGTGTAGTTTGAGACTTTTTCCTTCTACCCTAGAATGTCTATTTGGATTCATAATGATTGTTATGTTATTTCTTATACAAAATTGAGCCATTTGTTGCAACATCCGCATGATAAAAATTATTAAGGAACTGGGTTGAGGGATAAGAAAATAATATCACTATATGTGTGGAATTGTTAGGTGTGGCGATTCGTGTTCGGTTGATTTATTCAGTTGGCGGGTTAGTAATATTTACCAAAACACGACCCGTTTACTAATCGTGTCGTGAAACTCAATCCTAACCCAGACATGTATAACACGTGTAACCTGTTTAACCTGTTTAAGTAAATAGATGAAGCGATGAAGAAGATTGGTGGTTTGTCAATTCAATAAGTTTAAATTAGAAAATAATGTATGTAAGATACAAATATATATGAGTTATAATCATAATTCATTGTGTTAGTAAGTACATAGTAAAATGCATTTAATTCACTTGCAACATAAAATCAACGTGATATATTTTTTAAAGGCTTATATATTTATATGGGTTTACGGGTTGACATGTTTAAAACTGCTCAACCGAAACATGTTCACTTTATTAAACGGGTTAAAATGGTTGACATATTTTTTACCCAAATCTGTTTATCCTCAACTCAAACTTAACATATCTAACTTCGTGTTGTTTATCATGTCATATCAAGAATTGCGACCTTTAGAAATTGTGTCTGCCGTCTCTACTTTCCTTATAATCTAAGTAACAAAAACTTTGACTAACTTTATGACTTAAATTAGACTATGTCTTCAAGAATTT
Source organism: Artemisia argyi (assembly GCA_030686995.1). Classification (NCBI taxonomy): domain Eukaryota; kingdom Viridiplantae; phylum Streptophyta; class Magnoliopsida; order Asterales; family Asteraceae; genus Artemisia; species Artemisia argyi. The sequence goes on along the minus strand of CM060701.1, from coordinate 171,842,767 downwards.
CATTCATTCAACTGGTAAGATATTGACAGAAAGAATATGTGTGGTTATATGTAGTAAAAATGAATAGTAATATTCTAGATAAATTTCTTTAATTGGCGGTCTGGCGGACATATGAACTTCGGTTGCAAGTTCAGTTATTCTATGCAGTTTAAGTTTACGTGCATCTATAAGAGATCAACATACTCGGAGCAACGTCGAAGATCATAGCTAGTGTTCCTATTTATAACTTAGCCAAAGAGTGGTATGAATTATAACCTTAAAGATGTTTCTTTGTCGGTGAGGAACTTGGCCTAGATTCAAGATTTAGAAATTAAAGTCTTACATATAGATTGGTGATCGCCAGTTGTTGCATGTTCCACATACTTGAAAACAGACTCAATTCCCAACGCCTCTAGCACTTGATATTTCACTAAAAATGCAATCTGGTTTCAACATCTTCATCACGACATTGACATCTAGTAAAGTAAAGATCAATGCCACACACTTATATAGGTGCATTCTTGTTGCATACTCATAGCTGCAAGTAAAAAAGAGGACATTAACCTAGCTTGTAGGGTAGAATTTTGTTGCATCAAGATAAAATCAATAATATCTCATAAGTATTAGCCGATATAATTGATGAATGGCCCAAGCCCCAGATCTGTGGGCTTAAGGTACATTAGGGTTTATTGTAATCTATAAATATTGGTTATCAATAAAGGTAAAGATACACAGTTTCAATCTAAATACACGGTCCAACATGGTATTAGAGATTAGGATCCTCTAGAAACCCTAAAAACACCAACCTACTGCCGTCACTCTCCTCCCTAATATCCAAATCTCACTTCTCATTTTTTTTCCTGCCGATGTTTACATGCATTCCTCATATACCCCATATTCATAATAATACAAATCTCATATCATACCCCACGTCTATAATATCATATCTTGTTGGGATATAAAATATCAAAGTACTTCTGTACGTCAAAGTACTGCTGCATGAAGAATAAAGTCAAAGTATTGCTGAAGGTAAAAGTCAAATTACTGTTGTTACTGAAGAATGCTTAAAGTACTTCGAAGGAAACAAGGACTTATGTGCAATATTAGCTAAGGATTAATGTGTAATATTGAACGAATATTCTAGAATTAGTTAGAGATAATGACTTGTCGTTTAAGTATTATATGTTGTAAACCGACTTAAGGTTATCTATATAAAGAGCCTTAAGGGGTATTAGTCGATATAAGATTTATAAGTTTTAGAGTTGTTCAAAGTCGATAAATAGTTAGGGATTGTTAGTGAATCTGTGTAACAAAGCAGGTTCAAAGTTTGGTTAATATAAAAGTTCTTATTAAGCTTTGTGTTAGTAGATTCCGCATATTTTACAAGGTTAAACAATGTTTCAATATTAATAGTGTTGTGTTTACTCAATATTGTTAAACCCTTACAAGCTACAAAGTAGTTTGGTCAGAGTATATCGATACAACAAGTGGTATCAGAGCTTGTGTTGGAAACTCTGATTAAGAAGACAAACCTTTCAACCGATTTCACTACAAACCCTTCAAGATGTCGACAGAAGCTGCACCTGCTCCCTCAATCACTGCTGTTAGAATCCCTATTGTTAAGAAGGGAGAATATAACTTATGGGCCATGAAGATGAGGCAGTACATTGCCATCACAGACCATGCACTGTGGGATGTGATTGTCAATGGTAACATGCAAATTGATGAACTAGTAGAGGTACCTGGACAACCAACACCACCTAAACCTACTGTACCTGCTGCTACCAAAAGAAATCAAGACAAAGCTCTCAACATACTGCTTTCTGCTATTCCTGATGGCCACTTATTAAAGTTTCATGATGCCAAGGATGCCAAACAACTATGGGCTGCAATAAAGAAGAAGTTTGGAGGTAATGATGCTTCCAAGAAGATGCCTAGGAATTTGCTGAAGCAACAATTTGAAACTTTCACTGTTGGTGAAAGAGAAGGTCTTGATTCTGCTTCTGAAAGATTCCAACATCTTCTGAGTATGCTAGAACTATATGATACTGAGGCATCAGTTGAAGATGCTAATTTGAAGTTCTTGAGAAGTTTGCCATCAGCATGGCATGTAGTTGCTACTATGATCAGAGGACAACCAGGGCTGGATACTATGGACTTTGATGATCTCTACAACAATCTGAAGGTGTATGAGCATGAGATGAATGGTACTACAGGTTCAAGCACACATCAGAAACCCCAAAACATTGCTTTTGTCTCTTCTGAAAATAGAAGCAGTACTTCCAACAAAGGTACTGCTTATCCTGTTCAAAGTACTGTGACTGAAACACAGGTTCCATGTATAACAATGGTCACCACCAATTCATCACAATCACTTACCCCCCCCCCCCCTCAGATGAAGTTCTATGTTCATTCTTTGCTCAACAAGCATCTCTATCTGTCACCTATCAAGAAGATGTATTGCAGATAGATGATGATGCTTTGGAAGAAATTGATATCAGATGGCAAGTTGCCATGCTCACTGCAAGGATCAAGAAGTATGTGAATAAGACAGGAAAAGGCATCAATTTCAGAGCTAAACAGGGAATAACATTTGATAAGTCCAAGATTGAGTGTTTCAACTGTCAAAGGACTGGTCACTTTGCAAGGGAGTGCAAATTTGCAAAGTATCAAGCAAACAAGATGATTGAACCACCCAAGCCTGAAAGAAAAGAAATTCCAATTACTGAACCAAAACCAAAAGCTTTGGTTACTCAAGAGAATCTGTCAGAGATTGATTGGTCCAATGAGTTTGATGATGAACCTGTAACCTATTCAATGGTTGCATTGGAAGACTGGAGCACAGCATTTGATGAAGAGCCTGGATATGCTGCTTTAGAGTCAAGAAATGGTCTAGGAAGCTTTGATTGGAGCATGGAGTTTGAAGAAGCACCTGTTCAGCTTGCTATGGTAGCTACTTCACCAAGTTCATCAACTAACTCTGAGGTATGCTCTAAGTGCAATGATATGTATCAAAAGTTACTTAGTGAATATGTAGCTGAAAGAGATAAATTTCGAAAGGCTAGGGCTGAGATAACTGGTTATCAATTGACTTTAGAGTCAATGGAGGCCAAAATCATTACACATGAAAACAATGAAGTAGCATGGGCTGAAACATATTAACAACAGGATTACCTAGTTAAGTTAAGTGAATGGAAACTAGGATATGTAAGGTGTCTGAACTAGAGAAAGTGACTGCTAAAAGGGATAAGTTGTTAGAAAAACTTGCTGTGTGGAATGAAGCAGGTGTGTCACATGTTCAATTTGTTGAAAAGCAAAGAACATCAAATATTATAACAGGCCTAGGTTATGATAATGATAGCAATGAAGGCATTCCATTTAAGGGCAAGGAACTAAATCTTACGGTAGATACCTCCACTATTGATGAAGAGTTCATAAGTCTAGATGAAAACACTTCTAGTGATGAGGAATACCTGTCACACCCCCAAGATCGGGTCCAGCGGAAGCATACATGTAGCTGGGGTGTAACTCAATTGATATCACAACACTAGTTCAAAAATGGTTTGCACTTGAATCATTTTGAATAAAATAGTTAAATCAAAATGTTGAATTTACATTGTTAAAAGTAATGCAGAAGTAGGCCATTAAAATAGTTAAAAACGGTCCCCAAATGAATAATCAGAGTCTTCTATGACCATGCCATGCCCTGCCAAAACCTCCTGTAGCGTGCCATTGGTTAAAACCTGAAAATACATGCTAAAGTGTCAACACAATGGTTGGTGAGTTCATAGAGTCTTGTGAAAAAGAATGTAATGCATTGAAATGAAGATTTCCCCAGCAAAGGCATCGTAAATCCACTCAGTTCCAAGTCCCGCCATAAGAGACTTGTAACCTGTGTGTTTACAACCCACTGCCAAATGTAATAAGTTTGATACAAAAGCATTGTAATTCAGTAATAAGGCTGATGCAAAGGCATCGTATTTCAGTAATAAGACTTGATGCAAAGGCATCGTATTTCAGTAATAAGACTTGATGCAAAGGCATCGTATTTCAGTAATAAGAATTGATGCAAAAGTATCAGGAATTTCTCAGTAATTTTGTATGTACAATAGCCCAAGTATAAAGTAAAGTACTAAGATTTCAATAATGAAACCCACATTGTCTCTTAAGCTCATGGCCCCGAAGCTAGACGTACTAAATCCTGCCCCAAGTGAGTGTTTACCAGACACTCGTAATTTAGAAATGAAATGCATTCGTAATTCCGTTGGAGCAACCCAAACACGAATGGAGGAGTCACCCTCAATAGATCTATTCACTCACTCTCGCTTAGTACTTGAAATTAACGGTCCATGAAATAAAGGGGACTTGTCGTGACGTGGTAATAAGACTACTTAAGCAATGTAAGAACTTTATACTTTGGCATTGTACAAAAAATAGTTGCTGCAATGTATTCTCCCCCATAGGAAGTGAAATCGTATAAAAGTATAACACGAGTATTTAAGCATGTATCTCCCCCAAAGAGTTTGTAAAGTAATTAAACCAGTAAAAGTGGGGCTATGACTCACCTGAAGCTGATGTTACCATGAACATGTAATGAGCTGAAAAACAAGGCGCGCACACTAGCCGCAACCTAATGTGAATGATGAACGATCTACTTTAGATCATGAAATGATGTTATGAATGTCCATGCACATGTTTCTATACCACTCTACTCTTTGTAAAAACACTTGTGTTATCAAAAGTATATAATCCAAGTATTTGGAAAATATTGCTATTAGAAAATATAAATAGCTAGTTATAATATATATATACTTATATATATATAACGTAAGTTTCCATGTTAGCGTTGAAATACTCGGGTTGTAATTCTTGAAATGATGAAAACATACTCATAATAACTAATACTACGTTAGTTATAAAGCTCGGTACTTGATATTACTTCTAGCTCAAAAATGTACTTCGTAGTTTTTGCGCCAAATTTAATAAAAGCTGTCAATTATAAAATGGTTTTAGCCGATATTCAAACGAGTATATCTTTGTCGTTACTTGTCCGTTTTACTTGTTCTTTATGTCCACGGTTACGTCTTAGTATATAGTAATATATTTTGGAAAGCTCGGCTCCTCCGGGTTACGTCTAAAGTCTCTTTTTGTCCATTGAAAAACGTCCAACAGCAAACAAATTTCCAGAAAATACATTTCGTCAACAATCTTGCAAAAATCATAACTTCTTCGTTATAAGCTCTTTTTAATCCGTTCTTTCGCCTACGGATTCGTTTTTGAAAGTATTTTCTAAAAATTTTGCCAAAGTTTCCTTGGTGTTTACTGATTTTCCAGATTTTTACAAAACGGAACAGCATGTCTAAAATAGGTTCCAAATCAAGTTTCCAAGGTTAAAAACTAATTTCTACCATCACCAAACCTCTTGTAATCACCACATGGCTAATCTAATCTTACCATACACCTTCTTAGGGTGCCATGGACTCCTAACCAAGTTATTAGAGCAAGGGGATTCATAACTAAAAAGTTAGGGTTTGTATGTTTCTTTTTAGACAAAATAAAGTGTGGTATAGCTACTTGTACATGGTTTTTAGCATGATACTTATGTAATACATGTAAAAATAGGATGATCCATGAAAAAATAAAGATGAAAACTTACTTGACAAAATGAGATGATTATTGGATGATTATGCTTGATGTTCTTGTGTTTTTGTTGCTTGATTCTTGATTAGGCTTGTAAAATGAACAAGTTTAGTGTTTTAACTTATGAAAAATGATCACTTGAGCTATGGATGGTGGTTTGGTCGTGGGTTTGAAGAGAAGAAAGGAAAAGATGAGATGAAACTTGATCTTAGCTAAAAAGTTGGATTATGATTTGTAAAAATTGGTAAAGTTATGTTTTTATGGTTTATTAGTTAAGTATTGGGAAAATTAATGATAGAGGTTAAAAGGGTGTTTCATGGGCTGGTTTTTTAAAGGTAGGAGGGGGGGTTAGGGTACTTGGGATTTAATTAGAAATACTTGTATGAAATTGCACTAGTTTGCGGTTTTTAGTTACGATCGGGTATCGGTTTTATTAGAAATAAATGTTCACGAAGTATACCGGGATGAAATTAGTTATAATAATGTTAAAAACATATTAAAAATATGTTGGGTACATTTACTGAGTGATCGGGTGATTATTGTTTAGTTTTCACGAAAACCGTCGTTATATTCATACGCGTACGTTATAAATAAAATAAATTTCCAAAATACTGGGTAACTGAATGTTATAACTTTTATGATGTTAAAATGGATATAAAAATATGTCGGGACCATTGTGGGAATATTTAGATATATTCGTCGTATATAAACCGGGTGTTAACGTTTACTATAATTACGTATACGTAAAAACGTTAAATGTACTGAATATAGAAATTTGAAAATCCTGAGAGTGGTATAACATGAAAATGCTGTTATGATGATATGCAGACTATCTCCAGTCCGTATGCAGTGCACTTAACACTAATGAAATGAATTCGCACCTAAACCAATCCGGTTACGCGAATTTGAATACCCGTAAACTAAATTTACGATGAAATGAGTAATGCAAGTGAATGATGAAAACTTTTCCGGAAATGAATAGTGTTCGGTGAATAGTAAATTTCCCAAAAGTTTCTCAGAATATCAAACGGACCTCGAAAATGATGAATAGTAAAACGATGAATAGTGTTTTGATGAATAGTGATTTATGAATAGTAAAAAGTCGAAGTTTGGGAAAATGACCTGAAATGGTAAATGACGTGAAATGGTGAGTTGTGACAATACCCTAGTCCAACACCTTCTTTATTTAAGAAAGAAAAGGGATATAATGCATTTCCTAATCCCCCAGGTAGCTTTCAACCACCTAGAAAAGATGTTGACTGTTATGGTGTAGATAATCTAGAGTTTAGGAAAAAGCTTAAAAGTAAAACTAACCCTGAAACTTTAGAAAAGTCTGTTGAAGCACCTAAGGTTGATGAGAACAAGTTTTCAAAACAAGCAGTACCTTCAAACACTTTTTGAAGTACTGCTGATCACTCAGCAGTACCTCAAAGAAAATTCTTTCAAAATGCTGCTAATTTTAGAAAATCTTATGGAAGGGGATTTGGGGATATTGGTCCAAAGGTCTTTTATGTATGTTATAGTCCTCATCATTTGATTGAAGACTGTGATTATCATTCAGAATACTTAAGTAAATATCCAAAGACCAGAACTGCACAACCAAGTCATAGGGAGAACAAGCCCGTTTGGAATTATACAAATAGGGTTAACCATAGTAATTTCTCAAAAGACTATAGGTACCCTCATCAGAAAAGGTCATACTCCAAACCCTCAGCACCTTCACAAAGTACTGATAGAAAGTTCCCTAACCAAGATGCTTCATGCAAAAACTCAAGTGTAAGACCTAGGGGGTTCAACCACTACAAAACTAGAATGCCTTACAACACAAGAAAAGATGCTAGAACCAAGAACCCAATTCCTAAAGTTACAACTAAATGGGTTAAGAAAGAAAGTACTGCTGGGGTAGAACCAGTACTTTCAGAGATTAAGGGTGAAAAAGGGAAAATTGATCATGATAAACCAACAGTTTTGGAAACAAAAACCTTAATTCTTGATCATGTTTTCAAAGACAGTGGTGATTACATACTCAAAAATTTTGAGTATCTCACTCCACAAGGGGAACACAATTCAGTAATGGCTTGGGTTCCTAAAAATAACTAACCTTTTTCATGTGAATGCAGGGCAACCCAGAGGAGGAGCTTAAAGATCATCTTATTGTAGATAGTGGTTGCTCTGGAAGTATGACAGGAGAAAAGGAGCTCTTGTCAGATTTTAAAGCTTATTTTGGAGGAAAAGTTGCATTTGGGAATGATCCTGATGGAGGAAGAACAACTGGCAAAGGAACTATCAAGGCAGAAAACATTGATTTTGAAGATGTTAGATATGCGAAGGAGCTCAAATTCAATCTTTTGTCAGTCTCTCAGATTTGTGATAAGAAGTATCCTGTGTTATTCTTTGACACAGAATGTCTTATACTTTCTCCTGATTTCAAGTTAGAAGATAGAAACTTGGTGTTGCTGAGAGCACCAAGAACTAATGATGTGTACAGCATAGACTTAAAAAATGTAAACTCTGCTGAAAGAGCAACATGTTTGATTGCAAGAGCAACTATGGAAGAAGCACATCAATGGCACAGAAGATTGGGGCATGTCAATTTCAAGAACATCAATAAGCTGGTCAGAGGTAATTTAGTTAGAGGTTTACCTTCTAAAACATTCAAGAATGATCACTCATGTCTTGCTTGTAAGAAGGGTAAACAGCACAAGGCTTCTTGTAAGAAGATTGATGAGAAAACCATTAGAGAGCCTTTGGAGTTGCTGCAGGTGGATCTGTTTGGACCTGTTTCAGTTGTTAGTCTGAACAAGAAGAAGTACTGCTTGGTTGTAACAGATGACTGTAGCAGATTTAGTTGGGTCTTTTTCTTATGCTTTAAAGATGAAACTTTTGATGCTATTCATGATCTTATAATAGCACTTGAAAATTAGTTAAGACTCAAGGTTAGAGGCATTAGATGTGATAATGGGACTGAGTTCAAGAATCAGCTAATGGATGAATTTTGTACCAAGAAAGGAATTAAAAGAGAGTTCAATATTGCTAGAACTCCTCAGCAAAATGGAGTTGCAGAAAAAAAGAATAGAACTCTTATAGAAGCAGCAAGGACAATGCTTGCAGACTCTCAATTACCTGTTCCATTCTAGGCTGAGGCTGTAAGTGCTGCTTGTTATGTGTTGAATAGAGTATCAGTGACTAAACCTCAAATGAAGACACCTTATGAGTTACTCATGGGAAAGAAGCCAAGCATCAAGTTTATGAAACCTTTTGGATGTCCCCTAACCATCTTAAACACTGCTGATAATTTGGGCAAATTTGATGGGATGTCAGATGAAGGATATTTATTGGGATATTGTACCAATAGCAAAGGATTCAGAGTGTACAACAGGGCTACCAAAAAGGTTCAAGAATGTCTTCATGTTGATTTTCTGGAAGAACAAGAGAATTCTAAAGGTAAAGGTCCTGATTGGATGTTTGATCTTGATTTAATTTCTTCATCAATGAATTATGTACCTGTAAGGGAAGAAAATCAAGCTGCTCCCACTGAAGAAGAAGCACAGTACATTGTTCATGATGTTAATTTAAGATCTGAAGATGAGCCAAATGATAATGCCAATGATGAGAAGAAGAGTACTTCTGAGCCTCAAGGTACTGCTAAACCTAACAGTACTTTTGATCCTCAAAGTACTGTTTCGCCACAAATCCCAGTATCTGATGAAGATCAAGCCATTCAAGATGAACTGTCAAGGATGCTTTTCCAAGAAACAATGGCTAAGTCTTATGAAGATGAACAAAATAGAGCTTATGAAGCAGAAAAGAAGAAGGCAAAAGGAACTGCCAGTACTTTACCCCAAAGTACTGCTAATCCATTTGAAAGTACTTTTCAACCTTTAGATACTTCAAATTGGATAAATACTGATGCTGTTAATGATTCTAATATGCCCGACTTAGAAGATACTAATGATCCAAACAAGATTACTTTAGAAGACACTGATGTTGAATTGGATCAAGAAGGCATTTTCTCAGATTCTAATGAAGATCCTAATATAACTAATTTGGAAGATAATCTTGAAGTCTCACCAACTCCTACTCTCAGAATTCACAAAACTCATCATGTTACCAACATAATTGGACCCTCAGCTTCAGGGGTGCTCACAAGGATTAAGGCTAAGAATATGTCTCAACAACATACTTCTTTACTTAGTTTTATCTACAAGCAAAATAGGGTGAATCACAAGGATCAGAAGTTGTGTTTATTTGCTTGTTTTCTATCTCAGGAAGAGCCCAAGAATATCAAACAAGCATTAGCCAAGGAAAGTTGGGTGGAAGCTATGCAAGAAGAACTCCTACAGTTTATGCTTCAAAAAGTTTGGGTATTATGTGATTTACCTGATGGAAAGAAACTGTTTGGAACTAAATGGGTCTTCAGGGTCAAAAGAAATAAAAGAAGGAATGTTATCAAGAATAAGGCAAGGTTAGTGGCTCAAGGATATAGACAGGAAGAAGGAGTAGACTATGATGAAGTTTTTGCTCCTGTGGCAAGGCTTGAAGCCATCAGGCTATTTTTGGCTTTTGCATCCTATATGGGATTTCTTGTATATCAAATGGATGTTAAAAGTGCTTTTCTATATGGTAAAATTACAGAAGAAGTTTATGTCAAACAGCCTCCTGGTTTTGAAGATCCTGCACACCCAAACAAAGTCTACGAGGTAATCAAGGCTCTGTATGGCCTTCATCAAGCTCCAAGAGCATGGTATGAAAGACTTTCCAATTTTCTACTACAACATGGTTATAGGAGAGGAGCTATTGACAAGACTTTGTTTATCAAGAGAGATAAGAAGGATATAATGCTTGTCCAAGTGTATGTAGATGATATTATTTTTGGTGCTACTAAACAATCTATGGTGAAGGAATTTGAAGATCTTATGCAGATAGAGTTTCAGATGAGTTCAATAGGAGAATTAACATTCTTCTTGGGACTTCAAGTGCAACAGTCAAGTAGTGGAATATATATTTGTCAAGATAAGTATGTTGCGGATATTTTTAAGAGATTCAATTTCACAACTGTTAGGCCTACATCTACACCAATGGATACTAACAAACCTTTGGGAAAAGATGACGAATGAGAAGATGTTGATGTCACACTATACAGGTCTATGATTGGATGTCTCATGTATTTAACTGCATCAAGACCTGATATTACTTTTGCTGTATGTTTATGTGGAAGACATCAAGTTAATCCAAAGGTATCCCACTTGAATGCTGTCAAAAGAATTTTCAGGTATCTTAGGCAACAACCTAAGCTAGGCTTATGGTATCCTAAAGATTCACCTTTCCATCTCCAAGCTTTTTCAAATAGTGATTATGCTGGAGATAACTATGACAGAAGATCCACAACTGGAGGATGCCAGTACCTTGAAAGCAGATTAGTGTCATGACAATGTAAGAAGCTAACAATTGCAGCAACATCTTCCACAGAAGCAGAGTATGTAGCTGCTGCAAGTTGTTGTGCACAAGTACTTTGGTTGCAGAATCAGCTTTTGGATTATGGATTCAATTTCAAAAATACTCCTATCAACATTGATAATGAGAGTACTATCTGTATTGTCAAGAATCTAGTGTATCATTCCAAGACCAAGCACATTCAGATTAGACATCACTTTATAAGAGATTGCTATGAACACAAGCTTATCAATGTGGTTAAAGTTCATACTGATGATAATGTAGCAGATCTACTCACAAAGGGTTTTGATGTTTCAAGATTTACCTTTTTAGTTGTGAGTATTGGAATGATTAATATGTAAGCTATTTTTGAGGGGAGGCATTAGTAGTTATTAGTTAGTCATTATTTGAGGGGAGGCTACATGTATCATTCAAAAGAAAAGATTTTATTCATACTTCTGCAAGTTCTTACAACCATCATTCAGAAAGTTCATACATCATCATTGTTGTTACCAAGCTACTGACACAGACACAGACAACACAAGACTAAACAAACCAACATCTACCACAACCTACTACCAAGCTTCACACACCTACTCCATAGGCCTTTTTCCCTTGCCCTCATAGTTATGCTTTCCCTTTTGAGCAGTTTTTCTCTTGTCATCAAAAGAAGCCTGCTTTCTTGGGCAAGCCAGGCCAAGAACCTGTTTGGGAGGTCTCTCTTTCCTTGGAGCAGGCCACTTCATGTTCTGTATTGCTGATTCCAGGGCTTGAGTCAAAGCATGTGGAAGCTCATTAGCCAGAGATGAACCAGGGACATATTTTTTCTTCTTGGGCTTTTTGTTGGTAGTGTTGGCTGCATCAGTTATGGAAGAGTTTGCAACACTTACTGATGAGGAAGATTCATTGGGTCTCATCCATTGAACATGGGAAAAGAAGTAGTCCAACCATCCTGGATCTTCAAACTCAGAATCAGAGTAGTAGCTTATCTCTGAATCAGTGGGGCCCTTAGAGTCAGAGGAGATGTTGATAAAAGGAATATGACTCATTGTGTTTATCAGTTTGTGATAAAAGGAATATTACTGCTACAGTTGCTGGGAGAGCTATTCGTGTCACTGAAGCAACAATCAGAGAGGCTCTGTTATTTGATGATGAAGGAGGCTCTGTTTTGTTTGGTAAACAAGAGATTTGGAACACACTCAGAGACATTGGGTATGAAGGACCTTTGAATAAGCTTACTTTCCAGAAAGCTATGGTTAGTCCTCATCGGAAATTTCTTATACATGTTTTGCTTCATTGTTTGAGTCCAAAGAGTACTGCTTGGGATCAGTTTAGCCATTCCATAGCTTCTGCCTTTGTTGGTCTTATTACAAATCAACCTTTCTATTTCTCATACATGATCCTTGAAGGTATGCTTACTCATATTAAGGCTGGCAAATCTTTTCTAATGTATCCTAGATTTGTTCAATTACTTTTAGAGAATCCATTAGATGGGATACCAAAACCTCAGGATTATGTACCTACCATTAGGATGCCACCTAAAGTGTTCTCTTTTATGTCTCATAAGGGAGTAAATTTTTCGGGTAGGAATACACCTCTCAATGTTTATATGTTAGAGGTAGCTCAAGCTGTTAGGGATGAAGAAAACAATAGTGGTTCTGCACATTCTAATAATGCTGATCAACCTGATTCTGCTGAGCATTCTGCCTCAGTACATACCCCTACACCACCTATTGTTTCTCCTCAGCATGGTGTTTCAAATGAAAGGACTCCCTCAGTGTCAGCTTCCTTGAATAAATCTGTTTCTGCTCAAGGTACTTCTCCACAAAGTACTTCTTCTAAAGGTACTGCTTCAGAGGATCCACATGTACCTACTCCCAATGATTATGCTTCCACAGGTGGGCTTCAAACACCTGGAGGAGATGAGGGAATTGAAGGTGCTATGAGTATTTCTGCTTTGACTAAAGAATTGGAGAAGATGAAGACAAATGTTAATGCTCAAGCTGCAGAAATTAAGAAGTTAAAAAAGAAGTTCAGAAGGTCGAAGAAATTTGTTTGGCCTGTTGTTCAGAATTTTAGGCTTTATGTGAAAGAAAAGAAACAGTCTCAGAAGCCAAAGTCTAAATCTCAAAAGAAGACTTCTAAATCCAAGAGGAGGCATAGGAAGTCACCATCTATCAAATTGGGGAGGAATCAGGATGATACTTTGGATAGAGATGATGATATGATTCAATATTCAGAGGAAAAGAATGATCAAGATGAAAATGTTGCTCAAGACAGTATTGAAAGAAAAAGTGATGAGACAGAGCAAATTAATCTTGAAGTTGAGAATGAGGATGTGAAAAGTGGTGATACAGAAGAAATTGATTTAGAAGGTAATAATGTTCAAAGTACTTTTGTTGAATATACAGATGTGCAAGGTATTGCTGAACAAGGTATTGTTGCTATTGGAACTTCTGCTGGACCTTCTACAATTAATTATGAAGATGAAGTTGGTCCTTCCACTTTTGTACAACAAGAAGAAGTAAGAGTGCATACTGCAAGTGATGATGAAACAATTGCTCAAGTTATGATGAATTTGAGGAGACCTACTAGAGGAATACATATTTCTGAGCCTGCACAAAAAGATGTTGAAAGTACTTCTGAATCAGAAGAGCTAGATCCAAAAGATAAAGGGAAAGGGATCAAGGTTCAGAAAGATGTTAAGAAGAAAAAGAAGAAATTTTATATTGCTCAGATTAGAGAATTAGAGATTGCAGAGGATGAAGAGCTTGCTAGAAAGCAACAAGCTGAGTATGATGCTGAGTATTTGGCAGAAGTTACTAGGCCAATTACAAAGAAGCCAATGACTATTGCTCAGGAAAGGAATTGGATGATAAGTTTCTTGAGAAGAAGAGGACACAAGAATTTACACAAAATGAGGTATCCAGAAGTGAAAGCTCTGTGGAATAAAGTACAAGAAGATATCAGAAAAGAAGTAGAAAACTTTGTACCCATGGAAGTTGATAGAAAGAAGAAATTAGAAGATATCAGAAAGGAACAAGCTGATGAAAGAAGATTGAAAAGAAAGAAAGTAGTTCAAGATGATCAACTAACAAAAAGATTGAAGATGATTCATGAAGACACAGTTGATGAACTTAGAAACTATTTCAGAGTTGTAGACTTTGAGAATAAGAAGACTGAAGATTCTGGAAAGAAGTCCAAGATAATCTCATTCTCTGTGGTTGAATCAAAAGAAGGGAATTATCTTATGTTCAACAGAGAAGATGAAAGCTTCACAACATTCAATATGTTATGGGATGTGTTGCATTGTATTACAAGGGCAGATCTTTATGACTTATATGTGCAAGTGCAGACATACTATGCAGAGATTGAAGCTTCAGGAGTCGGATTAATTTTGCTTGGAGATTTAATTACCATCTGGGAAACTGAAGAAAACAAGTGTTGATCCTCTGTGGAATGATCAAGAGAATTGGGAAATCACAAGATGGAGATTCTTTGAGTCATCAGGAGTTCATACACTAGAGATGGAAGATGGTACCATGATTCATATGCTTGCTGAGAGGAGATATCCATTGATTAGAGAAATTATGCTCAGAATGCTGGATCATGGAATGGAACTTGAAGATGAATCTGAAGTAGCTTTGGATGTTATCAAGCTATTTATCAGATGGATCAAGTCTGAAGAATAATATTTCATAATACTGGTATGATTTGTTTTGTAAAATAAGTATTTTTCAAAGTACTGCAAAGACAAACAGTACTTTAACAAAGTACTGCTTGCTGATATAAACCAGTATAAGTCCTTTAAAATAAAAATAAAATGTTTTGATGTTTAAAAGAAAAGTAAAAGGATTTGAAAAGAAACACATGGTGTTAGTATTTATACTGCACAACAAATGGTAATCAACTCACCATGTTTAACAGACAAGAAAGAGTTTGACTCATCATGAGGGTACGGCTCTGATGTGATAATCAAATCCGTTTATGGTTGATAGTTTACCAAAAACTATATGGTTATCAATTCACCATACTCCAAGTGATCAAGAATTGGCTAGTCCATAGCAAACGGCTATTGGTAAAGACTACTCAAATCTGTTGATAGCTGATGATTTGTTAAAAATCATAATTTTCAATGATTCACCTCTCACAGGAGTTAACACACCTGGAAGTGATGAGAATAGTATGAAACTTTTAAAGATTTGATGATTACTGTACCAAAATGTTGTTGAGTTGCTGAGAAGATTTATTGAAAGAAAAGATGCTGATGAAGAGTACTTTGACACATGACAGATAGAAGACAAAGAAATAAAGAAACAATCTTTCTGAATGATTAAAGATTTGAAGATTAAAGATAACAAAGAAACTTGAAATCAAGCAAGTGGAGTTCAAGTTAGGGGAGGATTGTTGGGATATAAAATATCAAAGTACTTTTGTATGTCAAAGTACTGCTGCATGAAGAATAAAGTCAAAGTACTGTTGAAGGTAAAAGTCAAAGTACTGTTGTTACTGAAGAATGCTTAAAGTACTTTGAAGGAAACAAGGACATATGTGCAATATTAGCTAAGGATTAATGTGTAATATTGAACGAATATTCTAGAATTAGTCAGGGATAATGACTTGTCGTTCAAGTATTATATGTTGTAAACCGACTTAAGGTTATCTATATAAAGAGCCTTAAGGGGTATTAGTCGATATAAGTTTTATAAGTTTTAGAGTTGTTCAAAGTCGATAAATAGTCAGGGATTGTAGTGAATCTGTGTAACAAAGCAGGTTCAAAGTTTGGTTAATATAAAAGTTATTCTTAAGCTTTGTGTTAGTAGATTCCGCATATTTTACAAGGTTAAACAGTGTTTCAATATTAATAGTGTTGAGTTTACTCAATATTGTTAAACCCTTACAAGTTACAAAGTAGTTTGGTCAGAGTATATCGATCCAACACATCTCCATTTTTCTATTCAATTTTTTCCAGCCGTCTTCTTTTTGGTAGTCTAATTTTAAATGGTAGATTCGTCATGGTACTATTGCATCACGTCATTGTTGACAAACAACTATGAAACCCAATATCACCTCTTCTATCATAGCTCAGCCTCTTATTCACCACCATAATGACTAACGGTGATCTCCTTCTACCACCTCCAATACCCAACTGCCGTGCCCTTCATCCGCCAAAAAAAAAAAAAAAAAAAAAAAAATTAAAAAAAAAACATTCGATCAGTTAGTCAACTCTTAAGTGTTTTCTGTTGTTCCGTTTCTCACTTTATCCATAAAAAAAATGTTAACATTTTATTATTATTTTCCTTTTCAGTTAAAGTCGACTAAAGCTCGACCAGTCTCCACCTAAAGTCGACTAAAGCTCGATCAATGTTGTTGCTTAGAGGTTACTTCTTCAAGAATCAATGTGAAACCTTTTGATGTCCTAATACACGTCATTGGTGAATTTACAAGTTCTTCAACAAGTACCACTTTCTTTGTTTGCTTTGCTTTTGCTTGCTGTGGATGTCTTCGTCAACAAAAATAGTTATAGCGTTATTGTTTTATGTATTGATGCGTGGGAATCGCAACAGGCTTTACCTCTCGAGGGATCTCGAGAAGCTTACAACCCCCACCAGGCAGTGTACCTGATCGTTGTAGTATAGTATAGTGACAAGTACCGGGGGATTAATCGTTCAGCTTAGGAATAGTGTCGCTAGGATTAGAAAGCCTAAATACTAGTTCTAAAGGTGAGGGATGATTATTTTTGTATTTTTATATTTTTTATGAAAGCAAGTAAAATCTCGGGTTTTGGAAGAGTGGGCGGAATTAGTTGCTATTCAACTAACCCAATACTAAGATGCAATCAAAATAAAATAATAAAAATGAAAATAAACTAATTAAACTAAAGTTGTGAGCAGTAATTGGAGAAAATGTGTTTACTTAGATTTCACTACTCCCTAGATATCTTTTACACGTTAATTACTTGTTATAATTGCATGGATGACGGATCGTATTCCTTAATACCATTCATGGGGTGGCACACATAACTCCCCAATTCTATGAGCTCTTATCTCCTCCTACACCATGCCCAGCACAACTATAGGGATTGTAAACAGTGGCTCATGCATTAAATACAACCAATAAAGACCTAGTGCGCCTCGGTTCATGTTTCTTAAGACGTTCAAGCATGTTACCATTTGGAGATCTGCCAGTTTTCTTAAGCCTAACATGTAAATCATTCATCCAAGACAAGAATAAACAAGTAATCAACACATAATCAATATCTAGGTTTCATTAGATCTAAGCAAACACAAAAGAGATCTAGCCTAGCATGATAGAATTAAGACAAGAACAAGATATGGACAACCAACACATAGACATATTGATTGAATTAGAATAACACTTATCTTGATTGATCATGCAAGGTATCAAGGGGTTGGAACCCTTGAAAAACCTGTAAAGTTACACCAAAATCGTACTTAGGGTTTCTCCCAAAACCTCTCTAAATGTGAAAAACTAGAAAACTATATATAGGAAAATAGGGATGACGGCGTCAAGAACAAAGGTGTGACGCCGTCATCTCGCCGCCAAATACTTCCTCGGACGGCCTTGATCTACTTCTGATGCCGTCAAGGCCTAGGCCGTCACACAAATTACTCTTGATGCCTTGTGTGTGACGCCGTCATCAACTACGGATTTTAATTCTTGGGGTTTGACGCCGTCAGGAAAACTCTTGACACCTTCATGAACTCTCGAATTTTATTATTGAGGTTTGACGCCGTCAGGAAATTACTCTTGACGCCGTCACCTACTGTTCCCAGCATGGAAAATTGAGACTTTGCCGTTTTCTTCACTTTTATGCTCCAAAAACGTCCAAAATGGCTTCTTTTCCAGAATTCACTCTCCAAGTACCTAAAATCACAAAAGGAACGATTTAGGGCAATATTTGATCAAATAAATTCGGATTCGGGCTTAAATGACCCCCTAAAAGTGGTTCATTTTTCGCCTTATCATATACCCTTACACTTGAGATTTGCTTGTCCTCAAGCAAATGCGCTTTTATTCTAGTCAAAAGACAAGTTAGAGGTCATTTAACACTAATATAAAAGTAATTACAACAAATAATCGTTCCACTAAAGACCAATAGACAAGCTCGGAGTTCATACACTAGCACCTCACAAATAGTGTTTAGATACTCATATCTCTCGGGTGTAATAAAGTAATATAACATTATGGAAATGGAAGATATCTCTCACTACCTATCATAGCAAAATAGATTACCTATCAAAGAGGTCTTTTAAAGGGTTGTAACGTTAGGTATAGGGATATGAATAACACGATTTTGTTGGATAAAGGAAGTTTTACTGGTGGCGAGTTAACAATCTTGGTTAATTACATGTACAATATGGCGTTGCTAAGCCAAGACTAGACTCAACTTAAGCTAATAAATGAGAAATAACAAAAACATAAAATGAACATAGAATAAAAAGGGATGGTAGTCCGTATGTTTTTTTTTTCTCTTTTTCTTTTTCTATATTTTTTTTTTTTTTTTTTTTTTTTTTTTTTTTTTTTTTTGCATACACTCTTACCCTACCATCCAAAATAATACATCATAGGGAATGAACATTTCCCTTACACTTGAATTTTTACATACTTTATAATTAAACTAATCTAATGACTCGAATTAAGAAAATTAAAACACTTTGAGTACTTTTAAGATTAACGTACATATGGGGGTAATATATGATGTTCTTCCCCATTACTCCATAAAATAAGTACTTACCCATGAGTCCTAATCGTCCCAAAACAATATGAACAAGGATATGACTCGACTTAGCAACCATGTAATCAATTAGAAAGTTAACTTAGGGTTTAACAAATAACAATAATGCACTAAAGATGAGCGCATACACGGAAGGCTAAAGCGATTTGGGTGTACATTTAAGTGGGGTGTAACAAATTCTTCCTTTAAGTAAGATGCTTAAAGTTAGAAACGAAAAGATAGGCTTGGAGGGGTGTACTAGGGGTTTCGTGTACTAAAAATGAGTACAACGCTAAGGGTGTGGGAAAAATTAGTTGACTTAACTAGCCAAGTAATATGACTTAAATGATCAAGTAATTATAATACGGGTTTAACACAAGGGTAATCCTAATGCCTCTTATCATGTAGTAAATCCTACTACACGAATGTAGTCTCACTAGCGGTCTCGGGATGCATCACTAACGCAAGTTCTAGAATCTAAATGCTACCGGTACACTCATAAGCACTAATAATGAATGCTTTTCCTATCAAATCTAAAGGCGAACCTCACATATTTGGGTGGAAAATTTTTCTGAATATACGGTTATGTGCTAGTCATACAATCTCCTATCCATGAGACGCTTGCTATGGCTAAAGTTTCACTCCTAAATGTTGTAAAAAATTTTAAATTTGGCGCTAAAATTACACTAACAAGTATTTCTCATAGTTTTATTACACATCTACTATCAAACAAAACAAACTCAAGCGAAAGTGCATATGTAAGGTATCATCTTTTTACCCTCCCCTTACACTTAAGATGAACATTGTCCCCAATGTTCAAGTAAAGAATGTAAAAGTGAAAAAGTAAAGAGAATGAAATCAAATACTCCCCTGATTCGCTCGGTATGGATAATAGGATGGCCAGGTTAAATCTTCCTTCAAGAAAACGAACAATCAAAGCTTCCCTTCCAGAATATAAATCATCTCCTTGTCGAACATAACCTGTAAATCCTGACAAAAATAGACAAGACAACCTCGCGTAAAATCGGCGGCATCCTATATAAGTTACTAAATCCTAGAAAACAAAGTAAGATATAATGCTTGTGGAATGAAGTTTGCAGATTTCCTGGAGATTATAAAACTTAATAATTCCCAAAAACCATAAGACTCCGTTAGAAAAACAAAACCGGTAAAATTTCCAGATTTTTACTCCTGACGCCGTCAAGAGTAAACTCATGACGCCATCAGAATGGACCTGCAGAAATTCTTATGTTAAGTTTCCGGAAAATTTCTGGAAAAACTTGGTCCTACTTCCTGGAAGATCCTGCAAAACTTCATTATGACTCAATACAAGCATTTGACTCTAACAAATACGAATATACATGCTCACTTAAAATTGTGGAGAATCATGATCGTGTGTTTCTTGAAAACATATTTGGGGTTTCCCCTTACACTTATCTTTTGCAAAAATACTTTTAGGTTGGAGTTAAGACTAGGCCAAACAACTTAATAAAGTATTTCCACTTTTTAATTGAGAAACATGATCTACCAACAATAAAAATAAAGCATGCATACGGAAGCAAATAACAAATAAACAAATAAAATCACACAAAACATAGGTTGCCTCCCAAGAAGCGCTTTTCTTTATTTACGAGTCTTGTAGCTAGACTCAAGGTCATGGGCTACTACGTGATTTCATCATTGGTTCCACTCTCTAGGTCGTCTTCTAAACCAGTTTTGTATTCCGGACCTAGTTGCAAGCACTCTTTGTAGAAACCAAGCATCCTATTTCTAACATACTCTACTCCTATACGTCTATCCTCCTCATTCCTATAATAAGCCGCTTGCTTGTGTTCTTTTTCGAAATTAGAGAGAAGGCGGTATTGCTCAATCTTGTATGGCATTTGATAGGCAACCTCATCATTCTCTTCCTTAAACCTAACTATCCCTAGAGTCGGATCATAACTCATCCTAGTGGCCTCAACAAATGGTTTTCCGAATATTACTTGGCTTAGGCAAGCATCTATCACCGGACGAGTGTCCTCAACTATCATAAAATCGATCTCATAGGTGAGATTCCCTATAATCACATGCAATCCTTTCACTCTTCCCGCAAAATTACTTATCAGGTTCTTATTAGGCATCATCCTAAAATTAAGTTGCTTCTTCATCACCCAATTTTAATAAGTCCTAGTCATGATGTTCACGGGGGATCTAGGGTCGATGTAAGCTTTCCATATATGCATGTTCCCGATATTGCATGGGATGTTAATGTTAGAGGGGTCTCCCATTTTGATAAGGGGGTCGCCAAAGATATATGTTCTCTCGGGACTATCGAATAAATCTTTATGGTATTCCCGTTCTTCCTTGGTTGGCAACTTATCAAAGTATTCTTCTATAGGTTCTACCTCCTCTAATTCCTCTCTACTATCAACCTCAACTTCCCTATTCTCATCCTTAGTCTCGGCTTCTATCCTAACTTCATTCTTGTCACGCTCTTCTATCTCCTTATCTATCGGCTTAATAGTGACAACATTAACAAAGTGGACCTGTTTAGATGATGAGGGATCCTTAATTTGGTTTCCGTTATTGGTGTCCCTAGTGTCCTTCCTAGGTGTGACTAATGCTTGGTTGTTGAGGGCTTTCAACAAGTTGTCAATCTTGTTGGTCATCTCCGTTTGTTGTTGGTTGAATTCGGTTTCAAACCTAGCTATGCGAGCCTCTTGAGATGCCATAAACTTTGACATCAATCCTTCAAGATTGTTGGTACTACCATAGTTGTTAGAAGGATTGTTGTTGGAAGTACGGTTGGATGGTGGACCGGTTGGTTGGTAACGGTTAGGCGGATTGGGGGAATTGGGTTGATCTTGTTTCCACCTAAGGTTTGGGTGATTTTTCCATGAGGGGTTGTATGAATCACCGTATGTGTTTGGCTCAGGCTTGAAAGTGTACCACTTATCTCCCGCTTCGTTGGTACGCGTGGGTGCGTAGTCCCCAAAAGCTGTTCCGGGGAGTTCCACACAATCACGAGTGTCATGGGGACCACTACATAATTCGCATGAAGAAGTGATTTTGTTCACTTGGCTTGAAGGCTTAGGAGCTTCGTAAGATTTCATGAGAAACTTGACTTGGTCCTCAAGTTCCATGATCCTACGGTCGGGAGTGCTAGAATTGTTCGAAGGCAAAGATATTGCCTTGACCGTTTTGTTCAAATCACGGGGATCATTCCAACTTTCGTTGTCATAGAGAGCAAGATCTTCTATGAGTTCCCATGATTGTTCCGCACTAAGATCACGTAGCTTACCACCGGCCGATTGGTCAATGGCTCGCCTCGTGGAGATGTCGATATGGTCATAAAAGATTTGGACTTAGAGCCAAAGATCTATGCCATGATGAGGGACTTTTTGGAGTAAGTCCTTGAAACGAGTCCATGCTTCATAAAGAGATTCATTTTGACGTTGTTGGAACATCAAGATGTCATTCCTAAGCTTAGTAGTTCTCCCCGGTGGGAAAAATTGAGCAAGGAAACGAGTGGTGAGATCATCCCATGTGGTGATGGATCCCGCGGATAAACGCTCAAGCCATTGACTAGCTTGATCCCGTAGAGAGAATTAGAATAGACGTAAACGGGTTGTCTCTCTAGTTGCAACATCTAGGTCTATGGAATCTACGATTTTGAGGAAGTCCTTAAGATGTTGATTTGGATCTTCGGAACGAAGTCCATGGAATGCACATCCGCTTTGCACCAACCGGATGGTGTCGGATCGCAAGGGAGTCACATTGGCTCCGGTGAGCTCAATGGTGTTTCGGTAGCCTTGGTGGCTAGGTCGGGAATACTCTCCTAAGGTTCGGGGCCTAAGGGGTTCTAGTGGTGGGTTTTGTTGTGGTGGGATGATGGGTTCAGAGATGTTACCACCTTCCATGATGTCGGATGGTAAAGAGTTACTAACAAAAGCACGAAGAAATAAGATGGACTAAAGAAGACCTAAAAATAAAAATAAAATCTTACTAGAAAGGAATCTAGCAAGTAGACCTAATAAAAAGAAATTCTAACCTAGACAATAACTATTCCCCGGGCTGCGGCGCCAAAAACTTGATGCGTGGGAATCGCAACAGGCTTTACCTCTCGAGGGATCTCGAGAAGCTTACAACCCCCACCAGGCAGTGTACCTGATCGTTGTAGTATAGTATAGTGACAAGTACCGGGGGATTGATCGTTCAGCTTAGGAATAGTGTCGCTAGGATTAGAAAGCCTAAATACTAGTTCTAAAGGTGAGGGATGATTATTTTTGTATTTTTATATTTTTTATGAAAGCAAGTAAAATCTCGGGTTTTGAAAGAGTGGGCGGAATTAGTTGCTATTCAACTAACCCAATACTAAGATGCAATCAAAATAAAATAATAAAAATGAAAATAAACTAATTAAACTAAAGTTGTGAGCAGTAATTGGAGAAAATGTGTTTACTTAGATTTCACTACTCCCTAGATATCTTTTACACGTTAATTACTTGTTATAATTGCATGGATGACGGATCGTATTCCTTAATACCATTCATGGGGTGGCACACATAACTCCCCAATTCTATGAGCTCTTATCTCCTCCTACACCATGCCCAGCACAACTATAGGGATTGTAAACAGTGGCTCATGCATTAAATACAACCAATAAAGACCTAGTGCGCCTCGGTTCATGTTTCTTAAGACGTTCAAGCATGTTACCATTTGGAGATCTGCCAGTTTTCTTAAGCCTAACATATAAATCATTCATCCAAGACAAGAATAAACAAGTAATCAACACATAATCAATATCTAGGTTTCATTAGATCTAAGCAAACACAAAAGAGATCTAGCCTAGCATGATAGAATTAAGACAAGAACAAGATATAGACAACCAACACATAGACATATTGATTGAATTAGAAGAACACTTATCTTGATTGATCATGCAAGGTATCAAGGGGTTGGAACCCTTGAAAAACCTGTAAAGTTACACCAAAATCGTACTTAGGGTTTCTCCCAAAACCTCTCTAAATGTGAAAAACTAGAAAACTATATATAGGAAAATAGGGATGACGGCGTCAAGAACAAAGGTGTGACGCCATCATCTCGCCGCCAAATACTTCCTCGGACGGCCTTGATCTACTTCTGACGCCGTCAAGGCCTAGGCCGTCACACAAATTACTCTTGACGCCCTGTGTGTGACGCCGTCATCAACTACGGATTTTAATTCTTGGGGTTTGACGCCGTCAGGAAAACTCTTGACGCCTTCATGAACTCTCGGATTTTATTATTGAGGTTTGACGCCGTCAGGAAATTACTCTTGACGCCGTCACCTACTGTTCCCAGCATGGAAAATTGAGACTTTGCCGTTTTCTTCACTTTTATGCTCCAAAAACGTCCAAAATGGCTTCTTTTCCAGAATTCACTCTTCAAGTACCTAAAATCACAAAAGGAACGATTTAGGGCAATATTTGATCAAATAAATTCGGATTCGGGCTTAAATGACCCCCTAAAAGTGGTTCATTTTTCGCCTTATCATGTATCTCCAATACGAGCTTTCGCGATTTCGCTGCTCGGACTGCGGGGGAGTATTAGCCGATATAATTGATGAATGGCCCAAGCGCCAGATCTGTGGGCTTAGGGTTCATTAGGGTTTATTGTAGTCTATAAATATTGGTTATCAATAAAGGTAAAGACACAGAGTTTCAATGTAAATACATGGTCCAACAATAAGCTTACATTTTGATTTTCATAAATGAAATTTTCTGTGATGTGCTTGATTGCTCGCGCAAGGCCTTGACTGATTAGTGTGCAAAATAATTTACATTCCCTCCATTAGTGTCAGATATGCGGTTAATTTGGAGAACTCTTCCAATTATTCTTTCTGTTTTTTGACCTGATCTTGGCATCTATGATGGAGAGTTGCTCAAAATAGTCTTGAGTATTCATTTTTTAACTCATGGTGCGGTATTATATCAACCCAACTATTTTACCAAACACTAGCATGAGCTAGCTCCATCAATAATTTAGTTTTTATTATTGCAGCTAGCTGAAAGTTTATGTGAAGCTTATTAGTTGCAACTTGCAAGTGAAATTTAGAAGGAAATATTCAAATGCTAGCGAATTCCCAATGTATCTCCATGTCCATGTCGTAGCAAATAGGAACAGAACTTAGTGGGACCAGGAGAGGTCTGGCCTCCAAAAGTTTAGCCACAAGTACATTTTCAATCATTACATTTTGTACTTTTTTTTGGAAACGGCAATGATATTAAAAACCACAAGGGCAAAAAGAAGAAAGATACAACATAGGCTCTGAGCTAGAGCGACAAAAATAAAACAAGAGAGAAAAAAGAACAATGAAAAACAAAACACCAAAAAAGAAGCCTATAAAAACTAAGGAGGTCTTATTTTCGCAGGAGAATGAATCCACCAATTCCATGTAACCGGATACTTAGAAGCCCTGTTTGAAATCCACAATAAAGAAATTCTTTGAACCACGGGAAAAATATCTTCATTACAATAAGCAATCCTCTCACGGTGATGTCGCATGACTAATTTTGTTTCTCCAATTCCATATATGCCAAAGGCTCGTTAAACAAACTCCATGAAACCCTCTACTAACCCATTTGTCTTTAAAGAACTCGAAGGATCCCATGAGAATGTTAGACAACGAGGGGGGGGGGGAATCCCCACCAGCTCCAAATCTTGACCCAAAGGCTCTTTACTCTAGGGCACGAGAGCAAACAATGATATATGTATTCATCAACCAACCCACAAAAAACACATAAAGTAGAGGGGAGTTGAACTCCTTGCTGCATCAGATTGACTCTAATAGGGAAGCGATTTAAAGCCACTCGACAAGCGCAAATATTTACCTTGCAAGGTACCCAAGAATTCCTTATAAAAGATGGAGAATCTGCCACGTTGACGAAAAGCTTATTCTGGATGGCTTTGCACATCGACTTGACATAGAACATACGTGAATCTTCCAAGCCCCAGGTCCATTCGTCTTAAGATGAGATATAGAGAACAAGGCCGAAGATAAGAGAAATTAACGAGGAAAGATCACTAAGGGCGTGACTAGTAGGATCTCTTCCAAGCCCAATTTCCTTGCCATATATCATCTACTTTAGACCATCTCTCGGCTACAAAAGCAAATTTTATTCATTTCCAGAGCATACAGCCGAGGGAAGCGAAGTTTTAAAGGACCGATATCTTTGAGCCAAGTATCATTCCAAAAAAGGGTTTGTCTACCATTTGAAATTTTCTCAACAATAAGATTACTAAGAGAAATTTCAAATCGGCTCAACTTAGAACAACTTCCAACGATACTAACCCAAATACTCGATTTATGCTCGGAACTCCTGCTATCATCAAAGCCTCCATCTGAACCATGGATCTTACTAATAACCTTCCTCCACAATGCGTCTTTCTCATTTAGAAACCGCCATCTCCATTTACCAAGAAGACTCAAAATTTTTGCTTTTATGCTACGAATTCCCAAGCCTCCATATTTCTTATCAGCTAAAATCTTTTGCCAGCGAACGGTCTTTCTTTCATTTTCTTTAAAACCCCAAAAGAAGCGTCTCCTTATAGATTCAATAGTAAAGATAACTGCCTTAGGAGCTATAAAGATGGACAAATAATAAAGGGGAAGACTTCCTAAAACCACTTTGACAAGAGATAGCCTCCCACCAATGGAGAGAATATTATTCTTCTAGGGTGCAAGTCTTTTTTATAGCCGTAAAACCACATCATTCCAAGCATCGACTTTCTTCATTCTTTTGGGTAAACCAAGATAAGCGAACATAAGGGAGTCATATGAGCAATTAATTTCTCTAGCAACACTAGCAACATCATTTAGCGGGATCCCAATACCAAAAAGTCTGCTTTTTGATAAATTATTTTGAGGCCTGAAACATCATGAAAACAATTTAAGATACGAACTAAATGGCGAGCATTTGAAATAGACAATTCACCGAAGAATAGAGCATCATCAACATATTGAATAAGGGATATGTTTTTGACCCATCGTGTGCTAACGAGAGCCCATTGAAAATGCCTTTGTTACACGCCTCTACTATCATAACCTGTAGATCTTCCGCTACTATAAGAAAAAGGAAAGGAGAGACAGGGTCTCCTTGCCTTAACCCATGCTCCATCTTAAATTCTTTCGAAGCTGAGCCATTAACAAGAACCGACACTGAAGACGATGAAAGACAATCTAAAATCATGTTATACCATTTTGGCCCAAAATTCATTTGAGACATAATTTCCAAAAGGAAGTTTCAATTTACACTGTTAAATGCTTTCTCAAAATTGACTTTGAAAAAAAGCGGATTAATGTTTTCCTTCTTAACAAAGTTGACTATTTCATTGGCTATAAGACTCCCATCCAAAATTTTTCTTCTAATGGGCCGATAGTTGCTTAATTCGAGAGGGTCAAAAACTTTTGGAATCAATACAATAAAAGAACCGTTCCAGCCCTTAACGAGCCTTCCACGAGTTTGAAAGCGTTTAATGTAGTGAAAAATTCTAGCTTGATGATATCCCGCTACCTTTTTATAAATTCAAAATTTAAACCATCCGGACCGGGGGATTTCGAGCTAGAACAGTCCCAAACCACTACTTTAACCTCATCCATTGTAAACTCCGCTTCCAAAAAAGCAACATCATTCTGATCTAAGCGATTAAAAAGTTGACTATGAAATTTTGTTCTATTAGGCTGACTCTCATGAGATCTGCTTGCAAAATAATCATGAGCTGCTGAAAAAATTGAGGAAGGATCCTCCACCCAACAACCATCAATTTGCAGCCCATTCAAGTTTTGTCGCCTATATTTCTTATTTACAATTGAGTGAAAGAATTTGCTATTTTCGTCGCCCTCTACCGCCACTTAATTTTACTTTTTTAATTTTCTTTAAGGAATTGCTATCTTTTTTATCTAGAAATTGCAACTCCATGAGGTCTTCGTCTATTTTTAAATTGTCAAAGGAAGTCATAGAACCAAATTCTGCTTTTGAATCCCAATCCTCAAGCCTTGATAAAATTTCCTTTTTCTTACATCCATCTTCAGCACATTTAGCGTGCCACAATGCTTGATATCTAATTTTAGCTTCTTAATTTTGTTCTTAAGAACAAAATCAGCTGAACAAATATAGTCGCCACACTTCCAAGAATTTTCATCAGCTACACTAAAACTGTCATTTTCCATCCAATAGTTTAAAATCTTGAAATTTTTAGGACCAAAGTTCACAGATTCATCTAGTAACATAATGAGACATTGGTTAGAGACCCCACATACCTCGCTTTTACCTTAACATCTCTCCATATGTTGAAGAACTGATTTGAGACCAAAAAGCAATCTAATTTACTCAATTTGGAGCCCTCTTTGTTAAAATGCATGAAATGACGACCCTCCATTAGAAGTTAATGAAGACCCCTATTAGCAATGAACTGCTGAAAGCGCTCACATCTCTTTCAACAAAGAAAGTACCAAATCTTTCGTCTTGAGAGCGAACTGCGTTGAAATCTCTGAACAATATCCAACAGCCTCTATAGAGCTCATCATGTTAAGCAACTCCCTCCATGGATCTTCTTTGTATATGCTACCTTGAGGACCATAAACATTGACTAAAAAAATAGTGTCATTAACTCCATACCATTTGCCAATTACACCAACAAAATGCGAACTTGAAAAGTATCAATTTTAATAAAGATAAGCGAGCCGATACTAGATAAGTACCCCCCAACACACCCACAACGTTTCCCGCTAAGAAATCGACATTAGGATTACCCCAAATTTATCTGACCAAAGATAAATTGATGTAAGACATTTTGGTTTCCTGAATTCCCAATACACTCGGCTTCTCATTCCTAATCAACTCCATGACATGATTCTTTTTTGAATCAGCCCCAAACCACAAAAATTAAAATGAAATAATTTTCATTGAGAATAGAACGCACCATACCTGCAGATCAAGCAACCCATCCTGTTCCATTATGATCAGCATTATTCTCGTCATCGAAAATAATACCTAATTGCTTTCCAATTTCCTTCTTAGCTTCATCCGTACATTCCGAAAAAGAGGAATCAAAGTTTGATTATTAGTATGAATATTAAATGAAAATGTAAATTAGCCATACTAAAAAATATATGTTGGAGTTTGGTCTCTTCAATTAAACTTGTCAAGTTCCCTCTATAATAACAAAGCATTGAAGATTTTTAGATGTGGTGGTCCAAACAACATTTTAGTCCTTAGGGGGGTGGCAATGGTGATGCAAAATAAATGGGGCCAATACATTTTTAACCAATCAAATGCCAACAACACATTTTTTAATTCACCATGACTTTCCTTCATTTTTTAGTGGCAATGATGATTCAACTGAATCATTAAATGGCCAACGTTCGAATCATTAAATGGGACCCTCATACCGAATCGGTATCACATACCGATTTCCATGCCGAATTCACGATGCCGAGGAGGTGGTTTGGGTGATGCCGAGTGGCATCCTATGCCAAGCCTTGATGCCGAGCCCGTTGCCAGTCCCCTTATGGAAATATAAAAACAATGTGGTCTTCTCCATTAAGCGGCCAAACAAGGACCTCATACTTAATGACATTAAGCTCTTGGCTTTTAATTGGATCCTTAGAGCATCAGGTGTGGACAACAAGGTTTTCCTCTTCATTCGGGCCCTACATGTGTCACATCACCCAACACCTCTTCACAACTAACCCCCTCACTAAACAACTAACCTCAACCTCTTCATTTGAGCCCCACCACTTACACCTTAATTTTTTTATTTATTTCATTAAATAAATTAAATTCATTTCATTAACTAAAAAAAATAATACAACATACTAATTTAATTTAATCCAAATAAAAACATGCGACATGAACTAAAAAAACGACACTAAAATAAAAAACATACGATACTAATTATTTCTATTCCGTTGATATTCTTCCCATTGTTGTTGATGCCAAACATGCTCGATGAGACATCGTTGAAGCCTTGAATGTGTGCGTTTATCGTGTAGTTTTTTGGTTTTTCTTCTTTGCGTTGCGCAACGCTCAACCCATGTCTGCTGCATATTTGGCGTCGGAGGAATATAAATTTCGGCAGCTTCGGATATCGCAAATTTTTGATCTTTCAAAATAATGTTATGCAACATGATGCACGAGTACATGATTCTCCGTAACTTGCCCACAGTCCATGCACGCGCCGGTTGGGCAATGATATGCCAACGTCCTTGAAGGACACCAAAAGCTCTTTCGATATCTTTTCGAGCACTTTCTTGTTTCGCTTTCCATGCGGCGTTTTTTGGGTCGCTGGCAACAGTAAAGGATTTGACAAACGCTGCCCACTACGGGTAAATTCCATCGGCTAGATAATATCCATGTTTGAATGAATGTCCGTATACTTCAAACGAAACTTGATGGCCAATACCATCAATCAGGTCATCTAATAATAGAGAATTATACAAAACGGTAAGATCGTTATTCGCACCTGCCACACCAAAAAATGCATGCCAAATCCATAAATCATACGACGCAACAGCTTCCAGCATTATAGTGTAAATTTAAGTTTGATATGTTTGGTATTTATAGTGTAAATTTAAGTTGGGTTTAAAAAAAATAAAAAAAAATTGCGTTGCAAAATATAAACATTACATAACGTTTAAAAAAAACCTGCAAATCGTACAATCAAACCCTCATTGTGGCCACGAGCAGAACTCATACAACGAGCAACGGCGAGCTATGCTTGGTGTGGCGGCGAGCTCGGCGAGGCTGCCACATCTGACGGCGACGGCGAACCATGAACCACACCCGATGCTCTTAGTAGAGGTAGGATGTTATCTTTAAATTGTATAGAGTGGTGTTGTAGCGCTCTATCTCCGTCTCCGTTTCCCTTATACTTATTCTTACTAGCTTTTAATCAAACCGCCATTAAAAAAATGTTGCAACTTGCAAGTGCACTGCATTGCGTGTGTTGACTATTCAATATTCCATGATAAGAAAATCAAATATATGGAATCAAAATTTTAAATTATCCCTATATACTATCCATTGGGCTTTGGTGCCCAATTTCTCTCACCACACTTTGTTGTACAACCACATTAGCGTGCCTAACTACCAAAATTGCTCCCCCACAAACTTCGACTTTTGCAGCTACAGTTCTTTGTGAGGGGAGCTACAGGGAAAGGAACAGTGATATTAATGTTTTAATGTATGTTATACTCTTCCACCACAAAACACATATCCTCATCTATCTTCTCCCCTCGCTCGGTTTCTCTCTAGAACCATCTCACATCTCACACCTTTAACACCCCGCATAATCTCGATCCTTCCTAAAATCAATAATCCATTTATTTTTTCAGGTTGAATTAGGTGTTGTTATGGT
Source organism: Artemisia argyi (assembly GCA_030686995.1). Taxonomy (NCBI): domain Eukaryota; kingdom Viridiplantae; phylum Streptophyta; class Magnoliopsida; order Asterales; family Asteraceae; genus Artemisia; species Artemisia argyi. Next base: position 171,811,596 of record CM060701.1, on the reverse strand, counting down.
TTTTTCCCTTTTGCAGCTTCAATAATCGATTTCAACGATGGTCCATGTTGGGATCAAAGTTTTACTATTTTATCAAGTCTCGGTCATTTGTAATAATAGATTGCTTAAGTTATTATTTACTTACACTTATGTAATGTTACAAGTTTACTAGACTTAAGGTATATGGTCCATGGGCTTGAAAGCCCACACAAATTGTAAGTGGAAGGAGAGGGAGTGTTGCCCTAGCTCCTTCCCTATAAATAGAAGCCTTAGGTCTCATGTAATACTTGGTTGGTTATTTGATATCTTAAGGAAACTCTTGCACTTTTATTTCTCTCATTCATTTTATCACCCAAATCCTTATATCTATCTCATTCTTGTTTGTGTGAAATCAATATGGTGACCTAACAAGTGGTATCATTCGCCATATGAAGGTATAGTTATTGTTTTCTCTTAGAAATCGATCCTAAAAGTGTTTTTATCTCGTTCTTTTATTGAAATTTTTTGCAATTTCTTGTTTGTTTCTTGTTTTATATCACATCTTTGCTTACAAACTCGTGGTACAAAACACAACAAACAAAAAGTTTCAACATTTTTCAATCAAAATATACGATTTAGATTTTGTACTATTTTTCGAAAACATTTTCATTTTTGAAAAAGTTTATCAAGTTTTCAACTTTCTTCAAGAAATAATCATTTTAGACCTAAAAGTACAAGAATCTTTAAATAAAAACGCGTTTTTGGTTAGCTTTCTTCGAAAACATAACTCGCCCAAGTTTTGAGATCGTGTTTTTGTCCCTATTTCGAGATCTACAATACTTGCTTCTCATCGACTTCAGTTTTGTGGACTCAGTCTTTTCTCTCTTGTATAAGAAAGAAAAGCACTTCGACTTTTGGATAACTTTCGAAATTGTATAATTTCGAAAGAGGGTTAGTGAATATGTGTTCTCGAAAAGTCAACTTTTTTGAAAACACATTTCTTTTCTCGCAAACTTTCATAGTTTCGAAAAGTTACTTAACATTCACTAAGTTTTCGCGAAATACTGAAGCCCCAAAATTTCGCAATCTCACAATTTTGAAATCAGGAGTTTCGCAATCACTCAAGTCTGCATTTTCGCAATCCCTCAAGTCTCAATTTTTGAAATCATAAATTGTGCAAGTTTTCGAGATTTGGTCTATACCTTCTACAAGATCTATCTTTTCACACAAGTGTTTCAATATGTCTCAACCACCGTACTACAACTTTAACCATCCTCAGCAACATCAGAATCAACAGTATCATCAGCAACAGCAACAGTATCAACAATCACCACAATATTATCAACAACCGGTTTACTCACAACAACATTAGATGGTTCCAATACAACAATCCTATCCCATGTCACCACAACAGAGCCAACTCCCATCAAAACCTACTCACTGGTTTGACAGGATGTGTGAAGTCATTTCAACTCAACAATCCAGACATGAAGCAGGATCTATTGACACCCTACCAATGCTAACACCGGGTAATTATGTTCAGTGGGCAAGTCGATTCTTAAGGTTTATAGAACTCAAGAAACCCAATGGTATGTACATGAAACAAGTTATCCTTGAAGGACCATTTCCGTGGCCTGTTAACTACGGTGGCGGTGACCCATCTGCTGATCCTCCAGTAGCTCCAACTGTTATGCTAGTTCCTGAGTCTTCACTTACTGCTGAACAACACCACCATCGTGAAGCAGATGAGTATGCTATGTCTTACATACTTCAGGGAATCCCAAACATCATATTCAGAAGTGTTGATGCTCAGACAACTGCAAAAGCCATGTGGGAACACGTCCATCTAGTTATGCAAGGCACACAACTGAACAAGGAAGACATGGAATCTAAACTTTACTTGGAATACACTAATATCATGATCGAACCAGGGGAATCACTTGAATCTTACTTTCATCGTTTCACCAATGTCGTCAATGACTTAGAGAGACATGAAGTACACCTTCCAAGGATCGCTGTCAATACAAAGTTTGTTAGTAGTCTAGGTTCTGAGTGGCAAAAGTATGTGACATTTGTGAGACAAGCTAAGAATCTTCATAGAGATCCATATGGTTTGTTGTACGACTACCTCAAGCACTATGAGTCTGAAGTTGAAAAGGATAGAGCCGCACGAGGAGGATATACACCACCACCTACTTCTAATCCCCTAGCACTCGTTGCTCAATCTCATGCTCTGATGTCTAATCAAGTTTATGATCAGGAACAGAATTATCTCAGTTACCAGCAACTTGCTACTTCACACAAAATGGTCCCATATGAATCATCCTCGCAACACGCTTCTCCTCAACCTCCTCCATATGACAACCACGATAGCATGTATTATTCTAATCAGATTGAAGATGATGATGATGACGTCAATACGTTGAATCTAGGACTTGCTCTTATTGCTCGTGCTTTTAGCAAATTCTCTAACAAAACCAACAACCGTCTTCGTTCTTCATCAAATACGAGAAATCAAGCTGTCGTTCAAGATGGTCGAGTTGAGATTCAGAACCGTAATCCTGGACGTTCAGGCTCAGGAGGGTATACTGGAAATTCTGGGTATGGACAAAGATTCAACAACAATGGGGGATTCAGAAACAATCCAGGTGCTCCTCAGAGACGTAATGACAATGTGGGAAATAACAATACAGTATCTGGGAATGCAATATGGTGCTACAACTGCAACGAAAAAGGTCATATTGCAACAGCATGTCCTAAACCAAGAACCCGCGACAGTCAGTTTCACAAGCAGGCATTACTAATGGCTCTCAAAGATGAAATGGAAGGAACTTTCAATGCACAAGAGAATAGTTTCTTTGCTACTGCTCACAACGATGATGATATAGAAGATCATAAAGCCAATGCAGCTGTGATGCTTATGGCCAACATGCAGGAACATCAGTTGAATGATTCAGGCCCAGTGTTTACCACTGATGGTTTGTCTCCGGTAAATGATCTAACCACATGCTCCATAGAATTTACTGCATCACCCTCTGCTTCTGAATCAGATCAGGCGCAAGTTGTTCCATCTGAATCATTTTTATCTCTTCAAGAGGATGAACAATTAGTCACAATTGTTATTTTTGATGATGACACTCTCGTTTCATTTGATGATCCTATTGAGCCAGACAAAAATGATAATATTGAACAACATGAACCTTCTTCTGATCCAGATCCTGATTGTACTGTCATGGCCAAACAACTTAATGAACAACTTCTTTCTACTCACATAATGGACGAGCAAACTAAAGTTTTGAAAGAAACTAATGCCGAGTTGAAAAAGGACATTGAATGTTATAAAATACAACTTTCAAATTTTCAAAATGCAGTTCATCATGAAAAGTGCTTTGAAAAGTCATTTCAGGAATCATATGTCAAAGAACAAAATCTTCAAAAGCAAATATATGACATAGTTGAGTCAAACGGTAAATTGGTTTCCAAACTGGAAAATGAAAAACATGATCTTCAAAAACAAGTTGTACAACTTCAATAGGAACTTTCAAAAACACAAACAGAGGTGACAACTTGCAAACAGGAATTTTATGAACATAAAGTGCAAAAACGACAAAAAGAAAATACTTTAATTGAAGAAAATCTCGCTCTCGAACGTCAAATTAAAGCTTTCCAAAATATCGTTTATAAACATGGAGAATCTGTAACGACAATTCAAAAGTTTACTTTAAAACCAAGACAAGATAAAGGTTTTGCCCTTGGCGATTACAGATCCACTTTTCTTCGCACTGCATACAAAACAATTCCTAAGCTTTACAGTATGGACCAATTGATGGATAATAATGTTGTGCGTGTTATTGTACATAATACTGAGGAAGAATACGAACTTGAAGAAAAGAGTCGATCAAAAATGAGTCAAGTTGAATATTGCAAACCATATGATTACTCAAAAGTTCCTCACATTTCAAAATCTTTTGTTCCGTCAAGAGAAATACCTGAGAAATCATGGTATGTAACTGAGTCTTATGCTTCATCTTCCGATGGAGCTCCTGTCAAACCCGTGGCACAAGTAAATGGTCCATTACCATCTTCTGGTACTGTGACACCATTACCTACACGTTGTAAAGTTTTAGACTATTTTCAAACATTCATGAAAGGCATCGATAATTTGGAAAACACAATTGAACATCATTCGCAAATTAAAATTGCTACTTTTTAATCAGCCTACGAGCGGGAAAAACGAGACATTTTTCAAAAACAAATTTTGCCTTTAGTTCAAAATTTGCGTTATTGTGCTACTCGTTGGGAACAGGAACTCCAAAAAGAAGTTACAGATATGAAAAACATTTTTGCTTTAAATGAAAATGCAATTTTGGTTCAACAACACAAAAACAGATTTTTGAAAATGGATTCTGATCGACTCTTGGAAAAACTTATCCATGCTGATATTTATACTCTCATCATGAATGATCTCTATTATTCCAGCAATGATGCGGTATTTGAAGATTACTGTGCTGATCTTGAATTGTTGAAGTCAAAAAATGAAACATTGAAACATAAATATGAAACGTTGCATCAAAACAGTGATTATGTGATAAACAAACTTTCAAACGAAATTTGTCAACTCAAACAAAAGCTTGATTGGTGTCAAGCTCAAAGTATTGAAACCGAATTGCAACTACGAAGTAAAAATGCTTTTCTCAAAGACAACGTCTTCAATATGAAAAAGAAATTGAGGAGTTAAAAATTGAAAACGTCGAATGGCAACAAAACCGCGATGACATTCGTTATTGCAATGGTTTACTTGAGTCTGATATTCAGGATAAAAATCACATCATCGTTGATTTGAAAGAGAAAATTAAGCTACTTCAAAAAGGAAAGTTTATTGACACCACAGTGATAGCACCAGGAATGTTTCAAATAGACATAACAGATAAGGGTAATCATGCTAAGAGTTCTAATGTTAGTTCTTCCACTTCCACAGGACTAGTTTCCCCTAAGAGCTTTAGCAGCCCAAAGCCAAAAAGCGTTAAGAAGACTAAAAAGACTAGGCTCTGGCAATGTAGAAGAGGAACACTAGAAGTGCAAGAAGTAGAAGATCACCTTAGGAACTTGAATAAAACTCATGTTGCATCTGATTTAGATTCTAATCTGGCAAATTGTAATCAAAATCTTAATGTAACGAATGTTGAACCCTCAAATGTTTTGAATATTAATGCATCTTGTGTGTTTTATCGTCAAAATGTGTTATCTGGTGATCATACCAAATGTATAGCTAATAATATCTTACGTCGTAAAAAGAAACGTAGATCCGGCTTTCCTTCTAGGCCCACTACTGCCTCTAAGTCAACCTTAGGAAAAACGCCAACTACCGTTTCAAATTATGTTGCAGTCAACCCAAGAGCAGAAATCAACAAATCTAGGAACACGCCAAAAGCTAGTGCATTCACTAAAAACAAAGCAAAAACTAGTTGGAATTGGCAACGTTGGTTACAATACAAACCAAATTTTAAATGGATTCCTAAATTGTTAAATACTTGTGTTTCTAACCAACAGGAACCCACTATTTCTTCGGGTACCACCCTTACTTCTGTTCCATCTCTGTCGTCTTCTTGTGATGCAGGTGGTTCAGATCATTCTCTGGATTGTTGATAGCGGTTGCACCTGAGATATGACAGGCAATCTCAAACTGTTAACTAACTTTGTCTCAAAGTTTATTGGAACTGTCAGATTCGGGAATGATCAATACGCTTTAATCATGGGTTACGGAGACTATGTGAATGGGAATATTGAAATTAGCAGAGTATATTATGTTGAAGGCTTGGGTCACAACCTCTTTTCAGTCGGTCAATTTTGTGATGGAGATTTAGAAGTAGCATTTCGAGAGAAAACCTGTTTTGTTCGTGATCTACAAGGAAATGATTTGACGTCTGGCAAACGTGGCCCTAACCTTTACACAATTTCAATGTCTGACATGATCGCTTCATCTCCTATATGTCTTCTATCCAAAGCTGAAACGAATAAATCCTTGTTATGGCACAAACGCCTTTCTCATTTGAACTTCAAGACGATGACTGACCTCGCTCGTCACAAATTAGTTGAAGGCTTTCCAAGATTCCTTTATGCCAAATATCACCTATGTCCAGCCTGTGAACAAGGAAAAAGTACCCGTGCTCATTTTCCCTCAAAACCTGAACACAGTACTAATCATGTTTTACAAATGCTTCATATAGATTTGTGTGGTCCAATGCGTGTTCAAACGATCAACGGTAAACGCTACATTTTAGTAATTGTTGATGATTACTCTCGCTGGACTTGGGTTTATTTTCTTCGAAGTAAAGATCAAGCTCCTCAAATGATCATCACCTTTCTCACCAAAATACAAGTTCAGCTACGCAACACAGTCAGAATTGTTAGAACTGACAATGGCACAGAATTTAAGAATCAGACTCTAAGGTCGTATTTTGAGAAAGTGGGAATTGAACACCAAACATCTATTCCACGAACACCCGAACAGAATGGAGTTGTCGAAAGACGCAACAGTACGTTAGTGGAAGCTGCTCGAACGATGTTAATCAATGCTCAATTACCAGATTACTTATTGGCGGAAGCTGTTTCAACCGCTTGCTACACTCAAAACCGTTGTATGATCACAAAACGCCATCACAAAACCCCATATCAGATTGTTCACAAAAGGAAACCGAACATCAGTCACTTTCATGTATTTGGAGCGTTATGTTACCCAGACAATGATCGTGATGATCTAGGTAAACTTAAAGCAAAGGCTGACATTGGAATATTTATAGGATATTGTGAAAATTCAAAAGGCTTTCGGATATGGAATCGTCGTACTCGGGAAATTCAAGAAACTATTCATGCTAATTTCGATGAACTCACTCAAATGGCTTCTGAGCAAAACGGCTTAGGACCCGCAACCAACCGTCTTAACTTTTCGGTATCTTCGGCTGAACCATTTTCACTTTCTCGTAAAGAAGTGGAAACCTTGTTTGCTCCATTGTTTGATGATACGCCTGTTAACCGTCCATCTGAGGCCACACCAAATTCCGCTGCACATCTTGATCAACATCAAGTACCTGATACACCTCAACAAACAACAACTACTGTTGGAAGAGACGGTCCTCCAGTCATATCACCTACAACAACAGAACAAACCGGGTCCAACTCATGACAATCAGCTAGAGACTCCATACCTTTATCAGTTCCACAACCCGCAGAGCATGACCCAGAACCATTCATTAACCCATTTGCAAATGCTCAACCTGTCCCTGACATTGCTGAGTCATCTACACGCAATTTGGGTCCTGCTCACTTGCGAGATACTTATCAACTTCATCCTTCGACACACAAATGGACTAGAGATCACCCCTTAGTTCAAATTATTGGCCATCCAGATGCACCAATTATCCCAAGACAACACCTTCACGCAGACGGTGAAACTTGCATTTACGGACTCACAGTTTGTGAAACCGTACCCAAAAACATCAAAGAAGCTATGACTTATGAAAACTGGATTGAGTCTATGCAAGAAGAATTCGAATCCTTTCAAAGATTAGAAGTCTGGGAAATGGTTGAAAAACCAGAAGGAATCATTGTCATTGGATTAAAATGTATCTGGAAAAACAAATTGGATGCAGAAGGCACTGTCATACGCAACAAATCATGCTTGGTAGCAAAAGGATACTCTCAAGAAGAAGGAATCGATTTTGAAGAATCATTTGCTCCAGTAGCTAGACTTGAAGCTGTACGGATATTCTTAGCATTTGTTGCTCATCGGAATATGATTGTTTACCAAATGGACGTGAAAACGGCTTTTCTGAACGGTCAACTCCGAGAAGTGGTTTATGTCAGTCAACCTGAAGGATTCGTTGATCCAGAACGTCCCAATCATGTCTACAAGCTTAAGAAGTCTCTCTACGGTCTCAAGCAAGCCCCCAGGGCGTGGTATGATAAGCTTTCTAAATTCTTATTGGCTAATGATTTTACTCTAGGCTCGGTGGATCCAACACTGTTTACAAAAACATACGAGATGGACTTATTAATCGTTCAAATTTATGTCGATGACATTATTTTTGCTTCAACCAACAAAAATTACTCGATGGATTTTGCAAAATTAATGACAGATAATTTCGAAATGTCCATGATGGGTGAACTCACGTTCTTTCTAGGACTACAAGTTCATCAATCACCCCGTGGAATTTTTCTAAATCAGTCTAAATATGCTCTTGAGATTTTAAAGAAACATGGAATGCAAAGCTGTGATACTATGAATACACCGATGGCCAATTCCACAAAACTAGATGCTGATATACATGGGACTCCTGTTGACCCTACCAAATACCGAAGTATTATTGGGTCCCTCATGTATCTCATATCTAGCAGACCTGATATTGTATTTGCTGTCTTTATGTGCTCTCGTTATCAGTCTAATCCAACTGAAAAACACCTCAATGAAGCAAAAAGAATCCTTCGATACATAAAGGGAACCATCCACTTGGGGATCTGGTATCCGAAGGATTCTGGTTTTGAACTAATAGCCTTTTCAGACGCTGACCATGCAGGATGCTTAGACTCACGAAAAAGTACATCAGGTGGCTTACAGTTTCTTGGAGATAAACTTGTGTCTTGGCAATCAAAGAAGCAGGACTGCACTTCACTGTCATCTACAGAATCTGAATACGTAGCTATGTCTGCTTGTTGTGCTCAAGTCATTTGGATGAGATCACAACTTAAAGACTATGGCTACCTATTCAATAAGATTCCGATCTACTGCAATTCCAAAAGTGCCATTGCAATCTCCTGCAACACAGTTCATCACTGCAAATCCAAACACATTGATCTCTGATATCATTTCATCAAGGAGCATGTCGAGAAGGGTATAGTTGAATTATATTTTGTGGGTACTGAGTACCAATTGGCGGACTTACTTACAAAACCCTTAGCTCCATCAAGGTTTGCAAGTTTAGTTCACGAAATTGGTATGCGATGTTTGACACCAGTGGATCTGAAAAAGTTTCTAAAACAAAATTAAAATGTCAAACATCAAAACTTAAACTATCTTTGTCAACTAATTTTTTCTTTTAATTTTCATAAACCTCAAAAACACAAAAATATTTTTCTACTACATCTCAAAAAAAAAAATAATAAAAAAAAAAAAAAAATCACCGCAAGTATATCACTTTCTTTCAACACGTTGTTATTTCACAAGTGTTGAGGGGGAGACACGCTCACATTTTTCTCATATTTTTCAAAAATGGTATACTTGCATATTACCTTTGGATGCATTGTTTCGGGATTTTATAGATATTTCATATCAAGTTTTTCTTTTCTCAAAATGGTGTCGTAAGGTTATATATTTTTGATTATCACTTGTCATACTTGCTTCTAACTTTAGGATTCACTTAACAATACTTGTAGTTAAGGGACTAATAGTGTCATGATTCAAAAGTCCAAAGATATTAAAACAAAACAAACACCCGTTTTTTCTAAATTCTCAAAAAATATCAAACCTTAAACCCTCCTTTTGAAATCCATAGCTAAGATTCAAACGAAAAATCCGTGCAACCAATCTTCAAATCGTAAGTTTCTACGTAATCTTTAGACGATTTCTAACAATGGTTTTCATTTAATCATAAAACTAACGGTTAGATTCCATGATATTTCGTTTTGAAAAACTAGGGTTTATAAGATTTCGGAATTTACCAAAACGTGTTTGGGGCGTTGAATTTTGATAGGGGTTTTGTTACATTACATGTTTCTAACCTTTCTATGTCATTTAATCTTACTTTCCTTCATGTTTATGTTAAATTCGAAATCTAGGGTTTAGGTCGATTTGGGTTTTGTGGTTTTGTTGTTTGTTTTAGTGTTTTTGTTGGTGGGATATGTTGCCATGAGTATAAGAATCAATGCTGTGTGTTTTAATTTGATCCATATCAATGTGTGCTTGATTCTCGATGACTAGGGTGTTTCGTTAATAGTGGATATCTCTCGTTCTGTGCTTAAATGTGATAATTTCTGTGCTTAACTTGTTCATGCGTATGATTTAAGATCCTTGTTACAATGTCTATTAAGTGGATTCACAATTCTAGATTTTTTCGAAATCATGTTCTTGACTAAGTTTCGAAATCAGTAGATATTTCATAATGCTATGTCACTAATTGTTGCATATCATCGTTTACAACAGGTTACAATATTTGGATCTCATTATCTCACAAGGAAACGTACATTGGCCATATTTCGAAATTCTTGTATAAGAATTTTTTCGAAAACGCGTTTTCGCAAACACCAGCCAAGGTGAAAATTTTCGAAAACACAGTTAAAACAAATTTTTTCAAAAAATTTCGAAGTGTTGTATTTTCTAGAAAAATACCCACTTTGTCATCTTTTCGAAAATATTTATTTTTATGTGTTTGCGATATTTCTCATCTTGGCTCATATTTTCGAGATCTCCACTTAAGACAATACTTTCGCAATCTCTCATAATGAGTATTCTCAAAAAATTCTTCAATTGGCCTGTTCTCGATAAACTTTTATCGAAAACACACTTGGAAATTTTTTTCGAAAACACTCACTATGCATGTTTGCGAAAATATTACTTTTTGTCTGATTTTCGAAAATATTGGTACTTGTAACTGTTTTTTCGAAAACATGTAATTTACTTATGTGTTTGCGATAAAATTTGGCTTATTGTACTATTTCGAGAACATTGTACCTTGTAATGTCTAAAACATGTATATTGTGATTATGTTCTCTAGTTGATGTATAATGTGATGTTATTTGTGCATGTTGGATGATTCTTTGTGCATGTGTGATCATATAAGTGCTTCATAATTCCAATATTATCTAATTATACATCACTTATCACTATACATGTAATAATTGAACCTTCCGTGCTTAAATGATTCTAAAAATGCTTATCTATAATCAAAATTTGCAATCGTGCTAACACGTAACAAATCTGGATGTTTGGTTTATGATAATGCTTTTCAGATTAACATGTGTGAACACAACGAGAATGTCCCTAAACAAACTCTTCCACTACTCACCATGGATGACATCACTCCCGCTGACTACAATGTTAAGATTGGCAACAACAATCCTCGAGTTGACTTCGACAAATTGAGAATCCCTGAGAACTCATGCAGGATTGTCAAAGATATTCTCCTTGCACATCCATGCAAGCATCTGCTCAACAGATCTACTTCAGTTCCTGTATTTTACCTTCATCAGTTCTGGCTTACATCTAAGGCTAATTTAGATGATGAGTCTTTTACTGTTATGCTGGATCGACAAGTCTATACTGTAGATCACGATGTCCTTCGTACAGTCTTCCTCCTGCCTCAACCTGACAATGAATTTGCTCTAATACTGCCTGAACTAGATTTTCTTGATTTCTTCATTGAATTAGGATACGATGTTGATGATGACTTACCTCTGATTAAACATTCCAGATTCAATGCAAAGAATATACCTCAGCCCTGGAGAACATTCTGTCTGTTAGTTGTAAGATCTATATCAGGAAGAAAAAGTGGTCACGAACATCCCAGACTTGAGCATTTACAAGCATTTTGGGGAATGGTGACCTTGACACCTATTGACTTTGCAGTTCCAATCATGAACGATATAGTCTATAGCATCCAAACCGGACGTGAAAAGACTATGATCCCGTTTACAAGATTCACTAAGCTTCTCATTGAATATTTCTGCAAAGACACACCAGAATTTATCAAAAGAATGGGAGACCCTAATGAGCCTAAGCACCTCTTTGAGGACGACTTCACCACTTCTTTTATCAAGAAGACCACTTCCTCTACCAAGATTAAAGGAATGAGGCTTCCCGAATATCTTCTTGATGACAACATCAAGAAAAGTCCGAACTACAAATTCTACGATGATGCTTACAACGGGATACAGGAAGAAGCTACAATACAGACTCGCAACAAAGGAAGTGTGAAATCTGGGAGTACTACAAGCACCACTGGCTCACCTCAGACTAAGTCAAAGCCTACTCCCAAGACCAAACCATCTGCCAAAACCTAAACTTCCACCAAACCTAAACCTGCACCCAAAACTAAGCCTGCAACCAAGCCAAAGAAGAAGGTAACACAAAAGGTTGCTCTTCAAGATGAACCTACACCACCACCCTCTGAAAGCGACTCTGAGTTCGACACAGATTCTGAAGAAGAAGAGCAAGACTTTGAACGAAGAGTTAGAGTAACAGAAGAAGCATTTCCTGCAACGGAGATTGCTATACAACAAAGTCTTGAAACTTTTGAAGCAGAGTCTAGAAAGAGAAAAGGGATCATGATTAATGAGCCAAATGATGATGAAGAAGATGAACCAATCATTGCACAATTGGTCGACAAACGCAAACTGAAAAGCATCATTGTCGACACACGAGCCGAAGAAAAGCAATTTCTCAAAGAACAAAGGGAAGCAGCTCTCATCAGTCGACTTCAGTCTCAACCTTCACCACCACCACCGGTCGATCAATCAGAACATGAAGGAGCTACAAGCAGCATGGTTCCTCCCATTGTGTCCACAACTTTAGAACCAGCTTCACAACCTGATGATGAAGTAAAAGACACAGATGAAACAGGAGACATCACTATGACTGAGACTGCAAATGTAGAGGAGAATGTTGGCGGACAGGAAAACATTGCTACGGATCTGGAATATGACCAATTCACTACTCCAGAGTTTCTTGCATAGGAAGCAGAGGAACACAGAAGAAAAGAAAATGAAGAAAAGGACGCTTTCGACACCAACATATTTCTTCAATCATCTTCGCAATCAAAGCAGACTTCTTCAGTGCAACCTCCACCTCCTCAAGACTCTCCACCAAAGGATCCGAATCCTCCAGCTTCTTCTTCAAGCTCTCACAACGAGTCGTCATCTGAATCATCGCCTGAGCATTCATCTCCTACACCTTCTGAAACCGCATCAAAGCAACAATCAATCAATGAACCGACTAAACCAGTTGATCTTCAGGAGCAAGTCAACACTCTCACAACTATGGTCACCGGTCTTGTTAAGCAAGTTGAAGAATTTCAGGAGTCAAAGCAGCAGATCGATAAGTTCATGAAAGCTGACTTGTCAGGAATGATCAAGACCTTCACACTAGATTATCTTACTGACAATCTGGTTGAAATTATCACTCCTGAAGTTGCAAACCTCATTGAACCAATCAGGGACAACTTGGATCACAGAATCAGAAGTGTCGTTAAGAAAATGTTGTCAACCACACCATTCACGCTTCACACTGCAAAAGCTTCTACTACAACTCCAACCATTCCTGAACTATCTTTCGTTGACCTGCTTGCTCAACTCTACGATAAAGTTTCCTACAAAACAACACAGTCAACTGAAGAAAAAGCACTTGTCGATGCTATTTCTGCCAACTTGTCTAAAGGGTCGTGCAAAGATGCTGCTGGAACACTGAAGAGGTCAAGGAAAGATGACGACTTGGACCCGAACTCAAAAGGTAAGAAACATAAGTCTGGAACCGGTCCATCATTTTCTCAACAACCACAAAAGGATTCTACTCCTCTTGGAAATCAACAAAACACCTCAGCTACCGGTCAAGGTCCAACAGAAGAGGAAGAAACTTTAATGCAACCAACTGATGACTACCAAGGTCAACCCAATACCGATTACCGTGCCTCCCCTATTCCCGATTCTCAAGCTGGACCATCGTCACCATCAAAGGCTAAAGACAAGGATGCCACATCCAAGTCTAAGAAATCAAAGAAAAGAAGACGTCATTCATGGCTCGACAGTGATGACACACCTGAGAATGATTGGTTGACAGAATTGGTACAAGCTCAACCTCCTCTCGAAGATGAAGAACCTCTTCCAGGTAATACACTACAATTTACTCAGGTCATTATGAAGGATCTTCAGATTGAGAAACTTACGAAGGCGGAGCTCAGAAGAATCAATAGGGATGCACAGGAATTCCTTAAGTCCAGATCTGGAAACAAGATGGAATACGAATTTCACATGCAGAATATAGCTAGTGCAATGTCTGGAAAGTTTGACTGGCTAAACCCTGAAGTGAATATCGACATCAGTTCCAAAAACCACGAAAAGCCTTACTTCACCGATTGGACTAAACCATTACCTTTACAAGGATTTCCGGAAAAACCCAAGTTACCTTACAGCTTCGTCTTCCACAAAGATCTTCGTAACCTCCAACTCACCCAACAGAAATCCAAGAAGAAATATGCTTCCTCACTTACTATCTCAGTACCAGCCGCAAGATACGAAGTTCCTGCAATTGAAGAATCTACTCAAGTATTCAGCAACTCTATCGTAGCCTACGACAGAGATGCTCTACACGGGATTCAGCACTGGCCAGAACGTCGTCGTCTCGGTTATACTCACAGATTAGAAGAAAAATCATTGGAGAATGTGAAGCATAAATCTAAGATCATCGCTATCTTGGAAATTCAAGAGTCAAAATGGTTTAACTACATGTTCATGAGTGAGATTGTGGTTAAAAAAGAAGTACAAATTCTCCGAAGCAGACTTTCCGGACCTTTATCTCAATGACATTGAAGACATGTATCTCGAAAAGGTTCAAGGAAGAATGCGTGGATTCGAAAGAGAAACTCAGTACAACTTCATGGCATCTCTACTTCTATTCATCCGACGATTGATAGTTCAAGAAAGAGTGGAAGATCTTCAACTGGGAGTGGAAAGTTACCAACAGAAGATTAATTTGACAAAGCCACAATTCACATTTGATGGAATCTATAAAACTTCACAGTATACTCTCATCCAAGAACCTTCATTTGGTTTCACCTACATCAACAGCAAAAACCTGTAAAGCTTCATGCAGTTCGATGAGATACACAAGTTCTGTGATGTTACGCTAAAAACCGTTCGTGATGGGCTAGTCAAAAGGTTGAATGATGATCACAGAAAGATATCAAAAGGTGAAACTCCAAGGTGGAAATCCAGCTCCTGAAGACATGTTCGTAACTTTGTCCTGAAGATTGAAGAAAGGTTATTTCGACGGGAGCAGATCAGACGATTGGAAAGCTATATCGGTGTTAGACCATCATTTCCCATCAGCCTCTTCAAAAGACCCGAACCAAAGTTCACTGACTTTGATGCTTCACTCACTGATGAAGCTTAAACTGGTACACATGGGTATTAACTTTTCAATATTAATTGTTTCATTTGATTGAATTGTTATCACTATGGCTTGTGCACACATAACAGTGTACAACCCGCACTTGTAATGAAAGGACCCTGAGGTACGCATCAATGCCTCAATCCTTATATAAGGAGCAAAGGCTTCTTACTTTTGAGTAGAATTAATCAAACATTTTCTGATTTTCATAATTCTGCTCAAAAGAAAAGTATTTCACCTCAATGAGTATTCACTTATTGAGGGGGAGCACTTGAAAAATTCATCGTTTAAAATACTAAAGTTCTTGTAGATATCTCCCCATAAGACTCAAAAAGCATATTTTAATCAAAAGTTTATCAAAAACAACATCTCATATGCTATTTTTGAGGGGGAGAAAAAGTGAATGTGATTAAAATATGAAAGTTCAAAGTTGCTAAAGTTGTATCTTGTGCGAGCTAGACTCAGAATTGACCCAGGAATTGACGAAACATAAAGTTAGTAATCTCAAAAAGACTTATCCTCGACGGGTAATAACATCAAGTTAGTTACTAGAGCTAGTTGTCACCTAAAAGCTGACAATGGAACTCATTAACTAGCCACGTAAGCGTGTCTCGAAAAGGATTTGTCTAAGTAGAAATGTACCGTTTTAAGAAACTTTCTGTGGATTTGACCAGGCCGGGTAATAACTTCAAGCTAGTCTAACTAGTGATGTAAGCGTGTCTCGAATCGGTCAGGTTCACTAAAAGTGGATCAATTCAAAAAGTGCTTGTTCCTCCCGCATGTGCAAATTTATTAAAATACTTATGAGCACATGTGAAGGGGGAGCCCTTCATAAGTAAACACAAAACTCTCAAAGTGTTAAACAAAATGTTTAATAATCACAAACACTTTGAATGATTTTCAAAGGTTTCTTGGCTATTGTCGGATAATCATGGAGTTATAAGGTGACTAAGGTTAGGAAAAACCGTCCTATGATCCGCCAGAGATCCGGAGGGATCTACCCAAGGACATCACCAATAGTTAGAATTAGAAGTCCTTAGGTATGATATGTAAAAAGGAGAAAAGAATGAAAGGGGAAAGAAGGAGTTGAAGAATTAAAAAGAAAAGTAAAGAAAAGGGTGAAAAGAAATAGCCCTCCATATGTTCAACCTTAGGGCAGACACCGGGTTCAATTCATATGCTACTGATTGTTACTAAGGTGACGCCGGTATTGAAGATAAAGCCGTCATGGACCCAGTGACGCAATGCACTAAACCTTCTAGCCACTCAAGTTCTCTTAAAAGAGCTTGTTTCATTCTCACGGGGAACCGGTGTAATCTATCGACTTATCTCTTAGAGATGGTTGATATTGAAGTAGGAGACCCCTCCCTAGTCTCCGCATAGGAAACCTAAGTGTGCACTTTTCGAGTCTAGAGCCATGAGATACATCAAAGATCTCTTAGGAACACTTAGTATTTTTGTAACTGGTGTTCTACATCTATGGACACTAGCTGAAAATTATCGAGTCCTTTGCAGATCTTAGCAATCTGCCGAGAACGTTTATGAGAGAATTTACTTAAGTATTTCTCAATGATTGAACGGAAATCCTGCCAGGGTCAACATCAAACAGCCCTGACAGCAGATCACTTCGGTAACTCTTCACGGGTTACGCTTAGTGTTTGCGGTGGTTTCTTAGCAGTCTACAATCGTGGAGTGATCCCCAGCGACTCACCCAGTCATTGAGCTACTTAGTACGTCTCGTAAGCTCCTTCGGGAGTATCTGACATGGGAACGGCCTTGATAAGGATTAGAAGGAGTCTTCACACTATGCTGTTGACGATCTCTAATTCCATATCTGTAAGTACCGGTTATTTTATTGCTAACTGTTTACCCGCAGGTACACATCATCTCCATGGCGACGGATTCCACATGCTCATACATACATCTTGAAGTCATCAAAAGCTCCCTCAAAGATCGAAGCAACACAAAGTTCAAAGAAAGATTCTACGCCAAAAAGAAGAATCTACAAAGTGTAAAGACTAAAGATCTAAAGTGAAAGAAAGGGACTACGTGCATGTATAACTCAGAATTCAAAGATGTATGAGCATGTTGGAATGGCGAACTACCACCACAGACGCAGAAGTGACGAAAGGCAGACAACTTCATTACTTGATCACCATTACAACAACAATGAACAAAGCACAAAGAACAATGAATGATTATTATCTCATGATTTTTGAAAGACGTCTAAAGCTATGAAAGTCAAAAATGAAGAAATGACAAAGACGTCAAGCAACCGTGATGACCGACCCTTAGGAGGAGATTGTTGGGATCAAAGTTTTACTATTTTATCAAGTCTCGGTCATTTGTAATAATAGGTTGCTTAATTTATTATTTACTTACACTTATGTAATGCTACAAGTTTACTAGACTTGAGGTATATGGTCCATGGGCTTGAAAGCCCACACGAATTGTAAGTGGAAGGAGAGGGAGTGTTGCCCTAGCTCCTTCCCTATAAATAGAAGCCTTAGGTCTCATGTAATACTTGGTTGGTTATTTGATATCTTAAGGAAACTCTTGCACTTTTATTTCTCTCATTCATTTAATCACCCAAATCCTTATATCTATCTCATTCTTGTTTGTGTGAAATCAATATGGTGACCTAACAGTCCAGCAGGTATTTTTTCTTAAAATATTGTTTTGATTTTTTTTTTTTGATGAAATAGCGTACGAATGTTAAAGATATTTATGATTTTCTAAATATTAACTTTTTGCTATTAATTATGAAAAATTAGGGTTTTTAACTTTTTGTTCGATTAGTGATTGTTTTTCGAAAGTGTTTTTGGGTTGATTAAATTTGTTTATTGAATTTGTTTGGGGTTGATTAAATTTGTTTAGATAAATTAAAGGTATGTTCTAATTAAATTTATATGTTTTTTTTTTTTTTTTTAAATAAATTTACGGTTCTTTTTTTGGTTTCTAAGT
The DNA here is from genome assembly GCA_030686995.1 of Artemisia argyi. Lineage (NCBI taxonomy): Eukaryota > Viridiplantae > Streptophyta > Magnoliopsida > Asterales > Asteraceae > Artemisia > Artemisia argyi. The sequence goes on along the minus strand of CM060701.1, from coordinate 171,793,523 downwards.
TATGAGATTGGATGTTTGGAAATAGGGTCTTTCTTAAAAATAAATAAATAAAATAAAATAAAAATAATAATAATAATTAAGCCTGTATAAAGGTTATGGCTTTTTTGTATATGATAAGGTGTGTATAAATTGTATGTTGTATTCATAAGTGCTCATTTTAAGTGAACTTGGTTATGAGTAAAGGAGTTAATGTAAATTTTAGCTTCGGAAGCGTTTTGATTAACATTGTGATAAGGAGGTAACATAAATTTTAGCTTTGCTGCTTTGGGGACAAGTTATAGTGTCTAGGATAAGTTTGTGTTTGTTGAAGATGCTTTTTTTTTCCTCAAATCGGAATCGAGGTGTTTTGTTGGTCTTGACTTACTATGTAATATTTCATTATAGCATGTGATGATGCTAGGTGTGTGAAACATTTGATAAGCATAAGTTTTAGGTTCTCTTTGATAATGGCTACAATATTTTGTTTATTGTAGGAAATAATTTTTTTTAACCTGAAATAAGTTATAGGTTCTCTTTATATATATCAAATTCAGGAATTTTTTTTTTTTTTTAACATGAAGGTTGCGCCTCTTTACATTTTGGCCTCTTTATATATATCCTACAAAAGTTGTTCCATTTCCCTCATGTTGGGGTCTCACTTTTTTTTAGCTGTGTGATTGATGCTAAATGGTCAACCTAAATTGACCAAAGGATGGTCAACTAGGTCAAACTATCTAGAGTCAATCTCCGGGTAATATAAGGTATCACCAGGTCGTTATGTCCCGACGAGGTGTGGATGGTTATCAAACGGGTTTGTGATCGGGTGAATTTGGACGGAAAGGGCTTGAAATTAATTACACTACTGATTTATACAATGAAATAGCTTAAATAAACTATATGAACAAGACTGGAAGTTAGGAAAAACCAGAAACGTTTAAAACTTAAAACGCGTAAGTTTAATTTAAATTTACGTTAACGTACGAGATAAAACGCGAGTTTTTGTGAAATAAAATACTTACAAAGGTGAAAATCACATTTTTACAATCCTAATAATATAAGAAAGTTTTTAGAAAATTAAAATTAATTTTTACACTATTTAATTAATTATTATTAATTAATTACTATTTTCTAATTACTTATTAATTATTTAAAATAACCTAAATTATAACTAATTATGAAATTACATTAAAAATATGAAAAATAAATTTGGAAAAATCTAAAATATTATAAAACTAATTTCAAACTTAAAATATATTTTTCCTATTTTTTTAATAATTACTATTAATTAATTGTTATTTATAACTATTTAAAAATACACTAAATAATAAGAAAATGTAAAATAAGCTTAGAAAAATAAAATTAAAATTTAGAAAAATACAAAATAATATAAAACTAATTTTAAAACAGAAAATATATTTTTAAGACTATTTAAATAATTATTATTAATTATTCACTAATTATTAATTAATAAAAACTAATATTAATTATTAAAAATACTAAATGAAAAGGGAAAAATATGAAAAAAAATACAGAAATTATTTTGCAACTACAGGAACCTAGGAAAATTATAAAAACACTAAGTGCTTAATAAAAATAAGCAAATAAGCAATAAGCTTCTTAAATAGAAGCTATCACTTTTTGGAATTTTGGCTTTTTCTGATTTTTCCTTTACAAAACTATTTAAATGCTAATACTAAACAACTTTAATAAATACACTTGATGAGGCGAAAAATGATCCATTTTTAGGGGGTCATTTAGGCCCGAATCCGACTTTATTTGATCAAATATTGCCCTAAATCGTTCCTTTTGTGATTTTAGGTACTTGGAGAGTGAATTTTGGAAAAGAAGCCATTTTGGACGTTTTTGGAGCATAAAAGTGAAGAAAACGGCAAAGTCACAAATTTCTATGCTGGAACAGTGCATGAAGGCGTCAAGAATTACTCTTGACGGCGTCAGAGTCCAAAGAATAAAATACCGTGGTTGCTGACGGCGTCACATAGGCCGTCATAAGTAGATCAAGGCTGTCCGAGGAAGTATTTGGCGGCGAGATGACGGCATCACACCATTGCTCTTGATGCCGTCACCTCAGTTTTCCTATATATAGTTTTCTAGTTTTTTCATTAAAAAAAAAAGAGAAGTTTTGGTGAAACCCTAAAGACGAATTTGGTGGAACTTTTACAGGTTTTTCAAGGGTTCCAAACCCTTGATACCTTGCATTGTAATTGAGATAAGTGTTCTTCTAATTCAATCAATATGTCTATGTGTTGGTTGTCTATATCTTGTTCTTGTCTCAATTCCATCATGCTAGGCTAGATCTCTTTTGTGTTTGCTTAGATCTAATGAAACCTAGATATTGATTATGTGTTGATTACTTGTTTATTCTTGTCTTGGATGAATGATTTTATATGTTAGGCTTAAGAAAACTGGCAGATCTCCAAATGGTAACATGCTTGAACGTCTTAAGAAACATGAACCGAGGCGTACTAGGTCTTTATTGGTTGTATTTAATGCATGAGCCACTGTTTACAATCCCTATAGTTGTGCTGGGTCATGGTGTAGGAGGAGATAAGAGCTCATAGAATTGAGGAGTTATGTATGCCACCCCATGAATGGTATTAAGGAATACAATCCGTCATCCATACAATTATAACAAGTAATTAACGTGTAAAAGATATCTAGGGAGTAGTGAAGTCTAAGTAAACACAATTTCTCCAATTACTGCTCACAACCTTTGTAATAATTAGTTTAATTTCATTTTTAGTATTTTATTTTGATTATATATTAGTTTTGGGTTAGTTGAATAGCAACTAATTCCGCCCACTCTTCCAAAACCCGAGATTTTACTTGCTTTCCATAAAATATAAAAAGACAAAAATAATCATCTCTCACCTTTAGAACTAGTAATTAGGTTTTCTAATCCTAGCGACACTATTCCAAAGCTGAACGATCAATCCCCCGGTACTTGTCACTATACTATACTACAACGATCAGGTACACAGCCTGGTGGGGGTTGTAAGCTTCTCGAGATCCCTCGAGAGGTAAAGCCTGTTGCGATTCCCACGCATCAAGTTTTTGGCGCCACAGCCTGGGGAATAGTTATTGTCTAGGTTAGAATTTCTTTTTATTAGGTCTACTTGCTAGATTCCTTTCTAGTAAGATTTTATTTTTATTTGTAGGATTTCTTTAGTCTATCTTTTTCTTTGTGTGTTTGTTCGTAATTTCCATTGACTCTTCCGTTCACCATTATGGAGTACGCGAATCCACCATACCACCAACCACAAAGGCCATTCTACCCTATTGACATCTCGAATTTCAAACAATATCGAGATGAACCCATATATGATGCATGGACTCGTTTTAAAATTTTACTTCAAAAATTCCCTCATCATAGTTTCTCTTTAGCATCCCTAACCGAAACCTTTTACTATCGTGTCAGCCGATGTGATCAAATGTGCATTGATGATTTTGCCAATGGGGGCCCAAGGGAATTAAGTGCTGAAGAAGCATGGGATACCATAGAAGACTGTGCCCAATACTATTATAGAGTAGACAACCCAACAAACAACATCACAAATCAATCAAAAACAAGTTTGAATGAGCAAACAGGAAGTTTGTCTGGGGATGATTACTCAGGGATACCTATGTGGATGTCACCTAAAGCCATAGTACAAAACAAGCACATAGGTAATCTTGACACAATGGAGGATGAGGTGGATAATCCAAGCCCACAAAGTACCCCACAAGTCCTACCATCATTTGAGGCACACATACCACCCGTGACTTACCCTGAAGAAGTAGAAAAGACTATAGGAACCCCAATAGAGGTAGAGCCCTTAAACCAAACACCACTTGAGGATATAGGTTTGAATACTTGTAGTGAGAACCTTACTCCCAGTTCTAGGGAAGTTCCTAGTTTTGATGAACTGGAGCCTCAACCAAAACCGTTACCTAATCTTCCATCCTTGGATGAAGATTTAGGAATTGAAATAGGTCCCGATCCACCCATCAAACCATATAGTCCGGGTAGTTTTACGTTGAAGGTAGTAGACCCCAAGCCTTGTAGAGAAGAAGCCAACATAGGAGTGAACCATGACCTTACATACTTACATCACCCATTCATGATTGATCGTAAGAAACATTATGGGTTTAAACCGGGTTTATTAGGTCAAGATAGATCCCCAACTAGGAATCTCTCGAAGTTGATAGAAAATGATCCCTTCTTAGGAGAAAACTTCAACTCACTCATTGACCAAAGTGAACTAGGTAAGGTTATGATGAAAGGAGCACACCCGTTTGAGCATATAATTCATCCACCACTCTTTTCTCACGCGGCATACTTCCACCCTAAGGGTGTGTATCGCTACTTCCACCCGCACCTAATCCTAAGTGTAGGAAAAACTTCCCTTTTTTCCGTTAAATAAGGGTAGAGTCAGGCTCGTGACTCGAACAAAAACAAGCGCTTCTTGGGAGGCAACCCATGTTTTGTGTGATTTTATTTGTTTGATTGTTATTTGCTTCCGTATGCATGCTTAGTTTTTATTGTTGGATGATCATGTTTCTCAATTAAAATGTGGAAATACTTTATTATGTTGTTTGGCCTAGTCTTAACTCCAACCTAAAAGTAGTTTTGCAAAAGATAAGTGTAAGGGGAAACCCCAAATATGTTTTTAAGAAACAACCCGATCATGATTCTCCACAATATTAAATGAACATGTATATTCGTATTTGTTAGAGTCAAATGCTTGTATTGAGTCATAATGAAGTTTTGCAGGATTTTCCAGGAAGTAGGACCAAGTTTTTCCAGAAATTTTCCGGAAACTTAACATAAGAATTTCTACAGGTCCATTCTGACGGCGTCAGAGTATTACTCTTGACGGAGTCAGGAGTTAAAATCTGGAAATTTTACCGGTTTTGTTTTTCTAACGGAGTCTTATGGTTTTTGTGAATTATTAAGTTTTATAATCTCCAGGAAATCTGCAAACTTCATTCCACAAGCATTATATCTTACTTTGTTTTCTAGGATTTAGTAACTTATATAGGATGCCGCCGATTTTACGCGAGGTTGTCTTGTCTATTTTTGTTAGGATTTACAGGTTATTTTCGACAAGGAGATGATTTATATTCTGGAAGGGAAGCTGTGATTGTTCGTTTTCTTGGAGGAAGATCTAACCTGGCCACCCTATTATCCATACCGAGCGAATCAGGGGAGTATTTGATTTCATTATCTTTACTTTTTCACTTTTACATTCTTTACTTGAACATTGGGGATAATGTTCATCTTAAGTGTAAGGGGAGGGTAAAAAGACGATACCTTACATATGCACTTTCGCTTGAGTTTGTTTTGTTTAATGGTAGATGTGTAATAAAACTATGAGAAACACTTGTTAGTGCAATTTTAGCGCCAAATTTAAATTTTTTTACAACATTTAGGAGTGAAACTTTAGCCATAGCAAGCGTCTCATGGATAGGAGATTGTATGACTAGCACATAACCGTATATTCAGAAAAATTTTCCACCCAAAAATGTGAGGTTCGCCTTTAGATTTGATAGGAAAAGCATTCATTATTAGTGCTTATGAGTGTACCGGTAGCATTTAGATTCTAGAACTTGCGTTAATGATGCATCCCGAGACCGCTAGTGAGACTACATTCGTGTGGTAGGATTTACTACATGATAAGAGGCATTAGGATCACCCTTGTGTTAAACCCGTATCATAATTACTTGACCATTTAAGTCATATTACTTGGCTAGTTAAGTCAACTAATTTTTCCCATACCCGTAGCGTTGTACTCATTTTTAGTACACGAAACCCCTAGTACACCCCTCCGAGCCTATCTTTTCGTTTCTAACTTTAAGCATCTTACTTAAAGGAAGAATTTGTTACACCCCACTTAAATGTACAACCAAATCGCCTTAGCCTTCCGTGTATGCGCTCATTTTTAGTGCATTATTGTTATTTGTTAAACCCTAAGTTAACTTTCTAATTGATTACATGGTTGCTAAGTCAAGTCATATCCTTGTACATATTGTTTTGGGACGATTGGGACTCATGGGTAAGTACTTATTTTATAGAGTAATGGGGAAGAACATAATATTATTACCCCCATATGTGCGTTAATCTTAAAAGTGCTCCAAGTGTTTTGATTTTCTTAATTCGAGTCATTAGTTTAGTTTAAGGTAAAGTATGTAAAGATTCAAGTGTAAGGGAAATGCTCAATTCCCTATGATGTATTATTATGGATGGTAGGGTAAGAGTGTATGCAAAAAAAAAAAAAAAAAAAAAAAAAAAAAAAAAAAAAAATCGAAAAAAAAAAAAACCATACGGACTACCATCCCGTTTCATTCTATGTTCATTTTATGTTTTTGTTATTTTTCATTTATTAGCTTAAGTCAAGTCTAGTCTTGGCTTAGCAACGCCATATTGTACATGTAATTAACCAAGATTGTTAACTCGCCACCAGTAAAACTTCCTTTATCCAACAAAACCGTGTAATTCATATCCCTATACCTAACGTTACAACCCTTTAAAAGACCTCTTTGATAGTTTATCCTAGGTGCTTACGCCATGTGGTGGAGGTTTGATCCTTTCCCAAGCCTATGGTAATCTATTTTGCTATGACAGGTAGTGAGAGATATCTTCCATTTCCATAATGTTATATTACTTTATTACACCCGAGAGATGTGAGTATCTAAACACTATTTGTGAGGTGCTTGTGTATGACCTCCGTGCTTGTCTATTGGTCTTTAGTGGAACGATTATTTGTTGTAATTACTTTTATATTAGTGTTAAATGACCTCTAACTTGTATTTTGAGTAGAATAAAAGCTCATTTGCTTGAGGACAAGCAAATCTCAAGTGTAAGGGTATATGATGAGGCGAAAAATGATCCGTTTTTAGGGGGTCATTTAAGCCCGAATCCGACTTTATTTGATCAAATATTGCCCTAAATCGTTCCTTTTGTGATTTTAGGTACTTGGAGAGTGAATTTTGGAAAAGAAGCCATTTTGGACGTTTTTGGAGCATAAAAGTGAAGAAAACGGCAAAGTCTCAAATTTCTATGCTGGAACAGTGCATGAAGGCGTCAAGAATTACTCTTGACGGCGTCAGAGTCCAAAGAATAAAATACCGTGGTTGCTGACGGCGTCACATAGGCCGTCATAAGTAGATCAAAGCCGTCCGAGGAAGTATTTGGCGGCGAGATGAAGGCGTCACACCATTGCTCTTGACGCCGTCACCTCAGTTTTCCTATATATGGTTTTCTAGTTTTTTCATTAAAAAAAAAAAAAAAGAAGTTTTGGTGAAACCCTAAAGATGAATTTGGTGGAACTTTTACAGGTTTTTCAAGGGTTCCAAACCCTTGATACCTTGCATTGTAATTGAGATAAGTGTTCTTCTAATTCAATCAATATGTCTATGTGTTGGTTGTCTATATCTTGTTCTTGTCTCAATTCCATCATGCTAGGCTAGATCTCTTTTGTGTTTGCTTAGATCTAATGAAACCTAGATATTGATTATGTGTTGATTACTTGTTTATTCTTGTCTTGGATGAATGATTTTATATGTTAGGCTTAAGAAAACTGGCAGATCTCCAAATGGTAACATGCTTGAACATCTTAAGAAACATGAACCGAGGCGTACTAGGTCTTTATTGGTTGTATTTAATGCATGAGCCACTGTTTACAATCCCTATAGTTGTGCTGGGTCATGGTGTAGGAGGAGATAAGAGCTCATAGAATTGGGGAGTTATGTATGCCACCCCATGAATGGTATTAAGGAATACAATCCGTCATCCATACAATTATAACAAGTAATTAACGTGTAAAAGATATCTAGGGAGTAGTGAAGTCTAAGTAAACACAATTTCTCCAATTACTGCTCACAACCTTTGTAATAATTAGTTTAATTTCATTTTTAGTATTTTATTTTGATTATATATTAGTTTTGGGTTAGTTGAATAGCAACTAATTCCGCCCACTCTTCCAAAACCCGAGATTTTACTTGCTTTCCATAAAATATAAAAAGACAAAAATAATCATCTCTCACCTTTAGAACTAGTAATTAGGTTTTCTAATCCTAGCGACACTATTCCTAAGCTGAACGATCAATCCCCCGGTACTTGTCACTATACTATACTACAACGATCAGGTACACTGCCTGGTGGGGGTTGTAAGCTTCTCGAGATCCCTCGAGAGGTAAAGCCTGTTGCGATTCCCACGCATCAACACTTTTGTTGGAAATGAAAAATAAGCAGTTTGGGATCACAAAAGCTTAACAGATGGGTGTTAAGGCTTATTAGGACTTTGTTTGTTGCAAAAGTCACTTAATAAGCTACCCCAGGGACCCACAGGCTAGAATAAGCTAAAACTAAGTTACAACAACAGGAAATGATTAATAGAAATGGAATAAGCACAAGTTACAAGCTATGAATAAGCAATAAGCAGTTAAGCTAAACCTGAATACCAAACAGGCCAAATGGGCTACCTTTAGGCCAATGTGGGGCCCACCAGGGTTATTGGAAGCCCAAGGTAAAAACTTAAGCCAATAAGCTGAGCTTATTGGCTTTTCAAAAAGCCAAAGGGAGACCCATGGGACCCACAGGTGAGATCAGGGGAGGACATGAAAGATGGGAACAAAAACTGAATACTCAGCTTGGGTGTGGAAATGGACAAAACAAAGAGGGGCAGCAGCCCTATAGAATAAGCTCAGAATTGGAAAATAAGCAATGGGACTTGAAGGTGGGCTTATAGATTTCCCAAAAAGCCAAAAATCAAATTGTGGGGTCCACAAATGAGGAAGCTATGGTCAATTGAAATTGGGTGATTGGGGAAGGGTCTGTGTAGCAGGGCATCCCTTTGCCCTGCAACCAAATTTTAGCACAGAAAACAAGCACTTATAAAAATCTTAAAAATAAACAAATTGGTGGAATCTAGAGTTGAGCTGGGGGACATTCACATTCCAGAAACTCAAAGTTTGAATCCTTACACAAAAATCATTAAAACTCCCACAAAAAATGGGATTTCTGAACAAAGGCACTTTTGACTTTTTTGTTTGAACTTGTAACTTTGACTAAAATGAGATTGCAACAATCCTAGGTGATTAAATATGTTATAATATGCTAAATGGAAGTTAAATCAAGCCATTATTACCACTAATGAACTACCAAGCAATTTTATGGGGCATTACTCCTAAGAGTGAACAATTTATATAGAGGAAACAAAGATTTTGACTTTCTGAGGTAAAAGAGACCAAGTAAGCAGTTGAATTGGACTAATAATGGTTTAAGGACAATGTCTAAGCTGATTTTAACTAACAATTATAACCCTAGCTCAGTTGATTGTCTTTATCCAAACACTCCCTTAATGACTGAAAATGGAATTTTGAGGAGCAGACACACAATCTAAACCATGAAATTGAACAATTAACTCACACTAACATTAATTAAACCTAGATGAACTAAATTGAGCAACAAATGAAGTACATTAATATTGAATGCCAAAAAATGAAAGGTGCTTACTATAACTTGCAATCTGAATTCAGTGATCAAGGTGCCAAAGAACAACCTAAAGCCTACCACTAGGCACTAATACCATATAAATCCAGAATTCACCAAGCTCATTTGCTTACTTCAGCGTTTCACTGATTTTTTTATTTTCTACTATTTAATTTCTATTTTTGAGTATTTTTTATTTTGTGAATGTAAACTAGTGATAATGCTTGGGAGCTTATAAAAGTTTACCAATGAGTTAATTAAACCTACTGGATCACTAAACAATAACTTTTCACAACATTAAGGGTAAAATGCAATTTTCACTAAGAAATGGTAGGAACTGATTTAAACAATAAAACTAGGAATTAATATTAAAGAAACTTAGTATTACATTAAAAACATGGATTACAGTTTGTTTAGACTGAATTTAACATTTGGAAAGGAAAATTATAATAAAAAGATACTCCAACTAAACTACTAACTATTCTAACCTAACTAATAATTCTTTTTCCTTTTCTTCTGACTTTTATAGAACCTGAGGTGTTGGCTTGACTTTCCCACTTCATTTCAGGCCATTTGATAGCCTCCAATTGATCTCAGCCTTCCATTTTCGTTTTGGCAGGAAATGATAATTTGGAAGTTGGGTGGGGTTGGTGAAACAGGTATGGATAATTAATGAGGGGGAAGGAGTGGGAGACAAGAGAGGGTGTTAGTGAGGGTTTTGTGGAAAAGGAGAGGAGGGGGAATGAGACAGTGAAGCGGGAAATGGGGTGAGGAGGATGGGTGTACAGTGTTTGGGTATTGGTTTGACTGGGTGGGTTGACTGGGTATATATTAAAACAGGTTAGGGAGTGGGCCTTTAGAGTGGATTGGGCCAAGGGTGTTTTGTTTGGATCAGGTTTGGATTTGGTAGTGTTTGCTTTTTGGATTTGTTTATTAAGGGTCCATTTGGTTTTAAGTTTAATCACAAGGACCATTCATGTAATTTAGTAAAAGTGGAGGGCTGAAGTTGTTAATCTTCCAAAGTTATCACAAGGGTGTAAATTGCCAATCTTAAATAGTACACGGTCCTATTTTGATATTTTTCCACTTTTGAAATTCCAAGGACCAAAACTGCCAACTTGTGAAACTTTAGGGACCTAAACTGTAATTTCTCCAATTTTTTCACCCAAGGATCATTCCTGCCAAATATGAATAGAACAAGGACCAAAAATGATTTTTTTTTCAAAAATATCCCACCAGGGACCAATTCTGCCAAAATCTGAAACTTCAGGGACTAAATTGCAAATTTCCAAAACTTTTGAGATTTTTTACCAAAGGACTAAATATGACAATTTATGATTTCAAAAGGACCTTTGGTGACTTTTCTTTTAAAATATGTGCTCAGGGACTATTTTTGCCAATTTTTGAAAGTTGAGGGACTGAAACTGCCAATTTTGCAAACTATGTACATTTTTCATCTGTTTTTACTCTTTTTGCATCTAAAACATATAAAACACAATTTTGAAATATTTTTAGTATTTTGATGCATTTCTGAGTGTTTTTGTATGTTTTGCAGTTCAGATTTGACCAAAAATGATGAGTGTTTGAGCACTCATCACTGTGCATTTCTTTGTTGCAATTACATGTCATCCATAAAATGAGATGCTTATAATGCATTTCTTTGTTGCAATTGCAGGTCATCCACGTAAGTTGACAACGTACTATCATCGTATTTAAGCTGGAATGAAGATTTCATAAGTTACTTCTTCTGTCATGGTATTCTAGCCTATGAATTTTACAGATAGCCATGGAAGTTGGCCAAGGTACATGCTAATGCAAACTATGCTTCTGTGTTTGTTTGATATTGCAGAGGTAGTGTAGAATGGAATATATGGGCATGGGGCGGTATGTGACTATTTGCTATTTTAAAAATGTGGATTCAGGTCTCGAATGGCAAAAACATGGATCGGAATAGCCGAATAGGTCCCGTGTAGTGTTACCTACATACTTCATTTCATCAGGTAATGACACAAATTTAGCCTTCACATATACATGATATTCATCTTCATGTGCATTGCAATAGTTAGAGATTCTTACAAATGCACTATGTGTGTATATGAAGATATGTTGAAAGTGGAAAAGGTGTATGTGGAAAACTAGAAGGGGGGGTTGAATAGTTTTACGTCAATTTATATTTTAAAAACTTTGTTTGATAAAAACTTCGATTCTTATTTATGTGAATATCAACACTTGCACAACTCAAACAATTTAATCTAACTACCTAAATAATGATAACGTAAATATGAAAGTAATGAAAAGATAGAGACAGAGAGATCAAAGCACAACACACGATATTTATAGTGGTTCGGCTACGAAGCACCTCTTCGCCCTTCTCCACTCCTCGAGTCACCTACTCGAGAGTTTTCTTCACTATGTCAACAAACTCCCTTTTTGGCGGAGAAACCTTACACAACTTTCGCTTACACCAATTAACGACACTAAGCTAAATGTCGAGTCCTAATAGTAGCTAGAACCAATCTCACACCACTACACGCCTTCTTCACAACTTGAACACAACACTACTACTACACTACTTCTCACACCTACACAACTTCTTCTTCATAGCACAACTATTTCTTCACTACTTCAATTCACAACTACTAACCCACCTAGATCTATCAATTACAATCACTACACAACTATATAATAAATACAAGCTACACAACTAATCTTCAATACTTCTTAGTTTGAGATGAAAAGAGTATTCTTCTCTTGCACTTTGAATGAGGATGGATAGAATCACTTGAAAACAAGAACTAATATGTTTATGATCAAAGGTTTTAGGAAGATGATTTGAGAGAATTAGAACAGAAAGTTTTAGTGCAAAAGGTTAGGAAAAAATTCAGATTTGAACCAGTATTTATAGGCAAAGAAATCTGACACAGGAGCGTATGCCGGCCCCCTTAATTGTGTGCCGGCCCCCTTAAAATTAAGGGGGCCGCCCATATGAAACGGCCAGATTCTTTGTCTTTTTCTGGGCAAAGTTTATTTGGTGAAAATTTAACTGAATTTGGTTAAAATTTTGAATTCATATATTTATTATGAAATAAACATTTTTCTTTAATTACCAAAAGTGTTTTTCTTAAATATATAAAATGTTTATACCATTTTATATAATTTGTAATTAGTAAATAAACCTTCATTTGATCATAAAATGTATAAGGCACTTGTTTATTCATACCTTAAGTGAATTAGTTGGATATAATGATATTTTGTCACTAAATACTTATTTACGTAATGATTTTACGTTTAATGAGTTTATATTTTGTGATCGTCAAAACATAAGGATATCGAAAAATATTAACAACGTTTTTACGCATTATTTATATCAACAATCTCCCCCTTTTTAATGATTACAAAATCTAAACTCATTAAATCAAAAATTATTATATATGCAAGTATTTAGTGAGTTTATATCACTTCTCCCCCTTTTTGTAAACATCAAAAAGGTTGTCCCGAAGACGGATGAGCTCCCCCTTGATGTGTACTCCCCCCTCGTTTTAAGGTTACAAGACAAGTCGAGATATGGAATGCTTGCAAAAATATTTAGAACATACAATATATATATATATATATATATATATATATATATATATATATATATATGCATGCAACAACTATATATATGAATAAAACAAGCAATAGAAGCATGGAAGGGAACACTTCATTAAATGGATGAAAATACAAGCAACATGCATCCAAGATGCATGAATAATACAACTAATAAACTAAAGCCTTAAGGGCTTACAATCAACCAAAACTCTAATAGAAATGTTTTTCCTAGAGCTTGTTCATCAAAATGGTTAAAACAATTTTATTTTCCAACCATGAGCCATGCTTAGTTTGGGAGGAGCAAAGTTGTAGGTGGAGATGATGGGGTTGATGGAGGTGTGTTTGATGGAGGTGTGGTTGATGTTGGTGGTGGAGGAGTGGATGTTGTTGGTTGAGGTTGAGGAAACAAGCTTTCAATGTATGAAAACATGTAATGTATTTCATCTCTCAAGCCGAAGATGATTGTTCGGTTATGGATGCAACAAAGACAAGTATCACCATGGGCTTCAAGTAAGCTCCATGGGATGGGATTGTAATTTGGTGGATTGAGTGGTGATGGTGAAAATTGTGCATCTAGAGGTGTGATGGGTGATAATGAAAGGGTGATGTCTAAGGTTGCATTTTCAAGAGGTGGTGGTGGTGGAATTCCTGGTGGAGGTGATAGGTGAGTGTTGATGTAGTCATTGATGGATGATGATGATGGTATGGAAGAGGTGGAGGTTCCATGTGTTGATGGTGTTTTGGATGGTGCATTTGGAGCACTAGGAGATGAGCATTGAGGTGGTGGTGATGGAGTGGTATTGTCTTCATTTGTGAGATCAATAAAGAGTTGTTTTGGTGGAATGATAACAAGTTTTTGTTTCTTGGCTTTGTTGGAGGTGGTGGTTTTTGGTGATGACATGATGAATTTGTTGAGGTTGATGATGATAATGAAGTGTGGATGAAGGTGGAAAGGGTTATATAGCATGAAATCATGATTAGAAATTGTATTAATTTGAAATTGCATTGTTAGATTCCAAAATCAGTTTAGTTTTTAAGGGAAATGGTAGCTTGGACTAGCAAAAGAAGTCACAAGTTGCAAAAAAAAACAGTGTAAAAACTGTTCCAGATGGCCGGTCCCCTTAATTCATGGCCGGCCCCCTTAAAATTAAAGGGGCCGCCCGTGTGAATTCCCAGATGACCAAATTTCAAAAAATTTCTAAAAGTGGTTTATTTTGGTTTTGTGTTAGCAGCAAGCTCTATTGGAACATTATATTTTAGTTTTGATCTATTAGAGAAGCATATATATATATATATATATATATATATATATATATATATATATATATATATATATATATATAAATAATGCAATCATAGAATAAAAGCAAGTATAAAAACATGCATACATGTAGAGCAACTAATAACAATAAGTTAACTAATAACATAGTTTAAGTGTATCTAAATCATGGCAACAAATATTAATTTCCGAATATATGTCGGAAATATAGCACACAAGAAACAATTATTCAATAAAAGTAGCACACTAATAGTTCAACAACCATGATCAACCAAAGCAAATAAAAAGACCCCATCACTTCTTCTTCTTGAACAATCCTCCAATCGTCTTAGCAATGGATTTGAAGCCTCCTCGCATCTACTCGCGTATCCTTCAGTTTTGATTGATTAAATCGGTTTGTCGCTCAAATAGTACTTGGTTAGTTTGAGAGGAAGGAGATGGCACTAGGTAATCATCTTCTTCAAGTTATTCCAAGTCTTCAAGAAATGTATCGGGAGAGGGAGCACGATGAATAAATTCATCCTCTTCATCATCCTCTTGACGAGAAGATGAGCCATGAAAGCTATGACGACGAGATTTACCCTTATCACTACGAGGTTTACGGGTTTGTTTAAGAACGAGAGGATGTAAGGTCGGATAGATGGACTCATAGATGCTACCATCAAGATCAGGATAGTGTTGGATAACATGACGATAGAGACGAGTGAGGAACATTCCATACGGGAGATTGGCTTTAGGAGTAGCTCTTGCACGTTCAATGCGCTTGATAAAGAAATAAGCCAAATTGTAATGTTGTTCGGCAACAATACAATACAACATATGAGCGAGGCTAGCCGGGAGATGGTCACGGTGGCCTCCGGTACCAAACGCATTCTCACGAATGAGTTCTTCCCAACGCTTCATGTTGGGGCTTAATTCTTTGAGTAGAATTTGGTTTTCGGTAATATCGACATTTTTGGATTTGATTTTTCGAGTGGTGGTTTCACGGGTTAACCCAAGCATTTGATGAATTTCTTGTGGAGAAGGAATTTCGGAGAAATAAGGACCAAAAATTGGACGAGAATATTGAAGAGAACCAAGATCCCATTTGTTTGAGAAAACGGATTGACCGGTAAAAGGAATTTGGAGGATTTGACCAAATTGTGCAAGAGTTAGAGTAATGAATTCATGTTGGATCATGAATGAGATGAGAATGGAACCAAAATCATCGGTTTGGACCTTGACTTGGCTATAGAAGTCGAGAATGAAGCGAGGAATAATGGGTTCATTTATTTGGAAGAGACATTCAAAACGGATATTTGTGAACATACGATCAATGAAATCGGATTGATAGTAAGTGGGATGTACGATACGACATTCATGAATATTTCTATCTTCAATTTGACGATAGAAATGAGCAATGGAAGGAGAGGTGGTGGGAAGTTGTGAAACTTTGGGAATATAGTTTTTGGTTAAGAAAATATCTTCGGTAATAACTTTGGGCATTTTCACCTAAACATAATAACAACAAAAATAAAATTAAAATAAATTTAACGTTAAAATATGATGCTTATATTTTTATGACATATGTGGAACGTAAACGTATTTCGATTCTAAAGACCTTTAACTTAAGAAGTAGTTTACCATGTTCCTTATTTTTATATTTAACTTGTATTAGATATATTTTACGATGTTTATCAAGTTGTCATGGGATAATCCAAACGCCCCTTTAAACATCTTAATATATCACGAAAATTCGCTAGATGTACATTAGATTATATAACTAGCTATTTCCAACAAGTTTCTTATGCAAAGGATTTGTTTCGAAAAGAATATTTTATATTTTGACTCAAAAATACTATTTTTGTAGTTAAACCAAACGCTTCCTTATCTAGAAAATTTACTACCAAAATGTCAATATATATATATATATATATATATATATATATATATATAGAGGTGGGTTCATGAAAAAAGTCCACTTTGGTAGAAAAGTGAGAAAAGTGTACAAATCAGCCCCTCCTTTTTTGCACACCAAACTACATGGACCTAATTGTATTTTCCTTCATTCTTTAAAGAGTTTTTGTAAATTTGCACCCTACCCCCCCCCCCACCCACCCACCCCCCCCCTCCCTGCCGGAAAAAAAAAAAAAAAAAAAAAAAAAAAAAAAAAAAATCCCGCCAAAAAAAATTTTTTTTTTTGGGCCAAAAAAAAAATTTTTTTTTTTTTGGGCCAAAAATTTATAACCCAGATGCACCTTTTTTTTTAGTGCATCTCAGTTATAAAAATTGGTGCATCTCAGCTATAACTATGATGCACCAATTTTTATAACCCAGATGCACCTTTTTTTTTTAGTGCATCTCAGTATAAAAATTGGTGCATCTCAGTTATAACTATGATGCACCAATTTTTATAACCCAGATGCACTAAAAAAAAAAGGTGCATCTGGGTTATAATTTTTGGCGGGAAAATTTTTGGCCCAAAAAAAAATTTTTTTTTTGCCCAAAAAAAAAATTTTTTTTTTTGCCCAAACAAAAATTTTTTTTTGGCGGGAAATTTTTTTTTTTTTTTCGGCGGGGGGGGGGGGGGTGGGGGTGGGGGCATGTTTCAAGACAGACCCCTGAAGTTTGAGATATTTCAAATTAACCCCTAATAACTTTTTTTCTCACTTTTCTACCAAAGTGGACTTTTCTCTAGAACCTTACCCTATATATATATATATATATATATATATATATATATATATATATATATATATATATATATATATATATATATATATATATATATATATATATATATATATATGAATTATATCTCTTGACAACTCTAAAATGCTAGTTTTATACTTATATTCATGATGATGTATTGTAAAGGTTATATTGGATAATATTCGACACTATTTGGACATGATCCAAACACCCTCTTATCAAAAAAAAAATTATTTTTACTTCACCGAAATTTTTTTTTTTTTGGGATTAATAAGTTACAAAACTATAATGTAATATGTTTTAACAAGTTTTTGTAGCATTGTTCAACAATGTGTATAAGCAAAATTTTGAAAATGAGTGTATGAACTTTTTCAAAAATTTTCGACAAGAGGGTTTGTAATTTTTAGTTTCTAGTGTTCATAATACATTCTAATCCTAAGGGAAGCATTTAGTTATGGAATTCCTAGACTCAATTTGAAAGAAAAGATGAAATTAAAGAAATTGAAATAAAATGCAAAATCATGAGTATGACCAAATGTGATGAAATTAGATGAAATAAATTATGAAAGACTTACAATACGTAATGCTAATCGTGTTATAAGTGTTTGCCCTTTGTTAATTAACCTTGATATGAGGATTTGAGGATGGATTTTGAGTGGTTTTGGGTTTTTGGTTCGAGTAGCAGCAGCAGGGAATGAGTGGGGAAAGAAAAATTGAGTGTTTAGTAAGTAGAATAAGGGAGAAAATCGTATGAAATTTGTCAGATGGCCAGCCCCTTTAAACATTAAGGGGGCCACCCATATTAACACTGTCGGTCCCCTTAATGATTAAGGGGGCTGCCCAGTTAAATTTTGGGTTTTTCGAGGTTTTGATTCTCGAAATAAAAATAAGTAAGTATATATATATATATATATATATATATATATATATATATATATATATATATATATCTTACTTATTTTTAATCAAAAATACGTTGGAGAGTGTTCGCACGAAGAGAATTACTTGACATTTTTATTTGACATTTCGTCAACTAAAATTTCCTTGATAATTTTGGATAAAATTAATCAAGCCGTCAAGTCGATGATGAAAAGTGTGGAAGGTATATATATATATATATATATATATATATATATATATATATATATATATATATATATATATATATATATATATAGTATGGCTTTATAAAACGAGAAAAGGAGAGGGAGACGGATGCAAAAGGTGATGGGAGTTTGTTTCATCCATAGGTTCTTCAACTCATTTCTCTACATCTACATGAGTATGTTTGAACGTTCAAAGTTCAAGAAGGCCAAAAGAGGGGAAAAGAAAAGGTTCGTAAACGAACAATTTCTAGTTCTAGAAAATCAACTAATGAGTTTTCTAGGTTATAAAGGCATATAGTATGTATAATAATATTATGTATAAGTATATATATATATATATATATATATATATATATATATATATATATATATATATATATATATATATATATATATATATATATATGCAAAAAAAATATGTGTATATATATAAACAAGAAAATAAGCCAAGAATAATTACGAAATAAGCTATAGCAACAATGAACTAGATACTAGACTAAGCATGCAATCTTGACATGGAAATTTAAAAGAGACGTGTACCTTTTTGTCTTCAACAAGCAAATCTTCAAAGTCTTCAAGAGATTTCATGACCATGTGAAAGTGGATAGAAAACCAAGCTTGCCAAGGTAAGACGAATTCATCTTGTTGGTCCCCATTGTCTCATTTGACCAAAGTTGTTTGGTCCAAAGACGTTATGCATTTGACTTGGGTGCATGTATGGTGGAATCATTCCCCAAGGATTGAAGTTCCACATTTG
Source organism: Artemisia argyi (assembly GCA_030686995.1). Lineage (NCBI taxonomy): Eukaryota > Viridiplantae > Streptophyta > Magnoliopsida > Asterales > Asteraceae > Artemisia > Artemisia argyi. The sequence goes on along the minus strand of CM060701.1, from coordinate 171,774,630 downwards.
ATGATTATTGTGAAAGTTTCGTCTATTTTGGTTTACTCTAGGTTGAGGGGTTTTAGACCTAGGATGAGGACTATCTGGTTTTCTAGGTGGTGGAGTTTTAGATCTTATTTTTGGCTTAGGGGGTTCTACTTTGGGTTTTAAAGATGATTTATGAAAGCTTTTAATTTCTTCATCACTTGCAATAGGTACTAATCTATCTTTCAAAAGTATATACTTTGGTTTTAACTCTAAAGGTTTTTGTTCACTAGTTTCACTTTCAAACTTTACATTTTTAGATTTACTAGTTGATGCTTCGATTGAGTCGTATCCTAAACCGGTTTTATCTTTGGCAATTCTTTGAGAGCCAATTATTTTACTAAGTGATTGACTACTATTTTCAAATTTCTCAAATCTAATAATTTCTTCCTTAAGTTGTTTATTCTCATTTTTAACAACTAGACATTCTTTACATTCTATAATACTTTCTTTTCCTTTTTCTAGCTTTTGTAGTTTTATTTTTAACTCAACTATTTCATCCTTTAATTTATTATTAGTGTGTTTTAGTAGTTTATTTTTAGCTATGACTTTTTGTCCTAGTTTGCATAATCTACTATATTCGCTATCTAAATCTTTTTCATCTAACGATAAATTATCATCACTATAGTATTCGGTTCGAAACGTACCTCATCGGAAGATCTTGCCATGAGACACTTTTCTTCTTTTGTTGTGTCTTTTTCATCGTTGTCACTATCACTCCATGCTCCTCCTACAAAGGCCTTGTGATTTTGACTTCTTGATAATTTCGGACATTCTCCAATAAAATGATTTGGATCTCCACACTTGAAGCACTTTTTTTCATTCTTGCTAGTCTTGTCGTCCTTGTTTCTTTGGAATGTTTTTCTTTCATCAAATGGTTGTCTAACGTATCTTCCTCGTCTTTTGAAGAATTTCTTAAAGTCTCTTACGGCCATGGCATACTCTTCATCTTCACTTTTGGAGGTTGAGCATTCTTCATCACTAGAGTCCTTTTTTGCTTTTAATGCGATTGACTTGGTTTGCTCCCTTTTTCCTTTGACCATTTTGGAATCTTTCTTTATTATCACCTCATACACTTTCAAGTTTTCAATTAGCTCGTCAAGTTGCAGAGTTGATAGATTCTTTGACTCCTCAATAGCCGTCACTTTAGCACACCACTTCGGATGGAGAGCCCTAAGAAATTTCCTTACAAAATTCTTGCTAGAAAAATTCTCATCAAGTGCTTTTAAACTTGTGATGATAGTGTTAAATCTAGCAAAAACATTATCAATTGATTCCTCTTCCGGAATCGTAAATTGTTCATATTGTTGTACAAGAAGATCTATTTTATTATCTTTGACTTGACTATTACCTTGGTGAGTGATTAATAAAGAGTTCCAAATATCTTTTGCGGTTTTACACATAAAAATTCTTTCATATTCTTTGCGTGGTAACGCATTATAAATAACCATTTTAGCCTCATTATTTTTTGCAAGTTTCTTTTTTAAATCATCGTTTTGTTTTTCAAAAGGTACAATTTCATCCCTTTTGGTTTCAGGATTATTTTGTATAGGAGGAAAATCACCATTAGTAATAACATGCCAAAGATCTAGATCTTTTGATTTCACATAAGTTTCGAATCGATTTTTCCAATAAAGAAAACCATCACTTACAAATAGTGGTGGTCTTTGCATAGATTGACCTTCTAAATATTTTTCAGATTCCATAGATCGTTTCAAGTTGTAAAATACAGTTTATTTTAAAAATCTTGTTTAACGTAGCTCTGATGCCAATTGTGGAAAACTAGAAGGGGGGGTTGAATAGTTTTACGCCAATTTATATTTTAAAAACTTTGTTTGATAAAAACTTCGATTCTTATTTATGTGAATATCAACACTTGCACAACTCAAACAATTTAATCTAACTAACTAAATAATGATAACGTAAATATGAAAGTAATGAAAAGATAGAGATAGAGAGATCAAACCACAACACAAGATATTTATAGTGGTTCGGCTACGAAGCACCTCTTCGCCTTACTCCACTCCTCGAGTTACCTACTCGAGAGTTTTCTGCACTATGTCAACAAACTCCTTTTTTGGCGGAGAAACCTTACACAATTTTCGCTTACACCAATTAACGACACTAAGCAAAATGTCGAGTCCTAATAGTAGCTAGAACCAATCTCACACCACTACACGCCTTCTTCACAACTTGTACACAACACTACTACTACACTACTTCTCACACCTTCACAACTTCTTCTTCACACCACAACTATTTCTTCCCTACTTCAATTCACAACTACTAACCCACCTAGATCTATCAATTACAATCACTACACAACTATACAATAAATACAAGCTACACAACTAATCTTCAATACTTATTGGTTTCAGTTGAAAAGAGTATTCTTCTCTTGCACTTTGAATGAGGATGGACAGAATCACTTGAAAACAAGAACTAATATATTTATGATCAAAGGTTTTAGGAAGATGATTTGAGAGAATTAGAACAGAAAGTTTTAGTGCAAAAGGTTAGGAAAAAATTCAGATTTGAACCAGTATTTATAGGCAAAGAAATCTGACACAGGACCGTATGCCGGCCCCCTTAAAATTCAGGGGGCCGCCCCTTATAACTAAAGGGGCCGCCCATATGAAATGGCCAGATTCTTTGTCTTTTTCTGGGGGAAAGTTTATTTTGTGAAAATTTAACTGAATTTGGTTAAAATTTTGAATTCATATATTTATTATGAAATAAACATTTTCCTTTAATTACCAAAAGTGTTTTTCTTAAATATATAAATGTTTATACCATTTTATATAATTTGTAATTAGTAAATAAACTTTTCTTTGATCATAAAATGTATTAGGCACTTGTTTATTCATACCTTAAGTGAATTAGTTGGATATAATGATATTTTGTCACTAAATACTTATTTACGTAATGATTTTACGTTTAATGAGTTTATATTTTGTGATCGTCAAAACATAGGGATATCGAAATATATTAATAACGTTTTTACGCATTATTTATATCAACAGTGTATTTTTTTTATTCAACTAACTGTAGATTTCGCTGTGCTAAGGTAGACATACTATTGTTTTATATATCCACATTGATATCATTCTTAACCGCAGTGGTGATTCATGCAGTGATTCACACACACACACACAAAATTAATCTCACACACACACACACACACACAAATAACAAGTGGAGAAAAGGCAAAATTCCATTAACAGTTATCATAAAATTCTATATTACTAACAACAGGTGGAGAGAAGGCAAAATGCCATTAACAATAAAACCAAAATATAACATATAGGTATATCTGGTACACGTTAATACTAATATAGAATTTTTTAGCAATATAGTTTCAGATACATTTTAAGGTATAATAAGTTTTTGCAGACTGTCATTGTCACAGGTATGGAGAAACAGCGATTTGTTGTCGCAGATTTCATTGTCACAGGTATGGAGGAAGAGCGATTAAGGTCTAATAATCTAATGAATATTGTTTTAGTATCTCATGTTCTTATGAAATCGGTCTGATGTTTTCGTTGCACGTGTGACCACATTTTTTGTTGTTCATGAAGCTGCAAGAACAACATCGTTGTCACACCCCGCCACGACGGAAACGCGAGGGTGTAACTTCATGGATATCATCACAACACCTGGTGTCTATATAGAGAACAACTACATGCACAAAAATAGAGCAAAGTACAAACACAAAGTGTTATAACAATACCCCAAAACAAAATAACCAAAAGAAAATCCAAGACAATACATAAATCTAAACATAGATGATAAACCACATCCAATGCAACTAAGGTCTCGTTTAACCACATCCTTCTATCTTATCCTTAGAGAGCTCACCTGAAAATGATGCTTAAAACGTCAACATAATATTGGTGAGATTCATAGGTTTAGACACACTTACACTCTCAAGACAACCAGTTCACTGTGATTATAAAAACATAGCTGGACAAATAAATATAGTTATCATACAAGCTACATGTATCCAAAAACCAATCATCACACAAAAGGTAACCATCGGGCCGGAACGTGACCCCCGCTCCAAAACACATCATCAATTGGGTCGCATGCGCGAGCAACAGGATAAGCATCCTCCCAATTGGAAATTACACAGTATCAATTAGGTCGCTAACCTAATCGGAATCACATATCACACAGCATCAATTAGGTCGCTAACCTAATCGGAATCACATATCACACAGCATCAATTAGGTCGCTAACCTAATCGGAATCACACTTTCATGTACCACATAGCATTATTACGAAAACATTATAAGTCCCAGCTTTTAAACCACACATAATCACAGTAACTCAAATCTTTTAAGACAAGCATCATTCCCATCCCAATGTATAAAAACAAAGTAAAATATGGGACTATGAACTCACCTTAAACCCGCAGCTTCCACAAAACAATTCACAATCTATATCACACAAAAAAAATAATCCACATTACACAAGGTCAAGCTAAAAGCTACAACCCATGTAATACACATATGATGGATGTCTAAGACTCATATGACCCACCATGGATCTCCTAGACACCACACTAACCACTACCATAACTTAAAACTCACTAAATCCCTTGCACTCTTAAAATTAGAAAATGCAGAATTTTTGGGTACATTCGCCCACATAAAATCACGACAAATAAAGCGTAAAAACTCACACCAAAAATTCACCATGGTCTCTCATAAGCATAGAAGCTAATACCAGAAGGCCATGGACCAATAACACACGCAAATACTCATAATAAATTCAAACTTGTCAACTACTCAAATTCGGATCTGAACGCACTCCAAAAAGTTTTGATTTCCATAAAATACTTCCACAACTTTTTATCGTGAATCTTCTTAGTGGTAGTCTAATATAAGCTAATACTTAACTAATTCCAGAAGGCCTAGTCAAAATACCACTTTTACAACCACATGACACCCTCAAACATTTACCCAAAATCTGTCCCGGTTTGACAGCTTTGACACCTTAACAAAGAAAAATCAAAAGACCGACTTCCCGACCTTAAAATCGATCGTGGCTGGACTTTTTGGAAAGCTCTTTCATTAAACTTCAATTTACACCTAAAATTCGTAACTTAACTCTTCACCATCTGTTATTTACACTCACATCTTTACAGCCATAATTTTCTGTCCAAACCTTAACTCAATAACTTGCATGTTTTACGCTCAATTCTCTTAACCAAAGATCATACTATTACTAATTATTGATCACAACATGTTTAATAATATTAATTTAAAGAATTTAACACAAACCCTAATCCATCATATGATTATTACATGAATTATATTAATTAATCAAACAATTGAACATAGGATTTAAAGATTTTACCTTGATCCTTGATTTTAGCTTCAAAACTATAAAACCCTAATTTTCTATCCTTGATTCTCCTTGTGATCGATCCAAAATTGCAGGAAAAAGGGTTTGGGAGTCTTGGTTTTGTATTTATATTATTAGTGGATAATTACCTTAAGTTAGAATTGTAATTGGGCTCAAATTTGGTTTCCTTTTTCCCCTAAAAATCCTCTTGGCCGAATTTTATCCACATACATACATACATACATACATACATACATACATACATATATATATATATATATATATATATATATATATATATATATATATATATATATATATATATATATATATATATATATATATATATTATTAAATTAATTATTACACTCAAAACCTTATACTTTTCATATTTTATAAATATCCGTAACTAATCCTAACGTCTTACGCGATAAACCTCAGTTTTTACGACAAACCGGAAAAATATCATTTCAAGTTTCCAAAGATAGAATTCCTCACTCTTTTGAAACATAACTCATAAAAATAAACTCCTCGTAACTTGCTAACGCTCAAATACATGAACGAAGACTCTTTACGCAAAAACACAAAAACACCAAAAACTACACAAGTCATTTCTACACCACAAAGGTGATCAAAATGAACTTTCCCAAATTCCAAACTTTCCAAATCACAATAAAACCACTTACGCAAAGGGATTTAGTGTTAAAACTCACCTATATCACACTTATATCACTTCAAACACCTAGGACACACCAAACAAACGTCAATCGAGTCAAGACTATCAGTCAAACTGACCTGCCAAAACCACGGTTGTTACATCATCCCCCACTTAGGGAAATTGCGTCACGAGATTTCAACTACACGAGTCACCACTCACAACAGCAAAAGAAAATTTATGGATATTTAAGCGGATAAATACCACCCCATAAAATCACAGAGGAAGAATAGCAAAAATGTGAACCGACTAAATACTCGAATTCACACGATAGAAAAACACTCCGACACTCCAACGATACACGAAAATAGATACACTACACCGATCAATAACACCAAAGATCCGAACGACTTCTCACATATAGGTACGATACTCTCGAACCAAATGAAAATCCAAATGGTAACCGCCGGAAATACCACATATAATGGATACACACAAAACAAACATTAATTACATCTGATCCTCACGTTCCCAAGTAAACTCGGGACCACGCTTAGAATTCCCACCATACCTTTACCAACGTTATCTCACCAAACTTCAAACCCTTAACATCTTGATCCATAATCTCAACAGGTTTCTCGACAAAACGAAGAGTCTTGTCAACCTTAATCTCATCTAATGGCACATCCAGACTATCATCTGCCAACCACTTCTTTCCATTAGATACGTGAAACGTATCATGTACACCACTTAATTCCTCAGCTAACTTCAACCGGTATGCCACAAATCCAATCCTTTCCGTAATCTCAAATGGTCCTATGTATCTTGGTGCTAGCTTGCCTTTCTTACCAAAACGCACAACACCCTTCCAAGGAGATACTTTTAACCTCACAATATCACCAACATCAAACTCTAAGGGCTTACGGCAATAATCCGCATAACTCTTTTGGCGATCTCTTGCTGCCTTAAATCTCTCTTAAATCTGAAAACCTTCTTCGTAGTCTCTCGTTCTAGTTCAGGACCAATTAGTTGGCTTGTTCCAACCTTTGCCCACAGAACAGGTGACCTACATTACCTTCCATACAACTTTTCACACGACACATACTCAATACTAGAATGATAATTGTTGATATAGGAGCATTTAGCTGAGGGTAAATGTATACCCCGGCTTCCTCCAAAATCAAACACACTCATGCTCTCAGCTCACCATCCATCACCTGATTTGTACGCTCACTTAGTTCACTCCATAGAGAATGATAAGTCGTACTCATCTACATACGCGTTCTCAAGACTCTATAACACGTTTACCACTATCGCGAAGTAAGTATTTCATCATGTTTCTTGATGATCAACGCGACACCCCATGGCTCTTTACCAACTCACCGAGCGAAAAGTCTCGCCAACTCCTCCATACATCTCTTGCAAAGGTAATGATATGTCTTATCCATTCTCGGATGTATCAAATACCTTGCATGACTGCTTTCCTTATGCTTCCTCTCAATAGAACAAATAGATGGTCCCCAAAGTACATTCCTCCATCTTCGTTCCTTTCCATTTACTGGTCTAAACCAAGTAATCATTCTTCTTACATGTTCTCATCCTTGAACCCCTCTCTCTAGGCTGTCAACATCATCCCCGTAACTCCGAACTAAATTATCATAATCATTGCTCACCAACATCTAAGTTTCACTCGTTCACTCCCGCTCGGCGCTCTTACCATGATATCCGCCCTTCTTTGACGGTGGCAAATCAGACAATCGTAATCACTAAGAAATTCCACACCCAATTTCTCTTCAACATATATTAGCCTCTTGTCAAATATATGCTAAAGATTATTATGACACGTGTAGATAACACTTTCTGCTCCATACAAATATCATCTCCAAGTTCTACTTCCCAACTTTAAATCATGTATCACACAGTTCCTCTTATGGATCTTCCACCTCCCCGATGTCCACGCAATCCAAAGAACGTACATCTTGAAGCTAAACCTCTCACTTGAACAACTTGGCAAACACCCTCTTCCTCTTCAACGAACAAATTGATATTCAAAACGACAATCTATCCTAAATAAACGACGCGAACCATGAAACCGATCGAACAAAAACGTATATCAACGAACTCAAAAAGGGTACGAATTACCGAATAGCGAAGTAGCGAACATCAAAATCAAAGCTAGAAAAACACAATGTGAAATTTTCCCAATAAAAGTAGACACGGATAAAATATTTCATGAAAACCCATACAAAGGAAATACACATACCCATAAAACATCCACAAGCGTACCTCAATGAAAGAAACACTCGATGAATCTAATACATAACAAGTTTGGTAAATGAGAACCATAGATAGTTCTTATTCCCGTACTCGACCTTCTCAAAACAAATGAACACCGTTTTTCACAAGACATATCTTAAACTTATACATTTTTTTTATGAAATATATATAAACCATTTTATGTAAGACATCAACATAACCATTTTTTTTCCATACTTCATTTTCACCATAAAAATAATAGTTTCCAACAAATGACCTTGAAATACCCAAAGCGAATTTATAAAATGCCATAAAGACTCTAACACAACCTCTTAATCGAACGCGAAAGACATTGAAGAATTCCGTAATCAAAATAATCCTCAAACGAACTCATACCAGTGAACACTCACGCAAATACATTACAAACCAAACGATGAACTTACAGACTCATTCGTACAACGATCAAACCAAAATCATAGAAAAACACCGATACTAACAGGTCACAAAACATGTCACAAACTTCAATTGGTGTGTGTAAATGAGGGATCAAATATCCACTCTAACTCGTCATGAACCAACAATAGTCGAAGAACAATATAATATTCATTCGCGGAATGAATGCAAGGAATAACCAAAGAAACGAACCAGTATCCAACAAAACGAATTCGATTACCCAACACCTATCACGATGTCAAAGAGAAAGAATATGGCATCTGTAACATCATGGTACGAATAGGAATGCCAACCAATGAATTAGGTACACAAACGGAGTGACTACCAAACGAACCAACTTAAATACCACTACATAAGTACCCACCGATAATTGAGGTATCAACATATGATAGGTAGGATGGAATCTTACCACCTACACACCCCAACATATAACGACTGCCCAACCGGTTAAGAGAATACTTCTCTAACCATACAGCCATCACCAACATGATATCACATACCATCTACCACAAAATATAACAACAAACATCAATCAATGCAATAATGGTCACAAGTCCATGTGTGTGATACCCTTATAATTATGTTCGCGACCATAGTTATAAGCCTATTCCACACGCATACTTACTTCCAAAACCACACATCTCAATGATAACGCACATATACTACATAGCACCTAATACACCATGCAATCCATGCTATCATACTTGCAAGTCCACTTGTGTTGTGACGCATGTATAATTATGTTGGCCACCATAATTATCTATGCCCCCTTTCATAAGTGTACTCCCTCCTATGACAACACATCATGCAAACAATCACGCAAACAAAAACAAAAGACGTCGCAAATAATCATCTCACATGGAACAATTCCATCGATCACGTAAACTCTATAATCAAAATCACTTGGATAAGGTCGATCCAATATCCAAGAGTAATCACGCTCCAACATGGCTCCAGACGGCAAAAGACAATATACAAATTCCAAAATATAACACAAAACAAAAGACGTCGCACAATGGCTCAAACTTCATTCTCGCATTTGCCTCCCCACTCAAATTGGTTAAACTTACTACTCACTGTGGACTCCAAATCAGAATCCACATTATCCCATCCTAACTCCCCTTCATCTTTACTCAACCACTCATTCCCATTTCCTATACATTGAGGTAGTCGACAACATGTAAAACCACCTCTATTTTTTCTTCCAATTTCACATGATCCACAAGTGCATACAACTCACGAGATTTAGACTAAACCACCTCTCCTTCCTATGTGAAGTGAGGACACTACCAAGGGTATTTGGTAATGGCTCCATCTCCAGAAGTCACCGTGGTTCCAAACCTCTCCACTTCTTCTCCACCAATGTTTCCCATAAACGTCCTCTCCTTGTCCGAACATGGATACATGCTATCGGGAACTCGGATTCTGCGGTTAGTCTGCTTCATCCTACCACTTCTCTCGCATCCGATAGTGACAACGGTTGTCCAACGAAGCATCTTACGCGCGGAAGACGATATAATAAAGTCGATATATACAATACTACGTATAGGGAATAGAATAGACGTCCGAACTCAATAAATATCTCATACATATAGGAAAATAGACATATAAAATACTATACTTACACATAGGCTCTAAATGCAACTATATGAGGGACTCCTAGGTTATAGTCTAGGTTCAACCACCTACTTCTCTATAACCAAGGCTCTGATACCAATCTGTCACACCCCGCCACGACGGAAACGCGAGGGTGTAACTTCATGGATATCATCACAACACCTGGTGTCTATATAGAGAACAACTACATGCACAAAAATAGAGCAAAGTACAAACACAAAGTGTTGTAACAATACCCCAAAACAAAATAACCAAAACAAAATCCAAGAGAATACATAAATCCAAACATAGATGATAAACCACTTCCAATGCAACTAAGGTCTCGTTTAACCACATCCTTCTATCTTATCCTTAGAGAGCTCACCTGAAAATGATGCTTAAAACGTCAACATAATGTTGGTGAGATTCATAGGTTTAGACACACTTACACTCTCAAGGCAACCAGTTCACTGTGATTATAAAAACATAGCTGGACAAATAAATATAGTTATCATACAAGCTACAAGTATCCATAAACCAATCATCACACAAAAGGCAACCATCGGGCCGGAACGTGACCCCCGCTCCAAAACACATCATCAATTGGGTCACATACGCAAGCAACAGGATAAGCATCCTCCCAATTGGAAATCACACAACATCTATTAGGTCGCTAACCTAATCGGAATCACATATCACAGAGCATCAATTAGGTCGCTAACCTAATCGGAATCACATATCACACAACATCAATTAGGTCGCTAACCTAATCGGAATCACACTTTCATGTACCACATAGCATTATTACGATAATATTATAAGTCCAAGCTTTTAAACCACACATAATCACAGTAACTCAAATCATTTAAGACAAGCATCATTCCCATCCCAATGTTTAAAAACAAAGTAAAATATGGGACTATGAACTCACCTTAAACCCGCAGCTTCCACAAAACAATTCACAATCTATAGCACACAAAAAAAATAATCCACATTACACAAGGTCAAGCTAAAAGCTACAACCCATGTAATACACATATGATGGATGTCTAAGACTCATATGACCCACCATGGATCTCCTAGACACCACACTAACCACTACCATAACTTAAAACTCACTAAATCCCTAACACTATTAAAATCAGAAAACGCAGAATTTTTGGGTACATTCGCCCACATAAAATCATGACAAATAAAGCTTAAAAACTCACACCAAAAATTCACCAAGGTCTCTCATAAGCATAGAAGCTAATCCCAGAAGGCCATGGACCAATAACAGACACAAATACTCATAATAAATTCAAACTTGTCAACTACTCAAATTCGGATCTGAATGCACACCAAAAAGTTTTGATTTCCATAAAATACTTCCACAAGTTTTTATCGCGAATCCTCTTCGTGGTAGTATAATATAACCTAATACTTAACTATTCCAGAAGGCCTAGTCAAAATACCACTTTTACAACCACATGACACCCTCAAACTTTTACCCAAAATCTGTTCCGGTTTGACAGCTTTGACACCTTAACAAAGAAAAATCAAAAGACTGACTTCCCGACCTTAAAATCGATCGTGGCTGGACTTTTTGGAAAGCTCTTTCATTAAACTTCAATTTAGACCTAAAATTCGTGACTTAACTCTTCACCATCTGTTATTTAGACTCACATCTTTACAGCCATAATTTTCTGTCCAAACCCTAACTCAATAATTAGCATGTTTTACGCTCAATTCTCTTAACCAAACATCATACTATTACTAATTATTGATCACAACATGTTTAATAACATTACTTTACAGAAGTTAACACAAACCCTAATCCATCATATAATTATTACATGAATTATATTAATTAATCAAACAATTGAACATAGGATTTAAAGATTTTACCTTGACTCTTGATTTTAGCTTCAAAACTATAAAACCCTAATTTTCTCTCCTTGATTCTCCTTGTGATCGATCCAAAATTGCAGTAAAAAGGGTTTGGGAGTCTTGGTTTTGTATTTATATTATTAGTGGATAATTACCTTGAGTTAGAATTGTAATTGGGCTCAAATTTGGTTTCCTTTTTCTCCTAAAAATCCTCTTGGCCGAATTTTATCCACACACACACACACACACACACACACACACACACATATATATATATATATATATATATATATATATATATATATATATATATATATATATATATATTAAATTAATTATTACACTCAAAACCTTATACTTTTCATATTTTATAAATACCCGGAACTAATCCTAACATCTTACGCGATAAACCTCAGTTTTTACGACAAACCGGAAAAATAACATTTCCAAAAATAAAGTTTTCAAAAATAGAATTCCACACTCTTTTGAAACATAACTCATAAAAATAAACTCCTCGTAACTTGCTAACGCTCAAATACTTGAACGAAGACTCGTTACGCAAAAACACAAAAACACCAAAAACTACACAAGTCATTTCTACACCACAAATGTTATCAAAATGAACTTTCCCAAATTTTAAACTTTCCAAATCACAATAAAACCACTTACGCAAAGGGATTTAGTGCTAAAACTCACCTTTATCACACTTATATCACTTCAAACACCTAGGACACACCAAACAAACGTCAACCGAGTCAAGACTATCAGTCAAACTGACATGCCAAAACCACGGTTGTTACAATCGTGTCCAATGTTTTCATTTCAGGTGTGACCACATTTCATTTCAGGTTTTTCCCGATCTTCGTGTGGTTCTTTATGTACAAAGACGAGGCGCAGGAGGAAGTGAGGGAGCGGAAGAGGGAAGTGAACAGTTATTAAAATGGGCTAAAGAGAAGGCGGAAAAAGGGTGTGAAGCAACTGACGCAAAAGCAGGCGAGTATATTTAGTCTGGGAAAGAGGCAATGGAGCAGGTAACAACATACATTGAGGTATCTTTTCAGGTTAGTATCCAACAAACCATAGACATTGTTCGCCCATTTTGCATAGGAATTAGGAGCAAAGAAACTTGAACTAACATATGTGTGTAAATAAACGCATACGTGTGAGTGTGACCTTCAATCTTTTTGGGTCCGTCCGATCCTAAATAGTATCTCTCACTTCCCGCTCTCATATTTCCAACGATCAACTTAATTCTGTTTAGTTCATCCTGTTATACTGCTAAAGGGAGTAATGAACAACTGATTTAAAAAAATTAGTTTAATAGGACCATTTTAAAAAAATATTATATAGTTGGTCACTATATTAGACTGAAATTTATCATATTGCCGTAGGTCACATTCAAGGCTCTTGGGGAGGTATTTGAGGCTGCACGGAGTATCATGGGTTGGGTTGATGCAAAAAAATACACAGTCTACCGACAGAGTGGTGAGTATTAGGGAGAATGGCCGCCTACAAGGTTTTCCCGATTATTATAAGCTTCTTAGCCCAATCAAAGAACGGTAAGGAACATGTTTGTAAATTTGTTCCATTGACAACTCAGTTTTTTTGCATATTGCGTCTTCGGCCTCATATAATCACTGTGTATTTTCTGTTACATATCTGATACCATCACAATTGCCATATTTTTCCTCAAGTTTTAATTGAGGATGCTAAGAGCTTTTTTCTTCTTCTAAATAACCATGCTATATGTGCATAAAGTATTGAACATTGGTTTTGAGCGCTATTTCATATGCCTTTAATGGGGGTATCAAATAATCACTGAAACAAGTATTTTTCAAATGTGTTAACACTCATCAATTCCACGTCTTTATTTTGTCGGAATTGCAGGAGCATAATACACGAGTCTTCGCTGCACGTCTTTCGAAGCCTTTTGATATCAACCTGTAGATGGTACGCTTTCCAAATTGAGTAAAATTGTGCGTGGCGATTGGCGGCTCTGAAAGATCAGTAATACGTATTCATTGAGGTACTTTCTTTATTTGAATTGTTGAATTGTTGTTATTGATTTATCTTAATAAAAAAAATCAAATTAGGGTTTGAAACAGGTTATGAGATTGTTGTTTACAAGTAATATAGACTGAGATGCAATTGAAATTAGGCAAGTCATGAATAGATATTGCACTTTCGCACACTAACTTTTATAGATTTTTTCCATGTGTGATTATTGTTTTTGCTTCCATGAATGACAAATAGAACATACATCACTGATTAGCAACTATTTCAGAAACAAGGAAATGATATTGCAGCCAGTGAATCGGTTGATTACATCTTTGAATCTAGCACTATCAGCAAATTCATGGCAGACTATGGTGAACAGAAATGATGTGTTGTAACCACCACATTGATGAGAACAGGGGAACCCGATGACTGAACAAGTTGTTGTTACAATATTTGAAACCGATCCAGGTAAATTTATATAAAGCTATATTGTGAAGCTTAGAAGGTTAAAGGCATGTGCCTTAGATATTTCATTTGCAGATTTATGAAGTTGTATGTGAAACTGTGGTTCACGATCAGTTTGTGTTGCTGTTACAATAATGGTACAACGTACCATGTCATTTCGCTGCCATTGATACCAAATGGAAGTTTATCATATTTATTCTTATAAGTATGCTGGAAATGAAAAAGGATACAACAAAGACTCCGTGGCCCAATGGATAATGTGCTGGTCTACGAAACCAGAGATTCTGGGTTCGATCCCCAGTGGAGTCATTTTGTATTTTTAATCTCGAATCATAAATTTATTGTGTCATTTCGCTGTCTTACCAAATGGAAGTTTATCATATTTATTCTTATAAGTATGCTGGAAATGAAAAAGGATACAACAAAGACTCCGTGGCCCAATGGATAAGGCGCTGGTCTACGAAACCAGAGATTCTGGGTTCGATCCCTAGCGGAGTCATTTTGTATTTGTAATCTTGAATCATAAATTTGTCGTGTGGTTAATAAGAAACATAAATATACGATGAAGTATTGTTTAGGACTGGTCCTGCTCTTCTCAACCTACAACCTGATTCAACCTCTGGAATCCTGACGATGGATGAAGCTCTCATGCGGCTGAAGGATGTTTGCGACAAACTCGAAAAAGAGCAGAACAGCAAATGAGCCCGCCACAAGGCGTGTGCGAAAATGGCGACCCCCATCTAACTTCAGCACTAATCCAACTAATACTGTTCATGGTCCTGGTGAACCATCAACTTCTCATGCGGCGCCAGGTAAGCTTCTAACGCTATTTCTTTGCAGCACTTTACATATTCATGTAGGCTGCTAGAGATGACAATTTATGTATGGTTTAATTGTCATAGATAAAATAAAACAAACCAGACTTTTACTAAATAAAATGAAACAAAAAGAAACTTAAAATACTTCTATTCTTGCAACCATTTCCGGTTCACAACAGTTCCTAAACACAACAGAAACAACTTTTTTTGCAAAACACCACGCGGCAACGCGCGGGTTTCCCACCTCGTATACACTATCCGTTAACACAATCTTAGGGCGCGTTTGATTCATAGAATGTTTTTAAAAAATTGTAATCTTTGGAAGGAATTGTAATTTGAATGAATTGTAATTCAAAGAATTAGAATGTGCTGAAATTCTAATGTGTTGGAATTGTAATTGATAAAATCTGTCATTGTGTTTGGTTAACTCACAATGTAATGTAATTCAAAAAAACATTAATAATAATAATAATAATAATAATAATAATAATAATAATAATTAAATAATAATAATAATAATAATAATAATAATAATAATTAATTAATAATAGTAATAATAATAATAATAATAATAATAATAATAATAATAATAATAAATAATTAATTAATTAATAATAATAATAATAATAAAGTGATAATAATAATAATAATAATAATAATAATAATAAGTAAATAATAATTTTAATATAATAATAATAATAAATAAATATTATAATTATTTTTACTTTTTAAAATTAAATAATATATTAATAATAATTACAAATAACGTTGAAAGATAAATAATGATATTTAACATTTAAAAATCTGAATTCTAACGTAATTCAACACATTCAATCAAGTTTGCTATGTAATATGAATTACATCACTGGACATAATTGGTTGTAAACTTGTAATTTAATTACATTTCATTGCAAACTAAACTAGCAATGTAATGTAATTTGAATTACAATTACATCCATCCTGACAACCAAACATGATTGTAATGTAATTCAGATTACAATTACAACGAATTACACCGAATTCCAGGGAACCAAACGCCCCCTCATATGTGGCGCTAGTTTTTTCAAAAACAAAGAAAAAGACACATTAGTAAAGTTTAAAGTAATTAGAGAAAAGCAAACCACTTGATTACATCTTTAATTTGTGCTTTACAAAAAGGTTCCTCCAAAGACTCTGGATATACATAAGTGCTTTTGATTCCATCATTGCATACCGTGAATCAATTGCAATTCTTTCAACCTAGCGGAGGAGGTTATAGCCTTGACGTTTAATAGCAATGCTTTATTAAAGAAATGAAGTGACCTTGATAAACATCATTTGCTCTCCTAGTTTTTCTTTAATACCGACCTTATCATAACTTTTAATCCCAATTGCTAGGTAGACAACAGAACCAAGGCTTACTATATTTGGTTAGGTAATATAGGGAAATATTTGAGACTAAGTTGTCGATCTTCAAAGTTATAAAAGCTCGTGAACACGAGTAGTAAGGAGGATCGCAATATCCAAATTTATAACCTTCTCACATTACCGTGTAAAAGAGACACGTCTGGATGATGATTAATTACACTCTATTTTTCACTCAAACATTCGTGTGAATGATGGACGAAAGTTAAATCTAAATCAATGCTACTTCATTTAACAAACATCAAATGTGTGGTTTCTTATCAAAACATTAACTCTATATAATAATCCTCAATAAAACAAACTCCAAGACCTATAAAATAATACTATTTGTGAACGGCATATAAATATATATTTTTTATTCCAACGCCTGCAAAGTAATTTTAGTACTGTAAAGTGTAAAAAGTTGTTTTCTTTGTTGGGCTGCTTACTTCCATGTTATCCAAATGGCTTACTTGGGCGCAATTTTGGGTATCGATGACTTTGGCTTTAGCATTTTTCTATGAGGTATAACTTTTCCATTTAACGTTTTTGCGGATTCCTTAATTTTGTTTCGTCCCCCATAAAGGAAATAGGGTAATTAAGTGGTATACTATATGTATCTCAGTATATGCATGTCGTAGGTTCGATTCTTACTGGATGCACTTTTTACCAATGTTGCAAAAATCGTGAATCGGTCCCGAGGCGGTCGGGGGCCGAGTTGCGATTTTTTCCCGATTAATCGGCCGCCTCGGCCGATTACCTTGGAATTTCCTCCAAGTTCCAAGGCCGAGGCCGATTAATCGGCCGCCTCAGCCGATTTTTGCAACACTGCTTTTTACGTTCAGTTCAATTGCTGCTCACTGAATTGATACATATAGCTCGCCGGTTAACATGTTCCAATGCAAACGTTTGCAGATGCCACTCGTTGTTTACATGGTATGACATGTTTAATAATAAGTGATAGGATATTATTTTCCAGATATTATATTCATCCACACGGAAATGACTAGTAAACTAAGAGTTCAACAGAAAATACGTTGCTCAAAAAAGAAAGAAAAAATAATAATAATACAGTAATTAAAAAAAACAGTAATTAAAAAAAACAAGTGGGAAGGCGCCCGCTACGTTGCAGCGGGAATTTTTAGGACTTTTTGGATAATTATTTATGAATAATGTTTAGGTGAGGCTTCTCGTTGTAAGATCGTGGCATGTTTTTAGCCGACACGTGTTTCATTTGTTTGGAACAAATGTTGTGACAAAAATATATTTTTGCGTATGTCGCGCTATAAATTTTTTGTGTATGTAAAGCTAACACAAATTTTAAACTTATATGATATATTAAAGGTTCATTTTGAAAGATTTTTTTTTTTTCTTTTTTTTTTTTTTTTTTTAGAAACTCAATATATATATTAAATTTAAATATTTTTTATAAAAGCGTATGTTTGTCAAAAGCGTATCAATATTGGGCTTGTTTTATACGTTATCGAGTGACATTTTTGCTGGTATTTTTTTTCTTTAAGAAATCACGAGATATCTGTTAGATATTTGATAAATAAAATTTGTTGTATAAAAAAGTCGTATATGTTAAATATATGGATAAATATTAATATGTAAATGTCTAGTATCGAACCCGAGACCTCGGGATTGCACACTTTACAAACAAGAATAATAAATAATAAATATATATATGTTAAACGTATCGTATATATATATATATATATATATATATATATATATATATATATATATATATATATATATATATATATATATATATATATATATATATATATTTATAAACACTTAATGGACTAAATGGTCGTTAGTTATTAACCGTATGGACTAACTATCATTAGTAACGAAAGATATGGACTAGAATGTAACTTGGGAGTCAAGAAGATTCTGGAACACCCCTTAGGGGTCCATGGCCGGTCGATCATGGAGAGGGGAAGCCCAACCCATGTTTGTCTTGTGCTCCAAGATATCTTCTAGTATATATACAAGGCCAAGGATTAGGGTTTCACATCTTTTGTGCACACACACTAAACCCTAAATCTTTTCTTTGTCTTGTTTCTTTCTTGGCCGATCGGTTCACCCCCCTCCAAGGGATCTTGGATCGATTTTGGTTATGCAAAATATAAGTGTTTTGTTTACTTGCATCAAACCTTTATTCGTTGGTAGTTTGTGTGTACAAGAACGAGGTAATTACTTACTTTAGTAATTATCAAGGGATCGATTAACAAAACGGTAAAGGGTTAATCATTGATCCATATAAACCCTAATTAGGGTTCTTCATATTGTTAAATACAATTGCTTTTGATTCTTGTTCGGGCTAGAATCACCACGGTACGTTCCTATTTAATTTATGTTAATCTCTTATGTGTTATAGATGTTCCTACGCTTCCGCATATGTGTTTACCTATTTTATGATTGTCATGATACTAATATTCTAACAGTGGTATCACGAGCTTGCTATAACATGTAATTGATTACATAAAACACATAAAAAACGAATTTTGATTGTGTTAGATACATGTTTTGAATCTAGGGTTTTGTTTTTTTACCCTAACCCTAATTTTGGGGGGGTCGATTTATTCCATTAACCCTAATTAGGGTTTGTGGTTTTATTAATAAATTGGATTAGAAACCCTAGGTTGCCTACATGTTTATGTGTTATTTGGGCGTATCCTTGACCTAATTGGTAATTGTTATGCTTTGATCCGTGACGAAACATGCATGTTAGTCATGGGTTATTAATTGTTTATTAATTGTTAAGCTTTTCACATGTTTAGATAGATCTAATATTGGAGAAGACCCCATAATTATTAAAATCAATTATGTGCTATGTGGTATGTGATTAGCTTTGGCCTACGCAATTGACCCGTCAATGTATGTGGCTCACTTCCATTAAGAGGTGAAGGCCCTAGTTAATTATATGCATATAAAAACCTAGAATTGATTTTGTTAGGATCTTTTCTAAAAAGATTGCATGTGGCTAATTGTTTCACCCTTATAATTGTTATGTTATTAGTTGTTTTTATTTGTCTTTATTACTTGTTTTATTGTTTGATTGTTGGACACGTTTGTAAGCAATAAAAGGGTAATTTTTCCATAAAGAAAATAATATGGACTAATAATGGTGAAACCCTAAGTGATAAAGTAAGAATCTTGCAAGGTCTTAAGTGCCGCTAGTGGTCTGATTCGCACGGTAATCAGCTCCCAGGCGAGACTAGCAAAATTCATACTTTATTACATGATTTTGAGATTGAATCCATAAACTTTTGCTTGATTGATGTTTTGTACAAATATGCTTTTAAAATTAAGTCCTTTAAGACGATATTCATAACCGTGATTTGAAGGCTTAGAAAAGAGCCTTAGAGTCTGCCTTGGTTATCACAATCTTGAATATGTCTTAAACGAATTACTTTTAAAATCATAATTGTAGAAAGTCATCTTAGGGTTTATTAAACCTCAAGTAAAACTTTGTGTATTAATTTCACGAATTGGATATAAAAAGTTTTTATGAAAACTTATGTTATAAAGATGAGTGCATGCATTTTTGTACATATTTTGATTGACATATCAAAATTAATACCCTTAATAATTTAAGTTACATGCCATCTAACTATAAGAAACACTTGAAGTTATTATTTAGTAAACGTGAGACGCAGGCTAGATTTTAATGACAAGGTAAATTTCCGAGTGTGCGTGAGACCACACATGGAGAATTTGCAGTTTCTAAGTTAGACGACTTAATTAAGTTGATGCGTGAGACCTAGAGCTTAAGGCATGAGATAGAATGAAACATTCTTACATGACAAATTGATGAATCAATTTGATGTAAATCCCATAATGATCTAGGAATTGGAAAAGTGTTTGCCAATTATTGTTCGACAGATTACCATCTTTTATACTTTCATCACTAGCAGATCAACTGATGTGGTGGAATCTATGTAAAGTTGGATCCTAGATTTTCAAAAAAATATGTTGGTTATATGAATATATCCTTGGGTATTATATTTTCTTGGAAATATAAATTATCGAAAATACTAAAATTGAATTTTGTAAATTCTTTAAATGTATTAATGCAACTCAAAACCGTAAAACATAAGTTATTCTTTTAATTGATCTACACCTGTTTGGGTTTTTGGTTAGAGTCAATATTTACAAAAAGAATAAATATAGTCTTCTTTCCATTAGGAGAAGTGTGAGACTTAAATCCTATTCCTTTTCATGAATGAGAAAGGTACAACAGGATGATTAGAATTGTCTAAACTCTAAATACATAACTCATAGCAAACTTTAATAGTAAGAGTATATGCACCTTATGAGTTATTAAATTAGAAGCTAGACTGATTACTGCATAATGGTAAAAGACGAATTAGATTATTTTATCTAGTTGTTTTGGTTTGACCATTTAAAGATACTACATACAATTGTTGGAATGGTAAATCTATAAAGGAAGAAATTGCATGCCCAGTTTTTTCAAGTTAAAAGTTTGGAATGTGATGAATCACATTTATGTAGTAGATTACATCCTTTTATAACCTATATAATTGTTTGAATGGGTTTTCTTAAAAGATGTAGGAAAGTAAACTAGTACACTATTTCTTTCACTGATTAATGAAACATTTACAATGTTGTCAAATTTAGTGGGAGTATTGTGTTCTTATGAATGAATAAGGGATTATTATCATGTTCTCTAATTCAGTGGGAGTTACAAGACTTATTGTCTTGATTGTAACTTATATTATCTTTTGAATATCTCTAGGTAATTACTTTCTAAATTAGACACTAATATTTTCAAGAATAGTCATGTACGTTTCCTTGATTGATTGAGTAAACTCTATATCTACTAAGTTATGTTAATGACACAAATCATATTGTTCACATTAACAAACGCGTGCGTGTTGTTTATGTGGTACATGGTGTTGTACCATGCACAAGTGGGAGAAATCTTCATTATGTGCAAAGTACAACACATAAGTATATGATTTAAAGGACTCTCTTAACTGCAAAGTAAGAGATTATAATTCTAATTAGATTAATACATCTAATCTAAGAAACACTTGGTGTTAAAATTTAGTAAACGTGAGACGCAGACTAAATATTAACAACAAGGTGAATTTCCATGTATGCGTGAGACCAACAAGGATAATTTACTGTTTCTAAATTAGACATCTATTAGAACATTGTGTCAAATAACAATACTACTTCAGCTTTAATATTTATGTATTATTGGAATGACATAAATGCATGAAGTAATATAATACTACTTCAATAATTATGTATTCTAAGAATGACATAAATAAATAAAGTAGTGTGTTAACTTGAAAATATTATTGAAACCAAATGGTGGTGTTCATGATTACTTTAATTATACATATTTATACTTTATTGTATAGTTATAAACATGAAGTCTTCTAAGTATTACAAGACTTATAATTAAGTAAGACGTTAGCTTGTTATGGTCTTTTAATTAAGACATATACAAGAAGTCATTGAGTTGATCAATGATTAATAACGTATAGTGGGATTATAACAGGTTTATGTTTTATGAGACATAAACATGAAGTGACTTGGTCAAAAGTACTTGTGTTATAAAGCATGCAATTGGTTTGGAAATACTATTATACCATTAAGTTGACTTAGTTGGTAAATAGGTATGCCAACAGGAATATGGTTATCTTATATATATTGATTAGATCTTCTTACAATATTAATTCTAATTGAAGTACTACATATGGATAGTATGTTCAGTTAGGGAATCAAACTCTTGTTAGATTGTTTGATTGAAGATAACTATGATTTCTTTTCTTCTAAAAGTTATCAAGGTTAGAAATTGAGTATGGCTTGAATATACTCAATTAGACTCCTAGAAGATTAATAAGACGTTATTGAATTATGAAATGTGATGAATCAAATTAAGTCTTAAAATTGAAGTTCTGAATTTGTTAAGTTACTTATATGAAGGTTATTAACAACGAGCTATCAATGTGTATTTGTAATGTCCTAAAAGAGAACGTTGGATTGTTGCTCTAAATTGCTAAGTAGTTATAGATAGTCTCTGTATTACTAAAGGCAAGTGGGAGAATTTCATCTAGAAAAGATAGAATTACAAGATACATAATCTTCTAAAACCACACTAGTTAAAATCATGATGAGGCTTAACATGTAAATGATAAACCTCAAGATGATGGAATTATCATTCATAGATCCACTTGGATATCTCAGATATTTAATTAATATGCTGATGATTATATGATGTAGTATTACCAAAATAATGAATTGGGTGAATTATTCATATTATGAATGTTAAAGATGCAGTTCATAAAGATATTCAAATTTAAAAATTTTGGTTTATCTTAATTCTTAATAGTTAGAGAATGATGATGAGTTTATTCAAAGATAATGTAACCCTAGTGGTTTAAATCTTTGTGAAATAATCATATGAACAAAATTGTACACATATCTTAATGAATATCTTATGACAAGATTATTAATCATACTTAAGCAATTAACTATGATTGAATACTCTTTCTTAAGTACATTAAAGATATAAAGATGGTAATTGTCATATTTACATGAATGTGAAATTTGACAATGGAATATCAAAAACTCTTTCTTGAATAATTACTTGAGCGAGGACGATAAGTAATCAAAAAGAGTTTATGAATTCATGCAAATCTTTGGAAGTGTACAAAATGCAATAATCCATGAATGGATAAATGCATGCATCTAGGAGATTATTCTTATGATAAATTATTAAATCTATGTTTAGGTTTATAATTAAAATAATGTAATTTTTAAGTATTCTTGAAAGCTAGTGGGAGTATTATGTTTGATTTACTAAATCATATATGTTGTATAACATATAAGAAGTTACATTCCATATAAGTGAAATGTTAAGACTTAGTTTGGAATGAAACTGTAAGTGAAAGATTTAGAAAATAAAACATACAACCTTGGAACAAAAGTTTATTATTAAATAAACATGTGCGGTAAATAAATTCTAATAGAATATAATATATCACTTTGAAAGACTAAATGGATATATATATTTGTAAAAATCAAACATGAATAAAATCTAAGTTTGACTGAAGGATTTTCATGTGCATTATATTATTGTTGTATCATGCTTAAGTGCTTAAATGATTTGACAATATTTGATATCCAATTAAAAGTTATTATATAACTTGTGTAATAGATATTCTAATGGAAAATGTTTGAAATTAAAATAATGATCTTCAAATTGGAATAGCTCCTAAACATTACACATTGGATATTAAGTTTACGGAAATTTTAAGAGTATATTGTGTTTAATATACAATGATGCTGGTTTAATTGAGATGACACTCAATAACTAGTCATGGTAGGATTTTATCCTTATTAATGGCCATGAGAACTAGTTGTGCTAACTAAGAGCATAGTTGCATTATACATTAAAGAATTAGAATACTTGAATCTTTAAAGTGTTTGAAAGTTTGATTATCATAAATTGGTGAATGAGGGTATCACACTATTTATAAAGAATTATGTAGCTATATCAAGATAGTTGGATGTACACATACAAGAATTTTACTTAATGAATTCTTGAAATAAGTATTCTCAAAATTCCTTTAGATCAAGGTTAGTTGATTTATGCCTTGTCAACAAGTATGAATGACATAGCTTAAGGCATAATTCATTAACTAGAATTATCATGCATTGATCTATTTAGTGTTTGGATAAAGGACATTAAGCAATTATTATTTATAATGAATTAAAGTACTTAGTACGTTTGTTTTCATTAATAATAAATTGTGTCCTATATTTGCATGTTTAAATCCGTGAATAACTTATGTTATTCTAAATTGTCCATTGTCGAATAATGATATGGGAATATCATTAAACTAAGACAAATCTGAGTATTGGTTAAAAATATACTTGAAAGTATATTGATGCGTTAACATACCAATTTCACATGATATTCGATGAATTGAATATTGGACTTATCCCAATAATATGATTTAATATTTAATGTGAGAATCATATTTAAAGTTATCCTCAGACTTGAGATACCAGATAAGTGTCATGGATGTAGTGCATTTTTGTGAAGCAATCTACCGCTCACCGTAACAGGGAGTCATAAGGGTTGTTTTTAGAAGTGTTGCAAAGTTCATGGGTTATTCTTGTAGTCAAGAGAGAATTTGTTCCTTCTGATTTGTTCAGAAGTTTAATACTGTTGGGCCCCTCGTAGGGTTGACAAAATGTTTGCGTGGCCACGCCTAAAGTCTATCTGGAATACGTTCAGATGTTTTGGTAATTTTTTTAAATCATAAATAGACGAGAAATAGAAATTTAATAAAGAATCTCACATCTTTATTAATGTGGTATTAGTAATGAAAGGATAATTATAATGATGAATCATTAAATGTTTTTCAGGAAACCTAGCTCGGATTGAACTAGGGGCATTAGAGTGTTGCAAGACGCTAACCAATGTCATTTTACTATTAATAGATATCCAAGTGGGAGCTGTTAAATATATGGATAAATATTAATATGTAAATGTCTAGTATCGAACCCGAGACCTCGGGATTGCACACTTTACAAACAAGAATAATGAATAATAAATATATATATATGTTAAACGTATCGTATATATATATATATATATATTTATAAACACTTAATGGACTAAATGGTCGTTAGTTATTAACCGTATGGACTAACTATCATTAGTAACGAAAGATATGGACTAGAATGTAACTTGGGAGTCAAGAAGGTTCTGGAACACCCCTTAGGGGTCCATGGCCGGTCGATCATGGGGAGGGGAAGCCCAACCCATGTTTTTCTTGTGCTCCAAGATATCTTCTAGTATATATACAAGGCCAAGGATTAGGGTTTCACATCTTTTGTGCACACACACTAAACCCTAAATCTTTTCTTTGTCTTGTTTCTTTCTTGGCCGATCGGTTCACCCCCCTCCAAGGGATCTTGGATCGATTTTGGTTATGCAAAATATAAGTGTTTTGTTTACTTGCATCAAACCTTTATTCGTTGGTAGTTTGTGTGTACAAGAACGAGGTAATTACTTACTTTAATAATTATCAAGGGATCGATTAACAAAACGGTAAGGGGTTAATCATTGATCCATATAAACCCTAATTAGGGTTCTTCATATTGTTAAAGACAATTGCTTTTGATTCTTGTTCGGGCTAGAATCACTGATGAGTGTGTAAATACTCATCATTTTTACCAATTCTGAACTGCCAAAACATCCAAAAACACTCAAATAATGAATCAAAATAGTGAAAATATCCCAGGAAAGTGTTTTACATGTTTCAAATGCAAAAATACCAAAAACAGATGAAAAACACATAAAGTTTGCATAATTGGCAGTTTCAGTCCCCCAACTTTCAAAAGTTGTCAAATCTAGTCCCTGGAAGTTTAAAAAGCAAAGAAAAGTCAACCCAAGGCAAAGAAAAGTCAAAATTTATCAAAATAAGTCCTTGGGTGATAAAGTTTGAGAAAATTACACTTCTACCCCTCAAAATCCAAAATTGGCAAAACAGGTCCCTGGAGTTTGTGAAATTGGCAGATTTGGTCCCTGAGGTTCAAAATAATACTTGTGGTCCTTGTGCTAATGTTTAAATGCAGGTTTGGTCCTTATGTGAATTTTTGGGAAAAGTTTCATGATTGGTCCCTGGAATTACAAGGTTTGGCAGATTTAGTCCCTGGGGTTTTAAAAGTGAAAAATTTAAATTAAATCCTCACACTAATCATACTTTGGCATTATACACCCATTGTAGTACTTCAAGAACATGCCAAATCCAGTCCCCAAACTTTCCCATAATTACATTTTAGGTCCTTGTGATTAATTCCTAATAAAAACTAAATCCGGATCAAATATTAACCAAAACCAAACCAACACTAGCCTGATCCAATTTGGGCCCAAAGAACAAACACACCAATCCACAAGCCCAGTCCAACAAACCTTTGACCCGGCCCTTTGTTTGACTTCGGTCAACAAATACCACCAAACCACCTTCCCTTCCCCCCAAACCACCCCGTAGCCTGCAAAACCACCACCACCACTTGCCCAGACCATCATCACCCTCCCACACCTCTCTGCACCTACCCTCACATCACATTTAATGCTCCACCCCCCCCCCCCCCAATTGCTTGAAACAGTCCAAACTACCCATTCTTATTTTTGGCGCGAAAAAAGATTCAAAGGCTGAGATTGTGCTAAAGTGATCCAATGGCCAAGATAAATGATGGGATGTGCTCAGAATGATGGGGGAAACCCTAATTATCAGCTATAAAAGGGATGGAGTGCAAGATGAAGAGGAGTTAGTTAATTTAGTTTTATTTTATGTCGTTATTGTGCAATTTAAATTTGTAGTGTAATATTAAGCTTTTAAGCTGTTCATTTATCTTCCTCAGTGTATTGTAACTTATTTCAATCAATCAAGTTTAAGTTTTCATTACTGATTCAACTTTAGCTTATCTGTTTCAATTTCAATAATTAAATCAGGCTTATTAGTTGTTTTTATGTAATGATATGGACTCATAGGCTCATGTAAGCTCCCATATAGCTTATTGAAGCTATTAGTAATCAGTAAAAACAATTAGAAATAAAAAATTCAAAATTACAAAAAGAGTCAACTAAAGTCAAACTCAAATGATCATGGTCACTAAGCTGGAGCAGGGAGTAATCTGGATGCCCCTGGGTTAGAGAACCTGTAGAGGTTCATTAGGAATTGGTTTTGTGGTCTTTGGCACTTTGGAAGTTGGCTTGGAAGGCAGCTGTAAGTTTGCTATTAAGTTTTCACTCTCTATTGTTATCTGTTGATCACTAGTACACTTAATTGTTCATTTCAGTTTCTAATAACATTATAATAGTTGTCTAGATCATTAGATTGGATATTAGAGTTAGATTGCATCATTTCCTAGTTAATCTGTCACATTAAGTAGTGTTTGGATTTGTGTGTTTCTGAGTGTGCAAAGTGGTTCTGATCTGTAATTGTTGCTCACTTAGGTTTCTTAGTATCTAATTAGCTCATAATAACCATAAAATACCATGTGTGTTCTTTAAAAAGTCAATAACTTAGAAACAGTCCTCATTTACACCCTCTTGATTGGTTATAGTGTGGCTCAGTCCCCATTTCCAATCACAATTGAGTGGTTTAAGGTAATTTGAGCTTAAAACATCTCAAAACATCATAATCAAGCAGCTAGGTAAGATTAAAATTCAGATTAGTCAACTGTGGGCATTAACCAAAAAGTCAAAAATACTTGATCTCAGTTTTTCACCAATTTTGCTTGTTCAATTCTGAATTTTGTGATTTATTTGGGATAGTGAGAATTGGAGGTTTGGTTTTCTACCAGCTTATCTTTGATAAAATGCTCTCATTTCATTTTTAGAAAATTTAACCTGGGCCCCACAGACCATCAAAGTGACCTGCAGGGCAAGGTTGTGCCCTGCTCATCTGCACACCCAGTCACCACCACCACTTTGGTGGTGTTTTGTGACCACCTCAGTGGACCCCAGACCCCATAGATAGGTTTTTCCAACCCCCCTCCTAGTAGACTCCTAGGTTTGACCAGTTGTTTGACCTTGGGACAAGTGGACCCCACCTAGTTTAAGCCTTTAAGTTTGTCCCCAAAACCTGGTTCAGTTTGAGATTGCTAATTGCTTATTTCTCTTTACACAGCTTATTTGTGCTTATTGTCTGTTCTTCCTAGCTTAATTAAGTTTGTTAAACTTGTTGGTATCTGTTTTCACCATTGTGGACCCCACCCAAGGCCATTTGACCCAGTTTGACCAAACAGTCAACCAAAGTCAACTGTTTAAGACAAGGGGGTGTCACAGCTTATTTTTAAGCTATTTCAAAAAGTGTTTTCATTAAAGTTTGTCAATTTAAGGTGTTAAGTATTTCTGTAAAAGAAAAATCCAAAAAAAAAAACAAGTTAAAATAAGTGATAGTTTCTTTTTAATTCAAGTTAATTTTAATTTTCATTTTTATATTTTAATTAAGTCACTAGTGTTTTTATATTTTTATTAAATACCTCATATATTAAAGTAGTTATAATAAAATTTTCAGATTTTTATTTTGTCATTTAGTGCTAATTAGATTTAATTTTAATTTTCTTTATTATTAATTAATATCAAGTATTAAATAGCTTAATTAGTTTTTATAAGGTTAAATCTAGTTTTTATAATTTTCCTAGCTTTAATATAGTATAATAAGTTTTTAGAAAATAAATTTTGAGATTCTACTGTTCATTTTCTATTTTCCTTATTTTATTTGTTTAAAATAGATTTAAGTTAATTAATAGATAAATAATTAGTTGTTTAATCTTAAAACATAATTTTAGAGTTTTTATAATTTTGTAGGATTCCAGTGATGGTTAAGTAATTTTATAAATTTTATCTTAATTTTCTAAGTTAATTTAGTATTAATATAAATTAAAAGTAGTTTAATTAGTTTAATTAAGTTAAATAGTTTTTAATTAATTACAAAACCACAAAAAGACAAAAATATTTTTTTTAATTTTTTATACTTTCTTCAAGTTCTAATTTAGGTTTAGAAAATATTTTTATAAATTTTTAGTTTAATTTAAATCATTTGTCATTTTTAGTTTATTTAAATTAGATTTTAATTTAGATTTTAAATAGTTTAATTAATTAAATAATAGTTTAATATTATTTTAATCACTTTTATAATTACTTTTTCATTTTTAATTTTAAGTTTTGAAAAGTGTCAAAAGCACCCCCTGTAGTTTGATAATTACCAAAAACCCACTTTTCCAGTCCGATACGTGATCTTAATTGTGAATTTGTGCATATATCTGGTATCTGATTTTTGTGAATATTATATCTGTTTGTCATTACCAAAATAACAGTAGCAATATCATTCCCACATCATCTGGCTATTGTCCTCAGTGCCACTTTCTCCAAAACGATTCCAAAAGCACCATTTCAATCTCGCTGGGACTTTAACGACCCGGGAAAACACTATACTATCACCGGAGTATTGATTCTAGGCTATATTTGACTTGTTGACCTTGGTCAATAATAATAAGACGGTTTAGGCTCAATCAAAATTTGGCGCCGCTGCCGGGGAGGTTGTTGCGTGTTTTAAAATCGTTTTAAGTTTAGTGGTTTTCAAAACCCTCCCTGTAAAAAGTTTTGTAAAAACATAATCATATCAAAAACGTTCATTAACACTTCTCCTGAAGTGTTGAAAAACACCAAAAAAATTAAAAACAATCAAAAACAAACTGTGAAGTTAAATTACTTCGTGTTCTTTAAGATTACAACCTGAAACAGTTGGTTTAAGGTAAGTTCTGACATTAAATTGCGAACTGAAGAGGAAACCTATTTACTTCCTCCCGCCAGCCTGCGAGTAATCTTAAAGGGACGATTTCGGTTAACGAATCAGTTCCAAAAATATTTCCCAAGTTTTCTGCACACACACCCATAAGCCTAAAGCAGTTTTTCAAAAATCAATTAATAAACCCATAATAAGTTCCCAAACTTAAGATTAAAACTTGCCTTTGTATCCCTGTGAGTAGTGTACCTTTTTCAAAGAAGCTGCTCACTTGTAATTATTGGTTTAAGTTCACTGTAGTTTTGCCTCGAACTTGTGTTGAAAAATTGTTTTTAGTGCATGCGCACTCGGTCTCAAGCAAAGAATAAAAAACAGAAAGACGTACCCGAGCTACGTTCTAACACAGAAACCGAAATGGCCGCTGGGCCACCACCACCATTACCACCCCCTGATGAGCCAGCTCCCGATCTCCGAACGATGGAGGAGCTGTGCCAGCCTACCATGCAAGGGCGGGGTGGGCCTATTGCACCAATCACTATTGGGGCCGCGGACTTTGGCCTCAAGCACCACATGATCCAACAAGTCCAGAATTCGTGTCAATTTCACGGATTACCGGGTGACGATGCTAACAAGCATCTTGACAAATATCTTACGGTCACCCAAAGCATGAAACAGCATGGTGTCACCGATGATGCCCTTCGGCTGTACCTCTTCCCCTATTCTCTCACTCATCATGCCACTGCATGGTTTGACCGACTTCCAAGGAATTCTATTCGTACCTTTGATGACATGGTAACCCAGTTTCTAGCAAAATATTTTCCACCTTCCATGGTTACCAAGTTACGAAATGATATCAGCAACTTCCGGCAACGTCCCGATGAGTCTCTTTTTGAGGCTTGGGAACGTTATAAGCTAGCCATTGATCGGTGCCCTAACCACAACATGTTACAAGTTACCATCATAGATACCTTCTATAATGGTCTGACATTGAGGCACCGAGACATTCTCAATGCTGCTGCTGGTGGGACCTTTATGAAAAGGCGTCCCGAGGAGTGCTATGACTTAATCGAGAACATGACTGCCCATCATAACTTTTGGGATTCCTCTGCGGAGAGGGATGCTTCATGTAATTCAGTTACTCCCTCATCATCATCTCCTGAAATAATTGCTCTTACCAAAAAGATGGATGATATTTCTACGGCTGTGTTGAGAATGAACCAAACGATACAACATCAGGCTCAAAATCAACAAGTGAAAGCCGTGGCCCGAAGTTGTGAAACTTGTGGGGGCCCACATTTGTATTCCGAGTGTCCAGCTACTGCTGAATTTCCTCAAGAGAACGTTTATGCTGCTAACGGTTCCTACAACACGGGGGGTAATTCCTACCAACCGCAAGGGGACCGTAATCTCTTAAGCTATCGTTCCAACAATTTTCTCGGACCTCCCGGTTTTAACCAAAATCAAAACCGTAACACGAATCAGAATTTTAACCAAGGTCAAAACTCAAATTTCCAAAACCCGAACCAAAATCAAGGCCAGTTTAATCAAAACAATTTTCAAAATGGCAATCAAAACCAAGGTTTTTAAGGAAATTTTCAAAGAAACCAGAATCAAGGGAATTACAATCAGGGTAATTTCAATCAGAGAAACACTTTTCAGGGTAACAACAATCAAAATCAAGGGAATTTTCAAAACAACCGTGTTCAAAATCCCCCTGTTCAAAATCAAAACGTTGTTCCACCCCCGTCTTCCTCCGATGCTGAGATTAAACAATTCATGAAAGCACAAGAGGAAACAAATCGGTTATTGATCAAGACTATCTCTGAACTTCAGAAGTCTTTAAATGATCGACCCTCGGGCCCGGGTACATTACCGAGCAACACGATCGCTAACCCGAGGGGCGATGTCAAAGCGATCACCACCCGAAGTGGGACATCTTACAATGGACCCTCGATTCCTTCTACCTCTTCCTCTCCTCCTAAGGTAGCGGAACGTGAACCTGAGGTTACTACGGACAAGGTACTTCCTACTAATAACGGAGGTATCAACAACGTCCACCCTCAAGTTGTCCCGGTCCCGGCTCGTAAGCCGAAAGTTGTATTTGATCCTCCTGTGAGTCCTGATGAAATTCCAAAGAATGATCCTAAGCCTTCAATTCCATATCCTTCACGTGTGTATGATCAAAAGAACCGCGAAAGAGCTAATCATCAGATGGAAAAATTTTATCAAATTTTCCAAGAATTACACTTCGATATTAGCTTCGCGGACGCTCTTCTTCTCATGCCTAAGTTTGCTTCGACAATCAAAAATCTGATAAGCAACAAAGAAAAACTCTGTGAGATGGCAAAAACTTCACTCAATAAGCATTGCTCAGCAGTGCTCTTGAAAAAGCTTCCCGAAAAGCTTGGAGATCCCGGGAAATTTCTCATTCCATGTATTTTCCCGGGGATGGTTGAATGCTTTGCCTTGGCCGATCTTGGCGCAAGCATTAACCTGATGCCTTACTCAGTTTGGAAAAGACTTTCTCTACCTACTCTCACTCCGACCTGCATGACACTCGAGCTTGCAGATCGTACCATATCCCGTCCTCTCGGCATTGCCGAAGATATCTTCGTGAAAGTAGGAAAGTTCCATTTTCCGGCAGATTTCGTGATTGTTGATTTCGATGCTGACCCACGAGTCCCTCTCATTCTCGGGAGAGGATTCTTAAGAACGGGTCGTGCTTTAATCGATGTATTCGAAGAAGAAATCACTCTACGTGTTGGTGGCGAAGCCATCACATTCAATCTTGATCAGACTTCAAGATATTCCTCCAATTATGACGCTAAAACGGTTAACCGTATTGACATCATCGATGTTGCGTCTGAGGAGTATTCTCAAGAGGTCCTCGGTTTCTCATCCAGTGGCAGTCTTTCTACTGACCCGATCATTTCCGACTCTTCCCCTTCCCTCACTCCGTTTGAGGGAGGTGACTTCCTTTTGGAAGAGCTCGAGGCTTTTCTTGCTCAAGATAGCTCAATTCCCGATGGAGTTGATGAAAACTATCTTGACCCGGAGGGGGACATTCTTCTCCTTGAAAGATTGTTAAATGACGATCCTTCACCCTCTCCGTCTCCACAAATACTTCATAAAGCGGAAGTCAAAAATGTTGAAATAACTGAAGACTTCCCCGAGGTTGAGCTCAAGGACTTGCCTCCTCATCTAGAATATGCATTTCTAGAGGGTGATAATAAATTACCCGTCATTATTGCCAAAGACTTAAAAGATGAGGAAAAGGCTGCACTCCTAAAGGTTCTTAAGTCAAACAAGCAAACAATTGCTTGGAAACTCTCCGACATTAAGGGCATAAGCCCGAACTTTTGTACTCATAAAATCTTAATGGAGGATGACTTTAAGCCAGCTGTGCAACATCAGAGAAGGGTAAATCCCAAAATCCACGAAGTTAAAAAACAAGAAGTTCTTAAACTTCTTGATGCGGGATTGATTTACCCTATATCTGACAGTCCTTGGGTTAGCCCAATTCATTGCGTTCCCAAAAAGGGTGGCATTACCGTTGTCACCAACGAGGATAACGAGTTGATTCCAACTCGTTTGGTCACGGGTTGGCGAGTTTGTATTGACTATCGAAAGTTGAATGAAGCCACCCGTAAAGACCATTTTCCTCTCCCTTTTATGGACCAAATGCTCGAAAGACTTGCGGGGAATGAATACTACTGCTTCCTCGATGGCTTCTCGGGTTACTTCCAAATCCCCATTGATCCCCAGGATCAAGAGAAGACTACCTTCACATGCCCCTACGGAACTTTTGCTTACAGACGTATGCCTTTCGGCTTATGTAATGCACCAGGCACGTTCCAGAGGTGCATGATGTCTATTTTTTCCGACATGATCGGGAAAACTATGGAGGTATTCATGGATGACTTTTCCGTCATCGGGGATTCATTTCAGACTTGCCTCTCCCACTTGGAACAGATGCTTAAACGTTGCAAAGAAACGAATCTAAGTCTCAACTGGGAGAAGAGCCACTTTATGGTCAAGGAGGGCATTGTCCTCGGCCATAAGATTTCAAAGAACGGGATCGAGGTTGACAGGGCTAAAATCGATGTCATTGCCAAATTACCTCATCCCACCACCGTAAAAGGTGTTAGGAGCTTTTTGGGTCATGCCGGCTTCTACCGTAGGTTTATCCAAGATTTTTCTAAGATTGCCCGGCCTATGACCCATCTCCTCGAGAAGGATGCTCCTTTCATCTTCTCTCCTGAGTGCATCGAAGCTTTTGAAACATTAAAGAAAAAGCTTACCGAGGCACCGATTCTTGTTGCCCCCGATTGGGACCAACCTTTTGAGCTTATGTGCGATGCTAGTGATTTTGCCATAGGTGCGGTCTTGGGGCAACGAAAAGCAAAATACTTTCAGCCCATACACTACGCAAGCAAAACTATGACTGAGGCTCAAGGTCATTACACCACCACTGAAAAAGAACTCCTAGCTGTGGTGTATGCCTTCGAGAAATTCCGGTCATACCTAATCTTGACTAAATGCGTAGTGTACACAGATCACTCGGCTTTGAAATACCTATTTGCAAAACAAGATGCAAAGCCGAGGCTTCTTCGTTGGGTTCTCCTCCTTCAGGAATTTGATATCATTATCCGTGATAAAAAAGGAGCCGAGAACCTTGCTGCTGATCATCTCTCACGATTAGAGAACCCTCATCAAGATGTGTCCGAAAAAAAGGAAATAAATGAAACATTTCCTCTCGAGACACTCAATGCGGTTGCTTTTCGTGGTGACTCTACTACCCCATGGTTTGCCGACTTTGCAAATTACCATGCGGGTAACTTCATAGTGAAGGGGTTGACGTCCCAACAAAAGAAAAAATTCTTCAAAGACGTTAAACATTACTTCTGGGACGACCCCTTCCTCTTCAAAATCTGTGCCGATCAAGTCATCAGGCGATGTGTATACGGACAGGAAGCCACTGATATTCTCAAGGCTTGCCATGCTGGACCCACCGGGGGCCACCATAGTCCTAACTACACCGCCAAAAAGGTGTTTGATTCCGGTTTCTATTGGCCCACAATCTATAAGGATGCCCACGAGTTAGTCAAAGCTTGTGATGCTTGTCAGCGTCACGGGAATATTTCACAAAAGAACGAAATGCCACAAAATGCTATTCAAGTTTGTGAAATCTTTGACGTCTGGGGCATTGACTTTATGGGGCCATTCCCATCTTCTCACGGAAATAAATACATACTCGTGGCTGTTGACTACTTGTCAAAATGGGTTGAGGCTAAGGCCTTACCCACTAACGATGCCCGAGTAGTTGTGAAATTCTTGAAATCCCTCTTTGCTCGTTTTGGAACCCCACGTGCCATCATTAGTGATCGCGGTACTCACTTTTGCAATGATCAATTTGCAAAAGTCATGCTGAAATACGGTGTTACTCATCGTCTTTCCACCGCATATCACCCCCAAAACAAGTGGGCAGGTGGAGGTTTCCAACCGTGGTATTAAACGGATTCTTGAGAGGACAGTAGGTGAAAACCGTGCTTCCTGGTCGGATAAACTAGATGATGCACTCTGGGCCTTCCGTACAGCTTACAAAACACCCATCGGGTGCACTCCATACAAGCTTGTATACGGGAAGGCGTGTCATTTACCGATCGAGCTCGAGCACAAAGCCTACTGGGCCTTGAAACATGCTAACTACGACCTTCATAAAGCGGGTGATCACCGTAAGGTTCAAATCAATGAATTAAACGAACTTCGTGATCAAGCCTACGAGAACTCTTTGATCTACAAAGAAAAGACAAAGAAGATTCACGACTCTAAGATTAAGAACCGAGTTTTCAACGTCGGTGACAGAGTCCTTCTTTTCAATTCCAGATTAAAGATCTTCTCGGGGAAATTAAAAACCCGATGGACTGGACCATTCACCATTGCTAAAGTATACCCATACGGGACTGTTGAGTTATCTCAACCCGAAGGTCCCAACTTCAAAGTGAATGGTCACAGATTGAAACATTATTTTGGAGAGGACACACCACCCATGGTTGTCCCGGATCTCCAAACTTTCCCCATGGACCAATGAATTCGGGGATCGAGTCAAGCTAGTGACTCGGTGAACAAAAATTAGCAGCATATATGGGTTTTCACCCGTATTTCTGACTTCTTTCTACTTTCTACCACCCTAGTGTGGGGGAGTGGCCATCCCCCACCGTTTCAAAAGTAAATATTTTTCAAAATTCAATAAACATGTTTTGTATATATATATTATGTCATTCAAATCCCAGGCTGTCAGGACAAATTTACTACAGTTAATCATTCACAAGTGATTAGCTAGCGTGGTAAACTTGACACAAGCCTGGGAAGTGTATGTATATTATTATTCATCTTCCAGGCTGTCAGGGCGGATTTATTACAGTTAATCATTCACAAGTGATTAGCTAGCGTGGTAAACCTGACACAAACCTGGAAGGTGTATGTATATTATAAACTTTATCATTCAACTCCCGGGCTGTTAGGGCAAATTTATTACAGTTAATCATTCACAAGTGATTAGCTAGCGTGGTAAACCTAACACAAGCCTGGGAGGTAGTGAGCAAAAAAAAAAAAAAAAAAAAAAAAAAAAAAAAAAAAAAAAAAGATTGTATGTACAGATAAAATAAAGTGAAAAATAGAAATTTCCACAGTTAGAATCGAATATTAGCTTTTCCATTCAGAGATTCGGCATAATAGCCGGGACTTTAAATATTGAGGACAATATTCAGTTCTAGTGTGGGGGGGGGGGGAAATTCTTACAAATTTTATCACAAAACTTTCCAAGTACCCCCATTTTAGGCCAAAATTTTTCAAAATTTTTCACTTTATTCCAAAATTTTTGTGGTTATCAATCCGCCAAAGTCTAAATGACAGAGGGATTGGCTAGTCCAGGAGCAAACGGCTCTTGGTAAAGACATCTCAAACCCGTTGATGGCTGGCAGTTTGCCAAAAATTGCATGGTTCCTCAGCTCCCCCGTATCCTCATAAGCAAATAAGTTGGCTAGCCCACAAGATTATGGCTTGTGGTAAAGGCAGTGGAAAATCCATAATTGATATTCAGCTCACCAA
Source organism: Artemisia argyi (assembly GCA_030686995.1). Classification (NCBI taxonomy): domain Eukaryota; kingdom Viridiplantae; phylum Streptophyta; class Magnoliopsida; order Asterales; family Asteraceae; genus Artemisia; species Artemisia argyi. Next base: position 171,737,344 of record CM060701.1, on the reverse strand, counting down.
GATGTTGACTTAGTCCATCAAGATGCTGGCTAGTCCAGAAGCAAACGGCTTTTGGTAAAGACTAATCAAATCCGTTGACAGCTGGTGGTTTGCTCAAAATCACACGGTTATCAGGTGTGCCACAGTTCTTACACCTGGCTACTCCAGAAGTGATGGCTTTTGGTAAAGAGTTTCAAATCCATTAAGTTTTTCTCAAAAGATTGCTAGGGGCTAGCAATGTTTTAGTGTGGGGGATTGATGAGTGTGTAAATACTCATCATTTTTACCAATTCTGAACTGCCAAAACATCCAAAAACACTCAAATAATGAATCAAAATAGTGAAAATATCCCAGGAAAGTGTTTTACATGTTTCAAATGCAAAAATACCAAAAACAGATGAAAAACACATAAAGTTTGCATAATTGGCAGTTTCAGTCCCCCAACTTTCAAAAGTTGTCAAATCTAGTCCCTGGAAGTTTAAAAAGCAAAGAAAAGTCAACCCAAGGCAAAGAAAAGTCAAAATTTATCAAAATAAGTCCTTGGGTGATAAAGTTTGAGAAAATTACACTTCTACCCCTCAAAATCCAAAATTGGCAAAACAGGTCCCTGGAGTTTGTGAAATTGGCAGATTTGGTCCCTGAGGTTCAAAATAATACTTGTGGTCCTTGTGCTAATGTTTAAATGCAGGTTTGGTCCTTATGTGAATTTTTGGGAAAAGTTTCATGATTGGTCCCTGGAATTACAAGGTTTGGCAGATTTAGTCCCTGGGGTTTTAAAAGTGAAAAATTTAAATTAAATCCTCACACTAATCATACTTTGGCATTATACACCCATTGTAGTACTTCAAGAACATGCCAAATCCAGTCCCCAAACTTTCCCATAATTACATTTTAGGTCCTTGTGATTAATTCCTAATAAAAACTAAATCCGGATCAAATATTAACCAAAACCAAACCAACACTAGCCTGATCCAATTTGGGCCCAAAGAACAAACACACCAATCCACAAGCCCAGTCCAACAAACCTTTGACCCGGCCCTTTGTTTGACTTCGGTCAACAAATACCACCAAACCACCTTCCCTTCCCCCCAAACCACCCCGTAGCCTGCAAAACCACCACCACCACTTGCCCAGACCATCATCACCCTCCCACACCTCTCTGCACCTACCCTCACATCACATTTAATGCTCCACCCCCCCCCCCCAATTGCTTGAAACAGTCCAAACTACCCATTCTTATTTTTGGCGCGAAAAAAGATTCAAAGGCTGAGATTTTGCTAAAGTGATCCAATGGCCAAGATAAATGATGGGATGTGCTCAGAATGATGGGGGAAACCCTAATTATCAGCTATAAAAGGGATGGAGTGCAAGATGAAGAGGAGTTAGTTAATTTAGTTTTATTTTATGTCGTTATTGTGCAATTTAAATTTGTAGTGTAATATTAAGCTTTTAAGCTGTTCATTTATCTTCCTCAGTGTATTGTAACTTATTTCAATCAATCAAGTTTAAGTTTTCATTACTGATTCAACTTTAGCTTATCTGTTTCAATTTCAATAATTAAATCAGGCTTATTAGTTGTTTTTATGTAATGATATGGACTCATAGGCTCATGTAAGCTCCCATATAGCTTATTGAAGCTATTAGTAATCAGTAAAAACAATTAGAAATAAAAAATTCAAAATTACAAAAAGAGTCAACTAAAGTCAAACTCAAATGATCATGGTCACTAAGCTGGAGCAGGGAGTAATCTGGATGCCCCTGGGTTAGAGAACCTGTAGAGGTTCATTAGGAATTGGTTTTGTGGTCTTTGGCACTTTGGAAGTTGGCTTGGAAGGCAGCTGTAAGTTTGCTATTAAGTTTTCACTCTCTATTGTTATCTGTTGATCACTAGTACACTTAATTGTTCATTTCAGTTTCTAATAACATTATAATAGTTGTCTAGATCATTAGATTGGATATTAGAGTTAGATTGCATCATTTCCTAGTTAATCTGTCACATTAAGTAGTGTTTGGATTTGTGTGTTTCTGAGTGTGCAAAGTGGTTCTGATCTGTAATTGTTGCTCACTTAGGTTTCTTAGTATCTAATTAGCTCATAATAACCATAAAATACCATCTGTGTTCTTTAAAAAGTCAATAACTTAGAAACAGTCCTCATTTACACCCTCTTGATTGGTTATAGTGTGGCTCAGTCCCCATTTCCAATCACAATTGAGTGGTTTAAGGTAATTTGAGCTTAAAACATCTCAAAACATCATAATCAAGCAGCTAGGTAAGATTAAAATTCAGATTAGTCAACTGTGGGCATTAACCAAAAAGTCAAAAATACTTGATCTCAGTTTTTCACCAATTTTGCTTGTTCAATTCTGAATTTTGTGATTTATTTGGGATAGTGAGAATTGGAGGTTTGGTTTTCTACCAGCTTATCTTTGATAAAATGCTCTCATTTCATTTTTAGAAAATTTAACCTGGGCCCCACAGACCATCAAAGTGACCTGCAGGGCAAGGTTGTGCCCTGCTCATCTGCACACCCAGTCACCACCACCACTTTGGTGGTGTTTTGTGACCACCTCAGTGGACCCCAGACCCCATAGATAGGTTTTTCCAACCCCCCTCCTAGTAGACTCCTAGGTTTGACCAGTTGTTTGACCTTGGGACAAGTGGACCCCACCTAGTTTAAGCCTTTAAGTTTGTCCCCAAAACCTGGTTCAGTTTGAGATTGCTAATTGCTTATTTCTCTTTACACAGCTTATTTGTGCTTATTGTCTGTTGTTCCTAGCTTAATTAAGTTTGTTAAACTTGTTGGTATCTGTTTTCACCATTGTGGACCCCACCCAAGGCCATTTGACCCAGTTTGACCAAACAGTCAACCAAAGTCAACTGTTTAAGACAAGGGGGTGTCACAGCTTATTTTTAAGCTATTTCAAAAAGTGTTTTCATTAAAGTTTGTCAATTTAAGGTGTTAAGTATTTCTGTAAAAGAAAAATCCAAAAAAAAAATCAAGTTAAAATAAGTGATAGTTTCTTTTTAATTCAAGTTAATTTTAATTTTCATTTTTATATTTTAATTAAGTCACTAGTGTTTTTATATTTTTATTAAATACCTCATATATTAAAGTAGTTATAATAAATTTTTCAGATTTTTATTTTGTCATTTAGTGCTAATTAGATTTAATTTTAATTTTCTTTATTATTAATTAATATCAAGTATTAAATAGCTTAATTAGTTTTTATAAGGTTAAATCTAGTTTTTATAATTTTCATAGCTTTAATATAGTATAATAAGTTTTTAGAAAATAAATTTTGAGATTCTACTGTTCATTTTCTATTTTCCTTATTTTATTTGTTTAAAATAGATTTAAGTTAATTAATAGATAAATAATTAGTTGTTTAATCTTAAAACATAATTTTAGAGTTTTTATAATTTTGTAGGATTCCAGTGATGGTTAAGTAATTTTATAAATTTTATCTTAATTTTCTAAGTTAATTTAGTATTAATATAAATTAAAAGTAGTTTAATTAGTTTAATTAAGTTAAATAGTTTTTAATTAATTACAAAACCACAAAAAGACAAAAATATTATTTTTAATTTTTTATACTTTCTTCAAGTTCTAATTTAGGTTTAGAAAATATTTTTATAAATTTTTAGTTTAATTTAAATCATTTGTCATTTTTAGTTTATTTAAATTAGATTTTAATTTAGATTTTAAATAGTTTAATTAATTAAATAATAGTTTAATATTATTTTAATCACTTTTATAATTACTTTTTCATTTTTAATTTTAAGTTTTGAAAAGTGTCAAAAGCACCCCCTGTAGTTTGATAATTACCAAAAACCCACTTTTCCAGTCCGATACGTGATCTTAATTGTGAATTTGTGCATATATCTGGTATCTGATTTTTGTGAATATTATATCTGTTTGTCATTACCAAAATAACAGTAGCAATATCATTCCCACATCATCTGGCTACTGTCCTCAGTGCCACTTTCTCCAAAACGATTCCAAAAGCACCATTTCAATCTCGCTGGGACTTTAACGACCCGGGAAAACACTATACTATCACCGGAGTATTGATTCTAGGCTATCTTTGACTTGTTGACCTTGGTCAATAATAATAAGACGGTTTAGGCTCAATCAATCACCACGGTACGTTCCTATTTAATTTATGTTAATCTCTTATGTGTTATAGATATTCCTACGCTTCCGCATATGTGTTTACCTATTTTATGATTGTCATGATACTAATATTCTAACAGTATATTATAAGAAGTTCAAGGTGCAATTTGTAAATAATTTTATTTTACTTGCTTTTGGGCCTCATTTTCGCAATTTTTTATTATTTTGTGGATGGCAGCAATGCTTTATGGCAAGTTTTGAATTTTTTATTTCATATTTGTGGCATTGTAGCAAGTAGTTTATGAATTTTTTATTCTATTGTGGAAAAAAATGTTTTTTTTTCCTTCGCTCGAGGACACTTTCAACAACCGATAGGATGGCAAGAACCCATGGTCTATAATATATAGTTAATACCCAAAATATTTAAATGGGAAGCATTTTTTTATTCAGGCACAGTGTCCTATTTCTTCCCCTTTATTATATAGATAAAATACGGTAATAATATATTGTTACTTTATATCATTGACAAACTTATCTTTTTAACCTTATTTATTTTTTTATTTATTTATTTGAATGACAGAATATTTATAACGGCACAAGCAAGAAGCTAAAAGCAAAATAAACAACTACAATGTGTTATTACAAGACGATATTGAATTCATGATCCAGCCGGTCCACAAGGGACGAAGAAGCTTTACTCCTATTCATCATCCAAGGTTGTGACGTTTCTTCTTCTTCTTCTTCTTCTTCTTCTTCTTCTTCTTCTTCTTCTTCTTCTTCACGACTAAGAGGTTGTAAGGTCTACTTCTATATAAGTCATTTAATGGAGAGTAATAAGTTTTTGATGGCCTTTGGCATATAGAAGACTTAACAAAAAATATATATTATTATATTACTTGGGCTCATCTCTTTTGGCGCTAAGATATTCTAAACAAAAAAAAAGAAACACCCCCTTAAGTCATTATATGGTTATGGAGAGGAGTGGTGGAGCTTGACTATTTTATTTGGGGCCAAAAAATTTAGAGATAAAAAAAAACAAAGACTAAAAAAACATGCATGCTATTTGATTATTACAAAGGTAACTTGACAATTATTTTCCTAAACTAATAAAAGCTTATACTTTTATAGTTTTATGTCTACTAAAAGAAATTTTGAACGACTAATTTATTAACACCCTGGACAACAACGAAAAAAGAGATTACATGGTGTTTTTACAAGAAATTTCAAGATCAAATTAAGGTCCATTCTAACCAACTCACTGATATTCGATTTCTAATCCTATTAACTATCCAACAATGCGAAAGAACCTTATTCTCTTCCAAAAGAGTATCCTTTCTCGGCAGTTTCAAGTCGAAGCAAATACGGTTTTTATAACACCACATAATCAAAAGATGTCATTTGATATAACGTCCAAACAAATTTTTGTGTGGTTGTTGAGGGTTAACGAATCACACCACGTGATTAAGCCGTTTATGTCTTCAGGAAAATCACCAATATCCCACATCTTGAAACCGAATTGTGGAAAACTAAGGGAGTTGAATAGTTTTTACCATTTTAAAATTTTATAGTTTCGAAACTTTATATGAATGTAAACTCCGACAATCACACAACAACATGTAAATATAATGCACAACAATAAGTAAGTAATAAAAAGATCAAACCAGAACACGGGTGTTTATAGTGGTTCGGTAACCAAGCTTCCTTCCTCGCCCTACTCCACTCCCCAAGTATCCAACCCGAGAGTATCCTTTACTCTGTTAACAAGCTCCCTTCTTAACGGAGAAAACCTTACAACGTCGCTTACAATCTTTACCGATACCAAGCTAGATATTGAGTCTTAGTCAAGGTAGAACCAACATTTCCCTCTTTGTATTTTGAGGACTAAAATACTAAACTAACACTCTATTTTGAAGTAGAGAGGTCATTGTTAACCAACATTTCTCTCTTTGTTTCATACCGTGTTCATTTGTCAGACTAGATCGAACCACTTCGACCTACCATGCACATTTGTTGAAAACATAAATAAGCTTAGTGCGAATCGTGCGATCGCCTTTTGCTTAGTTACGTTGTTCTTTTATTGTATGAGGTGTTTGAGACTTTGAGCTACATTGTTAATTGAGTATACTTTTTTAGTAAGCAAATGTCATTGTGTAATCATTTACACTTTTTACAGAATAAAACCTTTTCATATAGTTCCAGCACTTGACTGTCTTACCAAGTGATCTAATCATTGAACGATATCCCTTACAAACTATGTCAAGTTCAAACCCGTCTAGGTATACATTTTAGTGTGAACATGCAAAATGGTCGAAATTTGTCGGTGCACTCTAGTTAGGCCACCTACATCTGAGTCACGAACTTGCTTCACTAGGTAACCTTAACAAGGAAAACATTCAGTCGTTCACGTTTACTTTTCTTACCAAGGCATATTTGCATTTAATTCTTTACTTAATTCGGTGAGTTAATGCGTAGTCCATAGGCCTTGGTTACGTTATCACTTATCAATGTCCAAACCATATATATGGCTGCTTCCGAACTTCATGATCCAAGTAGATTATTGGGCTTATTGTCATTGTTGGGCTTTAAATACAATTAGGGTTCTTCTTCAATTATTTATTTAAACCATCAGTAATCACAATTAACAATTCCTGCCGTCAATCCTAAGATTGATCTCTGTTGAATAAATCAATTGTATGTGTTTTTTATTTATATCTTGTTTTCCTGTTTATTAGTATTATTTTGGCAATGATGAAAGAAAACATTTCTCGATGCTGATTATGTTATGCTTTTCTACTAATTTAGAAAAGCATCATTTGATGACCGAATTTGTGCGTGTCTGAGCCTCTTTTTTTGTTTAGTTTAATTTCATTTTTTTTTGTCTTTTTGTTTTGTATTTGAATGAAAAATGGTATAATGGTTTGCGATGATGATAATATAATTCCTCGTTCTGAATGTCATTTTTTGGCATGATAGATTGTTTTATACCAATTGAACCTGAGCAAAACTTATACCTGATTTATGTAATGTTTGGAGATTCTTTTGCTTCTAGATTTGAAGTTGATTTGCTGTAAAGTTATTTTATTCAAAATTTGACAAAAACATGTTATTGCTGGTGCTTTTTTTTTTTTTTTTTTTTTTTTTTTTGGAACATTATTGCTAGTTTTCAAAGATACACGATTTAGTATAGTTGCTATATCCTATTAATTGGATTTATAGATCTGTTTCCGGCAGTTAAACTAAACATATATGATATCATACCTCATTTTTTGTCACAGGTAGGGCTGTAAACGTAAGGCTGTAAACGAACACGAACGGAGCCATGTTTATGTTCGTTCATTTAATTTTAACCGGACAAATAAACGGACACGGACGCTTAAACAGACAAATTTTCTTGTTCATGTTCGTTTATTAAGAAAGTGAATTGTTCATGTTCATTTATGTTCGTTCATTAAGACACTAAACGAACATAAACGATCGAACATAGATGAAAATAGATAAACAAACATAAAGTTTATTGAATTCCTCACAATACATTGTTTTAGCAGTGTTGTTTTGTTTAAACAAATCAATTTTTAAAATTATAAAATTAAAGAATATGATATATGAACATAGAGTAGGGATCCAGTAAGAAGTAATTAAAATAAGAAGTGGTAAGAAGTGACCAAAATCACGCATTTGAGATGTAACGACTTGCATTAGATGCATTTCTATTTATATAGATGCAACATCTTGAGTTTCGAAAGGTAATTTGATGTATAGATGCTGCAAATTGATTTTCATGATTTTGGCACGTGCAGAGAAACAAAAAATAAGAGAAATAATGAAATGCATCTAGTATGCGTATATGCATCTGATTAAAAGCTAGAAAACACACCATGGTGCGTTATAATGCATCTAAGATTATAGAGATGCATCTAATTTAGGTCGGTGCATCTCGGATTTGTAGTTATAGTTCTTCTTATTCCTTCTTATTTTAAGTAATCTTCTTATTTGATCCTAACTCTATGAACATAAATAGGTAAATAAACATAAACGAATATATAATCGGACGTTCACGAACATAGATGAACGGACGAAACTTTTGTACGATCCTAAGTCATCCAAGTCTCAGAGGAGCTTTTTTGATCCATTGAGTGTGAGAACTTTTACATATGAATTTGAGCAGTGATAAATCAAATACCATTAACTATTAGTTTATATTTACAATAACAATCAATATTACATCGTCAAAACACGGGTCAAATCTAATTATACGATCCTAAGTCTTCCAAGTCCCATTATAGAGTAAACACGAATCAATCAAAAATCATCATTACATAAAATAACATAAGACTTTCATACAAGTAACCAAGCTGATCTAAAGGTTGTGTATAACATAAAACGTTGTTGATTACATACAGCACCCTCTTTTTTCTATTTGTTGAAGGCACTTTATTTTGCATACTCTAGTTTTGGTGCATACTAAGGGGGTTGGCAATGCACCACTCACCCCAAATACCTTCACTCACAAACAACCAATCCCCTTATGCCACATCACCCTCTCACTTTTCCCTTCACTCATTCATTTTTTGTTGGCATCATATCACTCACCCTTCACTCACTTTTTTTTTCTTTTTTCTTTTTTCTTTTTTCTTTTTTCAATTCTATTAAAATTTATTAAAAACTAAAATTCATTAAAATTGAAATAAACATTACATATTTTTATTACAAGTCTAAAATTCCATTAAAACTTAAAAAGCGTTACATAATATTATTAAAACTATAAAACTAAACTCCTACAAACTACATGGCCACCCGTATTGTGCACAAATCTGACGTTTCTTGTTGATGACGAATTGCTTAAAAGCCTCGTCTGGGATATTGTCGTGCGGATCCATAACGAACCTCATGTCACGATTCATCACCTCCCCATCAAGAAATTTGAAATACTCGTCGTCCTTTTTCTTTTGCACCTCCAATTGTTGCTGCATTAAACTTCTCTTTTCGGCTGTGTAACTTGCAAGAGTATCACGCATCGAGCTTCGGCTTGAATCTTCAGAAATCGCATTTTTTTTGCCTTTCGATGGACGTGATGGAGTTGGGTTCTCGTTGAGGTTCGGTAAGTCACAGTCGAAATCTTCTACGGTTATTGGCGTCTCACTTGTTAGCGTTTGAGCGCTACTTGACTCCGACGACTTTCTTTTCTTGCTTGACCCCGTGGATTCCGCAGCCTGATTAACCACCGGTTGTTCTTGCCACTTTCGTTGATCTTTGAGGATGTGCTACGCTTTGATATGCGCGAAAGCTTTGTTGTATTGTTTTTCAAAATCGAGTTGGGCTCTCTCATAAACTTGAAGATCGTTCAATCCACTTTCTCTCAAACGGTTCTACAAAAAAAAAAAAAAAAAAAAAAAAAAAAAAAAAAAAAAACATGTATATATGAAACAAACATTATATATTCGGAAAGAAAAAAAAATGTATATATGAAACAACAACTATATATTCGGAAAAAAAAATGTATAGGTGAAACAAAAATTATATATTCGAAAAAAAAAAAAAAAAAAAAAAAAAAACATGTATAGGTGAAACAAAAATTATATATTCGAAAAAAAACATGTATATATGAAACAACAATTATATATTCGAAAAAAAAAAATGTATATATACTCGAAACAAAAAAATATATATATATATACCGCTTGTATGTAGTAACCGTTGAACGCATCGATCATTTGATGCATAGGAGTCCATTTCGAGTTCAACATATGATAAGTGCGTTCGGTTCTCGGGACAAGGCTTTGAAAATGCATTAGAACTCGCCTCCAAAATCCCATCTTTGATTGGCGGTCGCCAACAACTTTGTCCACCGAAACTTTGATCAAAGACTTAGCTAACGCCTCTTCCTCATCGGGCGTCCAAATCTTAGAGGGTTTTTTTCCACTTTTAGGCCGCGACACCTCTTGGACTTGTTCCTCTTCTTCATCATTTGGTTGTGTCTCGGGTACCACATCAACATTGTCATAATATTCGTCATCATCATCTTCTTCATGAATGGGTAATGGTTCACTCACCCGTTCACGCCTTTTTTGTTGGTTATAACGTGGCTCATACGGGTTAAAGTTAGTAGGATTTTGCGGTGGGGGTTGTTGTGGGGGTTGTTGTGTATATTGATAATCAAACGATTCAAAGTTTGTAGGAAGTTGTGGGAGGGGTTGTTGGGTGTAGAAAAATGGTGGAGATTGCGGGTACATTTTTGGTCGGTAACCGGGTTGTGACGAACCATCGTGACCGGTTTGTGATTGAACTCGAGGACGAATTGCGCCTCTCGATCCACTTCATGATCCACGAACATTTTTTCTCGGATCTCTATTTTTTCTTGAATCCATTTTATGTAAGCCGAGTTTTTTTTTTTTTTTTGGCAGCGTAAGTTTTTTTTTTTTTTTTTTTTTTTTTTTTTTTTTTTTTTTACAACGGATGGTTTTTTTTTTTGTTTGTACTCATTTGAAAAGTGAAATGTATATATATAGACTTCAAAAAACTATCCGTTTGTAACCATAAATGGCCCCAACGTTCCAAAACTTTAATGCACAACGTCTACTTTTTGTTCGGTAAGGAGGCACTGGCGGCGGTGTTCCCGTGCGGTGGGGATGCCGTGCCGTTCCTCCCCGCATGTGTTGCCAAGGGCCTAAGAGACAAATCTCCACCATTTATCTAGTTTGATCTAATGATGGGATTAACCTAAGATTAAATAGGGAAACACAATTTTTTTTTCACGTAGTCTCTTTTTGTATTCTTTTCTCTTTCTCTAACTATTTTTTTCCCTTTCTTTTTTGTTGTTCACTCAATTCACGTTTTTTTTTTTTTTTTTTTTTTTTTTTTTTTTAATTCACTTTTCTTTTAGTTCACTTTTTTTTTTTAATTCACTTTTTTTAGTTCATGTTTTTTTTTTCTCGTTTTCATACGTTTTTTTTTTCTCGACCGAAGTTTACACACTATAAGATGGGTATAAGGATGGCTTCGCATTAAATTGTGGCCTTAGAGAGACAACATTCTGTCTTAACGCTCGTTTGTGTGTAAATTAAACTTACCGAACAACCATTACATGTACACTGTCATCTTAAGGGTGAATTAACCACAATTCCACAATGATTATCCGAAACACTAAGCTTTCAGGCTTATGCAAAAGTACGATATAGTGGACGATAATTGATGGTAATTCTTTAATTGGTGAACCCGATACCTCAATCAAAACTTTGTTATTTTATTCTTTGCAAATTGGTAATAAAAATGTTTTATAAAACCAATGTTATGAAGTTGTATGCATGCTTCTTCATACATTATTTTGATTACACGTCAAAATTTAATACCCTTATAAAATTAAGTCGAATGCCATCTAATTAAGAACACTTGAAGTTGTAATTTACGTCATGTGAGAACTTGGCGAGATTGCAATGGAGAGGTAAAATTCATAAATTCATTGCTAGCAGATCAACTGATGTGATGGATTTATGAGTTTGCAGTTTTTAAGTTAGACGACTTAAATTGAGTAGAAAGTGAGATCTTGGACTCAAGGCATTAAGATGGGGATCAAACATGCTTACATTACAAAAGTTTTGTGATTGTAAATCCCATAAATCTAGGAATTTCAATATGATATTGGCAATTATTGTTCAACAATTACCTTGTTGAATACTATCATTACTAGCAGATCAACTGATGTAATGGTACTATGTCAATTTGGATCCTAGCTTTAAGAAAATACTATGGTTTATATGAATATTTACCAATGGGTATTTTATTTTCTTAAAGATCTAATTATCGAAAATACTGAAATTGAATTTTTGTAATTCGTTTTAATGTATTAATGCAACGTTCAAACCGTAAACGTATTTTGGGCTTTGGTAAATTGATCTAGTTCTGTTTTCAAACAAATGTTTGATTAAGAAATATTTACTTAAAAAACAAAAGAAGTCTCCTTTCTATGAAGGAAGAGTAAGACACAATCCTATTCCTTTTCATAAATGAGAAAGGATAATAGGAATATTAGATATGTCTAAATTCTAATATAACTCATAGCAAATTTTTAATAGTTAAGAAAATTGCGAATATTTTTCATAGGGATTTTATCATCCTCATTCGGTGATCAAGTTCTTAGTAACAAATATGATATTTGGTTAACAGAAAATTATGTATGACATTTTATGAGTTATAATAATTAGAAGCTAGACTAATTACTGCAAAATGTTTAAAGACAAACTAGTTGTTTTTACTATTTTAAAGGTGCTACATACATTGTAGGATGGTAGACCTATTAAGGAAGAAATTGCATGCCCAATCTTCAAGTTAATAGCATTTGGTGGATAGTCCATCATTTACGTAGTAGAATACACTTTTAGTACATAAGTAATTGTTACGTATGGACATTCAAAGGTGTAGGAAAGTTAAAAACACACTATTTGCTTTCACTGGATAGGAAACATTTACAATGTTGTCAAATTCAGTGGGAGTATTGTGTACTTATCACTGAATAAGAAATTATTGTAATGATCTTTAATTCAGTGGGAGTTACAAGCTTTGATATCTTGGTAGCTAAAGATAATTACTTTCCAAGTGTAGACATTCATACTTTTAAGGATAGTCTTGTATGTTTCCTTACTAGACATTGTTGTTTTACATATACTTGTTATGCTAAAATCTATGACACAATCATATTGAACACATAAACAAATGCATGGCATGTTGTTTATCAACTATATGAGGTTGTTCCATGCACAAGTGGGAGAAATGTTATCTTTATTGTGTGCAAGAAACAACTCATAAAGATATGATTCAATGGATTCTCTTGACTACAAGGTAAGAGAATAATGTTCTAATATTAATTCAAGAAACACTTGGTGTTACAATTTATGTTATGTGAGAACTTAGCTAGATTGCAACAACAAGGCGAATTTCATATTTCATTACTAGCAGTTCAACTGATGTAATTGAACTATGAGAATTTGCAGTTTCTAAGTTAGAATAATGTTCTGATATGAATTATACTAGGCTAATTCAAGAAACACTTGGTGTTACAATTTATGTTATGTGATAGCTTAACTAGATTGCAACAACAAGGTGAATTTCATATTTTCATTACTAGCAGATCAACTGATGTAATTGAACTATGAGAATTTGCAGTCTCTAAATTAGATACCTATTAGAACATGTGTCAATATGATATCAAAACTACTTTAATTTATAGATTTATGAATTCATGGAATGACATAAATTAATTAAGTAATCTAATGCTACTTCAATCTGAATATTTATGTGTTCTTGGAATGACATAAATAAATGAAGAAATTATGTTATTTACATTATTGTGAAGTAATAAATTAACTTGAAATTACTATTGAAACCAAAAGATGGTGTTCATAATTACTTTAGTTAAACATGTTTATGTTTCATTGTAAAGATATAAACATAAAGTCTTTTAATTGTTACAAGACTTATAATAAAGTAAGACGTTATTTTGTTGTGTCTTTTAATTAAGACATATACATAAAGTTATTAAATTGTTAAATGACTTATAACGTATAGTGGGATTATAACAGTTTATGTTTTTCTTGTAAAGACATGGACATGAAGTAACTTTGTAAAAAGTACTTGTGTTATAAGGCATGTAATAGGCTTGAAAATTATTATACCATTAAAATGAATTAGTTGGTAAATAGACAAGTCAAAACGAATATGGTTATCTTAAATATTGTTAGATTGTCTTGCAATATTGATACTAATGAAATATCAAATGTTTATGGTATGTTCAGTTAGGAAAATCAAACTCTTGTTATATTGTTTGATTAAAGATAACTATGACTTCTTTTCTTCCAAAAGTTTTCAAGGTTAGAATGTTGAGTATGACTTGGACATACTTAATAAAACTCCAACATAGAAGATTAATAAGACATTATCATATGATGGAATGTGATGAATGTGATGAATCACATTAAGTCTTAAATTGAAGTTCCAAATTTGTTTAACTGCTTATGAAGAGGTTATTAACAAAATAAAGTTAGGAACTGTCAATATGTATTTGTAATATCCCAAAAGAGAATATTGTATTATTGCTTAATTTGCTAAGTATTTAAAGATAGTCTTTAAATTGCTAAAAGAAAGTGGGAGTTTTGATCTTTAAAAGATAAAATTACAAGATACATAATCTTCTAAAATACACTAGGAAATATCATGATGAAGTTTGACATTTGAATGTTAAATCTCAAGATGATAATAAAGTTTGACATTTAAATGTTAAAACTCAAGATGATGGAATTATCATTCATAGAATAGTAATATATCTTAGATATTTGATTAATATGCTGAGGGCTACGATTTACAGGATTATTGTAAACCTGATAATCATTACGATACATTACCAAATATGAAATTGGGTAAAGTATACATGATATGAATGATTAAGATGCTGTCCATAAAGATAATCAATTTTAGAAACTTGGTTTATCTTAATAGTTAGACTAGAAAATAAGGATGAGTTTCTTCAAAGATAAGATAACCATTGTGGTTTAAATCTTTGTATAGATATCATATGGACAAAATTGTGCACATATTTAATGTTTGTTTTATGACAAGATTATTAATCACACTTAAACAATTAATTGTGATTGAATATTCTATTCTAAACACATTAAATATATAAAGATTATGATTGTCATTGACAATGGAATATCAAAACTCTTTCTTGAGTGATTACTTGAGCGAGGACGATAAGTAATCAAAAGAAGTTTATGAATTCAAATAAATCTTTGAAAGTGTACATGGTGCAATAATCCATGGATGGATAAATGCATGCATCTAGAAGATTATTTTTATGTTTAATTATTAAATTCATGTTTTGATTTATAATTGAAATAAGATAATTTTTAAGTATTCCTAAAAGCTAGTGGGAGTATTATGTTTAATTTCTTAAATCATATATGTTGTAGAACATATAAAAAGTAACATTCCATATAAGTTAAAAGTTAAGTCTTAGTTTGGAATGAAACTTTAATTGTAAGATTTAGGAAATAAGACATACAACCTTGGAATGAATGTTTATTGTTGAAACATGTGCGGTAAATAAATCTAATATATCATGATATATTATTTATAAAGTCTAAATAGATATGTATGACATGAATAAAATCTAAGTATGACTCATAGATTTTTCATGTATATCATGTTTTGTTGTATCATACTTGATTACAAGATGATTTGACAATATTAATATCTAATTAAAAGTTATTAGATAACTTGTAAAAAGAATATGTTTGATTATAGAATTATATCCTAAATCTGGAAAAGCTTCCAAATTCTATAGATGAACAATTTTTTCAATTGTTGTGAAAATTGTCATAGCCAACAAACTTGAAAGTTTAAAGGGCATCAAACATTACACAATAGATATTATGGTTTACGGAAAGTTTTAATAGCATATTGCTGTTTGCATACAATGATGCTAATAAAATTGAGATGACACTCAATACTAGTTATGGTAAGGATTTCATCCTTGGCTATTACTAGTTATGCTTACTAAAAGCATGGTTGCATTATACATTAAGAGAATAAGAATACTTTAAACTTTAAAATATTTGGAAGTTTAATTATCATAAATTGGTGGTTAAGGATGTCACACATTTTATGAAATTTTATATGGCATTGTCAAAATAGTTGAGTATGTACATAAAAGAACTTTACTAGTTGAATTCTTGAAATAAGTATTCTTAAAATTCCGATAGATCAAAGTTGGATGATTTATGTTTTGTCAACAAGTAGGAATGTCATTACTTGAGACATAATTCATCAACAAGTTATCATGCATTGATCTATTTAGTATTTGGAAAGGGATGTTAAACAATTATTATAATAAATTTAAATACATGGTATGTTTAATTTATAATAAATTGTATCCTATATTTGTATGTTTAATCCATTTATAAATGTTATTCTAAATTGTCCATTGTCAGTTAATAATATGGGAATATTATTAAATCAAGACAAATCTGAAGGTTGGTATAATATACTTAAAGTATATTGATGCGTAGTCATGCCATTTCAGATGATATTCAATGATACCGAATATAGGACTTATCCCAACTACATGATGTTACTTTATGGATTTTGTTATTAAGTAAATCATGAGAAGTTATCCTCAGACTTGAGATGCAAGATAAGTGTCATCAATGTAGTACATTTTTGTGGAACAACTTAACGCTATACGTAACTGGTAGTCATAAGGGTTGTTTTCGGAAGTGTTACAAAGTTTGCGGGTTTTGCATGTAGTCAGGATAGAATTTGTTCCTTCAAATTTATTTTTGGAGTTTAATACTGCTAGGCCCCTCGTAGGGTTGGTAAAGATGTATGTGTGGCCACACCCAAGATCTCTCCTGAATATGTTCAAAAGATTTGGTAATCTTGATCAATCACTAACAACGAGAAACAGAATGGTTAATTAAGGAATGACTTTAATCCATATCCTTATTAACATGGTATTAGAAACAAAAGGATAATAATAATGAGAAATCATTAAAAGGTTTTTCCAGGAGCCTTACTCGAGATCGTACTAGAGGCATCGGCGTGTTGCAAGACGCTAACCGATGTGATTACACTATTAAAATATGTGCAAGTGGGAGCTGTTAGATTATGGACATTATTTTAGTAGTCCTATGTTAGGATCGAACTCGAGATCACGGGATTGCACACAATACGTATGAAGAGAAAAAGAAATAATTATTTATAAATGTTATAAGTAATTATTAATAAACACAAAACTAATAATAGTAATTAGTATTTAATGATAAATGACTAATGACCTATTAACGAAGATTAGGAAAGTAATACTTGTGAATAATTGGAAGGTCAAGAAAGTTCTAGAAGGAGTTCCACCTCCTTTGTGCCTTGAGCTCCAAGTATTCATTAGTATAAATACAAACCCAAGATTCATTGTTTCTCATAACTTGTACACACACATCTTGGTGTTTTTCTCTCCTCTTTCTTGTTCTAGTCGATCCATAAAACAAACCCATAAGGGTTTTGATTTTCTTGATCTAAACAAAGTTTTGTGTTTAATTTACTTGCATAAACTTTTTCTTGAATTAGTACGTGTGTACAAGAACGTGATTCAAACACATTATTGTTTAATTCTTGGATTGAATTACAAAAGAGGTAAAGGTTAATTCTTATAATCCACATAAACCCTAATTAGGGTTCTTGATTGAAGATTGCAATTTGATTCTTGTTCGGGCTAGAATCACAAAGGTACGTTTACTATTTAATATTGATTAATTAATTACATGTTATATGATCTTGTTATAATTGCTTCCGCTATGCTCACTTGATGTGTTTGGTTTATTTTATATGAATGTCATGATATCATAATTCCAACAATATTCTGAATATCAATTGTGATAATAAAAAACGTATGAAAACATAAGAAAATGAATGATTACGTATGAAAATGGATGAAAACATAAGAAAATCACAACTGATATTCTGAAAATCACAAGTGATATTCTGAATATTACTTGTCATATTTAGAAACATAAGAAAATGGACGAAAACGTAAGAAAACGAGCGAATACGAATGAAAACGTATGAAAGCATAAAAACACATACGAAAATAGTCAAAAACATATAAAAATGGACAAAAACGTATGAAAATGAATGAAAACATAAGTAAACAGACAATTGTGGTACTCAGAATATCAATTTTGATATTCAGAATATCAATTGTGATTTTCTGAATATCACTTGTAATATTCTGAATATCACTTGTGATTTTCTGAATATCACTTATGATTTTTTGAATATCACAGAATATCACTTATGATATTCAGAATATCATTTGTGATACTTAGAATATTACTTGTGATTGTTAGACCCGTTTCCCGAGTACTTGGACCCCACCTTAGATGAAATGGACTAAGGGCCTTACATGATTGGTTAGTCAACGAATGTTGATTAATGGTCAACCCGATAGTCAATCTTGTGGTCAAAGAATGTGTTATAAGGTTATGAAAATTTGTGTGGCACAATTAGAAAGGGAATAGACTTCATAGGCTTGACTTGTCATATGCTCATTGTGTTATAAGTTAGTTGTGGCTAAATAAGAAGGAATGAGACTTGAAGGGCCAATCTTGCCAAATGGCCAAACTTGCCATCTAGCTTAATATAACCAAGATTCTCTAGACTTTTCCTCCATTATTAGATAGAGGTGGAGGTCCGGTTTTGGTGAAAGAAAAAGAGAGGGAAAAGTGAGATGATGGCTTAAGAAAAAGAAGATGATGATGAAGATTTATTGTCCATAGTCCTTCCTAGTTATGATCCCCACGAGTAAGTAACTCTAATCTTGAGGTAATAATGATTATTATGGTAAAAGGTTAATGGGTTAAGTGAGTTTTCATCATATGATCTTGATATGATCATATGATGATATAGAGATAATGTTGGGTAAGTTTAGATGGGTTTAATAACCATTGATCATGATATGTTGTGTTAATAAGTCTTGATGATGATGGTTAGGTGTCACAATTCACAATTTCAGGTCATCTTCCCAAGTCTCGATAATTTACTATTCATAGATTTCAATTCATCATTTACTATTCATCATTTCACAATTCATCATTTCACGTAAACTAAGTTTACGGGTGTTCATTTCGCGAAACCGTGGAGGTTAAGTCGCGTGATCAAAAGACATCATTCAAAAATGCATTTCATAGATTAGAGTTAGTCTACCTTTCATCACTACATCATTTGCATACTATCCCATTCGTAGGATTTATATAATTTCAATTTACGTATATTTAATTTTTATTAAATAAATGATAACACGCGATCAATAATTATAAACAATACATCCGACACTTCCCACAATGGTCCTAATATATTTCTACACTCATTATAATGTTACAAAAATTTTAAAAGTTATTTTCTCGATATTTTGGAAATTTATTTATTTTATATCGTTAACGTTATTTAATTACGACGGTTTTCATTATAATGAAACAAAAATTATTCAAACACCCAATACTTATACAAAATATATTTTTATAATTTTTGTGACTTTATTATGTCACGTTTAGTCCCGTTAAAATTTATTTATAGTTAACCCGGTACCCGAAAACACTAAAACTACAAAGAATATACATCAAATGCACACTAATCCAACAATTGCTTACACTACATCACATTCTCACCCACCCTTCCTCTCATTTCAGCCTTCCCACCCCACATATCCCACTCAAATCCATTTTAATTAGACCTAAACCCACCACTAGCTACTATATATAGAAATTCCTCACCAAACTTCATTTTCACATGCAATATTAGATACAAAAAAAAATAAATATCCTCTCATTCTTTTCTTGTTATGATCGACCAAGAGCAAAACGCAAGGAAGAATTCATCATTTTTTTTAAAGATCAAGTGTTATCCAAGTTATATTAGTGCTTCTTGTTAGAGTTTTGAAATAAAAACTCAAGAAGTAATTTGGTTTTGATCATTAAATCCTCTAATCTTCCAAGTAAGTCTATCAAACTATTTTTCATAACATTTCAATGTTCATATAATGCTCATATCATTTATTCTATAACATGCAAATAATATGTAATTGGTACCACTCTATATATTTTTCTTTTATATAATTTTTATGAGCTAAAAATTAATTATAAGAAATTGTTGGTGAAAAAGCTTGATTGATGATGTTAGGGAACCCATGACACTCTAAGAAGGTGTATGGTAGTTTAAGGGAATTTGTAAAGTTGTTGGAGTTGGATTGAGACAATAAACAAAATAGAAATAGCATTTTTGAAACAATACAATCAAGGCTGTCCATTTTTGTAAATTCCAGAAAACTCAGTAGAGCTTGGATAATTTTTGATTGGAGAAACAGAAAATACACTTAAAAACAAAACCATGGCCGCTTGAACGGATACAAACGGACTTACGACGAAAAAGTTATGCCAAAAACAAGATTGTATATCTGATAGACATTTTCTGAAAATAGTGTGCTGATGCATGATTTTTATCGGATTAGATGGGACACTAGTCATTAATAAAATGCACTAACTTATTAAAAATTCACTAGTTCACTATAATACGAAACTATGGATATATAGAACGTAGAAAATGAGTTTATAACGACCGAGATATTCGCATTTATAACCCGATAGCTCTATATATTTTTGACAGCCTCTATTAGAAATATATATTCTGCGTACTAAAAACTATATTTTCAAGCAACGACAATGGAGAGCCGTATTTCTTACCCGTCGAAGCACGTACATTCAAAGGTTTATTAATACTATTATTAGATATTATTTCAAGGTTTTTGAAACGCCAAATTCTAACACGAACATTTTTATACACAATATTACATGACTAGTTTTACGACGCTAGTTGGACATATTTTACCAAGTTATGGGAAAACATTAAATTTCAACAATAACTATTATTTTCAAATTACGAGTGGTATAGATATCATGTGCATGTATATTCACTACATCAATTCATAATCTAAATTAGATTATATTCATTCATATTAGGTTGCGGCTAGTGTTCGCGCCTTGTTGCCACATCCATTACATATTCATTGTTCCATCACTACAGATGAGTTTTCAAAGCCCCGTTTTAAATTCAATATTTTGATTTCAAATCCCACGAGGGAGAATACATTGAATCATCATTTTTATACGAGCATAAGTATCAAATCATATGTACATTGCTTAAGTTACCTAGCTGCCTTGTTAAAGTCCCCAATTTATTTATCATGGACCGTTAATTATGCGTAAGCGAGAGTGAGTGGATAGATCTATTGAGGGTGACGCCTCCATCCGTGGTAGTTATACCAACAGTCAAACGGATGCATTTCATTTCTGTCATATTAGAGTGTTTGGCAGAACACTCTGGAGGGGCATATACTTCATCAGTCTAGCTTCGGGGTCATGAGCTTAAGGGTTATTGTACTATTTTTATTTTTCACGTGACTTTTGTTATGCACTTATACTTAAGGTTACCATATAACATATCATTTTATAAACCTATGAATCTCACCAACATTATTGTTGACCGTTTTAGCAATGTATTTTCAGGTAACTAAGACATATCCTTCATGGCCTGCATGGAGTCATTTCATTGAGTAGCGAGGATGACGCGTCTCATTTTGGATTTTCATGCACTTTTATAATATCGTTTGATTGTACCAAACTTATTTCCACAAACTTTTCAAGCTTTTGGGACCTATGTTTTGTAACTCTGAATGTTTTAAATAAATCAAAGGATGTATTTTCAAAACGACACTTTAGGTCGTTCAATATAACCTTGTATGTGATGCTATGGACGTTACACCAAGGTATTCCATTCCGCTGCCATTTAGGTAAATTCAGGGTGTGACAGATTGGCATCAGAGCTAAGGTTATAGCGAACTAGGTTGTATCTTGGACCCTAGACTATAACCACATCATCATAGCATCTCATCATTTCATCATAAGTGCATATTTACTACACATGTTGTTTCATGCACACTATGCGAGTTATTTATACTTATACTCATATATAATTATTTTGACCTGGTTCACAAGTGACATGTCTTCATATTCCCATCCCATCATCATTACTTTAGACTTTGACATGGAGGATACCTTGTCACTCCCTACTATAGTTTTAACATCAGTTGGCTTTACACTAAACTCGTCACTCATGTCATCCAATGCTGAGACTGAACCCTTTTAGGAGGTCGAAGTTGTATCTACACCACCACCATTAGCACCATTGATTTGTCATGGGAACAGGGTTTTTTCTATCATTCAGCCCATACATAGAGTGCCGTTTGGAAGGGTATTCAGACTTAATCTTAATGGACCTATTAGGATGCTTATTGCAAGAAAGATAGTACGTTTTCTTTCCCTTCACTAGTAAGGCACTCACTACTCATGTACTACCACCGCAATTAGCTACTTATAACACTATTGGTCGTCCCATAGTGCGTACTTCAGTTTTACCTCTTAGATGTCGCGAGATATCGCGAAAGAGGGTAGTATTCCATTCACTATTATCACCATCATCTCCTAACTCACCACTAGAATCTCATCGTCATCAATTTTATTCTCATCATCTAGAGCACCACCAGTACCATCACATCTCAGAGACCCTACACCCATATAGGACATGCCGCTTAAGAAGCGCCCACTATTTGACATACCATTACCATCTACCACTCGTTACACCACCTTACAGGATTGAGGTTGGTTAGAGTTCACTAGCCTCTACTACTAGAAAACCTACAACTCTTCATCGCCAGATGATGACCTCTAATTATTTGAGATTACACACGAGTGTTTGGACGATACACTCTGAATAATACCACAAGCCTCACAAACACAATAAGAACTGCAACAAATTACCCAAGGGTGGCATCTATCACAAAAACTCTATACTATCTTAGATATGATCGAATCATACCTCCATGACACAATAAACCAACAAGATGCTTTGAACGGTATTATACCATCTTAATGGAACTCATCACAACTCTCCCTCTATTATCAAGTTTGATCACACCACATTCTAAGCCGATGATTACATCATTAGTCGCTCTAGTAACACTCCACCGACCAATGTGGTCACATTAGTAGTTTTGGCATATAATTACAACTTTGGGAAGATGCAAGTAAAACAATAGGATTAATAAAGACGAAGATGTCTTTACGATTAAAATGGTCATGTTGACCAAGATAAAAATGACTGCCATAGTTTTCGTGTTTCGGAGATAATAACAATTCAAGTAAGTCAAAGTCTAATTAAAATTTTGAACAAACAAAAAGATTTCTTGCAAACCTTACGAAGTACGACAAATTATTGATTCTCAATGGCTGGATTAAAAATCATTTTTGTTTAAGCAACAATCTTCTTGAATTCTCTTTTTCCAAAGACATAGATGAGATCTTGTTTTTATCAAAGTACAAAATATTTCGTAATCACATCTTTTACATGACTATACTCACTACAAACTTCAAATAAAGTCACTCCAAAATACATTTATGATCAAATTTTCACAATGTTTCACTCAAATAAATGTTGTTAACAAATTTCAGAAACCATATCTCCAATAAGGAACATGCATAACTCATGAACGAATCTCGAAAGCAACCACTGTACCTACTTACTATTTAACCTTAGAAACGAAAGAAACACCTCTGCAGGAGATTGTTAATATTGATACACCATGCCTCAACACTACTGCTTCAAATTACAACTTTTCGCTCATTCCATATGATAAGACCCTCACGCTAGTATAAGTTCGTTGGATTAAAAGATCAAGGTACAATTACTCAACAAAATTTATATCCTTTTCGGAGATCGATATAGCTTAGTCACATTGGGACAAGACCTCATTTTCATGAAAGGATATCGAGAAGTTTCACCTGACCATAAGGCATTTAGCTTTCATTAATGGCAAATCAAACATCATTAATGGCAAATCAAACATCATTAGTCATGCCTAGAGGGATTAAGCATTTGAACCTGCGAGCTGTACCTAGTATAAATTCTCGAATACTTCAAATCATTGGCACCAATTTCTGCCCTATATCTTTTAACACATAGACTATCCTCTTCCGTTGACTATAGATGCCTTAACGACACGTTCATCTTTAACGCTCTCAATATCACTACCATATTCTCGACCACTTTCTAATCATAAACCACTACCCTATTATGAACTAAGTATTTACATTATCTAGATAGTGGATGTAATACCCAGATTTTCTGAACGCGTAAAATACCTAAAATACCCTTCAATTTTGAACTTTTGAAAAACGTATATTGACATATAACCTAAAGTATTTATATGCTAATATTTGAACGTACGCGACATTTGAAACCTATGATACTTATGATAATAATAAAACTATATGTTATTTATATGTCAAACTTTTACACATGTAATATGTATCACACGCCCAAAATATAGTCCATGGACTAAATTCTATGTGTTGTATACTAATGGGCCAAACCAAAAAAACTTATCTAAATATATGATTGATCTAAGTATGGTATGTGTCTATCACAATCACTAAATATACGGCATTATTGATTCACCCCAATCTCTTCACACGTTTTCCCTCTTACCCTTTAATACCAAATGTTATCTCACACATTCATATTGCACATTTAACAAAACTTTCAAAACCCTACAACCTACATCATCACATTTGGCTGCTACTACTTTATTTCCTTTCTGTTCATTTCAAAACACAAAGCTAGAAGTTCGCGTGTGGGTGATCGAGGTGGTCCAAACGTGTGGGTTATCGCTGGTGCGAGAGTCACGTACGCGGGTTGTTTTCTATGCGGAGCAAGAGGTACTATCGTGAGGGCTTTTAGAAGTGGGTTTATTTTGCTCGAAAAATAGCGTACGTGGATTAGTCATTCTGGTTTGAGGGTTTCGACTCCTGGTTCGGTTTTGATTTATGGTATCCGATCGTGGTTGTCTTCTTGCTTCTCGTGAAAGCATGCTTCAAAGGTATTGTGAATCATCTTTGTTCAATTCGTTTATTTCTATTTCGATAACGTTTGTGTTTTCTCATCGACTATATAGTCGACTCAACATAAAACAACCCAACGAACATGCTTTATATAACACATATATATAACGATTTTTGGTAAACCCCTTAGTCGGCTAATAAAATACGTACGGTTGTATTAAATGGTTTTGGGTTGCTCGACATCACAGATTTGTCATGTTGGGTTTATATATTCAAGTATAAGTGTTATCACTACATAAAATAATAAAGCCTTACATATAAGATCATGGAAGTTCTACAGGAATTAAGGATTTTTTTTTTTAACTTTCATCTAATTGGCCTAAAACCTGTTATAATATATGTCTTGTTTTGGTCCTTGGAACATTTATATAAGCTTCGATATACATTCGTAAAACCTGGAATAGAAACCTAAATAATAAAGGAAAGGGACGTGCTTATTAATTAAGTGAATATAAAGGCTCAATCAATTGTGATTTTATGTAACCTTTGTGTCTCGTTAAGCTTGTTCGGGTCTCGCGGGGGTTCGTGAGTTAAATCTGGTATCATGATACTTGTTGTTGTCTCGCATGTATGCCGTTTAAATTGAATAAGATTGGTCTCGTTATTTCATGTGCATGAGTCATGGGTATATGGGTGCGTCTGGTTGCATGATTCATTAGGGTCGATTATGGATGAGTCAAAATGAATACATGGGTTGAAATCTGAACGTGTGAAGTTTGTGGCTGCATGGGAATTGATATTATAAAGTGTGTGTGGTGTCGTGTGAATGTTTGTGGGGTACGTATAGATGTTAGTATATAGTAGCGACGGTGTCTTGATTTTGGCATTCATGTTTGGTGTCGACCCGTTACTGTTTAGACTAATATAGAAGAAACTGTATTTTAATCAACGCATGAGATAAGGGAAATTGTGGAGTGGTATAAAGCTAAAGTATTAATATATGAGAACTTGGAAAAAAACATTAAGATGAGGTCATGCATAAAGAGTTCTATTAGTGAAATATGAAACTTGTTCTTTAAAACAGATACTTATAATCGGATTAAAAGAATGGTGCATGTAGTAATTATTCATGTAACTCGAAAGGTACAGGTTCACGTTAGGTGATTGGATGTGTGACGTGTATATAAGAAATTAAAATGGAATAACTTAATCTTTAATGGCGGTCTAAAATGATATCAAAAATACATTTATATAATTTGTGAACGACGAAGTATGAAAACGATCATTTGATATAATTTTATTGTATAAACCTTAATCGCGGTCTAATATTATATCGAAAATACGTTTATATAATTTGTGAACGACGGAGTATGAAAATGGTCATTTGATATTATTTTATTGTATAAACCTTAATCGCGGTCTAATATGATATCGAAAATACGTTTATATAATTTGTGAACGACGGAGTATGAAAACGGTCATTTGATATAATTTTATTATATAAACCTTAATCGAGGTCTAATATAATGTCGAAAATATGTTTATATAATTTGTGAACGACGGAGTTTGAAAACGGTCATTTGATATAATTTTACTATATAAACCTTAAAGTTAATAGTTGACATATGTAAACCTTATAATTTGATAATTAACATATTTAACCCTAAACTTGTAATAATTACATTTTAAACCCTAAACTTTCATAAACTATTATAATAAAACCTAATCTATAAATATTGACATTTTATATACTTTAACTTAATTAAATGGTAACTTTGACTACAAATGATTAATCTTACTAAATCGAGGAAACTTACTAAATATGAAAACTTATTATTTTTTGAAAGCCGCTATAAACGAAAAGTTACTAAAAATGGAAAGCCGACTAAAACGTGTAATCTGATTCAAAATAAGATATTAATCATTAGTCGATCATTAATTCGTGTAGATTTGCTGAAGAAGGAGTGATTTCCTATACTTATGTTATAGTGTGGTTCCGTTGGCGGTTAAAGGTACAAATATTATGCCTTTTTAGTAAAGGCCTTCTTTCTCTCATGACTTTTTATTTTGATGTATGATTCTATCCCTTTTAAGCCATTGCTATGTTTCCCTTTGTCTGATTCATATTTGATTGATCCAGTTTTGTTATGATTTGCTTGATATTTATTGCATGCTATAATTCTTATCCTTATAGCATTCCTATCCCCTATTTGTTACCCACAATGTGATTAATTGGTAGCCAGTCATGAGGAGTCCATGGCCTTGCCACTGATGCACCAGTGGTATTGATACTATCTGTGGAGGTGGGTTTTTATCCACAGCGTTTTCTATTATGCTTATATTTATTATTGTATATGTTTACTTAGCCTAGAGCTTTGTGCATATATATCTGTTTTGAAGGGGGCGTATGGATGCATCCTAGGTACTTTGTTTAGTATAATTTGGTGAATGGACTTGTGTGTGTTCAATACACCCCATTTCACATTTGGTATATCGGAGTCTGCAGCTCCTATGTACACTATGATATATGTTTGTTGGGCATTCCTCTTAATTCTACTTTTCTGTGATCTTTATAATCCTATCATCTCTATTGCGCTTAACTTATGCTTGCTTTATTTCATTTCCTTACACTTATGATTCATTTTTTTTCTTTGATTCATTTGATATTCCTTACTCCGCATTCCCTTTGATCATATTTATATGTTTCATATTCTTTGAATTCTATCTCAGCAGGTTCGCTTGGACTTATGCCTTTTTCACCTTCGTTTTCCTTTTGTTATTAGTTTTCGTTTGTTTATATCTGTTCACTGGCTTTTTAAGCTCAGCCGCATTTCTTTTCCTGCGGTAGGTTTTAGAAGGAAGCTGGGTTGAGGGAAGAGTGCTTACGAGCTTTTAGTGGACTACACTATTGATAGTTTTCCATTGATTAGATTTGGGCTTAGACTTATTTTTGTTATCAGTTTGTATTTAGTTTGGAAGTTGTAATACTTAGATTTGCCTTGTAACCCTTGTATTAATAATGTATTTCCGTTTGCTTGTGTTTTGATTTGACCCCAAAATATTACACTTTAGCCCTTTTCGGGTTAGGGTGTTACTATTTGGTATCAGAGACAGGTTTGATCAGCTGTATCAAAACCCGTAGAGCTTAGGCCCTGACCTGTGAGTATTAGGCCCTTAGGTTTTGTACCATAAGAGTTATTAAACAACATTTGAGAACTTGCTTTAGGATTTCTACTTTGAAACTTAAGTTATGATCGGTGAGGTTTGGGTAGACCATAGGGCATTTATATAAGTATCGTTGCTTCCGCATCACTCTGATTCGTGCTTTGCTTTTAGCTGAGCCCTTCTAGGAATTTCCCTTCTGGAGATTTGAAACTTATAAGTCTACACAACATGAGATTAGTGACCATGTAAGTTTAGAATGTGTTGAGAATTCTGCAGTAGTGTTTGACTTTACACAAGCTTTGTTTTTTTTTTATTCAAACCTCTGATTCATTTGTTAACCCTTTAGATGCCTCTTCGTGCATTCCGAAAATTCGTATGACCATAATATTTTTGACACATTCTGTGACTACTCTTGCTTTTGCTAAACATATCTAAGTCTCCCTACATTATTAGATTCTGCCCTACTCATTTCAATTTCTATGAGAAATCTGGTGGTGATTAACCACGGGTATAGGAATGTTTCCCTCACTTTTGAATGTTAATTTTCACTATGTTGATCTGTCTTTCCTTGGAAAATTAAATTCGAGCCATTCCGGTATGGATTGGTTGACAGAGCATCAAGATGCTAACTACTATCCTGCTACGTCTCACCTTTGGCATTTTGAACCACTCTGATTTATTTTGCCATGATTTTCGATTGTTAAACCTTTGTTATCCTCACTACCCTAGAAACTCGTACATTACATTCGTGGTTGTGAAGTTTTCCTAGCATCTATTCTTGTATCCCTTGGGGTGAATCTCACTTTGAGAGTCAGTTTGCAATCTGAATTCTCGCAATGTAATCCTGAAATGAACCACCAAGATTTCCACTGTAGTGTGAAGTTGAATAGACATGGTACTAAGAGATTTCTTAGTCACCACTTGAGGATGTCTTTGAAGAAGTGTCTGAGATCATTAAGGTCGGATGAGCAAGAACTCTCTTTGAATAGAACGACGTTTTGCCTAATTTTGAAAACTCCGTTTTTGAACAGCACTAGTCAAATTGAGAGAACTGGAATAGCAGCAACCAAAAACTAGGAAGTGGTTTTGTTTGAGTGTATCTCTTTGGAGTACTTCAATTTTATTCACGATAAAGAAGGATGGTAGCAGAAGATTATGCATTGACTTTCGGAAGCTGAACTGTATCACTGTTAGAAATCATTATCCTCTACCTCGAATCGATGATGTATATGATTAACTTTAGTACGCGGAGTTTTCCTTTTGATAGAGTTATGGCTCGAAGTTATTTTTGGAATTGCCTTTGGTATTCGTATCAATCACTATGACTGTTAATGATGTTAATAGTATTAGCTAATGTTTTGACTGTTTTATGGACTTGATGAATCGTGTCTTTGTGAGTACTTAGATAATTTGTCATAGTATGACATATTAGTACATTCAGAGACGAAGGAGAAAACATGAGAATCATTTTCGTATTATATGGGAAATATGAGGATCAATTGTATATTCTGGAAGCATGATATTGGTTAGAAGATGTTCACGACATGCGTTACCGTTGATGAATTTTATGAGTAAGGAAGAGAAGCTCAGCTTGGATGAGAACGGAGTTTTGGAAAAGCTGAAATAGAAATTAGCTTCCATACCTTTAGGTGAGTATCAAATTTGAGATGTTTTGCGAAGAGACTTGGTTATGCCCTTATGCAACACGGGGATGTTATTGCTTATGCATCAAGACAACTAGAATCGTTTGAGGAGCACTAGTAAATGCGTGACTTGGAGTTGGCGGCAATGGTGTTTGCTCTCAAGATTTGAAGACATATCTTACATGAAGATGGAGTCCAATTACAGATATTAGGAAGCTCAGGAGCAAGATAACGAACTATGATCGGTGAAGACTGGCAAGAAGATGTTATGATTGAGACACAGTTCTACTTTTCTATCCCTCTTAGTTGTACTAAGATATATATGGGATCTAAAGCAGGATTAGAACTGTTCATGACCCTTGTAAAAAGATCTCCACGCACACTTAATAAGAATGACATAGATTAAGTTATGGATCGTTTGATTTAATCAGCTCACTTTTGCCTATTAGAATGTGTATTCAGCTAGCAAGTTGGCATCAATCCTTCGACAGAAGATTTTTCAATTACTTAGCACACATGCAGTGATCGTGTCAGAGATTCGAGTTTTTACCTCACAGTTCCAAGAAGAACTACAGATGGCTTGAGGGACCAGACTCAAGTATAGTAATGGTTTTCACCTACAGACCTGTAGATAAACAGAACAACTATTCAAACTTGGAAGAAGTGAACCAGGAAAGTTGACAAGTGTTTAGTCTGATTGTGTTTGCTCATTAAGATCGATGGATTTCATGTGACAAAGTTTGTCCTTTCAAATAGAGTATGAACGGAGATGTAGGACACCTTCAGGTTGAATTAAGTCGAGAAGCTGCTCATTGAATGTTTGGAGTTGCTTACAATGACTGATGGATTAGTTATCATTATGGAAGAGGAAGTTTGAAATTTTGGATAGAAATTTGTGTGTCCCGTATGATGTTTCCGTGTAGAAGATTTAGAAGTGTGTGCATTAAGGAAGCTTTGGTTCGTGATACGTTAGTCCTTGGATTCATTCTTATCTGTGTGGTTATTCTACCTATCCCATGATGTACTCTGGTACGATTCGACACTCTGTTATATGATTAGTTAATCATTAGTATGAATAGGCTATCAACCGTTTTATGAAACTTTTGGTATGTTTGAAAATTCGATATATGTCTCTCTGATTCCTTTTTACAAGTTGCTTAGTACGTTCAGAACCTGATTTGATTCGTGAAGTTTTCTACCATCTAGTATCACTTCCGTATTCATCCCAGATTCACCTGATGTTCAGGTATCTCTTCGTGAGATTGCGACTATCATCTACTTCATGTTCCTTTCGTATTCGTTGGATCAGGTTTTCTTTCCGTGGAGAGCCCGGGGCTATCCTATTTTGTCTAGATCGAGTCATGAGAAACTTTTCCGTTCGTTAAAATCCTTTGGAGAAACTGTTCCGAGTGAGTTAATCATTTTCATTTCATTTCGTGGTTTGGTGCGTTTCCGTTTGATCCTTCCATTTCATTTTCGCGGACGAAAATTTCTTTTAGAGGAGAAGAATTGTAATACCCAGATTTTTTGATAGCGTAAAATACCTAAAATATCCTTCAATTTTGAACTTTTGAAGAACGTATATTGACGTATAACCTAAAGTATTTATATGCTAATACTTGAACGTACGCGACATTTGAAACCTATAATACTTATGATAATAATAAAACTATATGTTATTTATATGTCAAACTTATACACATGTAATATGTATCACACGCCCAAAATAAAGTCCATGGACTAAATTCTATGTGTTGTATACTAATGGGCCAAACCAAAAAACTAATCTAAATATATGATTGATCTAAGTATGGTATGTGTCTATCACAATCACAAAATATACGGCATTATTGATTCACCCCAATCTCTTCACACGTTTTCCCTCTTAACCTTTAATACCAAATATTATCTCACACATTCATATTGCACATTTAACAAAACTTTCAAAACCCTACAACCTACATCATCACATTTGGCTGCTACTACTTTATTTCCTTTCTGTTCGTTTCAAAACACAAAGCTAGAAGTTCGCGTGTGGGTGATCGAGGTGGTCCAAACGTGTGGGTTATCGCTGGTGCGAGAGTCACGTACGCGGGTTGTTTTCTATGCGGAGCAAGGGGTACTATCGTGAGGGCTTTTGGATGTGGGTTTATTTTGCTCGAAAAATAGCGTACATGGATTAGTCATTCTGGTTTGAGGGTTTCGACTCCTGGTTCGGTTTTGATTTGTGGTATCCGATCGTGGTTGTCTTCTTGCTTCTCTTGAAAGCATGCTTCAAAGGTATTGTGAATCATCTTTGTTCAATTCGTTTATTTCTGTTTCGATAACGTTTGTGTTTTCTCATCGACTATATAGTCGACTCAACATAAAACAACCCAACGAACATGCTTTATATAACACATATATATAACGATTTTTGGTAAACCCCTTAGTCGGCTAATAAAATACGTACGGTTGTATTAAATGGTTTTGGGTTGCTCGACAACACAGATTTGTCATGTTGGGTTTATATATTGAGGTGTGCTACACCCACCAAAACTTTACAAAACTTTTCCCACTCGCTGACGTGGCAGAGTGTTGATTGGTTGGTTTTCTGTGGCCCACAGAAAACCAACCAATCAACACTCTGCCACGTCAGCGAGTGGGAAAAGTTTTGTAAATTTTTGGTGGATCTAGTATTTTTCTTATATATTCAAGTATAAGTGTTATCACTACATAAAATAATAAAGCCTTACATATAAGATCATGGAAGTTCTACAGGAATTAAGGAATTTTTTTTTTTAACTTTCATCTAATTGGCCTAAAACCTATTATAATATATGTCTTGTTTTGGTCCTTGGAACATTTATATAAGCTTCGATATACATTCGTAAAACCTGGAATAGAAACCTAAATAATAAAGGAAAGGGACGTGCTTATTAATTAAGTGAATATAAAGGCTCAATCAATTGTGATTTTATGTAACCTTTGTGTCTCGTTAAGCTTGTTCGGGTCTCGCGGGGGTTCGTGAGTTAAATCTGGTATCATGATACTTGTTGTTGTCTCGCATGTATGCCGTTTAAATTGAATAAGATTGGTCTCGTTATTTCATGTGCATGAGTCATGGGTATATGGGTGCGTCTGGTTGCATGATTCATTAGGGTCGATTATGGGTGAGTCAAAATGAATACATGGGTTGAAATCTGTACGTGTGAAGTTTGTGGCTGCATGGGAATTGATATTATAAAGTGTGTGTGGTGTCGTGTGAATGTTTGTGGGGTACGTATAGATGTTAGTATATAGTAGCGACGATGTCTTGATTTTGGCATTCATGTTTGGTGTGGACCCGTTACTGTTTAGACTAATATAGAAGAAACTGTATTTTAATCAACGCATGAGATAAGGGAAATTGTGGAGTGGTATAAAGCTAAAGTATTAAAATATGAGAACTTGGAAAAAAACATTAAGATGAGGTCATGCATAAATACTGGTGTCAAGAGTTCTATTAGTGAAATATGAAACTTGTTCTTTAAAACAGATACTTATAATCGGATTAAAAGAATGGTGCATGTAGTAATTATTCATGTAACTCGAAAGGTACAGGTTCACGTTAGGTGATTGGATGTGTGACGTATATATAAGAAATTAAAATGTAATAACTTAATCGCGGTCTAAAATGATATCAAAATTACGTTTATATAATTTGTGAACGACGGAGTATGAAAATGGTCATTGATATAATTTTATTGTATAAACCTTAATCGCGGTCTAATATGATATTGAAAATACATTTATATAATTTGTGAACGACAGAGTATGAAAACGGTCATTTGATATAATTTTATTATATAAACCTTAATCGCGGTCTAATATGATATCGAAAATACGTTTATATAATTTGTGAACGACGGAGTATGAAAACGGTCATTTGATATAATTTTACTATATAAACCTTAAAGTTAACAGTTGACATATGTAAACCTTATAATTTGATAATTGGCATATTTAACCCTAAACTTGTAATAATTACATTTTAAACCCTAAACTTTCATAAACTGTTATAATAAACCCTAATCTATAAATATTGACATTTTATATACTTTAATTTAATTAAATGGTAACTTTGACTACAAATGATTAATCTTACTAATTCGAGGAAACTTACTAAATATGAAAAGGTATTATTTTTAGAAAGCTGCTATAAACGGAATGTTACTAAAAATGGAAAGCCGACTAAAACGAGTAATCTGATTCAGAATAAGATATTAATCATTAGTCGATCATTAATTCGTGTAGATTTGCTGAAGAAGGAGTGATTTCCTATACTTATGTTATGGTGTGGTTCCGTTGGCGGTTTAAGGTACAGATATTCTGCCTTTTTAGTAAAGGCCTTCTTTCTCTCATGACTCTTTATTTTGATGTATGATTCTATCCCTTTTAAGCCATTGCTATGTTTCCCTTTGTCTGATTCGTATTTGATTGATCCAGTTTTGTTATGATTTGCTTGATATTTATTGTATGCTATAGTTCTTATCCTTATAGCATTCCTATGCCCTATTTGTTACCCATAATGTGATTAATTTGTAGCCAGTCATTGGGAGTCCATGGCCTTGCCACTGATGCACCAGTGGTATTGACACTATCTGTGGAGGTGGGTTTTTGTCCACAGCATTCCCTATTATGCTATAGCTATTCAGGCCTATATTTATTATTGTATATGTTTACTTAGTCTAGAGCTTTGTGCATATATATCAGTTTTGAAGGGGGCGTATGGATGCATCCTAGGTACTTTGTTTAGTATAATTTGGTAAGTGGACTTGTGTGTGTGCAATACACCCTATTTCACATTTGGTATATCGGAGTCTGCAGCTCCTATGTACACTATGATATATGTTTGTTGGGTATTCCTCTTAATTCTACTTTTCTGTGATCTTTATAATCCTGTCATCTCTATTGCGCTTAACTTATGCTTGCTTTATTTCATTTCCTTACACTTATTTTCATTTTTTTTCTTTGATTCATTTGATATTCCTTACCCGCATTCTATTTGATCATATTTATATGTTTCATATTCTTTGAATTCTATCTCAGCATGTTCGTTTGGACTTATGCCTTTTTCACCTTCGTTTTCCTTTTGTTATTAGTTTTCGTTTGTTTATATCTGTTCACTGGGCTTTTTAAGCTTATCCGCATTTCTTTTCCTGCGGCAGGTTTTAGAAGGAATCTGGGTTGAGGGAAGAGTGCTTAGGAGCTTTTAGTAGACTACACTATTGATAGTTTTCCATGGATTAGATTTGGGCTTAGACTTATTTTTTTTATCAGTTTGTATTTAGTTTGGAAGTTGTAATACTTAGATTTGCCTTGTAACCCTTGTATTAATAATGTATTTTCGTTTGCTTGTGTTCTGATTTGACCCCAAAATGTTACACTTTAGCCCTTTTCGGGTTGGAGTGTTACAGTTATAACACCCGTTAAATGAAAAACGTATATTAAGTTATACCCTAAGTATTTATATGATAAAAATTTTAACAATTGCAACCTAATAAACCTACAAGACTCATGATAAATAAATAAATAAAAACTATAAACCTATTTATACATAGGTCATCTACACGTTTAAATCACAAGGATATGGGCCGAATTTTCTTTAACTTGAGCATGCAAACTTATAACCAAGCTCAAGCCCAAAATAGTTAAATATGGTATGATTGTATCACACCCCAATTCACGGCAATCTTTGATTCGTAATAATCCATTCACACGTTTTCTCTTATTTCCTATAAACCGTATAACAACTTCTAAAACAAACCCTAAAAACAATCTCACACAAATACACGGCTGCCGTCATTTTCTTGGTCCATTCTCATTCGAAATCAAGGAGTACAAGGGTGATTTTGATCGTGGCTTGGTGTGCTTGAACGTGGACTGTTATTTCTGTTCGTGGGTTTGGAGTGCTGTGTTCGAAGGGTTGTTTCGGCTGGATTAGTGAGCATCCGACTCTTGGCTTTCTCTTGTTCATATCACGCTTCAAGGGTAATGTTTTCCACCTTGTTGTTTTCTGTCGCTTAAACCATCTAACAAATCATAATAAGATTCATGAAACCACACGCAAGATAACTAATAAGCAGCAACCTATTTAATCTATATATGTACGCATGTACGATGTTCATAAAATCAGTTTCGTCACTTGTTATCTTGGCTATGATCGACTGGTTGTTTTGCTTGGTGTTTGACTAGGAATAAGCACATAAAATCACAAATACTCACATAAAGTAACGAATGGGAAACTCTTAATATTCGACCTATGTGTTATTGGCATATTAACGTGTGATTACTTGACAATGTAACCTAAGATAATACTCTTTGAAGCTGCTATGAAATTGTATTTGAACAAGCTTTTGAATCTGTTTGAATCAGCTAAAAAGGATATGCATGTATACTCATAATATCTCTCATAAAATTACAAGTATCACCACATAAAATAACGCTTGAAAACCCTTACAAAGATCGACCTATATGTTGTATTTTGAACACATGATATAAGATGAAGTGAGCTAATGTTATGCCCTCTAAAAATCTGTATCGAATCTTATAGTAACAAGCTGGTCTTTTAATTGTTTCATGTCGCATGATATTAAAAAGGAGTGCGAGTCGTTTTCTCCAAATATGTTGTGGCATACACATCTATATATGAGATTAAGAATTCTAGTATGATAGGTATATCATGTTCTAAACTAAACTTGGTATATTGAGATAATATGTCCTCTTTCTTATCCGTCATAATAAGCGTTAGACCTGGTCGTTTAAACATGTTATGATCGCATTTATACATACGAAGGTGTACTAGTTTTCAAACCTGCATGTGGTGTTGTTTTGTAAACGTTTATTAGTAACATGGAATGATAAAATAATCTTGTTTCTTTGTTTATTTGTCGAATACGAGTATACGTTAATCTGGTATTTTCGAAACACCATATTTTAAACTTTGTCATGCGTGGTTATCAAAACATAATGAAAGAGATAATTGCATGTTAAAACCTAGAGATAATATAAACAAATGGAAATGGCTTGTGTAATCTGGTGTCGTTTTCTTTTTCTTCTTTCCCTAGTTTTATGCTTTATGATTTTTGGGTCGTCGCGGCATAATATTAAAATTGTGGGTACGTTAATATATTATATAAAATTTTAATGACGTGGTCTAAAATTATTATCTTAATATTAACTCTTTAAAATAAAGTTTAAAATAATTTTATTTGACTTTTAATATTTAATTTTGACAATTTACAATTTAGACCCCAAACTTATAATATTGACATTTAAGACATAAAATATTATGTTGGTCGTTTTAACCTTAATTATTATAAATAACCTTTAAATATTAATTTACAATCGCGGGAACTTACTAAATTTGGAAACTGACTAATTCAGAAAACCTGCAAAAATAGAAAGTTATAAAAAAATGGAAAGCATATTAAAAGAAGTGACCTAACTCATATGAACATTTGGATTTGGATTTTGTTTTGTAGTTCATTTGATTTTGCCTTGGGAACTTATGCATTTTGTTTAAGTCATTGGTTGACTTACTTTCTTTTGGTTATTTTTATGATAAGACTTTCGCTTGCATTTATATCTATTTGTATGTGATTTGTCACCATAATGTAGCATTTCTACCCTTGTCGGGTTGGGGTGTTACAACAGTGGATTAGTAGACTTTTACCACACTACAAAAATGTTCTTCCAAGTGTCATACAATTTGTTTCACAAATTCATTACAAGTTATTTTGTTACCATCGTACGTACTATTTCACAATTTCATACAACTCAACAAAATGTTCTGCTATTACCTTACAAACTATTTTTGCTACCAATTAATAAACTATTTCATTATCATGCAAATTGTTTTGACAAGTATTTTTCAAAGAGTGAGATTAAAACTACTTGACTTTGGGGAAACATAATACTATTTTATCAAAACCAAGCATCACATCATTTGTCCTCAATTATACATAGCCTGATCACCTATGTATAATTCAAGGAGAATCATGTCATGATGGAAACAAACATCCTTTCAAACTTATTAAAAACAATCTACATTCAAAACATCATAAAGTCAAAGATTTGTAAACTAAATAAACCATTCATAAATGTTTCTTTTATAAACATCCTATAGATATTGACACCATTCATCCTTCGCGAAATCAATAAATTGAGTTCCTTTATCAACAATCCATCTAGGAAAGACTTTCCATATCATTTACAAGGAGGATTCCTCGATACAAGAAAACAATGAAAGGATTACAGCACCACTAACCAGGACTAGAAGCATACAGTAAGACAATTCATAACTCAACAGAAATCCTAAGATACCACGAGACCATCCAAACCACCATCTCTGACCTAGTTGTCCAATTCTATCACTCAAAAGTACTAGCTAGATTGGGTTACAGGATCGAACACAATGTGAATGTACGCAAAGCAACACTATAGAAATAAACCAAGCCTCCTAACCGATACTGTAGAGCATTTTATTTAAACATGGCCTCATCCATACGCAAACTTCCCTGCAATGAGTTTTCACCAAGGACAATTGAGTTGAATTAAGGATATCAATATAGATTCCCCTAAGGAATTGTGTTCTCTAGAAATTCCAGATAACCCCACTTTCATACCAAGAAAGGGATCAAACCCGAACATATCTCCCCATCTACATGTGAAAACAGAACATACATTCGTCGACATAGTATCAGTTGATATTCACATATTGGCCAGTAGGATAACAATCTAAGACGTGATTCATTTCAGAAATACCTAAGTAAGATTTAATGCTTATGCTTGTAAGCTTTGCCTAAACATCAACCACGGTACTACATCAATATTATATATTTAGGGTTTGTGATTTGACAACAAAGAACATTGGAAAATTTGATAAAGGAAATTAGGAGAGACATCATCAATCAATTACAAACTTCAGTAATGGAGACCAAGCACCATAGGCAAAGAAAGACTCATGTCGTAGAATTCATTAGAACAAAACACAAGAAATCAAAACTGTTACCCATAATCTATCCTCTTCAATAACGCCCTTTTTGAAAGACTTAACATTATGGAATTAGTCACAGGATTCATTGTACCCATTTCAATTATCCCTGATAAAGGTAATCGAATCACCTCAGACTCCTAGCAATCATTTTAAGATTTTCTTCGGAACCCAATGAGATATAAGCACCGCCTATTGTCCTCAAATCAATGGTCAGAGCAAGAGGAAAATTCAAACATAGGAAGATATGCTCAGAGCATGAGTGATTGACCCTAGAAATGGTTGGACTAACCATTTGCCATAAATCAAATTCATTTACAACAATAGTTATCACACGAGCATATAGACTACACCATTTGAGGTACTCTATTGTTGAAGAGCCAACCATCTATTGACGGAATGAAATAGGAAAAAGCCCAACTCACTAGTCCAGTGCACATTCATGAAATAGCCAGGAATTTCCTACAAATCAAGAATCAGTTACAAGTTCGATAATTTGTAAACCCTTAGAATTTCAAGTTGGTGACAGGGTTATGTTGAAAGTTCTGCCTAAGAAAGGCATGATACAATTCAGAAAACACAGGAAGTTAAACTTGATATACAATGGACCATTCAATATATCAGACAGGGTAGGCCAGTGGCCTTCAGACTTGAGCCTTTGTCAAAGAACAGTAGGTTACACAAACATGCTTCACATTTTCAAATCCCAGGAAATGTCTTTCAGATGAGTCACTCATGATTCTATTGGAAGGAATCCAACCCAATGACAAACTTAAACCTTGTAGGAGAACCAATAGAAATCATGGACCGTGAGGTCAGACAATGAAACAGAGTCGAATTCCTATCGTGAAAGTTCGCTGGAATTCTCGAAGAGGTCCCGAGTTTACATGGGAACGGGAAGACCAAATGCGACTCAAATACCCACATCTTTTCACCGAGTCTATTTCAGAGACCAACACCAGCTGAATTCAGGGACTGAATTCCTTTTTGGGTGGGCAACTGTCACAATTCACAATTTCAGGTCATTTTCCTAAGTCTCGACAATTTTCTATTCACAGATTTCAATTCATCATTTACTATTCATCATTTCACAATTCATCATTTCACCTAAACTAGGTTTACGGGTGTTCATTTCGCGAAACCGTGGAGATTAAGTCGCGTGATCATTAGACATCATTCAAAAATGCATTTCATAGACTAGAGTTAGTCTACATTTCATCACTACATCATTTGCATACTATCCCACTCGTAGGATTTATATAATTTCAATTTACGTATATTTAATTTTTATTAAATAAATGATAACACGCGATCAATAATTATAAACAATACATCCGACACTTCCCACAATGGTTCTAATATATTTCTACACTCATTATAATATTACAAAAATTTTAAAAGTTATTTTCTCGATATTTTGGAAATTTATTTATTTTATATCATTAACGTTATTTAATTACGACGGTTTTCGTTATAATTAAACAAAAATTATTCAAACACCCAATACTTATACAAAATCTATTTTTATAATTTTTGTGACTTTATTAAGTCACGTTTAGTCCCGTTAAAATTTATTTTTAGTTAACTCGGTACCCGAAAACACTAAAACCACAAAGAATATACATCAAATGTACACTAATCCAACAATTGTTTACACAACATCACATTCTCACCCACCCTTCCTCTCATTTCAGCCTTCCCACCCCACATATCCCACTCAAATCCATTTTAATTGGAGCTAAACCCACCACTAGCTACTATATATAGAAATTCCTTGCCAAACTTCATTTTCACATGCAATATTAGATCAAAAAAATAAATATCCTCTCATTCTTTTCTTGTTATGATCGACCAAGAGCAAAACACAAAGAAGAATCCATCATTTTTTTTTTAAAGATCAAGTGTTATCCAAGTTATATTAGTGCTTCTTGTTAGAGTTTTGAAATAAAAACTCAAGAAGTAATTAGGTTTTGATCATTAAATCCTCTAATCTTCAAGTAAGTCTTTCAAACTATTTTTCATAACATTTCAATGTTCATATAATGCTTATATCATTTATTCTATAACATGCAAATAAAATGTAATTGGTACCACTCTATATATTTTTCTTTTATATAATTTTTTTGAGCTAGAAATTAATTATAAGAGATTGTTGGTGAAAAAGCTTGATTGATGATGTTAGGGAACCCATGACACCCTAAGAAGGTGGAATGGTAGTTTAAGGGAATTTGTAAAGTTGTTGGAGTTGGATTGAGACAATAAACAAAATAGAAATAGCATTTTTGAAACAATACAATCAAGGCTGTCCATTTTTGTAAATTCCAGAAAACTCAGTAGACCTTGGATAATTTTTGATTGGAGAAACAGAAAATACACTTAAAAACGAAACCATGGCCGCTTGAACGGATAAAAACGGACTTACGACAAAAAAGTTATGCCAAAAACAAGATTATATATCTAATAGACATTTTCTGAAAATAGTGTGCTGATGCACGATTTTTATCGGATAAAATAGGACACTAGTCATTAATAAAATGCACTAACTTATTAAAAATTCACTAGTTCACTATAATATGAATTCATGGATATATAGAATGTAGAAAATGAGTTTATAACGACCGAGATATTCGCATTTATAACCCGATAGCTCTATATATTTTTTACAGCCTCTATTAGAAATATATATTCTACGTACTAAAAACTATATTTTCAAGCAACGACAATGGAGAGCCGCATTTCTTACCCGTCGAAGCACGTACGATCAAAGGTTTATTAATACTATTATTAGATATTATTTCAAGGTTTTCGAAACGCCAAATTCTAACACCAACTTTTTTATACACAATATTGCATGACTAGTTTTACGACG
The DNA here is from genome assembly GCA_030686995.1 of Artemisia argyi. Classification (NCBI taxonomy): domain Eukaryota; kingdom Viridiplantae; phylum Streptophyta; class Magnoliopsida; order Asterales; family Asteraceae; genus Artemisia; species Artemisia argyi. Next base: position 171,696,068 of record CM060701.1, on the reverse strand, counting down.
CTAGTTGGACATATTTTTCCAAGTTATGAGAAAACATTAAATTTCAACAATAACAATTATTTTCAAATTACGAGTGGTATAGATATCATGTGCATGTATATTCACTACATCAATTTATAATCTAAATTAGATTATATTCATTCATATTAGGTTGCGACTAGTGTTCGCGCCTTGTTGCCACATCCATTACATATTCATTGTTCCATCACTACAGGTGAGTTTTCATAGCCCCGTTTTCAATTCAATATTTTGATTTCAAATCCCACGGGGGAGAATATATTGCATCATTATTTTTATACGGGCCTAAGTATCAAATCATATGTACATTGCTTAAGTTACCTAGCTGCCTTGTTAAAGTCCCCTATTTATTTATCATGGACCGTTAATTATGCATAAGCGAGAGTGAGTGGATAGAACTATTGAGGGTGACACCTCCATCCGTGGTAGTTATACCAACAGTCAAACGGATGCATTTCATTTCTGTCATATTAGAGTGTTTGGCAGAACACTCTGGAGGGGCATATACTTCATCAGTCTAGCTTCGGGGTCATGATCTTAAGGGCTATTGTACTATTTTTATTTTTCACGTGACTTTTGTCATGCACTTATTGTTGGACCCTTTTACTTAGTTAAGGTTAACTACAAAGTTAATCTAACCAAGTTCCATGGTATAGCAAAGTATTGATTAATTATAAAAGCAAATAAACGTAAAAGATAAGACACAAAGTTTTTCAACGTTTAATTCTTTATTAGAAATTAATCAAAAGAATTATACCCAAGTATTTGCGGAACAACACTTGGGATTGAAATGACAAGTATGGTGTACTCCTCACTAAACTCAAACTAAGTTTGAGTGACAACTAAGATCCTGCTGAGCTAACTCAGGGATTGTGTTGTTCTTTGGAGAGGGTAAAGATTTGGTTTGTGAATGTCTAAGCATTAAGTGCACAAACGTAATCTTTACCTCTCTCACTTATTCTCTATTTATACACAAGTAATTTCTAACACATACCTAATGGACAAAGACTACAAGACAATATTACATCATCCTACATTGAACAAAATACATAGGTATTCTGTCCCTGCTACAATTGGCTATAAGTAGTAAAGGACAAGGATGCTTTCTGGTCTTCAGTGTTGACACAGTTCTTGGTATTATACTCATTCAGGGAAAGTTGACCTTTGCATGATAAGGACCATCCCTTATCCATTCAAACTCATCCCGCCTAATCCCGCCTTTACTTCAGTCTTCATATCTTCAGTCTTTGTTCACTCAGTGATCTTAGTTAGTGAGGAGTTATGGAACTCAGTGAGTTATTGTCATCCCTCACTAAGTCCATCATCCTCTTCTTTGGCTCAGGTATCATTCACTGAGAACCGCCTCACTGAATGGTGAACCTTTCTTCATAGATTCGCCCTGAGCATCTTGAGGATGACTCACTGAACAACTATGCATTCAGTGACTTGTTTGGTGTTCTCAGGTATGAAACACTTAGGATATTTTATGTTCAAATCCTGGATTAAGGAGTTTAGGTTTTAACAGACCCAACAATCTCCCCCTATTTGGATATACAAATAACTTGAGTGTTTTCAAGGTTTTGTGAGAGATAGCAAAGGTATTATCTCTACAATCCTGAATTACTACGTATTGTTTAGGACACTGAATGTTAAACAAAACATCAATATTATTCATAATTTTTACAATCCTAAACAAAACAAAGTAAATAAAGATAGTTGGTGTTGCAGACATGCTCAGGCTTCAGAACTTCAGACCTATGGCTTCAAGTTTGGCTCTCTTAGTATTCAATAGGTGTTTATCAGGATGCTCTTTGATTTTGTTCTTCAGGTCATGACAGAATCTTGCATTAGCCTCATTCTTGATGGGATTGGCCATGAAAAAGTATCCTGCCATTGTCTTGACTCCAGCATGATCAATGTCAGCCCATCTTTGGAAGGCTGGATCTCCAAACTCATCTGTGAAGAAGAGGCCTCTCTCAGGTTGCTCAATGACTAAATTGTTCAAAAATGTAACTCCTTTAGGGAGGGCTCTGTTGCAGTTTAGACCCGGAGCACTGACTTCTGGTTCAGTCTCTATCTTCTTCCTTTTCCTTTTAGAGGACTGAGTAGGAGGAGCCTGAATAGCAAGTACTGATGCTGGTAGCAATGAAGGGATCCCAAGTTCCTCATGCTTCTTTGCCAACAGATCATACCTGATCCTGAGGGATTTCATTAGGTTCTTGACAACGACATTGTTCTTCTTTGCAATGATTGGACCAAGTTCATCAAGCTCAGTGATCCCAAAGTCAACAAATATGAAAGGATCATGAACTTCAAAGTGTCGTTTGTCCTGACCTCTGTAGACACTGAGAACAACAGGTTTAGAGTTTTGGTGAATCTTGACATCAGTGATAGGTTCTGGGTTCAGTCTCTGTGTCATGATCCAGGTATACTTCTCAATGTTTTGTTGCCTGATTTCAGCAGATCTCTTCAGTTTGGCTTCCCTCTTTTCTTTTAGAGCCATCAAGGCAGCATCCTAAGCCTTTTTGAACTTTTCACCACCTTCTCTATGTGCAAGGTCCTAAGGCTTCAGTCCAATAGTTGTGGCTTCCTCATTAACTACCTCAATGAGGGTAGCCTTGCTTGCCTGTTCCTCCAAAGCTACTTTCCTTAGTCTTTCCACTTTATCCATGTGAGCTTGGATTTCATCTTCAGTCATCATGTATGTAACACCATTCATTTGAAAAGGAATCCTGACAGGTGCATCAGGGTCCGGTCTAATGACTGAAGAAGCAGTAACCAATGTAGTTGTAGGCTCAGACACAATAGTGAGAATGCCTTTTCCCTTATTTGTCTAGATTGATGGTTGAGTGGTTGTTTCAGGAGATTGGAAGGATGAGATTGGAGTGGCTTCAACTATGCGCTCCCCCTCAGTCTGAGAGGAAGGTTGACTTGTGGAGGTATCAGGAACTCCTGTTTATGGGACTTCAGTGGTTATCTCCCCCTCAACTGTTGCCGCAGCGTCAGTGAGAGCAAGAGTTTGTGCCACTAAAGGACCCTTGAAGGCCTGGTAAAGTTCTGAGAGCATGTTTTTAATGTCAGCAGTGTCCTTCTGAAGTGTAGACACTTTGGCATCCAGTGAAGCCTGAGATGACTCAATGGCAGACATCCTTGGCCCAAGATTCCAGGCCAAGGAGTTTGAAGACTTAGCCCAAGCAGCCAAGTTTTTCTCCACGAGGCTGAGGGATGAGCAGATGGACACCACTGAAGAATTGAGACCCTGAAGATTTGCAGCCTTTAGCCTGAAGGATTTTCTTTTTGAGTTCAGGATCATCTTTGACAGACTCTTGAATGGTAGAAACACTCTTGGTAATGTGGCTGAGCGTTTCGTTGAACTTGCTAAGGTGTCCATTAAGAGTAGTCAGTTTGAATGCAACATCAGCCTATTGTTCGAAAGTGTTATCATGATAGGCTTCAACTGAGTCCCTGAGGTTGCAGTAGTGAACAGCCTGCTCAGTGTGCATGTCAAACACATCTTTAGTGATATCATTGTAGATGACTTTGCAGGCCTTTTTCAGAAACTTCATCAGCTTTCTTTCAGTGAAGGGCCTGGAGTTATCATACTTGGCAAATTTGTCAGGAGAGGAAGATTCTGGTACATTTTATTGGTGAGCAACAGGAGACAGAAGATATTGGTCAGTGGCTGTTGCTTCAGTATCCATATCATCACCAGGTTCATAGAACTCTACCTCACTGACTTTGCTATCATCATCATCAGAGTCAAGAACAGCCTGAAAAGTAGCCACTGAGTCTATCTGCAAAAATGGGTTAGTCGGCTCCTCTTCATAAGAAGACTTGCCTTGGTTATGGTCGCTCCCTGACCCCTCAAATCCAACATACTGGGTTTTGTCTGTCTAGTCCTCAGGGTCAGTTTGCGAAGTATGAGCAGCTCCGTGAGGGGGTGTAGGTTCCATATCAGCGGGTGGTTTTAATCCCCCTGAGTCTTTGTCCCCTGTGACTCCTTCAGACACTGACGGGTGTGCTTCAGTGTCATCATTAGGAATCAATGAAATGTTAAGGCCCCCCGTTCCAACAGGCTGGTTGATGAGTGCTCAAACACTCATCATTTTTGGTCAAATCTGAACTGCAAAACATACAAAAACACTCAGAAATGCATCAAAATACTAAAAATATTTCAAAATTGTGTTTTATATGTTTTAGATGCAAAATGAGCAAAAACAAATGAAAAACGTACAAAGTTTGCAAAATTGGCAGTTTTAGTCCCCCAACTTTCAAAAATTGGCAAAAATAGTCCCTAAGCACATATTTGAAAAGAAAAGTCACCAAAGGTCCTTTTGAAATCATAAGTTTTCATATTTAGTCCTTTGGTGAAAAATCTCAAAAGTTTTGGAAATTTGCAAATTAGTCCCTAGAGTTTCAAATTTTGGCAGAATTGGTCCCTGGTGGGAATTTTTGAAAGAAAAATCATTCAGGGTCCTTTGGAAAATGAAACTTGGCAAGAAATGCCCTTGGATAAAAGTTTTGACAAAATGACAAGAATGGTCCTTTAACTTTGAAAATTTGCATAATTGGTCCCCGGGAAATTTAAATTTGGAAAGCATCAAATATTGGTCCTTGGGTTATCAAAACATGGCAAGTGTGGTCCTTATTGTTACTTTGGAAAGATTACATTTCAGTCCCTCATGTTTTTGGTAATTACAAAGTTGGTCCTTGTGGTATTTTAAAGTTACAACCAAATGGACCCTTCTATTTATTATTACCCAACACCAAATACAAACATAACCTATCCAAGCCCACCCCTTATTACCCCAAGCCCACCAAACCGGCCCAACCCCTAAACTAATAAACCTGGTCAAACGACCAGGTCAAACCAACCATCTTCAACCCCTTCCCCCCCAAACCTGCTCCATGATTCCTGCATCCATGCCCCCCCTTCCCACCAATTTTCTCACCAACCTCACCCCCTTCCATTAATAATCTCACCCTCCCCATTAATTACATCTACTTGTCAAACCAACCCCCACTCAAACTCCCAACACCTTTTCTCGCCAAAACCTTAATCAACGGCTCAGATGAAATAAGCCCATCCAATGGTCCAAAATGAAGTGGGATTTGACCTGTTGACTGCCAAGGCTTATAAAAGTAAAGAAAAGAAGGGAAGCAAGTAGTTAGTGAGTAGAATTAGTATAACTTAGTTTAGTTTTAATTCATAGATAGTGTAATTTCAGTTTCAGTTGTGTTTTTCAGCTTAAATCATTTGTAATCAAGTTATTTAGTGTAATTTGAACCTTTGTTATTATTAAATCCAAGTTTATTTCTCAAAACTCAGTTTATGCAATTTTTACCTTAAAAATCTAATTTATCTTTGAATTTGTTAAAACTGGTTGTTAAGTATTCAAACAAGCTCATTTCAGCTTACTTATAAGCTTTATTAAGTGTGTAAAGGTATTGGAATCAGTTTAGCTAATCACTACTAAAAACACTCAAAAATTCAAGAAAAATAGTCTAAATTCAAAAATACAAAAAGGAAATAGAGGAAGCAATGGAATCTGTGGATTTCGGATTTTTATGGGTATAGTGTCTCATGGGAGACCTTAGGTGGTGATGTGATACCTTGCTTCTCATGTTTCAGATGTGAATCATATGTAAGTCATAAACTCAAATTTTGCATACCCTTGTTCTAGGTGTTATCTGTGCTCAATTATTGGTTATTTGGTTTTTATTTAGTATACTTAACTTATTTATAGTCTTAATCAGTAGTGTTAGCTTTAAAAATCTTTGGTTGCATAGTAATCAAGTTCATTAGGGAGTGTTTGGCACAGGGGAGTACCCTGTGCATTTGTGGTATTTAGTGACTACATCTTGTCTATACACATCACTTTAGGTTCTATTAGGATAGTATAAGCATAAAAAAGGGTGTGTAGTTTGGAAAAAGTCAAATCTCATTACAATCTTACATATTTATGCCTCTGTTAGCAGTTAGGTTATATCATCATGATCATAGGTACATATTTAGCTAACATAACATAGATTAGCTTCATTTTAGTATAACATTGCATAAACAATCATCTAGGAGTCATTTAAATTGAGCAAAGTCAAAGTTCCAAATTTTCATTAAAAGGTCAAATTGCATTAGCAGAAAATCTCAAAAGTGCTAGTAATTGTTTTAAATTTTGTGTTTGTGTTCATGGATTGAAACTTGTTTCTAGTTGAAGTATCCCAGCTCAAATTTATGGTCCCATTGTCCCTTTATTTTTAAGATTTTTTCTGCGAGCCCCATTCCCCTCCAAAGTAAGCTGTAGGGGGAGGTCATCCCCTGCACCAACAGCTTCACCCCACACCACCACCTTTGTGGTGGTTTCTGGCCACCACAGTGGTCCCACATGCCAAAACTTTGTTCCATTCAACCCCCTCCTATTCCTCTCTCAATATTGACCTTTAGTTTGACCTAGGAACCTGTGGACCCCACCATAAATCCTCTTGAGTTTCTGTCCCATTTTCAGTTAAGCACCAAGAATCCAAGTGCTTATTTAAGTGCTTATTTGCTTATCCTGTGGACCCCAATGGCTTTTTATTGCTTAAACATGTTCACTTAACCCATTGTAATCAGAATTAACCTTTGTGGGTCCCACTCAAGCTCATTTGAGCTCAATTTCCTTTTTGGTCAACTAAAGTCAACTGTGGAGCAAATAAGCTTCCACAGTGCTTATTTTTATGCTACAAAAAAGTTGTTTTTACAAAAGTTGTTAGTTTTTAGTTGTAAAATAGTTTTGTTAAGGAAAAATTCCAGAAAAGTCAATTTAATTTTAAGTGATAGTTTCTATTTAATGTAATTTATATTTTAATTTTCATTTTTAAATTTTTGTTAAGCACTTGTTAATTTTATAATTTTGTTAATTTCCTTTCATACTAAAGTAATTTTAATAATTTTATCAGATTTTTATTTTATCATTTGGTATTTATTAAATTTAATATTAATTTTATTAATTATTAATTAATATTAAGTATTAAATAGCATAATTAGTTTTTATTAAGTAAAACCTAGTTTTTATATTTTTTCTAGCTTTTATATGTTATAAAATAATTTTAGGAATTTTTCCATAATTTTCTAAGTCATTTAGGTATTATTAGTAATTTAAATTAGTTTAAATAGTTTAATTAAGATAATTAGTTTTTAATTACTAGAAAATCCATAAAAAGACAAAAATATTTATTTTTAATTTTTATACTTTATTCAAGTTCATTTTAAGGTTTAAAAATTATTTTTTCAAGTTTTTAGTTTAATTTGTAGTGTTTATCATTTTTAGTTTATTTAAATTAGGTTTAAATAACTTTTTAAATAGTTTTAATTAATTAAATAGTATTTAAATATTAAAATAATCATTTTAATAATTTCATTTTCATTTTAAATTTTCTTTTTATTTTAAGTTTGTAAAAGTGTCATTTTCACCCCTGGGAGTTTTCAGATTTCATTTTTCACGTTTTATTTTGTACGTTTACGTTATTTAAAACGTGAACGTTCGCGTTTTTAGGTTTTGAACGTTTCTGGTTTTTCAAACTTTACACTCTTGTTCATATAGCTTATTTAAGCTATTTTCTTGTAGATTCCTTAGTTCAGATCAATCACAAACCCCTTTTTATCCAAATTCACCGGATCACAAACCCGTTTGATAACCATCACACCTCGTTGGGACATAACGACCCGGGGAAACCACTATATTCCGCGGAGCATTGACTCTAGGCAGTTTGACCTAGTTGACCATCCTTTGGTCAATATAGGTTGACCGTTTGGAGCCAATCAATTTTTGGCGCCGCTGCCGGGGAGGTTGTGCGCGTTTTTCTAAAAAATGGTTTGCTGATTAGTGTTTTTAGAATTCAATCCTTTGTAAATTTCCCATCCTTGTTCATATTATCTTATTATTATCATATAAAAACAAAACCGTTCCCGAAAATATTTTTAACTCAGTTTTCAACGAACACAAAAAACACAAAAACATTTTCTTTCTTATTTGTACAAAAATGTTTATCCAAAAATCCAAAAACATTCACTTTTACCCTCTCACATCTTTGATTCTTCATCCCTACCCCTCCCAAACCTTTTGATTCTTTCTATGTCTCACCCACACCTTCTTGTTTGCCATTGGTGTGGTAATCCTTATAATGGTGGCAATTGCCCCAGCTGTGGCATGGTAGAGTCAGGAAACGGGTCTGTCTATAACTAGAATCCCTATTCCTACCATGACACGACTAATTCATTCCATCAGTTACCACACCATGAGACTCAACAATTTTACTGTTGTGAGTACTGTGGTGGTTCACATTTCAGTTTTGATTGTCAATCGGGAAACACGCTTGTCTATGAGCAGTTTCCTGATAACAATTATAACTCAAGCACATACAACTCACAGCCACATCAGTTTCACTGTTGTGATTACTGTGGAGGTCCACACTCTAGTTCGGATTATCAAACAAGGAATCCATATCCTTGTAACAATTTCGACTATTCGTTTTCAGACCCACCTCCACAGTACCATATGATTCATACAACTCCTCATGATACTGAGCAAGACCTTTTGTTAAAGGCTCTTGATATATTGAAAGAACTTAAGGAGGAGTTGGTTACTACATCGTTTCAAGACTCTCGTGAGAAATCTATGGCAGAATTACTTGCTGAGGAACGAGATGCTAGAAACGAATTGAGCTTGGAAGAATTACTTGTCTTAGAACAAGTAGCTATAACACGTGCCAAATTTTGTAAAGCTGCTCTTCTCGACTGTGATGATGATAGTCATAATGAAGACACCCTTGATATCCTTCAATTTTATAAGGGTTCGTCAGATTCATCATTTGTGATTCCTTCCATTGAAAAATCAGGGAGAAAATAATGAGACGGGGAAATTACTAGCAGAAGATCAAATGGAACTTGTACAATCCATGAATGCTAGCTCCTCTCATCTCCCTCAGCCGATTGTTATCACACCCGAAGTTCACACTCACTCTCTTAACATGGGGGATGAGCATCTTAGCACTGTTCCTGATAAGGAATCGGACGAATTAATAAAGTCTAGTGATGAGATCCTTGTCCCAATCCCAGGAGAGTCACAGGGAACTTTTGATCATATGTGTGATTTACTTTCCCCTCTTGAGTGTCCAAACGATCATTTTGAGACTTTCTCAGATTTTAATGATGATTGTACATCTTATGGAGACATCGAGTATGTTGAGGCATCAGTTCCACATTCTGATGCTGATCATCTTCTTGAGGAGTTCGCCGACGAACTTACTCACATCAATCCACTTTCATTGGAAAGTGATGATGGTCTCCTTGACTTTGAAGCCGATATAGGAGAAATTGAAAGTCTCCTATATCATGATCCGTCACTCACTTCTGATCCCAGCAGTCCAATAGAGAATGTTAATTTCTTTGTTCCCGAAACATTCAATACTACTTTCACCAATCCTCTATTTGAATTTGAATCTGAATTCACTTTGATTTCTGATAATCCAATCTTTGGTATTCGGAATGAGGATTGTGATGAGTCTATTCCGGAACATGAATTCACAGATTCACATCTTGTGAATAATTCTCTTCATGAGGAGTTCTCCGGTGAACTCACTCATCATATTATGACTCCTCCGGAGTTTGATAGCCCGGGGGGAGATGCACTCAATCATGAGAATTTGCAAATTCCCACCCACCCTCCCGGGATATTTTTGAGCTTAACCTTTGAAATTCAAATTCAGGCTAATGAGCCTACTCTCGAGGAAGATGATCAAATCATGATTTTCATCATGGTTTTCTTCTTTTTCTTCACCTATAAGGTGACTTCTTCTCTTCTTCACTCCTTCGGGAGTGAGGATACCATCTTTGATCCTGGCATTTTCATTTACCATTATCTTGAGCCGGGATTATATCTCATCGGTGTGGAACTTTCACGTGCTTCAAATGTTTGTCCAAACATCTTAAATGAAAGTCCGATTGAGATTGTTTCTTCCACATCATGCTTCCCCATGGACAAATGAATTCGGGGTCGAGTCAAGCTAGCGACTCGGTAAACAAAAACAGTAGCATGCTTATAGGGTTTTCACCCTAAGTGTGGGGGAGTTACCCCCACTGTGGTTACTTATGAAGTGAAAAACAAAATGGTGTCTTCCACATTTAGCTTGTAATGTTGCCCTTTTACGTTCAAAGAGTCGGCATAATAGCCGGGACTTTGAATATTGAGGACAATATTCATGCTAACTGTGGGGGGGGGGGGGGGGGGTATTCTAGCGAATTTTATCATATTTTACTATCTTATACCCCCGTTTTTGGCCAAAATTTCAAAAATTTTTAATTTTTTTTCACTAAAGTTCAAATTTTTTTGCGGTTATCAGTCCGCCATGTCTAAACGACAAAAGGATTGGCTAATCCATGAGCAAACGGCTCTTGGTAAAGATATCTCAGATCCGTTTATGGCTTGCAATTTGCCTAAAATTGTATGGTACCTCAACTCGCCATATCCTAAAAAGCGAATGAGTTGGCTAGCCCGCAAGATTATGGCTTGTGGTAAAGGCAGTGGAAAAACCATAATTGGTAATCAGCTCACCAAGATGTTGACTTTGTCCATCAAGAGTTGGCTAGTCCAGAAGCAAACGGCTTTTGGTAAAGACTAATCAAATCCGTTGATAGCTGGTGGTTTGCTCAAAATCACATGGTTATCAGGTGGACCATAGTTCTTACTTGAATCGATACATCTGGCTACTCCAGAAGTAATGGCTTTTGGTAAAGGATTTAAAATCCATTAATTTTCAAAACAGTTTATTGCTAGGGATTGATGAGTGCTCAAACACTCATCATTTTTGGTCAAATCTGAACTGCAAAACATACAAAAACACTCAGAAATGCATCAAATACTGAAAATATTTCAAAATTGTGTTTTATATATTTTAGATGCAAAATGAGCAAAAACAAATGAAAAACGTACAAAGTTTGCAAAATTGGTAGTTTCAGTCCCCCAACTTTCAAAAATTGGCAAAAATAGTCCCTGAGCACATATTTGAAAAGAAAAGTCACCAAAGGTCTTTTTGAAATCATAAGTTGTCATATCTAATTTATCTTTGAATTTGTTAAAACTGGTTGTTAAGTATTCAAACAAGCTCATTTCAGCTTACTTATAAGCTTTATTAAGTGTGTAAAGGTATTGGAATCAGTTTAGCTAATCACTACTAAAAACACTCAAAAATCCAAAAAAATAGTCTAAATTCAAAAATGCAAAAAGGAAATGGAGGAAGCAATGGAATCTGTGGATTTTGGATTTTTATGGGTATAGTGTCTCATGGGAGACCTTAGGTGGTGATGTGATACCTTGCTTCTTATGTTTCAGATGTGAATCATATGTAAGTCATAAACTCAAATTTTGCATACCCTTGCTCTAGGCGTTATCTGTGCTAAATTATTGGTTATTTGGTTTTTATTCAGTGTACTTAACTTATTTACAGTCTTAATCAGTAGTGTTAGCTTTAAAAATCTTAGGTTGCATAGTAATCAAGTTCATTAGGGAGTGTTTGGCACAGGGGAGTACCCTGTGCATTTGTGGTATTTAGTGACTACATCTTGCCTATACACATCACTTTAGGTTCTATTAGGATAGTATAAGCATAAAAAAGGGTGTGTAGTTTGGAAAAAGTTAAATCTCATTACAATCTTACATATTTATGCCTCTGTTAGCAGTTAGGTTATATCATCATGATCATAGGTACATATTTAGCTAACATAACATAGATTAGCTTCATTTTAGTATAACATTGCATAAAAAATCATCTAGGAGTCATTTAAATTGAGCAAAGTCAAAGTTCCAAATTTTCATTAAAAAGTCAAATTGCATTAGCAGAAAATCTCAAAAGTGCTAGTAATTGTTTTGAATTTTGTGTTTGTGTTCATGGATTGAAACTTGTTTCTAGTTGAAGTATCCCATCTCAAATTTATGGTCCCATTGTCCCTTTATTTTTAAGATTTTTTCTGTGGGCCCCATTCCCCTCCAAAGTAAGCTGCAGGGGGAGGTCATCCCCTGCACCAGCAGCTTCACCCCACACCACCACCTTTGGTAGTGGTTTCTGGCCACCACAGTGGTCCCACATGCCAAAACTTTGTTCCATTCAATCCCCCTCCTACCCCTCTATCAATATTGACCTTTAGTTTGACCTAGGAACCTGTGGACCCCACCTTAAATCCTCTTGAGTTTCTGTCCCATTTTCAGTTAAGCACCAAGAATCCAAGTGCTTATTTAAGTGCTTATTTGCTTATCCTGTGGATCCCAGTGGCTTTTTATTGCTTAAACATGTTCACTTAACCCATTGTAATCAGAATTAACCTTTGTGGGTCCCACTCAAGCTCATTTGAGCTCAATTTCCTTTTTGGTAAGCTAAAGTCAACTGTGGAGCAAATAAGCTTCCACATTGCTTATTTTTAAGCTAAAAAAAAGTTGTTTTTACAAAAGTTGTTAGTTTTTAGTTGTAAAATAGTTTTGTATAGGAAAAATCAAGAAAAGTCAATTTAATTTTAAGTGATAGTTTCTATTTAATGTAATTTAAATTTTAATTTTCATTTTTAAATTTTTGTTAAGCACTTGGTATTTTTATAATTTTCTTAATTTAGTTTCATACTAAAGTAATTTTAATAATTTTCTCAGATTTTTATTTTATCATTTGGTATTTATTAAATTTAATATTAGTTTTATTAATTATTAATTAATATTAAGTATTAAATAGCATAATTAGTTTTTATTAAGTAAAACCTAGTTTTTATATTTTTCCTAGCTTTTTTATGTTATAAAATAATTTTAGGAATTTTTCCATAATTTTCTAAGTCATTTAGGTATTATTAGTAATTTAAATTAGTTTAAATAGTTTAATTAAGATAATTAGTTTTTAATTACTAGAAAATCCATAAAAAGACAAAAATATTTATTTTTAATTTTTATACTTTCTTCAAGTTCATTTTAAGTTTTAGAAATTATTTTTGCAAGTTTTTAGTTTAATTTGTAGTGTTTATCATTTTTAGTTTATTTAAATTAGGTTTAATTTACTTTTTAAATAGTTTTAATTAATTAAATAGTATTTAAATATTAAAATAATCATTTTAATAATTTCATTTTCATTTTAAATTTTCTTTTTATTTTAAGTTTGTAAAAGTGTCATTTTCACCCCCTGGGGGTTTTCAGATTTCATTTTTCACGTTTTATTTTGTACGTTTACGTTATTTAAAACATGAACGTACGCGTTTTTAGGTTTTGAACGTTTCTGGTTTTTCAAACTTTACACTCTTGTTCATATAGCTTATTTAAGCTATTTCCTTGTAGATTCCTTAGTTCAGATCAATCACAAACCCCTTTCTGTCCAAATTCACCCGATCACAAACCCGTTTGATAACCATCACGCCTCGTCGGGACATAACGACCCGGGGAAACCACTATATTCCGCGGAGCATTGACTCTAGGCAGTTTGACCTAGTTGACCATCCTTTGGTCAATTTAGGTTGACCGTTTGGAGCCAATCACTGGTGCTGGCCTTTCGAAGATTTAGGGGCCGCCACTCCCTGAGACTCTGGTTGTGATGTACCAGAGATGTTAGTAGGATAAGTGGAAGGTACTCCTCTACCAGCGGGTTGTATGTTTCCCTCTGGATCTTTGGGGGTAGTCGTGTGGACCAAGGGCACTGACTGTGATTTGTCAGTGACCTTCGTTGTCCCTGGGGGTGGTGGAGCCTGGTCAAGGGTGACATTTTTGGGCTTAGGTCTTCTTTTTGGCTTAGAAGCATGTGTCCTTGAAGCCTCAGGGCCCTGTGCCTTGGGTTTGGTTTTTGGCACAGTCTGAGACTTCCCTGTCCTCTTAGGAGGGGAAGGTGGGTACACTGAGTCCCTTTGGTTGTTTATGGCAACCATATGGGCCGTCAATTCAATGTTTGAGACTGAGGATATATCTTTTGAAAAATTTGAAGAACTCAGGATGGCTGGTAAAGAACTTAAGTGTTCATCCTGAGTGTAGTCACAACCCAGTAACCTTTGAAGAGCACATGAGATAAACCTAGGATATGACACATAGTGTAGCCTAGTTTTATTCAGTAGTTTGGTTACAAGATCACCATAAATGATCTCTCCAATGTCGAAAGTGACCCCGTTCATTAGGCAATAGGCCATCATCATTTGAACAGAATTAATCTGTTCAGTGGATGAATGGTTCCCACCGAGAACCTGAATCACAAAAGTGAACAGGATCTTCCAAGCCATGGGAAAAGAGCTCTTGGTGACAGGGGACGTGTCCAAATATTTTGGATCCAAAGCAATTTTTTCTAACCCTGATTTGACATTACTTGGGTCAGGCTGTGCAACATATTTTCCATTGTTATAATCAAGTCCTGTTGCTGAGCAAAAAGTTTTCAAATCCAGGACAAATTTTCTTTTCCCATTTAAAACAGAGAAGCTGATGAGAAATTCCTTGAGGGGCCCGAGTTCGTTCTCATCAGCACTGGGTGTCGGGTCAATGGCCTGAGCAGTACACCAGAACTCCCTAAGGAGGTGATGATACTGAAAGTAGGGTGTTGATGTGAAGGCATTTTTCAAAGGACAGTTGTACAAAAATTTCATTGTTTCTTTGTAGGCAGGAACATTGGTTGGGTGATTAAAGTTGCCTACAACATTGTTTGTTTTAAATTGTACATCAGCCAGAGTCATTTTTACCCATTGAGGTGCAAGCATGATTCCTTGGTCTTCTGCCATTTTTAGGTCAAGAAAAGGTTTTGAAAGTTTTTTTTTATGGCAGAATATCACACACCAGATGAATCACAAGTTAAATCTAACTTGTTTCTTGTTGTGAAATGTGTGATATTGTTATTAAGATGTTTGCCAACAGGAAGGATTTCTTGTTACAAATTTCTTAACCAAGAAAGAATGTTTTGAAAATACCTTTTATTTTTTCTTTGAAAAGATTACACACAACTTTGCAATGGAGAAATTTTTTTGTAGAGTTTCTTTAAGAAATTTTGTGTGTGTGTTTTGTGATTTTGGAAAGGGGTATTTATAGAGGGTGAGGAATACCATTGGTCAGAAATTTTGAAAATAAAAATGAAGAACCGTTTTGGGATCCGAATTAAATGCCACCACTCCACATACCCAAGTTTTTCGCAACTGTCGAGGTAAACAGTGCAAATAGCCTACACAAAATGCACTTTTGCAGACATGATGTCACAAAAATATCAAGGGATATTATTTGTGAGGGAAGGCATTAAATGCCAAGTGGGATGTTGATGTGTAAGTGGGGGCTCAGGTATGGATGCCAGTAAGGCAGAGACATATATTCCTATATTAAATAGAAAGTTCAGTTACCAACCTAGGACATTTACTAACTAGATACTTGAAGCATTTAGTTATGCATTGAATTGCATTAATATAATGTCCTGAGCCCCCTGAATGAGAATTCATTCAGTGTGAATTATATTGGGTAAGGAGTCTAGTGAGTTACGATCTCAAGGTGTGAAGCTCCCTGTGAGTGATTTTGGTGATGTTGAAGGGTTTTACTGAGGAAGGTTGATTATCAGGGGATAAGAATATACACCATGTAAGATATCTCAATCAGTGATCTGATTATCAATATCTAACATGCCTAGTTCTGCTTTCAGCCTAGTGAAAGTAGGTTCATCCAAAGGTTTAGTGAAGATATCTGCTAGCTGATACTCAGTGGGAATGAAGTGTAATTCAATATCACCTTTCATGATGTGATCCCTGATAAAATGATATCTGATATCAATGTGTTTTGTTCTTTGATGAAGCACTGGGTTGTTTGATATGGCAATTGCACTTGTGTTATCACAAAAGATGGGTACCATTTTGTAATGAATACCATAGTCACTGAGTTGACTTTTCATCCATAACACATTTGCACAACAGCCAGCAGCGGCAACATATTCAGCTTTTGCTGAGGACATTGCAACAGATTGTTGCTTTTTAGCACTCCAACAGACTAGCTTTCCTCCAAGAAATTGACAGGAGCCTGAAGTACTCTTCCTATCCATGTTGCATCCAGCATAATCAGAGTCTGAGTAACCTTTGAGATCAAACCCTGAACATTTGGGATAGTAGAGTCCAAGATTGGAAGTGCCATTAAGATATCTCAGTATCGTTTTAACAGCAGTGAGATGAGATTCCTTTGGTTCAGACTGATATATTGCACATAAGCACACTGAGAATTGAATGTCCGGTCTTGAGGCAAGAAGATACATTAGTGACCCAATCATACCTCTGTATAGAGTAGGATTAACTGGTTTTCCAGCAAGGTCAGGCCCTAAATTGTTGGGAGGTAACATTGGGGTTTTCACTGAGTCACAATCACTGAGGTCATACTTTTTGAGTAGGTTCCTAGTATACTTTTCTTGACTGATGGAAATCCCTTTCTCAGTTTGTTTGATTTGTAGTCCAAGAAAATAAGTGAGTTCTCCCATCATACTCATTTCAAATTTCTTTGTCATCAGCTTTTCAAACTGTTTACAAAGTTTGTAACTTGTTGAGCCAAATATGATGTCATCCACATATACTTGGACTAAAATCACATCCTCGTTTGTCCTATAGGTGAACAATGTATTGTCAATTTTGCCTCTGACAAACTTGTTTTGTATCAGGAAGGCTGAAAGAGTTTCATACCATGCCCTGGGAGTTTGTTTTAGTCCATAAAGGGCTTTGTTAAGCTTGTAGACATGGTTGGGAAACTCACTGCTTTCAAAGCCAAGTGGTTGTTGCACATATACATCTTCTTTAATGGTACCATTTAGGAATGCACTTTTTACATCCATTTGGTAGACTTTAAAGTTCATGTATGTTGCATATGCAAGAAAGATCCTGATGGCTTCCATTCTTGCAACAGGTGCAAAGGTTTCCTCATAGTCAATACCCTCTTGTTGATTATATCCTTTTGCAATAAGTCTTGCTTTGTTTTTGACTACTGTTCCTGACTCATCTGTCTTGATTTTGAAGACCCATTTCATTCCTATGATAAACACTCCCTGAGGATATTCAACTAAGGTCATGACATCATTTCTATCAAATTGTTCTAACTCATCTCTCATGGCCTGAACCCAACTCTCATATTTAAAGGCTTCTTTCATATTTTTAGGCTCTATTTCTGAGATAAAGTCAACATAGAGGCATACATTGGCTAAAGCCGCCTTGAGTTTGGCAGCCATGCTCCTTGTTAGCGTGCCTTCTGAAGGTTCACCAATGATGTTAACAAGTTCAATTGTTTTGGACTTGGTCCAGCTATCCTGAGGTCTAGGATAGGAATTGGAACTTGTAGAGACCTGATGTATACTTGGAGTGGGTTCTGATATGGGTGCCTGAGGTGCTTCAAGATTGAGATTATCAACATCCTCAGTATGGTAAACTTGTGTTGTGGTATCCTGAATAGTAGGTTCATTGGTGGTGGTCTCATTGGGGACTGGTTGAGTTTCTATGAACTCACTGATGGTGGGTTGAGGTAGGTTGTGTGAATTGATGTAATAAGAGACATCAACATCAGCTTGATATTGTGTGGAGAGATTACTCTCAGGATGAAACACATTAGGAGGATATCTTGATGAGTTATCAATACCAATTTCTTCCACAGTGGAATTTGAAAATCTAACAGCTTCAGTACTCTGATCAAAAGTGACATGGAAGGTTTCTTCAGTCTGTTGTCTCCTGGTGTTGAATACCCTAAAGGCTTTTGAGACAAAGGAGTACCCTAGAAAGTATCCATCATCAGCTTTTGCATCAAACTTTCCAAGATGGTCCTTATGATTATGAATAAACACAGGACATCCAAACACATGGAAATAGCTGATATCTGGAATCCTTCCTTTAAACAACTCATAGGGAGTTTTACTATGTCTCTTCACAATAATGGACCTGTTTTGTGTATAGCAGGCTGTTTTTACTGCCTCAGTCCAAAAATGATTGGAGAGAGCAGATCCATTAAGCATTGTTCTAGCAGCCTCAATGAGAGTTTTGTTTTTTCTTTCAGCAACTCCATTTTGTTCAGGGGTGTAAAGAGAGGTAAAGTTTTGAGAGATACCCTTCTCATCACAGAAACATTCAAGGTCATTTTTTTTAATTCAGTTCCATTATTAGTCCTGATTTGTTTGACCCTGATGTCATTTTGGTTTTCAATCTTCCTGATGAAGGACATGATTGTTTCAGCAGCCTGTTTTTGGTCAGAAAATATACCCAACTGTATCTTGAGTATTCACCTACTATGACCAGAGTGTACTTCTCATGATGAATAGCCATTGGATTGATGGGTCCAAAGAGATCCATGTGAAGTAGGTGCAAGCATTTGGTGATAGAGGAATTTTGTTTCGTTTTAAAGGATGCCCTGTGGTGTTTACCTTTTTCACAGGCAGGGCAAGGTTTATCTTTTGTGAACACAAGTGATGGTAAGCCAAGGACTTTGTTTTGTTTGGCCAGGTTGTTTATGTCTTTGAAGTTCAGGTGGGATAGTGTTTTATGCCAAAGCCAGTTAAGGGTTTCATTGGCTTTAGCAAAAAGACATGTTCCATTCTGAGTGAGTGAGGACATATCCAAGACATAGACATCCTGCCTCCTTGGTGCAATAAGAACTATTTCTTTGTTTCCATTAAAGATAGTACCTTGCTTATCATCAAACTGAACTATGTATTTTGCATCACATAGTTGACTGACACTGATCAAGTTATATTTAAGACCATTAACATAAGATATTCGTGTAAAAACTATTCCACTACAGTTTACTGAACCATAACCTTCAGTGAGACAAGATGAATTATCAGCAAATACCACCTTAGGTCCTGGTTCTTCTACATATTTGTGCAGATATTCCTTCACGCCAGTCATGCTTCTTGAACATCCACTATCAAGATGCCAAACAGGATTTCTGGCATGTCTCTGCACAAATGTAAACTGAGTTAGTTTTTCTTGTGAACCCACTTTCTGGTGGGCTTGGCTTTAATGGCCTTTTTGAACTGGGATATTGATCCATGATCAGTGGTGGTGTGAATGTTGCTTCCACAGATATTGCATCTGGGTGAAGGGGTAGTTTGTTGGGTCGGTTTGGTATTTCCTCTTCTAGACTTGATAACATGTTCATGTCCTGAACTCTCATGAGTAGGATCTCCACAGATATCACAACATGGATACATCAAACAATCATCAGGGAGATGATCATTGAATCCACAGTAGATGCAAGGTGTGAAAGGTTTGGCTTTCTGCCTTATGTGTTTGGAGCCTGAGGCATAGTTGTGAGGTTGAGCATTGTGGTAGGATACAACACTTGATGAGACTGTGTAAGATAGATGATTAGAGGTTCTGTGATCATCCTTTTTGCATATCAAAGAGAATTCTATAACAGTCATCAGTGGTATGTGTTGTATAACTACACAGTTCACATCTCATTTTTGGTTTAGATGTTGCCTTAGATTTGGCAGAACTTGAGGAAGCTGGTTTAATTTCCTTTTCCAAGGGTTGAGTTTTCTTCTCTGATGATTCAATTTTTTCACTCAACTTCCTAACAAGTTCAGCCAACTGATCAAATTTGGAATCAGGGCTATCAGTGATAACCTCATTTGAGACTGAGGTTGTGGAGTCATCATTTGTGGTAGAGACTTCAGTGAGTGGTCTTTTCAAGATAGTTCTTCCTAAACCAACTTTCTCTCTTGCAGAGTGTTGAGTATACACCAAAGGTGTTATCTCAGAGCTAGGTTCAGCTCCCTGAAGAACTTTCAGTGGTGGGAGTGGACTCTGTGATATAGGTTCAGACTCATTAATGGACTTAGGAAGACTAGACTCATCAGTGACACCAAGCATATTTTTGATGGCCTGACTTTCAGGTTCCAAAATTTTATTAGTGTTAAAGTTTGGCAGTTTGCTATCTGGGTTGACTCTTTCAATCCGGTCACTGGGTTTTGGTGCCATTTCCTTGTTAAAGGATATGCCTGAAGGTAGAAATGCCTTTTCACCATGATTCTCACTTGAGGATTCAATGGTTTGATCTTCACCAATAATGGCTTTCTTGAGACTCACTGAGTCAAAAACTCTAGGGTTTTTCTGAGTCCACTTATATATCACAGCCTTTTCTTTCTTAAGTTCTTCTTGAAGAGTCTGATTTTGTTTTACAAGTTCAGTGTTTTGAATTTGAAGTGTGACAGCCTCAAGTTTAGCTTGTTTTAAAACCAGTAATTCATCTCGACACTTATTTAATTCAAAAGTTAACTTGTTGAATTTAGAAAACAAATTTTGCCTTTGTTCTTCAACGAACTTATGATCTACATTTAAGTAGTTTAAAAAGGATTGCCAATCAGCATCATCATCCATAGATAACAAAATGTTTACCTTTTTCATGGTGATGTTGACCCATTCTCCATTTCTAGCATGGCTTTTTCCAACAGCCATCTTGTTGTCATCAGAAAGTGCCATCAGTGCACTGACCCTTACTTCTTCATCAGAGGAGACATCTTCCTCATCCCAATCATAGGCCTCAGCAACGAGCACCTTGTTTTTGCCTTGAGCAGGTTTGGTAGGTGCAGCCTGAGGTACTGAGGGAGTTGTCTCAAGGAGAGCAAGTTTAGCTTTTGCTTTTCTGTATTTAGCTTCAAAATCCTTTTGAATGTTTGCATTTTGAAAGTGTTGAGTGGATTGAAGCATTTTTGATTGAAACTTGCTAGTTCCTGAGGAAGAATTACTACCAGAAGGTTTGTAAGAAGGATCTGAGGTTGTTTTTGAAAAACAGTCTTTAGCAAAGTGACCCTTTTTGCCACAGTTGAAACATTCAGTGGACTCATTTGCCTTAGCTTTTTGAAAATTGAACTCTTTTAATAAAACGTTTTGAATTTGCTAAAAGAGCCCTTTCTTGAAATTCAACTTGAAGATCATTGAGGTACTCATCACTGGTTCTCATATCAACCTCATCATCAGAGTCATCTTGAAAATCCTGCATAACACCATTAGAATAGAAGGCAGTGTATATGGGTGAGACAGTCAGGGCCTTTTTGTTTTCTTAAGCCTTTTCAGGGTATCGCCTTGTGATTAATTTGTCTTCGTAGACAAACTTCCCATATATTTGAGGCAGCTCAAGATTCTGAATATGATTAGCATTCCTGAGACCCTGAGAGAAGTTTAACCACTTCTCAGGGAGACTGTTGACAAAGCCAACGTTGATCTCATGCTTAGACAGTACTACACCATCATTTGAAAGCTCATTGAGCAAGGTTTTGTATCGGGTATAGGTCTGAGAGAGACTTTCAGATTCTTTGGCCCTGAAAGTGTTATACTCAAGTTTCAGGTCCATGATCCTATTTTCCTTGGTATCTGAGGGACCTTCAAAGCTATGAACCAAGTCAAGCCAAGTTTGTTTGGCTGTAGGACAGTTAATGACTGATTCCATTAGTATTGATTAATTATAAAAGCAAATAAACGTAAAAGATAAGACACAAAGTTTTTCAACGTTTAATTCTTTATTAGAAATTAATCAAAAGAATTATACCCAAGTGTTTGCGGAACAACACTTGGGATTGAAATGACAAGTATGGTGTACTCCTCACTAAACCCAAACTAAGTTTGAGTGACAACTAAGATCCTGCTGAGCTAACTCAGGGATTGTGTTGTTCTTTGGAGAGAGTAAACATTTGGTTTGTGAATGTCTAAGCATTAAGTGCACAAACGTAATCTTTGCATCTCTCACTTATTCTCTATTTATACACAAGTAATTTCTAACACATACCTAATGGAAAAAGACTACAAGACAATATTACATCATCCTACATTGGACAAAATACATAGGTATTTTGTCCCTGTTACAATTGGCTATAAGTAGTAAAGGACAAGGATGCTTTCTGGTCTTCAGTGTTGACACAGTCCTTGGTATTATACTCATTTAGGGAAAGTTGACCTTTGCATGATAAGGACCATCCCTTATCCATTCAAACTTATCCCGCCTAATCCCGCCTTTACTTCAGTCTTCATATCTTCAGTCTTTGTTCACTCAGTGATCCTAGTTAGTGAGGAGTTATGGAACTCAGTGAGTTATTGTCATCCCTCACTGAGTCCATCATCATCTTCTTTGGCTCAGGTATCATTCACTGAGAACCGCCTCACTGAATGGTGAACCTTTCTTCATAGATTTGCCCTGAGCGTCATGAGGATGACTCACTGAACAACTATGCATTCAGTGACTTGTTTGGTGTTCTCGGGTATGAAACACTTAGGATATTTTATGTTCAAATCCTTGATTTAGGAGTTTGGGTTTTAACAGACTCAACACTTATACTTAAGGTTACCATATAACATATCATTTTATAAACCTATGAATCTCACCAACATTATTGTTGACCGTTTTAGCAATGTATTTTCAGGTAACTAAGACATATCCTTCATGGCATGCATGGAGTCATTTCATTGAGTAGCGAGGATGACGTGTCTCATTTTGGATTTTCATGCACTTTTATAATATCGATTGATTGTACCAAACTTATTTCCGCAAACTTTTCAAGCTTTTGGGACCTATGTTTTGTAACTCTGAATGTTTTAAATAAATTAAAGGATGTATTTTCAAAACGACACTTTAGGTCGTTCAATATAACCTTGTATGTGATGCTATGGACGTTACACCCAGGTATTCCATTCTGCTACCATTCAGGTAAATTCAGGGTGTGAAATTAGGAAGTATGATGATGATGACGAAGGATAATGATGAGGTGGATGATGATGCTTTTATATGCTTAGCTTGGAGCTAAGGTAAGTAAAATGATGATGGCATGGTGTTATATGGAATACTAACATGTATGTGTTATGTATGTTAAAGATGAGATGTGCTAAGTAATAGGTGGTTTAGATATGCTTGTGCGATGTAATGAATGTGAGCTAAGTGGCGACTTAATTTTTTGTGTTAAATGAGATTTGGAGTAATAAGCTTGTAAAGTAAGTGTTATGATGTATGTGTCACACCCCCAAAATCGGGTCCAGCGGAAGCATACATGTAGCTGGGGTGTAACTCAATTGGTATTACAACACAAGTCAAAAAATAGTTTTCACTTCAATCATTTAGAATAAAATAGTCAAGTCAAAAATATTGTATTTACATTGTTAAAAGTAGTGCGGAAGTAGGCCCTTAAAATAGTTTAGAACGGTCCCCAAATGAATAAATCAGAGTCTTCTATGACCATGCCATGCCCTGCCAAAACCTCCTGTAGCGTGCCATTGATTAATACCTGAAAATACATGCTAAAGTGTCAACACGAGGTTGGTGAGTTCATAGAGTCTTGTGAAAAAGAATGTAATGCATTGAAATGAAGATTTCCCCAGCAAAGGCATCGTAAATCCACTCAGTTCCAAGTCCCGCCATAAGAGACTTGTAACCTGTGTGTTTACAACCCACTGCCAAATGTAATATGTTTGTAATAAATCAGTCATAAGGTTGTTGCAAAGGCATCGTAATTCCGTAGTAATAGTGGTGAAAAAGTATCGTTATTCCATAAGTAATTTTCGTATGTACAATAGCCACAAGTATAAAGTGAACCGACATAAATGTCAAAAGTGCTACATTGTCTCTTAAGCTCATGACCCCGAAGCTAGACGATACTTGACCCCAATGAGTGTTTATCAGGCACTCTAATAATAAAGACATGAAATGCATCTGTAATTCTGTTGGAGCAACCCAAACACAGATGGAGGAGTCACCCTCAATAGATCTATTCACTCACTCTCGCTTGGAACTTAATTAACGGTCCATGAAATAATAAAGGGGACTTGTCCTGACGTGATAATAAGGAAACTTAAGCAATGTAAGAACTTTATACTTTGGCATTGTACAAAAATAGTTGCTGCAATGTATTCTCCCCCATGGGATTTGAAATCGTATAAAAGTATAACACGAGTATTTAAGCATGTATCTCCCCCAAAGAGTTTGTAAAGTAATTAAACCAGTAAAAGTGGGGCTATGACTCACCTGATATGATGGTACCATGAACATGTAATGAGCTGAAAAACAAGGCGCGCACACTAGCCGCAACCTAAAATGAATGATGTACGATCTACTTTAGATCATGAAATGATGTTATGAATGTCCATGCACATGTTTCTATACCACTCTACTCTTTGTAAAAACACTTGTTGTTATCAAAAGTATATAATCCAAGAATTTGGAAAATATTGCTATTAGAAAATATAAATAGCTAGTTATAATATATATATACTTATATATATATATAACGTAAGTTCTCATGTTAGCGTTGAAATACTCGGGTTGTAATCCTTGAAATGATGAAAACATACTCGTAATAACTAATACTACGTTAGTTATAAAGCTCGGTACTTGATATTATGTTTAGCTCAAAAATGTACTTCGTAGTTTTTGCGCCAAATTTTATAAAAGCTGTCAATTATAAAATGGTTTTAGCCGATATTCAAACGAGTATATCTTTGTCGTTACTTGTCCGTTTTACTTGTTCTTTATATCCACGGTTACGTCTTAGTATGTAGTAATATATTTTGAAAAGCTCGGCTCCTCCGGGTTACGTCTAAAGTCTCTTTTTGTCCAATGAAAAACGTCCAACAGCATACATTTTCAGAAAAATACTTTTCGTCTACAATCTTGCAAAAATCATAACTCCTTCGTTATAGACTCTTTTTAATCCGTTCTTTCGCCTACGGATTCGTTTTTGAAAGTATTTTCTAAAAATTTTGCCAAAGTTTCCTTGGTGTTTACTGATTTTCCAGATTTTTACAAAACGGGACAGCATGTCTAAAATAGGTTCCAAATCAAGTTTCCAAGGTTAAAAACTAATTTCTACCATCACCAAACCTCTTGTAATCACCACATGACTAATCTAATCTTACCATACACCTTCTTAGGGTGCCATGGACTCCTAACCAAGTTATTAGAGCAAGGGGATTCATAACTAAAAAGTTAGGGTTTGTATGTTTCTTTTTAGCCAAAATAAAGTGTGGTATAGCTACTTGTACATGGTTTTTAGCATGATACTTATGTAATACATGTAAAAATAGGATGATCCATGAAAAAATAAAGATGAAAACTTACTTGACAAAATGAGATGATTATTGGATGATTATGCTTGATGTTCTTGTGTTTTTGTTGCTTGATTCTTGATTAGGCTTGTAAAATGAACAAGTTTTGTGTTTTACTTTATGGAAAATGATCACTTGATCATGTGATGGTGGTTTGGTCGTGGCTTAGGAGGAAGAACAAGAGAAAACTTCATTTTTGATTTATAAAAATAAGTATCAAAGTGTTAAATGTGTTTAAGTATGAAATATCTAAATTCCATGGCATTTTGGTAAATAAAGGGACAAGTTGAAGTAACATTGGGATGGGGGGGCTGCACATGTGTGAAAATTAGAAGAGTATGTAGTAAGCTTGGTGTTATATGGTTCACGGAGTCGGTTTTGGTTCCGTTAATCGCAAACCGTAAAGTTTTAAATCGCGAAACGTAACTCTGGGTATCGTAAAAAATATGGAATATGAAATAATGACTAAACTTGTCAAAATAGAGTTATAAAAATGTTAAAATTATGTTGGGTACAAGTATTGAGTGTTCAGGTGATTATTGTTTAGTTTTCACGAAAACCGTCGTAATATTCATAAGCTTACGTTATAAATAAAATAAATTTCCAAAATACTGGGTAAATGAATGTAATAACTTTTATGATGTTAAAATGGATATAAAAATATGTCGGGACCATTGTGGGAATATTTAGATATATTCGTCGTGTATAAACCGGGTGTTAACGTTTATTATAATTAGGTATACGTAAAAACGTTAAATGTACTGAATATAGAAATTTGAAAATCCTGAGAGTGGTATAACATGAAAATGCTGTTATGATGATATGCAGACTATCTCCAGTCCGTATGCAGTGTACTTAACACTAATGAAATGAATTCGCACCTAAACCAATCCGGTTACGCGAATTTGAATACCCGTAAACTAAATTTACGATGAAATGAGTAATGCAAGTGAATGATGAAAACTTTTTCGGAAATGAATAGTGTTCGGTGAATAGTAAATTTCCAAAAAGTTTCTCAGAACATCAAACTGACCTCGAAAACGATGAATAGTAAAACGATGAATAGTGTTTTGATGAATAGTGATTTATGAATAGTAAAAAGTCGAAGTTTTGGAAAATGACCTGAAATGGTAAATGACGTGAAATGGTGAGTTGTGACAGTCTTCCCCTCTAAAAGGAACTTCGTCCCGAAGTTCAGTTTATGTTGGTCTCTGAAAACATATTGGTGAAAAGGTGATGATAGTGATGGTGAGAAGGGAAGAGACTGTGACAACTGCGACAAAATGATATTGTGATACAAGAAAATACTGTGATGTAAGTGTATTATGCATAAATGTGAATGTTCATGAAATGAAATGATCAATTTACATGCTTCCAAGCGGCGGTTCATGAGGTGATGAAAAGTATGAATGTTCTGACAATGAGGGTATACACACATGCATGAAACATTTGGAAAATGAGTAAAGGATTCAATCCGGACAGAATTTTATTATAACCATTCTCAGTGTTGCAAAATTCATCTCTGAGTCAGACATAGGTAGTCAGCCTATGTCCCACTATCCCGGGTTGAATATAGGTGACTAGTCTATATTCCACCGAGGTTCCATGAATTTTGAAATACTCAGCTCAGTTATACTAATACTATGTCCTTCACAAATACCAAGATGTTCAGAAAGACTAAGGCAGGTGACCAAACTCGAGGTCAAATGATGAAACTATGCAAGGAAAAACATAATGCGGTGACATATATGATACGTGAACATGCTTATATGAAAAACAATTATAGTAATCAACTATAATAAATGAATATAATATATATCAGATAATGAGACACAAATCTCATCACCTATGTCAGCAACTAACCACAAATGAGGCTTCAGCTTGGCAGGCAGGCACGTGACGGTCATAGGGTTAAGTTTTCTTGAAAGTAGCTATAGTCTAGGTTTTAAAAACACTTAGTTCGCTATAGCCAAAGCTCTGATGCCAATCTGTCACACCCCCAAAATCGGGTCCAGCGGAAGCATACATGTAGCTGGGGTGTAACTCAATTGGTATTACAACACAAGTCAAAAAATAGTTTTCACTTCAATCATTTAGAATAAAATAGTCAAGTCAAAAATATTGTATTTACATTGTTAAAAGTAGTGCGGAAGTAGGCCCTTAAAATAGTTTAGAACGGTCCCCAAATGAATAAATCAGAGTCTTCTATGACCATGCCATGCCCTGCCAAAACCTCCTGTAGCGTGCCATTGATTAATACCTGAAAATACATGCTAAAGTGTCAACACGAGGTTGGTGAGTTCATAGAGTCTTGTGAAAAAGAATGTAATGCATTGAAATGAAGATTTCCCCAGCAAAGGCATCGTAAATCCACTCAGTTCCAAGTCCCGCCATAAGAGACTTGTAACCTGTGTGTTTACAACCCACTGCCAAATGTAATATGTTTGTAATAAATCAGTCATAAGGTTGTTGCAAAGGCATCGTAATTCCGTAGTAATAGTGGTGAAAAAGTATCGTTATTCCATAAGTAATTTTCGTATGTACAATAGCCACAAGTATAAAGTGAACCGACATAAATGTCAAAAGTGCTACATTGTCTCTTAAGCTCATGACCCCGAAGCTAGACGATACTTGACCCCAATGAGTGTTTATCAGGCACTCTAATAATAAAGACATGAAATGCATCTGTAATTCTGTTGGAGCAACCCAAACACAGATGGAGGAGTCACCCTCAATAGATCTATTCACTCACTCTCGCTTGGAACTTAATTAACGGTCCATGAAATAATAAAGGGGACTTGTCCTGACGTGATAATAAGGAAACTTAAGCAATGTAAGAACTTTATACTTTGGCATTGTACAAAAATAGTTGCTGCAATGTATTCTCCCCCATGGGATTTGAAATCGTATAAAAGTATAACACGAGTATTTAAGCATGTATCTCCCCCAAAGAGTTTGTAAAGTAATTAAACCAGTAAAAGTGGGGCTATGACTCACCTGATATGATGGTACCATGAACATGTAATGAGCTGAAAAACAAGGCGCGCACACTAGCCGCAACCTAAAATGAATGATGTACGATCTACTTTAGATCATGAAATGATGTTATGAATGTCCATGCACATGTTTCTATACCACTCTACTCTTTGTAAAAACACTTGTTGTTATCAAAAGTATATAATCCAAGAATTTGGAAAATATTGCTATTAGAAAATATAAATAGCTAGTTATAATATATATATACTTATATATATATATAACGTAAGTTCTCATGTTAGCGTTGAAATACTCGGGTTGTAATCCTTGAAATGATGAAAACATACTCGTAATAACTAATACTACGTTAGTTATAAAGCTCGGTACTTGATATTATGTTTAGCTCAAAAATGTACTTCGTAGTTTTTGCGCCAAATTTTATAAAAGCTGTCAATTATAAAATGGTTTTAGCCGATATTCAAACGAGTATATCTTTGTCGTTACTTGTCCGTTTTACTTGTTCTTTATATCCACGGTTACGTCTTAGTATGTAGTAATATATTTTGAAAAGCTCGGCTCCTCCGGGTTACGTCTAAAGTCTCTTTTTGTCCAATGAAAAACGTCCAACAGCATACATTTTCAGAAAAATACTTTTCGTCTACAATCTTGCAAAAATCATAACTCCTTCGTTATAGACTCTTTTTAATCCGTTCTTTCGCCTACGGATTCGTTTTTGAAAGTATTTTCTAAAAATTTTGCCAAAGTTTCCTTGGTGTTTACTGATTTTCCAGATTTTTACAAAACGGGACAGCATGTCTAAAATAGGTTCCAAATCAAGTTTCCAAGGTTAAAAACTAATTTCTACCATCACCAAACCTCTTGTAATCACCACATGACTAATCTAATCTTACCATACACCTTCTTAGGGTGCCATGGACTCCTAACCAAGTTATTAGAGCAAGGGGATTCATAACTAAAAAGTTAGGGTTTGTATGTTTCTTTTTAGCCAAAATAAAGTGTGGTATAGCTACTTGTACATGGTTTTTAGCATGATACTTATGTAATACATGTAAAAATAGGATGATCCATGAAAAAATAAAGATGAAAACTTACTTGACAAAATGAGATGATTATTGGATGATTATGCTTGATGTTCTTGTGTTTTTGTTGCTTGATTCTTGATTAGGCTTGTAAAATGAACAAGTTTTGTGTTTTACTTTATGGAAAATGATCACTTGATCATGTGATGGTGGTTTGGTCGTGGCTTAGGAGGAAGAACAAGAGAAAACTTCATTTTTGATTTATAAAAATAAGTATCAAAGTGTTAAATGTGTTTAAGTATGAAATATCTAAATTCCATGGCATTTTGGTAAATAAAGGGACAAGTTGAAGTAACATTGGGATGGGGGGGCTGCACATGTGTGAAAATTAGAAGAGTATGTAGTAAGCTTGGTGTTATATGGTTCACGGAGTCGGTTTTGGTTCCGTTAATCGCAAACCGTAAAGTTTTAAATCGCGAAACGTAACTCTGGGTATCGTAAAAAATATGGAATATGAAATAATGACTAAACTTGTCAAAATAGAGTTATAAAAATGTTAAAATTATGTTGGGTACAAGTATTGAGTGTTCAGGTGATTATTGTTTAGTTTTCACGAAAACCGTCGTAATATTCATAAGCTTACGTTATAAATAAAATAAATTTCCAAAATACTGGGTAAATGAATGTAATAACTTTTATGATGTTAAAATGGATATAAAAATATGTCGGGACCATTGTGGGAATATTTAGATATATTCGTCGTGTATAAACCGGGTGTTAACGTTTATTATAATTAGGTATACGTAAAAACGTTAAATGTACTGAATATAGAAATTTGAAAATCCTGAGAGTGGTATAACATGAAAATGCTGTTATGATGATATGCAGACTATCTCCAGTCCGTATGCAGTGTACTTAACACTAATGAAATGAATTCGCACCTAAACCAATCCGGTTACGCGAATTTGAATACCCGTAAACTAAATTTACGATGAAATGAGTAATGCAAGTGAATGATGAAAACTTTTTCGGAAATGAATAGTGTTCGGTGAATAGTAAATTTCCAAAAAGTTTCTCAGAACATCAAACTGACCTCGAAAACGATGAATAGTAAAACGATGAATAGTGTTTTGATGAATAGTGATTTATGAATAGTAAAAAGTCGAAGTTTTGGAAAATGACCTGAAATGGTAAATGACGTGAAATGGTGAGTTGTGACAGTATGTGATGCTTATATGTTTATGTGAAGTATAATGGTATGTTATGATCATTTTACTTACAAAGCGAAAGCTTATGGTTTAGTTATCTACCCTTTTTGTAGGTTCTTGTGATTATGGATGGTGTGAAATATGGAGTAAGTTTGATTATGCGGAAGGTTAGAAGGTAATATGCATTTAGGAGCTTAGTATAGAATGCCGAACTCTATGATGGTATTGTACCCCCGTGAGTCTCTTACAGAGTTGTATACGTGTACTCATGTGTCAAAGTTATGTTGTGGTATGTTAAAGTCGAGTATGTCTAATGGTTCATGTTGTAAATGGAGTTTAGTATTTATGGTAATGAATAAAGGGGTGTTTAGATTAAGGTGTGTTTCTACCCATTTCAAATTGTAACGGGTCAAATGGTTATGGAAATGATTTATTATGTTATGTTAAAGATTTATGGAAAGTTTCATTAATTTTTGAGTCTCGAAAGTATGATTTCCAGAAAAGGTGTAAAGTATTGTTTTATAAAGTTTTCTGCAGGTCCCATATGGCGATTTGGATTTTTCAGCATATGGCCATATGACTGCTTCAGAAAGTTTAACTAGGCCATATGACCAGAATATGGCCAGATGGTATTTTCTGCATATGGCCATATGGTTGTATCAGATTTTAGTAAAGGGTCATATGGCCAACATATGGCCATATGAAATTTTGGCATATGGGCATATGTTTCTGTCAGTGTATAAATGGAATATTTTCCGTATTTTGCCGATTTTAGAAAAATCATATCTTTTAAACCGTAAGTCGTCACGGGTCATGCCACCCGGAGTTTCAAAGATAATTAAGTGTAGTTTCACTTAAAAATGGTTTCAAGGTCTGAGATGTTATAGATTTTTGGTAATGGTTAAAAGTTTAACGAAGGGTCTGTTAAAGTAAAGTCGTTTCCGCATTAAAGTTTTAATTTTTGGTCAAAGTGGGCACGGGGTGTAACAAATTGGTATCAGAGCTTCGGTTTAAGTGAATTAAGTTTCCACTATAGGTTGCCTAGTCTTAAACCACTAGTAGATATGTTGGATGTAAGTGTTAGTAATGCGGAAGGTAAACGTTAAGTATGAGTGATGAGTGTGTAAATACTCATCATTTTTAGTTAATCTAAACTGCAAAAACGTTTAAAAACACTCAGAAATGCATCAAAATAATGAAAATATCCCAGGAAGTGTGTTTTATATGTTTCAAATGCAAAATGTTTAAAAACAGATGAAAAATGAACAAAGTTTGCATAATTGACAATTTCAGTCCCCCAACTTTCAAAACTTGTCAAAATTAGTCCCTGAGCATTTATTTTGAAAGAAAAGTCAACCCAGGGCATTTAAAAGTCAAAAGTTATCAAAAATAGTCTTTGGGTGAAAAGTTTCAAATGTTTACATGATTGGTCCCTGTACTTTCAGAATTTGCAAAAATAGTCCCTGGGAAAATTTATTTTTGGAAATCTCATGTATGGTCCCTGGATTATTGGAACTTGGCAGAAAATTACCCTTGTGAATGTTGGAGAAATTACAAGATCGATCCCTTATCTTTGCAAAATTACACAATTGCTCATTGTAATATAAAACCAAACGGGTCCTATTACTAATACCCAAAACATAAATCCAAAATACAAAACAATCCACCCAAGCCCAACCTTATAACACCTTGGCCCATCTACTTCACAAGCCCAATCCCAAATAATAAACACCCCGTATATCAATACCAGGTCAAACCCTGGTTTGACTCAACTCCACCTCACCCTTCCCTCCTCTCACCCGTGACCTGCAACCCTGCCACCACCATCATCACTCCCTCCACCTCCTCTGCCAACACTCAATACCCCTAACCCTACCCTTATACCTTCAAACAAACACTACCTTACAAACCTTTCCCCTGCCCTAAGTTATCTGACCCAAGTGGATTAACAAAATTTCCCGCCAAAAGGAAACTGAAGGTCAGGATTAAATTCTATCATCCAAGGGCCCAAATTTGTGATGGGAAAAGACAAGAAGACTGCAAGGAACCTTATAAATCAAAGGAGGAAGACCAGAGATGAGTTAGTTAGTTTTTTTAGTTGTAGCTTAATTTAGCTTGTCGTTGTAGTTTAATTTCCTTTCTTAATTGTAACTCTTAATTTAAAAACATTGTAAGCAGTCTTTCTAATATAGTATAAGCCTTATTTAATCCTAATTCCAAGAGTTGCTGCAGAATTTAGTTTTTTGCTACTATTAGTGAGAATTTCATTTTAAATGTAAAAGTGTTAAAAGCTGTTATTCAGTGGTTATTTAAGCTCACATAAGCTATTTATAAGCTGTTTCAAGTTCCTCAGTAGCATAATATGAGTATATTTAGTTTTACAAAAAAATACTCAAAAATCTCATAAATAGCTAATAAATTCATAAATCAGTTAAGAAGGTGATTCAGGTTTGAAGCATGCTTCATTATGGATTCCTATGGGTTTAGAAGCTTCTTGGGAAGTTTAGGATATGTTATGAGTACTTGGTTCTTTGTTTGAAGATCACAGGCCTTTGTAAGTCCCATTTTCCATTTTGCATTTTGCATTTTAATGTAGCTCAGTTCCATTCTACTTATAAATTACTTATTCTAGTCTATTTATACTTATCAGTGATATCACATACATTTTGAGCTTACTTGATGGTCTTGATGACTGTTGCTTAGAATATGTATGTTAACTGTCTACTTTTAGCCTTTTAGTCAATGTGCTTTTTACTTTAGTTAGATTGCTATTTATAGGTTTCAATTTGCTCTAAACACTCAATCTTAGTTATATAGACAAGTCACTGTTAAAATCAAAGCTTGAAATTACCATTTTCTTTGAATAAGCCAAAACTATCATTTAGGGAGTGTTTAGATCAGATGTATGCACTGTTGTTCAGGGAGTTTGTGTGGTTACTCAGTATTCAAACATGTTCCCCTAAGTCCAAATAGCCTAGTCAATGTCTTAAAACTAGCAGTCATATAGATAAAAGTCAAAACTAACTCAAGTCCTCTCATAATAGTCCACTGCTAAGGAAATTGGACCCATACTTATTCATTTAGATTAACAAGTTGCTAAAATAGCTTTAGATCACATAATTGTAGCTTATTATCATGTTTTCAGTTAAATAGAATCAATCAAAGCTCATGAAAGTCAAAGTTTCAAGTTTATGAAAAAGTCAAAATGGCATTGTAAGACAGAAAACCCACTTCTTGGGTGATTTTTCCTGAATTTTGTATTTGTATTCAGGACTTGTTCTTTTCACAAGTTGTTAAATACCATCTTAACTCTAGAATCCTACCCTTGGTTCATTTTTGTGAATTTTATTTTTAGCCTAATTGAGGCCTCAAAGTGACCTGCATGCCTAGGGAGTGCCCTGCACCAGGGTTGTGTTCTCATGAGTTCATTTTCTCAAGCTCATATCTTTTTCATCATTGCACTTTAGCCTTAGCCATTTGATATTTTTAGGAGCCCTTCTGGCCAGTTACATATGCATGTGTTTGTTGCTTCATATCATGCTTGTTTGTCTGCTATTTCATGTCTCCAAATCCACCCCACTGACACATCAACACTGAGCAGTCAGAGTTGAGTGCTCATTTCATAAGCTCATTATAAGCTTTTCTGTGGGTTTGAGCTTGTGCCTTTGTACTTTCTGGAAAGTTCACCAGCCTATATTGCTAGTTCAAGGCTTTTTTTGGGTTCTCAAGTTTATTTGATAAGCTCAAGTACCCCTGCAAGTAGCTTCTAGTTCTGTTTGGTTCACAGTGGGTTTGGATTTGCTTTTTGCCTATTTATAGCTTATTCAGTAGGGTTTTCTTGTTGTTCTAGCTTATTTTCAGTATATATCACTTGTTTGTATCTTAATCCACCCCTGGCTTTGTCCTAGCAGCTTACTCTCTGCTTTTACTAAGCTTGTTTGACCAAAAGTCAAACTATCAAGCCATTAAGCACTCAAATTGCTTATTCTTGAGCACTAGCTGTTTTTCCTTTACAAAAAGCTTTTCATTTTTAGTATAAAATAGTTTGCCAAAAAGCAAATCTAGAAAATCCAATTTAATTATAAGTGATAGTTTCTATTTAATTTAATTTAACTTTTTAATTTTCTTTTCAGCTTATTTATAAGCACCTTGGCATTTTTATATTTTTCTTAATTTTCTTTTATATTAAAGTATTTTCAGTAATTTTTCTAGAATTTTATATTGTCTTTTAGTATTTATTAGATTTAATATTAGTTTAATTAGTTATTAATTAATATTGAAGTATTAAATAGAATAATTAGTTTTTATATTTTTCCTAGCTTTTATATGTTATAAAATAATTTTAAAAATTTTCTCATAATTTTCACTGTTCATTTTCTATTTTTCTTAATTTAATTGAGTTTTAATTAATTAGTAATTAGTTTTTAATTAATATTAATTTGATAAAAAGTTATAAAAATAATTTTAATTTCAAAATTAGTTTTACAATATTTTAGATTTTTCCAAATTTAATTTTCATATTTTTAATGTAATTTCATAATTAGTTATAATTTAGGTTAATTTAATAATTAATAAGTAATTAATAATTAGTAATTAATTAATTGTAATTAATTAAGTTGTGTAAAAATTAATTTTCTTTTTCTAAAAATTTTCTTTCAGAATTAGGATTGTAAAAAGTTAATTTTCATATTCATAGGTATTTTATTTCGTTAAAACTCGCGTTTTATTTCGTACGTTAACGTAAATTTAAATCTAACGTACGCGTTTTTAGATTTTAAACGTTTTTGGGGGATTTCATAATCTTGTTCATATAGCTTATTTAAGCTATTTCTTTTGTATATTCCTCAGTTCACAAACTCACAACCCCTTTTCTGTCCAAATTCACCCGATCACGAACCCGTTTCGATACCATCACAACCTCGTCGGGACATAACGACCCGGGGAAACCCTGTATTACCCGGAGATTGATTCTAAGCTATTTGACTTAGTTGACCATTCCTTTGGTCCATTTAAGTTGACTATTTAGAGCCAATCAAAATTTTGGCGCTGCTGCCGGGGAGGTTGTGCGCGTTATTCTAAACGGTTTTGCGCATTAGTGAATCGGGATATACACTCTTTGTATATTTACCATCCTTGTTCATATTTTCTTATCATATAAAAACAAAACAGTTCACGAAAATATTTTAAAATCAGTTTTCAACGAACACAAAAAACCCAAAAAGATTTTCTTTCTTATTTGTACAAAATGTTTTCTAAAAACTCCAAAAATATTCACCTTTACCCTCTCACATTTTTGATTCTTCATCCCTACCCCTCTATGAACCTTTGATTCTTGCCTATGTCGTATCCACACCATTTTGGTTGCCAATGGTGTGGTGGTCCTCATAATGGTGGGAAT
This sequence comes from Artemisia argyi, assembly GCA_030686995.1. Lineage (NCBI taxonomy): Eukaryota > Viridiplantae > Streptophyta > Magnoliopsida > Asterales > Asteraceae > Artemisia > Artemisia argyi. The sequence continues at coordinate 171,660,371 of CM060701.1, read as the reverse complement.
TGTCCCAGCTGTATTATGGTAGAGTCGGGAGATGAGTCTGTCTATAACCAAGCTCCCTATCCTTACCATGACACATCTGATACATTCTACCAGCCACCACATCATGAGATACTGACATATCTGTGTGAGTTTTGTGGAGGTCCTCACCAAGGATTTGAGTGTCAAACCGGAAACACGTTTGTCTATGAACAGTTTTCGGGAGGCAACCAGAACTTTGGTTATGACCAATACCCATATGATTCACCAAATCTGCCACAACAATCATTTTGTTGTGATTACTGTGGAGGTCCACACTTCAGCTCAGATTGTCAAACGGGGAATCCATATCCTTGTGACAATTTTGACACACCTTATTATGACCAACCTCCACAGTACCAAATGAATCAAGCAATTCTTCCAGAAATTCAAAATGTACTGGAAATACTTGATGAGCTTAAGGGTTTAGTTAAAGACTTTGCCCAAAAAGACACTCATAAAAAATCCATGGAAGAATTGCTGGCTAAAGAGCAGGCTGCTAGAATAAATTCCCAAGATGCCTATGAAAAATCTATTAGGGAATCAATTGCAAAAGAAAAAGCAGCCAAATCTAGCTCTAAGTTCCGTTTCATTCCTGATGACAGTGATGATGAAGATACCCTTGATATTCTTCAATTTTATAAAACTTCATCTAGCTCATCAGATACAATTCCTTCCATGGAAAATCAGGGAGAAAATAATGTGACGAAGAAATAACTAGCAGAAGATCAAATGGAACTCGTACAATCCATGAATGCTAGCTCCTCTCAACTCCCTCAGTCTGTTGTTATCACACCCGAAGGTCACACTCACTCTCTGAACATGGGGGATGAGCATCTTAGCACTGTTCCTGAAAAGGAATCGGACGAATTCATAAAGTCTAGTGTTGAGAGCCTTGTCCCAATCCCAAGAGAGTCACAGGGAACTTTTGATCATATGTGTAATTTACCTTCCCCTCTTGAGTGTCCAAAAGATCAAATTGAGACTTTCTCCGATTGTAGCGAAGATTGTGCATCTTATGGAGACATCGAGTATGTTGAGGCATCAGTTCCACATTCTGATGCTGATCATCTTCTTGAGGAGTTCGCCGATGAACTCACTCACATCAATCCACTTCCAACGGGAAGTCACGATGTTCTCTTTGACTTTGAAGCCGATCTAGGAGAAATTGAAAGTCTCCTATATCATGATCAGTCACTCACTTCTTATCCCAACAGTCCACAAGAGAATATTAATCACTTTGTTCCTGAAGCATTCAAAACAACTCTCACCAATCCTCTGTTTGAATTCGAATCTAAATTCACTTTGATTTCTGATAATCCAATCTTTGGTATTCAGAATGAGGATAGTGATGAGTCCACAATGGAACAAGAGTTCAAAGATTCACATCATGTGAATAATTCTCTTCATGAGGAGTTCTCCAGTGAACTCACTCATATCATGACTCCTCCGGAGTATGATAGCCCGGGGGGAGATGCACTCAATCCTGAGGATTTGCAAATTCCCACCCTCCCTCCCGGGATGTTTTCAAACCCAACGAGCTTAACCCTTGAAATCCAAATTCAGGAAAATGAGCCTGATCTCGAGGAAGAAGATCTTGTCATGATTTTCATCATGGTTTTCTTCCTTTTCTTCACCTACCGGGTGACATCTCCTGATCTTCACTTGATACGTGGGAATCGTACCAGGCTTTACCTCTCAAGGGATCTCGAGAAGCTTACAACCCCCACCAGGCAGTGTACCTGATCGTTGTAGTATAGTATAGTGACAAGTACCGGGGGATTGATCGTTCAGCTTAGGAATAGTGTCGCTAGGATTAGAAAGCCTAAATACTAGTTCTAAAGGTGAGGGAAGATTCTTTTTGTATTTTTATATTTTTTAGAAAGCAAGTAAAAATCTCGGGTTTGAAGGATTTAGGCGGAATTAGTTGCTAATCAACTAACCCAATACTAAAGATGCAATCAAAATAAAATACTAGAAATGAAAATAAACTAAATTAAACTAAGGCTGTGAGCAATAAGTGGAGAAGTTGTGTTTACTTAGATTTCACTACTCCCTAGATATCTTTTATACATTAATTACTTGTTATAATTGCGTGGATGACGGATTGTATTCCTTAATACCATTCATGGGGTGGCGCACTTAATTCCCCAATCCTATGAGTGCCTACTTCACTCCTATGTCGAGCCGGCTAAGAAGCTCCTAACATGGGATCATTAGAATTTACTCATGCATTAAATACAACCAATAAAACCTAGTGCACGTCAGTTCATGTTTCCTAAGACGTTCAAGCATGTTACCATTTGGAGATATGCCAGTTTTCTTAAGCCTAACATCGAAATCATTCATCCAATACAACCATAAACAAGTAATCAACACATAATTAACATCTAGGTTTCATTAGATCCAAGCAAACACAAGATAGATCTAGCCTAGCATGATGGAATTAAGACAAGAACAAGATATAGACAACCAACACATAGACATATTGATTGAATTAAAAGAACACTTATCTCAATTACACATGAAAGGGTTCAAGGGCTGAGAACCCTTGAAAAACCTGTAAAATTCGTACTAAGTTCGGCCTTAGGGTTTCTCCAAAACTTCTTTCTTTTTATGAATGAAAATTAGAAAACTATATATAGGAAATTGAGGCTGACGGCGTCAAGACCAAATTGGTGACGCCGTCATCTCGCCGCCAAAATACTTCTCGGACAGCCTTGATCTACTTTTGACGCCGTCACGTTATAGCATTTTCCAGGCCGTCACGTATTTTACTCTTGACGCCCTACTTCGTGACGCCTTCAATTCTGTACTGGGTCGTCATGGAAATTACTCTTGACGCCGTCAGATTTTTCTTCTTGACGCCGTCACCTACTGTTCCCAGCAAGAAAAATTAAGACTTTGGCGTTTTCTTCACTTTTATACTCCAAAAACGTCCGAATTGCTTCCTTTTCCAGATTTCTATCCCAAAGTACCTAAAATCACAAAAGGAACGATTTAGGGCAATATTTGATCAAATAAATTCAATTCCGAGCTTAAATGACCCCCTGAAAGTGGTTCATTTTTCGCCTCATCATATACCCTTACACTTGAGATTTGCTTGTCCTCAAGCAAATGCGCTTTTATTCTACTTAAAATACAAGTTAGGGGTCATTTAACACTAATATAAAAGTAATTACAACAAGTAATCGTTCCACTAAAGACCAATAGACAAGCACGGAGGTCATATACTAGCACTTCACAAATAGTGTTTAGATACTCACATCTCTCGGGTGTAATAAAGTATAAATTACAATATGGAAACGGAAGATATCTCTCACTACCTGTCATAGCAAAATAGATTACCATAGGCTTGGGAAAGGATCAAACCTCCACCACATGGCGTAAGCACCTAGGATAGACTATCAAAGAGGTCTTTTAAAGGGTTGTAACGTTAGGTGTAGGGATATGAAATACACGGTTTTGTTGGATAAAGGAAGTTTTACTGGTGACGAGCTAACAATCTTAGTTAATTACATGTACAATATGGTGTTGCTAAGCCAAGACTAGACTCGACTTAAGCTAATAAATGAAAAATAACAAAAACATAAAATGAACATAGAATGAAACGGGATGGTAGTCCGTATGTTTTTTTTCTCTTTTCTTTTTTCTATTTTTTTTTTCTTTTTCTTGATTTTTCGATTTTTTTTTTTTTTTTTTTTTTTTTTTTTTTTTTTTTTCATACACTCTTACCCTACCATCCAAAATAATACATCATAGGGAATGAACATTCCCCTTACACTTGAATCTTTACATACTTTACAATGAACTAATCTAATGACTCGAATTAAGAAAATCAAAATACTTGGAGCGCTTTTAAGATTAACGTACATATGGGGGTAATAAAATGATGTTCTTCCCCATTACTCCATAAATAAGTACTTTACCCATGAGTCCCAATCGTCCCAAAACAATATGTACAAGGATATGACTCGACTTAGCAACCATGTAGTCAATTAGATAGTTAACTTAGCGTTTAACAAATAACAATAATGCACTAAAAATGAGCGCATACACGGAAGGCTAAGGCGATTTGGGTGTACATTTAAGTGGGGTGTAACAAATTCTTCAATTAAGTAAGATGCTTAAAGCTAGAAACGAAAACATAGGCTCGGAGGGGTGTACTAGGGGTTTCGTGTACTAAAAATGAGTACAACGCTAAGGGTGTGGGAAAAATTAGTTGACTTAACTAGCCAAATAATATGACTTAAATGGTCAAGTAATTATGATACGGGTTTAACACAAGGGTGATCCTAATGCCTCTTATCATGTAGTAAATCCTACTACACGAATGTAGTCTCACTAGCAGTCTCGGGATGCAATACTAACGCAAGTTCTAGAATCTAAATGCTACCGGTACACTCATAAGCACTAATAGTAAATGCTTTTCCTATCTAATCTAAAGGCGAACCTCACATATTTGGGTGGAAATTTTTTTCTAAATATACGGTTATGTGCTAGTCATATAATCTCCTATCCATGAGACGCTTGCTATGGCTAAAGTTTCACTCCTAAATGTTGTAAAAAATTTTAAATTTGGCGCTAAAATTGCACTAACAAGTATTTCTCATAGTTTTATTACACATCTACCATCAAACAAAACAAACTTAAGCGAAAGTATACATGTAAGGTATCATCATTTTACCCTCCCCTTACACTTAGGATGAACATTGTCCCCAATGTTCAAGTAAAGAATGTAAAAGTGAAAAAGTAAAAAGAATGAAATCAAATACTCCCCTGATTCGCTCGGTATGGATAATAAGGTGGCCAGGTTAAATCTTCCTCCAAGAAAATGAACAATCAAAGCTTCCCTTCCAGAATATAAATCATCTTCTTGTCATACGTAACCTGTAAATCCTGAGAAATAGACAAGACAACCTTGCATAAAATCGGCGGCAACCTATATAAGTTACTAAATCCTAGAAAACAAAATAAGATATAATGCTTGTGGAATGAAGTTTGCAGATTTCCTAGAGATTATAAAACTTAATAATTCACAAAAACCATAAGACTCCGTTAGAAAAACAAAACCGGTAAAATTTCCAGATTTTTACACGTGACGCCGTCAAGAGTTAACTCGTGACGCCGTCAGAAGTGACCTGCAGAAATTCTTATGTTAAGTTTCTAGAAAATTTCTGGAAAAACTTAGTCTCACTTCCTGGAAAATCCTGCGAAACTTCATTATGACTCAATACAAGCATTTGACTCTAACAAATACGAATATACATGTTTATTTAATATTGTGGAGAATCATGGTTGGTTTGTTTCTTAAAAAACATATTTGGGGTTTCCCCTTACACTTATCTTTTGCAAAAATACTTTTAGGTGGAGTTAAGACTAGGCCAAAACAACAAAGTAAAGTATTTCCACTATTTAATTGAGAAACATGATCTACCAACAATAAAAATAAAGCATGCATACGGAAGCAAATAACAAACAAAAAAAATAAAATCACACAAAACATGGGTTTCCTCCCAAGAAGCGCTTTTCTTTATTTACGAGTCTTGTAGCTAGACTCAAGGTCATGGGTTACTTTGTGACCTCATCATCAAATGTCACATCCTCCTCACTAATCATTTCATTGTTATTTTCTTGATAATGTTTTACACGTTGTATGTTAACAGTAAATTCCCTACCTTCATCATCTAATAACACCACGGCTCCAGTTTTAGAGGAATTCTTCACCGTAAACGGTCCATACCATCTAGACTTAAGTTTTCCCGGAAATAATCTCAACCGAGAATTGTGCAATAGGACTTTGTTTCCCTTTGAAAATTCTTTGGGTTTCTTAATTCTCTGGTCATGCCATCTTTTTGCTCTCTCTTTATATGTGATGGAAGATTCGTAGGCTTCTAACCTAAGCTCATCAAGCTCGTGTAATTGCAAGAACCTATTAGTTCTAGCAATTGTGTAGTCTAAGTTACATGTCTTAAGCGCCCAATAAGCCTTATGTTCTAATTCCACTGGTAAGTGACATGCCTTACCATACACCATGCGAAACGGGGTCATTCCAATGGGTGTTTTGTAGGCGGTTCGGAATGCCCACAAGGCTTCGTCGAGTTTAAATGACCAGTCTTTTCTATTTTGACTAACCGTCTTTTCAAGTATTCTTTTAATAGCCCTATTGGTGTTTTCGACCTGGCCATTGGTTTGTGGATGATAGGCGGTGGAGAACCGATGGGATACTCCATACCTCTTCATGACCTTTTCCATTTGTGCATTGCAAAAGTGGGTTCCCCTATCACTGATGAGAGCTTTATAAATCCCGAATCTAGCGAAAAGCTTTTTCAGGAAGTGAATAACTACTCTGGCATCATTGGTCCTAAGGGCTTGTGCCTCAACCCATTTTGAAAGATAATCGATGGCAACTAAAATGTATTCGTTCCCCCTGAAGATGGAAAGGGTCCCATGAAGTCAATTCCCAAAACATCGAAGACCTCACATACTTGTATAAAATTCTGAGGTGCTTCATCCCTATGTGATATGTTCCCGGCCCGTTGACATGCATCGCATGCCTGCACCATCTCTTTGACATCACGGAAAATTGTGGGCCAATAGAATCCCGCATCGAAAATCTTTCGGGCGGTGGTGTTTATCCCATGATGCCCGCCAGAGGGACCAAAGTGACATTCCCTCATAATCTTTACTGCCTCACTTTCCGAAACACAGCGTCTTATAATTTGGTCTGGACACCTTCGGAATAAAAATGGTTCATCCCAAAAGTAGTATTTTAACTAAGAAAAGAACCTTTTTCTTTCGTATCTAGACAGGTGTTCAGGAACAAGTCTACTTGCGAGATAATTAGCAAAATCGGCGTACCAAGGCTCCGAATCAATCATTAACATGAGTTGTTCGTCAGGAAATGAATCTCTAATCTCACTTCTATCGTGCTTATCCAAGGGGTTTTCAAGACGAGATAGATGATCTGCGGCCAGATTTCTGCCCCCCTCTTATCGCGAATCTCAACATCGAATTCTTGTAGCAACAAGATCCACCGAATTAGTCGTGGCTTAGCATCCTGCTTCGCAAAAAGATATCGAAGAGCCGAGTGATCAGTGAAAACGACTGTCTTTGAAAGGACAAGATATTGTCGGAATTTGTCGAATGCAAACACTACGGCTAATAATTCTTTTTCAGTGGTGGAGTAATTCTCTTGAGCGGGATTCATGGTTTTGCTGGCGTAGTAAATAGGTTGGAAAAGCTTGTCACGCCGTTGGCCCAATACAGCCCCAACAGCGAAATCGCTAGCGTCACACATGATTTCAAACGGTAACTCCCAGTTGGGTGTAATCATGATCGGAGCTTGTGTGAGTTCGTTTTTTAAGAGATCGAATGCATCCTTGCATTCTTGGGAAAAATCGAACGGAGCATCCTTCACAAGCAATTGAGTCATTGGCCGAGCTATTTTGGAGAAGTCTTTGATGAATCTCCGATAAAACCCGGCGTGCCCCAAGAAGCTGCGTATTGCTTTAACAGTCGTGGGGTATGGTAGCTTAGATATAGCTTCAACTTTCGCTAGGTCCACCTCTATTCCGTTCCCTAAGATCTTATGCCCTAACACAATCCCTTCTTTTACCATGAAATGACACTTTTCCCAGTTTAACACCAAGTTGGTTTCCTCACAACGTCTAAGCATCTTTTCTAGATTAGCAAGACAGCGGTCGAAGGAGTTCCCGAAGACCGAAAAGTCATCCATGAACACTTCCATGCTGTCTTCCATGAGTTCGTGAAAGATTGCGGTCATGCATCGCTGGAAAGTGGCGGGGGCATTACATAGCCCAAAAGGCATCCTTTTGTAGGCAAATGTTCCATAAGGGCAAGTAAACGTGGTATTTTCCTGGTCCTCAGGTGCTATGGGAATTTGAAAATACCCAGAGAATCCATCCAAGAAGCAATAGTACTCGTGTTCAGACAATCTCTCTAACATTTGATCAATGAATGGTAAGGGAAAGTGATCTTTCCTCATGGCATCATTGAGCTTCCGATAGTCAATGCATACCCGCCATCCAGTGACCGTTCTCTGGGGCACCATCTCACCCTTGTCATTCTTAACTACAGTCATTCCACCCTTCTTAGGTACAACCTGTACAGGACTGACCCATGGGCTATCCGAGATTGGGTAAATCAATCTTGCATCTAGAAGTTTGATGACTTCTTTCTTTACTACTTTTTTAATGTTGGGGTTCACCCGCCTCTGGGGTTGCACGGTAGGTTTATAATTTTCTTCCATGAGAATCTTATGTGTGCAAAAAGTTGAGTCAATCCCCTTAATGTCAGCTACACTCCATGCGAGCACTCCCTTATATTTCTTTAGGACCTCTAAGAGTTTACCTTTTTGTTCATGTTCCAAGGAAGAGTTTATGATTACCGGCAGTTGGTCCTCTCCCTGAAGGAAGGCATACTCTAAATGGTTAGGAAGCTCTTTAAGATCTAACTCAGGAGGCTCGATAATAGAAGGTTTAAGCTTGTTTTCGGGCTTTTGGAGATCAATATGCTCCGTTGCCTCTTGTCTGGGGTAGAAGGAGACTGCACCAACATCCTCCGTCTTTTCTACCTCTAGCAAAGGCAGAAAACTCTCATCCCGTATCCAGCCTTCCTCGATCTGTTCATCGACACAACTATCAATGACATCTGTGAGTTCATCGACCTCCCTAATGAAATAGAGCCGGTTAGCTGCTTCGAGGGAGAGGTCCATAGAATCCTTAATGTCGAAGGTTGTGCTATCGGTTCCCACTCGTAAGGTTAATTTGCCGTCATAAACATCAATGACTGCACGAGCGGTAGCAAGAAATGGTCTCCCTAAGATGATGGGTACCAAGTCATCCTCCTCCATATCCAGGATTACGAAGTCGACCGGGAATTTGAATTTCCCAACTTTGACTAGCACATTCTCGCATATCCCTACGGGGTACTTGACTGATCTATCGGCTAGTTGGATGTTCATACGGGTAGACTTTAATCTAGAGTATCCTAGTTTAAGGAACATAGAGTGAGGCATGAGATTGATACTCGCTCCCAAATCGGCAAGAGCATTCTTGATTGATAGAGATCCTATGGAGTAAGGCAGGGTGAAGCTGCCTGGATCGTCTACCTTTTTTGGTAGCCCTTGATGGGTCACCACTGAGCATTCTTCCCCCAAGGTCACAAGACCCTCGAGTTTCTTCCGGTTAGCAAGTAGTTTTTTAAAGTATGCGCTACACTTTGGCATGTGATAGCAAGCATCAAGGAGGGGTATGGTGACAACCGAGTCTTTTAGGTATGACAAGAATCTTTTATTATCACTCTCAGTTTTCTGGTTCCTTAATCGGGATGGGAACGCGATTCTCACAGGTTGGTTAGGTAGGGTTGATGGGGAAGGGGTCGTCAAGGGAGGTTGGTCGGGGGTCTTGCTGCCTACATCCTCCTCCTCCTCGCCAGGTTTGTTTGGATCGGGGGCGATGGGGGACAAGCTTGGGTAAGGTGGGTCCTTGGTTGTTGTTCCAACTCGAGTGGTTATCGCGAGCATGGGGTCTTTTTTTGCTTACTGATGGCATTTCAAGATTATCTATGGCTGAGTTAAGCTTGTTGAAAAATTCTCCAATGTCATCCTGCTGCTCGTCGAAAAGTTCATTAAGACCTTTCATTTGCAAGCCTTTTTCTTGAGTGAAGTAACCAAGGTCATCTTCAAAAGTGCTCCTAATTTCGAATTCAGGGCCTTCCTCTCCTTCTTTTCTCTTTACCAGATTTCCCAGAGGGTGTAATCGTCATTTTGGTAAAAAGGCAGAAGGGAGGGATCAGCATAGATGTCCCTTCCTGACAAGCATGCATGTTCAGTTGTGGCTGTTCCTCCGCATTCTTCTACCTCATACGGGCCCCCATAGTAATCGCAGATTAAGTAAGGATTCGAAAGTTGTTTAGGTAACTGCGACCCAGCTAGGTATTCCACTCTTTTGTGAATTTTTCTCAACCGACCCGATGTGATTTCAGAAATGCTGACAGTCGACTCAGGTTCATCTCAAGTGTCATCCTGGTCTTGAGCATATTCTTCAATCCTATCCCATCCTTCTTCGGCACTAAGATTGGCCAATCTCCCTTTTCTATATTGGTTGATTCCGTTTCGATCATTAGAGGAGACATTGTCGTAGAAGATTTGGACCAAGAGCCAGAGCTCAATGCCATGATGGGGAACTTGTCTTATTAAATCTTTGAATCTAACCCACGATTTATGGAAGGGTTCGTCCTTCCCTTTTCGGAAATGGAGGATCCTATCTCTAAATGCTGAGGTTTTTCCAGGTGGAAAGAACTTCTCATAGAACTTGGATATGAGTTGCTCCCATGTGAAAATAGATTCAAAAGGAAGTTTATCATACCATTCTTGGGCTTTTTCATAAAGGGTGAAAGGAAAGAATTGTAATCGGGACGTGTCTCTAGTAGCCCCATCTGTATGGAGGGTGTCTACTATTTTCAAGAAGTCTTTAATGTGTTGAATTGGATCTTCCTCATCTAATACACAAAGCTTACACACACTTTGGACAAGCCAAACATCGTTTGCTTGCAAGACCTCGTTGGTGTGTTCGTTTTGGTAGACAATGGCGTTTGAGAAGCCACGAGGGGTTGGGGAGGAGTAGTCCTTAAGGCGCTTAGGAATGGGAGTTGCGGGGGTACTCATCTCGTCGTTGGGTTGGGAGCTAGGGGTTGTAACATTATTTTCTGAATTTTCTTCAGAAAGGGGTGCATCAAAATCGATGGCAACGCTAGATGGTTCAGAAGTTGAGTGAAATTGTCTTAATCTATGCATTTCTCTTTCGGGTTCTGCATAAGGCAGGACAAGGTTTCTAGTGGAACTGCGAATCCTAGTGATCCTAAGGTTAGAGGATTCGTCGGTTGCCATGATGGCAGGTGGTGAAGAGTTACGAACAAAAACACAAAGAAATAAGATAGACTAAAGAAAACCTAAAAATAAAAATAAAATCTTACTAGAAAGGAATCTAGCAAGTAGACCTATTAAAACGAGATTTTAACCTAGACAATAACTATTCCCCGGGCTGCGGCGCCAAAAACTTGATACGTGGGAATCGCACCAGGCTTTACCTCTCAAGGGATCTCGAGAAGCTTACAACCCCCACCAGGCAGTGTACCTGATCGTTGTAGTATAGTATAGTGACAAGTACCGGGGGATTGATCGTTCAGCTAGGAATAGTGTCGCTAGGATTAGAAAACCTAAATACTAGTTCTAAAGATGAGGGATGATTATTTTTGTATTTTTATATTTTTTAGAAAGCAAGTAAAAATCTCGGGTTTGAAGGATTTGGGCAGAATTAGTTGCTAATCAACTAACCCAATACTAAAGATGCAATCAAAATAAAATACTAGAAATGAAAATAAACTAAATTAAACTAAGGTTGTGAGCAATAAGTGGAGAAGTTGTGTTTACTTAGATTTCACTACTCCCTAGATATCTTTTACACGTTAATTACTTGTTATAGTTACGTGGATGACGGATTGTATTCCTTAATACCATTCATGGGGTGGCGCACTTAATTCCCCAATCCTATGAGTGCCTACTTCACTCCTATGTCGAGCCGGCTAAGAAGCTCCTAACATGGGATCATTAGAATTTACTCATGCATTAAATACAATCAATAAAACCTAGTGCACGTCAGTTCATGTTTCCTAAGACGTTCAAGCATGTTACCATTTGGAGATCTGCTAGTTTTCTTAAGTCTAACATCGAAATCATTCATCCAATACAACCATAAACAAGTAATCAACACATAATTAACATCTAGGTTTCATTAGATCCAAGCAAACACAAGATAGATCTAGCCTAGCATGATGGAATTAAGACAAGAACAAGATATAGACAACCAACACATAGACATATTGATTGAATTAAAAGAACACTTATCTCAATTACACATGAAAGGGTTCAAGGGCTGAGAACCCTTGAAAAACCTGTAAAATTCGTACTAAGTTCGGCCTTAGGGTTTCTCCAAAACTTCTCTCTTTTTATGAATGAAAATTAGAAAACTATATATAGGAAATTGAGGCTGACGGCGTCAAGACCAAATTGGTGACGCCGTCATCTCGCCACCAAAATACTTCTCGGACTGCCTTGATCTACTTTTGACGCCGTCACGTTATAGCATTTTCCAGGCCGTCACGTATTTTACTCTTGACTCCCTACTTCGTGACGCCTTCAATTCTGTACTGGGTCGTCATGGAAATTACTCTTGACGCCGTCAGATTTTTCTTCTTGACGCCGTCACCTACTGTTCCCAGCAAGGAAAATTAAGACTTTGGCGTTTTCTTCACTTTTATGCTCCAAAAACGTCCGAATTGCTTCCTTTTCTAGATTTCTCTCCCAAAGTACCTAAAATTACAAAAGGAATGATTTAGGGCAATATTTGATCAAATAAATTCAATTCCGGGCTTAAATGACCCCATAAAAGTGGTTCATTTTTCGCCTCATCATCACTCCTTCGGGAATGAAGACATTATCTTTGACCCCAGCATCACCGCTTATAGTTTACACTATCTTAAACTGGGATTATATCTCATCGGTGTGGAACTTTCACGTGCTTCAAATGTTTGTCCAAACATCTTGAATGAAAGTATGATGGAGATTGTTTCTTCCACATCATGCTTCCCCAAGAACAAATGAATTCGGGGTCGAGTCAAGCTAGCGACTCGGTAAACAAAAACAGTAGCATGCTTATTGGATTTTCACCCTAACTGTGGGGGAGTTACCCATGCTGTGGTTACCAATAAACTGAAATAAAATGGTGTTTCCACATTTAGCTTGTAATGTTGCCCTTTTATGTTCAAAGAGTCGGCATAATAGCCGGAACTTTGAATATTGAGGACAATATTCAATTCTAAGTGTGGGGGGGGGGGGGGGGGGAAATTCTAGCGAATTTTATCACATTTTACCATCTAGTACCCCCGTTTTTGGCAAAAATTAAAAAAAAAAATTTCACTGGAGCTTCAAAATTTTTGTGGTTATCAATCCGCCATGTCTAAATGACAAAAGGATTGGCTAATCCAGGAGCAAACGGCTCTTGGTAAAGATATATCAAATCCGTTTACGGCTTACAATTTGCCCAAAATTGTATGGTATCTCAACTCGCCATATGCTAAAAAGTAAAAGAGTTGGCTAGCCCGCAAGATTATTGCTTGTGGTAAAGGCAGTGAAAAATCATAATTGGTAATCAACTCACCAAGATGATGACTAAATTCCATCAAGAGTTGGCTAGTCCAGAAGCAAACGACTTTTGGTAAAGACAAATCAAATCCGTTGACAGCTGGTGGTTTGCTCAAAATCACATGGTTATCAGTGTACCCTAGTTCTTACTTGAACTGAAACATTTGGCTACTCCAGTAGTAATGGCTTTTGGTAAAGAAACATAAAATCCATTAAATTTTCAAAGCAGGTTATTTTCTATATTGCTAGGGACTAGCAATAGTTTAGTGTGGGGGATTGATAAGTGTGTAAATACTCATCATTTTTAGTTAATCTAAACTGCAAAAATTTTTAAAAACACTCAGAAATGCATCAAAATACTGAAAATATCCCAGGAAGTGTGTTTTATATGTTTTAGATGCAAAATGTTTAAAAACAGATGAAAAACGAACAAAGTTTGTGTTGATATAAATAAATGTCTAAAAACGTTATTCATATCTTTCGATATCTCTATGTTTTGATAATCACAAAACGAAAACTCATCAAACCAAAGATCATGACATAAACAAGGTATTTAGTAGTAAATACTCACCTTTACCATCTAATCACTTAAGGTATGAATAAATAATGTGTCTAATGCATTATAAGATCAAAGGAACACTTTTGTTAATCACTAGATATTTATAAAATGTCACAAAACATTTTATATCTTTTATAAAACATTTTTGGCATTAAAAGAATATGTTTAATTCATTACAAATTTATGAATTCAAATTTTCAACCAAAAATGGCAAATCTAATCCAGAAAAATTTCCCTCACAAAAGGACAAGAAAAACCAACATTCAGGAGGGCAGCCCCCTTAATTATACTAGGCGGCCCCCTTAATCATTAAGGGGACCGCCCCCTAATTAAGGGGACCGGCACGCTCCAGAACAGTATTTTCTGGCCCTTTAAATATTGGATCATTCCACATATTTTTCTCACCATTTTTGCACTAAAAACTTTCTGATCTAAACATCGATTTCCTTCCTCTAAAAATCCTTTGATCTTATATACTTTGATCTTTGTTTCAAAGTGATTCAAGCCTCAACACTCAAGTGCAAAGAGAAGAATACTTCTATTAGAAGTATTACAACTTAGTATCATCTTGCTATCTAAGTTGTTTGTTTATTTCATCTTGTTGATCCTTCATATTTTGGTGAATAAGGTGTATGTATTAGTTAGCTAGATTTAGTTATAAAATCTAGAATTGTTGTAAGTGTGAAGTGGAACTTGAAGTGAAGAAGTAGTGTTGGATAGTAGTGGTGATCGGCGATAGCAACAATAGTGATTAGTAGTGAAGAAATTGAAGCTTCCAAGTAGAGAAGACTAGAAGACATTAGTGGCTTGAAGTTGTGAAGATATTAGTGGCTTGATGTTGTGAAGACATTGTTAGGAATACAAATATTCCTATAAAAGTCTCGGTCACCTAATTGATGTAATAGCATTTTAGTTAGCTCGTAGTTAGTTAATTATAAGTATTAGTTAGTTTTAGAGTAAGTAACACCGTGGAAGAAGGACGGGTCTTTACCCACTGTATACCTGCTCCACAGCCCGGGTGTGGGTGTTTTATTAGTTATCTTGTAGGAACTATATATATCCCTCTCCACATGTGGAGAGGGTGAGCCTTTCATTTTTAATCTAATTTTTCTTTCTTCTTTTATCTCAAGGTTCCAAACTCTCTCTCTCTCTAGTTCTTGAATCTAACTCAAACATGGATATCATCTACCATGAATTAAGGCCACCCGAATCTAGATGTTCATATTCTACAATTGGTATCAAGAGCCAAGGTTTCATCTTAGGGCCTTGGAAACTCGGTTTACTTGTATCTTTGCTTGGGTTCGTGGCTTATTTTGTGGGTCGACTTGTACCTTTACTTGTATCCTATTGACAAATTCAAGTTTGGGTAATTTTTTTTTTGTCAAAAGTGACTGTTCTCGATCCATTCTCAAGGTGTTTTTCTTGGAATAGACAACTGTTCTCAAAAGTACTTTTGTATTATTTCTTGGTCTATTTACATATCAGGTAATGAGATTGTGACTGGTCCAAACTTTATTTCTTGATAGCGGTTTGGATATTGGCATAATATTTCTTTTTTGCGACTGGCTATTTAGCTTATTTTTATTGCGAGTAGTATTTTAGTTTGCTGTTTCTGAGTAGCGGTTGCTTGCATAGTGACTACCTGTTGGTGTTTTGTCCAAATAAAGGAGTAAAAACAAAAGGGGGGAAAGTGACGGGTTTGTATTTTTGTAACCTGCGGTTACCTCAAAAACCTGCGGTTACCTCATAAACTTGCGGTTCATTCAAATTTGCGGTTAACTTTTGGTACTGTGTTTAGCTCAGAATTGCGGTTTGTTCTATTTTTGCGGTTACCTCGACTTGCGGTTACCTGAACTTGCGGTTACCTCCAAGAAAAGAACAAAGATGAAGTAAGCAGATTTAGTCAAGTCACATAACTTTAACCTACATCTATCCTAAACCCGTCAACTGGCTCACGTCAACAACCCATCACCATCATACTCACGATACAAAATAAAAGTTAAAAGATTCAAGATCTGTTAACTCGTGTATAACCTCATCCATGTACATCATAGGTTCATGATTTAATTGATATTGAAAAGGATATGACGACACCGGATCCAAAACAAATCCTAAACCACATCAATCCTAATCTAGACAACACCCACACCATCACTCAATCAGTTCTCAAATAAAAAATCGAAACACAATATTTTAGATCTCAGTCTTCTCCTTGTGTGATCCAAGACACGTCCAAAGAGATGAGCCACAAGAGAAAATCATCACCGATCTATTTTGAAGCATATAACTTCTGTCAAATATACGAATCTTCTTAAGAGATACCCAAAACAAAATTGTTTTGATTATCTCTTTTATTCGCTCAAAGGATTAAAACAAAACTAAAGGACCCTACCTAAGTCCCTCCAAATGATCTAGATGACGAAGTCTTTAAGGTCTTGGTCTTCCTCCACCTCGAAGCTTAATGTTATACGAAGTGGGGCTTGAGTATGCCTAACGGTTATCTAATCTGGGTTGTGTTATTTTGTTTTGTTACGTATTTTGATTGATTTGATGATGAGCTTTGATCGTTTTTTATGGATATGAGATATAGGTGACTGTGTTTGGATGAGAGAAAAGATGGGGGCGGATTTTTTTGATATAGGATTAGGGTTAACATAATGAGTGTGGTTGTTGTTAAGTGGCTTTTATGGCTCATAATTAGGGCAAGTCCTTTTAAGTGGATCGGATTATTATTTGCATTGTTTGGGCCGGGTATTCCTATTAATTTAATGGGCTTGGCTGTGAACCTGATTTGGATGGTGCTTTGGACTGGAACCGTGCATCTTAATATGTTGGATTGACATATGATTAGGGATGGTGAGTTTATAAACGGATGGTTTTAGAATTTCGGTTTGATAAGTGTTTTTATTGGACCGGGCCTCGCATGATCTTGAACTATTTGTGTTGTGTTTGTGGAATTGGACTAGGCCTTCTAAATAATTGTCGTGTTATGTTTGGGCCCGGTATGATAAATTGATGTAGACTGCGTCTTGGTTGGATCCGGACTCTTCTTGGGCTTAAACGTGTTTAACCACAAATTTTTTTTGAACTGAATAACTTACCTATATCTCTTGAACCTAAAATGGCACATTGGGCTGAATTTTAATTATTCAAATGTATTTTTTTTAAATACAATGTGTTAAATTTTTGGTATTGTTATTTGGGGAAAAAGGGTGGTATTTTGGTCATGCAACTTTCACGGGGATACACACGTCAAAGCTAGTATTTGGGGGATATATATATGTCGATGTGATTACAGAATTTTAAGTTTGTCAGCATTGTGGATGCCTATGATTTGTGTGAGTCTGCAATTTAATTTTTGCTACTTGAAGTTACAGTTGACAACTTGCGATTTGATTAATTGCGGTTCGTCAAATTGCGTTTTGATTTGTTACAACTTGACTGATTGTAATTTGACCAATTGCGATTTGACGTTGCGAGTTAACACTTGCGATTTGACGTATTGCAATTTGGTTGTCTGCAATTTGACTTGTTGTGATTTTTCAAACTGCGACTTGACTTGCTGCAATGTGATCAAGTTGATACTTGACTTCATTGACTTAAGTTTTGAAGATTAGTATTGCAACTCACCCCTAGATGTTCTTGTTAATTTCGCGGTTACTCTTGATGTTTTTAGAAAATCCCGCGAAAGATTCGATAGGCTGGACTTGGTTTTTGACATATTTATACTTACGGGATCTGACTATTATCTTCGAGATAAGTTTGTGCTTCGAGAACAGCAGGAATTGGGAAATTACGGTGACTTGGTTGGTGTGTTAATTCACGGGTTGGTATACTTAGTGTCACAAACATCTCGGGGTGGATGGACGCACGATGTTTGGTGACCCTTGCTCGAGTGTATTTAAGGTGATTAGACTTGGATGTTCAAGAAGTGGATATATACAATTAAGGATGGAAGGTTGGGTATGTATCACTACCTATATTTAAAGGAGTTACGTTGTTGTGCTCAATATAGGTTCTAAATCACGATTTTAATGCAAGTATAAGTCTCTAACTTGTCCTTTATCATGCTTCATCAAGAGAGTGTTGTTTCTCAAGCTTCTAATGGGATTGTAGTACAAGAACTTCTCAAGAGATGGTCAGACTTAAAGACAGGAGGTGATTTGTTTAGAGACGTGCTTTAACCCTTTACTCACTCTATAGTTAAGCACATTTCATCCAGTGGTCTAGCATATTCCGAACTTCAATGAATCATTAATATGCTAAATCATTGATGAGGAGTCCAGCAAGGTGTTACTACAAGCATGTCTTTAGCACCATCTTCTCTGCAGTAGGTTTATGTGTCTCCTTCCATGTATCTGCTTTGCGCATGACAAACTCACGACTATCACAGACTTTCAGTTCTTTGGCAAAAAGGTCATTGCATGTCCTTGTTGAGGGGGAGAATTTGCGCAAGTTTCCTAGCGATTCCGTCTCCTGTAGTGTGAATCTTTGCAGTTCCGGTTTCAACAATTCAGGATTCAGTGGGTCAGTCTCTAGAGGTTTGCTCACTCTTTAGCGACTATCTCTAACTTATTGGCAAGTTACTAAGTGATGAGATTCGTGTGATTGGTTAATCATTTTGCAATTAGTGAATTGTTGTAACTTGAGTCGTTTCGATTAATCAAATTGTTATCTGACGTTGTGAGTTAATCCTTACGACTTGACTAATCTCAATTTGATATATTGTAACTTGACTTGTCACGACTTGACACTTAGTGCGAATTGTGACTCATCCGGTATCTCTCTCTAAGTTTAACTTGCTTAATATATCTTTCGGTTTCTTTTGTTGACTTTAGTAAAATCCCTAGAAAGAAACATTTCTCGGTTTAAGTCACATAAGTTGTAAAATCCTGTTTGAAGATATTGAGATGTCAACTGTTTCGGATGACATTCAAGCAGCTGGGTCAGACAGCTTTGTTTGATTAGTCTGACTATGAGTCATGGGCACTCCTAAGAATTTGCGCATGTTTCTTCTCACTTTGATTTCTCAACCGCACAAAATGATCACGAAGCTAATTTGGTATCCCTTGCTTGAGGGTGAAGTTGGATTTCACGAAAGAGTATACCTATTTTATCTTGAAATCGGGGATGGTTGGATGCAGGATTTCAATGATAGCTTGCTCGCGCATATGATGTAAGTTGAATACTTGGGTTATCTAGTTTCCAGAAGTCGGGGTGGATGGTTGAAGACCTGGTTAACTATCACTTAAAGGAGTTACGTTATTGTACTCAGTGTCACATGTTGATGACGTTGTGGATAATCGCAAGAGGTGATGATTGTCTCATACTTTGTCAAGATAGTATTGAGTACTTAGAGATTTGCATGGTTCACAAATTCTCTACACCGTTCTTCCTAAAACAATGCAAGCTTAGGTAACAAATTTGAGTAATTCTACTTCATTTTCAAGATTGGTATATCGGGTTCCTTCATCATGTGGTCAAAATTGTTTGTGTTCAAGGTTGGTTAATTGGACAAAGACTTTAATATTGTGATGTGATATGTAATTCTCACCTGATATTCTTAACCCAAACTGATGGTTGCCATAACCAAATCAGTCATGCCATATTCAACTTGTTACTATCTCACGGTTTCTTCTTGGTTTTGTAAAATCCCGCGAAAGAACTTATTTCTCGGTTTAAACTATAGATTTGTAAAATCCCGTGATGATGGGCTATGTGCTCTTGACCATGGTCGGGTTAAAACCATTATCAAAGTTCAGCCATAACATCACAAATGGCTGGATTGAGGCATTGAATTGACAAAATGTGACTACGGGGTTAGTTCAGTATTATTTATTTGAGGCTGAAGTGAAATTTCATGGGTGCGTGTACTTAGTATCTGAAGATATCGGGGAGGTTGGATGAAGATTCTTCGAGATCCTTGTTCGAGCTTTCAATACAACGACAAGGACTTGGATATCTAGTTATTTTTTCTTTCTCTCTATTGCAAAATAACTATCACTTTAAGGAGTCACGTTGTAGTGCTCAGTGTCATACGAAGTTGTGGATATCCAAGAGGTGATGTACATCTTATACTTGATGGTTGGTTGGTTGAAGAGTATAGACTACTTAGGGATTCGATGTTGCACGAAGTCTCTACACCGCTCTTTGTCTCGCATTAGTACAAGTTTAAGTCACAAATTCGGGTCATATTACTTCGGTCTCAAGTTCATCATATTGGGTTTCTCTCCATCAGTAGTCACGACACATATCCGACAGAATGATAATGGGGTTGGTAACGAGTTAGCAAGAGAGTAGAAGAAAAGAGAGAGATGACGTCTGTTCAATTCAGTTCAGGCCTCGCTCCTCATCGTTATGACGTTTGGACACTTCGGTTCAAGCCTCGTTCTTCAACATTATGGCGTCTGCTGACAACTCTTCAGGCCCCGCTCATCAATGAAAAGAAAGGTGTACGATTCAGTGCACTTTATCTTCAAAAGAAGAGGAATCTTCTTATTTATGGCCATTCTCATCAACATGTTCATGCGCTTTCCGTGCTTATTCTGTTTTCAAGTGGATCGGCGCATAGTGGAGTATTCTATTATTCACTTATTCAACCAAAACTTGCATTCGACAGGCATATGCAATTTTTGAGGGGGGGAAAGGGTGAATAAACAACATGTCAGTCCTCAAGAACCGTCAAGTGGAGCTTCCTACCGTTGATGGTATTCATATTCACTAGTTCAATCATCAAAAATTGCAGTTGGCTGGCATATGCAATTTTTGAGGGGGGGAAAGGGTGAATATTAATCTACATGTTGGATGATGATTGAGAAATGGTCATACGACTCCTGAATACGTCAGTTCAGGAGTCGTGCAAACCATGGTTCTCCAACACTACATCTTCCTCTCTATTAAGGTGTTGAAGAACATGGTCATGGTATTAATGGTTCTCCAACACTACTTCTTCCTCTCTATCAAGGTGTTGAAGAACATGGTCATGGTATGCTAACCGACATCGTCTCACGGGCTGATTCAATCAGTAACAAAGGGTTTCTAGTCAATGCTTCATGTATACGTCATCAGGCTACATGTACACATAATGATGATGATTCCGATTAATCGTAACCATCATGGGGGAGAGAAATGTGTACACCAAGGACGCACAAAAGGTTCACGTGATCGGGCGTAATCGTGTATTCTGGTGTTGAAAAGCCGCAGAGATGATCAGTGGTTCAACTTGTCACCTTGGTATTACCGTTTCACTGTTACGTCATGGTATGATTAATCGTAACCATCAGGGGAGAGAGAATGTGTACATCAAGGACGCACAACAGGTCTACGTGATCAGGGCTTAATATCCAAGGATGGATACATTCTATAGATGATCAGTGGTTCAACTTGTTACTTTGGTGTTATACTAAAGACTGAAGAAGGTCGAGTCGTCAGTCTATTCTTTATTCTCGGTTGGGTGTTATCATCTCATGTGTACGCTGCGGGATGATGGGTTATATGTAAGGTTACTGGAAGGCATTTGGTGAGATGAAGATGGTTGGTATTCTGTTCCTCCATATTGGGCAATCTTGAAGAAGGTCGTGTCTACAGTCTTCTCTACATTCTCCGCTATGTGATTAGAAGACTAAAAGACGGCATGTATTTGGTTATCAAAAGACTTCTTCATATTATGGGTGTTCATCCAAAGTCTTCCTTCTATTGTGGGCGTTCATCAGAAAGGTTGTCAGGATTGGGGGAGAGCACTAATTAGGGGAGAGTGAAATGCCTGAATTAATCCCTGGTTAAATGTGCTCACGTTACTCTTCAGCATGTCAAATGATGGAAGCGGAGAATTTTCTGGAAGCTGAGGAGTAATAATTTTGGTTCGTATCCTTGTATATATTTTGCCTCACATATCCTTTGTACATAGTTTAAAACAAAAAGTAAAATAGAAAAATATAAAACTTATAAAATCCATAAAAATCTGAAAATTCACAAAAATCCAAAAATATTCTTCTCACGACATGTCTCCTGTGTAATCAATATTATGTACGTTTCTAGAAATGTCATTCAATAATGACACGGAAGCATACATATGCTTGAGCAAGAGTTTTTTCGGTTTCAAATAAAGTTTTTTTCTAAAACATGTCGTATCTCAAAATATTCTTCAAAAATGGCTTGTAGTCATTTTAGGCTACAACCCGGATTTCAAAATTATGGCTTGTAGTCATTTCAGGCTACAACCCGCACTTCAAAAATATGGTTTGCTATTACTTCAGATAGCAACCCGGTTTTCAAAATTAAGGAAAACACGTCGCCAAAAAGACGGTTGTTCCTAACAAAGGGTGCCGTTCATCCGAGCGTGAATTACTTTACATTCATGCACCCTCGATCTAATGTACGCTTCAGTGCATTATTTCTTCATAAAGAAGAAAAAACTTCTTTTTCTCGCCAAATACTTTCCCTTCTATGATTTTTCCGGAAAGTGTTTGTGCAAAACTTGGTGGTACCATGAAATTTTTGAATGAAAATCAAATTGAACTCAAAAGGTTGATAAAATTTTCACTCAATCAATGACGTTAATAGTTTATGAAAATATTTATGCTTTAACATCCGTCATTGATTGAGGGGGAGAGTGATTTCTCAAAATTTTATGTATCAACAAAACTCCCCACACTTTGTACAAATACAACAATACGATTTGTGATGGTTATGTGTCAGAATGGGTAAATTTTCAAAGAGTTTTTGTTAAAACTTCGAATCTGTTGGAAACTCTTCAAATCTGACACATAACAACCTCCATCACAGTTTGAGGGGGAGCAAGAAAAAAAAAAATTCCTTTTTTATCAGAAAATATTAAAATTGACCGCATTTCTCTCCCAAAACGCTTTCTAAATTATTTAAATCAATTGAGATCAAAAATCTCGAAAATTTGAAATTTTTGATCGGGGGAGAGAATGTGATTTAAATATGCAATCTGATATCAAATGTGATCTTTTCGACTCAATAATATGCTCCCACATATGTGCTAAACACTTTCGAATATCGATGCACATATTGAGGGGGAGCAAAAGGCGTTTGTGGAAGTAATACCTAAGACCGACCATTTACTTTATTGCACGGAGTTATAAGGTTGGTTAAGGTTAGGTATAAGTTCCCATGATCCACCAGAACCGGAAGGATCTTCCCAGGGACAATCCATAGATAGATTAGAAGTCCTTAGGAATGATTGAAAAAAGGAGTAAAGTGAGAAAGGGAAGAGTGCGGACTGAGATAGAGCTAGGACTGGAACTAACCCAACAAGGTTCTAGTGGTGAAGTCTCGGTAAGCACTGAAGGGGTTGAAGAATGAAAAAGAAATGAAAAGAGAAAGGGTGAAAAGAAATAGCCCTCCATATATTCAACCTTAGGGCAGACACCGGGTTCAATTCATAATCTACTGGTGGTTACTAAGGTAACACCGGTATTGAAGACAAGACGTCATGGACCCAGTGATGCACTGCACCAAACTTCCCAACCACTCAAGTTCTCTTAAAAGAGCTTGTTTCAATCTCACGGGGAACCTTGTGCAATGTATCGACCGCTCATTGCGAGCTATGTTGATACCTAAAATAGGAGACGCCTCCCCAGTCTCCAGGAGCGGATCAAAACGCACTATTGAGTCTAGAGCCAAGAGATCATCCATAAATCTCATTAGGACACATTCCAAATATGCTTATTGTTTCACACAATGTTGAAAATAAGATAAAATATTTAGAGTCATACGCATTATCCTTGTGGTATTGCCAGAACATCCGAGTGATATGAAAATATTCACAATGAAGATGGAAATCCTTCTAGAGCGAACATCTTTCAAGCTCTAGGTAGGTGACATGTGAGATCCATCTTGGATCAATGATCAAGTGACAACTGGAAAGCAACGATGGTGCGATTCTAATTTGAATCAAACTTGTTCCAGGATATGGATTGACGGATACTTTTGCCAAAACCTCTCAATGTGCTCACCAACTTATCTTTCGAGCACATTGATTGTGTAATATCTTTCAAACAAAAGTATTTTTGATGGAAAAGTGATTCAAAGTATAAAACTCTCGTCGTGTCTCAAAAATGTTTATCATATGACACGCGAGTGATTTCTATAAATCAATTTCTCATCAATCCGTGAATATCTATTCACCGATTCACTTTATCGTGCTGTCTGCTTTGAGACGTTCCGGTATGAGAACATGCTAAGTATGAAGATTCCGAAGTGGATTCTTTGGAAAATTCATTACTACAAGCTGGAAATTCCTGTCAAGGAGAGTCTTCTTTAAAAGAGACTCTACCTGATCACAGGTCGGTTTTCACAAAACCGGAGGGTAGTCTGTCCTCGCAGAACGAATGACAAAGCCATATTCATTCTCTATCTTTATTGCTAACTATTTTATTTCAGGGACACATATAAAGATGGCGTTGATGGCTCCAGTTTCCAGCTGAATCGGGTCAATCCATACCTCATGCTCACACATCCTCCACACTATCAATGAAGATGAGAGACTTGCTACAACAAAATGTTGAGAGACTTCTTACAACGTTTCCGCAACTCTGATGAAAAAGTCTCCTGATTCACAAACTCCAATGCAACGTCTCTAGATACAGAAGGGTGTGAGCATGATGGTCCCTTGTCACTACATCACATGAAGGCAATACAACTATGGATGAGCTTGGAGATTTACTTTGGCTGATGATCTCAAAGAAAGCTCAAGGATCACACATCACAAAGGAATCCAAATCACAAGTTCGTTGCTTGAAGTACAAAGTGTGAAGTAAAGTGAAGAATCAGATCCTACGAGCTACAGAGTAGAAAGAATGCTTAAAGACTAAAGAGCTTAATTTCAAAGGT
The DNA here is from genome assembly GCA_030686995.1 of Artemisia argyi. Classification (NCBI taxonomy): domain Eukaryota; kingdom Viridiplantae; phylum Streptophyta; class Magnoliopsida; order Asterales; family Asteraceae; genus Artemisia; species Artemisia argyi. The sequence goes on along the minus strand of CM060701.1, from coordinate 171,635,715 downwards.
GACCTCGCTTAGGGGGAGATTGTTAGGAATACAAATATTCCTATAAAAGTCTCGGTCACCTAATTGATGTAATAGAATTTTAGTTAGCTCGTAGTTAGTTAATTATAAGTATTAGTTAGTTTTAGAGTAAGTAACACCGTGGAAGAAGGACGGGTCTTTACCCACTGTATACCTGCTCCACAGCCCGGGTGTTGGTGTTTTATTAGTTATCTTGTAGGAACTATATATATCCCTCTCCACATGTGGAGAGGGTGAGCCTTTCATTTTTAATCTAATTTTTCTTCCTTCTTTTATCTCAAGGTTCCAAACTCTCTCTCTCTCTAGTTCTTGAATCTAACTCAAACATGGATATCATCTACCATGAATTAAGGCCACCCGAATCCAGATGTTCATATTCTACAGACATTAGTGCCTTGAAGTTGTGAAGTTGCAAGACATTGAAGTCATGAAGTATTTGTAAATGCGTGAAGATACTTGTGGTGTGAAGAAGTATAGAAGAAGTGAAAAGGTGTGAAGAAGGTGTGGTGTGATATTTGTTGTGAGATTGGTTCTAACTACGATTAGAACTCGACATTTTGCTTTGTGTCGTAAATTGGTGTAAGCTTTTGGTGTGTACGGTTTTCTCCGCCATAAGGGAGGTTATTGACTTAGTGAAGAAAACTCTCGAGTTCGGTGCTCGGGGAGTGGAGTAGGGCAAGGAAGGTGTCCTTGTAGCCGAACCACTATAAATCCTTTGTCTCTCGGTTTGATCTTTCCATCTCTCACTCTTTGCTTGCTTACTTATTAGCTTTTCGTACATTGTTATAATTGTGTGTTGTGCATATATTGATTTCACATAAAGATCAAACTAGATTCCATTTACAACATTAATTGTACATTAATAAAATATAAGTACATACAATTATTAAAACACATATACATATATAAATACAAACTTACATTTAAGTAAGATATATGAAATTTAATTTATATTCAACACTTTAAATAAGTAGTGTTTATGTGATATATGTGAATTAATTTGTATCTATACTTCAGTTTCAAAGGTTTATACTATTAGCATCAATTCTTTAAAAGCAAACTTTTATTAAACGAAAAAGACGCAAAATTATTCAACCCCCCTTCTAGTTTTCCACAATTGGTATCAGAAGCCACGTCTAGCAAGATCTTTAAAATATATTGTATTTTAAAACTTGTAACGATCTATGGAATTCAAAAAATATCTAGAAGGGGAATTTACGCAAAAACCACCATTATTTGAAAATGATCATTTTCTTGAATGGAAAAATAAATTTGAAAATTATGTGAAATCAATAGATCTTGATCTTTGGCATATCATTTCAATTGGTGATCTTAAACCAACCAAAATGGATTTTGAAAATCAATATAATAATTTTCAAACCAAAATTGATAAAAACACTAAAGCCAAATTACTTATTTTCAAAACTCTACCAAGAGTTGAATATGAAAAATTATTTTGTTGTAAAACGGCAAATGATATTTAGAAATGTCTTTTAAAGTTTCACCAAGAGAAATGTAAAACCAAAGATGATAAACTTGATATTGCCCAAGAAATAGTTAATCTAGAAAATTTAATAGATAAATATTTAGTTGAAATAAACACATGTGCTACTAGTTCAAATGTGATCATTGAAGGTATCTATAACGAAGAATACATGAGCCAAATCCGAAGAAAGAGCATTAATAAATCATGGTGCAACAAGTACGAAGAAGACGATGATAATATGGCTTATGAGAATATTCAAACAAATGTGAATACAAGTATTGATGGCAAGGACTACATGTTTCTAGATCTAAACGAAACTACAAATAAAACATGGAGAGACATGGACGATGGAATTGATCAACATATAGCATGTGAAGATTATACAACTACTAATAAGGTACAATCCGAAACCGAACATTTTTGTTATGATCAATTTATATTAGAATTTTCAAAATTGGAAAACAACTTCAAACATTTTTGCAACATTGACTCAAAAATGATTCCTAAAAATAAATCTTCAATATTCATTGAAAATAATTTTGAAAAGGAAATAATTTTAGAAGATAAAATGTCTAGACTTGAAAGCAATATTGAAATTGATCTTAAATGTAAATATTGTCAAGACTATAAACATGAAATTAAAATGGAAAATGAAAAACCAAAAATATTAGCAAAATTTGAAAATAGCTCTAGATCTTTAAAATATTTACTTAACATTCAAAAGCCATTTTATGATAAAACCGGCTTAGGATTTACCGTAAATGATCCTTCAACAAATGTGTGGAAAACTAGAAGGGGGGTTGAATAGTTTACCGATTAAAATATTTTTAACTTGTTAAGTTAGCTTTGAAACTTTCCGTTTGATTAAAGATATATACACAAACACAATATATAACATGCAAGTAGATGAAAGAAATGATCAAACCACAACACGAGTATTTATCGTGGTTCGGCTACAAGGACTCTTTTTCCTTGCCTACGTCCACGCCCCGAGTATCCAACTCGAGAGTTACTTTCACTAGTCAACAAGCTCCTTTCACTGGCGGAGAAAACCTTACACGTCGCTTATACTTTTACCGACACAAAGCTAGATGTCGAGTTCTTTACCAAGGGTACAACCACTCCCGTTAGTTCTTTACAAGGGTACAACTACTCCCTATACACTTTGTATTTTGAGGACTAAAATACTAACCGATCACTACAGAAAATACACAATCAAATGAAGTGTAAACTACTCAAGTCTACACAATGCAAAGCTAACAGGTCTTGCAACGTTGTGTTGAATACTTGTTACTTTTAGTAAGCTCGTGAATCTCTTTGCTACAAAAAGAAACTTCACATATGAAATGTTAAGAGGTTAGATGAAAGAATGAATGTGTGTGTAAAATATAATGTCAAGTGATGAGCCAAAAATCAACTTGTGGCTCAATATTTATAGCCAAACCTTCTGCAGGTCTGGCGGATCAGGCGAACCCCTCAAAAGGGTTCCGCCCGTGTACCTCCAAGGTACCGCCGAGCTTGCAGTTGGTTTTGCAATAAATCTTGCAAACCAAACCAAGTCACATCTCATTACTCTTGCAAACCAAACAATGTCATATCACATAATATCAAGTCAAACACTAAACTTGCAAGCAACATCTAAGTAAGTCAAACACATTTCTTTCCATAAATGTATAATGACAAAACTTGCCATAAATGTGATGTGACAATTCTATTTTTAGAAAATAAGAAGTGTTGTGTTTTATGAAATGTAAAATGTAGCAAAAGCCTAGTTTATGCAAGTCTTTAAAACTAAGATTATGTTTTACTTAGAAACTAAAGTTTACATTTGTCATTAACAAAACTTAGCGAAGATCGTAAAATATAAATAACGTTTTTAGGCGATATTTGTATTAACAATCTCCCCCTTTTTGTTGATGACAAAACATACACTTTGTTTTTAAGTAACTCACAAAATATTGGTTTTTAAGACTTAAAAAAAATTATATTAAACTTGTTTTTCTTAAGTGATGAAAATCATATTAAGTTTTGAAGGTTTAATATATTTCTCCCCCTTTTTGTCAAAACAAAAAGTAGAGTAGCGAAGCGGAAAAAATGCACTTGCTCCCCCTAAAAGGAGTGCCAAGGTGGGAAACATGGATTTTGGATCCTACAAAAAAATGGTTAGTTGGTGATATATATATAGCCAAGTTTGTAGTTACCACACACATTGCAACCACAATACAAATGATCAACCAACAACGCACGAAAGTAAGTAGAAAGAAATAACATTCCAAGTAAAATTTTGACTTATAAAAGTCAAAGGACATGAAATAGTAATATTCTTCTACTTCTAAAAACTTAAAAATTAACCAAGAAAGAGAAATACAAGCCTAGTTTCCTAAATTGGGGCAAACAGCCTCCAAATGGTTGTCTAGGATTTGTTTGGGTGGGAAAGAGCATCCAAACGTTCTATGACGTGTTGGAATGCAAACCGGGTTTCATCTTGGAGTTGGTGAAGCAACGTTTTGATACTTGCACCCATTTGCTCACAATTTGAGCAAACATAGGGATGAGTGGGTGGAAATGGGTGGGTTTTGGTTTCTTGGTTTGAGGGTTGGTTGGTTTGTGGTTCTTGGGTGGATGATGGGTTTGGTATTGAGTCAAGCAAGGTGGTTTGAAATTCCATTGCTTGATGGAGGTGGTTCTCAACCATGCTTTAGATATCCTCATATGAGGGAAAGAAGGATTTAAAGGTTTGGGCTTGAGAATGTGGTGGAATTTGGTGATCATGGTTTTCAAAGTTTGGTTCTCAATAAAGAGGACCATGAATGTCATTGTAGATGGGGTGAAACAACAATGGTTTGGGTTGATGGTATACTTGTTGTGGTGGTTGGGTGTGGTTAAAATGCTCATTTTGGTCAAGAATTGACTTTGGTGAAAAAGGTGGTGGTTGTGAAGGTCTTGGTGGGAGGTCATTAAGATCTTGGACAAAAGGGTGTGGTGATGTGGGAGGAGACCCAAATAACTCCATAGGTTCCATTTTGGGTAATGGTGATGGTGATGAAGTTTTGGATGGTTGGGTTGGAGCACTTGGTGGACTTGGGTCAATGGGTGATTTAGTAGGTGGTGGAGTGAGCTCATTGGGTTCATTTGGTGATGGTGATGGAGATGCAAGGTTCCAAAAGTGTTCATTTTTTTATAGGTGATGTGAATTCATCCGAAGATGAGGAGGTTAGGTTAATGGGTTGATTAGACCATAGTGGTTTAACACTTATCCGTGCCGTTTTCCGGATGGGTCTTGATGGTTGAGAGGTGATTGTTGACTTAGTCATGGTGAAGAATGGTGTAGAAGTTTCAGAAATTGTGGTGAAGAAGGTGTGATTTGATAGTGTTTAGGATGGCTTAATTTATAGTGTTGAAGGATTATGGAAAGGAGTGTTTGTATTTGATGTTAGTCCATACAAAAATGGAGGTTTCTAATGATTTGGAAAACTAATTGTGGGTTGTCAAATCATGGAAGTCAATCCAATGAAAATGGTGAAGTGAGAAGACAAGTTTTGCACTAAATGCTTAGTCGTTTTGGTGGATTTGTGGTAGTATAAATTTCAGGGATTTCAAGGATCCCTTAAAAGGGTTCCTTCCTTTATGTGTGAGGGGTCCTTGAGGTTGTTATGGCAAATTTTGAATTTTGGCGGGAATTGGTTTGGGTTAAGTTTATGGAAGAAGGAGTACCATATTATGCTAAAGACATTGCAAGAAATGGGTTTCTACCTAAAAGGATTGGATTTTGGTGTTTGAATGTTGAATTGGTGAAAATGAAAACAAAAATTCTGCGGGCTGTTGGCGGCACCTTCAGAATACACAGGCGGAACCCATATGAGGGTGCCGCCTGGTCCGTTGGGCCATTTATGGAATTCCCAGAAATTGCACTGGCGGAACCCAAATTTGGGTACCGCCAGATCCGCCAGTGCTTCAGAAAATGGCAGTCCGCGTTTTTGACCCGCGAGACGATTTTCAAAATTTTCAAAAACTCCTAAAATCAAAAATATAATGCATAACTGGTTAGGAAATACAAAAAATGAACATGTAAATACTCATAACATATGACTTTGACCGGGGGCTAGCGATATTCACTAAACTTAGTAAAAATATTATAAGTTTGAAAATTTGACAACTTGCTAAATGTTGTCTTCTTGCATCAAAGTTAGATGAAACATGTTCCAAATAGTATCAAACATTGTACCAAACTACAAATACATCATAAGCATTGTTTAGACAACCAAATTAGTTCAAATAGCACCTAGTGTCAAACACTCCTACACACCCACTCTCATTGCCAGTCAATCTTGTTCTTGAGCTTTCCAAGGAATCTTCCAAGATTCTTAAACATCCCCTTTGTTTGCTTGAACTCCGCTGACTCGTTTGGAATATCCGGAAGTTGGGATAGGTATTCTAGAGGTAGGAGTAATGTATCACCGGGTCGTTAAATCCCGTTGAGGTGTGAAATGTAACTATAGCGTGTTCGTAATCGGGTGTTATTCACAGAAAAGGAGTTGTTGTGAAAATTAATTGGAATTTATAAACAAAAATAGCTTAGGAAAGCTATGTGAATGGTTACGGGAATTTGGAGTACGAAGATTTGAGCTAAACCTAAAAACGTACGTCTTAATTAAAAAACGTATACAGACGAACAAAACGAAAAGTACAACTGGAGGACCGGGAGGGTTAAAAGTGTAAAATTTGTATTTTTACAATCCTATTAATTAAAGAAAATCTTAAGAAAAATAAAAATTATTTTTACACTATTTAATTATTTATTATTAATTAATTACTAATTATCTATTTAATACTAATTAAATTAATTAGAATTATTAAAAATACTACAAAGACTTAGAAAATTAATAACAATTTTATAAATCTAATTAACCATTACAGGAATCCTAAAAAATTATAAAAAGTTAATTTTATGTATTTTTAAACTAATTAACTAATTATTATACTATTTATTAATTAATATCTAATTAAACTATTTAAATTATGAAAACTATTAAATGAACAATAAAAATTCTAGAAAAATTTATAAAATTATTTTAACTAAAATAGAAGCTATAAAAATTATAAAAACTAGGTTGTACTATATGAAAACTAATTATGCTAATTAATTGATTAATATTAATTAAAACTAAATTAAACTAAAGTTAATTAGAAATACCACTAAATGACAAAATAAAATTCTGGAAAAAATTGTAAAATTATTTTAACCTAAAATCTAATTTCTAAAAATATAAAAGTGATATATTACTTTAGAAATTAATTAAAAAGAAAAATAAATAGATAAATCCTATTAAATAGAAGCTATCACTATTCTTAAAAGTGGTTTTTTTGGATTTTTTCTTTTTCTAAACTGATAGTAAGCTAAAAAAAAGTAACTTTAACAAAAACACTTTTGTTTAAACCCACTGAATAAGCAATTCAAGTGCTTAATGCATCCACAGTTGACTTATGTTGACTGTGGGGTGTTTTAGCTCAAATGATGAAATGTGGGGTCCACAATGGTTGAGATTGGTTCCTCTGAGTCTTAGGAACAATATTTAGCAAGTTACAACCAACAAACAAGCATCAATAAGCCAGAAAGCTGCAAATAAGCAATTGCCAAAATAGGACTGAGGCAGTTTGGGGACAAACTTGAGGGTCCAAATAAGGTGGGGTCCACTGACTTATGGGTCAAACCAAAGGTTCACCAACACACCCTGGTAGGAGGGGGGTTGAAAGATGCAAGGCCAAGGCTGTGGGACCCACTGGGTCAGTCACAAACCACCAATGAAGTGGGGTGGGTTGCTGAGGTCACTGAGAGCAGGGCAAATAAGTTGCCCTGCAGGTCACTTTGAGACCTGGTTTAACCCACCAGATAAATTTTATAAAATCTGAAAAAATTTACAAAAATCTACAAAGTGGTAGAGAATAAGCACACAAATTCTCAGCTTCTAACAGTTAAAATCAAATAAGTTACACCCTCCCCAATGTTGCTCAAAATGACTGAGCAAAGTTTTGACTTTGAAGAATTTTGTACCAGTTTGACTTTTATGAACTTTACAAGCTGATTTAATGACCTAATAAGCTAAGTTAAGCTATATTAAAACTATTTTGGATAAAGCTTTAACTTTTGAAAAGGATTTGTGGGTTTTGGATTTCAAAAATCACCACAGTGGACTGTGGTGATTGTGGTTGTGTGATTTTGACTTTTGAAGAGCTTTGCACCAAAATACTTGTTCCTCTGAGCTATATTATACACTACCAACTATTACAAACTAAATGATACTAAGTTATGCAGCTGGAACACACTGAACAAGCTAGAACCAAACACTCTCTTTAAAACAGTTATAAAAGAGATTGGCACATAAACAAGTGATGAACACAAACAGATTATCAAAACTAGTCTATAAGCTATTATATGAATGTAATGCACTTAAATTAACAACCTAACTGCTTTAAGAGTAAAAATGAAAAAGTAAGTAGCTTACAAAGCCTTCCAAGCTATTTAGTGAATACCAAGGACCAAACCAACCAAACCTATGCCCTCCCCTGAGGTTCCTAACCCACAGCCTTCCAAAATGCACTGTGCTCCATGCTTTTCCAACCAATGATCACACTTTTTATTTTTATTTTTATTTTTCTTATTTTCTTGGTTTTTGTTGAAAACTGAATTGTAGGAGTTCAAATAAGTTTATGAAACTTGCATTATCTTATTTTTGAGCATATAAGAGCTTCTGAGTACTTTGAACACAACTAACTTAACTTAATTGAAACTTGAAAATTTAAGATGAAACTTGAAAAAGTGAAATTGAAAACTTGAACTTCAAATTGATCTTACATTAATAAAAAAGGTTACATTACATTGAAAGTAAACTGAAAATACAATTTAACTAAGAAAAATTACACATTACAAGCTTCTATGAGCATAACTATATATATCGAGCTAAAAATAAATCCCTAAGCCTTCCACATGGCTACTTTTTGAAAACTGAGAGTCCCCATGACTTTTCCTTGACCCTCTGACCAAATCCCATCCATTGGATTAGCTTTTGATGCATCCACACCCTTGATTGCAAAATTGGCGCCAAAAACGTGTCGGGGCAACTTTTAGTGGTTCTGGTGAGGGTTTGGTGGATCATTTATGGTGGTGGAGATGTTAGGTGTGGGCATTGATTGTGGGGGCTTAGTTGGTGGAAAAGGTGGAGGGGGGGGGGGGAGACAATATTACCTGGTTTCGCGGTTTGTGTTGGGGGAAGAAGATAGCCAGGGATGGGTTTGACCTGGGTCAACGCGGGTATTATTTAAAACATAAGTGGGCTTGGACTGGGCTAAGGAATGGATTGGGTGGGCTATGGTTTTAGACAAAATAGGGTCCGGATGGTACAAGGTTAACACAAGGACCATTTTGCAATTTTCCAAAACTGAGGGGTGTAAAATGTAACTTCCCAAATCTTCTTCAAATGATCAATGTTTCCAAATGCCAATAATTCAAGGACCAATTTTGTATTTTTCCACTTTTTCCAATTTCAAAAACATCCCAGGGACTACTTTTGCCATCTTTGGATTTTCAGGGACTAATTATGTAATTTATGAAAACTTGCAACCCAATTATGAAATTTTGACTTTATTTGACTTTTAAGACCTTGGGTTGACTTTTCCTTAAAAATAAATGCATAGGGACTAAAATTGACAAGTTTTGAAACTTGGGGGACTGAAACTGCCAATACTGCAAACTTTGTACGTTTTTCCTTTGTTTTTGCACATTTTGCTTTTAAAACACATAAAACACAATCCCTGGGATAATTTAAGTATTTTGATATCTTTTTGATTGTTTTTGTGCGTTTTGGCAGTTTAAATATATCGAAAACGATGAGTGTTTGAGCACTCATCAAGGAGCCTAGAATTTGGCAAATTGTCATCTTCACTCATTGAGGAAGATGATGATGAGGTAGGAGGATGAGGACGTTTTCCTTGGGCTTTGTACACTCTCTTATCACTATGTGGAACAAAGGTGTGTGGAATGAGAGTGTAGTCAAGACGAAGACCATTTGAAGTTGGTGGAATGGGTGAGATGAACCTAAAGAGACGGGTCAAGAGCATTCCATACGGCATAGCCGTTGTGCCATGCACGGGAATGTCGGCCATTCTCTTGGCCATGTATTAGGCAAGGTTGAAGGGTTACCTAACAGACAAGGAGTAGAGCATGTAGCAAAGGCAAAGGTTGATATGGTCACGGTTCCCTATTGTGCTAATGACATTGGCTCTAAGGACTTCCTCCCATTTCTTGAATTGGGGCTTGAGTTCGTTCATTTCCATTCCATATGGGTCCTTATCGACCTCATTCCCCGAACGGGTTCTCCTAGTGGTGGTGGTCCTAACAAAGAGGTGGTCACGGAGTACGTCTTTTGAGACAAGGGGTGTGTCATAAGGGGTGGATACGGTCTTGGAGGTTGTCAAGAGTTGAGAGGGAGTGCAAGTCGGAATAAAGGCAAGTACCACGGTTTGGGACACCTAGGATTTGAGCAAACTCCTCAAGCGTGAAGGAGTATTGATGACCGCTAACCCTAAAGTTGATAGACATATGACCATAATCATCCGTGGAGAGGACGGAGGATGCATAGAACTCTAGAATGAACCTAGGACAAATAGGCTCGTCGATATTCAAAAGACACTCAAAGTTGATTGTCGCAAAATCGGCGTAAAGGTTTGTGCCTTCTAGGGAAGACGGGTCAATGGTTCTACCCTCATGGACATAGTGTTTTTCTAGGGCTTTGAAAACATTTACTTGGTTTGGGGTAAGGCCCTTGGTTTTGTGGTGTTTTGGTAGGTACTTAATGGTGTCCTTGTGGTCGTAGTGGGTTAGAGGAGGCATGATGATTCCTAGAACAACAAAATTTCACATTTTAGTTTATGTAAACCACTATTATAATGTAGGTGTTCTAGTGTGTGCCTATATGAAAACAATGTGGAGGTGCGGTTATCTTGACTCATTTTGATGCTTCAAAATCGTTTTATGCAAGTTTTGTTATAAAACAAAACATAACCCAAATGCTCCTATTTCAATGTAGCTTCGTTTGAATGTACCCGAAAATACATATTGGTTATGTATTCCCTTTAGCATTCAAGAGACATTATGCAAGTGATGTTTTAAACATAACGTTTTGATTTTGTATTCTCAATGTGAGACGAAAAAATATTTGTCCTACTTGTGAGTAATTTTTAGAAGGATTTGACATGGGGTGTTTTAGCAAACATGTTTATACTAATAAAAGATGCAATTCCTAACTATGGGAAACATGATTAGTTTTATTAAACACCTAATTCTTATGCATGAGTTTTTCAAGTTAATGCATAACCCCAAGTTTTTGTTTTTGTGCAAGAAATAGAATTCCTAGACTCAGATCAGGAGTGTAATCATGTTTAGAATACTTACAATGATGATTGATTTGCAATGTAAATGAATGGAGGACCAAGAATTTGTAGGTGTGGATGGATGGTAAAGTGAATAGTAGCAGTTTGGAAGTGGTGGTATGAGGGTGTTTGGTTTAATATAAACAAAGATTTTGGTTCTGCAGGTCGACGGATACGGCGGACCCCTGAAATGGGTTCCGCCCGTTGTGTCTGAGGGTTCCGCCGACCCTGCTGAGAAAAAGAGTTATGGATTTGTTTTGATTTTTGTGATTTTTGTCTAATGTACAGAACTACAATGTAGGTTCCATGAGTCCTAATCCTAGCCTAAAAAGGTTAAAAGGTTCACGTTTAAGGGGTTTTGTGAGAATGTCGGCTATGTTGTCTTCGAAAGAAACTTTCTCAATTGAGATATTTCCTTTTTGAACGTTGTCACGAAGGAAATGATGACGGATTTCAATATGTTTGGTACAAGCATGTTGAACCGGGATTTTGCTAAGATCAATGGCACCTTTGTTGTCACAAAGAATTGTGATGTCGTTGAGTTGAATTCCGTAGTCGACAAGAGCTTGCTTCATCCAAAGAGCTTGTTGACATGCCTTTCCGGTCGAAACGTACTCGGCTTCCGTTGTTGAGATAGCAAGAGCCGTTTGCTTCTTAGAGAACCATGAGGTGAGACAATGTCCAAAAGTACAAATACCACTTGTGCTTTTTCTATCGACATAGTCACCGGCATGATCCGAGTCGGCATACACTATGGTGTCTATTCCCGTTCCTTTGGGATACCATAAACCTAAATGTGTAGTGCCCTTAATATACCTAAAAATCCTTTTAACGGCTTCGAGATGGGTAGTTTTAGGATCTTCTTGAAAACGAGCACATAGACAAACACTAAACATAATGTCGGGTCTACTAGCCGTTAGGTAAAGTAGACTACCAATCATACCTCTATATTTAGTGCTATCTACGGATTCACTTTCCTCATCCTTGGTGAGTTTAGTTTCCGTGGACATGGGAGTTTTGATAGGTTTCGAATCTTCTAGTCCAAATTTCTTAAGCATGTCCTTAATATATTTAGATTGGTTAAAGAAGATACCATCTTCTAGTTGTTTGATTTGGAGTCCTAAGAAAAAGTTGAGTTCTCCCATCATACTCATTTCAAACTCATTGATGTTGTCATTTTAAGTATAGTGATTATTTTACCGAAGAAATGCTTAGGAAAGTATTTCCCCGGGTCGTTTCCCAACGAAGGTGTGAATGGAATTTCGAATTCCCGAATCGCGAAACGTGTCGTGAAAACGGTAAAAAGTGATTTGAATGAGATTACACTAGAGAAATAGTAAATGAAGCACAAATAACTAACTAAGCACGTAAATCAAATAAACAAACTTAAAACGTAACGTAAAATTGAAACCGTAAGCTAAAACGTAAATAAAACGTAAACGTACGAAATAAAACGCGACTTTTAAGCTACACGATTCCTACGGACTTGGAAATAATTTTCAAAAGTTAAAAATGATATAAGAAAATTTTGAGAAAAAGAAAAATATTTTTTTGACTTTTTATTTATTTTTTATGAATTAAAAACTAATTTATCTAATTAAAAATTAAAAGGAAATGTAAATAAAGTGAGAAAAATGAAAAATAAATTTTGAAAATTATAAAATAACTAAAAACTAATTTTAAAACTAAAAACTAATTTTTTTGGCTTTTTATGTAATTTTTGAGAATTAAAAACTATTAAATCTAATTAAAAATTCAAAATAAATGGGAAAAAATGCAAATTAAATTTCTAAAATTCTAAAATAAATGAAAATAAATTTCTAAAATATTTTTGGATTTTTCTTGGCTTTTTATGATTTTTTTGGATTTCTCAGTAATTAAAAAGTGATTAAAAATGATTAAAAATGAAAATAAAATAAGAAAAATAGCAAATCAACTCAGAAAAATATAAAAATTTCAGGGAAAATCTAAAATAACATTTTGAAACTAGGAAAAATATAAAAATTGAAAAATAAGCACTGGAAGTGCTTAATGGCTTAAAACTACTTATTGGAATTGCTTATTAATAAGCAAACTATGTCCAGGTTGACCAAAACTTTGACCCAATGATTTTTGAACTTAGATAAACTTAATGGATCAGTTTGAAAGCCAATAGTACTCAGAAATTCAGATGAGGCCACAAATAGTTACAATAAGCTATATGAGTGAAAAGCAGTGGGCTAAAACAGAATAAGCTATGGATGCTACTAAAGGAAATAAGCCACTAGATGTTCAAATGAACTGATATAAGCAACAAATTACCAATAATGATCAATTAAACACAATAGCAGCTCTAAACTAAAATCAGACACTATGCTTAGACACCCTACTTGCAGCTTAAATTCAAGGCACCTAATAAGCTAATGAGCTAATCCTAAGAGGGGCAAAAGTAAGCTTACACTACTGAAAATCTAAAAAACCAAAGAGAACCTAATTTAACAACTATTTGAACCTTCAATGTGACCCTAGATCAGAAGTTGTGGAAGCAGGTATTGGAGCAGGGGTAGATAACTTCAAACAGGTCAAAATAAGCTACCTAAAAGCTACTTAGAAAATTTTTTAAAAATTAAAAAAAAATATGGATCAATAAAATGAGCTACCAAATTTTAATATCAATAAAAATTCAGATAGATTGGATTAAAAATGAGAGAATGAAAATTCGGAGACAAAATGGTTTTGAAACCACTTGAAACTTTTTGACTTTTTTCATTTTTGAAAAATATTGACTTTAACGAACTTAGATTGCTTCTAGATGAATGAAATTTATGTAATAAGCTATAATATGAATGAATTAAGCTGAGTAAACAACTAATGGAACTAATTTAATGACAATGCAGGCCTAAACTAACTGATATGTGTAAAAATGAGTAAGAAAAAGTGATTATGACTTTTTATGATGAATGACTTATGAGTTTATAGCTATCTTAACCTAAGTGCAACTAGTATTAACTGTCTAACCTAAATGTAACCCCTAAAGTAAACTTAAACTCAGCACAACTACTAGATCCAAACTCCTCCATAACCTACTATTAACGCTATCAAATGAAGATCTAAGCTAAACAACACTACACTGATTATCATAAAAGCTAAATACACTACTAATATAACTGATAGAACAGTAAAATCAACTATGAGCAGCAGGAATACATAAATGCAATGTAACTTAATACTAGGCAGTATGAAAAGAATAATGATCAAATAGATGCACACAACTTTCTAATAATAAAATAAACTACAACTAAGCTAAATTATGATGAAGTAACACTACTAAAACAATAAATAAGCAGATACCGCAGATTTATACTATGAATAAACAGATGCAAATTGAACTTGAAAAAATTAAAAAGAAAACTCACTGATAGAATCCCAGCTGAACAGGGATGACATTTGATCCATGCCTATCTTTAGATAGGCTCCAATCAACCAGAATTCATACATCCAACACCAGATACCAGAGGTTCAACACCATGAACAACCTTGACTTTTATTGACTGAGAAGACTAGTATCAATATAGAACAGAACAGTATGAAAGAGCTTATGATAACATGAAATGTAAGCTTGAAAACCTTTACTGAAAACAATAAATTTCTTGAAAATTTAAATGACAAGAAAATTAAATGAAAACTAAAATTTCATTGATACTGAAAATGAGTACAATTTTGAAAATTACAATAACCGAAAAAGTTACACTAAATCTATTTTACTAATCCTACTCCTAATCCTAACATCTAACCTAAATCTAACAGCTCAAATGTGAGGTGAGGGGTGAGTATATATAGCCTCTGAGGTGGGTTGCCATGTCACCAATCCACACCACTTCTGTGCTTCTTTGAGTCCTTTCAGAGTCGTTGGATATCTTCTAGATATTTCCCATCATCCACAGCCCTTGGATTAAATGATTGACATGACTGATCCTTCGTGTGTGCCTCAATTGGTCCACATGTCATTCCCTTGTCAGCTTCTAGAAGCCAAATAATTGGGGTAATTATTACTAAAGTGGGTTAATTTTGGGTGTGGTGAATTTAGGGTTCTAGGAACAGTTAATTTCTGGGTAACAAGGGGGAAAAGGGGGCGGGATAAAATGAATTTGGGATTGGGGTTTTTTATTGTTTCTTTGACCGGGTTTTGGGTAATGTTTGACTATGGGTATTGGTGATGGATCGGGTATGATGGTGGACTGGGTAGAATAAGTTAGGGGTAGTGGGCTTGTTGTATTGTTGGGCCAGGTAATGGGTTTATTTGTTTTAGTGGATCAGCAGATTTTAATGGATTGGATTAGTTTAGGTTTAATGTTTAGTAAAACAACAAGGACCATTCTTGCACTTTCTGAATTCTTTAGGGACTAAAAATGATAATCATTCAAAGTATTTTCAAAGGGCTTTTGTTGTCATTCTTTGATTATCGGAGGACCATGTGTGACTTTTCTTCAAAATTTCTTCAAGGGACCTCTTTTGTCAATTTCTGAGAATGCGGGGACTAAAGTTGCCAATCTCACCAAACTTTGATCAGGGACTGATTATGCAACTTTAAGGTTCTCTGAGGACTTCTTATGTATAAATGAGCTTTCTTTGATCATTTTGCTTCCCCGGCTCCGGCTTTTGACCTTTTTCCATTCTCGTGCTCGTTTTTGTCGGTTTTGCTTTGTTTTTGTTCATTTTTTCACATATCCGTACTTGCATATACACAAATGCAAAAACACACATTCTCTTGGCATATTTGGTTAGTATTTGGTGTATTTGGTCTGATTTAAGTCTAAAAAGTGATTAAGCACTCATAAAAATCCCCTAGACTAAGGTATTGTCGTGCCCTCACGCAATGTCATCACCTCACGCTTAAGAGATAAATAATTTCAAAACCTCTCTTTACTGACGTTGTAAAGTAGCAATGATATTCAAAAGAGATAGTAAAATCATTTATTCTCAAAAACGCTCCGTTTTCCGATTTTTATGAATAACAACTACAACTACTATTTTTGTACTTTTTCATTTTTATATATGTGACGGTTTGCTTTGAATTTCATTATCAATTCTTATCTGTTGATAACTTTCAGGGTCAACGAGTAGAAACACTTCTCACAGAGAAGAGACCGTACAGATAAAAATCGTCATCCTTGATTTTTCACAAGCTCCCAAACTAAGCGTAAAATCGAGATCAATGTTTATCCACAAGTTAGGTGCTAACACTACCCACAAAAGTTACTTGTGTATTACCTCTTGTTCCCAGGTCCTAAGTTTTGTATCTCAAGATTTTAATTTGTGAGAAATGAATTGCTTCATATTTTCTTGTTTTGATAGTTATTAGTCCGATAAGAGCACAAAGTTTGAACGCTAAGTAGTTTCCAAACTTTCCCTCGAAAACCCCTGCATACAGAAATCGGGTCCACATGAAGGTCTCTGATTTAACACGATTTGTAGGGGCTCCCTTTTTATTTACGACGAGACATACCATGTTTGATACCCGAAACGGAAGCTTTTTATTAGGGAAACCCCCGGAGTCGAAGCTTGGCATTTTTGCATAATCATAAGCACTTTAATAATACTTTGGTCCTTAGTCCTTTATTTCTTTTACAATCAACGGTTTATGAGCCGCCAAGATGTAAGAGCTTTATTATGACTTTGGATTTCTATCCGCTGCTTTTTATAGCTTTGGATTCCTCTGCCTTTTTATTTGGCTTTGGACTATTATTATTGATATTCATAATCATATGCCAAACCCCAAGTCCTACGGTTTTTACTAAGATCACAACATCGGCTGCGAACCGGCAAGATGCAATAGTCTATTTTACCGTAACACTGGCAGTACCCCTATGTGTACCAAACCCCCATATGCAGAGATTTTGTTGGGAACGAGAAAAAACTAAGTATTGCCCAAACCGTATACCCTTAATTAATCCTAGAGATCTATTATTATTGGTTTGCAAGCTTGTGGGAACAAGGAGGCCACAAGTACCTTTCGTGGGCTCTAAAGAGATCCAACTACTCCACGTTTAGCACGAAACTTCTAAATAAACTCTATCATTCCTCGATCTCCACAAATTTAAAATCTCAAGTAATGAGATCCGCGGATGCTTAGCCATAATCTTTTGATTATTTTGGTTAAGGGAGACGAGCTAGGGCTCAACACGCCCGGTCAAGTCGGAACATTTATTTCTACTCTCGCCGGTAGGAAAGTCAAAACAAGGTGTCAAAACTTATTATTCATATCATATATTTTTTCATCATTTTTTTTAATAATAATAATAAAAAGGTGACAAAAATTTAAAATTTTGGTGGAAAACGGAGTTGCGTAAGTTAACATCTAAGACGATGGTACAGGTCAAATCGAATCGAAGATTCACCCCTCCAGACTAAAGTGAAACATTGTCCTCAATGTTTTAAGGGTACGGGTAATCCTACGAAATATCTAAGGCCGTTTATTAAGTATGCCAAGAGATAAATGTTAGTCGATAAGATTTTTAGATATGGTGAATTTCTGAAAGAGCAGCGAAGGATGAGACTCGAGTGGAGAGAACGACAAACCACGAGCACGAGAGTCCTCAAACTTCGGGGAAATTCCTGAACATTCATAAACAACCACAAAAACACGAGTATGGAAAGGGTCGCCCCCCTCACGTTACGTTAGAAAGAAAATAGAAATTTAAGAAGATGAAAAGGATAAGCATGGGGTGCCTCCCACGAAGCGCTTGTTTTTGTTCACCGAGTCACATGAGCTTGACTCGATCCCCGAATTAATTCGTCCTTGGGGAGAGCAGATGGAACGGACAACCGGCATAAACGGAGATGCCGGGGTCAAAGACGGTATCCTCACTCCCGGTGGAGTGGAAAAGAGAAGAAATGAGGGGATAAGAAAAGTATGGTTGAAACACCCAGATGATGAAAGCAAAGTCGATTTCTGAATCACGGGTGGGTTGGGTGGGTAAAATATCAAGCACGGGATCATGATCATAAGTCTCGTTCACCACTCTAAAAATTTCTTCATTCGTATCTGAATCGAAATCTACATCGGGTGGTTTCGCAGGTGGATGAGAAAATGGTAAATCGGAAAGAATATTTCTTTGAACGTCATTTTCGTCATTCTCAATACCCGGTGGTATCAAGTCATCCGCAGCAAGAAATGGATTGACATCCTCTAAAAGAGGGTCACGTGACGGATTATCGGAAATAAGCTCAAAATTAATTTCAAAATAAAAACACTCATAATCCGGAAGAGAGATATCAGCATGAATAGTGGGATTGCCACTACTCGTCTCTTCAAATCGAAAAATTTCAAGCTCGAGTAAGAAATCACTATCCATATCGGGGATAGGAGAAAAAGTCGGAGGATCTTTCAATGCCTCAATCTTAGAAATGAGAAGATTAACTTTGGATAATTTCTCACGAAGAGCTTCATCTTGGATTTCCGTATCACTTTCTTCATCATTATCATCGATATCTCCACAAGAATCTTCATCACTCGTAGTATACTCATTGTGAGAATCGGAATAACTTTCAACTTCATCAAAATCTTCATTGCTCATCGGAGGGAGAAAAGTTGACGGTTCTTCATTCAATAATTCTTCAATCAAACGGATATCTTCCTCTGGGTCAAAATTAGAGTCGTCAACCATTATCGGAGTGGAATCAATAGCAAGACAAGCCTCGATCTCGTCTAAAACGACATCACTCCTCTCAACCGGTGTGAAAGAAGGATAAGAAGTATCAGAAACAATTTCAGAATCACCATTAGAAATTTCCCCGGACTCACTTGGGATTGGGACGAGGTTCTCAACACTAGACTTATTGAATTCGTCCGATTCTGTTGCCGGAATAGTGTTTAGATGCTCGTCCCCCATTTTTAGAGAGTCATCGGGTTCAATGGGAGAAACATCGGAAGCTTTGTGAGGATTAAGAACGAATGTAGTTTTCTCATCATTGTCGTCGGAATCATGGTAAACAAAATTTTTGAAAGGATTAGACACTCTCTCTTCAGCAAGTAACTCTACAATAGACTTCTCACGAGGCTCGGGAGTATAACGATTAGCCACCACCTCTTTTAACTTCTCGATCATGGATTTAATTTCACAAATATTATTAGTAAAATCGGAAGTTTGTGGGGGTTGGTTAAAACCATGAGAATCGTAACATAAATTTGGCTTATAAAAATTTTCAAACGATCCCCACAATTTTCAAAATTCGATGAATCACCATTAAAATACGGTACTTGCTCATAAAAGTTTTGAAAAGGATGATTGAAATCATTTTGAGGATAATTATCAAAACTCGTATCACAAGCGTAAGACGTTTCAGCACTTGGGGCGTAACACATACAATTCGTGTAGCTACATTGGTTACAAAAACATTGCCCACACGGTAATACTTCGTCAGATGGATTTCGACAATTAAAGCAAGTGAACGGAGACGGTGGTGGTGTCGGACAGTAATCGGGAACGTTTTGAAAGATTGCGTTTCGAACATACTCGGGAGTATTACAAAACAAACAAACTCCATCGTGAATATCATTACCACATTGTTCGCACGTACACCAAACACATGAACCTTCAAAGAACGGTTCACCACATTTAAAACACATCGGATCCATAAGAATTAAACATATAAGTGAGAAAGTGAAAGAATTATCGGTTTAGAGGGTTAAAGAAGAAGAATCAAATGATAAGAGGATAAGAAGATTATTTTCTTTTGTTTTTCAAACGTTACGTTAATCGTAAACCGTTTCCCTTAAATCTACTTGCGACGGAACGGGAGAGAAGAATGGATCTCTCTTTAGCTTGCAATTTAACGTCAAAGCTTCCTTATTTTCCGCTTATTCGGTCGTAGAATTAAAGTAATCCGATTAGCAACTAATTTCACGCGTAGTTATATTGAGAAGCTTATTTGGTTTACAACACTCTTCCTTTCGGTCGAGACGAGGCTGTAACTTTATTATTTTTCTGGTATTTTGAAAATACTTTAGGAAAAGTGTTTTTGATTTTTCAATTTTTTTTTTTGGTTTTTATAGAAAATATATATAAGGAAGGTTTTCAAAACACGATTTCGAAAAATGAAAACGAAAAATTCACTTCAACCTTCCCCGGCAGCGGCGTCAAAATTTTTGATGTTGTCATTTTAAGTATAGTGATTGTTTTACCGAAGAAATGCTTAGGAAAGTATTTCCCCGGGTCGTGTCCCAACGAAGGTGTGAATGGAATTTCGAATTCCCGAATCGCGAAACGTGTCGTGAAAACGGTAAAAAGTGATCTGAATGAGATTACACTAGAGAAATAGTAAATGAAGCACAAATAACTAACTAAGCACGTAAATCAAATAAACAAACTTAAAACGTAACGTAAAATTGAAACCGTAAGCTAAAACGTAAATAAAACGTAAACGTATGAAATAAAACGCGACTTTTAAGCTACACGACTCCTACGGACTTGGAAATAATTTTCAAAAGTTAAAAATGATAAAAGAAAATTTTGAGAAAAAGAAAAATATTTTTTTGACTTTTTATTTATTTTTTATGAATTAAAAACTAATTTATCTAATTAAAAATTAAAAGGAAATGTAAATAAAGTGAGAAAAATGAAAAATAAATTTTAAAAATTATAAAATAACTAAAAAGTAATTTTAAAACTAAAAACTAATTTTTTTGCCTTTTTATGTAATTTTTGAGAATTAAAAACTATTAAATCCGATTAAAAATTCAAAATAAATGGGAAAAAATGCAAATTAAATTTCTAAAATTCTAAAATAAATGAAAATAAATTTCTAAAACATTTTTGGATTTTTCTTGGCTTTTTCTGATTTGTTTGGATTTTTCAGTAATTAAAAAGTGATTAAAAATGATTAAAAATGAAAATAAAATAAGAAAAATAGCAAATCAACTCAGAAAAATATGAAAATTTCAGGAAAAATCTAAAATAACATTTTAAAACTAGGAAAAATATAAAAATTGAAAAATAAGCACTGGAAGTGCTTAATGACTTAAAACTGCTTATTGGAATTGCTTATTAATAAGCAAACTATGACCAGGTTGACCAAAACTTTGACCCAATGATTTTTGAACTTAGATAAACTTAATGGATCAGTTTGAAAGCCAATAGTACTCAGAAATTCAGATGAGGCCACAAATAGTTACAATAAGCTATATGAGTGAAAAGCAGTGGGCTAAAACAGAATAAGCTATGGATGCTACTAAATGAAATAAGCCACTAGATGTTCAAATGAACTGATATAAGCAACAAATTACCAATAATGATCAATTAAACACAATAGCAGCTCTAAACTAAAATCAGACACTATGCTTAGACACCCTACTTGCAGCTTAAATTCAAGGCACCTAATAAGCTAATGACCTAATCCTAAGAGGGGCAAAAGTAAGCTTACACTACTGAAAATCTAAAAAACCAAAGAGAACCTAATTTACACCTATTTGAACCTTCAATGTGACCCTAGATCAGAAGCTGTGGAAACAGGTATTGGAGCAGGGGTAGTTAACTCCAAACCGGTCAAAATAAGCTACCTAAACGCTATTTAGAAAAATTTTTAAAAATTAAAAAAAAAATATGGATCAATAAAATGAGCTACCAAATTTTAATATAAAAAAAAATTCAGATAGTTTGGATTAAAAATGAGAGAATGAAAATTCAGAGACAAAATGGTTTTGAAACCACTTGAAACTTTTTGACTTTTTTCGTTTTTGAAAAATATTGACTTTAACTAACTTAGATTGCTTCTAGATGAATGAAATTTATGTAATAAGCTATAATATGAATGATTTAAGCTGAGTAAACAACTAATGGAACTAATTTAATGACAATGCATGCCTAAACTAACTGATATGTGTAAAAATGGGTAAGAAAAAGTGATTTTGACTTTTTATGATGAATGACTTATGAGTTTATAGCTATCTTAACCTAAGTGCAACTAGTATTAACTGTCTAACCTAAATGTAACCCCTAAAGTAAACTTAAACTCAACACAACTACTAGATCCAAACACCCCCATAACCTACTATTAACGCTATCAAATGAAGATCTAAGCTAAACAACACTACACTGATTATCATAAAAGCTAAATATACTACTAATATAACTGATAGAACAGTAAAATCAACTATGAGCAGCAGGAATACAGAAATGCAATGTAACTTAATACTAGGCAGTATGAAAAGAATAATGATCAAATAGATGCAAACAACTTTCTAATAATAAAATAAACTACAACTAAGCTAAATTATGATGAAGTAACACTACTAAAATAGTAAATAAGCAGATACCACAGATTTATACTATGAATAAACAGATGCAAATTGAACTTGAAAAAATTAAAAAGAAAACTCACTGATAGAATCCCAGCTGAACAGGGATGACATTTGATCCATGCCTATCTTTAGATAGGCTCCAATCAACCAGAATTCATACATCCAACACCAGATAGCAGAGGTTCAACACCATGAACAACCTTGACTTTTATTGACTGAGAAGACTAGTATCAATATAGAACAGAACAGTATGAAAAAGCTTATGATAACATGAAATGTAAGCTTGAAAACCTTTACTGAAAACAATAAATTGCTTGAAAATTTAAATGACAAGAAAATTAAATGAAAACTAAAATTTCATTGATACTGAAAATGAGTACAATTTAGAAAATTACAATAACTGAAAAAGTTACACTAAATCTATTTTACTAATCCTACTCCTAATCCTAACATCTAACCTAAATCTAACAGCTCAAATGTGAGGTGAGGGGTGAGTATATATAGCCTCTGAGGTGGGTTGCCATGTCACCAATCCACACCACTTCTGTGCTTCTTTGAGTCCTTTCAGAGTCGTTGGATATCTTCTAGATATTTCCCATCATCCACAGCCCTTGGATTAAATGATTGACATGACTGATCCTTCGTGTGTGCCTCAATTGGTCCACATGTCATTCCCTTGTCAGCTTCTAGAAGCCAAATAATTGGGGTAATTATTACTAAAGGGGGTTAATTTTGGGTGTGGTGAATTTAGGGTTCTAGGAACAGTTAATTTCTGGGTAACAAGGGGGAAAAGGGGGCGGGATAAAATGAATTTGGGATTGGGGTTTTTTATTGTTTCTTTGACCGGGTTTTGGGTAATGTTTGACTATGGGTATTGGTGATGGATCGGGTATGATGGTGGACTGGGTAGAATAAGTTAGGGGTAGTGGGCTTGTTGTATTGTTGGGCCAGGTAATGGGTTTATTTGTTTTAGTGGATCAGCAGATTTTAATGGATTGGATTAGTTTAGGTTTAATGTTTAGTAAAACAACAAGGACCATTCTTGCACTTTCTGAATTCTTTAGGGACTAAAAATGATAATCATTCAAAGTATTTTCAAAGGGCTTTTGTTGTCATTATTTGATTATCGGAGGACCATGTGTGACTTTTCTTCAAAATTTCTTCAAGGGATCTCTTTTGTCAATTTCTGAAAATGCGGGGACTAAAGTTGCCAATCTCACCAAACTTTGATCAGGGACTGATTATGCAACTTTAAGGTTCTCTGAGGACTTCTTATGCATAAATGAGCTTTCTTTGATCATTTTGCTTCCCCGGCTCCAACTTTTGACCTTTTTCCATTCTCGTGCTTGTTTTTGTCGGTTTTGCTTTGTTTTTGTTCATTTATTCACATATCCGTACCTGCACATACACAAATGCAAAAACACACATTCTCTTGGCATATTTGGTGTATTTGGTCTGATTTAAGTCTAAAAAGTGATGTGTGATTAAGCACTCATCACTCATCATGCATGATTTTTGAGAAATCCACACATAATTCTTGACAAGTTGATCCGAATATAATGTCATCAACATAGATTTGGACTATGATAATATGTGAATCTTTCTTCTTAGTGAAGAGAGTATTATCAACTAAGCCCATGGTATACTTATGGTCAACTAGGAATGTTTTAAGTCGATCATACCATGCTTTTGGAGCTTGCTTAAATCCGTAAAGAGCCTTTTTAAGTTTATAAACATGATTTGGTTTTTCAAAATTGATGAAGCCCGGTGGTTGAAAAACATACACTTCTTCATTAATGACTCCGTTTAGAAATGCACTTTTGACGTCCATTTGAAAAAGTTTAAAATTGTGTGCAAGTAAGATTCTAATTGACTCGAGCCTAGCAACCGGAGCAAAAGTTTCATCGTAGTTAATGCCTTCTTGTTGGTTATATCCTTGTGTAACTAGCCTAGCTTTGTTTCTAGACACAATTCTATTTTCATCCATTTTATTACGAAATACCCATTTTGTTCCAATTATAGTTTGACTCTTTGGTTGAGGAACTAATGTCCATACATCATTCCTAACAAATTGGTTTAACTCTTCTTGCATTGCAATTACCCAAGACTCATCTTTAATGGCTTCATTAATATTTTTAGGTTCAATGGTTGACACGAAACAAAAGTAGTTGCTTTCATTTTGAACTTTTGACCTTAGTGTTCTTTCGTTAATGTTGCCAATGACACCATCTAATGGATGACTTTTAGATTCTTTGACATTGACAAGTTCTTTGTTAAATAGTTCATCTTCTTTGTCATCACTTAAAATTTCTTGATATTCTATTGCTTGGCTTTCAACTAAGTCATCATCTACCAAAGGTGATGTCTTAGAGGGAGGTGGACTCTCGTCAAATGTTACGTTCAACGATTCCTCGACTCTTAAGGTTTCTTTGTTCAAAACTGTCACAACTCGTAAATTCTGGTCTTTTCCCGAACTTTCAACATTTACTATTCATCGGTTACTATTCATCGATCATTATTCATCATTTCACTATTCATCTTTTTCAGAGTCAGTTTGTGATTCTGAGAAGCGTTCAAAAATTTTACTATTCATAAAACACTATTCATCTCCGGAGAAAATTTGTCATTTATGCGTGAGTTGCGTCATTTCTGTAAACGTACGATTATCTACCTAATAAACGTTATCCTATAAACTATTATTTTGAATAATTGATCCGACAATCCCAACTATGGTCCTAACACATTTTTATACTCATAATAATAATATAAAAATTATATTATTAATTTACCCGGTATTTTGGAAATTTATTTAATTTATATCGTACGCCTAATTTAATTACGACGGTTTTCGTAGAAACTAAACAATAATCACCCGAACACTCAATATTTATACCCAACATATTTTCACAATTTTTATAACTTTATTATGTCCCAATTAACTTCATCATATTTTACTTCAACTTGTCACGGTTTATTTTTAGTTAACTCGGTACCCGATAACACCCAATGCACCAACTAAACTAGTAATACTTACACTAGGGAGACAAGAACATTAATAGCCATCAACACAACCCATCCCTCCCCCTCACTTATTTCCACAATTTATGGATCTTGTCTTTGTGAGAAATATATATATCAATAACTACACATTTCATATCATTTTTTTTTTCACCAAAACAACTAGATAGCTTTCTCTCCTTTCTCTCTTTGGGTGGTGCTCGGCTCCAACAAGAACAACAACAATAAACCATTATTTTTCCAAGATCAAGTGTTAATCTAGTTCCTTTTGTTGTCCTTGTTTGAGTTTTGTAATAAAAACTCAAGGTTTCTTAGGTTTTACTCATCCAAGCTCTATAATCTTTCTTTGTAAGTTGTCAAACTCTTGTTCATAATTTCTTCATGTTATTTTTATGATCATATGATTTCCATTCAAGATCTACATGCATATGTTAGTATATACCACTCATTTATATATATATCTAACTTTTGAACTCTAGAAATAGATTATTGTTAGATCCTTGTTAGATCCACTTGATTTATAATGTTTAGGAACCCATGACATCCTAAGAAGGTGTATGGTAAGATTAGACTAGATTTGTGGTGATTGAAAGTGATTTGGTTGAAGTTGAAACAAGTTTGAAACTAGGAAAATGATTTTTGAAACAATAGATATACCTACTGTTGCTATTTTTAAAACGTGGGAAAATCAGTAGATGATAGGTAATTTTTGACCAAAGACTTAGAAAATACTTTCAAAAACGAAGCCGTGGGCGAAAGAACGGATTAAAACAAGTTAATAACGAAGGAGATATGATTTTCCGAATTTAACGACGAAAACTAGTTTTCTGAAAAAAAAACTGCTTGCTGATGAACAGTTGTCACGGGCTGTTTTGGGCATAAAACTTGATCTAGCCGTCCCGACTTATCAAAAATATGTTAGTATGTTGTCCCACGATTCCGGGAATGTAAAGAACATAGAAAACGAGCTTAAAACGACCAAGATATACACTTTTGAAACTAGGCGAACTATATATATATTTGACAACTTCTAATAGCACATATTCTCTTAAGTTATGGAAACACTATAAATCAACGCCAACGCTTATTTTCAAACTACGAGTGGTATAGGCTTCATGTGCATGTACATTCATCGCATCCCCTCATAATTTAAGTAGATCGTATCATTCATTCATTATAGGTCGCGGTTAGAGATCGAACCTCATTTCTGTGTATCCACTTTTGTCATCGTAGCTATCGTACCAGGTGAGTCATAGCCCCTACTCTTTTAAATTGTTTTGTTAACTTTTTGGGGGAGAATACATGCTCGTTTTTACATGAATTACTACTTGACCTTTTGAACTTGACTTGACTTTTGAACTTGACTTAAACTTTTGACCCTAATGTACCGTACGTACTATGACCTAAAGTCTCGCCATTTTTGGTGGAGCGTGCAAAGTCTCACCATTATTGGTGGAGCGTTCTTAACCCTAAAGTCTCGCCTTATTGGTGGAGCGTGCTAAGTCTCCCATGTTCGGAGCGTTCTTAATCGTATATAATAGTTGTATGATGTACTGTTCGTACATTCGCATTGTTCGACGCCTATTAGTAGTATGGATAGCGCTATTAGAGGTCGGCCAACCTCTCGTCCACCATGTTACGGGAGGCATATTATTTAATTAGGGGCTTTGCATGGCATACATTATTATATAGGTGGTGCTTATATTGTGACTTATTATGACCGCGGGTACTTGACTACTAAACATAAACTATTTTAGCAGTGGGTTGTGAACACACAGGTTACAAGTCTCTTATGGCGGGACTTGTAACTGAGTGGATTTACGATGCCTTTGCTGTGTGATCACTTTTCTTTATACTTTATTTGTTAAACAACTCTATGAACTCACCAACCTCGCGTTGACACTTTAGCATGTATTTTCAGGTTTTAACCTATGGCACGCTACTTGAGGTTTTGGCAGGGCATGGCATGGTCATAGAAGACTCTGATTAGTTATATGGGGACCATTTTAAACTATTTTAAGGGCCTACTTCCGCACTACTTTTAACGATGTAAATACAATATTTTTAACTTAACTATTTTATTCTAAATGATTGAAGTGAAAACCATTTTTGAACTTGTGTTGTAATACTAATTGAGTTACACCCCAGCTACACGTATGCTTCCGCTGGACCCGATTTTGGGGGTGTGACAAAAACAATGTATGCTTTAGTATTTTGTGAATATCCAAGAAATACACCTTCATAAGACTTTGGGTCAAATTTGGTGAGGTAATCCTTGGTGTTAAGAATGAAACATTTACTCCCAAACACTCTAAAGTATCCTAATGTAGGCTTTATACCTTTATATAGTTCATAAGGAGTTTTATTCAAAACTGGTCTAATTAAGACTCTATTTAAAATGTATGTTGATGTGTCAACGGCATTACACCAAAATTTTTGTGGAATGTTTTGTTCATTAAGCATTGTTCTACTCATCTCTTGCAATGTCCGGTTTTTACGTTCTACTACACCATTAGATTGAGGAGTACGTGGAGCCGAAAAGTTATGAGTTATACCATTATTGTCACAAAAGTTTCCAAATTGAAATTCATTATCAAATTCACGACCGTGATCCGTTCTAATAGACACAATATTAGACCCTACTTGAATTTTGAATTTTCTTACTTAGAATCTCAAATTTATCAAAAGCTTCATTTTTACTTTTCAAAATTTTTGTCCAAGTATATCTTGAGTAATCATCAACTATGACCAAAGTGTAGAAGTTACCTCCATAACTTTGTATAGCGGATGGACCAAATAAACCCATATGCAAAAGTTCTAGACACCTAGATGTAGAAACCAAGTTTTTAGCCTTATGGCTATTATGGACTTGTTTACCGACTTTGCAAGCATCACAAAAGTTTTGGTCATATTTCAACTTAGGTAGGTTTCGAACTAAGTCTTTGGAGGAGAGGTTTTGGATTAGTCTCATGTTAGCATGTCCTAAATGTCTATGCCATAAAGTTGAAGATTCATCTAATGAGGTAAGACAAAGTTTGTCTCTAGATGTTGGATCCATCTTCATGACATATACGTTGTTCTTAAGGACACCTTTGGCTATGGTTATACCATCTTTAAGTATTTTACTTCCGTTTTCACTAAAAAGAACATTATACTTATTACGACAAAGTTGACTAATACTAAGAAGATTAAAACCTAAGTTATCAACATGAGCTACATCATCAATAAAAAGGGAGTCATGAGAGATTGTACCTTTTCCGATGATTTTGCTCTTAGCATTACTACCAAACGTAACATTACCTCCGTCACATTTGTGATAAGAAGTGAAGAGGCTTTTGTTACCCGTCATGTGCCTTGAACAAAGGCTATCTTTAATCCATTCATCCGGTTCCAAGCAAACTTTGAGGCACACCTCATTTGAGTTGTGAGCCATGAGAGCAATATCGTCATTCTTTGGCTCATCGTCATCTCCTTCATAGTCACTCCAAGCACCACCCACAAAAGCTTGTTGAGGTTTGCTCTTGGGTGGTTTTGGACATTCTCCTACAAGATGACTTGTGTCTCCACACCTATAGCATTTTCTTTCAACCTTTCCTTTCCTATCATCAAGATCTTTTCGGAAAGTTTTCTTGTCATCTTTAGGTTGCCTTACAAACTTTCCTCTTCTTCGAAAGAACTTCTTGAAGTCTCTAACGGCCATAGCATATTCCTCATCATCACTATCCGAAGTATATTCTTCATCATCACTTGATTGGACTCTAGCTTTCAAGGCAATGGACTTAACTTTTTCTTTCTTGCCTCTAACTAGTTCCGAATCTTTTTCCATTACCATTTCGTGAACTTTGTTAGGTCACCATTTATGTAAACACAAGTATGATAATGAAAGAAATGAGATGAGAATGAGAGATGGTTGATTATAAGAAATGAGAGAAGAGTAAATGCAAGAGTTTCACTAAGATATTCAAATAACCAACAAATGTAAGAGTTACATAAGCATGATATATATAGGAGGAGGAGTAGGGCAACACTCCCTTCCTTCCTCCTTTCTTTTGGATGTGGGCTTTCAAGCCCATGGACTTAATGCTTAAGCCTTAGTAACATAAAACATATTGAAATAATTAACTTAAGCAACCTATTACAAAAGGTAATGACCGAGACTTGACTAAAATACAAAAGTATGATCCCAACAATCTCCCCCTAAGGGTCGGTCATCACGGTTGCTTGACGTCTTCATCTTTGTCGTAGACTTGTGACATGTAAAACTTTAGACGTCTTCAGAATGGTTGAATGATAATGAATGTACTTTGCTCTATGTCTTTGTTCTTTGGTGATGATGTAGTGATTGTGTCATGAAGTTGTCTGCCGTTCGTCACTCCTGCGTCTGTGGTGGTTGTCCGCCATTCCAACATACTCATACATCTTTAGACTTTCACGTGCACGAAGTTCCTTTTCATACTTTAAGATCTTTGTCTTTATACTTTGTAGATTCTTCTTATTGGCGTAGAATCTTTCTTTGAACTTTGTGTTGCTAAGATCTTTGGGGGAGCTATCATTTGCTTCAAGATGTATGTATGAGCATATTGGAATCTACCATCATGGAAGTGAGGTACCTGCGAGTAAACAGTTAGCAATAAATAACCGGTACTTACAGATAAGGAATTAGAGCTCATCAACAGCATATTGTGAAGACTCCTTCTAATCCTTATCCAGGCCGTTCCCATATCAGATACTCCCGAAGGAGCTTACGAGACCTACTAAGTAGCTCAATGACTGGGTGAGTCGCTGGGGGTCACTCCACGACTGTAGACTGCAATGGAACCACCGCAAACACTAAGCGTAACCCTTGTGGGGCTACCGAAGTGACCTGCTGTCAGGGCTGTTTGATGTTGACCCTGGCAGGAGTTTCCATTCAATCATTGAGAAATACATTTGTAATCCTCTCATAAACGTTCTCGACAGATTACTAAGATCTGCGAAGGACTCGATAATGTATAGCTGGTGTCCATTGATGTAGAACACCAGTTGTAGAAATACTAAGTGTTCCTAGGAGATCTTTGATGTATCTCGAGGCTCTAGACTCTATAAGTGCACACTTAGGTTTCCTATGCGGAGACTAGGGAGGGGTCTCCTGCTTCAATATCAACCGTCTCTAAGAGATAGGTCGATAGATTACACTGGTTCCCCGTGAGAATGAAACAAGCTCTTTTAAGAGAACTTGAGTGGTTAAGAAGGTTTAGTGCATTGCGTCACTGGGTCCATGACGACTTAATCTTCAATACCGGTGTTGTCTTTTGCAACAACCAGTAGCGTATGTATTGAACCCGGTGTCTGCCCTAAGGTTGAATCATATGGAGGGCTATTTCTTTTCACCCTTTACTTTACTTTTCTTTTTAATTCTTAAACTCCTTCTTTCCCTTTCATTCTTTTCTCCTTTTTTCGTATCATACCTAAGGACTTCTAATTCTAACTATGGGAGATGTCCTTGGGTAGATCCCTCCGGCTCTGGCGGATCATAGGACGAATATTCCTATCTTAATCACCTTATAACTCCGACAGTAGCCAAGAAACCTTTGATTGAAAATCTCTCAAAGTGTTTGTGATAATCAAATATTTTGTTTAACACTTTGAGAGTTTTGTGTACACTTTTGAAGGGCTCCCCCTGCATATGTGCTCATAAGTATTTAATAAATTTGCACATGCGGGAGGAGCAAGCATTTTGAATTGATCCACTTTCCGTGAACAGGACCGATTTGAGACACGCTTACATCACTAGTTAAACTAGCTTGAAGTTATTACCCGGCCTGGTCTAGTCCACAGAAAGTTTCTCAAGACGGTACATTTCTACTAAGGCAAATCCTTTTCGAGACACGCTTACGTGGTTAGTTAAAGAGATACATTGTCAGCTTTTAGGTGACAACTAGCTCTAGTAACTAACTTGATGTTATAACCCGTCGAGGATAAGTCTTTTCGATATTACTAACATTTATTGTCTCGTCAATTCCTGGGTCAATACTGAGTCTAGCTCGCACATGATACAACTTTTAGCTTTGACTACTTATTTTAATCACTTTTTTCATTTTCTCCCCCTCAAAAATAGCATACAATATGATGTTTTTGACAAACTTTTAGATTAAAATATGCCTTTTGAGTCTTATGGGGAGATTCACCAAGAACTTTTGATTTTGAACAAAGTATTTTGTTTTGACAAGTGCTCCCCCTCAAAAAGTGATTAGGTCTTATTGAGGTGAAATACTTGTCCTTTTGAGCAGAATAATGAAAAATCATAACACATTTGATAAATTCTATTCAAAAGTAAGAAGCCTTCGCTCCTTATATTAGGATTGAGGCACTGATGCGTACCTCAGGGTCCTTTCTTTACAAGTTCGGGTTGTGCACTGAAATGCGTACACAAACCATTATGAAGTATAATATTGACAAATCAAATCAAATTCTTACAACATTCTACCATTCAGGTCTCTGAAATGTCAACACCGGAAATCCTGTTCTGCCTCCAACATAGCTTTCCAATCTCCGAAACTGATCCCTGCGCTTCAACCGGTTCTCAATCCTTGTAATGAATCTGCGAGCGTCCCTGGCTTCATTGGTATTCCACCTTTTGGATTTCCCCAGTGCTATGTCATTAATTCTGCTTTTGATCCCATCTCTGACGAACTTCAGGGTTTCATCACAGAACTTATGAATTTCTTTATAGGCCATGAAGCAGTTTCGACCGTTGACACTGCGGTAAGTAAACCCAAATGCTGGATGCCTGATCAAGGTGTATTGAGATAGATGTTGAAGGTCGGGGATGTCAAACCGGTTTGGTTTGGTGAGATTCAGCTTCTTCTGATAACTTTCCACTCCCAGTTGAAGATCTTCTACTCTTTCTCTGATCACTATCTGCCAAATGAAGATTAGGAGAGCTTGGATAAAGGCAAGCTGCATTTCTTTGGGCAAGTTGCAAAGCTTTCCTTGAACTTTGAGCAGGTACAAATCTTCAATGTCGTTGAGGAGTAGTTGTGGAAAATCTGACTCGGAAATATCATACTCCTTTTCATCAAGTCTTTTGAGTGTGATTTTGCCGAGGAAGGGGTACCCAAAGTGAGTGACAGTCGAGATGAACTGAATCGAGACTATCTTCAAATCACTTGCTACATCACCCATTGTCTGATTGAGTCTGCTGCTTCGATAATACTGTGCCTGGTTTTCTGGCCAATGATGTATACCGTAGAGTGCGTTCCGGTCGTAGTCAACAACTTTGTCGATGAATAAGGCAGAGGCTTCTTCTTCGATGGCATTGTTGAGGTATCGAGCTGCAGGGAGAAAGGCAAGTGATGTGACATACTTCTTCTCAATCTTGCTGCCGAGTTGCAGAAATTCCAAGTCATTGTTGAAGAAGAACTTGTAAGGGATCTTTGGTTCCTTAGGCTTCCCAATCATCGGTAGTGGTTTGGACCAGTCAGTTATGTATGGTGCGGTTTTCCTTATGACCGGATCGACGTAAGATTCAGGATTGATCCAGTCAATATTGCTTGACATAGCTCGAGCAATATTTTCTAGATGGTACTCAAGCTCGATGGAGTTAGCCGACCTATCTTTCAGAAGATTGAACGCATCATTCTTGATTCTGCGTAGCTCTTTCTTGTTCATCTTTTTCATCTGAAACTTATGCTGAATGAACTGAGCGTATTCCACTGTTCGACCATCTTGAGGTTCTTGATTGTCTGCAAGTGGCGGTTGCGAATTAATCATCTTATCAAACCAGGAGTAATCGGCAGTTTCGTCTTGGTCTAGCCATTTGAGGACGGTTTTTGGTTTCTTTGGTTCTGTGCCTTTTGATGAGGTGTCCGGTTTGTGTTGATGATGCTTTCGTTTCCTTTCTTTCTTCTTCTTAGATGACGGTTCTGGAACTTCATCGGGCTGAGGAATCTCGTCACCACCAGTGTATTCGAAGTGATCATGTGCTTTGGGAGCCGAACCAGATTCCTTGGGTTGTTGTGAAGATGTTGTTGTTGTTGGAGGGTTAACCGGTGCTTGTTGTTGAGATGAGGGTCCTTCGGCTTGCTTTTGTTTCTTTGCCTGAGAGTTAGGATTCTGATCTTCATCATCTCTTGGACGTTTCAGTTTGTCAGCCTCAGTGCTGCAAGTCTCTTTAGTCATTTTGGCTTTCAAAGCTTCCAGAATTTTAGCTTCTTCAGATGATAATGTGAACTTGCTAGCCAATTTGTCTAAGAGCTGGGTTTCTAATTCGTCCATAGATAACCCTGGTAGTGGAACAGTTGATTTGTCAGCTCGAAGAGTAAACGTGGTAGATCGGATCACTTTCTTGACTGCTTGCTCTACGAACTTGGTGAGTTCATCTCTCATAGGTGCCAGTAGATCTTTCAACTCAGCGACTAAGTGTTGTTCCATGTACTGGTGTGCTTGAGCAGCTAATGTAGCTTCCAAGTTCTCTTACACATCCTTAGCTAGGAAGGTGTCAACCTTCTCTTGTAGCTCCTGTACATTAGTGTTAAGCTTTGTCAGTTCAGCTACTTGGCGTGCAAGTGATGCAACCTGATCTTCCAATTTGTTTGTCTTCTTTTCATGAGCTCTTCTGAATGTTGTCTTTATCAACTTTGATGCAGCAGAGGCTTTGGTACTTGCAGGTTTCTTGATTGATTTGTCATGTGTAGATTCGGATGCAGGAGGTGATGATTGTGAAGATTCTATGTTGGTAGTAACGTCCTTATCATCTCCTCTTTGTGATTCGGGTTCTTCAACATTCTTTGCTTTGGCTGCTTCCTTTTCCAACCTTTGTTCTTCAGCAAGTTTGTCAGCTTCGGCCTTAAGCCTTAATTCTTCTACAAGCCTGGCTTCTTCTTCTCTTTTCAACTTTTCTTCTGCCAGCTTGGCTGCCTCTTCAGCCTTCCTACTTTCCTCCATACGGATTGTTTCCTCCAGCTTGGCTTGTGCAAGCTCCTCAAGCCTAGCCTCTTCAGCTTCCTGCTTTTTCTTTAATTCCTCTTCTTGAGCCCTTTCTCTGAGCTCCATTTCTTCCATAGTCAGCAGATGTGGAGTCTCAGTATCCATATGATCCTCCTCTTCCTCTTCTTCTGCTGCTGAAGCATTGTGCATTTCTACATCTGTGGGTGATACTGTGGGGTGTTGTAGATGACCAAATCAGTATTAGTTCCTGTAGTAGGTTCAGGAACACTGCTAGATCCACCAGCTTCATCAGTTTGAGAGAACAATGGAGGTGGAGGTAGATCAGCATTGAATGCATCAATCTTGCTGCGGAGGATGCCCAAATTGAGAGCTCTTTCATTTTCTTCTTCAACTAAAAGGCCTATGTTTGAGTGAGCAGATTCTTGTTCAGCAATCATCAGTTCCTTCAGTTTCTCTTTCCTGGCCCTTTCTTCTTCCAACTTTGTTTCTGCTTCAGTGAAAGGTCTTTGATTGAGATCTGCTGGGTATTCAGCATTTTCAGCAAATTCATCAATGTTCTTCTCCCAATCTTCAAATGTCAAGTCTTTATCATCAATATCTTCAAGATTGACATTCTCGGTGATATTGGCAAAGGCTTCCCTGTAAACTGGACCTTCCTCGAACTCGGTTTCAGAGTTAGACGGTTTTGGAGAAGATTGTGGTGAGGGAAACCACCCAGGTTCAGGAATGGATGCGAGTTTCTTGACAGGAGTTCTTCGTTTAAGAGTACCCTTCTTCTTTTGTTTAGACTGGGTAGAACTGCCGGAGCTCCCAGTCTTGCTACCTTTCTTTCCTTTCTTCTGCATGCACGAAGGTAGAACAACTTAGTCTAAGAAACCAACTTTGTCTGCTTCAAGAGCTTGAAGGTAGTACTTGTAGTTCTTGCAAAGCTTCACTTTTTCGTTCAAGAGACAATCGGGAAATTTCTTTCCTTGTTTATGAGTGCTGGTGTCAAGTCTCTTAATGATTCGGAGAGTTTCTTCATTTCTGAAAGTATGCTTTGCTTCGTCATCAAGTCTCTGTGGAATATCGTCATACTCACGAAGGAAGCTTTCGATGAGTAGTTTGGTGAAACGGACAAACGGAATGTTGCTGGTCTTGTGTTGAATGTGCCACACAAGGTCTTCCCAGATAATGCTGGCATAGTCAACTTTCTTAACATTTGCCACGGCCCAGAAGAGTTTGAGGTGTTGGAGCTTGGGGTGTTCATGGCCAGTGTCTCTGCCGGATAAGGATTTGGCAATCAGAATATACAGGGTTCTCCATGGTTGTGGAAGAAATTTGATGTTCACCCTAGAGTGTCTTGTCACTACTTCCTCTGATTCATCGTAGCCAATATCCCGTAACCACTCTATCAGCTCTTCCTCGGTAGGTACATGATCATATTCTTCATCTGGACCAAGTTCGGGTAACCCAAGAACATTCCTAAGTGTGTCAATGTCCACAATGACCTGTCTGTCATGAAGCATGCAAGTGAAGGAAGCTTCCCCAAGATCTAGCTGAAGTGTATGCCAAAACTGGTGTATGTAGAAGCAGGAGACTGAAGCTGACTTAGTGAACAAGAGTTTGTTGGGGTGATATAGGAGATCATCCACTGCAACAATACATGAGGATTCGTTGCATGTAATTTTGTTGAAGTTGATTCGTAAGTTGTTCTTTCCTATCTTTCTGTTGTAATCTTCGGGAAAGGTTTCTTCCCATGAGAGTTTTGGTTCAGGTTCTGGTCCATAAGGAATGTCATTGTGTTCTGCCATCTGAATTGATCATAAACAAACACAAACATGGCAATGGTTTACTTTGTTAGCACAGACATTTAATTACGTGATTGTGCATATTATGAATTGATCAGTGGGTGTTTGTGTGTGTGAAAACTTTTGTTATATGACAAACTTGTGTTTTATCACATGGTAGAAACTTATAATAATTAAGTTACAACTTAAGTTTATCATTACAAGAGATTACACATTGGAAATTTTACAACACTTAGAAAAATTTCATGAATTGGACAATGTTACGCGTAAGTGGAAAAACCTACGCATAACATGACTTAAGTGTAAGAAGTGAATTTAGGCGTAAGAGCAAAAGCTACACGTAACCTTATATGTTACGCGTAAGGTAAATCTTATGTGTAGGCTCAATCTTACGCGTAGGATAAAATCTTAGGCGTAGGATATGAGCTTATGCAAAGGATTAACCTTAAGCGTAAGATATAACTTATGCGTAAGTTCAAGACTTATGTGTATGATCAAGACTTATGCGTAAGAGTTATCTTTTATGCGTAAACATTGTCTTATCCAAGACAATGTTTTTCAACGTGTCGAATCTTACGCGTAAGAATCAATCTTATGCGTAGGATGAACATCTTGTGCGTAGATACGTTTTTACGTAAATCACCTTTGAAAAATTCAAGTCCTTTTGATTCCTGAAAGTGTAAAACACACAACCACTGATCAAAAATCATTCTAACACACTTAATACACACTTTTATGCGAAAACATGCCATTTCCTATGTTACGCGTAGGATCTTATGAACACTTAATCACAAACAGATTCAATCATGTTTCTGGGTTGAAATAAACTTAGGGCAAGTAATTCTTACATCCTAAGGCACATGTGGTCCAAATTATAACAACTTTCATCCACAAATTCAAAAGATCAAAACTGCTTGTGTGTTCGAACCCTAAATCTATGATTCATGACCATTTCAAGTTTCTGAAACAATTAAACCATAATAACATGTTCCTAGGCATATAACAACACAATCCCCATCAACAATTACAATCCTAACACACAGAATCAAGAACCCCTAAAAAGTCGTATGAACCCTAAATACAAATCAATCGATTTAGTGTTTCTGGGTACGATTGGAGTTAAGAATCATGTTAATAACCATCTAGGGATCATTTCCCACTAACAAATTCCATCATAACACAACAATTTTCTGGGTTTAATCTTAACGGAACCCCCTAGATTAATTTTAACGATTGTGACAAACTAAACCATTGGATTAAGATAAGATTGAAAACCCTTGTTAAAAATGATGATCAAAACATGTTATGACTTATGGATTTGAAGATTGATGAACGGATTACTAGATCGATTATGGATCGTTGATGAAGGTTGTTGTGATATTAAATGTGTGTAAGAGTAAAATGCAGGTGCAGTAAATGACTTGGTCAAATTTAGTTTTGACCAAAGGTTAATCCAAGTTTCAATGTTTGGCAATTATGGCCCCTTAACCTTATGAAACATTTACTCATAATGCCCAAGTTAACTTACTCATTTATCTTTCGTTAATTACACCAAGTTATGATAAGAACAACTTGTGGTACTCCCCCTCGACCTTAGACCGTAGTCAAAAGAAATTATAATGGTCAAGGTAAGTAACTCGAAACACTTTTGACGCATCTCTTTATTTTTAAAAAACGTAATATTTTTGGTAAAATGCAAGTATAACTGTAAATATTATGAGAAAATTAAAAAAATTCTTTTCCTCCCCCTCAACACTTGTTTTAAATAATAGAAGACATTTTATAAAAAATAGTGTTGAAAGAGGTGGTGTATACTTGCATTTTTTTTTTTAAGAATATGTACAAAGATAGTTTCGATGTTTGACAATCAATTATGTTTTAAAAACTTTTCCAGATCATCTGGAGTCAAACATCGCATACCAATTTGATGGACTAGACTAGCAAACCTTGATGGTGCTAAGGATTTGGTAAGCAAGTCCGCCAATTGGTACTCAGTCCCAACAAAATAAAGTTCAACGGTACCCTTTTCAACATGCTCTTTGATGAAGAGATATCAGAGATCGATGTGTTTGGATTTGCAGTGATGGACTGTGTTGCAGGAGATAGCAATGGCACTCTTGGAATCACAGTAGATTGGAATCTTGTTGAATAGGTAGCCATAATCCTTAAGTTGTGATCTCATCCAGATGACTTGAGCACAACAAGCAGACATGGCTACATATTCAGATTCTGTTGACGACAGTGATGTGCAGTCCTGCTTCTTTGATTGCCATGACACAAGTTTGTCTCCGAGAAACTGTAATCCACCAGATGTACTTTTGCGTGTGTCTAAACATCATGCATGGTCAGCATCTGAAAAAGCAATTAGTTCAAAACCGGAATCCTTCGGATACCAGATTCCCAAGTTAATGGTTCCCTTTATGTATCGAAGGATTCTTTTGACCTCACTGAGGTGTTTTTCAGTTAGTTTGGACTGATAGCGAGAGCATATGTAGACAGCAAATACTATATCAGGTCTACTAGCTGTGAGATACATGAGTGACCCAATCATATTGCGGTATTTGGTAGGGTCAACCGGTGTCCCATGTAAGTCAGCATCTAGTTTTGTGGTATAGCCCATTGGTGTATTATAAGTATCACTGGTCATCATTCCATGTTTCTTTAAAATTTCAAGAGCATATTTGGACTGATTTATAAAAATTCCACGGGGTGATTGATGAACTTGTATGTCACAACTCGTAATTTCCGGTCATTTTCCAAACCTCGACAATTTACTATTCACAAGTTACTATTCATCGTTTTACTATTCATCGTTTTTTAGGTCAATTTGACATTCCGAGACATCTTCAGAAATTTTACTATTCACTTGACACTATTCATTTCCGAGAGAAAACTACTATTCACGTGCATTATTCATGTCATCGTAAATTTAGTTTACGAATGTTCAAATTCGCGTAACCGTATTGGTTCAGGAGCGAATTCATGTATTATTATCAGGGACATTTCATACGGACTAGAAATAGTCTGCATATCATTACTAGGGCACTTGCATACTATTCCACTCGTAGGGTATTCAAATTATATTTTTAATATAATTAACGAATTACGTATGTTTATTTTAAATAAACACTAATACGCGAACTATAAATGTGACTAACACGTCCAACACTCCCAACTATGATCCCCATATATTTTTATATTCATTTTATAATATAAAAATTATAATATTAATTTACCCGGTATTTTGGATATTTATTTTAATTATTAACTTAAGTTTACTAAAACTTCGACGGTTTTCGTGGAAATTAAACTATAATTATCTAAACACCCAATAATTTTATCCAACCTATTTTTATAATTTTTATAACTTTATTATGACCCGGTTAACTCCGTTAAAATTTATTTTTAGTTAACCCGGTACCCGGTACAATTTAAAACTACCAAATACACAACAATAATACATTTTTATCACCAAAATCCTACATTCATCCCCCCCCCCTTGACTTTGCCGCCCCCCCCCTTGCCATTTTTCTTACAAAAACTACTTATACCCTCCTTCTCATTTAATGTATACACTAACTCTTATATATTAATAATAATACAAATAATATACATCTACTTTACCAAATCTTTCCTACCTCATTTTCACTTTGCAAGCAAAATCATTTTTCTCTCTTTTGCTCTTTGAAACCCACGGCCACAAGAGGAGGAGCAAGAAGGAACCAAAAATTTTCAAAGATCAAAGTGTTAATCTTGTATTTATAGCATCCTTGTTAGAGTTTTGAAATAAAAACTCAAGGATTATTAGGTTTTAATCATCCTAACTTCACTAATCTTACAAGTAAGTTACTAAACTCATTTCATAATTTTTACAAAGTTATTACTATGTTTATACATGTTTCTTGTAAGATCTCATACATGCATTAACTTATACCACTTTATTTTTGTAAACTTTTGATCATACAAGCCCTAGAGTGATTTTTGATTAGATCTTTGTTAGATCTACTTGGTTTTGGTGATTAGGAACCCATGACACCCTAAGAAGGTGTATGGTAGGATTAGATTAGTTTTGTGGTGTTTGAAAGTGGTTTGATAGATGATGGAACTAGTTTGGAGACTTGGAAATGGTTTTTGAAACTTTTGAAATACCTACTGTCCCTATTTTAATTTCGTGGGAAAATCAGTGGGTGATGGTTAATTTTTGACCAAAGATTTAGAAAATACATTCAAAAACGAAACTTTGGGCGAAAGAACGGATTAAAACGAGTTTATAACGAAGGAGTTATGATTTTTGCAAATTTAACGACGAAAACTACTTTTCAGAAAACTGCTTGCTGTTTGGCAGAATACGACGGGTAATTTGAGGTATTAAACGTAACTTTAAGGAGCCGAGTTATCTAAAATATACTAGTATACACAAAGACGAATCCGTGGACATAAAGAACAAGGAAAACGAGCCTAAAACGACCGAGTTATACCCGTTTTAACATTGTCAAAACTATATATATATATATATATATATATATATATATATATATATATATATATAGTCACAAATAAAAATAATAACGTACGTACTAAATGGTATATTTTCTAGAGACGTTACTAATGACTATTTTCTTAACAAACGAATACGTACGACCCAAGGGAATATTCATACGACATGACGACGTCATTCTAAGGTTTTGATACAAGGATTATAACGCTAACTTTTTCGTACGAGTTAATATGACAAGTTATATACTTCTCTAAATGGAATTATTTTCCTAAGTATGGAAACTATTTTTCTACGACGATAACTAGTATTTTCAAATTACGAGTGGTATGAGTATCATGTGCATGTGCATTCACTTCATTACGGCTTGATCTAAGTTAGATCATGATTATTCATTTAGGTTGCGGCTAGTGTGCGCGCCTCATTGTCCCGACTACTTTTACATCATTGTACCATTGTTGTATCATCATTTCGAGGTGAGTTTCATAGCCCCGTTTTAATTC
Source organism: Artemisia argyi (assembly GCA_030686995.1). Lineage (NCBI taxonomy): Eukaryota > Viridiplantae > Streptophyta > Magnoliopsida > Asterales > Asteraceae > Artemisia > Artemisia argyi. Next base: position 171,594,773 of record CM060701.1, on the reverse strand, counting down.
TATATTTTGATTTCAAATCCCACGGGGGAGAATACATTGCATTACTTGTTTTTGTGTACATGCCTAAGTATAAAAATTCATACATTGCTTAAGTTGTCTTATTTACCACGTCTTGAAAAGTCCCCTTTTATTATCATGGACCGTTAATTTCTGGTACTAAGCGGGAGTGAGTGGATAGATCTATCGAGGGTGACGCCTCCATTCGTGTTTGGGTTGCTCCAAATGGAACGAATGCATTTCATGTCTTTATTATTAGAGTGTCTGGTAAACACTCATTGGGGCCAAGTATCGTCTAGCTTCGGGGTCATGAGCTTAAGAGCCAATGTATATACTTTCCGGACATCCTATTTCTTGGCATTACTTATGGCATATGTACACTAGATTTTACTTATAAACCTATGATTATTCACCAACTTTATGTTGACCGTTTTTCGCAATGTATTTCTCAGGTTATTAAGGTAGATCATGTGCATACATTTGGACCTTCATGGAGTCGCGGAGTCGACGCGTCTCACCATATTTTATGCACTTATGAAACGTTTGATCTTGTTGAACTTACTTTAACTATATTGGCAAACTCTTTTGGGACCTAAGCTTTGTAACTCTGAATGTTTTAATGATCAAACGCTGTATTTTCTAAACGACACTTTAGGTCGTTCAATATAACTGTAATTATGGTGCTATGACAGTCACCCCCAGGTATTCCATTCCGCTGCCATTCAGGTATTTTGGGGGTGTTACAGATTGGCATCAGAGCTAAGGTTATAGCGAACTAGGATGTATCTTGGACCCTAGACTATAACCACATCATCATAGCATCTCATCATTTCATCATAGGTGCATATTCACTATACATGTTGTTTTACGCACACACTGTGCAAGTTATTCATACCCATACTCATATATATATATATATGATTATATTGACCTGGTTCACAAGTGACATGTCTTCAGATACTCACCCTATTATCCTTTTATCGGATTCCGACATTGAAGATGCTTTGTCATCTTCCACTACCATTATACCACCAGTTGCACGTATACCACCGTTAGCACTATTGAATTGTTATAGGAATAAGGTTTTCCTATCATTCAGCCTATACATAGAATGCCGTTTGGTAGAGTATTCAGACTTAATTCTAATGGACTTATTAGGATGCTTATTGCAAGGGAGATAGCATGTTTTCTTTCCTCCACTAGTAGGACGCTTATTACTCAGGTACTACCACCACCGTCAGTTACTTATTACACTATTGGTCGTCCCATAGTGCGTACTTCAACTTTACCTCTTAGATGTCGCGAGATAGCGCGAAAGAGGGTAGTATCCCATTCACTGTTATCACCATTATCTCCTAACTCATCACTAGGATCGCATTGTCATCAATGTTATTCTCATCCTTTAAAATACCACCATTGTCAGTTTCCTTTTCCATTTTCACTTGCCATGAATTAGATAACACCTTGTGGATAATACCAAGATTACGGACTCAACAGGAACATCTGCAGGTTCCTCAAGAATGGCTTAGAATCTACACTATCTAGGACTTGATCGATGCACAACTTCAGACACTACTTCAGGACTATCTCGACCTTATGATGCCATAAACCTGATTTCACCTAGAAGGACTACAGGAAGTCTTTAGACTAGACTTATATCTTTACTAGCTTTTACTATTATCCTAGCCACGGGAGGTGTGGCATAGTTCAAAGAAACTTGTAGTATTTTGATTGTTGTACAAACGGAATCACCAAGTATTGACTCTACTATAGGGGAATGGTTGTGCTATCTATGATATTGGTCCATATAGACCGAAACCTTCGTGTATTATATTCATGTGTTATGAATATGATGATTTTTATTACCTATAGATTCTCATGGACTCTTATGATTTGATGGAAATAGATTTAAGCAAACCACTCCAAGCATGACGCAAGCCACTGTTGGACAATCCATTACCAGGAATGTAACTACCGCCCTCACCAAGGAACTTACTCACGTGGAATTTATGGGTTGTAATCCCTCCTTCTTTAGCGGAAATATAGACACAAAGGAATTTCTCAAATGGTTCGAAGAATTAGAAACAATCTTTCAAGGTGGTGACTGCCGTAAGGAAGACAAAGTTAAGTTCGCCACTTGCACTTTTCAGAAGCATGCCCAGAAATGGTGGACTAAGTATGTCCAGGTAGTAGGAGTTGATGCTGCTTACTCACACTCTTGGGAGAAACTAAAAAGGATGATGAGTTTGAAGTTCTGTGTGAAAAGCGAATTACAAGCAATTGAACAAGAAACACTAAACCTTACCATGGAAGGAGATGACGTTGTCAAGTATACCGCTTATTTTTATGATTTTGCTCGACTAGGCTCTGCAATGGATGAACCGGAAAGCAAGAGACTTGAAAGGTACGTCGGAGGACTTTCTCCTGAAATTCGTAGGATGGTCATCGCATGTGAACCCAATACCATGTCTGAAGCTATCCAGATGGCAATCGAAACAAAGGAACTCATAGTTCGCGACAAGACATCGGGAGACAATAATAACAACAAGAGAAAGTAGGACGGTAATCTGGATGCTAATGCTTCTCAACAACCGTTTAAGATACAACAAGTGGTGGAGACCTGTGCTGCTGGGTCAAGCCAAAAGAAAGGATATGTAGGTAAATTACCCGAGTGCAACAGGTGTCAGTTTCATCACAAAGGACGTTGCCCGGAACCATGTGGCAACTGTAAGAAGATCGGACACAAAGCCAAGGATTGCAAGGCTCCCACCCTCACAAAGCATCAGGAACTCACGGTAATCTGCCGTGAATGTGGAGTAGTGGGACACTTCAGGAGTAAATGCCCGGTGTTGAGAGACCGGAACTGGAGGAGGCATTTCATGTTGTAAAACCATAGTCTGAGCCCTCTAGGGTTGTACTTTCTTTTGGTACTTTCCATAAGTACGTGGATGTAACCTAGTTATATTAAGCACTTTCCTACCTAATGTAATGACTATCTTTGTTATCTCAGCGATAATCGTAACCTTCGTTTATTCCATTCCCTATTGCAATTGCGCAATTTTCAATCGTTTAGCAACATTATACCATTGTCTTATTAAGGATTTGACCGATTTCGTAATTGACGGATTAGTAGATTATTACCAATCCATAGGATTTACCCATGTATCCGATAAACCATTCAACGAGTTTTATTTCAAACTATTTTACTACCTTATGGGGAAATTGTTTTTACCAAATTTCTAAAATAAGTCGTTTTGTTACCGTACTATAAACTGATTATCCAATATGACGTCAAATATTTACTATTATTACGCGAAACAATTTTTATATTACTTTGGAAGGAAATGACTAGAATACCATTCTTTGAAACAAAACGTTGAACACCATCTAAAGCTTTTGAGAAAAATAATATTATTTTGATTAAATCAAGCATCGCATCATTAGTCCTCAACTATACATAGCCTGATCACCTATGTATACTTCAGGAAAGATTATGCCATGAAGGAAATAGTTACTTTATAAAGTATTGTTAATAACAATCTTCATCCAAAAGCGTTTTAAACAAATAAACTCTTTTATGAATATTTCTTTCTGACAAATTTTCTCTGGATACTTACCCCACCTGTCACACACTTAGTCATTAAGTTAGACTTTCCATTGACTTCTTTGGGAGAGACTTCCCATATTAAGTACTAGGAGGATTCCTCGATACAAGAAAAAACAATAAAAGGGTTACGAAACTACTAACCTAGACTAGAAGTATACACCAAGACAATTTATATCTCAATAACAGTTCTGAAATGCCACTGGACCATCCGACTCACCATCTCTGACCTAGTTGTCCAATTTATTATTCAAGGGTACTAGTTAGACTGATCTACAGGATCAAACACATTGTGAAGGTACGCTAAGCAACACCATGGGAATAAACCAAGCCTCCTAACCGATGCTGTAAAGTGTTTTGAGTTAACATGGTCTCATCCATACGCAAACTTCCCTGCAGTGAGTTTACGACAAGAATGATTGATTCGAATTATGGATATCGATATAGATTCCCTCAAGGAATTGTGTTCTCAAGAAATTCTAAATAACCTCACCTATACATCAAGAGAGGCATCAGGCCCAAGCATATCTCCCCAGCTACATGTGAAGACAGTATGGAAATTCATCGACAAAGTATCAATTGAAACCCTCATATTGCCAACATGATGACAATTACAACGATAAACCATCTCAGGACTTAGGTTGGTTGAATACCTAGACTTGTAGTTTTGTCGGATAATCGCCAATAGGCATTTTCTAATGTCAGGAACCGAATGTTAGACACCTATGCATTTATGCGAATATTTTCTATCCTACTATTTTATCCTTGTTAGTATTTTTACTTTTAAATGAAGTTGATTTCAAAATTGTGTCCATACAAATCACATATCTCGTGGAAAATAATTTTGAATTGCCTATTTTGAATAAATACGACCCTTTTTAGCCAGTATTTACTTGAACCATTATACAATGAGAAATGTTTAAACATCAAACTTTGGTAAACAGTTCTATTCACAACATGTTTGAAAATCGCGTCACATTTCATAACTATTAAATTTTGAATCATCAATAAAGCTAATATTGAGTATACCATTTGTTCCATTTTCTAAATTTGTTTATTCAGAAAAAGATTTTGACCAAAAACTCGAAAATCGCGAGAGAAATTTTGAAAACAAATCACCATACTATATCGCTTATGCATTTAGGGCTTTGTGATTTGACAATAAGGAATATTGGAATAGGTGATGAAGGAAATTAGGAGGAACACCATAGAACGATTACAAATGTCAGTAATGAAGACCAAGCACAGTAGGCAAAGAATGACACATGTCTTAGCAATCGATTAGACTAAAACACGAGGAATCAAAAATTATTACCCATATTTCATCTTCTTTGAGTAACGCCGAATCCGGAAGACGTAACGTTGTAGAATTAATCACCAGATTCATTGTAACCGTCTCAACTATTCCCGCTAAAGGTGATCGAATCGCCTCAGACTTCTAACAATCATTCTAAGATTTTCTTCGGAACCTCATTAAGATGTAAACATCGCCTATCATCCACAGACCGATGGTCAGAGTGAGAGGACTATTCAGACACTTGAAGACATGCTTAGAGCATGTGTGATTGACTTCGGAAATGGTTGGGCTAACCATTTGCCGTTAATCGAATTTTCCTATAACAACAGTTACCATTCGAGGCACTTTATGGTCGTAAGTGTAGATCTCCAATTTGTTGGGCCGAAGTCGGTGAAGTACAATGTACTGGCCCGGAGATGGTACAAGAAACAACAGAAAAGATAATTCAAATTCGAGAGAGACTCGAAACTGCTAGAAGTCGACAGAAGAGCTACGCAGATATTCGACGCAAACCATTGGAATTTCAGGTCGGGGACAAAGTTATGTTGAAAGTCTCGCCTTGGAAAGGCGTGATACGATTTAGAAAACGCGGGAAATTGAACCCAAGATACATTGGGCCATTCAAGATCCTGGAGAGGATTGGTCCGGTTACTTACAAGCTTGAACTTCCATCAGAACTTAGCAATGTACACAACACGTTTCATGTTTCGAACCTCAAGAAATGTCTTTCGGACGAGTCTGCCATTATACCATTAGAAGAAATACAACTTGATGACAAGCTTAACTTTGTGGAAGAACCAGATTACAAGCAACGAGAAACTGGTAGAAGTCAGGTTGGTGCATGACGCACATCATGCGGATTGAGTATCCCTGCACAACAAACTATCTAGATTCAAGTGGGAGAACGAACTAAGTTGAAAGCTTTGCCTTGGAAAGGCATGATACAATTTTGGTAACGCGAGAGATTGAACCTCAAGTATATTGGACCATTTAAGATTCATTTTAGAATCGACCAGCTGACATATAAGATATGGGTTCTGACATAATTCAGCAACGTATATTACCTTTAATACATTATAAACCTAAAGAATCACTGATCATCTATTAATGAACCAAACTCGGAAAAAGCAAAAACTCACTATTCCAATAGGCATTCATGATATAACCAGAAACCTTCTACAAGTCAAGAATCAATTACAAATTCTACAAGTTGTAAACCATTAAAACTTCAAGTTGGTAGCCAGATCATGTTGAAAGTTCTGCCTAGGAAAGGCATGATATTATTCGGAAAAATTTGGAAAGTTAAACCTGATTTACACTGGACCACGTAATATTTCAGACAAGAGTAGACCTATTGGTCATCTGACTTGAGCCTTGATTAAGGAACAGCCGGATTACACAACTATGTTTTTCCTATGCAAATCCCAGGAAAATGACTTTCGGATTAGTCAATCATAATCTCATTTGGAAAAGGGTCCAACCCTGAGACAAACGTAAACTTGGTAAGAGAACCAGTAGAAAGCATGGACCATGAGGTCGAACGGTTGAAGAAAAGTCGAATCCCTATCGTGAAAGTTCGCTGAAATTCTTGAAAAAGACCCGAATGTACTTGGGAACGAGAGGACCAAATGCAACTTAAGTATCCATGTCTTTTTACTAAATATACTTCAGAGACCAACCAAAACTGAACTTCGGGACGAAGTTCCTGTTAGAGGGGAAGACTGTCACAACTCGTAATTTCCGGTCATTTTCCAAACCTCGACAATTTACTATTCACAAGTTACTATTCATCGTTTTACTATTCATCGTTTTTGAGGTCAATTTGACATTCCGAGACATCTTCAGAAATTTTACTATTCACTTGACACTATTCATTTCCGAGAGAAAACTACTATTCACGTGCATTATTCATGTCATCGTAAATTTAGTTTACGAATGTTCAAATTCGCGTAACCGTATTGGTTCAGGAGCGAATTCATGTATTATTATCAGGGACATTTCATACGGACTAGAAATAGTCTGCATATCATTACTAGGGCACTTGCATACTATTCCACTCGTAGGGTATTCAAATTATATTTTTAATATAATTAACGAATTACGTATGTTTATTTTAAATAAACACTAATACGCGAACTATAAATGTGACTAACACGTCCAACACTCCCAACTATGATCCCCATATATTTTTATATTCATTTTATAATATAAAAATTATAATATTAATTTACCCGGTATTTTGGATATTTATTTTAATTATTAACTTAAGTTTACTAAAACTTCGACGGTTTTCGTGGAAATTAAACTATAATTATCTAAACACCCAATAATTTTATCCAACCTATTTTTATAATTTTTATAACTTTATTATGACCCGGTTAACTCCGTTAAAATTTATTTTTAGTTAACCCGGTACCCGGTACAATTTAAAACTACCAAATACACAACAATAATACATTTTTATCACCAAAATCCTACATTCATCCCCCCCCCTTGACTTTGCCGCCCCCCCCTTGCCATTTTTCTTACAAAAACTACTTATACACTCCTTCTCATTTAATGTATACACTAACTCTTATATATTAATAATAATACAAATAATATACATCTACTTTACCAAATCTTTCCTACCTCATTTTCACTTTGCAAGCAAAATCATTTTTCTCTCTTTTGCTCTTTGAAACCCACGGCCACAAGAGGAGGAGCAAGAAGGAACCAAAAATTTTCAAAGATCAAAGTGTTAATCTTGTATTTATAGCATCCTTGTTAGAGTTTTGAAATAAAAACTCAAGGATTATTAGGTTTTAATCATCCTAACTTCACTAATCTTACAAGTAAGTTACTAAACTCATTTCATAATTTTTACAAAGTTATTACTATGTTTATACATGTTTCTTGTAAGATCTCATACATGCATTAACTTATACCACTTTATTTTTGTAAACTTTTGATCATACAAGCCCTAGAGTGATTTTTGATTAGATCTTTGTTAGATCTACTTGGTTTTGGTGATTAGGAACCCATGACACCCTAAGAAGGTGTATGGTAGGATTAGATTAGTTTTGTGGTGTTTGAAAGTGGTTTGATAGATGATGGAACTAGTTTGGAGACTTGGAAATGGTTTTTGAAACTTTTGAAATACCTACTGTCCCTATTTTAATTTCGTGGGAAAATCAGTGGGTGATGGTTAATTTTTGACCAAATATTTAGAAAATACATTCAAAAACGAAACTTTGGGCGAAAGAACGGATTAAAACGAGTTTATAACGAAGGAGTTATGATTTTTGCAAATTTAACGACGAAAACTACTTTTCAGAAAACTGCTTGCTGTTTGGCAGAATACGACGGGTAATTTGAGGTATTAAACGTAACTTTAAGGAGCCGAGTTATCTAAAATATACTAGTATACACAAAGACGAATCCGTGGACATAAAGAACAAGGAAAACGAGCCTAAAACGACCGAGTTATACCCGTTTTAACATTGTCAAAACTATATATATATATATATATATATATATATATATATATATAGTCACAAATAAAAATAATAACGTACGTACTAAATGGTATATTTTCTAGAGACGTTACTAATGACTATTTTCTTAACAAACGAATACGTACGACCCAAGGGAATATTCATACGACATGACGACGTCATTCTAAGGTTTTGATACAAGGATTATAACGCTAACTTTTTCGTACGAGTTAATATGACAAGTTATATACTTCTCTAAATGGAATTATTTTCCTAAGTATGGAAACTATTTTTCTACGACGATAACTAGTATTTTCAAATTACGAGTGGTATGAGTATCATGTGCATGTGCATTCACTTCATTACGGCTTGATCTAAGTTAGATCATGATTATTCATTTAGGTTGCGGCTAGTGTGCGCGCCTCATTGTCCCGACTACTTTTACATCATTGTACCATTGTTGTATCATCATTTCGAGGTGAGTTTCATAGCCCCGTTTTAATTCTATATTTTGATTTCAAATCCCACGGGGGAGAATACATTGCATTACTTGTTTTTGTGTACATGCCTAAGTATAAAAATTCATACATTGCTTAAGTTGTCTTATTTACCACGTCTTGAAAAGTCCCCTTTTATTATCATGGACCGTTAATTTCTGGTACTAAGCGGGAGTGAGTGGATAGATCTATCGAGGGTGACGCCTCCATTCGTGTTTGGGTTGCTCCAAATGGAACGAATGCATTTCATGTCTTTATTATTAGAGTGTCTGGTAAACACTCATTGGGGCCAAGTATCGTCTAGCTTCGGGGTCATGAGCTTAAGAGCCAATGTATATACTTTCCGGACATCCTATTTCTTGGCATTACTTATGGCATATGTACACTAGATTTTACTTATAAACCTATGATTATTCACCAACTTTATGTTGACCGTTTTTCGCAATGTATTTCTCAGGTTATTAAGGTAGATCATGTGCATACATTTGGACCTTCATGGAGTCGCGGAGTCGACGCGTCTCACCATATTTTATGCACTTATGAAACGTTTGATCTTGTTGAACTTACTTTAACTATATTGGCAAACTCTTTTGGGACCTAAGCTTTGTAACTCTGAATGTTTTAATGATCAAACGCTGTATTTTCTAAACGACACTTTAGGTCGTTCAATATAACTGTAATTATGGTGCTATGACAGTCACCCCCAGGTATTCCATTCCGCTGCCATTCAGGTATTTTGGGGGTGTTACATTGTAGTCCTAGAAAGAACGAAAGTTCACCCATCATGGACATTTCAAAATTATCTTTCATTAATTTTGCAAAAATCATTAGAGTAACTTCTTTTTGTTGAGGCAAAAATAATGTCAACGACATATATTTGAACAACAAGTAAGTCCTCCCCGTAGGTTTTTGTAAATAGTGTTGGATCCACCGATCCTTTAGAAAATTTATTGGCCAGCAAGAAAGTGGACAGTTTGTCATACCACGCCCGTGGGGCTTGCTTAAGTTCGTAGAGTGCCTTTTTGAGTCGGTAAATGTGGTTAGGACGCTCAGGATCAACGAAGCCGTCAGGTTGGCTTACATACACTTCTTCACGGAGTTCTCCATTAAGAAATGCTGTTTTCACATCCATTTGGTAAACAACCATGTTCCTGTGTGCAGCATAGGCCAAAAAGATCCGAACAGCTTCATGTCTAGCCACTGGAGCAAAGGATTCAGCAAAATCAAGTCCTTCTAGTTGAGAGTATCCTTTCGCTACCAGGCTTGATTTGTTGCGTATGACAGTTCCTTCAGCATCTAGCTTATTCTTCCATATCCATTTTAACCCGATGACAAAGACTCCGTCAGGTCTTTCAACTAATTCCCAGACTTCTAATCGTATGAACTGCTGAAATTCCTCTTGCATAGATTCAATCCAGTTGTCATAAGTCATTGCTTCTTTAATGTTCTTAGGTTCTTCGTGACAAACTGTGAGTGCATAGATACAAGTATCTCCATCAGTGTGAAGTCGTTGTCTTGTCATTACAGGTGCATCTGGATGGCCAATAATATGAACTAGTGGATGGTCTCGAGTCCATTTGTGTGTTGAAGGGTGTAGTTGATAAGTATCTCGCATGTTAGCAGGATCCAAATTGCGTGTAGATGACTCAGCTATATCAGGAAAGGTAGGAGCCGGTGCAAACGGGTTAAAGAACGCATCAGGATCATGCTCTGCGGGTTGTGAAACTGATTGTGGTGTTGGATCTTCAGCTGATTGGTGGGAGTTAGAAACAGTTTGTTCTTCTGTAGATGGTGATGCAATTAGAGGACCGTCTCTCTCAACAGTTGTAGTAGTTTGTTGAGGTGAGTTTGGTACTGGAAGGTTATCAGGTTGACCAGCGGAATTAGGTGAGACCTCAGTAGAATGGTATTCAATTGTAACATCAAACAGTGGAGCAAACAAGGTTTCCAATTCTTTGCGGTTGAGTGGCAATGGTTCAGCCGAAGATTCCGGAGAGTTAAGACGGTTGAATTCGGGTCCTAAGCTGTGTTGCTCAGAAGCCATCTGTGTGAGTTCATCAAAATTAGCGTGAATGGTTTCTTGAATTTCTCTTGTTCGACGATTCCATATCCGAAAACCTTTAGAATTTTCACAGTATCCAACGAACACTCCGATGTCAGCCTTTGCTTTAAGTTTACCTAAATCATCACGATCATTTTTCGGATAACAAAGTGCTCCAAATACATGAAAGTAATCGATATTCGGTTTTCTTTTGTGAACAATTTGATAAGGTGTTTTGCGATGGCGTTTAGTAATCATGGAATGGTTTTGGGTGTAACATGCGGTTGAAACAGCTTCCGCCCATAAGTAATCTGGTAATTGAGCATTAATCAACATAGTTCTAGCAGCTTCCACTAACGTCCTGTTGCGTCTTTCAACAACTCCATTCTGTTATGGGCTTCTAGGAATAGATGTTTGATGTTCAATTCCCACTTTCTCAAAATATGACCGAAGTGTCTGATTCTTAAATTCAGTTCCATTGTCAGTCCTGACTATTCGTACCGTATTGCGTAGCTGAACTTGAATTTTTGTGAGAAAGGTGATGATCATTGAAGGAGCCTGATCTTTACTTCGTAAGAAATAAACCCAAGTCCATCTGGAGTAGTCATCCACAATTACTAGTATGTAGCGTTTACCGTTGATACTTTGAACACGCATCGGTCCACACAAATCCATATGAAGCAATTGTAAAACATGATTCGTACTTTGCTCAGGTTTTGAAGGAAAATGAGCCCGAGTACTTTTTCCTTGTTCACAGGCTGAACATAAGTGATCTTTGGTAAAACGGAATCTTGGAAATCCATCAACAAGTTTGTGATGAGCAAGGTCAGTCATAGTTTTGAAATTCAAGTGCGAAAGACGTTTGTGCCATAACCAAGATTTAGTCGATTCTGCTTTGGAGAGAAGACATATCGGAGATGTAGCAATCATATCTGACATTGATATTGTATAAAGATTAGAACCACGTGAGCCAGACATTAGATCGTTTCCTTGTAAGTCACGAACGAAACAAGTTTTCTCACGAAATGCAACTTCTAGATCCCCATCACAAAATTGACCAACAGAGAAAAGGTTGTGTCCAAGGCCTTCCACATAATAAACACGACTGATTTCAATGTTCCCACTGATATAGTCACCATATCCCATGATTAAAGCGTAATGATCATTCCCGAATCTGACAGTACTAATGAACTTTGAGACAAAGTTGTGTAACAGTTTGAGATTGCCTGTCATATGTCGGGTGCATCCGCTATCAACAATCCAGAGAACAATCTGTACCACCTGCATCACAAGAAGAAGACACGGATGGAACAGAAGTAAGGGTGGAACCTAAAGAAAGTGCGGGTTCCTGTTGGTTAGAAACACATGTATTCAACAATTTAGGAATCCATTTAAAGTCTGGTTTATATTGTAACCAACGTTGCCAATTCCAACTAGTTTTTGCTTTCTTAATGTTAAATGCACTAGTAGTTGACTCATTCCTAGATTTGTTCTCGGCACCTATGGGGGTAACTTCAACTTCATTAGAAACCGTAGAATACGGCTTTCCTAAGTTAGACTTAGAGGCAGTAGTGGGCCTAGAAGGAATGCGTGTCCTACGTTTCTTATGACGATTAAGAAGAGAATTAGCTATACATTTTGTATGATCACCAGATGATACGCTTTTACGACAAAACACACAAGATGCATTAATATTCAAAACATTCAAAGGTGCATCATTCGTTACATTTAGATTTTGATTACAATTTGCTAGATTAGAATCTAAATCTGATGCAACATGAGTTTTATTCAAATTCCTAGGTTGATCTTCTACTTCTTGAGCTTCTAGTGATCCTCTTTTACGTTGCCAGAGCCTATTCTTCTTTTTACTTTTTTGCTTGGGTCTGCTAACGCTATTAGTGGAGACTAGTCCTGTAGAAGTGGAGTTATCAACATTAGTATTTTGAACAACATTCCCTTTAGAAGTTTTGTCTAATTGATACATTCCTGGTGCTATCACCGTGGTGTCAACCATCTTTCCTTTTTGTAGTAGCTTAATTTTCTCTTTCAAATCGATGATGATGTGATTTTTATCCTGAATTTCAGACTCAAGTTTCACATTGCAGTAATTAATGTCATCGCGGTTTTGTTGCCATTCGACATTTTCAATTTTTAAATCCGCAATTTCTTTCTCGTATTTGAGACACAGACTTTTTAAATACTCGTTGTTTTTGCAAAGCTGACAAGAGTTTGAAACATTTTGACTTTGAAGTTTCAATTCCATTTCAAGACTTTGAGCTTGACACCATTCAAGCCTTTGTTTGAGTTGACAAATTTCTTTTGAAAATTGTTTTGTCACATCATCATTCTTAATTCTCAGCTTTTCATTCTCATGATTCAGTGTCTCAATTTCCACATTCAATGAGTTATTATCAACACAAAGATCATCCACAAGCATAGAAGTACCAGATTTATAGAGATCATTCATGATAACAGAATAAATATCAGCATTGAGAATTTGTTCCAAGAGTCGATCAACATCATTTTTTAAAACTCTATTTCTTTGCTTTTGAACCAAAATCTCATTTTCAGTAGAGTTGAAAACGTTTATCATACTTTTCACCTCGTTTTGAAGTTCCTGATCCCAACGTGTAGCACAGAGACGGAGGTGTTTGACAATTGGCAACATTTGTTTTTGAAAAATATCTCTCTTTTCTCGCTCATAAGCGGATTGAAAAGTTTCAATTTTTATTTCAGAATTACGTTCAATTGTTTCCTCCAAAATTTCGATGTCTTCCATAAAAGTTTTGAAATAATTAAGACACGATAATTTTTTGGTAAAGGTGTAATTTCACCGGATGATGGTAAAGGACCATTTATTTGTGCTACAATTTGGACAGGAGCTGCATTAGAGGATGAAACATATGACTCAGTGACATACCATGATTTCTCAGGTAATTCCTTTTGAGGAACAAACAATTTAGAAAGAGGTGGAGCTTTTGAATAGTCATATGGTGTCCAATATTGAACATAACTCATTTTAGATCGACTCTCGTCTTCAAGTTCTTCTTCTTCCTCAGTATCAAAAACAATAGCACGCACAATCGTATTATCAAGCAAATGGTCCATACTGTAAATTTTAGGAATTTCTTCGAATGCCGTGTGAAGAAACATTGATTTGAAATCGCCAAGTGCAAAACCTTTATCGGGTCTCGGTTTTAAAGTAAATTTCTGAATTGTTGTAACAGAGTTCCCGTGTTTGTAAACAATATTACGAAATTCTTTGAGTTGTTTTTCAAGATCAACAATCTCACCGAGTAAATTATCTATATACTTCCTTTTTTGTATTTTATGTTCACAAAAATCCTTTTGACAACTTGACAATTCTGTTTCTGTTTTTGAAAGTTCTCTTTGAAGACGTTCAACTTGCATTTTCAGTTCACATTTTTCACTTTCAAGTTTAGAAATCAACTTTCCATTTGACTCAATTAAATCTTGCATTTTGTGCTGAAGATCTTGCTCTTTGTTGTAAGATTCTTGAAAAGCTTTTTCAAAACTTTTAGAATGTTTAATCTTGTCTTGCTGATTTGAAAGTTGTATTTTATAACACTCAATATCTCTTGCAAGTGCCGCATTTGTTTCTTTTAAAACTTTGTTTTTCTCGTTGCATTTTGCGATTAGCAATTGTTGAGCATTCAGTTGTTTAGATAACATTATGAGGTCAGGGTCTGGATCAAATGATGGTTCATGTTGTTCGAAATGATCATGTTTATCATTCTCAATAGGATCATCAAATGAAACAACTGTGTCATCATCAAATATGACAACTGTGCTTATTTGTTCATCTGTTTGAGAAGATGAAGATGATTTAGATGGAACAACTTGCGCCATATCTGATTCAGAAGCAGAAGGTGAGGCTATTTCATGTATTAGGCATGCTTTTTGGTCATGTACCTGAGACAAGCCGCCAGTGTCATACACTGGACCTGAATCATTAAACTGAAGTTCCTGCATGTTGGGCATAAGCATCACAGCAGCATTGGCTTCCAGATCTTCCATGTCATCATCATTGTTCACATTTGCCATGAAGTTGTTATCCTGTTCAGGGAAATGTCCATCTTTTTCATCTTGAAGAGCCATGAGTAATGCCTGCTTGTGAAACTTACTACCCCGAGTTCTCGGTTTAGGACATGCTGTCGCAATATGACCTTGTTCATTACAATTGTAGCACCACACTGCATTCCCTGAGTTGGAGTTCCTAGTTGCAACTGGTTCAGACCTTTGCTGAGAAGATCCTGAGTTGTTCCTGAACCCTCCATTGTTATTAAACCTCTGACCATTCCCAAAATTTCCTGAAGAACTTCCTGAACCAGATCGACCATAACTACGATTCTGAATTTCCACTCTTCCATCATTGACAACAGCTTGATTCCTTGTATTAGAAGATGAACGTTGACGGTTGTTTGTTTTGTTGGAGAATTTGCTAAAAGCACGAGCAATAAGAGCAAGTCCCTGATTCAACGTATTAAAGTCATCATCGTCATCGTCATTGGAATTTGAGTAATACACTGCATCATTGTTGTTTAATGGAACAAGTTGAGTAGAAGCATTCTGTGGAGATGAATCATAAGGGACCATTTGGTTCGAGGTAGAAGATTGTGGATAACTGAAGTAGTTCTGCTCTTGAACATATGCATGATTTGACATTGGTGGTGGAGCATAGGGAGATTGAGCTACGAGTGCCAAAGAATTTGGTGTTGGTGTTGGTGTGTATCCTCCTCGTAGAGCTCTATCTTTTTCCACTTCAGGTTCATGGTGTTTCAGAAAATCATACAACAAACCATATGGTGCATCATGAAGATTTTTGGTTTGACGAACAAATGTCACATATTTATGCCAATCTGGGCCAAGACTACCGACGAATTTGGAGTTCACTGCTATCCTTGGTACTATGATTTTGAAACGTTCCAGATCATTGACCACATTTGTGAAACGATGATAGTAGGATTCAAGTGACTCTCCTGGTTCAATTGTGATGTCTGTGTATTCCATGTAGAGTTTGGATTCCATATCATCTTTGTTCAATTGAGTGCCTTCCATAAGGAGATGAACATGTTCCCACATAGCTTTGGCTGTTTTCTGAGCATCGACACTTCGATAAATTAGATTAGGTATACCTTGAAGTATATAAGCCATTGCATACTCATCAGCTTCACGATGTAATTTCTGTTCTTCAGTGAGTGCAGATTCTGGAAGGGGTCTATCACCAGGAGGACGTGGAGGATCAGCAGTTGGATCACCAATTTCAAATCTTGTTGGCCACTCAAATGGTCCTTCAAGTATCACTTGTTTCAAGAATTTCCCATGAGGTTTCTTGAGTTCAAGAAATCATAAGAATCGACTTGACCATTGAACATAGTTCCCAGGTGTTAGCATTGGAGGTGTTTCAAGTGATCCTGCCTCATGTCTAGATTATTGAGTTGTAATAACTTCACACATTCTATCAAACCAGTGAGGTTGTTTGGAGGAAAACTGAGTGTTCTGTTGTGACATCTGATATGATTGTTGTTGAGGAATGATTTGATGTTGTTGCATCATGAGATATTGTGATTGTGGATTAAACGGTTGTTGATATGATTGTTGCTGATGGTATTGTTGTTGCTGATACTGCTGATGTTGTTGCTGAGGATTTGAGAAGTAATAATGTGGTGGTTGAGACATCTTTGAACACTTTTGTAGTAATGGATCTTTGTAGAAGATTGAAATGCACGTTCCTTTGGTTAAGTCCAAAATCCCTGGGGTAAGTTGGAATCTTACGCGTAACAATAATCTTACACGTAAACTTTTTAGGTTATGCATAAAGAGTAGTTTAGGCGTAAACAAAGAGTTTATGCGTAAGTTTTCTCTTCACGCGTAAGCTTTGGCTTATGTGTAAGTTTAGATTTATGCGTAAGGTTAAACAACCAAACAAATCTTCCAAACTTATCCAAGCTTGAAAGATATCCGAAGTCGAAGTATTCCACTAACTTATCCAAGCTAGGGAAGTACTGAGTCACCGTAATACAAGGAGAAGACCTTTGATGAAAGTTAAGCGTAGATTCTGGCAACTTATGCGTAAGAGTAACTCTTAGGCGTAGGATTGATCTTATGCGTAGAAAGGGCACCTTATGCGTAGGAAGTAACTTCAGCGTAGGATCTTACTCGTAGGAAACAGACTTATGCGTAGGATTAAGGCGTAGACTTCCAAGTTACTCGTAAGAACAGGGTTTTGACCTTAGTTACTCGTAAGAAAAGGGATTTTTTACCAAAAGTTACTCGTAGAAAGGACAAAAAGTACTGTTGACAGCTTTAGAATCATACTATTCATGTGAGTTACGCGTAAGGTGGTCAGTAACTTGAAAATTTTCAAATTTTAGAAGAGAAATGCTTAGAAATAAGGTACTTTTGATCAAATAACTTCACCAATACTTAGAAAACACTTAAAATGAAAGATTTTGCTCCCAAAAACTAGTTTTCCACTATCAAAGAAGCTATAATATCTTAAGAAAAGCCTTAAAAATCAAAAACTTTATGCAAAAACTAAGCTTCAAATCACTATATCAACCTTGAAACTTGTCCAAGCTTCAAGATTTGAGTGAAAGAAACAAAGAAAAATGCAAAAAGAAGCAAAATAACTCCTTAAACCCCACGTTGAAACCAAGAAACACACTTCAATCTCTATTAGGCGAATGATACCACTTGTTAGGTCACCATTTATGTAAACACAAGTATGATAATGAAAGAAATGAGATGAGAATGAGAGATGGTTGATTATAAGAAATGAGAGAAGAGTAAATGCAAGAGTTTCACTAAGATATTCAAATAACCAACAAATGTAAGAGTTAAATAAGCATGATATATATAGGAGGAGGAGTAGGGCAACACTCCCTTCCTCCCTCCTTTCTTTTGGACGTGGGCTTTCAAGCCCATGGACTTAGTGCTTAAGCCTTAGTAACATAAAACATATTGAAATAATTAACTTAAGCAACCTATTACAAAAGGTAATGACCGAGACTTGACTAAAATACAAAAGTATGATCCCAACAAACTTTGAGGTTTCCAATTAGCTCATCAAGTGACATGCTTGAAAGATCTTTGGATTCTTCAATTGTCGTCACTTTTGCTCTCCACTTCGGATGGAGTGCTCTAAGAAATTTCCTGACAAAGTTCTTACTACAAAAAGATTCGTCAAGTGCTTTAAGTGAAGTAATAATAGTATTAAACCTAGCAAAAGCATTATCAATAATCTAATCTTCGGAAATAACAAATTGTTCATATTGTTGAACAAGAAGATCAATTTTGTTATCTTTAACTTGTGAGTTTCCTTGATGAGTGACAATTAAAGATTGCCAAATATCTTTGGCGGTTTTACACAAAAAGACTCTTTCATATTCTTTCTTAGACAAAGCGTTGTAAAGCATCATTTTAGCTTCATTATTTTTACCAATTAATTTCTTTTGATCATCATCTTTGATGTTAGTAACTACGTTATCACCATCAGTAATTATATACCACAAATCTATATCTTTAGATTTCACATAAGTTTCAAAACGGTTTTTCCAATATATAAAACCATTTGCTTCAAAGAGTGGTGGTCTTTGCATAGATTGCCCTTCTTTGTAATTTTCAAAATCCATGGATCGTTTCAAGTTTTAAAGCACAATATATTTTAAAAGCTTGATTAACGTAGCTCTTGATGCCAATTGTGGAAAACTAGAAGGGGGGTTGAATAGTTTACCGATTAAAATCTTTTTAACTTGTTAAGTTAGCTTTGAAACTTTCCGTTTGATTAAAGATATATACACAAACACAATATATAACATGCAAGTAGATGAAAGAAACGATCAAACCACAACACGAGTATTTATCGTGGTTCGGCTACAAGGACTCTTTTTCCTTGCCCTGCGTCCACGCCCCGAGTATCCAACTCGAGAGTTACTTTCACTAGTCAACAAGCTCCTTTCACCGGCGGAGAAAACCTTACACGTCGCTTATACTTTTACCGACACAAAGCTAGATGTCGAGTTCTTTACCAAGGGTACAACCACTCCCGTTAGTTCTTTACAAGGGTACAACTACTCCCTATACACTTTGTATTTTGAGGACTAAAATACTAACCGATCACTACTGAAAATACACAATCAAATGAAGTGTAAACTACTCAAGTCTACACAATGCAAAGCTAACAAGTCTTGCAACGTTGTGTTGAATACTTGTTACTTTTAGTAAGCTCATGAATCTCTTTGCTACAAAAAGAAACTTCACATATGAAATGTTAAGAGGTTAGATGAAAGAATGAATGTGTGTGTAAAATATAATGTCAAGTGATGAGCCAAAAATCAACTTGTGGCTCAATATTTATAGCCAAACCTTCTGCAGGTCTGGCGGATCAGGCGGACCCCTCAAAAGGGTTCCGCCCGTGTACCTCCAGGGTACCGCCGGGCTTGCAGTTGGTTTTGCAATAAATCTTGCAAACCAAACCAAGTCACATCTCATTACTCTTGCAAACCAAACAATGTCACATCACGTAATATCAAGTCAAACACTAAACTTGGAAGCAACATCTAAGTAAGTCAAACACATTTCTTTTCATAAATGTATAATGACAAAACTTGCCATAAATGTGATGTGACAATTCTATTTTTAGAAAATAAGAAGTGTTGTGTTTTATGAAATGTAAAATGTAGCAAAAGTCTAGTTTATGCAAGTCTTTAAAACTAAGATTATGTCTTACTTAGAAACTAAAGTTTACATTTGTCATTAACAAAACTTAGCGAAGATCGTAAAATATAAAATATAAATGATCCTTCAACAAATATATCAAAACAAATAAAATTTGTTAAACCTAGTGAAGAAATTTAGAACTAATACTATTTACACTCATTATTTATTACTCTAGTCAAGAAAGTCATTGTTTGTTGATTAAAACAAACTATTAATGAATTCTTGTACTTCTCGACGACATCCTCATCATGTGCATTTAAATGCAATGGATGTTCTCAACTAACCAACTCGGACCCATGAGAATCTGGGTACCAAGCTCTTTATCATGTTTAGGTAATTAACGAACGAAGAGTCTATTACGTTTTGGTTTGCTCACCTCGCTCTTTTACTTTTGACGGCTATTGGTTCCTATCACTATGTTTCACTTTCTGCACATGATCTGCCATTGACGTTGTTGCGGTCATTTATTGTCTCGGCATTGTGTTCTTCATTCTTGGAGTATTGGTTTCATGGTGTGTCCATAACTCTTTCAAGATGAAGGCTCCCAAGCACAATTATTCTTAGTTTTCACGACTTGTGATGATTGGTGTGATCGATTAAGCATTTTGGATCAAGCTCCCTTGATTTCTATTGCGTTGGAATGTCACTTTGCTACTTCGACATATTTTGGACATACTTTTAAGATGTCTTCCATTTCTCTTATGCACACTCTTAAAGAAAAGCTGGACCTGAGGTAAGTTTTCTTTTCAAAAACTTGCCAATATTACATTATATTAAAGAATGCTTTAATTAGTATGTGAATATGATTTAATTTATAATTTGCCATGCTTCTAGATCATTAATACTAATATATGCATATATGATATTAGGATTATTTACCTTCTTGTAGTTTAGTCTATTATCATTTTTCTTAGTCTTTATTTATATTAAAGATCCTCTATGATCTATAGTAGAATACTTTTCATTTAAGCTATATGATCTTACTAGTTGCATTAATAGATGTATTATTATTGAGACTTGTTAGTAACTTAATATTATGATGTTCTTTGTATGCATATATATATATATATATATATATATATATATATATATACACATGTGTTAATCTAGTGTGTTTAGATGATTTACTTTATCACCTCAATTATATTGCATTAAGATCATTAGAATCCACCATCTCTCTTCCATATCTTTAGTTGCCATTAAAGATGATTATATGTGACAATGGGCTTCATTGATTCTCTTGAGTATGATGAGTTTCCATTTCAAATCCTTCACTTACAATTTCTTGATTATCAAAATTAAAACATATTGTTTAAAACCTCTCTCTTTGAATAATAATCTTTCTAATATTTATATCACTCTTCTGCAAACAACGTGTTTAACTATAAGCTACCATAACTTTATTTTAATCAAGATTGGATTTTTTTAACATGTTATGAAGCAAAACTCAATTTACTCTATTCTAATGCACACTTGAATTCATTTCAAAGCATTGTTAAATAAAAACAAAAATGTTTCATTTAAAACATATTTGATTATCTCACATATGTCATTCAATTTTATGAAAAGGACATTCACAATTTTATCAAATCATTTCATGAGAATCATGGTTTGACCATATAGATCTTGTTTGTAACAAGATTTGAAGTCCGTATAATCATATCTTCTTACTTGTCACTTGTAAGTAATCATCAATATGTTTGCACTAGCCTACATGTTATCATATAGTTACATAATTAACTAATTTGCTTTATTGCTTCCCTAGTTGCATATCTTAATTGATAAATTAGTAGATAGCATGATTATTAGAAATTAATTGTCTAATTTAACTATCTCTATATCACTTTCTACATTCATGAATAGTATGCCCTATATTGCCTCAAAGAGTTGAACTTACTTGAATCTAAATCCAAAAACACAACCTTTCTGAAAATTTTCTGCCAAAAACCCATTTCTGGCATTCTGAGAATCACCAGATGGGCGGCCCCCTTAATTATATAAGGCGGCCCCCTTAGTTTTAAGGGGACCGGCCCCTAATTAAGGGGACCGGCCATCTGATGGTCGGGAATACTGTTTTCTTTATCACTTTTTGACCCATTTCACCCTATACTTCCCAAAATTCACAAACATATTTTGTCCCATACTATCCCTCAAAATTTACCTTCCTAAACCACATTTCTCATACACTATAAATACCCTCTTCCTATCATTAATGCCATCACACCCAAACATGTCATCTCCCAACAACCAAAAACCAAAGATTTCAAGAACCGCAAGGATCTCCGTCAAACCCGTTTGGAGGAGGAAACTTGATTCTTGTCATAACTCAAGTGATGTTGTTCCAGGTCAACCAACTACTAAACCTCAAACCCACACTAATGACTCATCTCACAACCTATCATCCACTCATTCCCTCATTAATGCTTCTTCTTATGATGAGCATGCTCAATCCCAAAATAACAATCCCAATCTCTCAATCAATACTTCACATGTTGCTCATTCAACAAAAACGCCACTCACTCATAGAGAACCTCTTCTACCCATTTCATGTTTTCATAACTACCCAAGCTCAACCATGTCTCCACCACCAAGAGTACCACCACCACATCCTACAACTTCACATGCCATTCCTATGTTACATGTTCAAACCTTCACCCAAGACAACCATCATGTTCCACCATCATCACCTTCCTCCGAACACTTGAAGTTCGTTGAGGAGCTAAAAGAGGCTCATGAGCTTAGTGCTCTTTTAGTATTACATCTTGCTCAACGCAATTTGGATCCACCCCAATCAAGCTCACCATCATCACCACACAACATCAACCAAATTGAAAAGCATGTTAACAATTGCCCTTGTTGCAGCTTCCTTCAACAACAAACCATTGCTTTGAATGAGCACTTCACTTGGATTGAGTATCTTCTTACAAGATCTCAACAAACACCATCACTTGAACAACATCAAAACCCTCAATCAACAAACCCTACTTCAAATCCACCACCTACAATTTCCACATCTCCAAACTCACCAACATCCATGCAACCAAATGTTTATTTCCAATAAACCACCAAGCATTTTCTATGCTTATGTTTCTCATTTTCAAATAAAACTCTTCAACCATTTTGGGATTCAATAAAGTTTGGTGACACTCCTTGTTAGAACATTAGGATGCTCTACTTAGTTTAGTATTCTATATTTATGGCATTTGTAACAATGATTATGGTTTGACTTAATCATTTTCTATTAATGAATGACTTAATATGTGTTTCTAATTATTTTTTGTCATGCTTATTATTTGTTGGTATTATGATATATGTATTTGCTTGTGCCATGCTTGTGCTTCTAATATTTTTCTTGCAAGAATTCCAATACTCGAACCCTTGGTGCCCTCAAACGAGGGGGAGCATACATCAAGGGGGAGCTTCCTTCTTATTGGTTTAAACCTTTTTGATTCTACAAAAAGGGGGAGAAGTGAATATAAACTCACTAAATACTTTGTCTAAAAATTAATTTTTGGATTTAATGAGTTTAGGTTTTGTAATCATCAAAAAGGGGGAGATTGTTGATATAAATAAATGTCTTAAAACGTTATTCATATCTTTCGATATCTCTATGTTTTGATAATCACAAAACGAAAACTCATCAAACCAAAGATCATGACATAAACAAGGTATTTAGTAGTAAATACTCACCTTTACCATCTAATCACTTAAGGTATGAATAAACAAAGTGTCTAATGCATTATAAGATCAAAGGAACACTTTTGTTAATCACTAGATATTTATAAAATGTCACAAAACATTTTATATCTTTTATAAAACATTTTTGGCATTAAAAGAATATGTTTAATTCATTACAAATTTATGAATTCAAATTTTTAACCAAAAATGGCAAATCTAATCCAGAAAAATTTCCCTCACAAAAGGACAAGAAAATCCAACGTTCAGGAAGGCGGCCCCCTTAATTATACTAGGCGGCCCCTTAATCATTAAGGGGACCGCCCCCTAACTAAGGGGGTTGGCACGCTCTAGAACAGTATTTTCTGGCCCTTTAAATATTGGATCATTCCACATATTTTTCTCACCTTTTTGCACTAAAAACTTTCTGATCTAAACATCCATTTCCTTCCTCTAAAAATCCTTTGATCTTATATACTTTGATCTTTGTTTCAAAGTGATTCAAGCCTCAACACTCAAGTGCAAAGAGAAGAATACTTCTATTAGAAGTATTACAACTTAGTATCATCTTGCTATCTAAGTTGTTTTTTTATTTCATCTTTTTGATCCTTCATATTTTGGTGAATAAGGTGTATGTATTAGTTAGCTAGATTTAGTTATAAAATCTAGAATTGTTGTAAGTGTAAAGTGGAACTTGAAGTGAAGAAGTAGTGTTGGATAGTAGTGGTGATAGGAGATAGTAGCAATAGTGATTAGTAGTGAAGAAATTGAAGCTTCCAAGTAGAGAAGACTAGAAGACATTAGTGGCTTGAAGTTGTGAAGATATTAGTGGCTTGATGTTGTGAAGACGTTAGTGCCTTGAAGTTGTGAAGTTGCAAGACATTGAAGTCGTGAAGTATTTGTGAAGGCGTGAAGATACTTGTGGTGTGAAGAAGTATAGAAGAAGTGAAAAGGTATGAAGAAGGTGTGGTGTGATATTTGTTGTGAGATTGGTTCTAGCTACGATTAGAACTCGACATTTTACTTTGTGTCGTAAATTGGTGTAAGCTTTTGGTGTGTACGGTTTTCTCCGCCATAAGGGAGGTTATTGACTTAGTGAAGAAAACTCTCAAGTTCGGTGCTCGGGGAGTGGAGTAGGGCAAGGAAGGTGTCCTTGTAGCCGAACCACTATAAATCCTTTGTTTCTCGGTTTGATCTTTCCGTCTCTCACTCTTTGCTTGCTTACTTATTAGCTTTTCGTACATTGTTATAATTGTGTGTTGTGCATATATTGATTTCACATAAAGATCAAACTAGATTCCATTTACAACATTAATTGTACATTAATAAAATATAAGTACATACAACTATTAAAACACATATACATATATAAATACAAACTTACATTTAAGTAAGATACATGAAATTACAATTTATATTCAACACTTTAAATAAGTAGTGTTTATGTGATATATGTGAATTAATTTGTATCTATACTTCAGTTTCAAAGGTTTATACTATTAGCATCAATTCTTTAAAAGCAAACTTTTATTAAACGAAAAAGACGCAAAACTATTCAACCCCCCCTTCTAGTTTTCCACAGTTTGCATAATTAGCAGTTTCAGTCCCCCCAACTTTCAAAACTTGTCAAAATTAGTACATGAGCATTTATTTTGAAAGAAAAGTCAACCCAAGGCATTTAAAAGTCAAAAGTTATCAAAAATAGTCTTTGGGTGAAAAGTTTCAAACGTTTACATGATTGGTCCCTGTACTTTCAGAATTTGCAAAAATAGACCCTGGGAAATTTTTTTTTGGAAATCTCATGTATGGTCCCTGGATTATTGGAACTTGGCTGAAAATTACCCTTGTGAATGTTGGAGAAATTACAAGATCAATCCCTCATCTTTGCAAAATTACACAATTGGTCCTTGTAATACAAAACCAAACGGGTCCTATTTATTACTAATACCCAAAACTTAAATCCAAAATACAAAACAATCCACCCAAGCCCAACCTTATAAAACCTTGGCCCATCTGCTTCACAAGCCCAATCCCAAATAATAAACACCCCGTATATCAATACCAGGTCAAACCCTGGTTTGACTTAACTCCACCTCACCCTTCCCTCCTCTCACCCGTGACCTGCAACCCTGCCACCACCATCATCACTCCCTCCACCTCCTCTGCCAACACTCAACACCCCTAACCCTACCATTATACCTTCAAACAAACACTACCTTCCAAACCTTTCCCCTGCCCTAAGTTATCTGACCCAAGTGGATTAACAAAATTTCCCGCCAAAAGGAAATTGAAGGTCAGGATTAAATTCTATCATCCAAGGGCCCAAATTTGTGATGGGAAAATACAAGAAGACTGGAAGGAACCTTATAAATCAAAGGAGGAAGACCAGAGATGAGTTAGTTAGTTTTTTTAGTTGTGGCTTAATTTAGCTTGTCGTTGTAGTTTAATTTCCTTTCTTAATTGTAACTCTTAATTTAAAACATTGTAAGCAGTCTTTCTAATATAGTATAAGCCTTATTTAATCCTAATTCCAAGAGTTTTTGCAGAATTCAGTTTTTTGCTACTATTAGTGAGAATTTCATTTTAAATGTAAAAGTGTTAAAAGCTGTTATTCAGTGGTTATTTAAGCTCACATAAGCTATTTATAAGCTGTTTCAAGTTCCTCAGTAGTATAATATGAGTATATTCTGTTTTACTAAAAAATCTCATAAATAGCTAATAAATTCATAAATCAGTTAAGAAGGTGATTCAGGTTTGAAGCATGCTTCATTATGGATTCCTATGGGTTTAGAAGCTTCTTAGGAAGTTTAGGATATGTTATGAGTACTTGGTTCTTTGTTTGAAGATCACAGGCCTTTGTAAGTCCCATTTTCCATTTTGCATTTTACTGTAGCTCAGTTCCATTCTGCTTATAAATTACTTATTCTAGTCTATTTATACTTATCAGTGATACCACATACATTTTGAGCTTACTTGATGGTCTTGATGACTGTTGTTTAGAATATGTATGTTAACTGTCCACTTTTAGCCTTTTAGTCAATGTGCTTTTTACTTTAGTTAGATTGCTATTTCTAGGTTTCAATTTGCTCTAAACACTAAATCTTAATTATCTAGACAAGTCACTGTTAAAATCAAAGCTTGAAATTACCATTTTCTTTGAATAATCCAAAACTATCATTTAGGGAGTGTTTGGATCAGATGTATGCACTGTTGTTCAGGGAGTTTGTGTGGTTACTCAGTATTCAAACATGTTCCCCTAAGTCCAAATAGCCTAGTCAAAGTCTTAAAACTAGCAGTCATATAGATAAAAGTCAAAACTAACTCAAATCCTCTCATAATAGTCCACTGCTAAGGAAATTGGACCCATACTTATTCATTTAGATTCACAAGTTGCTAAAATAGCTTTAGATCACATAATTGTAGCTTATTATCATGTTTTCAGTTAAATAGAATAAATCAAAGCTTATGAAAGTCAAAGTTTCAAGTTTATGAAAAAGACAAAATGGCATAGTAAGACAGAAAACCTACTTCTTGGGTGATTTTTCCTGAATTTTGTGTTTGTATTCAGGACTTGTTCTTTTCACAAGTTGTTAAATACCACCTTAACTCTAGAATCCTACCCTTGGTTCATTTTTGTGAATTTTCTTTTTAGCCTAAATGAGGCCTCAAAGTGACCTGTAGGCCTAGGGAGTGCCCTGCACCAGGGTTGTGTTCTCATGAGTTCATTTTCTCAAGCTCATATCTTTTTCATCATTGCACTTTAGCCTTAGCCATTTGATATTTTTAGGAGCCCTTCTGGCCAGTTACATATGCATGTGTTTGTTGCTTCATATCATGCTTGTTTGTCTGCTATTTCATGTCTCCAAATCCACCCCACTGACACATCAACACTGAGCAGTCAGAGTTGAGTGCTCATTTCATAAGCTCATTATAAGCTTTTCTTTGGGTTTGAGCTTGTGCCTTTGGACTTTCTGTAAAGTTCACCAGCCTATATTGCTAGTTCAAGGCTTCTTTTGGTGTCACACCCCCAAAATACCTGAATGGCAGCGAAATGGAATACCTGGGGGTGACTGTCATAGCACCATAGTTACAGTTATATTGAACGACCTAAAGTGTCGTTTAGAAAATACAGCGTTTGATCATTAAAACATTCAGAGTTTACAAAGCTTAGGTCCCAAAAGAGTTTGCCAATATAGTTAAAATAAGTTCAACAAGATCAAACGTTTCATAAGTGCAGAAAATATGGTGAGATGCGTCGACTCCGCGACTCCATGAAGGTCCAAATGTATGCAACATGAGCTACCTTAATAACCTGAGAAATACATTGCGAAAAACGGCCAACACGAATGTTGGTGAATAATCATAGGTTTATAACTAAAATCTAGTGTACATATGCCATAAGTAAAGTCAAGAAATAGGATGTCCGGAAAATATATACATTGGCTCTTAAGCTCATGACCCCGAAGCTAGACGATACTTGGCCCCAATGAGTGTTTACCAGACACTCTAATAATAAAGACATGAAATGCACTCGTCCCGTTGGAGCAACCCAACGCGAATGGAGGCGTCACCCTCGATAGATCTATCCACTCACTCCCGCTTAGTACTAGAAATTAACGGTCCATGATAATAAAGGGGACTTGTCAAGACGTGGTAAATAAGGCAACTTAAGCAATGTATGAAATTTTATACTTAGGCATGTACACAAAAACAAGTAATGCAATGTATTCTCCCCCGTGGGATTTGAAATCAAAATATAGAATTAAAACGGGGCTATGAAACTCACCTCGAAGTGATAGTACAAAGATGGTACAACGACGGTAAAGTAATCGGGACAATGAGGCGCGAACAATAGCCGCAACCTAAATGAATAATCGTGATCTAATTTAGATCATGCCGTGATGTAATGAATGCACATGCACATGATACCTATACCACTCGTAATTTGGAAATACTAGTTATCGTCATGGTAAAATAGTTTCCATGCTTAGGAAAAATAAGTCCATATATAGGAGTATATAACTCGTCGTATTATCTTGTATGAAAATGTTAGCGTTATATTCATCGTATCGAAAACCTTAAAATAACGTCGTTAAGTTGTATAAATATTCCATTGGGTCGTACATATTCATTTGATAAGAAAATAGTCCTTAGTAACATTTCTAGAAAATATACCGTTTAGCGCGTAAGTTATTATTTTTATTTGTGTCCATATATATATATAGTTTGACGATGTTAAAAGGGGTATAACTTGGTCGTTTTAGGTTCATTTCCTTCGTTCTTTATATCCACGGATTCGTTTTTGTATATACTAGTATATTTTTGATAACTCGGCTCCTCTAGGTTACGTTTAATACCTCTTTTTGTACGTCGAAATCTGCCAAACAGCAAGCAGTTTTTATAAAAATAGTTTTCGTCGTTAAATTTGCAAAAATCATATCTCCTTCGTTATAAGCTTGTTTTAATCCATTATTTCGCCTAAAGTTTCGTTTTTGAATGTATTTTCTAAATCTTTGGTCAAAACTTGGCCACCATCTACTGATTTTCCCACGAAATGAAAATAGGGACAGTAGGTATTTCAAAAGTTTCAAAAACCATTTTCAAGTCTCCAAACTAGTTCTAACTTCAATCAAACCACTTTCAAACACCACAAAGCTAGTCTAATCCTACCATACACCTTCTTAGGGTGTCATGGGTCCTTAAACATCATCAATCCCCTAGGTCTAACAAGGGTTTCTTATGTGTCCATTTCTAGGGCTCAAAGTTACATATGTACAAAATAAAGTGGTATAAGTCATTATATGCATGAGTTCTTGTAAGAAATATATATAAACATGGTAATAACTTGTAAAAATCATAAAAATGAGTTTGTTAACTTACTTGAAGGTTTAGGGAGTTTGGATGATAAAAACCTACTAATCCTTGAGTTTTTATTTCAAAACTCCAACAAGGATGACTATATGAACTAGTTTATACCTAGATCTTTGTAAAATTTGTTCTCCTTGCTCCTTGAATCACCTAGGTCGAATACACCTTAAGAGAAAATGAGTGAAAGAGTTTTGCTTGCCTTGTAAAAATGATTTGTGATTAAAAATGGATGAAAAGTTTAATTTATACCTAGAGACAAATGTTTGGTGAGCCATTAATAAGGTTGGTGAAGTTGCAATGTATGAAGACCATGGGGGGGGGGGGGGGGGGGGGTTGGCCGGTCCAAAAGGAGGGAAAAAGGGGGGTTTGTCCTTGGGTTTAATTAAAAGATTAGTATTAGTATTATGTAGTAAAGTTAGTTTTAGGTTTAATCGGGTACCGGGTTTGTTAGAAATAAATTTTATTGAAGTTATTCGGGACGTAATAAAGTCGGAAAAATTGTAAAAATATGTCGGGTACAAGTACGGAGAGTTTGGGTGATTATTGTTTAATTTTTGTGAAAACCGTCGTTATTAAGTTAAACGTACGATACGTAATAAATAAATTTCCAAAATACCGGGTAAATTAATATTATAATTTTTATATTACGAAAATGAGTATAAAAATATATTGGGACAATAGTCGGGAGTGTCGGACATGTTAGACACATTTATAGTTCGCGTATTAGTGTTTATTTAAAATAAACGTACGTAAATCGTTAATTGTACCAAAAGTATAAATTTAATTATCCTACGAGTGGAATAGCATGCAAGTGCCCTAATGATGATGTGCAGACTATTTCTAGTCCGTATGAAATGTCCCTGATAATAATGCATGAATTCGCTCCTGAACCAATACGGTTACGCGAATTTAATACTCGTAAACTAAATTTACGATGACATGAGTAACACACGTGAATAGTGGTTTTCTCTCGGAATGAATAGTGTCAAGTGAATAGTAAAATTTTTGAACGCTTCTCAGAATGTCAAATTGACCTCGAAAACGATGAATAGTGATCGATGAATAGTAAATGATGAATAGTAACTTGTGAATAGTAAATTGTCGAAGTTTGGAAAATGACCGGAAATTACGAGTTGTGACAGTCTTCCCTTCTAACAGGAACTTCGTCCCGAAGTTCAGTTTTGGTTGGTCTCTGAAGTATATTTGGTAAAAAGACGTGGATACTTAAGTTGCATTTGGTCCTCTCGTTCCCAAGTAAATTCGGGTCCTTTTCAAGAATTCCAGCGAACTTTCACGATAGGGATTTGACTTTGCTTCAACCGTTCGACCTCACGGTCCATGATTTCTACTGGTTCTCTTACCAGATTTAGGTTTGTCATTGGTTTCGATTCCTCCAATGGAATCATGAGTCACTAATCTGAAAGTCGTTTCTCGGGATTTGAAATTATGAAACATGTTTGTGTAATCTTGCTTCTTTCCAACAAGGCTTAAGTCTGAGGGTTACTGGCCTACTCTGTCTGAAATATTAAATGGTCCAGGGTATATCAGTTTTAACTTTCCAAATTTTTCCGAATAATATCATGCCTTTCCTAGGCCGAACTTTCAACGTAATCTGGCTACCAACTTGAGGTTTTAATGGTTTACAACTTATAGAATTTGTAATTGATCCTTGACTTGTAGGAAATTTCTGGTTATTTCATGAATGCCTATTGGAATAGTGAGTTTGGCTTTTTTCGAGTTTGGTTCGTCAATAGATGATCAGTGCTTTTTCAGGTTTATAATGTAATATGGATAATATATGTTGCTGAACTCTGTCAGAACTCAAATCTTATATGTCAGCTGGTCGATTCTAACATGAATCTGAAATGGTCCAATATACTTAAAGGTTCAATCTCTCGTGTTACCAAAATCGTATCATGCCTCTCCAAGGCAAAGCTTTCAACTTAGTTCGTTCTCTCACGTGAATCTAGTTATTTTGCTATTCAAGGATACACAATCCGTAAGATGTGCGTCATGTACCAACCTACTTCACCAGTTTCTCGTTGCTTGTAACTAGTTCTCGACCTATGAGATTTCCTTTGTTGTTCCATAATTTAGTCCTAGACCGGTGAATTTAACTTTCCGATTTCGGTCTGTAAATGGGTAATTGGCACATCGACTATAAAGTGCATTAAATGGTGTAGTCTCTATGCTCGTGCGATAACTATGGTTGTAGAAGAATCCGATTTAGGGTAAATGGTTAGTCCAACCATTTCTAGAGTCAATCACTCATACTCTGAGTATAACTTTCCTATGTTTGAATCGTTCTCTCGTTATGACCATCGATCTGAGGATGATAGGCGGTGTTTACATCTTAATGAGGTTCCGAAGGAAATCTTAGAATGATAGCTAGAAGTCTGAGGTGATTCGATCACTTTTATCAAGAACAATTGAAATAGGTACAATAAATCTTGTGACTAGTTCCACAACGTTACGTCTTTCGAACACGGCGTTATACGAAGAAGATAGAATATGGGTAACAATGTTTGATTCTTTGTGTTTTGGTCTAATGGATTGCTAAGACATGTGTCATTCTTTGCCTACTGTGCTTGGTCTCCATTACTGACGTTTGTAATCGTTCTATGGTGTTCCTCCTAATTTCCTTCATCACATATTCTAATATTCCTTATTGTCAAATCACAAAGTCCTAAATGCATAAGCGATGTATCATGGTGATTGGTTTTCAAAATTTATCTCGCGATTTTTGAGTTTTTTTTTTTTTTTTTTTTTTTTTTTTTTGGTCGAAATCTTTTTCTGAATAAACGAACTTAGAAAATGGAGCAAATGGTTTACTAAATAATATCCTTCTTGATGATTCAAAATTTCAATAGTTAGGAAATGTGACGCGGTTTTCAAATAGGTTGTGAATAGGACTGTTTACCAAAGTGTGATGTTTATATATTTCCCATTGTACAATGGTTTTGCTAAATATTGACTAAAAAGGATCGTATTTATTCAAAATAGGCAATTCAAAAATTATCTTCTACAAGATATGTGTTTTGTATAAACACAATTTTTAAATCAACTTTATTAAAAAGTGAAAACACTAACAAGGATAAAATGGTAGGCTAGGAAATGCTCGCATAAATGCATAGATGTCTAACGTTCGGTTTCTGATATTGGATGGTACCTATTGGTGGTTATCTGGAAAAACTACAAGCCTAGGTATTCAACCAACTTAAGTCTTGAGATGGTTTATCGTTGAAATTGCCATCATGATGGCAATATGAGGGTTTCAATTGATACTATGTCGATGAATTTCCGTATTGTCTTCACATGTAGCTGGGGAGATATTCTTGAGTCTGATGTCTCTCTCGATGTATAGGTGAGGTTATCTAGAATTTCCTGAGAACATAATGCTTTAGGGGAATCTATATCGATATCCATAATTCGAATCAATCATTCTTGTCGTAAACTCACTGCAGGGAAGTTTGCGTATGGATGAGACCATGTTAACTCAAAACACTTTACAGTATCGGTTAGGAGGCTTGGTTTATTCCTATGGTGTTGCTTAGCGTACCTTCACAATGTGTTTGATCCTGTAGATCAGTCTTAGCTAGTACCTTTGAATAATAAATTGGACAACTAGGTCAGAGATGGTGGATCGGATGGTCCAGTGACATTTTAGAATTGTTGTTGAGTTATAAATTGTCTTGGTGTATACTTCTAGTCTAGGTTTGTAGTTTCGTAACCCTTTTATTGTTTTTCTTGTATCGAGGAATCCTCCTAGTACTTAATATGGGAAGTCTCTCCTAAAGAAGTCAATGGAAAGTCCAACTTAATGACTAAGTGTGTGACAGGTGGGGTAAGTATCCAGGGAGAATTTGTCAGAAAGAAATATTTATAAAAGAGTTTATTTGTTTAAAACGCTTTTGGATGAAGATTGTTATTAACAATACTTTATAAAGTAACTATTTCCTTCATGGCATAATCATTGCTGAAGTATACATAGGTGATCAGGCTATGTATAGTTGAGGACTAATGATGCGATGCTTGGTTTAGTCAAAATAGTATCACTTTTTCTCAAAAGCTTTAGATGGTGTTCAACGCATTGTTATTAAAAATGGTATACTAATTATTTCCTTCCAAAGTAATATAAAAATTGTTTCGCGTAATAATAGTAAATATTTGGCGTAATATTGGATAATCAGTTTATAGTACGGTAATAAAACAACTTATTTTTGAATTTCGGTAAAAACAATTTCCCCATAAGGTAATAAAATAGTTTGAAATAAAACTCGTTGAATGGTTTGTTGGATACATGGGTAAATACTATGGATTGGTAATAATTTACTAATCCGTCAATTACGAAATCGTTCAAATCCTTAATAAGACAATGGTATAATGTTGCTAAACGATTGAAAATTGCGCCATTGCAATAGAAAATGGAATAAACAAAGGCTACGGTTATCACAGAGGTAACAAAAGATAGTCATTACATTAGATAGGAAAGTGCTTAATATAACTAGGTTACATCAACGTACTTATGGAAAGTACCAAAAGAAAGTACAACCCTAGAGGGCTCAACCTATGGTTCACATAAC
Source organism: Artemisia argyi (assembly GCA_030686995.1). NCBI lineage: Eukaryota > Viridiplantae > Streptophyta > Magnoliopsida > Asterales > Asteraceae > Artemisia > Artemisia argyi. Next base: position 171,560,993 of record CM060701.1, on the reverse strand, counting down.
TAAAACATAAACTTCTTCTTCCAATTCTGGCTTCCCAACTCTGGGCATTCACTCTTGAAGTGTCCCACTACACCACAGCCAAAACATTTTATTGATGGTTTCTGATTATCACCCTCAGTTGGAAACCTACAGTCCCTGGTTTTATGGTTAACCTTCTTACAGTTGCCACATGGTTCCGGGCAACGTCCTGGGTTATGATGATGTTGGCACTCTTCACACTTAGGTAAAATACCAAGGTAATCATTCTTTTCCTTTAGACCTGTAGCATTAGGTTTAGCAACTCCTTGTCTATTGGGTGGTACTTGTGTGGCATTCTCACCTCGGTTGTTGTTCCACTTCCTTTTATTGTCACTTTTTCTTCCTAAGATCTTGGGGTGAGCTATGCGTTCCTTTGCTTCAATTGCCATCCTGATAGCTTCAGGCATGGTATCGGGTTCCAATGAGTTGACCAACATACGAATTTCAGGAGAAAGTCCTCCGATGTACCTTTCAAGTTTCTTGCTTTCTGGTTCATCCATTGCAGAGCCTAGTCGAGCGAAATCATAGAAAGAAGCAGTATACTTAACAACATCATCTCCTACCATGGTAAGGTTTAGTGTTTCCTGTTCAATTGCTTGTAATTCGCTTTTCACACAGAACATCAAACTCATCATCCTTTTTAGTTTCTCCCAAGAGTGTGAGTAAGCAGTATCAACTCCTACTACCTGGACATACTTAGTCCACCATTTCTGGGCATGCTTCTGAAAAGTGCAAGTGGCGAACTTAACTTTGTCTTCCTTACGGCAGTCACCACTTTGAAAGATTGTTTCTAATTCTTCGAACCATTTGAGAAATTCTTTTGTGTCTATATTTCCGCTAAAGGAGGAGGGATTACAACCCATAAATTCCACGTGAGTAAGTTCCTTGGTGAGGGCGGTAGTTGCGTTCCTGGCAATGAATTGTCCAACAGCGGCTTGCGTCATGCTTGGAGTGGTTTGCTTAAATCTATCTCCATCAAATCATAAGAGTCCATGAGAATCTATTGGTAATAAGGATCATCCTATTCATAACACATGAATATAATACATGAAGGTTTCGGTCTATATGGACCAATATCATAGATAGCACAACCATTCCCCTATAGTAGAGTCAATACTTGGTGATTCCATTTGTACAAAAATCAAAATACTACAAGTTTCTTTGAACTATGCCACACCTCCCGTGGCTAGGATATTAGTAAAAGCTAGTAAAGATATAAGTCTAGTCTAGGGATTTCCTGTAGTCCCTCTAAGTGAAATCAGGTTTATGGCATCATAAGGTCGAGATAGTCCTGAAGTAGTGTCTGAAGTTGTGCATCGATCAAGTCCTAGATAGTGTAGATTCTAAGCCATTCTTGAGGAACCTGCAGATGTTCCTGTTGAGTCCATAATTCTTGGTATCATCCACAAGGTGTTATCTAATTCGTGGCAAGTGGAAATGGAAAAAAAAAAGGAAATGATAATAGTGGTATTCTAAAGGATGAGAATAACATTGATGACGATGAAATCCCAGTGATGAGTTAGGAGATAATGGTGATAATAGTGAATGGGATACTACCCTCTTTCGTGCTATCCCGCGACATCTAAGAGGTAAAGCTGAAGTACGCACTATGGGACAACCAATAGTGTAATAAGTAACCAACGGTGGTGGTAGTACCTAAGTAGTAAGCGTCCTACTAGTGAAGGAAAGAAAACATGCTATCTCCCTTGTAATAAGCATCCTAATAAGTCCATTAAAATTAAGTCTGAATATACTACCAAACGGCATTCTATGTATAGGCTGAATGAGAACTTTGCTCTTATGACAATTCAATAGTGCTAATGGTGGTGTAAGTACAGCTGGTGGTATAATGGTAGTGGAAGATAACAGGGTATCTTAAACGTTGGAATCCGATAAAAGGATAACAGGGTGAGTATTTGAAGACATGTCACTTGTGAACCAGGTCAATATAATCATATATATATATATATATATATATATATATATATATATATATATATATATATATATATATAGGAATATGGATATAAATAACTCGTACAGTGTATGCGTAAAACAACATGTATAGTGGATATGCACCTATGATGAAATGATGAGATGCTATGATGATGTGGTTATAGTCTAGGGTCCAAGATACATCCTAGTTCGCTATAACCTTAGCTCTGATGCCAATCTGTCACACCCCCAAAATACCTGAATGGCAGCGGAATGGAATACCTGGGGGTGACTGTCATAGCACCATAGTTACAGTTATATTGAACGACCTAAAGTGTCGTTTAGAAAATACAGCGTTTGATCATTAAAACATTCAGAGTTTACAAAGCTTAGGTCCCAAAAGAGTTTGCCAATATAGTTAAAATAAGTTCAACAAGATCAAACGTTTCATAAGTGCAGAAAATATGGTGAGACGCGTCGACTCCGCGACTCCATGAAGGTCCAAATGTATGCAACATGAGCTACCTTAATAACCTGAGAAATACATTGCGAAAAACGGTCAACACGAATGTTGGTGAATAATCATAGGTTTATAACTAAAATCTAGTGTACATATGCCATAAGTAAAGTCAAGAAATAGGATGTCCGGAAAATATATACATTGGCTCTTAAGCTCATGACCCCGAAGCTAGACGATACTTGGCCCCAATGAGTGTTTACCAGACACTCTAATAATAAAGACATGAAATGCATTCGTCCCGTTGGAGCAACCCAACGCGAATGGAGGCGTCACCCTCGATAGATCTATCCACTCACTCCCGCTTAGTACTAGAAATTAACGGTCCATGATAATAAAGGGGACTTGTCAAGACGTGGTAAATAAGGCAACTTAAGCAATGTATGAAATTTTATACTTAGGCATGTACACAAAAACAAGTAATGCAATGTATTCTCCCCCGTGGGATTTGAAATCAAAATATAGAATTAAAACGGGGCTATGAAACTCACCTCGAAGTGATAGTACAAAGATGGTACAACGACGGTAAAGTAATCGGGACAATGAGGCGCGAACAATAGCCGCAACCTAAATGAATAATCGTGATCTAATTTAGATCATGCCGTGATGTAATGAATGCACATGCACATGATACCTATACCACTCGTAATTTGGAAATACTAGTTATCGTCATGGTAAAATAGTTTCCATGCTTAGGAAAAATAAGTCCATATATAGGAGTATATAACTCGTCGTATTATCTTGTATGAAAATGTTAGCGTTATATTCATCGTATCGAAAACCTTAAAATAACGTCGTTAAGTTGTATAAATATTCCATTGGGTCGTACATATTCATTTGATAAGAAAATAGTCCTTAGTAACATTTCTAGAAAATATACCGTTTAGCGCGTAAGTTATTATTTTTATTTGTGTCCATATATATATATATAGTTTGACGATGTTAAAAGGGGTATAACTTGGTCGTTTTAGGTTCATTTCCTTCGTTCTTTATATCCACGGATTCGTTTTTGTATATACTAGTATATTTTTGATAACTCGGCTCCTCTAGGTTACGTTTAATACCTCTTTTTGTACGTCGAAATCTGCCAAACAGCAAGCAGTTTTTATAAAAATAGTTTTCGTCGTTAAATTTGCAAAAATCATATCTCCTTCGTTATAAGCTTGTTTTAATCCATTCTTTCGCCTAAAGTTTTGTTTTTGAATGTATTTTCTAAATATTTGGTCAAAACTTGGCCACCATCTACTGATTTTCCCACGAAATGAAAATAGGGACAGTAGGTATTTCAAAAGTTTCAAAAACCATTTTCAAGTCTCCAAACTAGTTCTAACTTCAATCAAACCACTTTCAAACACCACAAAGCTAGTCTAATCCTACCATACACCTTCTTAGGGTGTCATGGGTCCTTAAACATCATCAATCCCCTAGGTCTAACAAGGGTTTCTTATGTGTCCATTTCTAGGGCTCAAAGTTACATATGTACAAAATAAAGTGGTATAAGTCATTATATGCATGAGTTCTTGTAAGAAATATATATAAACATGGTAATAACTTGTAAAAATCATAAAAATGAGTTTGTTAACTTACTTGAAGGTTTAGGGAGTTTGGATGATAAAAACCTACTAATCCTTGAGTTTTTATTTCAAAACTCCAACAAGGATGACTATATGAACTAGTTTATACCTAGATCTTTGTAAAATTTGTTTTCCTTGCTCCTTGAATCACCTAGGTCGAATACACCTTAAGAGAAAATGAGTGAAAGAGTTTTGCTTGCCTTGTAAAAATGATTTGTGATTAAAAATGGATGAAAAGTTTAATTTATACCTAGAGACAAATGTTTGGTGAGCCATTAATAAGGTTGGTGAAGTTGCAATGTATGAAGACCATGGGGGGGGGGGGGGGGGGGGTTGGCCGGTCCAAAAGGAGGGAAAAAGGGGGGTTTGTCCTTGGGTTTAATTAAAAGATTAGTATTAGTATTATGTAGTAAAGTTAGTTTTAGGTTTAATCGGGTACCGGGTTTGTTAGAAATAAATTTTATTGAAGTTATTCGGGACGTAATAAAGTCGGAAAAATTGTAAAAATATGTCGGGTACAAGTACGGAGAATTTGGGTGATTATTGTTTAATTTTTGTGAAAATCGTCGTTATTAAGTTAAACGTACGATACGTAATAAATAAATTTCCAAAATACCGGGTAAATTAATATTATAATTTTTATATTACGAAAATGAGTATAAAAATATATTGGGACAATAGTCGGGAGTGTCGGACATGTTAGACACATTTATAGTTCGCGTATTAGTGTTTATTTAAAATAAACGTACGTAAATCGTTAATTGTACCAAAAGTATAAATTTAATTATCCTACGAGTGGAATAGCATGCAAGTGCCCTAATGATGATGTGCAGACTATTTCTAGTCCGTATGAAATGTCCCTGATAATAATGCATGAATTCGCTCCTGAACCAATACGGTTACGCGAATTTAATACTCGTAAACTAAATTTACGATGACATGAGTAATGCACGTGAATAGTGGTTTTCTCTCGGAAATGAATAGTGTCAAGTGAATAGTAAAATTTCTGAACGCTTCTCAGAATGTCAAATTGACCTCGAAAACGATGAATAGTGATCGATGAATAGTAAATGATTAATAGTAACTTGTGAATAGTAAATTGTCGAAGTTTGGAAAATGACCGGAAATTACGAGTTGTGACATTTGGGTTCTCAAGTTTATTTGATAAGCTCAAGTACCCCTGCAAGTAGCTTCTAGTTCTGTTTGGTTCACAGTGGGTTTGGATTTGCTTATTGCCTATTTATAGCTTATTCAGTAGGGTTTTCTTGTTGTTCAAGCTTATTTTCAGTATATATCACTTGTTTGTATCTTAATCTACCCCTGGCTCTGTCCTGGCAGCTTACTCTCAGCTTTTACTAAGCTTGTTTGACAAAAAGTCAAATTGTCAAGCCATTAAGCACTCAAATTGCTTATTCTTGAGCACTAGCTGTTTTTCCTTTACAAAAAGCTTTTCATTTTTAGTATAAAATAGTTTGCCAAAAAGAAAATCCAGAAAATCCAATTTAATTATAAGTGATAGTTTCTATTTAATTTAATTTAACTTTTTAATTTTCTTTTTAGCTTATTTATACGCACCTTGGCATTTTTTTATTTTTCTTAATTTTCTTTTATATTAAAGTATTTTCAGTAATTTTTCTAGAATTTTATATTGTCTTTTAGTATTTATTAGATTTAATATTAGTTTAATTAGTTATTAATTAATATTTAAGTATTAAACAGCATAATTTGTTTTTATAAAGTAATACCTAGTTTTTAAATTTTTCCTAGCTTTTATATGTTATAAAATAATTTTAGAAATTTTCTCATAATTTTCACTGTTCATTTTATATTTTTCTTAATTTAATTTAGTTTTATTTAATTAGTAATTAGTTTTTAATTAATATTAATTTGATAAAAAGTTATAAAAATAATTTTAATTTCAAAATTAGTTTTATAACATTTTAGATTTTTCCAAATTTAATTTTCATATTTTTAATGTAATTTCATAATTAGTTATAATTTAGGTTAATTTTATAATTAATAAGTAATTAATAATTAGTAATTAATTAATAGTAATTAATTAAATAGTGTAAAAATTAATTTTCTTTTTCTAAAAAATTTCTTTCATCATTAGGATTGTAAAAAGTTAATTTTCATATTCATAGGTATTTTATTTCGTTAAAACTCGCGTTTTATTTCGTACGTTAACGTAAATTTAAATCTAACGTACGCGTTTTTAGGTTTTAAACGTTTCTGGGTTTTCTGATTTCATAATCTTGTTCATATAACTTATTTAAGCTATTTCTTTTGTATATTCCACAGTTCACAAACTCACAACCCCTTTTCTGTCCAAATTCACCCCGATCACGAACCCGTTTCGATAACATCACAACCTCGTCAGGACATAACGACCCGGGGAAACCCTGTATTACCCGGAGATTGATTCTAAGCTGTTTGATTTAGTTGACCATTCCTTTGGTCCATTTAAGTTGACTGTTTAGAGCCAATCAATGAGATGTATTATATTTTATGATATATGAGCTTAATGATGATAAGTGATGGATGCATGTATAGTGTTGATGAGTATGAGGTGCAAGTACATGCAGGACTTGAAGTGTTTAAATGATTAGTTGGCCATGCACCTCGGTTGGTTCCGGCTATTGTATTGCGATTATGAGAATAGATTATAGATTTATGGTAATGGAATGCGAGTAGAAATGCTAAGTGGTATTAGAGACGGGTTAATAAATGAATTAAAAGTTGTATGATGCCTTAGTTATAAGGTAGACTAGTGCTTGAGTCTAGTTAGAATGTTGATGCTTAGACATATTTTTATTGTGCAATGTGATGTGTGAGCCATAGACTATGTGATTTGATAAATGTTTATAGATGTTTTCACACTTGTTGGATAAGTATTAAGTGTTGTTGTTTATGTGATGTCAAGTCTATGGTAGTAGTTTATTATGTGTCTAAGTTTTATGTGGTATGTTTGAGAGCATGAGGTATAGAAGTATATGAGTTGAGATAGATGCATTGGAATGCATATTATGTAAGACTTAATTGATATGCGCGAGTAATGCTTATTGAGCGAATATGATTGATGGTAGAAGTTGCCTGAAGCACGGATTAAGTCTAACATAATTTAGAATTTCCATATACATGTGATGACCTAGTCGTGGTCGGGAAAATCAAAAAGAACACATTCATATGTGAGATAAGATAAGTATGAAAAGTGTTTGATGAAACGTAAATGTTTAGAAAGCTTAAGATGAAGTGAAAAATGATTAGTAAAGCATGATCTTACACGCTTAATTAAAATGAAAAAGTTAAAGTGTATAGTTAAAATGTGAAGAGATCATGCAATATATAAAATATGATAAGTTAAATGTGTTAGTAAGTAAATATTTAAGCGTGATGAGTAAAAGTGATGAATAAGATATAGATTGTGCAATAAGTCATAAATAATATGAAGCACACTAGAAAGAATTGTAAAACATGAATCGAATCATGTTAAGAAAGTGAAATATGTAAGTTGATGAGATGTACAACTTATGAGCATAAAAGAATTGAGTAGGCCAATGTGATGATGGCATATAGTGAAAGTGTGAGTCAACTTGGGGTTGATGGATAAATGATAGATTGCATTGTGGAATGCAAGTATAATAAAATTGACAAGTGTTATAAAGAAATTTGTCTAGATGAAAGTAAACATGGTAGCGAATGTTGAAATTGCTTAAGGCAATGAGAAATGTTGAAATGATAGTGTGTACTTAATGATAAAAGAAAATGAAAGATAAAACGAGTAAAGATGTTAAAGTATGCATAGCTTGGATCCAATGCTCTAGTTTTGGCATCCTTCGGGATGACCTAGCTTGCCTTTTTTGGCATGGTTGTTAGCTTGCCTTCACCGGCATGGTTTGCCTATATCCTTAGCATGTATGGAAGTATCCTTTGGGATATCTTAGCGTGCCTTTCATGGCATGGTTGTACAGCTTGCCTTATGGCATGGATATGATGGCATCCTTCTGGATGGCCTAGCTTGCCGCGAGGGAATGGATATGATGGCATCCTTCGGGATGGACCAGCTTGCCGCGAGGGCATGGATATTACGGTATCCTTTGGGATAGCTAGCTTGTCTTTATTACATGGATGGAAAGTTAGTGAGATTGGATCCAAGGCTAGAAAAGATGGAAAGTAATGTATGTATGATTGTTGTGTCGGAGTTGCGTAAGTAGGATGATTTATAATCTCCTTATTTAAATGGATTGGGACGCCTTTTCATTTAAATAAAGAAATTGTAAATCACCGAACCATAAGTTTATAATTCCTTACTTACATAGATTGGGACGCCTTTTTATGTAAATAAGGGATTATAAATGAGTGGGCTTATGTGTAGCCGATATGACATGAGTACGGATAGTGATACTAGAAAGTGAAAACTAAAACAAGTTAGACGTTATAAGCAAGAAATTTATATGAAAATAAATTATAGTGGCATTAAGGTTATGTGCGAACCTTAAAATAGAAACCTAAAATGAGTATGTGTTTAAGTTGATAAGGTAATGGGTAAGCATTCCCAAGATTTAATAAGAAATATTGCTTAAGTGATGTGTGAGAAAGATTTTGAGAGTGCAATTTGGATGGTACTATGTATAAATTTTGAGATAAGTTATCGGTTTTTGAAAATGATAGGTGTTGGTAATTTGTAGAATGCGGAATTGGCCGATATATGGCTTATTGTCATGTTAGTGCATTAGTGAATGAAGTGATGATAGTGTTGAAGTTTGACTTATATATAGTCAAACAGTTGATTTCCTCCGATTGACAAGTCGTCATTGTTGGAATTTTAGATAAGCTTGTGATGAGAAGTGTTGTTATAGCGGATTATGAGTTATTACTATGTTATGTTAAGCTTAGAATTGCAAGATTATATAGATCGTTGCAATGAAATGACTAAGGATTTTAAAGTATGAGATGGGTGACTTGGTTTTGGATAGAAATATACGAGAGATTTCAGGGACGAAATCTAAATAAGGGGGTTGAATTGTTAGACCCGTTTCCCGAGTACTTGGACCCCACCCTAGATGAAATGGGCTAAGGGCCTTACATGATTGGTTAGTCAACGAATGTTGCTTAATGGTCAACCCGATAGTCAATCTTGTGGTCAAAGAATGTGTTATAAGGTTATGAAAGTTTTATGTGGCACAATTAGAAAGGGAATAGACTTCATAGGCTTGACTTGTCATTTGCTCATTGTGTTATAAGTTAGTTGTGGCTAAATAAGAAGGAATGAGACTTGAAGGGCCAATCTTGCCAAATGGCCAAACTTGCCATCTTGCTTAATATATCCAGGATTCTCTAGACTTTTCCTCCATTATTAGATAGAGGTGGAGGTCCGGTTTTGGAGAAAGAAAAAGAGAGGGAAAAGTGAGATGATGGCTTAAGAAGAAGAAGAAGATGATGAAGATTTATTGCCCATAGTCCTTCCTAGTTACAATCCCCACAAGTAAGCAACTCTAATCTTGAGGTTATAATGATTATTGTGGTAAAAGGTTAATTTGTTAAGTGGGTTTTCATCATATGATCTTGATATTATCATATGATGATATAGAGATAATGTTGGGTAAGTTTAGATGGGTTTAATAACCCTTGATCATGATATGTTGTGTTAATAAGTCTTGATGATGATGGTTAGGAATTATGATGATGATGACAAAGGATGATGATGAGGTGGATGATGATGCTTTTATATGCTTAGCTTGGAGCTAAGATAAGTAAAATGATGATGGCATGGTATGTAAGTTATAGATGAGATGTGTGAAGTAATAGGTGGTTTAGATATGCTTGTACGATGTAATGAATGTGAGCTAAGTGGCGACTTGATGTTATGTGTTAAATGAGATTTGGAATAATAAGCTTGTAAAGTAAGTGTTATGATGTAGGTGATGCTTATATGTTTGTGTGAAGTATAATGGTATATTATGATCATTTTACTTACTAAGCGAAAGCTTATGGTTTAGTTGTCTACCCTTTTTGTAGGTTCTTGTGATTATGGATGGCGTGAAATATGGAGTAAGGTTTGATTATGCGGAAGGTTAGAAGGTAGTACACATTTAGGAGCTTAGTATAGAATACCGAGCTCTATGATGGTATCGTACCCCCGTGACTCTCTTATCGAGTTGTATACGTGTACTCATGTGTCAAAGTTATGTTGTGGTATGTTAAAGTCAAGTATGTCTAATGGTTCATGTTGTAAATGGAGTTTAGTATTTATGGTAATGAATAAAGGGGTGTTTGGATTAAGGTGTGTTTCTACCCATTTCGGATTGTAACGGGTCAAATGGTTATGGAAATGATTTATTATGTTATGTTAAAGATTTATGGAAAGTTTCGTTAATTTTTTAGTCTCGAAAGTATGGTTTCCGGAAAAGGTGTAAAGTATTGTTTTATAAAGTTTTCTGCAGGTCTCATATGGCCATTTGGATTTTTCAGCATATGGCCATATGATTGCTTCAGAAAGTTTAACTAGGGCATATGACCAGAATATGGCCATATGGTATTTTCTGCATATGGCCATTTGGATTTTTCATTTAAAAATGGTTTCAAGGTCTGAAATGTTGTAGATTTTTGGTAAAGGTTAAAAGAGTAATGAACGGTCTGTTAAAGTGAAGTCGTTTCCGCGTTAAAGTTTTAATTTTTGGTCAAAGCGGGCACGTGGTGTAACAAATTGGTATCATAGCTTTGGTTTAAGTGAATTAGGTTTCTACTATAGGTTGCCTAGTCTTAAACCACTAGTAGATATGTTTGATGTAAGTGTTAGTAATACGGAAAGTAAACGTTAAGTATGAGATGTATTATATTTTATGATATATGAGCTTAATGATGATAAGTGATGGATGCGTGTATAGTGTTGATGAGTATGAGGTGCAAGTACATGGAGGACTTTAAGTGTTTAAATGATTAGTTGGCCATGCACCTCGGTTGGTTCCGGCGATTGTATTGCGATTATGAGAATAGATTATAGATTTATGGTAATGGAATGCGAGTAGAAATGCTAAGTGGCATTAGAGACGGGTTAATAAATGAATTAAAATTTGTATGATGCCTTAGTTATAAGGTAGACTAGTGCTTGCGGCTAGTTAGAATGTTGATGCTTAGACATAGTTTGATTGTGCAATGTGATGTGTGAGCCATAGACTATATGATTTGATTATGTTTATAGATGTTTTCACACTTGTTGGATAAGTGTTAAGTGTTGTTGTTTATGTGATGTTAAGTCTATGGTAGTAGTTTATTATGTGTCTAAGTTTTATGTGGTATGTTTGAGAGCATGAGGTATAGAAGTATATGAGTTGAGATAGATGCATTGGAATGCATATTACGTAAGACTTAATCGATATGCGCGAGTAATGCTTATTGAGCGAATATGATTGATGGTAGAAGTTTCCTGAAGCACGGATTAAGTCTAACATAATTTAGAATTTCCATATACATGTGATGACTTAGTCGTTGTCGGAAAAGTTAAAAAGAACACATTGATATGTGAGATAAGATAAGTATGAAAAGTGTTTGATGAAACATAAATGTTTAGAAAGCTTGAGATGAAGTAAAAAATGGTTAGTAAAGCATGATCTTACATGCTTAATTAAAATAAGAAAGTTAAAGTGTATAGTTAAAATGTGAAGAGATCATGCTATATATAAAACATGATAAGTAAAATGTGTTAGTAAGTAAATATTTAAGCGTGATGAGTAAAAGTGATGAATGAGATATAGATTGTGCAATAAGTCATAAGTAATATGAAGCACGCTAGAAAGAATTGTAAAACATGAATCGAATCATGTTAAGATAGTGAAATATATAAGTTAATAAGATGTACAACTTATGAGCATGAAAAAATTGAGTAGGCCAATGTGATGATGGCGTATAGTGAAAGTGTGAGTCAACTTGGGGTTGATGGATAAATGATAGATTGCATTGTGGAATGCAAGTATAATAAAATTGACAAGTGTTATATAGAAATTTGTCTAGATGAAAGTAAACATGGTAGCGAATGTTGAAATTGCTTAAGGCAATGAGAAATGTTGAAATGATAGTGTGTACATAATGATAAAAGTACATGAAAGATAAAACGAGTAAAGTTGTTAAAGTAAGCATAGCTTGGATCCAATGCTCTAGTTTTGGCATCCTTCGGGATGACCTAACTTGCCTTTTTTGGCATGGTAGTTAGCTTGCCTTCACCGGCATGGTTTGCCTATATCCTTGGCATGTATGGAAGTATCCTTCGGGATAGCTTAGCTTGCCTTTCATGGCATGGTTGTACAACTTGCCTTATGGCATGGATATGATGGCATCCTTCTGGATGGCCTAGAACGCTTTTTCATTTAAATAAAGAAATTGTAAATCACCGAACCATAAGTTTATAATTCCTTACTTACATAGATTGGGACGCCTTTTTATGTAAATAAGGGATTATAAATGAGTGGGCTTATGTGTAGCCGATATGACATGAGTACGGATAGTGATACTAGAATGTGAAAACTAAAACAAGTTAGACGTTATAAGGAAGAGATTTATATGAATATAAATTATAGTGGCATTAAGGTTATGTGCAAACCTTAAAATAGAAACCTAAAATGAGTATGTGTTTAAGTTGATAAGGTAATGGGTAAGCATTCCCAAGATTTAATAAGAAATATTTCTTAAGTGATGTGTCAGAAAGATTTTGAGAGTACCATTTGGATGGTATTATATATAAATTTTGAGATAAGTTACCGGTTTTTGAAAATGATATGTGTTGGTAATTTGTAAAATGCGGAATTGGCCGGTATATGGCTTATTGTCATATTAGTGCATTAGTGAATGAAGTGATAATAGTGTTGAAGTTTGACTTATATAAAGTCAAATAGTAAATTTTTTCCGAATGACAAGTCGTCATTGTTGGAAATTTTAGATAAGCTTGTGATGAGAAATGTTGTTATAGCGGATTATGAGTTATTACTATGTTATGTTAAGCTTAGAATTGCAAGATTATATAGATCGCTGCAATGAAATGACTAAGGATTTTAAAGTATGAGATGGGTGACTTGGTTTTGGATAGAAATAGACGAGAGATTTTGGGGACGAAATATAAATAAGGGGGTAGAATTGTTAGATGATGAGGCGAAAAGTGTACCGCCTTTAAGGGGTCATTTAAGCTCGAATTCGAGATTATTTGATCAAATATTGCCCTAAATCGTTCCTTTTGTCATTTTAGGTACTTTTGGAGAGAAATCTGGAAAGGGAAGCATTTTGGACATTTTTGGAGCATAAAAGTGAAGAAAACGGCAAAGTCTCAATTTTCCTTGCTAGGAACAGTACTCAAGTCTCTACACATGACGGCGTCAAGAATTAAAAAAGAGGTGGATATGGAACTTATAATGTGACGGCCTAGAAAGTTTGCAAGGTTATGGCCTGACGGCGTCACCAAGGCCGTTAGGGTCCAATTACTAGTGACGGCCCAGAGCATTTCTCCACATGACGGCGTCACAAATAGATTTAGGCAATATGATTTTATCATGGCAGCAAGTTGACGGCATCACGAGCTAATACATGACGCCGCCACGATGTATAATCTATATATAGTTTTCCAAATTTCATTCATAAGTGTGCAACTTTGAGGGAAAAAACCCTAGTCCAAATTTTATCAGCTTTTCAAGGGTTCCAACCCCTTTATTCTTTCATGTTCAATTGAAGATAAGTATTCATCCAAATCATTCAATATGTCTATGTGTTGTTTGATTATATCTTACGCTTGTCTTCTATTTAACATGCTAGGCTAGATCTATTTGTGTTTGCTTAGATGTAGTGAAACCTAGATGTTAATTATGGGTTAATTGTTTGTTTATAATTGTTACGGATAATTGTATTCGATGTTAAGCTTAAGAAAACTGGCAGACTTCCATTGGTAACTTGCTTGAACGTCTTAAGAAACATGATCGGAGGTGTACTACGATTTTTGGTTGTATTTAATGCGTAAGAGAATTCTAATGATCCCATGTTAGGAGCTTCTAACGGCTCGATATAGGAGTGAAGTAGGATCTTATAGAGTTAGGGAATATTGTACATGGCCCTACGACTAGTATTAAGGAATATGACCCGTCATCCATGCAATTGTAACAAGCTAATCAACCTGTAAAAGATATCTAGGGAGTAATGAAATCTAAGTAAACACAACTTTCCTCATCATTGTTTCCACCACATTAGTATAATAGTTTCATTTTCATTTTTGTTATTTATTTTTATTGCATTAGTAGTTAATTGGGTTAGTTGGCTAGCAATTAATTCCGCCCACTCCTTCAAAACCCGAGATTTTAATTGCTTTCCATAAAATATAAAAATACAAAAAGAATCATCCCTCACCTCTAGACCTAGTTTAGTAGGCTTTCTAATCCTAGCGACACTATTCCTGAGTTGAACGATCAATCCCCCGGTACTTGTCACTATACTATACTACAACGATCAGGTACACTGCCTGGTGGGGGTTGTAAGCTTCTCAAGATCCCTTGAGAGGTAAAACCTGTTGCGAGGGCGCAATTCCCACGTATCAAGTTTTTGGCGCCGCAGCCCGGGGAATAGTTATTGTCTAGGTTAGGATTTCTTTTTATTAGGTCTACTTGCTAGATTCCTTTCTAGTAAGATTTTTATTTTATTTTTAGGTTTTCTTTAGTCTATCTCATTTCTTCGTTTCGTTGTTCGTAACCTTTACCATCTGACATCATGGAAGGTGGTAACATCTTTGAACCCATCAACCCACCACAACAAAACCACCCACAAAACCCACCACTAGCAAACCAAACTCCTATGCCCCGAACTTTAGGAGAGTATTCCCGTCCTAGCCACCAAGGCTATCGAAACACTATTGAACTCTCAAGGAGCCAATGTGTCCCCCCTGCGATCCGACACCATCCGGTTGGTGCAAAGCGGATGTGCATTCCCTGGACTTCATTTCGAAGATCCTAATCAACATCTCAAGGATTTCCTTAAAATCGTAGATTCCATAGACCTTGATGTTGAAACTAGAGAGTCGACCCGATTATGCCTATTCCAATTCTCTCTACGTGATCAAGCTAGTCAATGGCTTGAACGTTTTCCCGCGGGATCCATCACCTCTTGGGATTATCTCACATCTCGTTTCCTTGCTTAATTTTTCCCACCAGGGAGAACTACCAAGCTTAGAAATGATATCTTGATGTTCCAACAACGTCAAGGTGAAACTCTATATGAAGCATGGACTCGTTTCATGGACTTACTCCAAAAAGTCCCTCATCATGGCATAGATCTTTGGCTCCAAGTCCAAATCTTCTATGACCATATCGATCTCTCCACAAGGTGAACAATTGACCAATCGGCCGGTGGAAAGCTACATGATCTAAGTACGGATGAATCATGGGAACTCATAGAAGATCTTGCTCTCTATGACAACGAAAGTTGGAATGATCCCCGTGATTTGAACAAAACGGTCAAGGCAATATCTTTGCCTTCGAACAATTCTAGCACTCCCGACCGTAGGATCATGGAACTTGAGGATCAAGTCAAGTTTCTCATGAAATCCTACGAAGCTCCTAAGCCTGCAAGCCAAGTGAACAAAATCACTTCTTCATGCGAATTATGTAGTGGTCCCCATGACACTCGTGATTGCGTGGAACTCCCCGGACAAGCTTTTGTGGATTATGCATCCTCGCGTACCGACGAAGCGGGAGACAAGTGGTACACTTTCAAACCCGAGCCAAACCCTTACAGTGATTCCTACAATCCTTCTTGAAAAAATCACCTGAACCTTAGGTGGAAACAAAACCAAAACAATTCTTCCAATGCACCTAATCGTTACCAACCAAACGGTCCACCCTCTAACCGTACTTTCAACAACAATCCTTCCAATAACTATGGTAGTACCAATAATCTTGAAGGATTGATGTCCAAGTTTATGGCATCTCAAGAAGCTCGCATATCTAAGTTTGAAGCCGATTTCAAACAAAAGCAAAGTGAGATGACCAATAAAATTGACACATTGTTGAAAGTTCTTAATGACCGAGAAATGGGAGCACTCCCAAGCGACACGGTCAAGAACCCGAAACTAAACGTCAATGCCATATCATCGGTTTCGTCACCTACTTCTTGTCCACAATACTATTCGGTCAAAGAAATGAGCACGTGTTTCAAGCAAACCCAAATTCTTCAAAAGGACCAATTGAATAAAACATCCGATATTAAACCGGTCAATAACATAGTTGAAACACCTCCTACACAAGACCTTGACGATGAATTCAAGGAACTCCACCTTGAACGCCCCATCATTGACGTCTTAGCCCGTGCTCCCTACTATAGTGCCCTCTTAGAGAAATATGAGAAACTTAAATTGGGTAAAAATGGGACCACCTTCGTTCAAAACAAGTTGCCTAAGAAGCTTGATGATCCGGGTATATTTGTTTTGCCTTGTAAGATAGGAAAATCCGAAGCTTTCGACACACTAGCCGACTTAGGATCAAGCCTCAACTTGATTCCCTTATCCCTTTTCACCACTCTTAAGCTAGGGAAGTTAGAGGAGACGGAAGTACTAATTGGTCTAGCGGATGGAAGTATTGCCCACCCGGTCGGAATGATCAAGGATGTAGTTGTTCACGTAGGAAAATTAACTATTTTTGCAGATTTTCACGTCCTAGATATGGTTAGTGAAACTACATGCCCATTGTTAGTTGGAAAAGGATTTTTAGCAACCGATAGTGCCATGATAGATTGTAAGGAGTCTAAGATAGCGGTAGGAGATGGTGAGAATTGGTCGGTTTATGATGTTAAGAAGCATAGCTACGATTGTGAGGACGAACCGACACCACATTGGGTAGAGATGAATAGGAGACCATCTAGATATGGGCCTTGGATGGAGAGAAACTTTATAGGACCTCAACGCCCATTCTATCTGGAAAAAGATTTCATCGATAAGACACATTTGGTGGAACAACTAATAGCTAGAGATGAGGAACTAGACCCTTTTGAGGATCCCCAAGTCTTTAGGAAAATGATTGAGTTCTTAAGCGTAATGCCTATCAACCTAGAGATGAACAAGTGGAAAAGGGAAGGGGATAAATGTAAATGGAATTGGAACAAGCCACCTAAGGAAGGTGACGGATCATGGCATATGAAGATGGTTTTATATGATCCGGATGGAGAGAAGTTTGAGAGGTCATACGTACCAACAAAACCGATAGAAAATTGAAACCTAAGTTTGATCCCAAAGATGTCCTCGACGAGGAGCTCAGACACATAGGATAGCCTATGACCTTGAGTCTAGCTACAAGACTCGTAAATAAAGAAAAGCGCTTCTTGGGAGGCAACCCATGTTTTGTGTGTTTTTGTTTGTTTGATTTGTTTGATTGTTATTTGCTTCCGTATGCATGCTTTATTTTTATTTTTGGTAGATCATGTTTCAAACTAAATTGTGAAAATGTTTTATTTTGTTGTTTAAGTTCGTCTTAACTTCATATAGAGGTATTTTGCAAAAGCTAAGTGTAAGGGGAAACCCCAAATTTGTTTTTAAGAACAAAAATGATCTTGATTCGCCACAATATTAAATGAACATGTATATTAGTATTTGTTATAGTTAAATGCTTGTATCAAGTCATAATGATGTTTTGCAGGATTTTTCAGGAAATAGGACATAAGTTTTTCCAGAAATTTTTCAGAAACTTAACATAAAGATTTCTGCAGGTCACTTCTAACGACGTCAGGGTTTAATACCTGACGGCGTCACGTGTAAAATTCTGGAAATTTTGCGAGTTTTGTTTTTCTAATGGAGTGTTAAAGTTTTTGTTAATTCTTTAATTTTATAAACTCCAGGAAATCTGCAAACATTCATTCCACAAGCATTATATCTTAAATTGTTTTCTAGGATTTGTTAGTATATATAGATTGCCGCCGATTTTACGCGAGGTTGCCTTGATTGTTTTCTCAGGTTTAACAGGTTATATATGACAAGAAGATGGTTTATATTTCTGGAAGGGAAGCTTTGAATGTTCATTTTCTTGGAGGAAGATCTAACCTTGTTGACACACTATCTACACCGAACGAATCAGGGGAGTATTTGTTTTCATTCTTTTACCTATTTTACTTTTACATCCTTTAATTGAACATTTGGGACAATGTTCATCCTAAGTGTAAGGGGAGGGTAAATGATGATACCTTATAGGATACAATTGCACTTGAGTTTGTTTGTTCGATGGCAGGTGTGTAATAAAACTAAGAGAAATACTTGTTAGTGTAATTTTAGCGCCAAATTTAAATTTTTTTACAACAATTAGGTGTGAAACTTTAGCCTTAACAAGCGTCTCATGGATAGGAGTCGTATGACTAGCACAAAACCGTACCATTCAAAAAAAAATTTCACCCAAATATGTGAGGTTCGCCTTTAGATTTGATAGAAAAAGCATTCATTATTAGTGCTTATGAGTGTACCGGTAGCATTTAGATTCTAGAACTTGTGTTAGTGATGCATCCCGAAACCGCTAGTGAGACTACATTCGTATAGTAGGATTTACTACATGATAAGACGCATTGATTGGTGTGAAAGCAGTCAGATATTATTGACCAAGGTCAATAAGTCAAAGACAGCCTCGTTCCAATTCTCCGATGATAGTATAGTGTGTCCCCGGGTCGTTAAAGTCCCAGGGAGATTGAAATGGTGCTATTTGAAATCGTTTAGGAATGAGTGGCACTGAGGACAGTAGCCCAGATGATATGGAATTGATTTTGCTACTGTTATTTTGGTATTTGTACACAGATATAATATTCACAAAAATCAGATATACAGATATATTGATGAGGCGAAAAATGAACCACTTTTAGGGGGTCATTTAAGCCCGGAATTGAATTTATTTGATCAAATATTGCCCTAAATCGTTCCTTTTGTGATTTTAGGTACTTTGGGAGTGAAATCTGGAAAAGGAAGCAATTCGGACGTTTTTGGAGCATAAAAGTGAAGAAAACGCCAAAGTCTTAATTTTCCTTGCTGGGAACAGTAGGTGACGGCGTCAAGAGCAACATCCTAACGGCGTCAAGAGTAATTTCCATGACGACCCAGTACAGATTTGAAGGCGTCACAAGAAAGGGCGTCAAGAGTAAAAATCATGACGGCCTGGAAATGCTAATACATGACGGCGTCAGAAGTAGATCAAGGCAGTCCGAGAAGAGTTTTGGCGGCGAGGTGATGGCGTCACAAGCTTTGTCTTGACGCCGTCAGACCCTATTTCCTATATATAGTTTTCTAATTTTCACATTAAAAGAAAAGAGAAGTTTTGGAGAGACCCTAAGTACGAACTTGGTGCGAATTTTACACGTTTTTCAAGGGTTCTAAGCCCTTGATACCTTTCATGTGTAATTGAGATAAGTATTCTTTTAATTCAATCAATATGTCTATGTGTTGGTTGTCTATCTCTTGTTCTTGTCTTAATTCCATCATGCTAGGCTAGATCTATCTTGTGTTTACTTGGATCTAATGAAACCTGGATGTTAATTATGTGTTGATTACTTGTTTATAATTGTTTTGGATGAATGAATTTGATGTTAGGCTTAAGAAAACTGGCAGATCTCCGAATGGTAACATGCTTGAACGTCTTAGGAAACATGAACCTATTGCACTAGGTCTTTATTGGTTGTATTTAATGCATGGGCCACTATTTATAATCCCTATGGTTGTGTTGGGCATGGTATAGGAGGAGATAAGAGCTCATAGAATTGGGGAGTTAAGTGCGATACCCCATGAATGGTATTAAGGAATACGATCCGTCATCCATGCAACTATAACAAGTAATTAACATGTAAAAGATGTCTAGGGAGTAGTGAAATCTAAGTAAATACATTTTCTCCACTTATTGCTCACAACCTTAGTATAATTTAGTTTATTTTCATTTCTAGTATTTTATTTTGATTGCATCTTTAGTATTAGGTTAGTTGACTAGCAACTAATTCCGCCCAAATCCTTCAAACCCGAGATTTTTACTTGCTTTCTAAAAAATATAAAAATATAAAAAGAATCATCTCTCACCTTTAGAACTAGTATTTAGGTTTTCTAATCCTAGCGACACTATTCCTAGCTGAACGATCAATCCCTCGGTACTTGTCACTATAATATACTACAATGATCAGGTACACTGCCTGGTGGGGGTTGTAAGCTTCTCAAGATCCCTTGAGAGGTAAAGCCTAGTGCGATTCCCACGTATCAAGTTTTTGGCGCCACAGCCTGGGGAATAGTTATTGTCTAGGTTAGAATCTCTTTTTATTAGGCCTACTTGCTAGATTCCGTTCTAGTAAGATTTTATTTTTATTTTTAGGTCTTCTTTAGTCTATCTTAATTCTTTGTGTTTTTGTTCGTAACTCTTCACCACCTGCCATCATGGCAAATGACGAATCCTTTAACCTTAGGATCACTAGGAGTCGTAGTTCCACTGGAAACCTTGTCTTGCCTTATGCGGAACCCGAAAGAGAAATGCATAGATTGAGACAATATCACTCAACTTCTGAACCATCTAGCGTTGCCATCGATTTTGATGCACCTCTTTCTGAAGAAAATTCAGAAAATCATGTCACAACCCCTAGCTCCCAACCCAACGACGAGATGAGTACCCCCGCAACTCCCATTCCTAAGCGCCTTAAGGACTACTCCTCCCCAACCTCTCGTGGCTTCTCAAACGCCATTGTCTACCCAAACGAACACACCAACGAGGTCTTGCATGCAAACGATGTTTGGCTTGTCCAAAGTGTGTGTAAGTTTTGCGGATTAGATGAGGAAGATCCAATCCAACACATCAAAGACTTCCTGAAAATAGTAGACACCCTCCATACGGATGGGGCTACTAGAGGCACGTCCCGATTGCGATTCTTTCCTTTCACCCTATATGAAAAAGCCCAAGAATGGTATGACAAACTCCCTTCTGAATCTATTTTCACATGGGAGCAACTCATATCCAAGTTCTATGAGAAGTTCTTTCCACCTGGAAAAACCTCAGCATTTAGAGATAGGATCCTCCGTTTCTGAAAAGGGAAGGACGAACCCTTCCATAAATCGTGGATTAGATTCAAAGATTTAATAAGACAAGTTCCCCATAATGGCATTGAGCTTTGGCTCTTGGTCCAAATCTTCTACGATAATATCTCCTCTAACGATCAAAACGAAATTAACCAATCTAGAAAAGGGAGATTGGCCAATCTTAGTGCCAACGAAGGATGGGATAGGATTGAAGAATATGCTCAAGACCAGGATGACACTTGGGATGAACCTGAGTCGACTGTCAGCATTTCTGAAATCACCTCAGATCGGTTGAGAAAAATTCACAAAAGAGTGGAATACCTAGCTGGATCGCAATTACCTAAACAACTGTCGAATCCTTACTTAATCTGCGATTACTGTGGGGGCCCGCATAAGGTAGAAGAATGCGGAGGAGCAGCCACAACTGAACATGCATGCTTGTCAGGAGGGGACATTTATGCTGATCCCTCCCTTTTTCCTTTTTACCAAAATGACGATTACACCCTCTGGGGAAATCTGGTAAAGAGAAAAGAAGGGGAGGAAGGCCCTGAATTCGAAATCAGGTGCACTTTTGAAGATGACCTTGGTCACTTCACTCAAGAAAAAGGCTTGCAAATGAAAGGTCTTAATGAGCTTTTCGACGAGCAGCAGGAGGACATTGGAGAATTTTTCAACAAGCTTAACTCAGCCCTAGATAATCTTGAAATGCCATCAGTAAGCAAAAAAGACCCCATGCTCATGATAACCACTCGAGCTGGAACAACAACCAAGGACCCACCTTACCCAAGCTCGTCCCCCATCACCCCCGATCCAAACAAACCTGGCGAGGAGGAGGAGGATGTCGGCGGCAATACCTCCGACCAACCGCCCTTGACGACCCCTTCCCCATCAACCCTACCTAACCAACCTGTGAGAATCCCGTTTCCATCCCGATTAAGGAACCAAAAAACTGAGAATGACAACAAGAGATTCTTGTCATATCTAAAAGACTCGGTTGTCACCATACCCCTCCTTGATGCTTGCTATCACATGCCAAAGTATAGTGCATACTTTAAAAAACTACTTGCTAACCGGAAGAAACTCGAGGGTCTTGTGACCCTGGGGGAAGAATGCTCAGTGGTGACCCATCGAGGGCTACCAAAAAAGGTAGACGATCCGGGCAGCTTCACCCTGCCTTGCTCCATAAGATCTCTATCAATCAAGAATGCTCTTGCCGATTTGGGAGCAAGTATCAATCTCATGCCTCACTCTATGTTCCTTAAATTAGGATACTCTGGATTAAAGTCTACCCGTATGAACAACCAACTAGTCGATAGATCAGTCAAATACCCCGTAGGGATATGCGAGAATGTGCTAGTCAAAGTTGGGAAATTCAAATTCCCGGTCGACTTCGTAATCCTGGATATGGAGGAGGATGACTTGGTACCCATCATCTTAGGGAGACCATTTCTTGCTACCGCTCGTGCAGTCATTGATGTCTATGATGGCAAATTAACCTTATGAGTGGGAACCGATAGCACAACCTTCGACATTAAGGATTCTATGGACCTCTCCCTCGAAGCAGCCAACCGACTCTATTTCATCGGGGAAGTCGATGAACTCACAGATGTCATTGATAGTTGTGTCGATGAACAGATCGATGAAGGCTGGCTACGGGACGAGAGTTTTCTGCCTTTGCTAGAGGTAGAAAAGATGGAGGATGTTAGTGCAGTCTCCTTCTACCCCAGACAAGAGGCAACGGAGCATCTCGAGCTCCGAAAGCCCGAAAACAAGCTCAAACCTTCTATTATCGAACCTCCTGAGTTAGATCTTAAAGAGCTTCCTAACCATTTGGAGTATGCCTTCCTTCATGGAGAGGACCAACTGCCGGTAATCATAAACTCTTCCTTGGAACATGAACAAAAAGGTAAACTCTTAGAGGTCCTGAAGAAATACAAAGGGGTGCTCGCATGGAGTGTGGCCGACATTAAGGGGATTGACTCAACTTTTTGCACACATAAGATTCTCATGGAAGAAGATTATAAACCTACCGTGCAACCCCAGAGGCGGGTGAACCCTAACATTAAGGAAGTAGTAAAGAAAGAAGTTATCAAACTTTTGGATGCAGGATTGATTTACCCGATCTCGGATAGCCCATGGGTCAGTCCTGTGCAGGTTGTACCTAAGAAGGGTGGAATGACTGTAGTTAAGAATGACAAGGGTGAGATGGTGCCCCAGAGAACAGTCACTGGATGGCGGGTATGCATTGACTATTGAAAGCTCAATGATGCCACGAGGAAATATCACTTTCCCTTGCCATTCATTGATCAGATGTTAGAGAGATTATCTGGACACGAGTACTATTGCTTCTTGGATGGATTCTCTGGGTATTTTCAGATTCCCATAGCACCTGAGGACCAAGAAAAGACCACGTTTACTTGCCCTTATGGAACATTTGCCTACAAAAGGATGCCTTTTGGGCTATGTAATGCGCCCGCCACTTTCCAGCGATGCATGACCGCAATCTTTCACGAACTCATGGAAGACAGCATGGAAGTGTTCATGGATGACTTTTCGGTCTTCGGGAACTCCTTCGACCGCTGTCTTGCTAATCTAGAAAAGATGCTTAAACGTTGTGAGGAAACCAACTTGGTGCTAAACTAGGAAAAGTGTCATTTCATGGTAAAAGAAGGGATTGTGTTAGGGCATAAGATCTCAGGGAACGGAATAGAGGTGGACCAAGCTAAAGTTGAAGCTATATCTAAGTTACCATACCCCACGACTGTTAAAGCAATACGCAGCTTCTTGGGGCATGCCGGGTTTTATCGGAGATTCATCAAAGACTTCTCCAAAATTGCTCGGCCAATGACTCAATTACTTGTGAAGGATGCTCCGTTCGATTTTTCCCAAGAATGCAAGGATGCATTCGATCTCCTAAAAAAGGAACTTACACAAGCTCCAATCATGATCACACCCAACTGGGAGTTACCATTTGAAATCATGTGTGACGCTAGCGACTTCACTGTCGGGGCTGTATTAGGCCAACGGCGTGACAAGCTTTTCCAACCAATTTACTACGCTAGCAAAACCATGAATCCCGCTCAAGAGAACTACTCCACCACCGAGAAAGAATTATTAGCCGTAGTGTTTGTGTTCGACAAATTCCGACAATATCTTGTCCTTTCAAAAACAGTCGTCTTCACTGATCCCTCGGCTCTTCGATATCTTTTTGTGAAGCAGGATGCTAAGCCACGACTAATTCGGTGGATCTTGTTGCTACAAGAATTCGATGTTGAGATTCGTGATAAGAGGGGGGCAGAAAATCTGGCCACAGATCATCTATCTCGTCTCGAAAACCCCTTGGATAAGCACGATAGAAGTGAGATTAGGGATTCATTTCCTGACGAACAACTCATGTTAATGATTGATTCGGAGTCGTGGTACGCCGATTTTGCTAATTACCTCGCAAGTAGACTTGTTCCTGAACACTTGACTAGGTACAAAAGGAAAAGGTTCTTTTCTCAGCTAAAATACTACTTTTGGGATGAACCATTTTTATTCCGAAGGTGTCCTGACCAAATTATAAGACGCTGTGTTTCGGAAAGTAAGGCAGTAAAGATTATGAGGGAATGTCACTCTGGTCCCTCTGGCGGGCATCATGGGATAAAAACTACCGCCCGAAAGATTTTCGATGCGGGATTCTATTGGCCCACAATTTTCCATGATGTAAAAGAAATGGTGCAGGCATGCGATGCATGTCAACGGGCTGGGAACATATCACATAGGGATGAAGCACCTCAGAATTTTATACAAGTATGTGAGGTCTTCGATGTTTGGGGAATTGACTTCATGGGACCCTTTCCATCTTCAAGGGGGAACGAATACATTTTAGTCGCCATCGATTATGTTTCAAAATGGGTTGAGGCACAAGCCCTTAGGACCAGTGACGCCAGAGTAGTTATTCATTTCCTGAAAAAGCTTTTCGCTAGATTCGGAATTCCTAAAGCTCTCATCAGTGATAATGGTACCCATTTTTGCAATGCACAAATGGAAAAGGTTATGAAGAGGTATGGAGTATCCCATCAGTTCTCCACCGCCTATCATCCACAAACCAATGGCCAAGTCGAAAACACCAATAGGGCTATTAAAAGAATACTCGAAAAGACGGTTAGTCAAAATAGAAAGGACTGGTCATTTAAACTCGACGAAGCCTTATGGGCATTCCGAACCGCCTACAAAACACCTATTGGAACGACCCCGTTTTGCATGGTGTATGGTAAGGCATGTCACTTACCAGTGGAATTAGAACATAAGGCTTATTGGGCGCTTAAGGCATGTAACTTAGATTATACAATTGCTGGAACTAATAGGTTCTTGCAATTACACGAGCTTGACGAGCTTAGTTTAGAAGCCTACGAATCTTCCATCACATATAAAGAGAGCGCAAAAAGATGGCATGACCAGAGGATTAAGAAACCCAAAGAATTTTCAGAGGGAGACAAAGTCCTATTGTATAATTCTCAGCTGAGATTATTTCCAGGAAAACTTAAGTCTAGATGGTATGGATCGTTTACGGTAAAGAATTCCTCTAAAATTGGAGTCGTGGTGTTATTAGACGATGAAGGTAGGGAATTTACTATTAACATACAACATGTAAAACATTATCAAGAAAATAACAATGAAATGATTAGTGAAGAGGATGTGACGTTTCATGATGAGGTCACGTAGTAACCCATGACCTTGAGTCTAGCTACAAGACTCGTAAATAAAGAAAAGCGCTTCTTGGGAGGCAACCCATGTTTTGTGTGATTTTATTTTGTTTGTTGGTTATTTTCTTCCGTATGCATGCTTTGTTTTTATTGTTGGTTGATCATGTTTCTAAATTAAATAGTGGAAATACTTTACTTTGTTGTTTTGGCCTAGTCTTAACTCCACCTAAAAGTATTTTTTGCAAAAGATAAGTGTAAGGGGAAACCCCAAATATGTTTTTAAGAAACAAACCGATCATGATTCTCCACAATATTAAATGAACATGTATATTCGTATTTGTTAGAGTCAAATGCTTGTACTGAGTCATAATGAAGTTTTGCAGGATTTTCCAGGAAGTAGGACCAAGTTTTTCCAGAAATTTTCCGGGAACTTAACATAAGAATTTATGCAGGTCACTTTTGACGGCGTCACGAGTTAACTCTTGACGGCGTCACGTGTAAAAATCTGGAAATTTTACCAGTTTTGTTTTTCTAACGGAGTCTTATGGTTTTTGTGAATTATTAAGTTTTATAATCTCCAGGAAATCTGCAAACTTCATTCCACAAGCATTATATCTTATCTTGTTTTCTAGGATTTAGTAACTTATATAGGATGCCGCCGATTTTACGCGAGGTTGTTTTGTCTATTTCTCAGAATTTACAGGTTATGTATGACAAGAAGATGATTTACATTCTGGAAGGGTAGCTTTGATTGTTCATTTTCTTGGAGGAAGATCTAACCTGGCCACCTTATTATCCATACCGAGCGAATCAGGGGAGTATTTGATTTCATTCTTTTTACTTTTTCACTTTTACATTCTTTACTTGAACATTGGGGACAATGTTCATCTTAAGTGTAAGGGGAGGGTAAAAAGATGATACCTTACATATGCACTTTCGCTTGAGTTTTTTTTGTTTAATGGTAGATGTGTAATAAAACTATGAGAAACACTTGTTAGTGCAATTTTAGCGCCAAATTTAAAATTTTTTACAACATTTAGGAGTGAAACTTTAGCCATAGCAAGCGTCTCATGGATAGGAGATTGTATGACTAGCACATAACCGTATAATCAGAAAATTTTTCCACCCAAATATGTGAGGTTCGCCTTTAGATTTGATAGGAAAAGCATTTACTATTAGTGCTTATGAGTGTACCGGTAGCATTTAGATTCTAGAACTTGCGTTAGTGATGCATCCCGAGACCGCTAGTGAGACTACATTCGTGTAGTAGGATTTACTACATGATAAGAGGCATTAGGATCACCCTTGTGTTAAACCCGTATCATAATTACTTGACCATTTAAGTCATATTACTTGGCTAGTTAAGTCAACTAATTTTTTCCACACCCTTAGCGTTGTACTCATTTTTAGTACACGAAACCCCTAGTACACCCCTCCGAGCCTATCTTTTCGTTTCTAACTTTAAGCATCTTACTTAAAGGAAGAATTTGTTACACCCCACTTAAATGTACACCCAAATCGCCTTAGCCTTCCGTGTATGTGCTCATTTTTAGTGCATTATTGTTATTTGTTAAACCCTAAGTTAACTATCTAATTGATTACATGGTTGCTAAGTCGAGTGATATCCTTGTACATATTGTTTTGGGACGATTGGGACTCATGGGTAAGTACTTATTTTATGGAGTAATGGGGAAGAACATCATTTATTACCCCCATATGTACGTTAATCTTAAAAGTGCTCCAAGTGTTTTGATTTTCTTAATTCGAGTCATTAGATTAGTTTATTGTAAAGTATGTAAAGATTCAAGTTTAAGAGGAATGTTCATTCCCTATGATGTATTATTTTGGATGGTAGGGTAAGAGTGTATGAAAAAAAAAAAAAAAAAAAAAAAATCGAAAAAAATCGAAAAAAATCAAATAAAAAAAATAGAAAAAAGGAAAAAGAGAAAAAAAAAACATACGAACTACCATCCCATTTCATTCTATGTTTATTTTATGTTTTTGTTATTTTTTACTCCCTCCGTCCCACAATAAGTGTCCACTTTGAATTTTCAAAGTCTTTCGCATTAAACTTTGACCATAAATATTACTATGTGTGGTATATAATACTTGATGAAAATTATATCAATGAAAATACATTTAAAACTCAATCTATTCATATATTTTTCATCAAGTATTACATAACACAAATAAAAATATATATGGTCAAAGTTGAATGAGAAAGACTTTGAAAATTCAAAGTGGACACTTATTGTGGGACGGAGGTAGTATTTATTAGCTTAAGTCGAGTCTAGTCTTGGCTTAGCAACGCCATATTGTACATGTAATTAACCAAGATTGTTAACTCGCCACCAGTAAAACTTCCTTTATCCAACAAAACCGTGTATTTCATATCCCTACACCTAACGTTACAACCCTTTAAAAGACCTCTTTGATAGTTTATCCTAGGTGCTTACGCCATGTGGTGGAGGTTTGATCCTTCCCCAAGCCTATGGTAATCTATTTTGCTATGATAGGTAGTGAGAGATATCTTCCGTTTCCATATTGTAATTTATACTTTATTACACCCGAGAGATGTGAGTATCTAAACACTATTTGTGAGGTGCTAGTGTATGACCTCCGTGCTTGTCTTTTGGTCTTTAGTGGAACGATTATTTGTTGTAATTACTTTTATATTAGTGTTAAATAACCCCTAACTTGTCTTTTGAGTAGAATAAAAGCGCATTTGCTTGAGGACAAGCAAATCTCAAGTGTAAGGGTATATGATGAGGCGAAAAATGAACCACTTTTAGGGGGTCATTTAAGCCCGGAATTGAATTTATTTGATCAAATATTGCCCTAAATCGTTCCTTTTGTGATTTTAGGTACTTTGGGAGTGAAATCTGGAAAAGGAAGCAATTCGGACGTTTTTGGAGCATAAAAGTGAAGAAAACGCCAAAGTCTTAATTTTCCTTGCTGGGAACAGTAGGTGACGGCGTCAAGAGCAACATCCTGACGGCGTCAAGAGTAATTTCCATGACGACCCAGTACAGATTTGACGGCATCACAAGAAAGGGCGTCAAGAGTAAAAATCATGACGGCCTGGAAATGCTAATACATGACGGCGTCAGAAGTAGATCAAGGCAGTCCGAGAAGAGTTTTGGCGGCGAGGTGACGGCATCACAAGCTTTGTCTTGACGCCGTCAGACCCTATTTCCTATATATAGTTTTCTAATTTTCACATTAAAAGAAAAGAGAAGTTTTGGAGAAACCTTAAGTACGAACTTGGTGCGAATTTTACAGGTTTTTCAAGGGTTCTAAGCCCTTGATACCTTTCATGTGTAATTGGGATAAGTATTCTTTTAATTCAATCAATATGTCTATGTGTTGGTTGTCTATCACTTGTTCTTGTCTTAATTCCATCATGCTAGGCTAGATCTATCTTGTGTTTACTTGGATCTAATGAAACCTAGATGTTAATTATGTGTTGATTACTTGTTTATAATTGTTTTGGATGAATGAATTTGATGTTAGGCTTAAGAAAACTGGCAGATCTTCGAATGGTAACATGCTTGAACGTCTTAGGAAACATGAACCTATTGCACTAGGTCTTTATTGGTTGTATTTAATGCATGAGCCACTGTTTATAATCCCTATGGTTGTGTTGGGCATGGTATAGGAGAAGATAAGAGCTCATAGAATTGGGGACTTAAGTGCGATACCCCATGAATGGTATTAAGGAATACGATCCGTCATCCATGCAACTATAACAAGTAATTAACATGTAAAAGATGTCTAGGGAGTAGTGAAATCTAAGTAAACACATTTTCTCCACTTATTGCTCACAACCTTAGTATAATTTAGTTTATTTTCATTTCTAGTATTTTATTTTGATTGCATCTTTAGTATTGGGTTAGTTGACTAGCAACTAATTCCGCCCAAATCCTTCAAACCCGAGATTTTCACTTGCTTTCTAAAAAATATAAAAATATAAAAAGAATCATCTCTCACCTTTAGAACTAGTATTTAGGTTTTCTAATCCTAGCGACACTATTCCTAGCTGAACGATCAATCCCCCGGTACTTGTCACTATACTATATTACAACGATCAGGTACACTGCCTGGTGGGGGTTGTAAGCTTCTCAAGATCCCTTGAGAGGTAAAGCCTGGTGCGATTCCCATGTATCATATATGCACAAATTCACAATTAAGATTCAAGCAATCAGACAGAAAAGTGGGATTTGAACAATTATAAACTACAGGGGGTGCTTTTGAAACTTTTGAAAACTTAAAATTAAAAGAAAATTGAAAATGAAAATGAAATTATAAAAATGATTATTTTACTATTTAAATATTATTTAATTAATTAAACTATTTTAAATTACAAATAATAATAAATTAACTTAGAAAATTATGAGAAAATATATAAAATTATTTAACCATCACAGGAATCCTACAAAATTATAAAAACTTCTAAAAATTATGTTTAAGGCTGTTCCACTAATTAATTACCTTTTAATTACTTTAAATCTAACTTAAATAATTAAAATAAGAAAAATGGAAAATGAACAGTAGAAACTAAAAATATATTTTCTAAAAGTCTTAACTATTTTATAAAACTTAGAAAAATTATAAAAACCTACTGTTGTTACTAAAAATTTAAGAAAACTAATTAATAACTAATATTACCTATTTAATTAATTAAACTAGTTTTAAATCTAATAAATAGTAAACAGATTAGAAAAAATCTAAGAAAATTATTTTAAATACTTAAAGGTACTATAAAATTTATAAAATTATAAAAATGGAAAAATGCTTATAAATAAGCTAAAATGAAAAGTGAAAAAGATAGTTTCTATTAAATAGAAGCTATCACTATTTTTATGTTTGCTTTTTTTGGAGTTTTTATTTTAAACAGCTAAATATAAGATGAAAATAAGATACTTTTATGAAACAACTTTTTACAAAGCTTAAAAATAAGCAGTATGCACCCCCTTTACTTAAGCAATTGACTTTTGTTGACTGAGCAAGCAATTAAGCACAAATGACTATAGGTGGGGTCCACAATGGTAAAACTAGGTACAATTAAGCTAAACAAACTTAAATAATCTGAAAACAATAGGCAATGATCACTGATAAGCTATTGAGAATGAAATAAGCACTTATGCAAACTGAAACTTAACTCAGAAATGGGACAGACTTTGGGATGGATTCCAGGTGGGGTCCACTTGTTCCTAGGTCAAACCAAGGGTCAAACCTTGATCCCTGGTAGGAGGGGGTTGACAAAACCAAAAATGGGGCAACGGGTCCCACTGAGGTGGGCTGCAGCCACCACCAAAGTTGGTGGTATGGTGGTGGTATGCTGGTGCAGGGGAGATCATCTTCCCTGCAGGTGTGTTCCAAGGCTTGTGGGGTCCACAATAAATTTCACAAAATTCAAACAAAGGTGGGAATCAAAAGACCTACTGATGAATACTACACTCAACAAATTTCAAGTCCTAACTCATTCCACAAAATTCAAGAAAAATCCCACAAGTTTTGTAAAAATCTGATGAGCTACTTTTGACTTTTCAAGTTTTTGAAGAACTTTGACTATGGTGAACTTTAGATCTAATTTACTTATTTGTTATGAAGTATCTAACTGTAATGAAGCTAAATCAAGATCACTTAAACACTTTTATAAGGAATTGAGAGGTTGAGGTGCTCAAAACTTACACAATTAACTGTGTAAGGGATTTTTTTCTCTTGATTTTGACTTTTTTGTATTACAAGTATCAGTTTTTATGCTCCTCAAGTCTAATAATACCTAATGCACACTAAGGAAACAGAAATCAAGACCAAATGACAACTGAATACCACAACAATCCAATGAACCAAACACCCCTATAACAATGACTGATTTAGGTTTTTCAAATCAATTACGTGCTAGGGTTCATGAACTTGATTCACAACTACTATTTATGGTTAATTAAACTTATCTAAGCACTTAAAGACAGAACACAACTACAAATACACAAGTTTAACACTTAAACTAGTTTGACAGTCAAATCTAACATTTTAAGTAACTATATATTCTAACAAACAAGTTATGAATATTAAGTTAAAAATCACCTAAACAACAATCAAATAGCACAAGCAAACATAGAATGGCAATAAACAAGCAAGCAATCAGAAGCTAAGATTTTTAGGGGAAAATCAAATTGAGCAAATGCTTACTAACCACTCCTAGCATGAACAAGGAGTTTTCCACAGATGCCTATCTTTAGATAGGCTAAATCCAATTCCAAGCTTGCCCTTCAACACTTCTCAAAACCTGAAAACACTTCAAAACAAACACAGTTTGACTAAGGTTGACTTTTTTTATATTTTTGATTTTTTCTATGAATACTGAGTTTTAGGGTCTCTAAAAGCTTCAACAAGCTTAAGGGAACTTAAGTGATCCTATCTCAGTCCATAATCATTGATACAAGTGACAATTAGGCTTAATGAGAAATTCAGAAATTCAGAAAATGGCAATGACAAAGAACAGAACTGAAAACTTGATTATTATAACTTGAAAAGGTTTAAAATACAACAAGAGACTGCTACAATGCTGGAATTAAGAAAGTTACAACTGAATTTGAAAACTTTATTAAATTCGACACTAAATTTAACTTAATAAAACTACACACTTCATTCCTTGCTTTCTTCTGCCTTTTATAGATGCCCATTAGGGTTTTCTTGAGCCTCTGATCATTTCCCATCAAATATCTGAACCGTTGGATCACTATAAGCCAATCTCAGCCTTTGAAATTTTTTCGCGCCAAAAATAATGGGAGCAATTGGGACTGTTTAGCGTGTAGGGGGAGCATTAATTGTGGGTTGTCTAGTTGGGTGAGGGTGGTGGGTTTGTGATGATGCATTAAATGCAAGTGGGGGTGGTGGAGTTTGGCAGGCAAGTGGGTGTGGGGGAGGTTGTGAGAGGGAAGGGATGGGGGTTTGACTCGGTTTGACCGAGGTCAAAGTTTGACCCCGGTGTTATTATTTTGGGTGGTATGGGCTTGTGGTGTTTTGGGCCTAAAGAAGGAATGGACTAGGTATGGTGTGGACTGGACTATGGTTTTGGCTTATGAATAATAATAAGGGATCCAGTTTGGTTTAAGTTATCACACGGACTAATTTTGTAATTTATCGAAAGTTGAGGGGTAAAACTTGGCACTCTTCCAAAGTGTTCACAAAGGTGTGTTTTGCCAAGTTATGAATAGTATGAGACCCTGGAATGATTTTTCCATTTAATTTTCACCAGGGACTAAAACTGCCAAACTTTCAAACTTCAGGGACCAATTGTGTAATTTCACCAAACTTTTCCACCAAGGACCAATCCTGCCATAAAAGATTAGTGCAAGGATAAAATTTGTTTTTCTCAAAGTTTTTAATATCCCAGGGACCATTTTTGACAATTTTCAAAGTTCAGGGACTAAACTTGACATTTTGTGAAAGTTTGCACCAAAGGACCAAATGTGTAACTTTTTGATTTAAAAGGACCTTTGGTGACTTTTTCAAGTTTTTAGAACAACCAGGGACTAGATTTGACAACTTTTGAAAGATGAGGGACTGAAACTGCTAATTTTGCAAACTTTGTACGTTTTTCATCTATTTTTGATATTTTTGCATTTGAAACATGTAAAACACTTTCCTGTGATATTTTCACTATTTTGATTCAATATTGAGTGTTTTTAGATGTTTTGGCAGCTCAGAAAAGGTAAAAATGATGAGTATTTACACACTCATCAATCCCCCACACTAAAACATTGCTAGTCCCTAGCAATCTTTTGAGAAAAACTTGATGGATTTGAAAATCTCTTTACCAAAAGCATCACTTTTGGAGTAGCCTAGTGTAAGAACTGTGGCACACCTGATAACCGTGTGATTTTGAGCAAACCACCAGCTGTTAACGGATTTGATTAGTCTTTACCAAAAGCCGTTTGCTTCTGGACTAGCCAGCATCTTGATGGACTAAGTCAACATCTTGGTAAGCTGATTACCAATTATGGATTTTCCACGGCCTTTATCACAAGCCATAATCTTGTGGGCTAGCCAACTCATTTGCTTTATGGGATATGCGGAGTTGAGGAACCATACAATTTTTGGCAAATTGCAAGCCATCAACGGGTTTGAGATGTCTTTACCAAGAGCCGTTTGCTCCTGGACTAGCCAATCCATTTGTCATTTAGACTTTGGCGGACTGATTACCACAAAAATTTTGAAATAAAGTGAAAAATTTTTGAAAAATTTTAGGCCTAAAAATGGGGGTACTTAGAAAGTTTTGTGATAAAATTCATAAGAATTTCCCCCCCCCCCACACTAGAATTGAATATTGTCCTCAATATTCAAAGTCCCGGCTATTATGCCGAATCTCTGAACGGAAAAAGCTAATATTCGAATCTAACTGTGGAAATATTGATTTTATTTTTCACTTTATTTATCTGTACATATAAACATTTTTCATTTTTCATTTTTTTTTTGAACTGGAACTGATATACATATTTACTTTTCAAAAGGTGGGGGACGGCCACTCCCCCACACTAGGGTGGTAGAAAGTAGAAAGAAGTCAGAAATACGGGTGAAAACCCATATATGTTGCTAATTTTTGTTCACCGAGTCACTAGCTTGACTCGATCCTCGAATTCATTGGTCCATGGGGAAAGTTTGGAGATCAGGGACAACCATGGGTGGTATGTCCTCTCCAAAATAATGTTTCAAACGATGACCATTCAGTTTGAAGTTGGGACCTTCGGGTTGAGATAACTCAACAGTCCCGTATGGATATACTTTAGCAATAGTGAGTGGTCCGGTCCATCGGGTTTTTAATTTCCCCGAGAAGATCTTTAACCTTGAGTTGAAAAGAAGGACTCTGTCACCGACGTTGAAAACGCGGTTCTTAATCTTAGAGTCGTGAATCTTCTTTGTCTTTTCTTTGTAGATCAAAGAGTTCTCGTAGGCTTGATCACGAAGTTCGTTTAATTCATTTAGTTGAACCTTACGGTGATCACCCGCTTTATGAAGATCATAGTTTGCATGTTTCAAGGCCCAGTAGGCTTTGTGCTCGAGCTCGATCGGTAAATGACACGCCTTCCCGTATACAAGCTTGTATGGAGTACACCCGATGGGTGTTTTGTAAGCTGTACGGAAGGCCCAGAGTGCATCATCTAGTTTATCCGACCAGGAAGCACGGTTTTCACCTACTGTCCTCTCAAGAATCCGTTTAATACCACGGTTGGAAACCTCCACCTGCCCACTTGTTTGTGGGTGATACGCGGTAGAAAGACGATGAGTAACACCGTATTTAAGCATGACTTTTGTGAATTGAACATTGCAAAAGTGAGTACCGCGATCACTAATGATGGCACGTGGAGTTCCAAAACGAGCAAAGAGGGATTTCAGAAATTTCACAACAACTCGGGCATCGTTAGTGGGTAAGGCCTTAGCCTCAACCCATTTTGACAAGTAGTCAACAGCCACGAGAATGTACTTGTTTCCACGAGAAGATGGGAATGGCCCCATAAAATCAATGCCCCAGACGTCAAAGATTTCACAAACTTGAATGGCATTTTGTGGCATTTCGTTCTTTTGTGAAATATTCCCGTGACGCTGACAAGCATCACAAGCTTTGACTAACTCGTGGGCATCCTTATAGATCGTGGGCCAATAGAAACCGGAGTCAAACATCTTTTTGGCGTTGTAGTTAGGACAATGGTGGCCCCAGGTGGGTCCAGCATGGCAAGCCTTGAGAATATCAGCGGCTTCCTGTCCGTATACACATCGCCTGATGACTTGATCGGCACAGATTTTGAAGAGAAAGGGGTCGTCCCAGAAGTAATGTTTAACGTCTTTGAAGAATTTGTTCTTCTGTTGGGACGTCAACCCCTTAACGATGAAGTTACCCGCATGGTAATTTGCAAAGTCGGCAAACCATGAGGAAGTAGAGTCACCACAAAAAGCAACCGCATTGAGTGTCTTGAGTGGAAATGTTTCATTTATTTCCTTGTTCTCGAACACATCCTGATGATTGTTTTCTAATCGTGAGAGATGATCAGCAGCAAGGTTCTCAGCTCCTTTTTTATCACGGATAATGATATCAAATTCTTGGAGGAGGAGAACCCAACGGAGAAGCCTCGGCTTTGCATATTGCTTTGCAAATAGGTACTTCAAAGCCGAGTGATCCGTATACACTACGCATTTAGTCAGGATCAAGTATGGCCGGAATTTTTCAAAGGCATACACCACAGCTAGGAGTTCTTTTTCAGTGGTGGTGTAATGACCTTGAGCCTCGGTCATAGTTTTGCTTGCGTAGTGTATAGGATGAAAGTATTTTGCTTTATGTTGCCCCAAGACCGCACCTATGGCAAAATCACTAGCATCGCACATAAGCTCAAAAGGTAGGTCCTAATCGGGGGCAACAAGAATAGGTGCCTCGGCAAGCTTTTTCTTTAATGTTTCAAAAGCTTCGATGCACTCAGGAGAGAAGATGAAAGGAGCATCCTTCTCGAGGAGATGGGTCATAGGCCGGGCAATCTTAGAAAAATCTTAGATAAACCTATGGCAGAAGCCGGCATGACCCAAAAAGCTCCTAACACCTTTTACGGTGGTGGGATGAGGTAATTTAGCAATGACATCGATTTTGGCTTTGTCAACCTCAATCCCGTTTTTTGAAATTTTATGGCCGAGGACAATGCCCTCCTTGACCATAAAGTGGCTCTTCTCCCAGTTAAGACTTTGATTCGTTTCTTTGCAACGTTTAAGCATCTGTTCCAAGTGGGAGAGACAAGACTGGAATGAATCCCCGATGACTGAAAAGTCATCCATGAATACCTCCATGGTTTTCCCGATCATTTCGGAAAAGATAGACATCATGCACCTCTGGAACGTGCCTGGTGCATTACATAAGCCGAAAGGCATACCTCTGTAAGCAAAAGTTCCGTAGGGGCATGTGAAGGTAGTCTTCTCTTGATCCTGTGGATCAATGGGGATTTGGAAGTAACCCGAAAAACCATCGAGGAAGCTGTAGTATTCATTCCCCGCAAGTCTTTCGAGCATTTGGTCCATAAAAGGGAGAGGAAAATGGTCTTTACGGGTGGCTTCATTCAACTTTCGATAGTCAATACATACACGCCAACCCGTGACCAAACGAGTTGGAATCAACTCGTTATCCTCGTTGGTGACAACGGTTATGCCACCATTTTTAGGAACACAATGAATTGGGCTAACCCAAGGACTGTCAGATATAGGATAAATCAATCCCGCATCAAGAAGTTTTAGAACCTCTTGTTTGATTACTTCATAGATTTTGGGATTTACCCTTCTCTGTTGTTGCACTGCTGGCTTAAAGTCATCCTCCATTAAGATTTTGTGTGTACAAAAGTCCGGGCTTATGCCCTTAATGTCAGAGAGTTTCCAAGCAATTGCTTGCTTGTTTGCTTTAAGAACCTTTAGGAGTGCTGCCTTTTCCTCATCTTTTAAGTCTTTAGCAATAATGACGGGCAATTTATTATCACCCTCCAAGAATGCATATTCTAGATGAGGAGGCAAGTCCTTGAGCTCAACCTCGGGAAAGTCTTCAGTTATTTCAACATTTTTGACTTCCGCTTTATGAAGTATTTTTGGAGACGGAGAGGGTGAAGGATCGTCATTTAACAATCTTTCAAGGAGAAGAATGTCCCCCTCCGGGTCAACATAGTTTTCATCAACCCCACTTGGGATTGAGCTATCCTGAGCAAGAAAAGCCTCGAGCTATTCCAAAAGGAAGTCACTTCCCTCAAACGGAGTGAGAGAAGGGGAAGAGTCGGAAATGATAGGATCAGTAGAAGGAGTAGTACTGCCACTGGATGAGAAACCAAGGACTTCTTGAGAATACTCCTCAGACGCAACATCGATGATGTCAATTCGGTTAACCGTTTCAGCGTCATAGTTGGAGGAGTATCTTGAAGTCTGATCAAGATTGAATGTGATGGCTTCACTACCAACACGTAGAGTGATTTCTTCTTCGAATACATCGATTAAAGCACGACCCGTTCTTAAGAATCCCCTCCCGAGAATGAGAGGAACTCTTGGGTCAGCATCGAAATCAACAATCACGAAATCTGCCATAAAATGGAGCTTTCCTACTTTCACGAAGATATCTTCGGCAATGCCGAGAGGACGGGATATAGTACGGTCTGCAAGCTCGAGTGTCATGCAGGTCAGAGTGAGAGCAGGAAGAGAGAGTCTTTTCCAGATTGTGTAAGGCATCAGGTTAATGCTTGCACCAAGATCGGCCAAGGCAAAGCATTCAACCATCCCCGGGAAAATACAAGGAATGAGAAATTTCCCGGGATCTCCAAGCTTTTCGAGAAGCTTTTTCAAGAGCACTGCTGAGCAATGCTCATTAAG
Organism: Artemisia argyi; assembly: GCA_030686995.1. Classification (NCBI taxonomy): domain Eukaryota; kingdom Viridiplantae; phylum Streptophyta; class Magnoliopsida; order Asterales; family Asteraceae; genus Artemisia; species Artemisia argyi. Next base: position 171,522,839 of record CM060701.1, on the reverse strand, counting down.
AGGAGTTTTTGCCATCTCGCAGAGTTTTTCTTTGTTGCTTATCAGATTTTTGATTGTTGAAGCAAATTTAGGCATGAGAAGAAGAGCGTCCGCGAAGCTAATATCGAAATGCAACTCTTGGAAAATTTGATAAAATTTTTCCATCTGATGATTAGCTCTTTCGCGGTTCTTTTGATCATTCATACGTGAAGGATATGGAATTGACAGCTTAGGATCATTCTTTGGAATTTCATCAGAACTCACAGGAGGATCAAATACAACTTTCGGCTTACGAGTCGGGACCGGGACAACTTGAGGGTGGATGTTGTTGGTACCTCCGTTATTAGTCGGAAGTACCGTGTCCGTGGTAACCTCAGGTTCATGTTCCGCTACCTTAGTAGGAGGAGAAGAAGAGGTAGAGGGAATCGAAGGTCCATTGTAGGATACCCCACTTCGGGTGGTGATCGCTTTGACATCGCCCCTCGGGTTAGCGATCGTGTTGCTCGGTAGTGTACTCGGGCTCGAGGGTCGATCATTTAAAGACTTCTGAAGCTCAGAGATCTTGCTGATCAATAACCGATTCGTTTCCTCTTCTGCTTTCATGAATTGTTTTAGCACTTCATCAGAGGAAGACGAGGGTGGAACAACATTTTGAGGAGGATTTTGAACACGGTTGTTTTGAAAATTCCCTTGATTTTGATTGTTGTTACCTTGAAAATTGTTTCTCTGATTGAAATTACCCTGATTGTAATTTCCTTGATTTTGGTTTCTTTGAAAATTTACTTGAAAACCTTGGTTTTGATTGCCATTTTGAAAATTGTTTTGATTAAACTGGCCTTGATTTTGGTTCGGGTTTTGGAAATTTGAGTTTTGACCTTGGTTAAAATTCTGATTCGAGTTACGGTTTTGATTTTGGTTAAAACCGGGAGGTCCGAGAAAATTGTTGGAACGATAGCTTAAGAGATTACGGTCCCCTTGCGGTTGGTAAGAATTACCCCCCGTGTTGTAGGAACCGTGAGCAGCATAAACGTTCTGTTGAGGAAAGCCAGCAGTAGCTGGACACTCAGAATAAAGATGTGGGCCCCCACAAGTTTCACAACTTCGGGCCACGGCTTTCACTTGTTGATTTTGAACCTGATTTTGCATCGTTTGGTTTATTCTCAACACAGCCGTAGAAATATCATCCATCTTTTTGGTAAGAGCAATTATTTCAGGAGATGATGATGAAGGAGTAACTGAATTACATGACTGATCCCTCTCCGCAGAGGAATCCCAAAAGTTATGGTGGGCAGTCATGTTCTCAATCAAGTCATAGCACTCTTCGGGACGCCTTTCATAAAGGTCCCACCAGCAGCAGCAATGAGAATATCTCGGTGCCTCAATGTCAGACCATTATAGAAGGTGTCTATGATGGTAATGTTGGAATTATTATATCATGACCTTCATATAAATAAACCAAGTACATCAAAGTGAGCATGAGCGGAAGCAATTATAATAGATCGAATAACATGTAATTAATTAATCATTAAATTAAATAGTAAACATACCTTTATGATTCTAGCCCGAACAAGAATCAATGCAATCTTCCGGAACCAAGAACCCTAATTAGGGTTTATAAGGATTATAAGAATTACCCCTTACCTTTTTGTAATTCAATCCAAGAATCAAACAATAATGTGTTTGAATCACGTTCTTGTACACACGTACTAATTCAAGAAAAAGTTTATGCAAGTAATAAACATAAAACTATTTTAGATCAATAAAATCGAAACCCTAAGGGTTTGATTTTTATGAAATCGACCAAGAAAGAAGAAGAGGAGAAAAACACCAAGATGTGTGTGTACAAGTTATGAGAAAAACCTACATCTTGGGTTTGCTTATATACTACACAATACTTGGAGCACAAGGCACATAAGGAGGTTAGAACCTTCCTTGGCCGATCGGTGTAGGACTCCCCTAGGGGATTCCGGAACCTTCTCTTGTTTCCATGTTTTGTCTAGTATTACTTTCCTAATCTTCGTTTAATAAATAATTAGTCATTAATCAATAATACTAATTATTATTATTTATTTTGTGTTTAATAATTAATTATAACATTTTATAAATAATTATTACTTTTTCTCTTCATACGTATTGTGTGCAATCCCGTGATCTCGAGTTCGATCCTAACATACGTCTACTAAAATAATGTCCATATTCTAACAGCTCCCACTTGGACATATTTTAATAGTGTAATCACATCGGTTAGCGTCTTGCAACACGCCGATGCCTCTAGTACGATCTCGAGCAAGGCTCCTGGAAAAACCTTTTAATGATTTCTCATTATTATTATCCTTTTGTTTCTAATACCACGTTAATAAGGATATGGATTAAAGTCATTCCTTAATTAACCATTCTGTTTCTCGTTGTTTATGATTGATCAAGATTACCAAATCTTCTGAACATATTCAGGGAAGATCTTGGGCACGGCCATGCAAACATCTTGACAACCCTACGAGGGGCCCAGCAGTATTAAACTCCAAAAATTAATTTGAAGGAACAAATTCTATCTTGACTACAAGCAAAACCCACAAACTTTGTAACACTTTTGAAAACAACCCTTATTACTACCAGTTACGTATAGCGTTAAGTTGTTCCACAAAAATGTACTACATTCATGACACTTATCTTGCATCTCAAGTCTGAGGATAACTTCTCATGATTTACTTAATGACAAGATCCATAAAGTAACATCATGTAGTTGGGATAAGTCCTATATTCGGTATCATTGAATATCATCTGAAATGGCATGACTACGCATCAATATACTTTAAGTATATTATACCAACCTTCAGATTTGTCTTAATTTAATAATATTCCCATATCATTAACTGACAACGGACAATTTAAAATAACATTTATTCATGGATTAAACATACAAATATAGGATACAATATATTATAAATTAAACATACCATGTATTTCAATTTATTATAATAATTGTTTAACATCCCTTATCCAAATACTAAATAGATCAATGCATGATAACTCTTGTTGATGTATTATGTCTCAAGCAATGACATTCATACTTTTGACAAGACATAAATCATCCAACTTTGATCTATCGGAATTTTAAGAATACCTATTTCAAGAATTCAACTATTGAAATTCTTATATGTGCATACTCAACTATTTTGACAATGCCATATTTCATAAAATGTGAGACATCCTTAACCACCAATTTATGATAATTAAACTTCCAAATATTTTAAAGTTTAAAGTATTCTTATTCGTTTAATGTATAATGCAACTATGCTTTTAGTAAGCATAACTAGTAATAGCCAAGGATGAAATCCTTACCATAACTAGCATTGAGTGTCATCTCAATTTCATTAACATCATTGTATGCAACAACAATATGTTATTAAAACTTCCCGTAAACATTAATATCTATTGTGTAATGTTTGATGCCCTTCAAACTTTAAAGTTTGTTAGCTATGACAATTTTCACAACCATTGAAAAATTGTTCATCTATAGAATTTGGAAGCTATTCCAGATTTTAGGATGTAATTCTATAATCAAACATATTCTTTTTAGAATATTACACAAGTTATCTAATAACTTTTTAATTAGATACTAATAATGCCAAATCATCTTGTAATCAAGTATGATACAACAAAACATGATATACATGAAAAATCTATGAGTCATACTTAGATTTTATTCATGTCATTCATATCCATTTAGACTTTCTAAATAGTATATCATGTTATATTAGATTCATTTACCGCACATGTTTCAACAATAAACATTCAATCCAAGGTTATATGTCTTATTACCTAAATCTTTCAAGTAAAGTTTCATTCCATAGTAAGACTTAACATTTAACTTATATGAATGTTACTTTTATATGTTCTTCAACATATATGATTTAAGAAATTAAACATAATACTCCCACTAGCTTTTAGGAATACTTAGAAATTATCTTATTTCAATTATAAATCAAAACATGAATTTAATAATTAAACATAAGAGTAATCTTCTAGATGCATGCATTTATCCATCTATGGATTCTTGCACTATGTACACTTCTAAAGATTTATTTGAATTCATAAACTCCTCTTGATTACTTATTGTCCTCGCTCAAGTAATCTTTCAAGAAAGAGTTTTGATATTCTATTGTCAATGACAATCATAATCTTTATATATTTAATGTGTTTATAATAGAATATTCAATCACAGTTAATTGCTTAAATGTGATTAATAATCTTGTCATAAAACATACATTAAATACGTATACAACATTGTCCATATGATTTTTATTCAAAGATTTAAACCACAATGGTTATCTAATCTTTGAAGAAACTCATCTTTATTTTCTAGTCTAACTATTAAGATAAATCAAATTTCAAAATTGATTATCTTTATGGACAGCATCTTAATCATTCATATCATGTATACTTTACCCAACTTCATATTTGGTAATGTATCATAATGATTATCAGGTTTACAATAATCCTGTAAATCATAGCCCTCAGCATATTAATCAAATATCTGAGATATATTGCTATTCTATGAATGATAATTCCATAATCTTGATATTTACTAGTGTATTTTAGAAGATTATGTATCTTGTAATTTTATCTTTTAAAGATCAAAACTCCCACTTGCTTTTAGCAATTTAAAGACTATCTTTAAATACTTAGCAAATAAAGAAACAATACAATGTTCTCTTTTGGGATATTACAAATACATATTGATAGTTCCTAACTTTACTTTGTTAATAACCTCTTCATAAGCAGTTAAACAAATTTAGAACTTCAATTTAAGACTTAATGTGATTCATCTCATTCATCACATTCCATCATATGATAATGTCTTATTAATCTTCTATGTTGGAGTTTTATTAAATATGTCCAAGTCATACTCAACATTCTAACCTTGATAACTTTTGGAAGAAAAGAAGTCATAGTTATCTTTAATCAAACAATATAACAAGAGTTTGATTTTCGTAACTGAACATACCATAAACATTTGGTATTTCATTAGTATTAATATTGTAAGACAATCTAACAATATTTAAGATAATCATATTCCTCTTGACTTGTCTATTTACCAACTAAGTCATTTTAATGGTATAATAGTATTTTCAAGCCAATTTCATGCTTTATAACACAAGTACTTTTTACAAAGTCACTTCATGTCCATGTCTTTACAAGAAAACATAAACTGTTATAATCCCACTATACGTTATAAGTCATTTAACAATTTAATAACTTCATGTATATGTCTTAATTAAAAAACACAACAAGATAACATCTTACTTTATTATAAGTCTTGTAACAATTAAAAGACTTTATGTTTATATCTTTACAATGAAACATAAACATGTTTAACTAAAGTAATTATGAACACCATCTTTTGGTTTCAATAGTAATTTCAAGTTAATATATTACTTCACAATAATGTAAACAACATTATTTATTCATTTATTTATGTCATTTCAAGAACACATAAATATTCAGATTGAAGCAGCATTAGATTACTTAATTAATTTATGTCATTCCATGAATTCATAAATCTATAAATTAAAGTAGTCTTGATATCATATTGACACATGTTCTAATAGATATCTAATTTAGAAACCGTGAATTCTCATAGTTCTATTACATCAGTTGATCTGCTAGTAATGGAAATATGAAATTCACCTTGTTGTTGCAATCTAGTTAAGTCTCACATAACATAAATTGTAACACCAAGTGTTTCTTGAATTAGCCTAGTATAATTCATATCAGAACATTATTCTAATTTAGAAACTGCAAATTCTCATAGTTCAATTACATCAGTTGATCTGCTAGTAATGAAATATGAAATTCACCTTGTTGTTGCAATCTAGTTAAGATCTCACATAACATAAATTGTAACACCAAGTGTTTCTAGAATTAATATTAGAACATTATTCTCTTACCATGTAGTCAAGAGAATCCATTAAATCATATCTTTATGAGTTGTTTCTTGCACACATTAAAGATAACATTTCTCCCACTTGTGCATGGAACAACCTCATATAGTTGATAAACAACATGCCATGCATTTGTCTATGTGTTCAATATGATTGTGTCATAGATTTTAGCATAACAAGTAGATGTAGAACAACAATGTCTAGTAAGGAAACGTACAAGACTATCCTTAAAAGTATGAGTGTCTACACTTGGAAAGTAATTATCTTTAGCTACCAAGATATCAAAGCTTGTAACTCCCACTGAATTAAAGATCATTACGATAATTTCTTATTCAGTAATAAGTACACAATACTCCCACTGAATTTGACAACATTGTAAATGTTTCATATCCAGTAAAAGAAAATAGTGTGCTTTTAACTTTCCTACACCTTTAAATGTCCATACGTAACAATTACTTATGCATTAAAAAGTGTATTCTACTACGTGAATGATGGACTATCCACCAAATGCTATTAACTTGAAAAATTGGGCATGCAATTTCTTCCTTAATAGGTCTACCATCCTACAATGTATGTAGCACCTTTAAAATAGTCAAAACAACTAGTTTGTCTTTTAAACATTTTGCAGTAATTAGTCTAGCTTCTATGTTTAATAACTCATAAAATGTCATACATAATTTTCTGTTAACCAAATATCATATTTGTTACTAAGAATTTGATCACCGAATGAGGATGATAAAATTCCTATGAAAAATGTATGCAGTTTTCTTAACCATTAAAAATTTGCTATGAGTTATATTAGAATTTAGACATATCTAATATTCCTATTATCCTTTCTCATTTATGAAAAGGAATAGGATTGTGTCTCACTCTTCCTTCATAGAAAGGAGACTTCTTTTGTCTTTCAAGTAAATATTTCTTAATCAAACATTTGTTTGAAAACAGAACGAGATCAATATACCAAAGCCCAAAATGCGTTTACGGTTTGAACGTTGCATTAATACATTAAAACGAATTACAAAATTCAATTTCAGTATTTTCGATAATTAGATCTTTAAGAAAATAAAATACCCATTGGTAAATATTCATATAAACCGTAGTATTTTCTTAAAGCTAAGATCCTAAATTGACATAGTACCATTACATCAGTTGATCTGCTAGTAATGATAGTATTCAACAAGGTAATTGTCGTACAATAATTGCCAATATCATATTGCAATTCCTAGATTTATGGGATTTACAATCACATAACATTTGTAATGTAAGCATGTTTGATCCCCATCTTAATGCCTTGAGTCCAAGTCTCACTTCCTACTCAATTTAAGTCGTCTAACTTAAAAACTGTAAACTCACAAATCCATCACATCAGTTGATCTGCTAGCAATGAATTTATGAAATTTACCTCTCCATTGCAATCTCGCCAAGTCTCACTATGACGTAAATTACAACTTCAAGTGTTCTTAATTAGATGGCATTCAACTTAATTTTATAAGGGTATTAAATTTTGACGTGTAATCAAAATAATGTATGAAGAAGCATGCATACAACTTCATAACATTGGTCTTACAAAACATTTTTATTACCAATTTGCTAAGAGTAAAATAACAAAGTTTTGATTGAGGTATCGGGTTCACCAATTAAAGAATAACCATCAATTATCGTCCACTATATCGTACTTTTGCATAAGCCCGAAAGCTTAGTGTTTCGGATAATCATTGTGGAATTGTGGATTATTCACCCTTAAGAAGACAATGTACATGTAATGGTTGTTCGGTAAGTCTAATTTACACACAAACGAGCGTTAAGACAGAATGTTGTCTATCTAAGGCCACAATTTAATGCGTTGCCATCCTTATACCCATCTTATAGTGTGTAAACTTCGGTCGAGCCTATTTAACCATTACGTACAAAAACATCAATCAACCAATTCTTGGAAATTTTAACTCTTAAAAACCAAAACAATTTCGCCATTATTTAGTCCGTATTATTTTTCTATTCAAAAAATTACCCTTTCGTTTAAATAAACATGTCTAACACAATAAATAAACAAAACAAGTAATATGCAATAAAAAATAAAACAACTAAATAAACACATATACATAATCATAACAATTAAATATGTATAAAACATGTAGCCACATGCAAATCTTATTCAAAAGTCCTATTAATAATCAAATCTAGGTGTATAACGTATTAATTCAATTAGGGCTTTCTTTTTCTTGGAAAAAGAGCCACATACATCGATAAATCGATTGCGTAAGCCAAAATTAAATAAATACCACATAGCACATAATTGATTACTTAATATTGGAGCCTTCCCCAATTCGACATCTATAAAAAAATTTACATGTTTCAATATAACTTAACCATTAATATATATAAACAATTTAAATATACACAATAAAAATCCATGCAAATATGCACTTTTTTCATGGATTTAGCTTAACAATTAACACATTGCACCAAGATCGCATAACAATTACATGACATCTTAGGGTTTCTAATTAGATTTTATAAAAAAATAAAAGCAAAACCCTAAAATCCCTTAGGTCATTCGACCCAAAAATTAGGGTTAGGGATAAAAACATAAACCTTAAAAAAACATGTAACTATACGAATCAAAATCCAATTTTTTTATGCGTTGCGATAATTAATTACACATTATAACGGCCCTAGATGCCACTGTTGGAATTATTATATCATGACCTTCATATAAATAAACCAAGTACATCAAAGTGAGCATGAGCGGAAGCAATTATAATAGATCGAATAACATGTAATTAATTAATCATTAAATTAAATAGTAAACATACCTTTATGATTCTAGCCCGAACAAGAATCAATGCAATCTTCCGGAACCAAGAACCCTAATTAGGGTTTATAAGGATTATAAGAATTACCCCTTACCTTTTTGTAATTCAATCCAAGAATCAAACAATAATGTGTTTGAATCACGTTCTTGTACACACGTACTAATTCAAGAAAAAGTTTATGCAAGTAATAAACACAAAACTATTTTAGATCAATAAAATCGAAACCCTAAGGGTTTGATTTTTATGAAATCGACCAAGAAAGAAGAAGAGGAGAAAAACACCAAGATGTGTGTGTACAAGTTATGAGAAAAACCTACATCTTGGGTTTGCTTATATACTACACAATACTTGGAGCACAAGGCACATAAGGAGGTTAGAACCTTCCTTGGCCGATCGGTGTAGGACTCCCCTAGGGGATTCCGGAACCTTCTCTTGTTTCCATGTTTTGTCTAGTATTACTTTCCTAATCTTCGTTTAATAAATAATTAGTCATTAATCAATAATACTAATTATTATTATTTATTTTGTGTTTAATAATTAATTATAACATTTTATAAATAATTATTACTTTTTCTCTTCATACGTATTGTGTGCAATCCCGTGATCTCGAGTTCGATCCTAATATACGTCTACTAAAATAATGTCCATATTCTAACAGGTAACTTGTAACATATTGTGGTTAGGGCACCGATCAATAGCTAGCTTATAACGTTCCCAAGCCTCAAAAAGAGACTCATCGGGACGTTGCCGGAAGTTGCTGATATCATTTCGTAACTTGGTAACCATGGAAGGTGGAAAATATTTTGCTAAAAACTTGGTTACCATTTCATCAAAGGTACGAATAGAATTCTTTGGGAGTCGGTCAAACCATGCAGTGGCATGATGAGTGAGAGAATAGGGGAAGAGATACAGCCAGAGGGCATCATCGGTGACACCATGCTGTTTCATGCTTTGGGTGACCGTAAGATATTTGTCAAGATGCTTGTTAGCATCGTCACTCGGTAATCCGTGAAATTGACACGAATTCTGGACTTGTTGGATCATGTGGTGCTTGAGGCCAAAGTCCATAGCCTCAATAGTGAGTGGTGCAATAGGCCCACCCCGCCCTTGCATGGTAGGCTGGCACAGCTCCTCCATCGTTCGGAGATCGGGAGCTGGCACATCCCTGGGAGGGTCAGGGGTGGTAATGGTGGTGGTGGCCTAGCGGCCATTTCGGTTTTTGGTTCTTCTGTATCAGAACGTAGCTCGAGTACGTTTTTCTGAAGTTTACGTTTTGTTTGTGACCGAGTGCGCATGAACTAAAAACAATTTTTCAAAACAAGATCGAGGCAAAACCACAGTGAACTTAAACCAATTATTACAAGTGAATGGCTTCTTTAAAAAAAGGTACACCACTCACAGGGATATAAAGGCAAGTTTTAATCTTAAGTTTGGGAACTTATTATGTCCACACCCCCAGTTGGTAGGTGTTCAGCCTTGGTTTGCGGTGGTAAGATTTTATGTATTTATTAATTTGAAAAACTGCTTTAGGCTTATGGGTGTGTGTGCAGAAAACTTGGGAAATATTTTTGGAACTGATTCGTTAACCGAAATTGTTCTTTTAAGATTACTCGAAGGCAGGCGGGAGGAAGTAAATAGGTTTCCTCTTCAGTTCGCAATTTAATGTCAGAACTTACCTTAAACCAACTGTTTCAGGTTGTAATCTTAAAGAAAACGAAGTAATTTAACTTCACAGTCTGTTTTGTTTTTGTTTTTTTTTTTTTTTTTTTTTTTTGGTGTTTTTAACACTTTAGGAAAAGTGTTAATGAACTTTTTGATATGATTATATTTTTACAAAAACTTTTTACAAATTTGTGTGAAATTTGTACAAGGAGGGTTTTGAAAAACCACTAAACTTAAAACGATTTTTAAAACACGCAACAACCTCCCCAGCAGCGGCGCCAAATTTTGATTGGTGTGAAAGCAGTCAGATATTATTGACCAAGGTCAATAAGTCAAAGACAGCCTCGTTCCAATTCTCCTGTGATAGTATAGTGTATCCCCGGGTCGTTAAAGTCCCAGCGAGATTGAAATGGTGCTATTTGAAATCGTTTAGGAATGAGTGGCACTGAGGACAGTAGCCCAGATGATATGGAATTGATTTTGCTACTGTTATTTTGGTATTTGTACACAGATATAATATTCACAAAATATATACAGATATATGCACAAATACACAATTAAGATTCACGCAATCAGACAGAAAAGTGGGATTTGAACAATTATAAACTACAGGGGGTGCTTTTGAAACTTTTGAAAACTTAAAATTAAAAGAAAATTGAAAATGAAAATGAAATTATAAAAATGATTAATTTACTATTTAAATATTATTTAATTAATTAAACTATTTAAAATGTAATTTAAATCTAATTTAAATTAACTAAATATTACAAGGATTACAAATTAAACTAAAAACTTGCAAAAACAATTTCTAAACTTAAATTTGAACTTGAAAAAAGTATAAAAAATAAAAATAAATATTTTTGTCTTTTTATGAGTTTTTTATTAATTAAAAACTATTTAACTTAATTAAACTAATTAAACTATTTTAAATTACAAATAATACTAAATTAACTTAGAAAATTATGAGAAAATTTATAAAATTATTTAACCATCACAGGAATCCTACAAAATTATAAAAAACTTCTAAAAATTATGTTTAAGGTTGTTCCACTAATTAATTACCTTTTAATTACTTTAAATCTAACTTAAATAATTAAAATAAGAAAAATGGAAAATGAACAGTAGAAACTAAAAATATATTTTCTAAAAGTCTTAACTAATTTATAAAACTTAGAAAAATTATAAAAACCTACTGTTGTTACTAAAAATTTAAGAAAACTAATTAATAACTAATATTACCTATTTAATTAATTAAACTAGTTTTAAATCTAATAAATAGTAAACAGATTAAAAAAAATCTAAGAAAATTATTTTAAATACTTAAAGGTACTAGAAAATTTATAAAATTATAAAAATAGAAAAATGCTTATAAATAAGCTAAAATAAAAAATGAAAAAGATAGTTTCTATTAAATAGAAGCTATCACTATTTTTATGTTTGCTTTTTTTGGAGTTTTTCTTTTAAACAGCTAAATATAAGATGAAAATAAGATAATTTTGTGAAACAACTTTTTACAAAGCTTAAAAATAAGCAGTATGCACCCCCTTTACTTAAGCAGTTGACTTTTGTTGACTGAGCAAGCAATTAAGCACAAATGACTATAGGTGGGGTCCACAATGGTAAAACTAGGTACAATTAAGCTAAACAAACTTAAATAAGCTGAAAACAACAAGCAATGATCACTGATAAGCTATTGGGAATGAAATAAGCACTTATGCAAACTGAAACTTAACTCAGAAATGGGACAGACTTTGGGATGGATTCCAGGTGGGGTCCACTTGTTCCTAGGTCAAACCAAGGGTCAAACCTTGATCCCTGGTAGGAGGGGGGTTGACAAAACCAAAAATGGGGCAATGGGTCCCACTGAGGTGGGCTGCAGCCACCACCAAAGATGGTGGTATGGTGGTGGTATACTGGTGCAGGGGAGATCTTCTTCCCTGCAGGTGTGTTCCAAGGCTTGTCGGGTCTACAATAAATTTCACAAAATTCAAACAAAGGTGGGAATCAAAAGACCTACTGATGAATACTACACTCAACAAATTTCAAGTCCTAACTCATTCCACAAAATTCAAGAAAAATCCCACAAGTTTTGTAAAAATCTGATGAGCTACTTTTAACTTTCCAAGTTTTTAAAGAACTTTGACTATGGTGAACTTTAGATCTAATCTACTTCTTTGTTATGAAGTATCTAACTGTAATGAAGCTAAATCAAGATCACTTAAACACTTTTATAAGGAATTGAGAGGTTAAGGTGCTCAAAACTTACACAGTTAACTGTGTAAGGGATTTTTTCTCTTGATTTTGACTTTTTTGTATTACAAGTATCGGTTTTTATGCTCCTCAAGTCTAATAATACCTAATGCACACTAAGGAAACAGAAATCAAGACCAAATGGCAATTGAATACCACAATAATCCAATGAACCAAACACCCCTATAACAATGACTGATTTAGGTTTTTCAAATCAATTAGGTGCTAGGGTTCATGAACTTGATTCACAGCTACTATTTATGGTTAATTAAACTTATCTAAGCACTTAAAGACAGAACACAACTACAAATACACAAGTTTAACACTTAAACTAGTTTGACAGTCAAATCTAAGATTTTAAGTAACTATATATTCTAACAAACAAGTTATGAATATTAAGTTAAAAATCACCTGAACAACAATCAAATAGCACAAGCAAACACAGAATGGCAATAAACAAGCAAGCAATCAGAAGCTAAGATTTTTAGGGGAAAATCAAATTGAGCAAATGCTTACTAACCACTCCTAGCATGAACAAAGAGTTTTCCACAGATGCCTATCTTTAGATAGGCCAAATCCAATTCCAAGCTTGCCCTTCAACACTTCTCAAAACCTGAAAACACTTCAAAACAAACACAGTTTGACTAAGGTTGACTTTTTTCATATTTTTGATTTTTTCTATTAATACTGAGTTTTAGGGTCTCTAAAAGCTTCAACAAGCTTAAGGGAACTTAAGTGATCCTATCTCAGTCCATAATCATTGATACAAGAGACAATTAGGCTTAATGAGAAATTCATAAATTCAGAAAATGGCAATGACAAAGAACAGAACTGAAAACTTGATTATTATAACTTGAAAAGGTTTAAAATACAACAAGAGACTGCTACAATGCTTGAATTAAGAAAGTTACAACTGAATTTGAAAACTTAATTAAATTCGACACTAAATTTAACTTAATAAAACTACACACTTCATTCCTTGCTTTCTTCTGCCTTTTATAGATGCCCATTAGGGTTTTCTTGAGCCTCTGATCATTTCCCATCAAATATCTGAACCGTTGGATCACTATAAGCCAATCTCAGCCTTTGAAATTTTTTCGCGCCAAAAATAATGGGAACAATTGGGACTGTTTAGCGTGTAGGGGGGAGCATTAATTGTGGGTTGTCTAGTTGGGTGAGGGTGGTGGGTTTGTGATGATGCATTAAATGCAAGTGGGGGGTGGTGGAGTTTGGCAGGCAAGTGGGTGTGGGGGAGGCTGGGAGAGGGACGGGATGGGGGTTTGACTCGGTTTGACCGAGGTCAAAGTTTGACCCCGGTGTTATTATTTTGGGTGGTATGGGCTTGTGGTGTTTTGGGCCTAAAGAAGGAATGGACTAGGTATGGTGTGGACTGGACTATGGTTTTGGCTTATGAATAATAATAAGGGATCCGGTTTGGTTTAAGTTATCACAAGGACTAATTTTGTAATTTATCGAAAGTTGAGGGGTAAAACTTGGCACTCTTCCAAAGTGTTCACAAGGGTGTGTTTTGCCAAGTTATGAATAGTATGAGACCCTGGAATGATTTTTCCATTTAATTTTCACCAGGGACTAAAACTGCCAAACTTTCAAACTTCAGGGACCAATTGTGTAATTTCATCAAACTTTTCCACCAAGGACCAATCCTGCCATAAAAGATGAGTGCAAGTACAAAATTTGTTTTTCTCAAAGTTTTTAATATCCCAGGGACCATTTTTGACAATTTTCAAAGTTCAGGGACTAAATTTGACATTTTGTGAAAGTTTGCACCAAAGGACCAAATGTGTAACTTTTTGATTTAAAAGGACCTTTGGTGACTTTTTCAAGTTTTTAGAACAGCCAGGGACTAGATTTGACAACTTTTGAAAGATGAGGGACTGGAACTGCCAATTTTGCAAACTTTGTGCGTTTTTCATCTGTTTTTCATATTTTTGCATTTGAAACATGTAAAACACTTTCCTGTGATATTTTCACTATTTTGATTCAATATTGAGTGTTTTTAGATGTTTAGGCAGCTCAAAAAAGGTAAAAATGATGAGTATTTACACACTCATCACGCATTAGGATCACCCTTGTGTTAAACCCGTATAATAATTACTTGACCATTTAAGTCATATTACTTGACTAGTAAAGTCAATTAATTTTTCCACACCTTAGCGTTGTACTCATTTTTAGTACACGAAACCCCTAGTACACTACTCCGAGCCTATCTTTTCGTTTCTAACTTTAAGCATCTTACTTAAAGGAAGAATTTTTTACAACCCACCCAAATGTGCAACCAAATCACCTTAGCCTTCCATGTGTTCACTTATCTTTAGTGCATTGTTGTTATTTGTTTAAACCCTTAGTTAATTATCTAATTGATTACATGGTTGCTAAGTCGAGTCATATCTTGTACATATTGTTTTGGGACTATTGGGACTCATGGGTAAAGTACTATTGTTATGGAGTAATGGGGAAGAACATCATTTATTACCCCCATATGTGAGTTAATCTTAAAAAGTACTCCAAGTGTTTTGATTATCTTGATTCGAGTCATTAGATTAGTTTATTGTAAAGTATGTAAAAATTCAAGTGTAAGGGGAATGTACATTCCCTATGATGTATTATTTTGGATGGTAGGGTAAGAGTGTATGCAAAAGAAAAATAATAATAATCGAAAATCCAAGAAAAAGAAAAAAAAATAGAAAAAAAGAGAAAAGAGAAAAACATACGGACTACCATCCCGTTTCATTCTATGTTTGTTTTATGTTTTTCTTATTTTTGATTTATTAGCTTAAGTCGAGTGGAGTCTTGGCTTAGCAACGCCATATTTTACATGTAATTAACCAAGATAATTAACTCGCCACCAGTAAATATTGCCTTTATCCAACAAAACTGTGTTTTCCATATCCCTACACCTAATGTTATAACCCTTTAAAAGACATCTTTGATAGTTTATCCTAGGTGCTTATGCCAAGTGGTGGAGGTTTGATCCTTTCTCAAGCCTATGGTAATCTACTTTGCTATGACAGGTAGTGAAAGATGTTTTCCATTTCCTTATTGTGATATATACTTTATTACACCCGAAAGATGTAAGTATCTAAACACTATTTGTGAGGTGCTAGTGTATGACCTCCTTGCTTGCTTTTGGTTTTTAGTAGAACGATTATTTGTTGTAATTACTTTTATATTAGTGTTAAATGACCCCCAAAGCGCATTTGCTTGAGGACAAGCAAATCTCAAGTGTAAGGGTATTTGATGAGGCAAAAAGTGTACCGCTTTTAAGGGGTCATTTAAGCCCGAATTCGAGATTATTTGATCAAATATTGCTCTAAATCATTCCTTTTGTCATTTTAGGTACTTTTGGAGAGAAATCTGGAAAAGGAAGCATTTTGGACATTTTTGGAGCATAAAAGTTAAGAAAAAGGCAAAGTCTCCATTTTCCTTGCTGGGAACAGTAGCTAACGGCGTCAAGTCTCTACACATGACGGCGTCAAGAGTTACAAAAGAGGTGGATATAGAACTTATAACGTGACGGCCCAGAAAGTTTGCAAGCTTATGGCCTGACGGCATCACCAAGGCCGTCAGGGTCCAATTACTAGTGACGGCCCAGAGCATTTCTCCACATGACGGCGTCACAAATAGATCTAGGCAATACGATTTTATCATGGCGGCGAGTTGACGGCGTCACGAGCTAATACATGACGTCGTCACGATGTATAATCTATATATAGTTTTCCAAATTTCATTCATAAGTGTGCAACTTTGAGGGAAAAAACCCTAGTCCAAATTTTATCAGCTTTTCAAGGGTTCCAACCCCTTGATTCTTTCATGTTTAATTGAAGATAAGTATTCATCCAAATCATTCAATATGTCTATGTGTTGTTTGATTATATCTTACACTTGTCTTCTATTTAACATGCTAGGCTAGATCCATTTTTGTTTGCTTAGATGTAGTGAAACCTAGATGTTAATTATGGGTTGATTGTTTGTTTATAATTGTTACGGATGATTGTATTCGATGTTAGGCTTAAGAAAACTGGCAGACTTCCATTGGTAACTTCCTTGAACGTCTTAAGAAATATGATCGGAGGTGTACTACGATTTTTGGTTGCATTTAATGCGTAAGAGAATTCTAATGATCCCATGTTAGGAGCTTCTAACGACTCGACATAGGAGTGAAGTAGGATCTTATAGAGTTAGGGAATATTGTACACGGCCCTACGACTAGTATTAAGGAATATGACCCGTCATCCATGCAATTGTATCAAGCTAATCAACCTGTAAAAGATATCTAGGGAGTAATGAAATCTAAGTAAACACAACTTTCCTCATCATTGTTTCCACCATATTATTATAATAGTTTCATTTTCATTTTTGTTATTTTATTTTTATTGCATTAGTAGTTAATTGAGTTACTTGGCTAGTAACTAATTCCGCCCACTCCTTTAATACCCGAGATTTTAATTGCTTTTCGTAAAATATAAAAATACAAAAAGAATCATCCCTCACCTCTAGATCTAGTTTAGTAGGCTTTCTAATCCTAGCGACACTATTCCTGAGTTGAACAATCAATCCCCCGGTACTTGTCACTATACTATCCTACAACGATCAGGTACACTGCCTGGTGGGGGTTGTAAGCTTCTCAAGATCCCTTGAGAGGTAAAACCTGTTGCGAGGGCGCAATTCCCATGTAACATTAGACCCGTTTCCCGAGTACTTGGACCCCACCCTAGATGAATGATGAGGCAAAAAATGAACCACTTTTAGGGGGTCATTTAAGCCCGGAATTGAATTTATTTGATCAAATATTGCCCTAAATCGTTCCTTTTGTGATTTTAGGTACTTTGGGAGTGAATTCTGGAAAAGGAAGCAATTCGGACGTTTTTGGAGCATAAAAGTGAAGAAAATGGCAAAGACTTAATTTTCCATGCTGAGAACAGTACCTGACGGCGTCAAGAAGACAACCATGACGGCGTCAAAAGTAAAATCCATGACGACCCAGTGAAAACCTGAAGGCGTCACAAGAAGAGCGTCAAGACTATTTTTGGTGACGGCCTGCATAAGGAATATACATGACGGCGTCAGACCCAGATCTAGGCAGTCCGAGAAACTATTTGGCGGCGAGATGACGGCGTCAGAATTTTGTTCTTGACGCCGTCACCTATCAGAATCTATATATAGTTTTCTATTTTTCATTCATTAAAGAGGAACTTGTGTGGAGAATACTAGGGCCGAACTTTGTAAACCCTAGGTCGTATTTTATAGTATTTTCAAGGGTTTTCACCCCTTGAATCCTTTCATGTTCAATTGAGATAAGTCTTCTTTCAATTCAATCAATATGTCTATGTGTTGTTTGAATATATCTTATGCTTGTCTTGATTTCAACATGCTAGGCTAGATCTATCTTGTGTTTTCTTAGATGTAATGAAACCTAGATGTTAATTATGTGTTGATTACTTGTTTATAGTTGTATTGGATGAATGATTTCAATGTTCGGCTTAAGAAAACAGGCAGATCTCCATTGTGTAACATGCTTGAACGTCTTAGGAAACATGAACCGATGTGTACTAGGTTTTATTGGTTGTATTTAATGCAGGAGCAAATTCTAGTGGTCCCATGTTAGGAGCTTCTTAGCCGGCTCGACATAGGAGTGAAGTAGGCGCTCATAGGACTGGGGAAGTAAGTACGCCACCCCATGAATGGTATTAAGGAATACAATCCATCATCCATGCAACTATAACAAGTATTTAACATGTAAAAGATATCTAGGGAGTAGTGAAATCTAAGTAAACACAATTCTCCCATATATTGCTCACAACTCTAGTATAATTTAGTTTATTTTCATTTCTAGCAGTTTATTTTGATTGCATCTTTAGTTATTGGGTTAGTTGACTAGCAACTAATTCCGCCCAACTCCTTCAAACCCGAGATTTTTACCTGCTTTCATAAAAATATAAAAATACAAAAAGAATCATCCCTCATCTCTAGACCTAGTCTTTAGGTTTTCTAATCCTAGCGACACTATTCCTAGCTGAACGATCAATCCCCCGGTACTTGTCATTATACTTTACTACATTGATCAGGTACACTGCCTGGTGGGGTTGTAAGCTTCTCGAGATCCCTCGAGAGGTAAAGCCTGGTGCAATTCCCACGCTACCAAGTTTTTGGCGCCGCAGCCCGGGGAATAGTTATTGTCTAGGTTAGAATTTCTTTTTATTAGGTCTACTTGCTAGATTCCTTTCTAGTAAGATTTTATTTTTATTTTTTAGGTTCTCTTTAGTCTATCTTTTTCTTTGTGCCCTTTGTTTGTAAAACCTTTTTATTTTGTCTTCATGGCGGATAAGATTCCATTTATATCATTAACAATAGAGGAACAATTAGTTTACTCGGATAGATTTGCTTCCTGTTGTTCTAATGAATTTTTAAGTGATCTTAGCTATATACAAGAGGAGATGGGTGTAAAGTTTGATAGGTTTGATGAATTATATGCATGTGTGATTTCTATTAGACGATCATTATCAGGATCAATTCCTTTTAGTAAGACCCTTTGGAAAAATTTTGAGGAAAGCCTCCTAACCGTGAACCATGAGTTCAATGAATTGATGGGTTTGTATACATCACAACTTTAGGAAATAATTAAGGAGGATTTAGCCGAACATGATCATATTGAGCAAAAAGATGAATACTTTAGGCAAATTGAACATTGTAATCAAGTTATTGAGGAAGGTTCTTATGAATCAGACTTAGAACTTGAAATGGCTAGAGAAGGATTTGAAATACTTAGGAACATGTTTAGGTTAGATTCTACTAAAATACGTGATAAAGATATAGGTGATGTTGAGATAAGGAAGGATGAGGTAAATAACACAAACCTACAAAGTACCCCACAACTCCCACCATCACTTGAGGAATATACACCACCCGTGACTTACCCGGAAGAAGTAGAAGAGACTATAGGAGCCCCAATAGAGGTAGAACCCTTGTACCAAACACCACTAGAGGATATAGGTTTGAATACTTTTAGTGATGACCTTTCTTTTAGTTCCAAGGAAGTTCCTAGTTTTGATGAACTGGAGCCTCAACCAAAACCATTACCTAATCTTACATCGTTAGATGTGAATTTAGGAATTGAAATAGGTCCCGATCCACCCATCAAACCATATAGTACGGGTACTTTTACGATGAAGGTAGTAGACTCTAAACCATGTGGAATGGAAGCCAATATACGAGTGAACCATGACCTTACATACTTACATCACCCATTCATGATTGATCATAAGAAACATTATGGGTTTAAACCAGGTTTATTAGGTCAAGATGGATTCCCAACTAGGAGTCTCTCAAAGTTGATAGAAGATGATCCCTTTTTAGGAGAAAACTTCAACTCACCCATTGACCAAAGTGAACTAGGTAAGGTTATAATGATAGGAGCACACCCCTTTGAGCATATAATTCATCCACCACTCTTTTCTTACGTGGCATATTTCCACCCTAAGGGTGTGTATCGCTACTTCCACCCGCACTTAATTCAAAGTGTACGGAAAACCTCCCCTATTTCCGTTAAATAAGGGTAGAGTCAGGCTCGTGACTCGAACAAAAACAAGCGCTTATTGGGAGGCAACCCAAGCTTTATTTATTTATTTGTTTGTTTGTTTGTTTATTTGATTTTATTTGTTTCTGTATTCATGTTTTATTTTTGTTGTTTGTGGCTCATGTTTCAAAGTAAATTGTAAAAATACTTTATTTTGTTGTTTGGCTTAGTCTTAACTTCATCCAAAGGTATTTCGCAAAAGATAAGTGTAAGGGGAAACCCCAAATATGTTTTTAAGAAACAAACTCGATCATGAATCTCCACAATATTAAGTGAACATGTATATTCGTATTTGTTAGAGTCAAACGCTTGTATCGAGTCATAATGATGTTTTGCAGGATTTTCCAGGAAGTAGGACGAAGTTTTTCCAGAAATTTTCCGAAAACTTAACATAAGAATTTCTGCAGGTCACTTCTGACGGCGTCACGAGTTTACTCTTGATGGCGTCACGTGTAAAAATCTAGAAATTTTACCAGTTTTGTTTTTCTAATGGAGTCTTAAAGTTTTTGTTGAATTATTAGTTTTATAATCTCTAGGAAATCTGCAAACATCATTCCACAAGCATTATATCTTATTTTGTTTTCTAGGATTTATTAGTATATGTAGATTGCCGCCGATTTTATGCGAGATTGCCTTGTCTGTTTTTCAGGTTTTACAGGTTATGTATGACAAGAAGATGATTTATATTCTGGAAGGGAAGCTTTGATTGTTCATTTTCTTGGAGGAAGATCTAACCTGGCCACCTTATTATCCATACCGAGCGAATCAGGGGAGTATTTGATTTCATTCGTTTTACTTATTTCACTTTTACATTCTTTACTTGAACATTGGGGACAATGTTCATCCTAAGTGTAAGGGGAGGGTAAAATGATGATACCTTATAGATACACTTTCGCTTGAGTTTGTTTGTTTGATAGTAGATGTGTAATAAAACTATGAGAAATACTTGTTAGTGCAATTTTAGCGCCAAATTTAAAATTTTTTACAACATTTAGGAGTGAAACTTTAGCCATAGCAAGCGTCTCATGGATAGGAGATTGTATGACTAGCACAAAACCGTACTATTCAGAAAAATTTTCCACCCAAATATGTGAGGTTCGCCTTTAGATTTGATAGGAAAAGCATTTATTATTAGTGCTTATGAGTGTACCGGTAGCATTTAGATTCTAGAACTTGCGTTAGTGATGCATCCCGAGACCGCTAGTGAGACTACACTCGTGTAGTAGGATTTACTACATGATAAGAGGCATTAGGATCACCCTTGTGTTAAACCCGTATCATAATTACTTGACCATTTAAGTCATATTACTTGGCTAGTTAAGTCAACTAATTTTTCCCACACCTTAGCGTTTTACTCATTTTTAGTACATGAAACCCATACTACACCCCTCCGAGCCTATCTTTTCGTTTCTAACTTTAAGCATTTTACTTAAAGGATGAATTTGTTACACCCCACTTAAATGTACACCCAAATCGCCTTAGCCTTCCGTGTATGCACTCATCTTTAGTGCATTATTGTTATTTGTTAAACCCTAAGTTAATAATCTAATTGATTACATGGTTGCTAAGCCGAGTCATATCCTTGTACATATTGTTTTGGGACGATTGGGACTCATGGGTAACGTACTGATGTTATGGAGTAATGGGGAAGAACATCATATATTACCCCCATATGTACGTTAATCTTAAAAGTACTCCAAATGTTTTGATTATCTTAATTCGAGTCATTAGATTAGTTTATTGTAAAAGTATATAAAAATTCAAGTGTAAGGGGAATGTTCATCCCCTATGATGTATTATTTTGGATGGTAGGGTAAGAGTGTATGCAAAAAAAAAAAAAAAAAAAAAAAAAAAAAAAAAAAAAAAAAAAAAAAAATTGAAAAAATAAAGAAAAAGAATAAAAATAGAAAAAGAAAAGAGAAAAAAAAACATACGGACTACCTTCTCGTTTCATTCTATGTTTTATGTTTTATGTTTTTGTTATTTTTCATTTATTAGCTTAAGTCGAGTCTAGTCTTGGCTTAGCAACGCCATATTTTACATGTAATTAACCAAGATTGTTAACTCGCCACCAGTAAAGACTGCCTATATCCAACAAAACCGTGTATTCCATATCCCTACACCTAACGTTACAACCCTTTAAAAAGACCTCTTTGATAGTTTATCCTATGTGCTTACGCCATGTGGTGGAGGTTTGATCCTTTCCCAAGCCTATGGTAATCTATTTTGCTATGACAGGTAGTGAGAGATATTTTCCGTTTCCATAATGTGATATTACTTTATTACACCCGATAGATGTGAGTATCTAAACACTATTTGTGAGGTGCTTGTGTATGACCTTCGTGCTTGTCTTTGGTCTTTAGTGGAACGATTATTTGTTGTAATTACTTTTATATTAGTGTTAAATGACCCCTAACTTATATTTTGATTAGAATAAAAGCGCATTTGCTTGAGGACAAGCAAATCTCAAGTGTAAGGGTATATTATGAGGCGAAAAATGAACCACTTTTAGGGGGTCATTTAAGCCCGGAATTGAATTTATTTGATCAAATATTGCCCTAAATCATTCCTTTTGTGATTTTAGGTACTTTAGGAGTGAATTCTGGAAAAGGAAGCAATTCGGACGTTTTTGGAGCATAAAAGTGAAGAAAACGGCAAAGACTTAATTTTCCATGCTGAGAACAGTACCTGACGGCGTCAAGAAGACAACCATGACGGCGTCAAGAGTAAAATCCATGACGACCCTGTGAAAACCTGAAGGCGTCACAAGAAGGGCGTCAAGACTATTTTTGGTGACGGCCTGCATAAGGAGTATACATGACGGCGTCCGACCCAGATCTAGGCAGTCCGAGAAACTATTTGGCGGCGAGATGACGGCATCAGACTTTTGTTCTTGACGCCGTCACCTATCATAATCTATATATAGTTTTCTATTTTTCATTCATTAAAGAGGAACTTGTGTGGAGAATACTAGGGCCGAACTTTGTAAACCCTAGGTCGTATTTTACAGTATTTTCAAGGGTTTTCACCCCTTGAATCCTTTCATGTTCAATTGAGACAAGTCTTCTTTCAATTCAATCAATATGTCTATGTGTTGTTTGAATATATCTTATGCTTGTCTTGATTTCAATATGCTAGGCTAGATCTATCTTGTGTTTGCTTAGATGTAATGAAACCTAGATGTTAATTATGTGTTGATTACTTGTTTATAGTTGTATTGGATGAATGATTTCAATGTTAGGCTTAAGAAAACTGGCAGATCTCCATTGTGTAACATGCTTGAACGTCTTAGGAAACATGAACCGATGTGTACTAAGTTTTATTGGTTGTATTTAATGCATGAGCAAATTCTAGTGATCCCATGTTAGGAGCTTCTTAGCCAGCTCGACATAGGAGTGAAGTAGGCGCTCATAGGATTGGGGAAGTAAGTACGCCACCCCATGAATGGTATTAAGGAATACAATCCGTTATCCACGCAACTATAACAAGTATTTAACATGTAAAAGATATCTAGGGAATAGTGAAATCTAAGTAAACACAATTCTCCCATATATTACTCACAACTCTAGTATAATTTAGTTTATTTTCATTTCTAGCATTTTATTTTGATTGCATCTTTAGTTATTGGGTTAGTTAACTAGCAACTAATTCCACCCAACTCCTTCAAACCCGAGATTTTTACATGCTTTCATAAAAATATAAAAATACGAAAAGAATCATCCCTCATCTCTAGACCTAGTCTTTAGTTTTTCTAATCCTAGCGACACTATTCCTAGCTGAACGATCAATCCCCCGGTACTTGTCATTATGCTATACTACATCGATCAGGTACACTGCCTGGTGGGGGTTGTAAGCTTCTCGAGATCCCTCGAGAGGTAAAGCCTGGTGCAATTCCCACGCTACCAATGAAATGGACTAAGGGCCTTACATGATTGGTTAGTCAACGAATGTTGCTTAATGGTCAACCCGATAGTCAATCTTGTTGTCGAAGAATGTGTTATAAGGTTATGAAAGTTTTGTATGGCAGAATTAGAATGGGAATAGACTTCATAGGCTTAACTTGTCATATGCTCATTGTGTTATAAGTTAGTTGTGGCTAAATAAGAAGGAATGAGACTTGAAAGGCCAATCTTGCCAAATGGCCAAACTTGTCATCTAGCTTAATATATCCAGGATTCACTAGACTTTTCCTCCATTATTAGATAGAGGTGGAGGTCAGGTTTTGGTGAAAGAAAGTTTAACTAGGGCATATGACCAGAATATGGCCATATGGTATTTTCTTCATATGGCCATATGGTTGTATCAGATTTTAGTAAAGGGTCATATGGCCAACATATGGCCATATTAAATTTTGGCATATGGGCATATGTTTCTGTCAGTGTATAAATGGAATATTTTCCGGATTTTGTCGATTTTAGAAAAATCATATCTTTTAAACCGTAATTCGTCACGGGTCGTGCCACCCGGTGTTTCGATGATAATTAAGTCTAGTTTCATTTAAAAATGCTTTAAAGGTCTGAAATTTTATATATTTTTGGTAATGGTTAAAAGAGTAACGAAGGGTCCGTTAAAGTGAAGTCGTTTCCGCGTTAAAGTTTTAATTTTTTGTCAAAGCAGGCACGGGGTGTAACAAATTGGTATCAGAGCTTCGGTTTAAAAAAAAGTGAATTAGGTTTCCACTATAGGTTGCCTAGTCTTAAACCACTAGTAGATATGTTGGATGTAAGTGTTAGTAATGCGGAAAGTAAACGTTAAGTATGAGATGGATTATATTTTATGATATATGAGCTTAATGATGATAAGTGATGGATGCGTGTATAGTGTTGATGAGTATGAGGTTCAAGTACATGGAGGACTTGAAGTGTTTAAATGATTAGTTGGCTGTGCACCTCGGTTGGTTCCGACGATTGTATTGCGATTATGAGAATAGATTATAGATTTATGGTAATGGAATGCGTGTAGAAATGCTAAGTGGTATTATAGACGGGTTAATAAATGAATCAAAAGTTGTATGATGCCTTAGTTATAAGGTAGACTAGTGCTTGCGGCTAGTTAGAATGTTGATGTTTAAACATAGTTTGATTGTGCAATGTGATGTGTGAGCCATAGACTATATGATTTGATTATGTTTATAGATGTTTTCACACTTGTTGGATAAGTGTTAAGTGTTGTTGTTTATGTGATGTTAAGTCTATGATAGTAGTTTATTATGTGTCTAAGTTTTATGTGGTATGTTTGAGAGCATGAGGTATAGAAGTATATGAGTTGAGATAGATGCATTGGAATGCATATTATGTAAGACTTAATCGATATGCGCGAGTAATGCTTATTTAGCGAATATGATTGATGGTAGAAGTTGCCTGAAGCACGGTTTAAGTCTAACATAATTTAGAATTTCCATATACATGTGATGACCTAGTCGTGGTGGGAAAAGTTAAAAAGAACACATTGATATGTGAGATAAGATAAGTATGAAAAGTGTTTGATGAAACGTAAATGTTTAGAAAGCTTGAGATGAAGTAAAAAATGATTAGTAAAGCATGATCTTACACGCTTAATTAAAATGATAAAGTTAAAGTGTATAGTTAAAATGTGAAGAGATCATGCTATATATAAAACATGATAAGTAAAATGTGTTAATAAGTCATAAGTAATATGAAGCACGCTAGAGAGAATTGTAAAACATGAATCGAATCATGTTAAGATAGTGAAATATCTAAGTTGATAAGATGTACAACTTATGAGCATGAAAGAATTGAGTAGGCCAATGTGATGATGGCATATAGTGAAAGTGTGAGTCAACTTGGGGTTGATGGATAAATGATAGATTGCATTGTGGAATGCAAGTATAGTAAAATTAACAAGTGTTATACAGATATTTGTTTAGATGAAAGTAAACATGGTAGCGAATGTTGAAATTGCTTAAGGCAATGAGAAATGTTGAAATGATAATGTGTACTTAATGATAAAAGTACATGAAAGATAAAACGAGTAAAGATGTTAAAGTAAGCATAGCTTGGATCCAATGCTCTAGTTTTGGCATCCTTCGGGATTGCCTAGCTTGCCTTTTTTGGCATGGTTGTTAGCTTGCCTTCACAGGCATGGTTTGCCTATATCCTTGGCATGTATGGAAGTATCCTTCAGGATAGCTTAGCTTGCCTTTCATGGCATGGTTGTATAGCTTGCCTTATGGCATGGATATGATGGTATCCTTCTGGATGGCCTAGATTGCCGCGAGGGCATGGATATGATGGCATCCTTCGGGATGGCCCAGCTTGCCGCGAGGGCATGGATATTACGGTATCCTTCGGGATAGCCAGCTTGTCTTTATGACATGGATGGAAAGTTAGAGAGATTGGATCCAAGGCTAGAAAAGATGGAAAGTAATATATGTATGATTGTTGTGTCGGAGTTGCGTAAGTAGGATGATTTATAATCTCCTTATTTAAATGGATTGGGACACCTTTTCATTTAAATAAAGAAATTGTAAATCACCGAACCATAAGTTTATAATTCCTTACTTATATAGATTGGGACTGATGCGTAGGGATTGCACCAGGCTTTACCTCTCAAGGGATCTTGAGAAGCTTACAACCCCCACCAGGCAGTGTACTTGATCGATGTAGTATAGTATAATGATAAGTACCGGGGGATTGATCGTTCAGCTAGGAATAGTGTCGCTAGGATTAGAAAACCAAAAGACTAGGTCTAGAGATGAGGGATGATTCTTTTTTTATTTTTATATTTTTATAAAAGCAATTAAAAATCTCAGTTTTGAAGGAGTTGGGTGGAATTAGTTGCTAGTCAATTAACCCAATAACTAAGATGCAATCAAAATAAAATACTAAAAATGAAAATAAACTAAATTAAACTAGTGGTGTGAGCAATATATGGGAGAATTGTGTTTACTTAGGTTTCACTACTCCCTAGATATCTTTTACAGGTTAATTACTTGTTACAGTTGCGTGGATGACAGATTGTATTCCTTAATACCATTCATGGGGTGGCGTACTTACTT
Organism: Artemisia argyi; assembly: GCA_030686995.1. Classification (NCBI taxonomy): domain Eukaryota; kingdom Viridiplantae; phylum Streptophyta; class Magnoliopsida; order Asterales; family Asteraceae; genus Artemisia; species Artemisia argyi. The sequence goes on along the minus strand of CM060701.1, from coordinate 171,495,581 downwards.
CCCTAATCCTATAAGCGCCTACTTCACTCCTATGTCGAGCCGGCTAAGAAGCTCCTAACATGGGATCACTAGAATTTGCTCATGCATTAAATACAACCAATAAAACCTAGTACACATCGGTTCATGTTTCTTAAGACGTTCAAGCACGTTACACAATGGAGATCTGCCAGTTTTCTTAAGCCTAACATTGAAATCATTCATCCATTACAACTATAAACAAGTAATCAACATATAATTAACATCTAGGTTTCATTACATCTAAGCAAACACATGAAAGATCTAGCCTAGCATGTTGAAATCAAGACAAGCATAAGATATATTCAAACAACATATAGACATATTGAATGAATTGAAAGAGGACTTATCTTAATTGAACATGAAAGGTTTCAAGGGGTAAAAACCCTTGATAATACTGTAAAAAACGACCTAGGGTTTATTAGGTTCGACCCTAGCATTCTCCACACAAGTTCCTCTTTTAATGAATGAAAAATAGAAAAGTATATATAGATTTTGTGAGGTGACGGCATCAAGAACAAATGTCTGACGCCGTCATCTCACCGCCAAATAAATTCTCGGACTGCCTAGATCTGGGTTTGACGCCGTCACGTGTACTCCTTTTGCAGGCCGTCACAAAAATTACTCTTGACGCCCTTCTCTTGACGCCTTCAGGTTTTCTCTGGGTCATCATGGATTTTACTCCTGACGCCGAATTTTCCTCTTGACGCCGTCAGGTACTGTTCTCAGCATGGAAAATTAAGTCTTTGCCATTTTCTTCACTTTTATGCTCCAAAAACGTCCAAAATGCTTCCTTTTCCAGAATTCACTCCCAAAGTACCTAAAATCACAAAAGGAACGATTTAGGACAATATTTGATCAAATAAATTCAATTCCGGGCTTAAATGACCCCCTAAAAATGGTTCATTTTTCGCCTCATCTATTATAAAATCGATCTCATAAGTGAAATTTCCCATAATCACATGCAATCCTTTCACTCTTCCTACAAAATTACTTATCAAATTCTTATTGGGCATCATCCTATAACCAAGTTGTTTCTTCATTACCCAATTGTAATAAGTCCTAGTCATGATGTTTATAGGAGATCTAAGATCGATATAAGCTTTCCATATATGCATATGCCCGATGTTGCATGGTATGTTGATGTTAGAGGGGTCTCCCATTTTGATAAGGGGTGTGCCAAGGATATATGGTGTCTCGGGGCCATAGAATAAATCCTTATGATATTCCCGTTCTTCCTTGGTGGGCAACTTATCAAAGTACTTGTCTACAGTCTCTACTTCCTCTAACTCTTCTCCCTTATTAACCTCAACTTCCCTAATTTCATCCCTAGTCTCGGTTTCTACTTCAACTTCATCTTTGTCACTTTCTTCTATATCCTTATCTATTGGCTTAATGGTGACAACATTGACAAAGTGGACATGTTTGGATGATGAGGGGTCCTTAGTTTGGATTCCATTATTGGCGTCCCTAGTGTCCTTCCTAGGTGTAGTTAACGCTTGGTTGTTGAGGGCTTTCAACAAGTTGTCAATCTTGTTGGTCATCTCCGTTTGTTGTTGGTTGAATTCGGTTTCAAACCTAGCTATGCGAGCCTCTTGAGATGCCATAAACTTGGACATCAATCCTTCAAGATTTTTGGTACTACCATAGTTGTTAGAAGGATTGTTGTTGAAAGTACGGTTGGAGGGTGGACCGTTTGGTTGGTAACGATTAGGCGGATTGGAAGAATTGGCTTGATTTTGTTTCCACCTAAGGTTTGGGTGATTTTTCCAAGAAGGGTTGTAGGAATCACCATACGGGTTTGGCTCGGGTTTGAAAGTGTACCACTTATCTCCCGCAACGTCGGTACGCGAGGATGCGTAATCCGCAAAAGCTGTTCCGGGGAGTTCCACACAATCACGAGTGTCATGGGGACCACTACATAATTCGCATGAAGAAGTGATTTTGTTCACTTGGCTTGAAGGCTTAGGAGCTTCGTAAGATTTCATGAGAAACTTGACTTGGTCCTCAAGTTCCATGATCCTACGGTCGGGAGTGTTAGAATTGTTCGAAGGCAAAGATATTGCCTTGACCGTTTTGTTCAAATCACGGGGATCATTCCAACTTTCGTTGTCATAGAGAGCAAGATCTTCTATGAGTTCCCATGATTGTCCGCACTTAGATCACGTAGCTTACCACCGGCCGATTGGTCAATGGTTCGCCTTGTGGAGAGATCGATATGGTCATAAAAAATTTAGACTTTGAGCCAAAGATCTATGCCATGATGAGGGACTTTTTGGGGTAAGTCCTTGAATCGAGTCCATGCTTCATATAGAGTTTCATTTTGACGTTGTTGGAACATCAAGATGTAATTTCTAAGCTTGGTAGTTATCCCCGGTGGGAAATATTGAGCAAGGAAACAAGTGGTGAGATCATCCCATGAGGTGATGGATCATGCGGGTAAACTTTCAAGCCATTGGCTAGCTTGATCATGTAGAGAGAATTGGAATAGGCGTAATCGGGTTGACTCTCTAGTTATAGCATCAAGGTCTATAGAATATACGATTTTAAGGAAGTCCTTGAGATGTTGATTTGGATCTTCGGAACGAAGTCCATGGAATGCACATCCGCTTTGCACCAACCGGATGGTGTCGGATCGCAAGGGAGACACATTGGCTCCTTGGGTGAGCTCAATGGTGTTTCGATAGCCTTGGTGGCTAGGTCGGGAATACTCTCCTAGGGTTCGGGGCCTAAGAGGTTGGTTAACTAGTGGTGGGTTTTGTGGGTGGTCTTGTTGTGGTGGCATGATGGGTTCAAAGATGTTACCATCATCCATGATGTCGGATGGTGAAGAGTTACGAACAAAAACACGAAGAAATAAGATAGACTAAAGAGAACCTAAAAATAAAAATAAAATCTTACTAGAAAGTAATCTAGCAAGTAGACCTAATAAAAAGAAATTCTAACCTAGACAATAACTACTCCCCGGGCAGCGGCGCCAAAAACTTGATGCGTAGGGATTGCACCAGGCTTTACCTCTCAAGGGATCTTGAGATGCTTACAACCCCCACCAGGAAGTGTAGCTGATCGATGTAGTATAGTATAATGACAAGTACCGGGGGATTGATCGTTCAGCTAGGAATAGTGTCGCTAGGATTAGAAAACCTAAAGACTAGGTCTAGAGATGAAGGATGATTCTTTTTGTATTTTTATATTTTTATAAAAGCAATTAAAATCTCGGTCTTGAAGGAGTTGGGCGGAATTAGTTGCTAGTCAATTAACCCAATAACTAAGATGCAATCAAAATAAAATACAAAATATGAAAAGAAACTAAATTAAACTAGTGGTGTGAGCAATATATGGGAGAATTATGTTTACTTAGGTTTCACTACTCCCTAGATATCTTTTACAATTTAATTACTTGTTACAGTTGCGTGGATGGCGGATTGTATTCCTTAATACCATTCATGGGGTGGCGTACTTACTTCCCCAATCCTATAAGCGCCTACTTCACTCCTATATCGAGCCGGCTAAGAAGCTCCTAACATGGGATCACTAGAATTTGCTCATGCATTAAATACAACCAATAAAACCTAGTACACATCAGTTCATGTTTCTTAAGACGTTCAAGCACGTTACACAATGGAGATCTGCCAGTTTTCTTAAGCCTAACATTGAAATCATTCATCCATTACAACTATAAACAAGTAATCAACATATAATTAACATCTAGGTTTCATTACATCTAAGCAAACACATGAAAGATCTAGCCTAGCATGTTGAAATCAAGACAAGCATAAGGTATATTCAAACAACACATAGACATATTGAATGAATTGAAAGAGGACTTATCTTAATTGAACATGAAAGGTTTCAAGGGGTAAAAACCCTTGATAATACTGTAAAAAATGACCTAGGGTTTATTAGGTTCGACCCTAGTATTCTTCCACACAAGTTTCTCTTTTAATGAATGAAAAATAGAAAAGTATATATAGATTTTGTGAGGTGACGGCGTCAAGAACCAATGTCTGACGCCGTCATCTCACTGCCAAATAAATTCTTGGACCGCCTAGATCTGGGTTTGACGCCGTCACGTGTACTCATTTTGCAGGCCGTCACAAAAATTACTCTTAACGCCCTTCTCTTGACGCCTTCAGGTTTTCTCTGGGTCGTCATAGATTTTACTCCTGACGCCGTCAGAATTTTCCTCTTGACGCCGTCAGCTACTGTTCTCAGCATGGAAAATTAAGTGTTTGCCGTTTTCTTCACTTTTATGCTCCAAAAACGTCCAAAATGCTTCCTTTTCCAGAATTCACTCACAAAGTACCTAAAATCACAAAAGAAACGATTTATGGCAATATTTGATCAAATAAATTCAATTCCGGGCTTAAATGACCCCCTAAAAACGGTTCATTTTTCGCCTCATCAGGGACGCCTTTTTATGTAAATAAGGGATTATAAATGAGTGGGCTTATGTGTAGCCGATATGACATGAGTACGGATAGTGATACTAGAAAGTGAAAACTAAAACAAGTTAGACGTTATAAGGTAGAGATTTATATGAATATAAATTATAGTGGAATTAAGGTTATGTGTGAACCTTAAAATAGAAACCTAAAATGAGTATGTGTTTAAGTTGATAAGGTAATGGGTAAGCATTCCCAAGATTTAATAAGAAATATTGCTTAAGTGATGTGTGAGAAAGATTTTGAGAGTGCCATTTGGATGGTACTATGTATAAATTTTGAGATAAGTTACCGGTTTTTGAAAATGATACGTGTTAGTAATTTGTAGAATGCGGAATTGGCCGGTATATGGCTTATTGTCATGTTAGTGCATTAGTGAATGAAGTGATGATAGTGTTGAAGTTTGACTTATATAAAGTCAAATAGTAAATTTCCTCCGAATGACAAGTCGTCATTGTTGGAAATTTTAGATAAGCTTGTGATGAGAAGTGTTGTTATAGCGGATTATGAGTTATTACTATGTTATGTTAAGCTTAGAATTGCAAGATTATATAGATCGTTGCAATGAAATGACTAAGGATTTTAAAGTATGAGATGGGTGACTTGGTTTTGGATAAAAATAGACAAGAGATTTCGGGGACGAAATCTAAATAAAGGGGTTGAATTGTTAGACCCGTTTCCCGAGTACTTGGACCCCACCCTAGATGAAATGGACTAAGGGCCTTACATGATTGGTTAGTCAACGAATGTTGCTTAATGGTCAACCCGATAGTCAATCTTATAGTCAAAGAATGTGTTATAAGGTTATGAAAGTTTTGTGTGGCACAATTAGAAAGGGAATAGACCTCATAGGCTTGACTTGTCATATGCTCATTGTGTTATAAGTTAGTTGTGGCTAAATAAGAAGGAATGAGACTTGAAGGGCCAATCTTGCCAAATGGCTAAACTTGCCATCTAGCTTAATATATCCAAGTTTCTCTAGACTTTTCCTCCATTATTAGATAGAGGTGGAGGTCTGGTTTTGGTGAAAGAAAAAGAGAGGGAAAAGTGAGATGATGGCTTAAGAAGAAGATGATGATGAAGATTTATTGTCCATAGTACTTCCTAGTTATGATCCCCACAAGTAAGTAACTCTAATCTTGATGTTATAATGATTATTGTGGTAAAAGGTTAATGGGTTAAGTGGGTTTTCATCATATGATCTTGATATGATCATATGATGATATAGAGATAATGTTGGGTAAGTTTAGATGGGTTTAATGACCCTTGATCATGATATGTTGTGTTAATAAGTCTTGATGATGATGGTTAGGAAGTATGATGATGATTACGAAGGATGATGATGAGGTGGATGATGATGCTTTTATATGCTTAGCTTGGAGCTAAGGTAAGTAAAATGATGATGGCATGGTGTTATATGGAATACTAACATGTATGTGTTATGTATGTTATAGATGAGATGTGTTAAGTAATAGGTGGTTTAGATATGCTTGTGCGATGTAATGAATTTGAGCTAAGTGGCAACTTGATGTTATGTGTTAAATGAGATTTGGAGTAATAAGCTTGTAAAGTAAGTGTTATGATATATGTGATGCTTATATGTTTATGTGAAGTATAATAGTATGTTATGATCATTTTACTTACTAAGCGAAAGCTTATGGTTTAGTTGTCTACCCTTTTTGTAGGTTCTTGTGATTATGGATGGAGTGAAATATGGAGTAAGGTTTGATTATGCGGAAGGTTAGAAGGTAGTACGCATTTAGGAGCTTAGTATAGAATACCGAGCTCTATGATGGTATCGTACCCCCGTGAGTCTCTTATCGAGTTGTATACGTGTACTCATGTGTCAAAGTTATGTTGTGGTATGTTAAAGTCAAGTATGTCTAATGGTTCATGTTGTAAATGGAGTTTAGTATTTATGGTAATGAATAAAGGGGTGTTTGGATTAAGGTGTGTTTCTACCCATTTCGGATTGTAACGGGTCAAATGGTTATGGAAATGATTTATTATGTTATGTTAAAGATTTATGGAAAGTTTCGTTAATTTTTTAGTCTCGAAAGTATGGTTTCCGGAAAAGGTGTAAAGTATTGTTTTATAAAGTTTTCTGCAGGTCTCATATGGCCATTTGGATTTTTCAGCATATAGGCATATGATTGCTTCAGAAAGTTTAACTAGGGCATATGACCAGAATATGGCCATATGGTATTTTCTGCATATGGCCATATGGCTGTATCAGATTTTAGTAAAGGGTCATATGGCCAACGTATGGCCATATGAAATTTTGGCATATGGGCATATGTTTCTGTCAGTGTATAAATAGAATATTTTCCGGATTTTGTAGAAATTAGAAAAATCATATCTTTTAAACCGTAAGTCATCACGGGTCGTGCCACCCGGCATTTCAAAGATAATTAAGTCTAGTTTCATTTAAAAAGAGTTTTAAGGTCTGAAATGTTATAGGTTTTTGGTAATGGTAAAAAGAGTAACGAAGGGTCCGTTAAAGTAAAGTCGTTTCCGCGTTAAAGTTTTAATTTTTGGTCAAAGCGGGTACGGGGTGTAACAGTGATATTCAGAAAATCACAATATATCACATGTGATATTAAGAAAATCACTTGTGATATTCTGAATATCCCTTGTGATATTCTGAATATCACTTGGGTGATATTCAGAATATCACTTATGATATTCAGAATATCACTTGTGATATTCACAAGTGATAGATATTCAGAAAATCACAAGTGATATTCAGAATATCACTTGTGATAATCACTGGTGATATTCTGAATATCATTTGTGATATTCAAAAACGTATGAAAACGGACGAAAACGTAAAAAAATGGACGATTACGTATGAAAATGGACGAAACATAAGAAAATCACAAGTGATATTCAGAAAATCACAAGTGATATTCTGAATATCACTTGTCATATTCAGAAACATAAGAAAACGGATGAAAACGTAAGAAAACAGGCGAATACGTATGAAAACGTACAAAAACGTTTGAAAGCGTAAAAACATATATGAAATTAGACAAAAGATATGAAAATGGACGAAAACGAACGAAAACATAAGTAAACAGACAATTGTGGTACTCAGAATATCACAATTGATATTCCGAATATCACTTGTGATTTTCTGAATATCACTGGTATTATTCTGAGTATCACTTGTGACTTTCTGAATATCTATCACTTGTGATTTTTTGAATATCACAGAATGTCACTTATGATATTCAGAATATCATTTGTGGTACTCAGAATATCACTTGTGATATTCAAAAAATCACCAAATTTCACATGCGATATTCAGAAAATCACTTTGATATTCAGAATATCACTTGTGATATTCTAAAACATATGAAAATGTCTAAGAATGGCCAAACACATTGAAAACGGACGAAAACGAATGAACACAATGAAAATGTAAGAAAATGGAAGAATATGTATGAAAACAGATGCAAACATATGAAAGCGTTAAAACACGTATGAAAAGGGGAGAAAATGTATAAAAAATAGACGCAAACGAAAGAAAACGGATGAAAATGGACGAAAACGCAAGAAAAACAGATGAAAAGTATGAAACGGACAAAAACGTATGAAAGCGTAAAAACACGTCTAAAAACGGATGAAAATGTACGAAAAATGGATGAAAACGAAAGAAAACGGATGAAAACGTATTAAAACGTCTGAAAACAGACGAAAACGTGTATAAATGTATGAAAACGGACAAGAACGAATAAAACGGACGAAAACGTAAAAAAGTGAAAAAAAACGTGTTTTTTTTTTCTAAAGATACACGTGAATTAAAAAAACGCGATTTTTTTTTAAAAAAAAAGAATAAGAAAAATAGTGAATTAAAAAAATGTTTATTAAAAAAAAGCTTGAAAAAAAAAGTTACTAGAAAAGGAGGGACCAGGAAAAAAAAGGCGTGAAGAGAGAGAAAAAAAATAAATAAATAAATAAAAATAAAAATAAAAAATAAAAACAAAAGCCACATAAATAGGGAAAAAAGGGGGGGAAGAAAAAGAAACAGGCGAAAAAGAACTGAATAAAAAGAAAAAGAAAAAGGCAAGAAAAAAACATGGACTTATGTTTCATATTATCTTAGGTTAGTCTCCATCATTAGATCAAATTAGATGGATAGTGGAGAATTGTCCCTTGATATGCATCAAAATAAGAGTATGCATTTGAATTTTCCTCCTATTTGTTGTGTATACTTTGTAAAATTAAGTTTGCTAATAATGATTGCAATATTAATCTTACAGTGCGTTTGGTATGCTTGGAGGAATGCCAATGGGTATGAGTTTGATAGTACTTAACTATGAAAGTTCCATTCCCCACTCTCTAGCCATATATGGAGTATGGAAAATAATGGACTTTCATAGTCATAGTTGTGGGCCCAGGCACCCTAAACAAACACCAACTATGACTTTCATAGTGATAGTCGATTCACTGGAATGGGTACCAAACGCACCCTTAACTTTTGAACAAAATGATCTAAAGGTTATATGCATTAAAGTATACGTGGGGAGACTTTCAACCGTTTGATCAATTTGACCCATTCCCCTTAACTCCTTTTATGTGAGCCATAAAATAAAACAAAACTGGGATCCACTCATCCATAAGTTAGTTAATAAGAAAAATTGGGAAGTTAAGGTTCCAATCACCTGTGAGAAGAGGTCATTCCAAAGAGACCGCCATATAGAAACCTCGTATGTATGCACTGTCGCCTCAGCACTTGAAGCTAACTTGAAGATACCACTCATAAACAGCCATATGTTCCTAGGCAAATCATCAATTTAAACATATCCTACAAAATTGGATAAACCAAGTATGAGACTAATCGGAGCATATAATATCTCCCAAAGGCACCAAATTATCGGGTACATAACACTTTTTACTGCAATAATATTAGATAAACGCATAAGATATACGTACTGATCAAATAATCAATTAACCTTACCAAATATAATCAACTTACCAATCATCCAAATAAATGACAAGAGAAACCATACACGAAGCAGGACGACTTCAAACAGATTCTCGTCTACTTTCTCTAAGCAAATTAAAGCGTTGGATGAATACCTTTGATCAAATAAAGCATGTTAACATATACAATGATAGTTGCTGCTCTACACGATAACAAACCAGTAGAGCACACATGAAAACAAAATTTTGTATTAAAATTGGCACTCCAGACACAAATGAAAACAGAAATTTGTATTTAAAAGAACAATACCAGGGTGACCAAAATTATACTCGTGGACAAGTTCAAATGACTAGGTGCTATAATGAAATTAATCAACTACCATGACTAGCGATAATTACTCCCTTATTATTAAATTTATTATGAGAATACTAATTCTACTATAACTCTATTTATTAACATATTAATTACTCATAAGAAGCCCAAACTAGGCGTTATTTATGTTTCTTTTTATCGTTCTTGTTTATTGAAGCTTTTATTCGATTCAACAATACCTTTACACAATGGATTCGATCAAAGGATTTTCACAAGAAATTTCAGAAAAGGTAAAATTTACGGAAAACACTACGATTATTAATATTGTACCTGGTATATTATCGTATACATGTTTTCTTATCCATGAATTTGATTGAATGATCATATCACTTTTTTACTTGTATTATAATGTTCTTGTTTTCTTATCTTGAGTTATGTAACAATGATGCATGACTGCATGCTGATTAATGTAGGAGGAGCCAATACTAAAACGCAATGCAATCTTGATCAAATTAACAGGCAAAACAATGAGTGTCAGAATAATGAGTATAGTAATGTGACAAAAATTTTCGTAGGTGGGTTACCTGCTGATTTAACACTAGAGGAGTTTAGGGCTTTCTTTGAAAAATTTGGTCCCATTGAGGATGTTGTGGTGATGGTTAATAAAGAGACCAGTAGTCCACGAGGGTTTGGTTTTGTTACATTTAAGTCACAAGATACCGCAGATAATGTATTAAAGAATAGGTTTTATGAATTGAAGAACAAACATGTGGAAGTGAAGAAGGCGGTTTCAAAGAGCAAATGAGTGGGAAGATTGGAATTTATTATAATACTTATAATGCCATGTATAATGGCTATGGATACAAATATGGAGCTTACAATAGTTTTGGTGGTCTTGGTTATGAAGTGCTTTCATATTTTTATTATCCCTACCAAAGTCCAAATTCTAGTCCTAGTTATGATTATACAGACACTTATTCATACCAAAGTCCATATTATTATGGAAACTCCCCGTATAGTAGTAACTATTCCAATATATATAAGAACAGAACCAAAATTGTTATAAGGGATCCAAATGTCAAAGATGATGGTGTTTCTGATGTATCAACAAAGGACAAAGGAGAAGTGGAATGTGACACTTTAAGGCCAAGGGACTCGTATAGTAGTAACTCTTCTAATATATATAAGAACAGAACCAAAATTGTTGTAAAGGATCCAAATGTCAAAGATGATGGTGATTCTAATGTACAAAGGAGAAAGGAGAAGCGGAATATGACACTTCAAGGCCAAGGGACTCGAATGGTGAAGAATGTGTTGTGAAATTTCTTGATCTTTTGCATATCTTTAAGATGCACTGCAAGGATTTGGACTGTTGGTTCTCTGCTATGTACTGGAAAATTGAAAATTTTCAAACAGGCTTCATGTGGACAAATAAAACGGCCGCCAATAAAATTCTTGATCTCATCTACCTGTATTTTTTGAGCGCTTGTTGATGTCGACGGTTCATCAATAGACTTTGTAATATGGGCAGCTATTCAATCAGTGCCTTGCGAAATGTATTTAAAAAAGTACTTTATCAACATATTCCAACCGCAATATTTAACATTTATGTGATCATGGAACATGAGACAAAGCAGCCGGTTGTTTGGTACAATGTAAGGGTTGTCTAACTTGAATTCACATCTTGATGCATACAATGACGTTTTCCTTCTACGGTAATGTACATGACCATTTTAGTCAAAAAATGTCTTTTCATTGTATTTCTTTGGAAATTTCTTGGTGCATTTGTCCCCTTGCATACATGTCGCTTTTGTATTAGCAGCACCACATAGTCCGTGTACCATCATATCTAAAAGGGAAAATTGTCCAAATATACATTCAACTTGTCACGTTTTACTATTGTATGCACTGAACTTTTTTTTCCTATTATATACACAAACTTTACTAATCACCCTTATTGTATCAATAAAACACCTTTTTAATGACTAATCATCCCTATTGTATCAACTTGCCATGTCATAAAAAAGGCGTTTTATTGATACAATAAGGATGATTAGTAAAGTTTGTGTATATAATAGGAAAAAAAAGTTCAATGCATACAATAATAAAATGTGGCAAGTTGAATATATATTTGGACAATTTTCCCTATCTAAAACAACTTTATAGCCCTCTGGATCTTCTGTTTCATCTGGTAATCTGTAGAAATAAACTTGTCCACATCTTGGGGAGCTTGTATTTTGTTTCTTGAATCTATCCACACCAATGTATGGCAATGTAGAAGGCCTCTTTTCTGAAATTCGATTGTGTACAGAACTGTATAACAAAAGTTAAGGTAACTATTAAATTGTATCCAGATGCATTATTAACTGAATATTTGTTTTTTTAACAATTGATTAAGTATGGGTTTTTTCCTTTATTGAGACTAAATAAATTAAAATGCTAATGTAAATTAATTTTTTGTGTGAAAGTGTAAATTTATAATTATTACATACCTCTTGTAACATGACTGAAAATCTTTTTTTCTTTGAGAACTTTCACAAAATCGCTGACCTTTTGTTCAAACAGCCGAACAACTACATCAGCTCTATCTGATGCCGTAAAATGAAGAGTTTTTGCCATGCGTCTTTTGATCTCTGGCTAATTGGTATTGCATGTGAACGTAATGAAAAACTGTGGATTCCCTAGAACTCTGCAAATGGCAAGAGCGTCAAGATAATGACTATACATATATCTTGGTCCTCCTGTAAAACTTGAAGGAAGAATAATCTTCTTGCCTATATCTTAACTCGAGTGATCGCCTTTTGAAATTACATCATAGATACCCGATAAGTAGTTGCTTCTAATGTTACTTTGTTTTGCTCTTACAAAATCAAGGCGATCTTGTTCAAGAGCACAGTATACAGAAACAACATATTGTTGGAATAACCTTCCACTTTTAAATAGCAAACCATACTCGTTAAAACGCTCATGCAATTGATATGTGTAATACATCTTCATTGACATTTTTTAGGTCTTCCATCTGCATCAACCTCTCTAATTTTCATCTTTGTGTTGTAACCGGGTTGTCCATATATGCATAGAAGAGGGAATTGAAGTGACATGTATGATTGGTGCAATTTGTTGAGTCTTTGCGGGCCTTGATCTTTCTTCTCTATAATAACATTGTAGTCTGTCTTGCTGTTTGAACCACTTTCAAATACTATAGCTCCAAGAGTATCAGAAGATGGTAATTGGTATTCACGTACTCCAGCCACGTTGTATAGCCGAATCTTGAAATCGGGTACATTTTCTTGGTTGCATTTATCTCTTGTTGTCCTGAAAATTTTTACCAGCTCGTTGTGATTATCAAGCACTTCTATCAAAGCCTGAACAATTGCAGGAATTTTGGTTCATCATCATTGAGAGGGCATAGCGTCCCTATCCAATGGTAGACCTGGCCAGAAATCTTGAAAACGTAAGGTGCTTTCCCATTATTTATTGATTCATCAATTTGTGCACCAAATGATGTCATACTAAACATTTGGTTGTATGCCCGAATATTGTCAAGGAAGTGCTTGTCGTTCTGTAATTGTTTAATAAAGTCTGGTGGGTCCAATTCTTTTTCAAGAGTAACCTTGCCTCCTCCACAGCAACCATTATATTGTACCTTCTTGTCTTTCTCATATCGTTTGAGACGTTCACCATACCAAAAACATGCATTGCAATGTTCGCATGTCCAATCTGCATCGCCCAAATCAATGTATGATAGCGACATTTCTGAAATTCAAATATGGTAAAATCATTGTATAGAATTAGTTACACATTGGCATCATAAGACTACTTTAGTATAAAGATAAGAAAAATTAATTATAAATTGGGTATATACAATTTACTCACCTTGAGTAAGCATTTATGTTTTGCGATTGTTTCTATCTTTATTTTATGTTGTCTTTTTGATTGCACATTTGTGTTTTTGTTGACTGCCATTTCATCTGTGAATTGTCTCTTGCAGCTTCCTGAACCATTTTCAAGTTTTTTATTTGCACCATTCTCATTCATATCTTTTCTCGCCACTCCTACATTTAAGATATTTTCAAGTTATAGTTACTGCAAATATGTACAACATTTGTTTGTGCCATTTACTATTGAAAATATGACTTACCATAGTTGTTAGCATAAACCGGTAAATGATCTTGCAGTACAGCAGAACTGCTTGTAGCACCATATGAATAACAATATTTGTCGCAAGTATTAAGGTTTTTTGGTAAACCTGTATTAAAGTTACTGTTAGACTTTTATGGATATAAATATAAGGTTTGAATTACGCAGAGTCAATTGTGTTACCTTGATTAAATGTATCTTTGTGTGTGCCTCTGTCAAACGTTGTAGAGTCTGTTTGGTTATGCAACAATGGCACTTGAAAATAAGTTGCATTACCGTTTTTAGAAAGAGGCTTAACTTATGAATTTGCCATGTTATTGGATAAAGGATGGCTAGATTTAATATGTGGTTGATGATTGAACAGGGCTGAATCTGGATGAGTAGCGAGGGACAAAGTTCCTGGTGCATCGTACAGTTGCTGTGATCTAAAACATGTTCGATCGTTACCTTGGGAAACTGGAGTTGCTATAAATTTTCCTTTTCAATATTATTGTATTCCTTGCAAGTATTTATTGTTTGTGGACAATCTGCATTTAAAAGATTGTGGAATGTAAGTAAAGCACAACCAATGTCAATAACAGGATAAGAATTATCTAATTTACCTTGTAATTTTTTCGTATGGCTGGGAACAACTTTTTGCACATCATCTGCTTTTCTATTTCGAGATGTATTTGTTGATACATATTCATTCACTGCCTGGAGATTCAATGCATCTTTGTTTGCACTTATGGTGAAGTTTTGACAGTGTGGTTGATTATGTGAGGCTGATGTTCCAACATAAGTTGCAGAATCCAAGGAGGATGTTTCATTGTAGAATGATGGCAATCCAACATAAAATGCGGAACCATTTCCTGAGGTCTGTGGTATCTGTAACTTTTCCAACTGTATAGGTGTAACAGCTGATCCAACTCCCATTCCATCGTTCCTTTTTTTGCATTCAGTAGGACAAATGGGTATGGTTTCAAAGGGATTTGGTATTTTTGCCTTATAGTTATGTTCAATTTTGTTTTTTCTTTGCGCCATATTTTATAAGTGCATGTGAACATGAAAAGTGCAACAACACAAATGTACAAAATAAAAGTACATAAATTAACGTATGCAAAAACTATCTTTTGTAAAGAAGACATAATGCAGCAGGAGTTTAAATAACCAAAAACAAAGATAGTCGGAATATATACAACACAAACAGAAAGAATAAAAGCACAAAAAGAAGGAAAACAAAGAAATCAAAATTTAAAAGTTACAAAGGAACTTACTCACGTAAGAAAGTTACAACTTTCTGCTTTCAAACAACTCGTTTCAAACCTGAATGGCAAAGAACCAAAGCAAGTATTCAAAAGAATTGTATGTATATGAACTGCTCTTTTCTTTTTTATCCAAATATTGTGACTATACCTTCTAAAGTGCTTCTACACCGATGTAAGTCTTGTAAAACAGGAATATGGTGTGCAATGTAGATGTAAAAAAGTAGGGATACAAAGTAGATGTAGAAGTTTCTTGTAGTACAAATATTAGGTACCTAGAAAAATTTTGAACCACTAATTTGACCGTAACAATGACAGCTGGATGCCATTGTTACGGTCAAATTTCTTGTGGCAAGTTGAAGAAGAATACAATGACAGCTTGATGTGGAAGAATTTACTTGATTTGAGATCAAAAGTGAGGAATAATATATACAATGTAATTGGTAATGGACAAAAGACTAATGTGTGGTATGATCAATGGAGTAACTTGGGTGTGATTGCTGATATTGTTACCACTAGAAGTATTCACAATGCAAGGTTATCTCTTAACATGTCTGTTAGTGAATTAATTGATAACAATAGATGGAGATGGCCTGATGAGTGGAACACTCAGTTTCCAATGCTTACTAACTATGTTGTTCCACAGTTAAATGCTAATGAGGATACAACTAAGTGGAAAAGTAATGATGGAAGTCTTATAGAGTTTACATCTAAAGTGGCATGGGAACACATTAGTAATATACAGGGGAATGTCAGGTGGTATAAGGTTGTATGGTACTCCCAGTGTAATCCAAGAATGGATTTCATTATGTGGATGGCAATAAAGGGGAGGCTGCAAACTCAAGATAGAATTATGAGATGGAATAATGATCCAAATATGAAATGCCCATTGTGTAAAGAAGTGAAAGATTCACACAGTCATTTGTTCTTTGACTGTGAATATTCTAAAGATATATGGGAAATTATGAAAGTTAAAATGGAGAATGTATGGATGTCAAAGTCATGGGAATCACTAATTGAACAGTATGCTAATGAGCCTTGCAACAATACAATTGGGAGCGTCCTCAAAAGAATTGGATTAGCTACTTGTGTTTATCAAATATGGAAGGAAAGGAATTCAAGATTATTCACTGGTGTTGAGATTGATAAATCTGCATTATTGAAGATTATTGAAGACAATGTTAAACTGCAATTGATGAGCCTTAGAGTAAAGAAGACAGTCCAAGTATTAAGAATAGCTCAGAGGTGGAACGTGACAATGAATTTTGCAAAGAATTGAATGATGACTATGAAACAGTTCTTATAAGGGGTGTTTGGTTCAAGGAGAAAATGAAAGTTTTCTCTTTGTCCAGGTGTATCTGAGGGCCTTGTAACTTGTGATTATTGAAAGGATGGATGAATAACCAATCATTCATATTAGGGGTGCTTGGAGTGGCAACTAATCTTGAATTGATTGCTTTGTTCATTCCAGCTCAGTAGATAATTACATAAAGTAGGTTGCCAGAATTTTGGTGGAGTGCCAACCTGATGATGCCCAATCTCTGGTTTTCATGGTGATGTAGTATGGAAATTAGAGAAAGGGAAATGTAGTCAAGGTGGGATGTATCCTTGGGCAACTCTGTGCACATGAGTGAAGCCTGAAAAGATGTAGCTCTGTGTAGTTTGAGACCCAATGGAACAGGAGTTTTGATTTTTTTTATTGATGATGCCATTAGCAAGAGCCTCTAGTGTCATATGTATGGGCTGCATATGGAACTAGGTAGGGTGTTTGTTAATGGAAATGTAGTCAATGAAAAGATATTTCTCCATGGTTGCCTAGATGTTAGCATGTAGTTGCTAAGTCTAGATGAATGGTGAGCTTTTGAATCAGTTTTGTTTTCCTGAATGTATGTCCTGAATGTATGGTCAGTATATCTAGTAGTTTGGTTTTGTATCAGTCATATGAGCTTGTTCATATGTGACTGCTTTGTATCTCATTGTAATTTGCTGATTCATAAGTTAATAAAAGTTCACCATTTCAGGAAAAAAAAAAATTGACCGTAACCACTGTCATTAGGTAAATTGGAAAAAAGAATGGCCGTAAAAAATCTGTGACACTTCGAGAGTAAGATAAACGGGAATGCAACAGGAATTGTAACCTTGACTTGGGTTAGACAACCAATCGCATAAGGACTTGTAACCAAGTAAAATAGTTCCCGTAATGTTTATAGCCAATAAACTTTCAACAATTGGGCCACTAAACAAAACCAACCAATAACAGCCCACCACCAAGCCCGTAAGGTACTGTTTGGAACCCGTAACATTTCCCAGGTTTAGTATATAGAGCAACGAGCTGTTGATCCAGCGCGTTGCTGCGGGTGTCTTCCGCTCAGGCATGGAACAATTTTGTTAACCTTTATTTAGATGAAAGTATAGGTACAATATACATAATATACATGGATGAAAATATGTATATGTAACGTCTTTCGTATATCAACCCATGTATGAATAAGTTCGATCATCCATAAACATTTAACCAAACGTCATTAAATGTTCATGTGCACGCCGAGCTTAGGTTAATGCCAAATGGGTTACGTCCTCAAAATCTTAGCTTCTTGCGCATGAGGTACTTTTGATTACGTTTACTTTTGATTTAATTAAGAATATTGTTTTTATTAATTAATTGTGGTGTTTTAAGACCAAATGAGTTGTTATATTTTAAACGCTAAAAGAGTTAATTATTGTTCGTTATCCACGTAAAATTAGGCACATAAGCACTTGAATAAGCAATCCATAACACCCTCATAACGCAGAATAAATCACAAATTTGAAGATAAAATGTATAAATTCAACCACATACTTGCAGCTGCAGCGTAAGCAGAGGCGTGAAGACGACAACACCTTCACATCACATCCATACCTCAAATCAACTTGCACCTCATCATCCTCTGTGTACAACATAAACATTTATAATCAATGAAAAATTATAAAGCAGAAAATTAACACATTAACCTAAATAATAGCAAGATAAATAAATGCAGATTTAATATTCAGATTATTTATTTTGGGATGTATATTTATTTGCTATGCCTTGTTACAATAATACAGTTACATTTATATGAAACCATATCCATAATCATGACTATCTAGTGATGGGCATCCGATCAACGGATTAAACTTATTTCTAAAAGACAAATTTTTTCGCAACCCCAACTAGCTCATCGCTGAGAGGCAAATCAAACCCATACAGCGGACTGCTAAGATAGTGGTCAACCAACTGAACCAGTACTTTTTCTGATGATAGATCACGTTCATTCTTGGCTAACATGGGTATAAATCCGAATGACTCCATCTTTAGAACCAACTAGACTAAGGCAGATTAGACTTGTATCATAAACATCTTAACCAAAGACCAAAAAAGTTGAACGTTTATACTCAGGTTGGTCCCACGAGAGATGAAACCTCTAGCCTAAATGTCGAAAAGTCAAGATTGGTGTCATTTAGACCAAATTCATAGTTAGGTAGATAAGAATATTTAGTCCAAGATCAACTCTTCTAGAAAGGATGACTAAAAAAATGGTCCTCTTCTAGATTTTTAATAGAAAAAAGTTAATGAATGTTTGATCTTTTCTTTAGTTTGCAAAAAAGTCCATTCTTTGTATGAATGGTTGCACCCGTGACAAGTTCCACAGCGTCTGGACTCTGGAGATCCTTTTAGCTCCACATCGAATTTCTGTAATAACATGGCTAATGCTATTGTCGATTCCATTAGTGCAAACTGGTCTCCCACACATATTCTTGGTCCTCCACCAAATGGTAAGAACGCGAAATCTGATACAACCTGATATCAGCAGCCATGAACCCATTAATAGAAGGTCAAGTAAAAGTATTACCATTAGCTTTAAGGGGAACGGGTTAAACGGGGAAAATGGGCACCCAAAGTCTATATTCACACGCACAAATGATACAACCTCCTATATTGTTTTAATCAATAATTCAGACTGTTATTAAAGATTTATAGTTATATTTTTCTTGTGATAATAATTAGGTAATTAACAGTTTAATAGTTGAAACTTTTTTGTAAGCATGGGCAAAAAAGTTGTATGCGGGTCAACCTGACCTGAACTAAAAAGGACCCTTTTCAACCCGAAAAGTGTTTTGCCAATTACACAATATGCCCTACATGCTTATCTTGCATATCTAGTCTTTTTAGCATTTGCTATCTTATTTTGACTTTGAGAGACTAAGATGAGTATAAACCTCATTTGGGTATAGAGCTCCAAGACTTCGAGATGGATCAAAACCAGCCCACCCTTCAATGCCGTTGTTATCTTTTTGAACTAACAATCTCTCAGGTTCGAATTCATTGGCATTATCCGAAAAATATGGAGATCTATGGAGATTATACACCTGTTTAAAACATCAACAACAGCAAAGATAAAATAAATTTGCACCCACATACGTGTAACAGCTGATTAAGTGATTATGATTACTTACTAAAATAAAGATATCTGTTCCGGCAGGGATTTTATGTCCGTCTTTATCACCGTTCTAGCCTCCTGTTAGATTATGAGGTTTATGGCAGTAGCAACTTGAATAACTAAGAAATTCTGATATTCAAATAAGATATTACCTGGTAATGTATCTGGTTTTAGAGAACGTCTGATGAGCAATGGAGGCTGAGGATACAAACGTAGACTCTCGGAAATAATCAGTTTAATGTATCTGCAAAGTAGAGCAATTATATTAGTAAAAGTGTAAAACAATTAGTCAATGGTTCAAGATTGCCACCTCCTACAATTGGAACTAAGCAGGCAAACACTTTGATACAATACCAAACAACTGAGTTTAAACCTACTCTAGTTTCTTGAGTGACTCCAAAAGTGATTGCGCTTTCTGCATTTTGTCGGGATGCTGCACAATGGTGGTTCATCAGACATTAGCTTTGGCTACAAACATGTCTCTATATCCATCCTTAGATATTTAGAAAGTACTTGCAAAACGATTTTCCATACCTGAGCCAGAAGAAAGACAGCCCATGTAAGAACAGCAGCTGTCGTTTCATGGCCAGCAATAAGCATCGTCATCAAGTCATCTCTTAACTGTTTCAAGATTTTGTAATAAAGTTATTCAGTTGAACTATAAAAACACAAGCAGTTCGAAATCATCAATATTAGAGGTAGCAATTTTTACTCATTTAGTTAAAAGGATCAGTTTGGCTTGTGTTCAATTCAAATGGGTAGAATAAAGTTTTTTAACTAAAAGGGGAACACTTAAAACAGGTTGAATGTCGCCTGAAAAAAGCTGCTGAAATATCAGTACAACGACATAACCTACCAAACAACCTCTAGCTAAAAAACATACCTCTAATTTGTAACCCACGTTAATAATACAACTGACAATTTGGTTTTTTAACACCACTTAAATTGAAACTACCAATGAGAGCACAATGGTGGAACACATGCAAATAGCGGAAAAAAAAAAAAAAAAAAAAAAAAAAAAAAAAACATACCTTCAATTCATATGAATGAAAGCTTGACCGCCTCTTCCTTTTCATTATTGTTACATAACCAATCACCTTTAGGCTTGTAGCCCATTAACTACAAACAACAATAGCAATCCAACACAAAGCCCGTTAGACACTATTTGGGCTACATAAAATTTCCTAGGTTTAGTATAATTACTCCCTTATTATTAAATTTATTATTATGAGAATACTAATTCTACTATAACTCTATTTATTAACATATTAATAACACATAAGAAGCCCAGGCGTTATTTGCGTTTCTTTTTATCGTTCTGTTTATTGAAGCTTTTATTCGATTCAAGAATACCTTTACACAATGGATTCGATCAAAGGATTTTCTCAAGAAATTTCAGAAAAGGTAAAATTTACAGCAAACATATCGTTTATTAATATTGTAGTTGGTAAAGATTATCGTATGCATGTTTTCTTGTCCATGAATTTGATTGAATGATCGTATCACTTTTTTTACTTGTATTATAGTTTTCTTGTTTTCTTGTTTTCTTATCTTGAGTTATGTAACTATGGTGCATGACCGCATGCTGATTAATGTAGGAGGATGCCAATACTAAAACGCAATGCAATCTTGATCAAATTAACCAGCAAAACTATGAGTGTCAGAATAATGAGTATAGTAATGTGACAAAGATTTTCGTAGGTGGGTTACCAGCTGATTTAACACTAGGGGAGTTTAGGGCTTTCTTTGAAAAATTTGGTCCCGTTGAGGATGTTGTGGTGATGGTTGATAAAGAGACCAGTAGGCCACGAGGGTTTGGTTTTGTTACATTTAAGTCACAAGCTACCGCAGATAATGTATTAAAGAATAGGTTTTATGAATTGAAGAACAAACGTGTGGAAGTGAAGAAGGCGGTTTCGAAAGAGCAAATGAGTGGGAAGATTGGAAATTATTATAATACTTATAATGCCATGTATAATGGAAGTTATGGTGTGTATTATTATGGTATGTACGGCTATGGATACGAATATGGAGCTTACAATAGTTTTGGTGGTCTTGGTTATGAAGGGCTTTCATATTTTTATTATCCCTACCAAAGTCCGAATTCTAGTCCTAGTTTATATGATTATACAAACACTTATTCGTACCAAAGTCCATATTATTATGGAAACTCCCCGTATAGTAGTAACTCTTCCAATATATATAAGAACAGAACCAAAATTGTTATAAGGGATCCAAATGTCAAAGATGATGGTGTTTCTGATGTATCAACAAAGGAGAAAGGAGAAGTGGAATGTGACACTTTAAGGCCAAGGGACTCTTATAGTAGTAACTCTTCCAACATATATAAGAACAGAACCAAAATTGATGTAAGGGATCCAAATGTCAAAGATGATGGTGATTCTGATGTATCAACAAAGGAGAAAGGAGAAGCGGAATGTGACACTTCAAGGCCAAGGGACTCGAGTGGTGAAGAATGTGTTGTGAAGGATGTTTCAGAAGATGCAGAAGGTGATGGTGGTAATGGTGAAGGTTTGAGTGTGTGTTGCAATGGTGAGGATGTGGATGGGTTTATTGAGAAAATTCAAGCTTTGATTTTGTATAGTGATGGGTCAAGTAAACAAATGGGAGCGGATGGGCAGTCCTCTGCATGTACAATCCAATTGTGATTTTGTGCCAATGTTTCGGTAAGTTATTTTCATTTTGATTTATGATTTTGTTTGTATCAACTTGCATTCCAAACATCTAGTTAGATACTAAATATGCATTAAAGAGGTTATATGTGAGATTCACTTGCGCCGACTCCGGGCTATCCATAAGGATAGTCGCAGTGGGATTAGTCATTGCGAGCCGGAAACCCATGATTACCAAAAAAAAAAATAAAAAAAAAAATTGAAAACTTTTAAACACCGAATCATAAAGACAATGTCGTCATAACTCATAAGCATTAACATTTGGAATCTTAGGATGCAGTCATGCAGATCATGAATGGGCTATTTAACAGTTGCCTTGCTGGCCTCTAAACTCTGATAGCTCTTGAATCAAATAAAGAAGCCCACAAATAAAGAATAAATAGTATATGGGCTGTTTCTCTACACTTCAATTTTGGCCTGCTATCATGACAACTGTTTTGTTAAAATTTTTGTATCCTGCTATGTTGCAGTACATTACAGGTCTCAGTTATACCAATGTGGCTTTGCACTTTGCATCTCTCTATTATGCCTAAATTCTAATACAATATTTTTCTACTTTTGTAGGTGATGTGGATGCAAGTGGCCCCTGTTGTTGTCCACCCCAACATTCTGTTTTATAAGTGAGGTATATCATGACTAAAAATCTAAAATGGAATATATGATTCAGCAGTTAGATTGATGTTTAAGTTTATGGTTTCTATTTTCCTTTTTGGAGGACCGCTGGAACTGGATTTTACACTATAAACTCTGTTTTAATCTTTGCACATTTCTTAACTGCTCAATTTATCATCTATCTGTGTTTTAGTGTGATTAATTTGTGTCTAAAGGGTGTTATCAGATTCACACAAGAATTTACCAATTGGTAAACAATTTATATCAAATGCCCATAATCACCTCATATTTGGTTTTATCCTTTTCTCACTGCATTGCAGGGGACAATACTTGTCCATTTTTATTAACAACATAAAAGTAACATTTTTTTGGCCTCTTATTTTGCTAAAAAGTAAAATGTAACCATATTTCCAAGGCCAAAACTGTGTCACACTATATACACAGGAAAGCCACCTTCATTCATACCGAGGTGTGTCTAATATTTGCTATGGTTTTTGGCTAAAATGTTATTCCCTACCAACCAACCACTTTTTAGATGATGGGTATTGAATTCAATGCTTCATACTATTTTCTTTCTTTCCCTTTGTTTCTGGCCCTATGAGAGAGTGTAGGGGGGTCCTAGGATTTGGGGCACTTTGCTCTTCCTTGCTTCTTTGTCCTATATTATATTTACAATCTAGCATCTAACGGTCTAGATTTGCTAGATTCTTTCTACCTTTGAATCTTGAAAATGTAATGTTTATATATAGGAGCTAGTAAAGAATGCATACTTTGATTGTATTTTATTGGAGTATTACTGTGTTTGTGCTAAAAATATATTGTGGGGTCTGTCACACTTGCTAGAAATTTCACCTCATTGCTAATTCAAGTAAAACATATTTAGCAAAGTAATGTTCTCTCATCACTCTTGTGAAATGTCATACATAGCCCTTGAGGCATGTGAGTGATGTCATATTCACTTTAAGATTCTCTCTGTCCATCTCCTGCAGAATTAGCTTAGCAGAGACTTAAATGAGAAGCCACTTTAATGGTGAAGAGGATAAGTCTCTTTCTCACCATTTTCTTTATCCAATTGACATCTATTTGCCCAATGGATATTTTTTTTAATCTATTATGTTTCCATTGGATTTTGTTTGGATTTTTGTGTTTCTTAAATATCACCTGAATTTACACTTATATGGACTCACCAAGTCAATTATTCCCAATGGGTGTTTTAATTATTTCCCATCGCATACATAGTACCAACAATACTTCACTTTAGCATTTGCACTTATGTTAATAAAGTTTTCACTTTATTTTATTATTCAAACACTAGGACCACATCAATGTTTTTCACTTAATCTTTTGGCCTGCAATCTTGTACTAATCAAAGGATATTCTTTAATTCCAACATTAAACAATTCATTAAAAGCCGGAGATAACAAAGAGTCTCACTATAAGTTGATTATGATGATATGTAATGATTTAAGAATAAAAAGAAAAACATGAGTGACCCGAAAGTTGTATTGGTAACGGGTTGTGCTAAAGGCGGGATTGGCTATGAATATTGCAAGGCATTTGCTGAGCAAAATTGCCATGTCATTGCTTCTGATATCTCTCAACGGATGAATGACTTGTCTGACCTACAAGAACAGAATATCGAGACGTTAGAACTAGATGTTTTATCGGATGCAAGTGTTTCATTAGTCGTGAAGGCTATATTATCCAAACATGGCCGTATAGATGTCTTGATTAATAATGCTGGGATTGGAAGCACGGGCCCACTAGCCGAGCTTCCGTTGGATGAGATAAAAAAGGCCTATGAAATCAACACTTTAGGACAACTTAGAATGGTGCAACAAGTTGTGCCTTCTATGGCTACCCGAAAAAATGGGGTCATAGTCAATATAGGGAGTGTGGTTGGAAAAGCTCCCACACCTTGGGCAGGATCTTATTGTTCTAGCAAGGCTGCGGTTCACGCTATATCTCACACTCTTCGGTTGGAACTTAAACCATTTGGAATTAATGTAGTGTTAGTGATTCCAGGAGCAATAAGATCAAATTTAGGGAGCCACAACACGGGGAGATTATCAAATTACAATTGGGAACTTTATAAAGATTTTAGAAAAGAAATAGTGGAACGCGCTAGAGCTTCTCAAGTTGGTAAATCTACGGATGCAACTATATTTGCACGGCATATAGCAAAGAAAGTTTTGAGCCCAAAACCACCAAAGCAAATAGTGTTTGGTCATATGACCACTCTTTTCGCCTTTCTTTCTGCTTCTCCACTTTGGGTTCGCGATCTTTTCTTCACAAAACGTTTCAACCTAGACAAGAAATTATGATAGTTCAGAAGTTCATATGCTTTTTCTTGTTTTCTGTGTGTTTAATGTTTTATTAATACAAATTTATGTTCTTGTTTTTTTCTCTCTTGTGTTAGAGGGTACTGTACCATGCTCACAACGTTAGTGCTCGATGTACCAAAGGCATGGAAGGCCAGATGCACTATTAATAAGTTCCTGTACTTTGAATCAGAAGTTAGGAGACACATACTTTAAGTATGGTGGTTGAGTATATTTGAGGCTCCCAAACCTTTTTTAACATCCAAATAGAATTATACAACTTCGACAATGACACCGTGTCAAAACCCCATCGTCCTTGAAGACAAATGTTCAAGTATATTGTCTATTAGTTTTAGGGTTTGTCTAAAGAATGCTCTCGAGATATTTGTTTATATGATTGAATAAGAAAACTTTAGGGTAAATTATAAATTTCGTCCCTAATATTTTAGAAAAAGGGAAGAAAACCATCGAAAAAAATTTCCAATTTAGTCACTGAAGTGGCGTTCTAAATATGCCACCGAAAGTTAACGATCGTTAGTACTCTCGTTAAGGGCCTCACGTGCTCTACACGTTAGGGTATTATCGTCTTTATCTTTTCCCGCCAATTTACTCACCTAGCAAACTTCGATTCCCAAGGCTAAACTTTGTTTCAAGGACTAAATTTGCAAGCTACAACTTCACTTCCCAAATACTCACCCTATTTAGTCAAACTCAATTATGACTACTACACTCACACCACACACACACACACACACTTAAGAACAAATTTGCCATTTCCTTAACCGTTAATATGTCTCGGTGTCTTGACCTCGTGATTTCCTGTAGCCCATTTGTGATATCGGAAATGATGGTCTGCCATTACAATTGCGCAAGACATGCAACATGCAACGGATTTGATAAATATGTGCCAAAAGGTTATTGATATGGTCAGTAGTAAGGGGAGCTGATTGTTGAGCTCCAAAACTTAAGACAATCGAGAGTTGCAAGTGCCAATGTGGCCAAGCTTAGGAGACTTCAGACTAGATTTGCGTAAGACGGGGGTGTTGATGATGATGGTTAGGGAAACTAACAACAAGATTGTTGACAAGATTGAGGTTACTATGAGGTATAACTTATAAACCAAAAAAAACCCTAGAACTCTCTCTCTCTAATTGGCGACAAAAAAGAAAATAACCGGCAACCAAAACATCTTCAAATCTGACCGGTTCTTTCTTTTTAAGCTATCATCATACATCCTATTATATTGATTACATAACAAACCGACCCATTAAATTTGTCCATATCATTGGTCGGTTGTATTGATTATTTTTTAATCATTGTTTGGCTTATTGATCGTCGTGGGTATTGAATTCATTGTTGGTATTGAATTCATGTATTTAATCATTGTTGGTATTGAATTCATATATTTAATTGCTTTTGGTCACATCAATGGTGGATTAGTTACTGGTTTGCTATGCTTACGAAACCCTAACTTCACGTTAGGGTTTTAATCTTTTTTTATTGGTATTTGTTGCATGTTGTCTATTGTTTATTGGTGTCATCGATTGGTTTGTTGGGTTTTGAGAGATGGAAAAAGGTTTCTTGAATTCTACTAGAGCTAATAAAGGTGAACACCATGGTGAGGAGAACATTGCATCGATCTTAAATAATTTTAAGGATTCTATGGATAAGTTGGGTGGCAATGTTAATGTTGTTGCAAGTGAGGTTTGTAATGCTTCCAAAGTTGATACGAATGTTGATTCTGCTACAGGATTTGGTAAATTTACTCCTAAGGTTGGCATCGTTGTTAATGGTGATGGTAGTGTTAATGGTGATGGTCCTAGTAATCAGTCTCCACGTGAATCGGCTGGTCCTATTATTTCTGATTGGAGTGTGGATGATGGTGATATTAACTTGTCTACATTAGTGGACAAGAATGTGGCTTCTGGTCCTAAAACATCTTATTCTGCCCCAACGACTTGTGTTACTAGTGAGGGCAAAGGTAATGTTAGTGGAAAGGAGCAATCGTTTGCTTCTTTGCTTGGTGCCAATAGTACTTCTCGTAAGGTGAATTTTAGGCAGATGGTTAATGAAGATCGGGTTCCTAACCATGATACTAAACTCCCTAAGGAGGCGATGGAACCCGTTTTAGGTCGGTATGAGAACACTCTTGTTGGGTACTTCTTAGGAAAAGCTATAGCTTTTCCAATTGTGCAGAACTATGTTACTAATACATGGAAGAAATTTGGCGTGCAAAAGATTATGAAGAATGAAGCGGGTGTTTTCTTATTTAAGTTCTCTTCGAAGGACGGATTGGAGCAGGTGCTCCAACAAGGCCCTTGGTTAATCCGTCATTCACCTCTTATTCTTAGGAAATGGTCTCTTAATGTTCCCCTAACCAAGAATGAGGTAACTACGATTCCTGTTTGGGTTAAATTACATAATGTGCCTATGGTTGCTTATTCGGAGGTTGGTTTAAGCTTGATTGCTACTCAAGTGGAGAAACCGGTTGATGAGTGCTAAAACACTCATCATTTTTGGTCTAATCTGAACTGCAAAACATACAAAAACACTCAGTAATGCATCAAAATACTGAAAATATTTCAAAATTGTGTTTTATATATTTTATATGCAAAATGAGCAAAAACAGATGAAAAACGTATAAAGTTTGCAAAATTGGCAGTTTCAGTCCCCCAACTTTCATAAAATTACAAAACTAGTCCCTGGATATTGAAAATATGGAAAATTATCACCAAATGTCCTTTTACAATCATAAGTTGTCATATTTTGTCCTTTGGTGAAAAATCTCAAAAGTTTTGGAAATTTACAGTTTGGTCCCTGGAGTTTCAAACTTTGGCAGATTTGGTCCCTGGTGGGATATTTTTGGATGAAAAATCATTTTTAGTCCTTGGAAATTCAAAATGTTCAATATTGGTCCTTGGATAAAAGTTTTTCACAAAATGGCAAGAATGGTCCCTTAACTTTGAAAAATGCCATTTTTAGTCCCCGGGAATTTTGAAAAGTACAAAAATTGTAAAAATGGGTTTTGAATATTTAAGCTATGCATGAATGGTCCCTTATGATAACTTTGGAGTTTGTACCATTTCAGCCCTCACTTTTGGTAAATTACAAATATGGTCCTTGTGATTTTGAAAGTTACTAATAAACGGACCCTTAATATTTTCATTACCCAAAACAAACTAAACCCAAAATAAACCCCAAATCTGATCCAGCAACACCCTCAACCCATTACCCTACCCCAAGCCCACCACCTAATTTAATAATAAAACCTAAACCGTTTTATATAATAGCCGGTCAAACACAGTCAACCCCCACAAACCCCAACCTACTGTTCATCACCACTATCCTTCCCCCATTTCCAGCTTCATGTCCCCCCCCCCCTCCACCTCCTCTTTTCCACCAAACCCAACCTTTGCATTAATATTACTCACCAACCTAACCTTCCCCCCCCCCCTCATTAATTTCTCCACCAAACATCACTATCTGCCCTTTTACCAATTTGGCGCCAAAAAGAAGTTTGAATGGTCAAGATGGTTTTAAGCCATCCTACGGTCAAGAGTGAAGTGGGAAAGTACTTTTGGACCTCAGAGACTATAAAAAGAAAAGAAAAAGAGAGAAAGAAGTAGTAGTTTTTAGTTTTAAGAATAGTTGTAGTGTAGTGAATGTCGAATCAGTCTAACTATCTATTTTTCATTGTAATTTTTAACTTAAATTTCTTGTACTCTGTATTGCTTATGTAATTGAAACTCATTTCAATTAAATATTTAAAGTTATCAGTTCAAAGTTGGTTTTTGCCATTTCTCATGAAACTCTCAATTTTACTTGATTATTGTTAAAAGTGATTGGTATCTGTTTTATTAAGTCACCTTAAGATTAGTAGAACTTATTTGAACCTTAACTTTTCAGTGTTGCTCAGTTTCTTTTAAAAAACCAAAAAATACTCAAAAATAGAAAAAATAAAAGAAAAATAAAAAAAAAATAGTTTCAAGGCAGAAAGAAGACAAGATAGCTGTGGATGTTGGATGCTTTATTGGTTTAGAACTCCTAGGGGAGTAATAGGCTTGTGGTTTGGTGCCCTGGTTCACTATCTCATTTGACTGCTATTGTAAGAAATTTCATTTTCTTTTGCATTCACTGTTGTATGTTTAACTTGTTGTTCAATATTAGTTTGTTTAGGTTCATTAATTGTTAGTGAAAGTTAAGGATTCATTTTCATGGTGAAACTCATTGGTTTGCTTTAATAATCTGTCATATCAGTTTCATTAGGGGTGTTTGGTTCAGCTTGTTACTGGGTGTACTTGTGGGTGTTAGTAGTCAATGACAGTTTAGTCACCCTACTTTAGGTCATATTAGAGTAATGTAGTCATAAAATCCAGTAGTCAATAGTTAAAAAGTCAAATTCATGTTTCATCTCACATGTAGTGTTAACTATTAGGTTTTTATGATCCTTGATCATTCAAATCTTTGCATAAGTAAGTTTCATAGCATAATTCAGTCCTATATCATTTTACAACATCATTTCAAATCATTCTAGATCAATTGAAACTCACAAAAGTCAAACAAGAGTAAAAGTTCAAAAAGTCAAATTGTGCTCATCAGGTTTTTACCAAAATTGCAATATTTGTTTTGATTTTTGTGTATTGAATTGGATTGTGGAATTTGTTTATATTTGTAGTCCACCAGCTCACCTTCAAGAACCCACCTTCCCCACATTTTTATGATTTTTCTGCTGGGCCCCACTTAGCCCCAAACACACTTGCAGGGCAAGTATGTGCCCTGCTGCACAGCCCTCACCACCACACAGCCACCTTTATGGGTGGCTGCAGCCCACCTCAGTGGTCCATAAGCCACAAAATTTGCACCTTTCAACCCCCCCCCCCCCCCATGGTAGGGTTCATGTTTTGACCCATGGTTTGACCTTAGATCCACTGGGACCCATCTGAATCAGCACCTCTAGTTTGTCCCATTTTCAGACAAGTTTCAAAGTGTCCAAGTGCTTATTTTGACCCATTGGCTTATTCTGTGGCCACAATTGCTTTTTTCCAGCTTATTCATGTTTCATTAACTGATATGGACCAGACTTAGCCATTGTGGGTCCCACTTGATCTCATTTTAGCTTATTTACCACTTTGGTCAACTTTGGTCAACTGTCACCCATATAAGCTTGTATTCAGCTTATTTTTTATTTCCAAAAAGTTTGTTTTTACAAAAAGTGTTTGTTTTTAAGTATTAAATAGGTTTGTAAAAGAAAAATCAAGAAAAACAAATTTAATATTAAGTGATAGTTTCTATTTAATGTAATTTAATTTTAATTTTCATTTTTAAATTTTTGTTAAGTACTTAGCTATTTTATATTTTTATTAAATTCCTCATATATTAAAGTATTTATAATAATTTTTTCAGATTTTTATTTTGTCATTAAGTATTTATTAGATTTAATCTTAGTTTTATTTATAATTAAATAATAATTGGTTTTAATAGCATAATTAGTTTTTTATTTAGCAAAACCTAGTTTTTATATTTTTTATAGCTTTTATATGTTATAAAATAATTTTAGAAATTTTCTTGTAATTTTTACTGTTCATTTTCTATTTTTCTTAATTTAAAATAATTTAATTAGATAATTAATGTTTAATTAGTAATTAATTAATATAAAAATCACAAAAAGACAAAAATACTTATTTTTAATTTTAAAACTTATTTTTAGTTATTTTATAATTTTAGGAATTTTATTTTCATTTTTCTAGTGCTTAATTAATATTATATTGTATTTAAGTATTTTAAATATTAATAATAAGTAATAAATAGTATTTAATTAATATTAAATAATTAATTAGTGTTAAAATTTATTTTCTTTTTCTAAAAATTTTCTTTTAACTTTTAGTTTGTAAAAAAGTCATTTTCACCCCCTGGGTGTTTTTAGATTTCAGTTTCCACTTTTTATTTTGTACGTTTACGTTTTATTTAAACGTAACGTACGCGTTTTTAAGTTTTAAACGTTTCTGGGTTTTCAAACTTTCCAATCTTGTTTATATAGTTTATTTAAGCTATTCTCTTG
Source organism: Artemisia argyi (assembly GCA_030686995.1). Lineage (NCBI taxonomy): Eukaryota > Viridiplantae > Streptophyta > Magnoliopsida > Asterales > Asteraceae > Artemisia > Artemisia argyi. The sequence goes on along the minus strand of CM060701.1, from coordinate 171,464,351 downwards.
TAGATTCCTTAGTTCAAATCATTCACAAACCCTTTTTCTCATCCAAATTCACCCGATCACAAAGCCGTTTGAATACAATTCACACCTCGTCGGGACATAACGACCCGGGGAAACCTTATACTTCCGCGGAGCATTGGTTTTAGACGTTTTACTTGGTTGACCATCACCTGGTCAATTAGGTTGACCATTTGGACCCAATCAATTTTTGGCGCCGCTGCCGGGGAGGTTGTGTGCGTTTTCTACACGGTTTGTTTGATTAGTGATCTTGGAATTCGTTCCATTGTATATTTATCCATCCTTGTTCATATCTTTTCATAAAAACCCAAAAATATTTTTCCTTACCCTCTATCAGTTTGATTCTACCTTCTTATACCCATCTCATGTATAATTCTTATGGCGTCTCTCGGCTACACGTGTTTTCATGTAAAAGCCCGATTGAGAACGGCTTTCGTTGTCTCCGGTGTATTTGTGAGAAATGTGGCAATAATTGTAGTAACAGATTTTGTGTTTTGTGCAATCTGTTCATAAGTCCAAATTCTCTCAATGATTCACCAAATTCTTCCAACTGCCCTTCACAGCCCGAGATACGTGCTATTAATGACAAACCGTCAAGAATTGATCCTAACCTTTCACGGTTTACGGTTAAAAGTTTGTCAAGCAAACATGCTGAGCTTAGGGCAGTGACTGAAAAGCATGACTTGCCCAATCTTCACGTTCATCTAGAACCAAAACCCGAGACCATAACGGAAGTGGTGGAAATTGCTAGCTCTCAGAGCACACCATTTGTCCCACCTCCAGATTTTGTTCTTTGTGTCGGTTGTGGTGAGCCGCTTTTTGGTTTACCATGTCATTGGTGTACATGTGTGCAATGTGGTAATGATATTCAAAACGGGAGTTGTTTGTTTTGTGGGTCGAGTAATTCATTTGCTTATGACCCTAATCAAGACTCATTCAACGACTCTTCAAATTTTTCCGATTACCCATCACATTCATACGAGCAAGAATCATATTATCCAAACTTCAATGATGCTTCGTATCAAGATACACCAAGCCAGACTCAACAGTTTTACTGTTGTGAGTACTGTGGTGGTTCACACTACAGTTCTGATTGTCAATCGGGAAACACGTTTGTCTATGAGCAATTTCCTGATAACAATTATGACTCAAGCACATACGACTCACAGCCACATCAGTTTTACTGTTGTGAGTATTGTGGAGGTCCACACACTAGCTTTGATTGTCAAACAGGGAATCCGTTTCCTTGTAACAATTACGACTATTCGTATTCAGACCCACCTCCACAGTACCAAATGACCTAAGCAACTCCTCTTGTTACTGAGCAAGACATTTTAATTGAGGCTCTTGAGATATTGAAAGAGCTTAAGGAGGAGTTGGCTACTTCATCGTTTCAAAGCTCTCGTGAGAAATCTAGGGCAGAATTACTTGCGGAAGAACGAGCAGCTAGAAACGAATTGAGCAAGGAAGAATTGCTAGTCTTAGAACAAGCAGCTAAAACACGTGCCATATTTCGCAATGCTGCTCTTCTTGACGATGATGATGATGATGTTACCCTTGATATTTCTCAATTTTGTGAGGGTTCATCAAATTCGTCAGTTGTGATTCCTTCCTTGGAAAATCAGGGAGAAAAGACTATGATAGAATTACTAGCAGAAGAACAAATGAAATTTATAAAACCCATGTCTGCTAGTCCTTCTCAACTCCCTCAGTCTGTTATCACACCCGAAGTTCACACTCACTCTCTAATCATGGGGGATGAGCATCTTAGCACTGTTCCTGATAAGGAATCGGACGAATTAATAAAGTCTAGTGTTGAGATCCTTGTCCCAATCCCGAGAGAGTCACAGGGAACTTTGGATGATATGTGTGATATTCCTTCCCCTATTGAGTGTACTAAAGATCAATTTGAGACTTTCTCAGATTTTAGCGATGATTGTACATCTCATGGAGACATTGAGTATATCGAGGCACCACTGCCTCATTCTGATGTTGATCCTCTTCTTGAGGAGTTCGCTGATGAACTTGCTCACATCGATCCACTTTCCTTAGAAAGTGATGATGGTCTCTTTGACTTCCAAGCCGATCTGGGAGAAATTGAAAGTCTCCTACATCATGATCCGTCACTCACTTCTGATCCCAGCAGTCCAATAGAGAATGTTAATCTCTTTGTTCCCGAAACATTCGATACGACTCTCACCAATCCTCTATTTGAATTCGAATCTGAATTCACTATGATTTCTAATAATCCAATCTTTGACGAGGATTGTGATGAGTCCACAATGGAACATGAGTTCACAGATTCACATCTTGTGAATAATTCTCTTCATGAGGTGTTCTCTGGTGAACTCACTCATCATGTCATGACTCCTCCGGAGTTTGATAGCCCGGGGGGAGATGCTCTCAATCATGAGAATTTGCAAAATCCCACCCACCCTCCCAGGATATTTACGAGCTTACCCTTTGAAATCCAAACTCAGGCTATTGAGCCTCCTCTCGAGGAAGAAGATCAAATCATGCTTTTTATCATGATTTTCTTCCTTTTCTTCACCTATACGGTGACTTCTTCTCTTCTTCACTCCTTCAGGAGTGAGGACACTATATTTGATCCCGGCAATCTCATTTATCATTACCTTGAGCCGGATGCTTATAGGGTTTTCACCCTAAGTGTGGGGGAGTCCCCCATGCTATGTTTACAGAAGTGAAAAACAAAATGGTGTTTTCCACGCTTAGCTTGTAATGTTGCCCTTTTACGTTCAAAATGTCGGCATAATAGCCGGGATTTTGAATATTGAGGACAATATTCATGCTTAGTGTGTGGGGGGGGGGGGGGGGGGGGGTATTCGCTATTCTAGCGAATTTTATCACATTTTACTATATAATACCCCCGTTTTAGCCAAAATTTCAAAAATTTTAAAATTTTTTCACTGGTGCTTCAAAATTTTTGTGGTAATCAGTCCGCCTTGTCTAAGCGATAAAAGGGATTGGCTAGTCCAGGAGCAAACGGCTCTTGGTAAAGACATATCAAATCCATTTATGGCTTGCAATTTGCCCAAAATTGTATGGTTCATCAACTCCCCAAAAACAAATGAGTTGGCTAGCCCACAAGATTATGGCTTGTGGTAAAGGCCGTGGAAAATCCATAATTGGTAATCAGCTCACCAAGATGTTGATTATTCCATCAAGAGCTGGCTAGTCCAGGAGCAAACGGCTCCTGGTAAAGACAAAACAAATCCGTTGACAGCTCGTGGTTTGCTCAAAATCACACGGTTATCAGGTGTGCCACAGTTCTTACACCTGGCTACTCCAGAAGTGATGGCTTTTGGTAAAGAGTTTTTCAAATCCATCAAGTTTTCAAAACAGTTATTGCTAGGGACTAGCAATAGTTTAGTGTGGGGGATTGATGAGTGCTCAAACACTCATCATTTTTGGTCTAATCTGAACTGCAAAACATACAAAAACACTCAGTAATGCATCAAAATACTGAAAATATTTCAAAATTGTGTTTTATATATTTTAGATGCAAAATGAGCAAAAACAGATGAAAAACGTACTACCTCCGTCCCATATTAAGTGTCCACAATGGAATCTTGAAATGTCCCAAATTAAGTGTCCAGATTCTATTCTAACCAATGAGATGAGACTTTAGTGGGTATAAATTATATTTGATTGGTGGAGAGTGTAGTTAGTGGAATTTTCTAAAACTTTGTGCATAATGTAAATGGACACTTAATGTGGGACGGAGGGAGTATAAAGTTTGCAAAATTGGCAGTTTCAGTCCCCCAACTTTCATAAAATTACAAAACTAGTCCCTGGATATTCAAAATATGGAAAATTATCACCAAAGGTCCTTTTACAATCATAAGTTGTCATATTTTGTCCTTTGGTGAAAAATCTCAAAAGTTTTGGAAATTTACAGTTTGGTCCCTGGAGTTTCAAACTTTGGCAGATTTGGTCCCTGGTGGGATATTTTTGGATGAAAAATCATTTTTAGTCCTTGGAAATTCAAAATGTTCAATATTGGTCCTTGGATAAAAGTTTTTCACAAAATGGCAAGAATGGTCCCTTAACTTTGAAAAATGCCATTTTTAGTCCCCGGGAATTTTGAAAAGTACAAAAATTGTAAAAATGGGTTTTGAATATTTAAGCTATGCATGAATGGTCCCTTATGATAACTTTGGAGTTTGTACCATTTCAGCCCTCACTTTTGGTAAATTACAAATATGGTCCTTGTGATTTTGAAAGTTACTAATAAACGGACCCTTAATATTTTCATTACCCAAAACAAACTAAACCCAAAATAAACCCCAAATCTGATCCAGCAACACCCTCAACCCATTACCCTACCCCAAGCCCACCACCTAATTTAATAATAAAACCTAAACCATTTTATATAATAGCCGGTCAAACACAGTCAACCCCCACAAACCCCGACCTACTGTTCATCACCACTATCCTTCCCCCATTTCCAGCTTCATGTCCCCCCCCCCCCACCTCCTCTTTTCCACCAAACCCAACCTTTGCATTAATATTACTCACCAACCTCACCTTCCCCCCCCCTCCTCATTAATTTCTCCACCAAACACCACTATCTGCCCTTTTACCAATTTGGCGCCAAAAAGAAGTTTGAATGGTCAAGATGGTTTTAAGCCATCCTACGGTCAAGAGTGAAGTGGGAAAGTACTTTTGGACCTCAGAGACTATAAAAAGAAAAGAAAAAGAGAGAAAGAAGTAGTAGTTTTTAGTTTTTAGAATAGTTGTAGTGTAGTGAATGTCGAATCAGTCTAACTATCTATTTTTCATTGTAATTTTTAGCTTAAATTTCTTGTACTCTGTATTGCTTATGTAATTGAAACTCATTTCAATTAAATATTTCAAGTTATCAGTTCAAAGTTGGTTTTTGCCATTTCTCATGAAACTCTCAATTTTACTTGATTATTGTTAAAAGTGATTGGTATCTATTTTATTAAGTCACCTTAAGATTAGTAGAACTTATTTGAACCTTAACTTTTCAGTGTTGCTCAGTTTCTTTTAAAAAACCAAAAAATACTCAAAAATAGAAAAAATAAAAGAAAAATAAAAAAAAATAGTTTCAAGGCAGAAAGAAGAAAAGATAGCTGTGGATGTTGGATGCTTTATTGGTTTAGAACTCCTAGGGGAGTAATAGGCTTGTGGTTTGGTGCCCTGGTTCACTATCTCATTTGACTGCTATTGTAAGAAATTTCATTTTCTTTTGCATTCACTGTTGTATGTTTAACTTGTTGTTCAATATTAGTTTGTTTAGGTTCATTAAATGTTAGTGAAAGTTAAGGATTCATTTTCATGGTGAAACTCATTGGCTTGCTTTAATAATCTGTCATATCAGTTTCATTAGGGGTGTTTGGTTCAGCTTGTTACTGGGTGTACTTGTGGGTGTTAGTAGTCAATGACAGTTTAGTCACCTTACTTTAGGTCATATTAGAGTAATGTAGTCATAAAATCCAGTAGTCAATAGTTAAAAAGTCAAATTCATGTTTCATCTCACATGTAGTGTTAACTATTAGGTTTTTATGATCCTTGATCATTCAAATCTTTGCATAAGTAAGTTTCATAGCATAATTCAGTCCTATATCAGTTTACAACATCATTTCAAATCATTCTAGATCAATTTAAACTCACAAAAGTCAAACAAGAGTAAAAGTTCAAAAAGTCAAATTGTGCTCATCAGGTTTTTACCAAAATTGCAATATTTGTTTTGATTTTTGTGTATTGAATTGGATTGTGGAATTTGTTTATATTTGTAGTCCACCAGCTCACCTTCAAGAACCCACCTTCCCCACATTTTTATGATTTTTCTGCTGGGCCCCACTTAGCCCCAAACACACTTGCAGGGCAAGTATGTGCCCTGCTGCACAGCCCTCACCACCACACAGCCACCTTTATGGGTGGCTGTAGCCCACCTCAGTGGTCCATAAGCCACAAAATTTGCACCTTTCAACCCCCCCCCCATGGTAGGGTTCATGTTTTGACCCATGGTTTGACCTTAGATCCACTAGGACCCATCTAAATCAGCACCTCTAGCTTGTCCCATTTTCAGACAAGTTTCAAAGTGTCCAAGTGCTTATTTTGACCCATTAGCTTATTATGTGGTCACAATTGCTTTTTTCCAGCTTATTCATGTTTCATTAACTGATTTGGACCAGACTTAGCCATTGTGGGTCCCACTTGATCTCATTTTAGCTTATTTACCACTTTGGTCAACTTTGGTCAACTGTCACCCATATAAGCTTGTATTCAGCTTATTTTTGATTTCCAAAAAGTTTGTTTTTACAAAAAGTGTTTGTTTTTAAGTATTAAATAGGTTTGTAAAAGAAAAATCAAGAAAAACAAATTTAATATTAAGTGATAGTTTCTATTTAATGTAATTTAATTTTAATTTTCATTTTTAAATTTTTGTTAAGTACTTAGCTATTTTATATTTTTATTAAATTCCTCATATATTAAAGTATTTATAATAATTTTTTCAGATTTTTATTTTGTCATTAAGTATTTATTACATTTAATCTTAGTTTTATTTATAATTAAATAATAATTGGTTTTAAATAGCATAATTAGTTTTTTATTTAGCAAAACCTAGTTTTTATATTTTTTATAGCTTTTATATGTTATAAAATAATTTTAGAAATTTTCTTGTAATTTTTACTGTTCATTTTCTATTTTTCTTAATTTAAAATAGTTTAATTAGATAATTAATGTTTAATTAGTAATTAATTAATATAAAAATCACAAAAAGACAAAAATACTTATTTTTAATTTTAAAACTTATTTTTAGTTATTTTATAATTTTAGGAATTTTATTTTCATTTTTCTAGTGCTTAATTAATATTATATTGTATTTAAGTATTTTAAATATTAATAATAAGTAGTAAATAGTATTTAATTAATATTAAATAATTAATTAGTGTTAAAATTTATTTTCTTTTTCTAAAAATTTTCTTTTAACTTTTAGTTTGTAAAAAGTCATTTTCACCCCCTGGGTGTTTTCAGATTTCAGTTTTCACTTTTTATTTTGTACGTTTACGTTTTATTTAAACGTAACGTACGCGTTTTTAAGTTTTAAACGTTTCTGGGTTTTCAAACTTTCCAATCTTGTTTATATAGTTTATTTAAGCTATTCTCTTGTAGATTCCTTAGTTCAAATCATTCACAAACCCTTTTTCTCATCCAAATTCACCCGATCACAAAGCCGTTTGAATACAATTCACACCTCGTCGGGATATAACGACCCGGGGAAACCTTATACTTCCGCGGAGCATTGGTTTTAGACGTTTGACTTGGTTGACCATTACCTGGTCAATTAGGTTGACCGTTTGGACCCAATCACCGGTTATGTTGTTCATTTACATCTTCTATGTGTGTTGACTCGTGGGGTCGGATTAGTTATGTTCGTGCGTTGGTTGAAGTATGTTCAAATTCTGAACTGAAAAAGGAAGTTAGTATGGCTGTTCCATTGGATGATGATAGTGGCTATTCGACGTAAATCATTCGTGTCAAATATGAATGGACACCTCCTCATTGTAGCGTTTGTAAGATATTTGGTCACACACTTAGTGAGTGTCCAAAACAAGTGCAAGAGGTGGTTCATAAGGTTTCTAATATGGTGTATAATGTATCGATTCAGGTGGTTAATAACGATGAGGGGTTCACAGAGGTAAGGAATCGTAAGAATAAAGGTAAGAGTGTGGTTTCTGCGTCTCAACCTAAGCCAATTGGAGGGGTTAAACTCTCCAAGCCTAAGGCTAATTTTTTGGAGACCTAAAGTCACGACAACTTCTAATCAGGTTGATATCAAGAAAGATTCAGATCCTAAGGCTCTAAAACAGGCTTCTACTTCAAATGTTAAATCTGGTAAGGACCCACAGTCTTCTAACTCTTTTGGTATCTTGGAGTCATTGGTGGATGAGGATGTTCTTGGTTTTGTTATCAATGATAAGGGGTCGCAAGATAAGCCTATTAGTAACATGGAATCGCAGGCGCTGGGTGAGGCTTTTAAGTCGTCTAATGTCCCATCTTCTAGTACGTCCGTAACTAAAAAGGCGTTGGAGCAATCTACTATCCCATCTCCAAGTACTTCTGCATCGAAGAGGGGTAATCCATTTTCTAAGGTGGGTGAAGTAGTTGTTTCTGATAGTGATGAAGATGAGGTGTATGAGCCTAATGATTATTTGGGAGATGATTATTTTTCAGAAGAGTATGCGGCTCAAGTAAACGACTTACCGGAACAATTCAAGGAGTTCAAGCTTCAAGGACGTGCTGGGAAGTAGTATTGTATTTTGTTTTGTTTTATCATATGATTGGTGATGAGGCGAAAAATGAGCCGTTTTTAAGGGGTCATTTAAGCCCGGATTTGAATTTATTTGATCAAATATTTCTCTAAATCGTTCCTTTGGTCATTTTAGGTACTTTTGGAGTGAATTTTGGAAAAGGAAGCATTTTGAACGTTTTTGGAGCATAAAAGTGAAAAAAATGGCAAAGTCTTAATTTTCCATGCTGGGAACAGTACCTGACGGCGTCAAGTGTCTCCATGTGACGACATCAAGAGTAAACAAGAGGTGGAAGTGGTGACGATCCAGAGAAATCGTGACGGCGTCAAGCTTGACATTCATGGTTCATGATATGGTGACGGCCTACAACTAAATTACACATGACGGCGTCAAACATGGATCTAGGCAATCCGATCTCATTATGGGCGGCGAGTTGATGGCGTCAGATATTCCTTCTTGTCGCCGTCACCTTGTAAAATCTATATATAGTTTTGCAATTTTCATTCATAAGATGTAACTTAAGAGGGGATAACTTTGGAGAAACCCTAGCACGGATCTTACTGTTCTTTCAAGGGTTTTTACCCTTTGAAACCTTTCATGTTCAATTGAGATAAGTATCCTTTCAATTCATTCAATATATCTATGTGTTGTTTGAATATATCTTACGCTTGCCTTGAATTTAACATGCTAGGCTAGATCTTTTGTGTGTTTGCTTAGATGTAGTGAAACCTAGATGTTGATTATGGGTTGATTGTTTGTTTATAGTTGTTACGGATGACTGATTTCGATGTTAGGCTTAAGAAAACTGGCAGACTTCCATAGGGTAACATGCTTGAACGTCTTAAGAAACATGAACCAATGCGTACTAGGTTATTATGGTTGTATTTAATGCATTAGCGAATTCTAATGATCCCATGTTAGGAGCTTCTTGCAGGCTCGACATGGGAGTGAAGTAGGAGCTTATAGAGTTGGGGAAGTACGTACGCCACCCCACGAATGGTATTAAGGAATATAACCCGTGCAATTGTAACAAACTATCAACCTGTAAAAGATATCTAGGGAGTAATGAAACCTAAGTAAACACAACTCTCCCCATTATTGTTCACACCACATTAGTAATTAGCTTTATTTTCATTTCTGTTATTTTATTTTGATTGCATCTTGGTTATTGGGTTAGTTGACTAGCAACTAATTCCGCCCACTCTTCCAAAAACCCGAGATTTTAATTTCTTTCATAAAATATAAAAATACAAAAAGAATCATCCCTCACCTCTAGACCTAGTTTTTAGGCTTTCTAATCCTAGCGACACTATTCCTGAGTTGAACGATCAATCCCCCGGTACTTGTCACTATACTATACTACAACGATCAGGTACACTGCCTGGTGGGGGTTGTAAGCTTCTCGAGATCCCTCAAGAGGTAAAGCCTGGTGCGATTCCCATGCATCAAGTTTTTGGGGCCGCAGCCCGGGGAATAGTTATTGTCTAGGTTAGAATTTCTTTTTATTAGGTCTACTTGCTAGATTCCTTTCTAGTAAGATTTTATTTTTATTTCTAGGTTTTCTTTATTCTATCTTATTTCTTCGTGTATTTGTTCGTAACCTTTACCATCCGACATCATGGAAGGTGGTAACATCTTTGAACCCATCAACCCACCACAACAAAACCACCCACAAAACCCACCACTAGCAAACCAACCTCTTAGGCCCCGAACCCTAGGAGAGTATTCCCGTCCTAGCCACCAAGGCTATCGAAACACTATTGAGCTCACTCAAAGAGCCAATGTGTCCCCCCTTGCGATCCGACACCATCCTGTTGGTGCAAAGCGGATGTGCATTCCATGGACTTCGTTCCGAAGATCCTAATTAACATCTCATGGATTTCCTTAAAATCGTAGATTCTATAGACCTTGATGTTACAACTAGAGAGTCAACCCGATTACGCCTATTCCATTTCTCTCTACGTGATCAAGCTAGTCAATGGCTTGAACGTTTACCCGCGGGATCCATCACCTCATGGAATGATCTCACCACTTGTTTCCTTGCTCAATTTTTGCTACCGGGGAGAACTACCAAGCTTAGAAATGATATCTTGATGTTCCAACAACGTCAAGGTGAAACTCTATATGAAGCATGGACTCGTTTCAAGGACTTACTCCAAAAAGTCCCTCATCATGGCACAGATCTTTGGCTCCAAGTCCAAATCTTCTATGACCATATCGATCTCTCCACAAGGCGAACCATTGACCAATCGGCCGATGGTAAGCTACGTGATCTAAGTGCGGAAGAATCATGGGAACTCATAGAAGATCTTGCTCTCTATGACAACGAAAGTTAGAATGATCCCCGTGATTTGAACAAAATGGTCAAGGCAATATCTTTGCCTTCGAACAATTCTAGCACTCCCGACCGTAGGATCATGGAACTTGAGGACCAAGTCAAGTTTCTCATGAAATCTTACGAAGCTCCTAAGTCTTCAAGCCAAGTGAACAAAATCATTTCTTCATGCGAATTATGTAGTGGTCCCCATGACACTCGTGATTGCGTGGAATTCCCTGGAACAGCTTTTGCGGACTACGCATCCTCGCGTACCGACGAAGCGGGAGACAAGTGGTACACTTTCAAACCCGAGCCAAACCCTTACGGTGATTCCAACAATCCTTTTTGGAAAAATCACCCGAACCTTAGGTGGTAACAAAGACAAACCAATTCTTCCAATCCGCCTAATCGTTACCAACCAAACGGTCCACCCTCCAACCGTACTTTCAACAACAATCCTTCTAATAACTATGGTAGTACCAATGATCTTGAAGGGTTGATGTCCAAGTTTATGGCATCTCAAGAAGCTCGCATAGCTAAGTTTGAAACCGAATTCAATCAACAACAAACAGAGATGACTATTAAGATTGACAACTTGTTGAAAGCCCTCAACAACCAAGCGCTAACTACACCTAGAAAGGACACTAAGGACGCCAATAGCGGAATCCAAATTAAGGACCCCTCATCATCCAAACACGTCCACTTTGTCAATGTTGTTTCTATTAAGCCAAAAGATAAAGATATAGAAGAAAGTGACAAGGATGAAGTTGGAGTAGAAACCGAGACTAGGGATGAAATTAAGGAAGTTGAGGTTAATAAGGGAGAAAAGTTAGAGGAAGTAGAAAACGTAGAAGAATACTTTGATAGGTTGCCCACCAAGGAAGAACGGGAATATCACAAGGATTTATTTGATGATTCCGAGATACCTTATATCCTTGGTTCACCCCTTATTAAAGTAGGTGATCCCTCTAACATCAACATACCATGCAACATTGGGCATATGCATTTATGGAAAGCTTATATCGATCCTAGGTCTCCTATAAACAACATGACTAGGACTTATTATAATTGGGTAATGAAGAAGCAACTTGGTTGTAGGATGATGCCCAGCAAGAATTTGATAAGTAATTTTGTAGGAAGAGTGAAAGGATTGCATGTAATTGTAGGAAACTTCACTTATGTGACCGACTTTGTGATAGTGGAGGATGCTCTTCCGGTGATAGATGATTGCCTAAGTCAAGTAGTATTCGGAAAACCGTTTGTTGAGGCCTCTAAGATGAGTTATGATCCGACTCTAGGGATTGTTAGATTCAAGGAAGAGAATGATGAGATTGCTTACCAAATGACCTATAAGATTGAACAATACCGCCTCTTATCAAACATAGAAAAGGAACACAAACAAGCGGTTTACTATAGGAATGATGAGGATAGACGTAGAGGAGTAGAATATGTTATGAATATAATACTTGGTTTCTACAAAGAATGCTTGCAACTAGGTCCGGAATACAAAACTAATATTGGAGATGACCTAGAAAATGAGACCAACGATGAGGTAACGTAATTGCCCATGACCTTGAGTCTAACTACAAGACTCGTAAAATAAAGAAAAGCGCTTCTTGGGAGGCAACCCATGTTTTGTGTGATTTTTATTTGTTTGATTGTTATTTGTTTCCGTATGCATGCTTTATTTTTATTGTTGGTAGATCATGTTTCAAAAATAAAATTGTGAAAATGCTTTATTTTGTCGTTTAACTTCGTCTCAACTTCATATAAAGGTATTTTGCAAAAGATAAGTGCAAGGGGAAACCCCAAATATGTTTTTAAGAAACGAAATTGATCATGACTCTCCACAATATTAAATGGACATGTGTATTAGTATTTGTTAGAGTCAAATGCTTGTATCGAGTCATAATGATGTTTTGCAGGATTTTCCAGGAAGTAGGACATAAGTTTTTCCAGAAATTTTCCGGAAACTTAACGTAAAGATTTCTTCAGGTCACTTCTGACGGCGTCATGAGTTAACTCCTTACGGCGTCATGTGTAAAATTCTAGAAATTTTGCTAGTTATGTTTTTCTAACGGAGTCCTGAAGTTTTTGTTAATTCTTTAGTTTTATAAACTCCAGGAAATCTGCAAACATTCATTCCACAAGCATTATATCTTAATTTGTTTTCTAGGACTTGTTGGTATATATAGATTGCCGCCGATTTTACGCGAGGTTGCCTTGTTTTTTTTCTTAGGTTTAACAGGTTATATATGACAAGAAGATGATTTATATTTCTGGAAGGGAAGCTTTGATTGTTCATTTTCTAGGAGGAAGATCTAACCTTGTTACCGCACTATCCACACCGAACGAATCAGGGGAGTATTTGCTTTCATTCTTTTACCTATTTTACTTTTACATTCTTTAATTGAACATTGGGGACAATGTTCATCCTAACTGTAAGGGGAGGGTAAATGATGATACCTTATAGGATACACCTTCACTTGAGTTTGTTTGTTTGATGGTAGGTGTGTAATAAAACTAAGAGAAATACTTGTTAGTGTAATTTTAGCGCCAAATTTAAAATTTTTTACAACATTTAGGAGTGAAACTTTAGCCTTAGCAAGTGTCTCATGGATAGGAGTTGTATGACTAGCACAAAACCGTACCATTCAGAAAATTTTCCATCCAAATATGTGAGGTTCGCCTTTAGATTTGATAGGAAAAGCATTTACTATTAGTGCTTATGAGTGTACCGGTAGCATTTAGATTCTAGAACTTGCGTTAGCGATGCATTCCGAGACCGCTAGTGAGACTACATTCGTGTAGTAGGATTTACTAAATGATAAGAGGCATTAGGATCACCCTTGTTTTAAACCCGTATCATAATTACTTGACCATTTAAGTCATATTACTTGGCTAGTAAAGTCAACTAATTTTTCCTACACCTTAGCGTTGTACTCATTTTTAGTACACGAAACCACTAGTACACCCCTCCGAGCCTATCTTTTCGTTTCTAACTTTAAGCATCTTACTTAAAGGAAGAATTTATTACAATCCACTTAAATGTACACCCAAATTGCCTTAGCCTTCCGTGTATGCACTCATCTTTAGTGCATTATTGTTTGTGTTATTTTTCACTTATTAGCTTAAGTCGAGTCCAGTCTTGGCTTACCAACGCCATATTGTACATGTAATTAACCAAGATGATTAACTCGCCACCAGTAAAGATTGCCTTTATCCAACAAAACCTTGTATTCCATATCCCTACATCTAACTTTATAACCCTTTGAAAGACCTCTTTGATAGTTTATCCTAGGTGCTTACGCCATGTGGTGGAGGTTTGATCCTTTCCTAAGCCTATGGTAATCTATTTTGCTATGATAGGTAGTGAGAGATGTTTTCCATTTCCATATTGTGATATATACTTTATTACACCCGAGAGATGTGAGTGTCTAAACACCATTTGTGAGGTGTTAGTATATGACATCCGTGCTTCTCTTTGGTCTTTAGTGGAACGATTATTTGTTGTAATTAGTTTTATATTAGTGTTAAATGACCCCTAACTTGTATTTTGATTAGAATAAAAGCACATTTGCTTGAGGACAAGCAAATCTCAAGTGTAAGGGTATATGATGAGGCGAAAAATGAGCCGTTTTTAAGGGGTTATTTAAGCCCGGATTTGAATTTATTTGATCAAATATTGCCCTAAATCGTTCCTTTTGTCATTTTAGGTACTTTTGGAGTAAATTCTGGAAAAGGAAGCATTTTAGACGTTTTTGGAGCATAAAAGTGAAGAAAACGGCAAAGTCTTAATTTTCCTTGCTGGGAACAGTACCTGACGGCGTCAAGTGTCTCCATGTGACGGTGTCAAGAGTAAACAAGAGGTGGAAGTGGTGATGATGCGTAGGGATTGCACCAGGCTTTACCTCTCGAGGGATCTCGTGAAGCTTACAACCCCCACCAGGCAGTGTACCTTATCGATGTAGTATAGTATAATGACAAGTACCGGGGGATTGATCGTTCAGCTAGGAATAGTGTCGCTAGGATTAGAAAACCTAAAGACTAGGTCTAGAGATGAGGGATGATTCTTTTTGTATTTTTATATTTTTATGAAAGCAAGTAAAAATAACGGTTTTGAAGGAGTTGGGCAGAATTAGTTGCTAGTCAACTAACCCAATTACTAAGATGCAATCAAAATAAAATACTAGAAATGAAAATAAAACTAAATTAAACTATTGGTGTGAGCAATATATGGGAGAATTATGTTTAATTAGATTTCACTACTCCCTAGATATCTTTTACAGGTTAATTACTTGTTACAGTTGCGTGGATGACGGATTGTATTCCTTAATACCATTCATGGGGTGGCGTACTTACTTCCCCAATCCTATAAGCGCCTACTTCACTCCTATGTCGAGCCGGCTAAGAAGCTCCTAACATGGGATCACTAGAATTTGCTCATGCATTAAATACAACCAATAAAACCTAGTACACATCGGTTCATGTTTCTTAAGACGTTCAAGCATGTTACACAAAGGAGATCTGCCAGTTTTCTTAAGCCTAACATTGAAATCATTCATCCATTACAACTATAAACAAGCAATCAACCTATAATTAACATCTAGGTTTCATTACATCTAAGCAAACACATGATAGATCTAGCCTAGCATGTTGAAATCAAGACAAGCATAAGATATATGCAAACAACACATAGACATATTGAATGAATTAAGAGAAGACTTTTCTCAATTGAACATGAAAGGATTCAAGCGGTGAAAACCCTTGAAAATACTGTAAAATACGACCTACGGTTTACAAAGTTCGCCCTAGTATTCTCCACACAAGTTCCTCTTTTATGAATGAAAAATAGAAAAGTATATATAGATTCTGATAGGTGACGGCGTCAAGAACAAACTTCTGATGCCGTCATCTCGCCGCCAAATAATTTCTCGGACTGCCTAGATCTGGGTTTGACACCATCATGTGTATTCCAATTGCAGGCCGTCACAACATTAACTCTTGACGCCCTTCTTGTGACGCCTTCAGGTTTTCACTGGGTCATCACGGATTTTACTCCTGACGCCGTCACGTTTTTCTTCTTGACGCCGTCAGGTACTGTTCTCAGCATGGAAAATTAAGTCTTTGCCGTTTTCTTCACTTTTATGCTCCAAAAACGTCCGAATTGCTTTTTTTTCCAGAATTCACTCCCAAAGTACCTAAAATCACAAAAGGAACGATTTAGGGCAATATTTGATCAAATAAATTCAATTCCGGGCTTAAATGACCCCCTAAAAGTGGTTCATTTTTCACCTCATCATATACCCTTACACTTGAGATTTGCTTGTCCTCAAGCAAACGCGCTTTTATTCTAGTCAAAATACAAGTTAGGGGTCATTTAACACTAATATAAAAGTAATTACAACAAATAATCATTCCACTAAAGACCAATGACAAGCACGGAGGTCATACACTAGCACCTCACAAATAGTGTTTAGATACTCACATTTCTCGGGTGTAATAAAGTAATATCACAATATGGAAATGGAAAACATCTCTTACTACCTGTCATAGAAAAATAGATTACCATAGGCTTGGGAAAGGATCAAACCTCCACCACATGGCGTAAGCACCTAGGATAAACTATCAAAGAGGTCTTTTAAAGGGTTGTAAGGTTAGGTGTAGGGATATGGAATACACGGTTTTGTTGGATATAGGCAGTCTTTATTGGTGGCGAGTTAACAATCTTGGTTAATTACATGTACAATAAGGCGTTGCTAAGCAAGACTAGACTCGACTTAAGCTAATGAATCAAAAATAACAAAAACATAAAACAAACATAGAATGAAACGGGATGGTAGTCCGTATGTTTTTTTCTCTTTTCTTTTTTTTTTTTTTTTTTTTTTTTTTTTTTTTTTTTTGCATACACTCTTACCCTACCATTCAAAATAATACATAATAGGGAATGAACATTCCCCTTACACTTGAATTTTTACATACTTTACAATAAACTAATCTAATGACTCGAATTAAGAAATTCAAAACACTTGGAGTACTTTTAAGATTAACGCACATATGTGGGTAATATATGATGTTCTTCCCCATTACTCCATAACATTAGTACTTTACCCATGAGTCCCAATCGTCCCAAAACAATATGTACAAGGATATGACTCGACTTAGCAACCATGTAATCAATTAGATAATTAACTTAGGGTTTAACAAATAACAATAATGCACTAAAGATGAGTGCATACACGGAAGGCTAAGGCGATTTGTGTGTACATTTAAGTGGGGTGTAACAAATTCTTCCTTTAAGTAAAATGCTTAAAGTTAGAAACGAAAAGATAGGCTCGGAGGGGTGTACTAGGGGTTTCGTGTACTAAAAATGAGTACAACGCTAAGGTGTGGGAAAAATTAGTTGACTTAACTAGCCAAGTAATATGACTTAAATGGTCAAGTAATTATGATACTGGTTTAACACAAGGGTGATCCTAATGCCTCTTATCATGTAGTAAATCCTACGACACGAATGTAGTCTCACTAGCGGTCTCGGGATGCATCACTAACGCAAGTTCTAGAATCTAAATGCTACCGGTACACTCATAAGCACTAATAGTAAATGCTTTTCCTATCAAATCTAAAGGCGAACCTCACATATTTGGGTGGAAAATTTTTCTGAATAGTCCGGTTTTGTGCTAGTCATACAATCTCCTATCCATGAGCCGCTTGCTATGGCTAAAGTTTCACTCCTAAATGTTGTAAAAAAATTTAAATTTGGTGCTAAAATTGCACTAACAAGTATTTCTCATAGTTTTATTACACATCTACTATCAAACAAACAAACTCAAGCGAAAGTGTATTTGTAAGGTATCATCATTTTACCCTCCCCTTACACTTAGGATGAACATTATCCCCAATGTTCAAGTAAAGAATGTAAAAGTGAAATAAGTAAAAAGAATGAAATCAAATACTCCCCTGATTCGCTCGGTATGGATAATAAGGTGGCCAGGTTAGATCTTCCTCCAAGAAAATGAACAATCAAAGCTTCCCTTCCAGAATATAAATCATCTTCTTGTCATACAAAACCTGTAAAACCTGAGAAAACAGACAAGGCAACCTCGCATAAAATCGGCGGCAATCTACATATGCTAATAGAACCTAGAAAACAAAATAAGATATAATGCTTGTGGAATGATGTTTGCAGATTTCCTGGAGATTATAAAACTAATAATTCAACAAAAACTTTAAGACTCCGTTAGAAAAACAAAACTGGTAAAATTTCCAGAATTTTACACGTGACGCCGTCAGGAATTAATTCCTGACGCCGTCAGAAGTGACCTGCAGAAATTCTTATGTTAAGTTTCTGGAAAATTTCTGGAAAAACTTCGTCCTACTTCCTGGAAAATCCTGCAAAACATCATTATGACTCGATACAAGCATTTGACTCTAACAAATACAAATATACATGTTCACTTAATATTGTGGAGAATCATGATCGGTATTGTTTCTTAAAAACATATTTGGGGTTTCCCCTTACACTTATCTTTTGCAAAAATACCTTTAGATGAAGTTAAGACTAGGCCAAACAACAAAATAAAGTATTTTTACTATTTAGTTTTGAAACATGATCTACCAACAATAAAAATAAAGCATGCATACGGAAGCAAATAACAAACAAACAAAAATAAAAATAACACAAAACATGGGTTGCCTCCCAAGAAGCGCTTGTTTTTGTTCGAGTCAGGAGCCTGACTCTACCCTTATTTAACGGAAATAGGGGAGGTTTTCCCTACACTTAGGATTAAGTGCGGGTGGAAGTAGTGATACACACCCTTAGGGTGGAAATATGCCTCGTGAGGAAAGAGTGGTGGATGAATTATATGCTCAAAGGGGTGTGCTCCTATCATCATAACCTTACCTAATTCAATCGGGTTAATGGGTGGATTAAGATTTTCTCCTAGAAAAGGATCATTTTCTATCAACTTCAAGAGACTACTAGTTGGGGATTCGTCTTGACCTAATAAACCCGGCTTAAACCCATAATGTTTCTTATGATCAATCATGAATGGGTGATGTAGGCATGTAAGGTCATTTTCCACTCCTGTGTCAGCTTCCTCTCTACAAGGCTTAGAGTCTACTACCTTTATCCCAAGACTACCCGGACTATATGGTTTGATGGGTGGATCGGGACCTTTTTCAATTCCTAAATTCACATCTAAAGATGGAAGATTAGGTAACGGTTTTGGTTGAGGCTCCGGTTCATCAACACTAGGTAATTCCCTAGAACTAAGAGCAAGGTTATCACTACAAGTATTCAAACCTATATCCTCTAGTGGTGTTTGGTTCAAAGGTTCTACCTCAATTGGGATTCCTAAAGTCTTTTCTACTTCATCCGAATAAGTCACGGGCGGTGTGTATGCCTCAAATGTTGGTAGGACTTGTGGGGTACTTGGTGGGCTTAGATTTTCAACTCTATCCTCCATCTTATCAAGATTACCAATGTGCTCAGCTTGTATTGTGGTGAAATCAAACCACCCCGTGCACCCAGTTATCTCATCTATAGATTTATCCCCAAACAATCTTCTTCCTTGTTCCCTTAAACTTGCTATCAATTGATCCGTAACCACGTTTGTTGGGTTGTCCATTTTTTTGGCAAGTATGGCACAATTCTCTATGGCTTCCCATGCTTCATCAGCACTTAATCCCCAAAGGTCCCCATCTGCGGTATGGTCAATGTCCATTTTGGTATAGTGGTCGACACAATGGTAAAATATTTCAATTTGGGACCACAGATCAAAATTATGATGAGGGACTTTTCCGAGTAAATATTTAAAATGAGCCCATGCATCATAGATAGGTTCATCTTCATGTTGTTTAAACATCAAGATGTCATTAGGAGTGGGTGAATTTTGTGGTCGGTAGTATGGTGGATTCGCGTTCTCCATAATGGTGAACGGAATAGTCAATGAAAATTACGAACAAACACACAAAGAAAAAGATAGACTAAAGAAAACATAGAAATAAAAATAAAATCTTACTAGAAAGGAATCTAGCAAGTAGACCTAATAAAAAGAGATTCTAACCTAGACAATAACTATTCCCCGGGCTGCGGCGCCAAAAACTTGATGCGTAGGGATTGCACCAAGCTTTACCTCTCGAGGGATCTCGAGAAGCTTATAACCCCCACCAGGCAGTGTACCTGATTGATGTAGTATAGTATAATGACAAGTACCGGGGGATTGATCGTTCAGCTAGGAATAGTGTCGCTAGGATTAGAAAACCTAAAGACTAGGTCTAGAGATGAGGGATTATTCTTTTTGTATTTTTATATTTTTATGAAAGCAAGTAAAAATATCGGTTTTGAAGGAGTTGGGCGGAATTAGTTGCTAGTTTACTAAGATGCAATCAAAATAAAATACTAGAAATGAAAATAAAACTAAATTAAACTATTGGTCTGAGCAATATATGGGAGAATTGTGTTTACTTAGATTTCACTACTCCCTAGATATCTTTTACAGGTTAATTACTTGTTACAGTTGCTTGGATGACGGATTGTATTCCTTAATACCATTCATGGGGTGGCGTACTTACTTCCCCAATCCTATAAGCGCCTACTTCACTCCTATGTCTAGCCAGCTAAGAAGCTCCTAACATGGGATCACTAGAATTTGCTCATGCATTAAATACAACCAATAAAACCTAGTACACATCGGTTCATGTTTCTTAAGACGTTCAAGCATGTTACACAAAGGAGATCTGCCAGTTTTCTTAAGCCTAACATTGAAATCATTCATCCATTACAACTATAAACAAGCAATCAACCTATAATTAACATCTAGGTTTCATTACATCAAAGCAAACACATGATAGATCTAGCCTAGCATGTTGAAATCAAGACAAGCATAAGATATATTCAAACAACACATAGACATATTAAATGAATTAAGAAAAGACTTATCTCAATTGAACATGAAAGGATTCAAGGGGTGAAAACCCTTGAAAATACTTTAAAATACGACCTAGGGTTTACAAAGTTCGGCCCTAGTATTCTCCACACAAGTTCCTCTTTTATGAATGAAAAATAGAAAAGTATATATAGATTCTGATAGGTGACGGCGTCAAGAACAAACTTCTGACGTCGTCATCTCGTCGCCAAATAATTTCTCGGACTACCTAGATCTGGGTTTGACGCCGTCATATGTATTCCAATTGCAGGCCGTCACAACATTAACTCTTGACGCCCTTCTTGTGACGCCTTCAGGTTTTCACTAGGTCATCACGGATTTTACTCCTGACGCCATCACGTTTTTCTTCTTGACGCCGTTAGGTACTGTTCTCAGCATGGAAAATTAAGTCTTTGCCGTTTTCTTCACTTTTATGCTCCAAAAACGTCCGAATTGCTTCCTTTTCCAGAATTCACTCCCAAAGAACCTAAAATCACAAAAGGAACGATTTAGGGCAATATTTAATCAAATAAATTCAATTCCGGGCTTAAATGACCCCCTAAAAGTGGTTCATTTGATCAAATAAATTCAATTCAAGCGGTTGTTTGAGGTTAATGTGGTACTTCAGCCACATTTCATTGTACGTACAACGTTTTATTGGTTAATATATTTTACCAGGGTGGAAGCTCCCTTTTACCCAAAAGAGGTTACTATGAGGTAGAGGATGATGTGAGGGGGTTGGTTTATGGAGGATGGGAAGGTTGATGGATGTAGATAGGGGTTGGGGTTATTTTGTTGTGGCTTCCCCTAGTTTAGGTTGATGGGTGTAGAACCGTAGAGGGGGGGGGGGGTGAATACGGTTTCTTCGGCTTTTTAGATGTTTTAAAACTTTAAGCCAAAGAGAACACCAAGTGGTTGTATAATAATCCAACAACCACTAACACAACCAAAGTATATAAAGCAAGTAAGAACATAACGATATATACTGGTTCGGGATGGGGGGTTTATACCATCCATACGTCCAGATGCGAATCTGCGACTCCGATACTATTCACTAGTATAATCCTTTCGGTGGACTACAAACCGTTACAATTCACTCCACCGATATTCACCAATATCGATGCTCACAAAGAAGGAGTTACTCCCTTGAACATAGCTCCCCCTTGATCGTTGCTCACAAAGAAGGAGTTACTCCGTTACAATTCCTGGTGCGGTTCCCCCTTGAACATAGTTCCCCTAGATCGTTGCTCCCCCTTGTTTCAAGGCGGGGATCCATGGGCCAAGAGCCTCACCTTTGCGGTGGCCTAGCTACACATAGAAATCACAACATGCAACAAACAAGAAATCCTCATATGTGAAAGTTCCAAAATGGGTTAGGTTACCATTTGAAGACTTGTAACATGTTAGTTCTCATCATAACAATATATATATATTGGTGTCCAAGATGACTCCACTATCCAAATCTTGAGCAAGACACAAGAATAAATATATGTGATTGTAGGAAATCAATCAATATAGATGCCAAATATTAAAAGAAATCATATTAAGGAAATAAGCATCACAAGCATTTTATTAAACACACATAATGAAGGACATACAAGAAGAACATCATTCAATCCTATCATATTTTATTCATACAAGCTTGTGAAAAGGCCTAGATTGTTACTACTAGAGCAAGTTTTCACTACTTCACCCTTCATCCTTTTCTTGAAGAGTCACCCTTGAGAAGTCTTTGAGAACGTCGGTCATCAAAAACATGTCATTGTTGATGGATTTGTGTAGTTCTCTAATTTCCTCATGTAAAGCGAGAATATTCTACTCAATCACACCATTGATAGTGCAACATGCACACCTACGAGTGTGATCATTCTCAAGGGGTTCGCCAAGTTTTCCTTCAATCTTGGCCCAAATTTCATCTTCGACAAAACAAAGTGATGAGGCGAAAAATGAACCATTTTTAGGGGGTCATTTAAGCCCGGAATTGAATTTATTTGATCAAATATTGCCCTAAATTGTTCCTTTTGTGATTTTAGGTACTTTGGGAGTGAATTCTGGAAAAGGAAGCATTTTGGACGTTTTTGGAGCATAAAAGTGAAGAAAACGGCAAAGACTTAATTTTCCTTGCTGGGAACAGTATCTGACGGCGTCAAGAAGGAATTTTTGACGGCGTCAAGAGCAAAATGGATGACGACCCAGAGAAAACGTGACGGCGTCGGAAGTAGGGCGTCAAGATTAAATTTGGTGACGGCCTGGAGCAGGATTACACATGACGGCGTCACCCACGGATCTAGGCAGTCCGAGAACTTTATTGGCGGCGAGATGACGGCGTCAGATTTTTCCTCTTGACGTCGTCACCTCACAGAATCTATATATACTTTTCTATTTTTCATTCATTAGGAGAGGAACTTGTGTGGAGAATACTAGGGCCGAAGCTAATAAACCCTAGGTCGTTTGTAACAGTATTTTCAAGGGTTTTCACCCCTTGAAACCTTTCATGTTCAATTAAGATAAGTCTTCTTTCAATTCATTCAATATGTCTATGTGTTGTTTGAATATATCTTATGCTTGTCTTGATTATAACATGCTAGGCTAGATCTTTCATGTGTTTGCTTAGATGTAATGAAACCTAGATGTTGATTATAGGTTGATTGCTTGTTTATAGTTGTAATGGATGAATGATTTCAATGTTAGGCTTAAGAAAACTGGCAGATCTCCATTGTGTAACTTGCTTGAACGTCTTAAGAAACATGAACCGATGTGTACTAGGTTTTTATGATTGTATTTAATGCATGAGCGAATTCTAGTGATCCCATGTTAGGAGCTTCTTAGCCGGCTCGACATAGGAGTGATGTAGGAGCTTATAGGATTGGGGAAGTAAGTACGCCACCCCATGAATGGTATTAAGGAATACAATCCGTCATCCACGCAACTGTAACAAGTAATTAACATGTAAAAGATATCTAGGGAGTAGTGAAATCTAAGTAAACACAATTCTCCCATATATTGCTCACACCACTATCTTAATTTAGTTTATTTTCATTTTTATTATTTTATCTTGATTGCATCTTAGTAATTGGGTTAGTTGACTAGCAACTAATTCCGCCCACCCTTCCAAAAAACCGAGATTTTACTTGCTTTTATAAAACATAAAAAATACAAAAAGAATCATCCCTCACCTCTAGACCTAGTTTTTTAGGCTTTCTAATCCTAGCGACACTATTCCTGAGTTGAACGATCAATCCCCCGGTACTTGTCACTATACTATACTACAACGATCAGGTACACTGCCTGGTGGGGGTTGTAAGCTTCTCGAGATCTCTCGAGAGGTAAAGCCTGGTGCAATTCCCACGCATCAAGTTTTTGGCGCCGCTGCCGGGGATTGTCTATCTTTACATTTATTCCTAAACTTTCGCAAAAGCGTGCGGGGCCATCAAGTTTTTGGCGCCGCAGCCCGGGGAATAGTTATTGTCTAGGTTAGAATTTCTTTTTATTAGGTCTACTTGCTAGATTCCTTTCTAGTAAGATTTTATTTTTATTTTTAGGTTCTCTTTAGTCTATCTTATTTCTTCGTGCCTTTGTTCGTAATCTTTACCATCCGACATCATGGAAGGTGGTAACATCTTTGAACCCATCAACCCACCACAACAAGACCACCCACAAAACCCACCACTAGCTAACTAACCTCTTAGGCCCCGAACCCTAGGAGAGTATTCCCGACCCAGCCACCAAGGCTACCGAAACACCATTGAGCTCACCCAAGGAGCCAATGTGTCTCCCTTGCGATCCGACGCCATCCGGTTGGTGCAAAGCGGATGTGCATTCCATGGACTTCGTTCCGAAGATCCAAATCAATATCTCAAGGACTTCCTTAAAATCGTAGATTCTATAGACCTTGATGTTACAACTAGAGAGTCAACCCGATTACATCTATTCCAATTCTCTCTACGTGATCAAGCTAGTCAATGGCTTGAGCGTTTCCCCACGGGATCCATCACCTCATGGGATAATCTCACCACTCGTTTCCTTGCCCAATTCTTCCCACCGGGGAAGACTGCGATGCTTAGAAATGACATTTTGATGTTTGAACAACATTAAGGTGAAACTTTCTATGAAGCATGGGCTCGTTTCAAGGATCTACTCCACAAAGTCCCTCATCATGGTATAAATCTTTGGTTATTAGTTCAGATTTTCTATGACCATGTCGACTATCACACTAAACGTACAATCGATAGAGCCACAGGAGGTAGATTGCGTGATAAGAACGCCGAGGAGTCTTGGGCAATCATTGAAGAGCTTGCCACCGATAATCAAGAGTTATGGGAGTTTAAGCATACTATAAAAGCAGCCATCAACGCAATCTCGACACCTGGAGGGACTAATCAAATCTCTGATGAACTCCTTTGCAAACTTGAGGCAAAAGTTGACTATTTTGAGAAAAGGCAAAAGAGACCCTTAAGTCCTAGATGGGCTACTGTCAATTCTGTCTCGAAAATGACTTCAACGCCGTTATCAGAGTCACCCTCTAGAGAGAATGTTGAGACTTTTCAAAACTATGCCCCACCTTATTCTCCTCCCGAGAAACTTAGCCCGGAATTTGAAGCCAGAATGAGAGAATACATGGCAACTCATTCAGAACGGCTTGCAAGATTCGAGGAAGCAGTTTATAAACAAAAAGAGGAGATGCAAGAGAAAATGAATGAGATGACGAGCCTAATGGAGGAGTATGCCAACCAGAAAACCCCTGAAAGGATGTTACTGAGGAAAGAAAGCATCATCCCCACTACCCGGTTTGTTAATTCCATCACAATTGTCCACACGGATAATGAGAAAGTAGAAACCCCTAGTGAACAAACCACAGAAGAACCGCCAAAATCCCAATCTTTAAGTTACTACCTGAAACATGATATAAACGAAAGCACTATAACAAATTGGATAAAGGGTGACGGGTGTAACCAATCTTCCAAACAGGGTTCAGAGAAGGAGGAAGAAGGAAAAGATGAGTATGATACATTACCTGGGGGACCGATATTCGAGAAACTATTGGTACAAAAAGTGGCTACTAAGCAGATGGCGTGTGGTAACTTTGAGATACCGGCCAACATCAGGAATTTGAAATATCTAAACGCTTTTGCCGACCAAGGATCGGAAGTAAATCTTATGCCCCTAACTATCTACACCCAACTAATGTAAAAAATGCCAGCCCCTACTCGTGTTAGGCTATCCTTCGTTGGACACTCTTACGTGTACCCCCTGGGGATCGCAGAAGATGTGTTGGTCAATGTCGCAGGATTCATGTATCCCGTTGATTTCATGAACATCGATGATAAGGGAGGTGGATGCATGCCAATAATCCTTGGGGCACCATTCCTTACCACCGCAAGAGCTGTTATTAAGTATGAAAGTAGGAAAATTGAGCTTAAATCAGGAAAAAGAAAGATTAGCTTTCCCATGACCCCGCGATGTGCGCAAGAGAGTTTGGTGGGGAGAAAGCTCAAAAACAACACTGACACATCACCTATTCATGTTCAGGAGAAGATACTTGCATGGGAGGCAAGAATCAAAAGCTACCAAGAAACTAAACATGAAGAAAGCAAAAGCAAAAGCAAAAGCAACAAAGTTCATGTCGAGCTTGAACATAGTCAACCAACGAGGAACCATGTACCATTCGAGAAAGGGAACTTAGTACTCTTAAGACACTTGGAGATAACAATACTTCCCGATAAACCGAGTCCCTGGTGGTATGGGCCTTTCGCAATTGAAAGCTTAAGCCAAGATGGGATAGCTAACTTGAGAAGTAAAGGAGGAGGAGAGGTGATTGCAAGTATCGACAGATTGAGACACCACCACCACGATAGTAATGATCGCAACTACATGGGGTACATCATCTCAAGGGATGAGGTCACGTAGTAACCCATGACCTTGAGTCTAGCTACAAGACTCGTAAATAAAGAAAAGCGCTTCTTGGGAGGCAACCCATGTTTTGTGTGATTTTTATTTTTGTTTGATTGTTATTTGCTTCCGTATGCACGCTTTATTTTTATTGTTGGTAGAGCATGTTTCAAACTAAAATGGTGAAAATACTTTATTTTGTTGTTTGGCTTAGTCTTAACTTCATCCAAAGGTGTTTCGCAAAAGATAAGTGTAAGGGGAAACCCCAAATATATTTTTAAGAAACAAACTTGATCATGATTCTCCACAATATTAAGTGAACATGTGTATTCGTATTTGTTTGAGTCAAATGCTTGTATCGAGTCATAATGATGTTTTGCAGGATTTTCCAGGAAGTAGGACAAAGTTTTTCCAGAAATTTTCCAAAAACTTAACATAAGAATTTCTGCAGGTCACTTCTGACGGCGTCAAGAAGAAAATCCTGACGGCGTCACGTGTAAAATTCTGGAAATTTTGCCAGATTTGTTTTTCTAACGGAGTCTTAAAGTTTTTGTTGAATCTTTAGTTTTATAATCTCCAGGAAATCTGAAAACATCATTCCACAAGCATTATATCTTACCTTGTTTTCTAGGATTTTTTAGCATATATAGATTGCCGCCGATTTTACGCAAGGTTGTCTTGTTTGTTTTCTCAGGTTTAACAGGTTATATATGACAAGAAGATGATTTATATTCTGGAAGGGAAGCTTTGATTGTTCATTTTCTTGGAGGAAGATCTAACCTGGTTACCATATTATCTATACCGAGCGACTCAGGGGAGTATTTGATTTCATTCTTTTACCTGTTTTACTTTTACATTCTTTACTTGAACATTGGGGACAATGTTCATCCTAAGTGTAAGGGGAGGGTAAAATGATGATACCTTATAGATACACTTTCGCTTGAGTTTGTTTGTTTGATGGTAGGTGTGTAATAAAACTAAGAGAAATACTTGTTAGTGTAATTTTAGCCCCAAATTTAATTTTTTTTACAACATTTAGAAGTGAAACTTTAGCCTTAGCAAGCGTCTCATGGATAGGAGTCGTATGACTAGCACAAAACCGTACCATTCAGAAAATTTTTCCACCCAAATATGTGAGGTTCGCCTTTAGATTTGATAGGAAAAGCATTTACTATTAGTGCTTATGAGTGTACCGGTAGCATTTAGATTCTAGAACTTGCGTTAGTGATGCATCCCGAGACCGCTAGTGAGACTACATTCTTGTAGTAGGATTTACTACATGATAAGAGGCATTAGGATCACCCTTGTGTTAAACCCGTATCATAATTACTTGACCATTTAAGTCATATTACTTGGCTAGTTAAGTCAACTAATTTCTCCCACACCTTAGCGTTGTACTCATTTTTAGTACACGAAACCCCTAGTACACCCCTCCGAGCCTAACTTTTCGTTTCTAACTTTAAGCATCTTACTTAAAGGAAGAATTTGTTACACCCCACTTAAATGTACACCCAAATCGCCTTTGCCTTCCGTGTATGCACTCATCTTTAGTGCATTATTGTTATTTGTTAAACCCTTAGTTAATTATCTAATTGATTACATGGTTGCTAAGTCGAGTCATATCCTTGTACATATTGTTGGGACGATTGGGACTCATGGGTAAAGTACTTGTTTTATGAAGTAATGGGGAAGAACATCATATTATTACCCCATATGTGCGTTAATCTTAAAAGTACTCCAAGTGTTTTGATTATCTTGATTCGAGTCATTAGATTAGTTTATTATAAAGTATGTAAAAATTCAAGTGTAAGGGGAATGTTCATTCCCTATGATGGTAGGGTAAGAGTGTATGCAAAAAAAAATAAAAAAAATAAAAAAAAAAAAATCGAAAAATCAAGAAAAAGAAAAAAAATAGAAAAAGGAAAAGGAAAGAAAAACATACGGACTACCATCCCGTTTCATTCTATGTTTATTTTATGTTTTTGTTATTTTTCATTTATTAGCTTAAGTCGAGTCTAGTCTTGGCTTAGCAACGCCATATTATACATGTAATTAACCAAGATTATTAACTCGCCACCAGTAAAGATTGCCTATATCCAACAAAACCGTGTATTTCATATCCCTACACCTAACGTTACAACCCTTTAAAAAGACCTCTTTGATAGTTTATCCTAGGTGCTTACGCCATGTGGTAGAGGTTTGATCCTTTCCCAAGCCTATGGTAATCTATTTTGCTATGATAGGTAGTGAGAGATGTTTTCCATTTCCATATTGTGATATTACTTTATTACACCCGAGAGATGTGAGTATCTAAACACTATTTATGAGGTGCTAGTGTATGACTTCCGTGCTTGTCTTTGGTCTTTAGTGGAACGATTATTTGTTGTAATTACTTTTATATTAGTGTTAAATGACCCCTAACTTGTATTTTGACTAGAATAAAAGCGCATTTGCTTGAGGACAAGCAAATCTCAAGTGTAAGGGTATATGATGAGGCGAAAAATGAACCGTTTTTAGGGGGTCATTTAAGCCCGGAATTGAATTTATTTGATCAAATATTGCCCTAAATCGTTCCTTTTGTGATTTTAGGTACTTTGGGAGTGAATTCTGGAAAAGGAAGCATTTTGGACGTTTTTGGAGCATAAAAGTGAAGAAAACGGCAAAGACTTAATTTTCCTTGCTGGGAACAGTACCTGACGGCGTCAAGAAGGAATTTTTGACGGCGTCAAGAGCAAAATGGATGACGACCCAGAGAAAACGTGACGGCGTCAGAAGTAGGGCGTCAAGAGTAAATTTGGTGACGGCCTGGAGCAGGATTACACATGACGGCGTCACCCATGGATCTAGGCAGTACGAGAACTTTATTGACGGCGTCAGATTTTTCCTCTTGACACCGTCACCTCACAGAATCTATATATACTTTTCTATTTTTCATTCATTAGGAGAGGAACTTGTGTGGAGAATACTAGGGCCGAACCTAATAAATCCTAGGTCATTTGTAACAGTATTTTCAAGGGTTTTCACCCCTTGAAACCTTTCATGTTCAATTAAGATAAGTCTTCTTTCAATTCATTCAATATGTCTATGTGTTGTTTGAATATATCTTATGCTTGTCTTGATTATAACATGCTAGGCTAGATCTTTCATGTGTTTGCTTAGATGTAATGAAACCTAGATGTTGATTATAGGTTGATTGCTTGTTTATAGTTGTAATGGATGAATGATTTCAATGTTAGGCTTAAGAAAACTGGCAGATCTCCATTGTGTAACTTGCTTGAACGTCTTAAGAAACATGAACCGATGTGTACTAGGTTTTTATGATTGTATTTAATGCATGAGCGAATTCTAGTGATCCCATGTTAGGAGCTTCTTAGCCGGCTCGACATAGGAGTGAAGTAGGAGCTTATAGGATTGGGGAAGTAAGTACGCCACCCCATGAATGGTATTAAGGAATACAATCCATCATCCACGCAATTGTAACAAGTAATTAACTTGTAAAAGATATCTAGGGAGTAGTGAAATCTAAGTAAACACAATTCTCCCATATATTGCTCACACCACTATCTTAATTTAGTTTATTTTCATTTTTATTATTTTATTTTGATTGCATCTTAGTAATTGGGTTAGTTGACTAGCAACTAATTCCGCCCACTCTTCCAAAAAACCGAGGTTTTACTTGCTTTTATAAAACATAAAAAATACAAAAAGAATCATCCCTCACCTCTAGACCTAGTTTTTTAGGCTTTCTAATCCTAGCGACACTATTCCTGAGTTGAACGATCAATCCCCCGGTACTTGTCACTATACTATACTACAACGATCAGGTACACTGCCTGGTGGGGGTTGTAAGCTTCTCGAGATCCCTTGAGAGGTAAAGCCTGGTGCAATTCCCACGCATCACAAAGTTTGACAAAATCTTTCACAATTGGGATTTCCGCACAACTAATGTTGTCCCAATCAATGTTTTCTTCTTCTTCCCTTGTCATCATTCTCCTACCATCATTAAAGTGGTATGATGACCCAACAAACTCTTCTTCCATATCCATTTTGAATGTGTTTTAAGTGTTATTTAATTTAAGTAAGGTTTGATGTCAAGGTAACTAGCAAGATTACTCCTTTTATAGATGAATTAAGTTGGTAGATAGGATTCTTAGCACATAAAAGTTGGTCATGTTATCAATGATCAAGGTTCATAGATGCTTGATAAGATGTTCAAGCTATCTAAGTCATGTACTAATATGCTTAGATCACATGGTGTTGAGAAGAGATATTCAATGAGAAATGAGTGTTCTAGTTAGGCTTAAGTTGAGGTTGGTGGACTAGAAACACATGCTAGTTACTATCATTTCCCATGCATGAAACTACAAGCAATTAATTATAAGGAGATACCATTATTCAATTTAATTTAAGCATGCAACATGTAGTTTATCACATAAGGTGAGCAAGAAGAATTGGATACAAGATCCTAAACACAAGTGTGAGTTGTGAAGAATATCATATCTAATCTTGGAAACTTAACATAGTCAAAATTTTCAAGATGAATCAAGATAATTTTGTGTCAAGTTTACTTGTTCAAACACATAGTATAGACATGTAGAATCTTGGATACTATCAATCATTGTTTGAATAATGGGTTGATACATATCTTTCCTCTTGGAAGACATTTATTTGGTCTTCCATCCATGCCTATAAGCTCTAATAGCACCTAAAGATTGTTCTCCTAAGATGCATGTTATCCATGAACATCTAGACCTATCCCAAAAACAAATTGGATTTTTGAAAAATGTCATGCCAAAACTTAGACTTGTTTGTTTTGTGACCTAAGTGTCCTTTTATTCAAGTCACCAATGACTTGTTGTATAGGATGACCCCTCGCTTCTCTCACTTCCTTAGGATTGCCTTCATCCGAAACATTAACTTGTAATGTTGGCGACCTTTCTTGATCTTGAACTATAGGTTCATTGATCACATCATCTTCTTCCGAAGGAGATGATTTAGGCTCGGGCATGCTCTTATCAAAGGTCATATTGAGAGATTCCTCAATCCTCATTGTTTCCTTGTTAAGCACTGTGTATGCTTTACTAGTTTGAGAGTATCCTAGGAACACACCTTCATACGACTTTGGTTCAAATTTGGTGAGATATTCTTTGGTGTTAAGTATAAATACTTTGCAACCAAATACTCTAAAATACTCTAGGGATGGTTTTCTATTCCTAAGTATTTCATAAGGTGTTTTATTAATTACCTTTCTTATGTAAACTCTATTAAAAATGTAACAAGCGGTATCTAGCGCATGACACCAAAACTTTTGTGGAATGGATTGTTCATCAAGCATGGCTCGACTCATCTTTCTTAACTTACGATGTGTTCTTTCAACAATCTCATGCGATTGAGAAGTGAACGGGCCCGATAAGTTATAAGATATTCCATGTTGTTCACAAAAGGTTCCAAATTGCATTTTATCAAAATCGCTACTATGATTTGTTTTAATTGATACAATTGAACAATCAAGTAGGTTTTCAAGTTTCTTTCTCAAAATGTTGAATTTATTCAAGACACCATCCTTGTTTTCTATGAACAATATCCAAGTGTAATTTGAATAATCATCAATGATCATTAAAGTGTAGAAGTTTCCTCCATAACTTTGGATCGGAGATGGACCATACAAATCCAAATGAATCATTTCTAAAACCTTACTAGTTGTCATATCCTTTTTATTCCTATGATTGGTTTGTTCTTGACTCCCTAGACATGTGTCACAATAATGCCTTTCAAAGCTCAACTTTGGTAAATTCCGTACTAGCTCATTAGAAGCTAGGTTTTGGACTAACCTCATATTAGCGTGACCTAACCTCCTATGCCAAAGCGTTGAGTTGTCCACCATGGACATAAGACATATGTGTTGCTTAGAGTTATCACCCAACTTGCATGTATATAAGTTATTTCTCCTATGACCTTTTGCTAACACAACACCATTCTTACTAATAGTGTAATCTACCTTAGTAAATTTAACCTCACAATCATCATCACTTAATTGACTCACACTAATCAAATTGAAACTTAGACCCTTAACATGCTCAACATTGGAGATTTCTATGGAGTCATGAAGGACATTATCTTTGCCGACAATTTTGCCGTTAAGTTTGCTTCCAAAAATGACTTGATTGCCATTATACGCCGTGTATGATGTGAACAATCTTCTATTCCCGGTCATGTGTTTAGTGCAACCACTATCTACTACCCACTTATCCGGTTGTAGATCAGTTTTGAGGCAAACCTACAACAAAAGTGATGTGCGTTTTATTAGTACAAGTTTTAAAATTTATAAACAAGAATTATCCGATTATTATTTAGCACATACGAGCAAGTATACTCGTCCGATGTAATAAAGGTGGGTAAGTCGAGATCGTCCCAAGGGATTTGGTTGTTTTAGTAATAAGAAAAACATTTGTTATATAAGGGTTGTCAATCCAAATTTATGTAAATATTAATTAAAAAAAAAAACTCAATAAAAACTAAGCATATACTTGTGTATAATTCCTTGATTGGTAATTAGGAGTATCATGACAATTTAAGTATAAATTTTGGTGTAAAACTTGTTATGAGGCGCAACTAAAAGTGAGTAGTTATACAATCTATGATGTATGCCATGTTTTAACTACCACTAAGAATTCTATCACCTAAATGACTCCTTTCGGACATATCAAATGAGTATGACAATTCTATAATCACATGGTTGTTTTGAAAATCAATTCTTTTCTTATGAATTCCTACGAATCCTTTCGGTCCTTTTTCGTGATGAAATCTGCTCAAATCCATTTTAACAAGTAAATAAGATGGTTGTCAAGCATCCTATTCCAAACTAATTCGTGCACTAGTGTTTTGGAATAAAAACAAGTTGAAATTCCTTTCGGACCTATTTTTCCAAAGATTGTTTTTACCAACAAATTAAGCAAGATTAGATGTTACTTCAACAAACTCATAAAATAGATATGTTTTCATGCATCACCTTTTTCATAAAAGAATACTCCATTAACCAATCACATCATATACACAAGTATATCAAAAATTACTCTATAGCAATCATATTAAAACACAAGTAAATAAGAAAACTTTCATAAAACTCAAAGTAACAATGGTTCATTATAAGTATCAAGGTGTACCTAGCTTGAGAATTACAATGAATAAACTTGTGGAACTATAGCAACCACACTCCTCCAATTGCTCATTAACATAAGTAAACAACTCCACACTCGAACCAATGCTTGAGACTCTAACTCAACACGTTCTGGACATTTTCACAACACTTAGTAAACTTTCAGGCAATATAAGATGAACTAACAAGATTTGGTGTAATACTAAGTTAGATATTTGGTGGTACAAGTAATTCTAGACCCTAAGTTGTCATTATATAGCATAATGACACTTATCCTCCAAGTAAAAACGTCCCTCTAGAGTTATTAAGCAGAAATGATCAGCCACACATGATTATGGGGAGTAAATACATCCATAAATGCAAAACTTGTAACTTCAGTCATCTCCATCCGATCGGTTTCTCTCCATCCGATCGGATGGTCATTCTTTTGACACATTCCAGCCGAATCGGATGCGGGTTGCATCCGATCGGATGGACTCTGTCTGAAAATTATTTCTTTTGTCTTTTCTTTGTCGTTTTACGTTGCATGCATTGTTTTTCTTCGTGGCGTGACTTTATCCATTAGAACTTGATATTCCCTTGATAAATATGTGTAGAAAACTTGTCTTTATCAAATCCTTTTGTCCATGCGATGTTTCTTTCTTTCTTGATCTTCTTGAAACTCTCCCAAAAATGCATGACCACTTCATTTCTTCATCTTTTAATCATTTTTACCTGCTTTTGGCTATATTTGCATGCATAAACACTTTTCCACGATTAAGTAACAAATATATACAAATATGACCAATTTCCATGCATAAAACAAACAATAACGCGACTAAAAACATGATAATTTTGAGCGTTATCAAAAAGTACAACTCATGCCTTTGGTACCCATTGTTTCTTGGGTCCATTTTGGTTAGCATTTAAAGTGCCCAAGTTAAACATTCTTGGGTCTTGGAGTAAGACACATAATTTTTCAATACCAAATTTAGAAAAAGCGGACCAAGGATTGTTTTGATAGTCATTTTGAATTGGATAACTTGGTCTATAGTTATGATATGCTTGAGGTTTAAAGAAGTTTTGGTTTGAATAGGAGTTGTCTCTCCTTTGGTAATTGTTGTATTGGTATTGAGAAGACTTTTGACCATAGTTAGAGAAATTTCTTCTTTGGTTATTTTGAAAAGATGGTCTTTGGTTGTATGAGGTAGAAGATCTCATATTGGGTGTAGGCAAAAATGGTCTATGATTTACTTGAGGTTGTGAGTATCCAAGTCCATTGCGTATGCTTGAGTTAGAAAATTGTTTTGGGTTTTCTCTTCTTGCAATGGGAGCTTGATTACCTCGAGTACTTATAAGAGGAGATTGAGGAGTAATTGGTTTAATGACATTGTTTGATGAAGATCCAATTTTCCTTAGAGGCCTGGCGCGATGATGGCGCGTTGACGCGTCAGCCAGCGCGTCAGCCTCGGGGATTTTTGGGGCCTCGTTTTCTTTAGCCTTTACAAATGTTATTGGTTTTGTTAGGCTTATGGGAGTGGTTGTTCCTTGTTTAAAAAATCCAAGACCTCCCTTATCTTGAGAAACCTTTTGACGACTTATTATTTCTTCTAAATCATTTGTGCTCTTTTTATATTTTGAAAAGCTTAACGACTCCTTTTTAAGATTAGAAACTGTCATTCAAAGAGTCAACGTTAAGTGTGAGTTTCTCACATCTTTTACATGGTTCAACCACCTCTTTGCAATTCCTTAGTTTCTTTATTTCTTTTTCAAGTTCATAAAATCTTTCATTAGATTTAATGCATTCTTGTTCAAGAAGACGTTTTTCTTCAATGACTTTTTCAAAAGTTTTTCTAAAATCATCATTAAACTTAACTAGTTCCTCATTCTCCTTTTGTAAATTGATAATATCTAAATTATTAGAAAAAGAAGAGTTTGGGGATACCTCAAATTTTTCTTGAGCCATAAGACATGTAGCGTCATTTGTTGGTTGGTCTTCATCTTCACTATCACTCCACGCACCTCCAACGAATGCCTTGTTCACTCTAGGCTTAGGACATTCATTGATGTAGTGACCCTTCTCTCCGCAATTGTAACATCCTTGGGTGCGTCTTGAGCTTTCACCAACCTTGTTGTCACCACTTCGGTTTCCCCCAAAGTTGTTCCTTCCATCATTATCCCGGTTTCCAAACCGATTTCTTCTACCAAAGTTACCACCTTTCCTAAAGAATCTCCGAAAGTTCTTAGCCATGAGATTATATTCTTCGTCATCCATATCATCTTCTTCATTGCTATCATTTTGACTATCACTATCATCACTAGCTTGAGTACTAGTGACTTTAGCCTTAAGAGCCAAAGACTTAACCTTCTCCTTCTTGTCTTTGGTACCTGCCTTGTCGTTCTCAAGAATCATCTCATAGACTTTGAGATTTCCAATGAGCTCGTCAAGATGTAGTTCGGCCAAATTCTTGGCTTCTTCTATGGCCGTCACCTTTGGCCTCCACTTTACCAGAAGTGCTCGAAGAAACTTTCTCACATGGTTCTTGTTATGAAGCTAGGATCTAGAGCCATGAGACTAGTGATAATAGCATTGAACCTTGTGTACCCATTATCAATGGTTTCTTTATCCGAAATCGAGAACTTCTCATATTGTTGTATGAGTAGATCGATCTTGCAATCCTTTACTTGAGAGTTGCCTTCATGAGTGATGATGAGAGAGTGCCAAATTTCCTTGGAGGTCTTGCAAACATGAACCCTCTCGAACTCCCTTCCAGGTAGTGCATTATAGATCAACATCTTGGCTTCATCGTTCTTACCAAGCTTTCTCCTTTCATCATCATTAAGATCCATATGTGGCTTTTTCACCAACAACTTTGTTTCTGAGTCTTCCACCATGAACTCAAAGTTGCCATTTTGGATGATTTCCCACAAATCAAGATCTTTGGGCCTAACATAGGTCTTAAATCGGGTTTTCCAAAAACAAAACCCATCGGTTTCTAGCAAAGGTGGTCTTTGCATAGAACACCCCTCAACATAGTTCTCTTGGGCCATGGATCTATACTCTACTTTACCAAAAATCTTAGTTAGGATTTTAGATTTTTGGGAAAGAAGTTTTTGACTTAAAACGACTTCTCGGGAAGGCTTTAATGCTAAAAAACTTGAGTATACCGCCCTGATACCAATTGTAGAACCGTAGAGGGGGGGGGGGGGTGAATACGGTTTCTTTGGCTTTTTAGATGTTTAAAAACTTTAAGCCAAAGAGAACACCAAGTGGTTGTATAATAATCCAACAACCACTAACACAACCAAAGTATATAAAGCAAGTAAGAACACAATGATATATACTGGTTCGGGATGGGGGGTTTATACCATCCGTACGTCCAGTTGCGAATCCGCGACTCCGATACTATTCACTAGTATAATCCTTTCGGTGGACTACAAACCGTTACAATTCACTCCACCGATATTCACCAATATCGATGCTCACAAAGAAGGAGTTACTCCCCAACGGTATTCCGCCCTAGGAAACAACCCAAAAGAATCTCGCGATTTGACTTCACCTAAGGGTCACCAAGACCACTACCAAGACTTCCCACCGGAAGTATCAAACCCCAACTAGATTCTCAAATGATCTAGGCTTGGTCACCAAGACACAAGACTTCATTTACAAACAATTGAATAAATGTAAGTTTCTTTGAACCAAGCCCTAACCTAACCTAGTGACTCGATTCTAGTAGAAATGGTATAGATAAGAAGACCCTCGAAACAATCACAAGAGTGGATTATGTTCTTGTGATTCTTCCCTTGCAAGTAGATGTGTTCTTTCAAAAATGTTAATGTGAAAATCAAGAACACAAGATTAGAGATAGAGAGATTTGAGAGAGATTGAGAGAAAGAATCTAGAGAGAAAGAATAATGGCAAGGGGTGAGGAATACAAGAGGAAAGGGTGGTATTTATAGGCCAAGAACCCAAACTTGAGAACTTTTACCAAGGCCGGCGCGTCACCCGCACGTCAGCGCGCGGGCAGCTCACCAGGCTTCTGTAAACTTTCCCAAGTGTTGGGTGTTTGGATTTTATAAATACCTATCCTTGCTAAACCCCCAATTATACTTCACACTAAACCTTAGCATTAATCATTCTAAGGTTTACCAACTCAAATATCCAATTTGGAGAATGTTTTGTGAAGTGTTTATAAGAAAACCAAATACCAATGGTAGAAAGTGTAGATAGGGTAATTTGGAAAGGGTAGAAGTGTTATTCCTCACATGGCATAGAAAAGAGAGAAAGAATATGCCAAGGTATATTCCATTGCTTGGGGGAAGAATGAATGGAGGGTTGAGATGAGATGATTTGAATTGGATGACTAGGATCAAAGGGAGCCTCCTTTGGTTTTCAAATTATTTGGCATGTGGGAGAAATGAAGGGTTGAGATGTGTTTATTTGAAATGAATGGTTGAGATGTAGAGAATTGGGTTAAGAAGGGATATTCCAAAAGAATATGCTTTGCTTGGGGGGAAAGGGGAAATCAATGGTTGAGATGGTTTTGGTTTGAAATGGATGGCTTGGATTAAACACATGTGATGGTATAGAGAAGAGATTGGATGGATGGTTGAGATGTGTTTAGTTTAAATTCAATGGTTAGGATCAAAGGAGCATCCTTTGGAATTCAAATTAAATCCCATGTGTTGAAATTGGAAGGTTGAGATGTGTTGTAAGGGAATGGATGGTTGAGATGTAGTGTGTAAGGGAATATGTAAGAGTGTAAGAGATTGTGTAAGAGAATATATGATTTGGATATGATTGGATATGGTTGGATTTATCTTTTGTAGAAATGAGATTAAGAGAAGATTAAGACATAATGTAATTGTCATTAAGAAGAAAAGGTTTAGACAATTAAGATTATGAGTTGAGAAAATCATAAGTTACTTATAAGTTCAAGTAACACAACGTCGAGAATTCATAGTTTCATATCTCGTAACTTTCCACGACTCGACGTTCTCAACTAACACCTTGGTTCAAACAAGTTAAGTGCTTTGCCTTGATGTAAAGCATAACCCAAGTGGGAAAGGATGCGTTTACGCAAAGTGACCTTTGACTTAGTTTGACCAATAAGGGAGTAAACCCGTTACGTAATTAGAGAAGACGTAAGCACGAGATACGAGCATATGGATGCTTCAACACGATGTTACGTGAAATATATAAGCTCCCTAAGTTTAGAAAAGCCTTGGCTAGAGGCGATAGTTATAAAACATGAGTTGGCGTTTACCCGTAAATGGGTGTTTTAAAAGTAGGATCTCTCAAGTCTCAAAACTCGTTTCGAGTGTTCTCAATTAAGCACATAACATATTCATACCTGTATTGAAAGATCCACATTTGTCGGGTAAGGGGAAAGCCGACTTTCAAAATTCGCCCGGAACCATACAGTGTCCTAGCGCATCACCCGTGCGTTGACGCGCGGGCAGCGCGCAAGGAGCAGACATGGGCTCAGGCGATTTTGAGCTAACGTTTGTTATTTTATGTGTTTCGATGGTTTATTTGTCATCATTAAAACAAGAAGAGATCTTGATCATGTTGCCTCAACAATGGGTCTAGATATGGGTTGTAGTTTCCCCTATCTTAATATTATACATTAATGAATGAATGGGTCGTTTGATCCCGATTTTTCTTGTAAAATGTGTTGAAATATGGTTTTACCGTTTTAGAATCTTTGATTCGTATCACAAACATAAACATTTGCTAGAAGTAATACCAATCAAAAACACAAACTAAAACATGAAAATGACATTAATCAAACCATGAAACTTAATCAAACCATAAAACACAAACTAAAATATGAAAGTGGTAATCGAGGATATTGAAAGGCTCTTCAAAGGTATTCTATGGAACAAAAGAGATCTTCAAAGAGGGAAAGGCAAAGTGTCTTAGAAGGATGTATGTCAGTCTAAACATAATGGTGGATTGGGAGTTAAGCCTATAGAACAATGGAATAATGTTCTCTTAGTTAAGCATTTGTGGTATATTGTTGATAAGAATTTGTTGGATCTAAGAGATGATGTCAGAATACATATGATGATACAGTGGCAGTCAAACAGGAATTAGCAAATTGCATAGTGATAGTAGTGAACCCTCCTTTGGACACTATGGTGATACAATGGCAAATTTCATCAATGGAAATAATAGGATTTGGCCTCCTGATCATGATACCAGTGATCAATGTAAATATGAAAGATAAACTAGTATGGCAGTCAAACAATGGGACAGAAATGGAGTTTTCTAGTAGCCATGTTTGGAAGGATCTTAGAATTCTAAATTGTAAGATCTTAAAAGTCAAAGAATCTTATGCTGTAAAGAATGTAGAGGGTGTTTGGCAGATCAAGTTACAGAGGTAATATATTTTATATTTTCACTAAATCATATAAGCAAATTAAAATTGTTTTTGTTTACATAATACATAATGGCAAAAGATCAACACATTCTAAAACTTCAAAAGCTTGTATTGGATGAACCACTTCAACATTAAACCTTCATCTAGATGTACCAACAACTGATCAACTATACCTGCAAACTCAAAATGTGCAATGCAAGGCAGTTAGTATAATATGCAATGCAATGCATTAACAAAATATGTAAAGTAATTCATTAAACCACCTAGTAATAAAACACCACTTAGTTTCCCACAAATCTTGGTGCTCTTAGACCTATTATGCAATTAGTAAGTTTAACATCACTTCTTGGTTTCCTAACACTTGTTGAAGGTGTTAAGAAAACCCCACACCCTTGCTCCCACATTCCCCGAACCCATAGCTGCTTTGAAATTCATAGAACTACCCTCTTTAATGACAATACCAGTAGGCCTTGGTAGAACCAATTTTTTCTTGTTAACATCCTCATCATCACCAACCATTATTGCTTTTCCATTTTCCACAACATTTCTTTTTTAAGGGTTCACCTCTCTTTATTTTTTTGTTTAATTCACCTTGAGTTTGGTTGCTATCAACCCTCTTCCTTTTATGTCTAGTCATAAAAGGAGTTAAACTACTAGAGCAACTCAAGCTAGCATCTTATTATACCAATCCCACAACCTCCCAGCATGTACCCTCTAAATCAATGTTTTTTAAATAATATTAAGCTACCCTCTGTTTCTTGTGAGCAACAAACAAATCTATGGAACCATTCCTTGAAGCCAGTTCCAACAATGTATGCACATCATTGTCTGTGTAAATCAACTTCAAACCTTGTTCTAATGATTTGTCAGATAAACAAAAGAATAATGCCCATTTTTTTCCTTAATGCTTGCCAACATGTGATCTAGGCCCGTACTAAAGACACATCTACCATGAATAAAGGCAAAAAATTTAGAAAGAGACCATTGTACATACCTCAATGGACCAAATTCAAATAATCCATTATAGTGTATGTTGAAAACAACTTCATCCTTATAAGCCATTACACTTGCCACAATTTACATTCAAAAATCAAGACCCTTAAAGTGTAACACAAACTACAAAAACAATATTTACATCGTAAGAGCTTGAATACACTTTATCTTTTCTCCCTGCGTTTTTCCTTATTGCCCGTTTAAACAACTGTTCAAGATTTTTTATTCTGCCATCTAGATCATCACAAGTCTCATCCAGATTTTCACCTATGATCTTCTTACATCCCATATATTTTTGTTCACTCTCATCCACACTCACTTTCTCTTTCCCTTGTCATCTATAAAGATAGAAAAAACGAAATCAATAGAGGGACACACTAGTATATGCATAATAATGGTGCATAGACCATTTAAGGGAAATGAAATCAATGGGTGTGTTTGGCATAGTAAGGGAAATGTAGTCATAGTATAGGATATCCTTAATTGCTGTGGTGATTTAGGTGATTTAGTATTCTTAGTTGGAATACTATGTTTACCATACAATTTAAGCAAATTTAAATTACACATAAATGAACTATAATACATTAACATACCGACATCTGCAGGCTCTTGCTTCCCTCCTTCCTTACACTGCCAACAAGCCTTCCCCTTTTCCTTTTTGGAGTCATTGTACTCGGATTATGTATTTGACCTTTTTTCTAGGCCTTCCCCTCCCTCTTTTTGTCTTTACAACAAGGTCATTCGCGGTTCTACTTCCACTTCCAGGGGTAGGAATAGATATCACACCGCTACCACCCAGAGGTACTTCGTTGTAAGTTTTTTCCCATAGCCATTCAAGAATATCATTTATAATCTCCTTTCATATGTTCTTATATAAACCATATTTAGCAATAACTTCATCACCAAATGTAGCAAGAACTTCCTCAAAGACTTCAACATTCAATATAACTTTCGACCACTTCTTTTCCGACGAATGATCAGACCAGTAATCAAAACCTTTCCCTTATCATTATTTGCCATAGTTGGTTTGGATGTATGTAGCGAATTGAAACTTGGGTTGTGTTGGTTTTGTTTAATTTTCTGTTGGGGGAAATTGGAGTTGGTTTGGGATTTATTGGTGTTTTAATTTCGGATTTAAATCCTTGTTCCAACTTCCAATGATAGGAAACGTGAAATGACAATAATACTTTCATGTCCTTAATTGGGTAAGGCCATTTAACGAGAGTACTAACGATTATTAGCTTTCGGTGGCATGTTTGAAACGCCACATAAGCTTCAGCGACTAAATTGGAATTTTTTCAGTGGTTTTGCATTTTTCGGAAACATTAGGGACAAATTTTGCAATTTACCCAAAACTTTATGTTCATTAAATTAGAAATCATATTTAACTAAGTAAATTTTATAAGCTCAATTATTGTTTATTGAATGCATTTCTTAATTAAAAAGGAAACTTCGAGTTAAACTAATGGCCTCTAACCACAGTTTTCAAGATCTGGATCCTATACAGGATCGTTTTTGTCTTTGCAAGATCAGATCGAGATCTTAAAATCCTATTATAACGTCATTTTCTTAATAATTTTGTAATATCATAAAAATTTACAAATTTTTATATATCATAAACACAAAATTATAGAAATATTGTCCTAAATTATGATTATGAAATGTTTAAGAAGATTAACATGTTGTTTATTAAATTTTACAAAAAATAATCCATAAATTTGCAGTTTTTTAGTTTGTTATACAAGAAAAGTAGGATCGGATCGGATTAGATCTTAAGATCCTATGATCAAGACCGGGATCTTATAAGATCTTGAGCTTGCAAAGATCCTATGTACGATCTGGATCGTTTTTGCTTTACAGTATCGTAAAATCGTAAGATCCTAATATCAGGATCGGGATCTTAACAATTATGTGTCTAACCAATGTACTCATGGCCCTTAGTTTTAAATATGTAAAGCTGTATTAGGATTGTTGATTTGAATAAAAAGAGAATAGTAAAATACTTAAAACTTTCATTAGTAAGGGTGTGATAATAATTGAGGGGCAGATGAGTGATGGAGGCGCAATGGCCCTGGATGGTAAAAAAGAACCAAAGAAGGGGATCAATAATTGAAAAGGATTGTAATGAGATGACTCATTTTTTAGCAGACAAGGAATGAGAAAAAAAGAGGCTTAATTCCCACCTCTCAGTATGCAAAGTCATTC
This sequence comes from Artemisia argyi, assembly GCA_030686995.1. Taxonomy (NCBI): domain Eukaryota; kingdom Viridiplantae; phylum Streptophyta; class Magnoliopsida; order Asterales; family Asteraceae; genus Artemisia; species Artemisia argyi. Next base: position 171,421,179 of record CM060701.1, on the reverse strand, counting down.
ATAAGGTTGTTGGAAATGTAACATGTTTATAACTATCCTAAATATAAATAACTATCCTGATATTATTTTGCAACATGTTTATATAAATCAGATGTAACATAGAAACATACTCTATTAATTAAGTGTGGAACTACACTATTTTAGGGAAAATTACAAAATGAAGTATGTTTTGTGGTTGGGTGGATTTACTATCATCATTACTACAATCAAAAAATAGAATTTTGAGGGGTGGGGTGTGGGGATTTCTTTCCCCACCATACTTAGCAGTACAGAATTTTCTTTTTCTTTTTTTCCCATCACCTCTCTCTCTCACCTTTTTCAAAACACCAAATTATTCCTGCTGGAAAATCTGTCTCCATGAACAACAACTTTGTCATGCAACAATTTCATGCAACCCTAATCTTGATTATTTTCCCATATTTGCTAGCTATAGTAAATTTTCATTTCCATAATAAAACCATAGATACCCACATATATCTTTTTGGTAGAAGTGCATTCTTGATACCATATACCCGCAAAGAAACATAACTATAAAAAAATGCATTACTAATACTATAAAAAACCACAAGAATGTTTTGAGTAGAATGGCAATTTTTGATTATATATAAAAGAGTAAACTGCAAAAGCACTCCATTTGCTTTGGTTAAATTACATGTGTAGTTCGTGCTACTTTGAAAGTGCAGACGCAGTTCATGCGAGAAGCTTTCCCTAGCATGAAAACATATGATACATTGATAGTGCAAGCTTAATGAATATGACTTCATGCTAGAAGTCCCGGAACACATGGCTAAAACACATGGACGATTTTCTAATGCAGAAATTTCATTCTTGACAGTTGATAGTACTATTTATATAAAATAAAAGTGAAAAAGTTAATGTATGAATAGAGAGGGGCATGGGCTGTTGATTTGTCAGTCAAAAAACATATGGCTGTTTAACCAGAGTCCAAAAGAATGGAGCAAATGCTTTACCCTGTCCAGTTATGTTTTTTCTGGCAAGTCTGAAACGGCGTCGTTTAGCTCATTGTCAAGGCACTTCTCATCAGACCTACTCCCATCCCACACCATCCATAGCTTTAGGTGTAGCAAAAGATACCCTAGCAAGCTGCAAGGATAAGCAGTCAGCAGTATTGCTTCAGTAGTGTATTAGAGTATTAGATCCTTGTAGACATTGACAATTGTAGAGCCTCCAAAATTCACATACATACATCAAACCTAGCTATGCATATATTGAGGACTACTGTTTTTGTTTGTGACCCTATGTCAATTCAACAACTGGACTCTTTTGTCTTTTTACTTCTTGTGAAGAAAATCTATCTTATATCCTCTCTCTACTGCTTTTTTCTCAGCAGCAAACAGGCTCTCTTTTATAACTTCATTGCCATTATTTTGTTGTTGATATTTTGATAAGATCAAATACTTGTACATACACATTAGTTTTTGTTTGAACCCTTAACTTATGCTAGGCAAGATGTTGAAAAATTTATCAAGTAAAGATTAATAGAAAGAGTGATCTTATATATATTATCAAATTTTTATAACTTAAGTAAAAAAAAAAAAAAAGTGTAAGGGTGCAAGTTTCAACTTTAAATATATTCTAGTCAAATCTTGAAAGTTGCTATTTTTGTCCTATTATAGGCACAAACATAACTTTAGTACGTACTCTAATTGAGATTTGTTGCTGTTATTAGCAAGCTATTAAGCACTATCATATATTGTTCTTATTACATAATAATACTGTGATGACCACAAAGAATAAGATCTAGACCTTTTTATGATCTTTTTAAGTACATACAGATTATGTTTGAAGAAAAGAGTTTAAAGAATATACCAAGAATTACATATAAATGCACATTATACCTAACATATCTATCTATATATCCATGTAACAGATAAAGCAAAAGAAAAAATAAAAGGAAAAGCAAAAGAGGTTGTTTTTCTCAAACACGGATCCCAATGGTATGCAGGAAGGATGCCAGCATCGTCTACTGTAAACTCATTCTTTTTGTATAAGTTTAAAGAAACTTGCTTTGTTTTCCTTTAGAAATCTTTTTCAGAAGCATAAGAATCATTAAAAAGATTAAAATTTTATTTAACAAATCCATCTAGTGAGTTTGTGCTTTGTTACCTTTTTATTTCATTTATACGGTAAATATGTACTCTTTATTTGTGTGTGTGTCTATATAGATTCTGTTTTCACTAAGAACAAAAAAGAAAACACTCAAAACAAGTTTTCAGTTTCAAAAATGGAGGGAAAGAAAAGTATGATTTATTCACTATCTACCCAATGATTGATTAAGCTTTTCCATCAAGAAAAATAAACACTTGCTTTGTATTAACAACCCCTTTTTCTTTATTCCAAGTGTGAAAGTGAGCTAGATTCATAGGAAAATGAAGTCCATGATCAACAACAACAACAATGGTAACAATGAAAACAACAAAAACAGTAACAACAACTGGTTAGGTTTCTCTCTTACACCTCACATGAACACAAACACCACAACTTCAACCATGGAAAGTTCTCCACCTCAATCTTCTTTCAATCTTCCACCACATTTCAACTACTCAAACATTTATGGAGTTGAAGGTGAAAATGCTGAAAATGGGATTTACTCAGCTTTTCCTATTATGCCACTCAAGTCAGATGGTTCACTTTGCTTAATGGAAGCCATCACAAGATCACAGTCACAAGGTTTGTTCTTTTTGTTTTAAGTGCTTTTGTTTGTTAGAAGTACTATATGTTACCTTTTATGTTTTCTAAAAGATGTGAAAAATGTGTTGTGTTAGGAATGGTTACTAGTTTAACACCACCAAAACTTGAGAATTTCTTTGGTGGAGTTACAATGGGGACCCCTGACTCAATGTACTACAACCAAAATCCTGATCAACATCAACACAACAACCATAGGCATCACCAACAACAGATTCAAACCCAAAACTACCAAGATTACAATGGTTTCAGAGCTTTGTACCAAACTGTACAGCAAGAGGAAGTCAAGGAGGCCCATATTTCTGCGGCAGATAACAACCTTCAGCATCATCATTTACCAAGTATTGGTGAAGATGATGACATCACTGGCATGAAGAACTGGATTTCAAGAAATTATCATTCTGGTGTTGCTAATGGTACTGATCGTGGTTATGGTGACTTGCATTCACTTAGTTTGTCAATGAGCTTTGGTACTTGTTCACAGTCAACCCCATGTGTGACTACTGCATCATCACATGAGCAGCAAATCATACCTGCTACGCCTGCTAATAATGTTACTGATTGTGTGGTTATGGATACTAAGAAAAGAGGGTCTGAAAAAGTTGACCAGCAAAAGCAAATTGTTCATAGGAAATCTTTGGATACATTTGGTCAAAGAACCTCTCAGTATAGAGGTGTTACCAGGTTCATTTCTTGTCATTTTTAAGTAAGAAGCTATATTTTCTAGTAGTTTTAGTTATGTGAATGCATGTTTATTTGTTATCAGGCATAGATGGACTGGTAGATATGAAGCACATTTGTGGGACAATAGTTGCAAAAAAGAAGGGCAAACTAGGAAAGGAAGACAAGGTTAAAAATGATCAAAAACATCATAATTATACAATGTTGACTTTATACTTAATTTGTCACCTTTGACTAATAATTGCTACAAATTCTTACAATTTTTCTTGTTTCTTGTTTGCTTGTGATGACAAACTTTCCTTCAGTTTATCTTGGTAAGTCTTTATTTCAAATTTTCATACTTGAATTGACTAAAAGATACTAGTAAAGATGAGTACTTATGTTATTTTTATTATTGATTGATTTCTAGGTGGTTATGATATGGAAGAGAAAGCTGCTAGAGCTTATGATTTAGCTGCACTTAAGTATTGGGGTCCTGCAACTCACATCAATTTTCCGGTAGCCTTTAGTTGTTTTCATAAATCTGTAAACTATGTTAGTTTACCATCTTAAATTTAATATTTGGTTATGTATTTATCAGTTAGAGAACTATGAACAAGAAGTTGTAGAAATGAAGAACATGTCTAGACAGGAATATGTAGCTCACTTGAGAAGGTAAAACTTTGAACTTCTGTTTTTATATCGAAAATTATCACATTTCTATATTGTTACATTAAATTAAACTAGTTATTAAACTCCTTACTAATGTTTTCAGGAGAAGCAGTGGTTTCTCTAGGGGAGCCTCAGTCTATAGAGGAGTAACAAGGTATTCTATCAAGTAGTCTTTAACCATCAAAAGTGCATATCATATGCTAAAAAAATTGAAAAAAAAATTATAGCTATAATGGTTTGCTTTCATGTCTTTAACATTCAGACACCATCAACATGGTCGATGGCAAGCTCGGATTGGCCGTGTGGCTGGGAACAAAGATCTTTACTTGGGAACATTCAGTAAGTTAACTTGAAGCTATTTTAATTTTCCATTTACTACGTACATTTCTAGTTTAAATTTTATATGGTTTTAAGCTCAAACTATAATGTTAAGCTTGTATTTAATTGGTCAGCAATAATGGTACGTACATTAGGAGCCTTGGTGAAACTTTTACTAGAGTAGTAACTACACTGTAGTTATCTTTATAGTAATAAATGAATAGCTAAAGACACAAGATGTGAATACTTTTAAAACAGCCTCAAGACAGACACTAAAATCTCTGAAAATCTTGACCTTTAAGATGGATGATCAAAGCTGCTTTGTCAACAAAGAAGGCTGATTTTATCAAGAGCATCTTCTGTGACTCTCTTTCATCCAATGGCCAATGCATGTTTTTAGTCATTTATGTCTTACTGCATTTTCAGTTTTTGGTACAAGTCACAAAAGTTATGTTAAGTGGGACCCAACTTGCTACATTATTGATTTACCTCCTTGTTGTATATATCATATACTTTTACAGTTTTACTCACCAAATTTGAAATTAAATGACAGGCACACAAGAGGAGGCTGCTGAGGCTTATGATGTCGCTGCCATCAAATTTCGTGGCGTTAATGCTGTTACGAATTTCGACATTTCAAGGTATAATGTTGAAAAGATCATTGCAAGTAATACCCTTTTGGCTGGTGAACTAGCTCGGCGAACCAAAGAAGTGGACCCCACAAATGAACTCTTATTAGACCATCAGCCTCACAATCGTGAACCAAAGATCATGTCAAGTGAACCCACCAACAACAGGAACATGTTAGACTGGAAAATGACACTCTATGATCAAAACAGGACTGGGCCAGGTCTCGAGGGAGACGAGTCCTTTAAACATGGAGCACATTTATCAAATGTTTCCTCATTGGTAACTAGCGTGAGCAGCTCGCGAGAAGATAGCCCTGAGAGAACCAACAATCTTCCAATGGTTCTTGAAATGCCACCATCTTCGACTTCCAAGTTTCTTGGCAATTCATCTGCTAATGCATGGATCCCAACAGCAGCAACACAAATGAGGCCTCATATCCCAGTTTTTGCTGCATGGACAGATGCATGATAATGGAACCAAAACAAAAAAAAAACAAGAAATTGTGGGGTCTCTTTCTTTTTCTTTGTTTTTTATTCTATTTTTAATATGTACTAATTTGAATTGGGAAGGGGTAAATTCAATTCAGTTCTATATGGGATCTTGTAAACTCCATGGGGTTCCAAATTTTCTAGCTATCCAAGTTCTTAATTATTATATTATATATATCCAAGCCTCCAAGGTAGTTTCCTAATCATTTTTGTTTCATGCAACTAGTAACACATTGTTTGAAGGAAAATGATGAAAGAGGGTTCATGACAGAATGATTCATTGACCATAACCTAAAGATTATGATTGGATTTGCCTTTTTTACTAATGGTCCAATTTTAAGTACAAGAAATGAACCGAGCTCGGTCTTACCAATTATGCTAAAGATTGTGTTTGTTCTTTTGACCCATAACTGTTTATTTTATTTAAATTGCATGTCACCATGCAATATCTATGATCTTTTATTAGTGTAAAGCTTAATTTCATCATTACCTCCATTAACTTTTGATAAGTACTATACATTATTATTTCTTTCTTGGCATAAAAGTAAATCTATATATACTTATATTCTGCACTGGCTCGTCGTCATGAATTACCACGCTTAGGCTAAGGTGGATCAAATTAATGACACTGCTTGCTGTGAGCAATGCCAGTATGTATATTTTTATAGTTCATGTGAATGAACACATCCGCTCTTTAGGATGTGAATTACAAATACTATCTATCTCGCCGGCCAGTGACCCCTGTGATAATGTTTCCGAGCTCCATCATAACTACAAACAAGTTTTTCGAAACGTGATTTATTTTACTATTATTCATATGCAGACACGCAGTACAACATTCCTATATTTGTTAAAGAAAAATTGAAGGTGGGTGGGTGTGAAAATGTGGACTTTAGGTGGTGCTTTAGCTTTTAGATTTGGATGTATAACTTTTGGTGGAAACTAATGATGGTTGTAAACATTAAAGGAGCTAATGTGGGCTTTATTTTCATAACCAACATCATTACATATTCATATAATCATTCTCTTTATGTAAATATGCTTCAATCACCATTCCTCGTGTGGGTCTTAACTTTATAAACTTTGACCATCATCTCACTTCACACCCGAATTCTTGTATGCATCTTCTTGTTTTGTGCTTATCATTATCATGACACTATTTATAATTTACACTGTTTTTCTCACTACATTTGAAGTTTGTTAGGTCATGATTTTAATAGGGATGTGTTAACCGGGCGGGCTCTATGCCTAGCCCGGTCAACCTAGGCTGCAGAAATCTGACATTTTTGTCTTTTTTTTTTTTTTTTTTTTTTTTTGTCTAAAGTTAATTTTTGTCCATTTTCTTTTTTTTTTTGTCTAAAGTTATTTTTTTTGTCCAAATATTTTTGTCCAATTGTCCAAGTGCTAACACAGCAGGTCAAGTGCAAAAACACAAGCAGGTTATTCGACACAGGCTCGGACTAACACGTAATCGTCATCGCCTTATTCGGTTTTTAAAAATATGTTAGGCTCGGATATGAAGGTTGCAAAGTGATAAAAATATCACTTTGCCATGCCATTCGGTTTTAAAAACCATTCGTCATCGCCTATAAGTAAACCATTTGTCCAAGTGCAGATACACAACCAAGTGCAGATACAAAAACCATGGGTCCAACTGCAGATACACAACCAAGTGCACAACCAAGTGCAGATACAAAACCATGGGTCCAACTGCAAGTGCACAACCAAGTGCAGATACAAAACCATGGGTCCAACTGCAGATACACAACCAAGTTCAGATACAAAACCATGGGTCCAACTGCAGATACACAACCAAGTGCACAACCAAAGATACACAGCAGGTCCAAGTGCACAAGTGCAGATACACAGCAGGTCCAAGTGCAAACAATTGCACAAGTGCTAACACAAGCAGGTTATTCCACACAAAGGCTCAGTTATCATCATCGCCTTATAGTCTCAAGCTCAAAAGGTAACAAGGTCACATAATCATCAACAGTAAGATTCTCAAAGTACCAAGGTCACAAGCTCACAGTAAGATCCGACACAAGGTAACAAGGTCACAAGGTCAAAAGTGCCACAGTAAGATTCTCAAGATTATAAGATCCGACACAAGGTAACAAGGTCACAAGCTCAAAAGTGCCACAGTAAGAAGATTTCACAACAAAGCAGTATCACAAGATTGGACACAAAGCTCAAAAGTAAGATTCTTACAAGGTCACAAGCTCAACAGTATAAGGGAGGTGTTATACTCAAAGGTCCCCATTATAAAATGCAAGTGAAACAAAGCAACCAAGTGAAACAAATCAGACAAGTGAAACAAAGCAGCTCAAAAGTAAGATTCTCACAAGGTCACAGATTCACAACGAAACAGCCAAGTGAAACAAAGCAGCTCAAAGGTCACATTCTCAAAAGGTCACAGCTTCACAACGAAGCAGCCAAGTGAAACAAAGCAAAACAAAGCCAAGTGAAACAAAGCAAGCATCAATAGTAGGCTCAGATTATACACAAAACTGCATAAATGTCTCAATCACAATTTTACACACAAGAGGTAATCTCCATTTTACATATTAAAAAGGCATCGAGATAAGAGTAGGCTCAGATTATAATAGTTTCACATTACCAAGATATATCATATATGGCTGCACAGTGAATGCCATGCCAAAAATATGTTAGGCTCGGATATGAAAGTCACAAAGTGATAAAATATCTTTTCTATTCTATCATATATGGCTGCAAAGTGATAAAAATATCACTTTGCCATGCCAAAATCATTTTTTTTTTAAAATCATCATCGCCCTATCTCGTTTAATGTTTAACAAACAAGCCAAGTAGAGAGGGTTGGATTAATAGAAATAGGGCCGTGAGAATAACCATACCAACAAGCCAAGTTTTTAGCAACTAAGCAGTAACAAGCAAAGTTTTGAGCAACTAAGCCAAGTTTTTAGCAACTAAGCCAATCATAGCCATCACCAACAAGCCAAGTTTTAGCAACTAAGCAGTAAAAATATAAACCAACATAGCCATCACCAACTATCACCATAAACATCACCATAAACCAACAATCACCATAAACCAACAATGACCATAAAAATATAACAAGTTCTTACTTTAGATCTAAAAAAAATAGATCAAAAAAATACAGAGTTCTTACCAACGATAAACCAACAATCACCATAAACCAACCACCTTCAAACCAAGGGGTAGGTTATTCTCACGGGCCATATTTCTATTAACCGAACCCTCCCTAAACCAACAATCACCATAAACATCACCACCAAACCACCACAGGTTTAGATCTAAACAGATCTAAAGAAACAATCACCATAAACATCACCACCAAACCACCACAGTTTTAGATCTAAACAGATCTAAACCAACAATCACCATAAAATCACCATGAAACCACCACGGTTTTAGATCTAAACAGATCTAACCGCTAAAAAAGTAATAATACTCTTCAAAACCGCGTTCCACCCACGGTTTTATCCCATAAACATCACCATCAAACCACCACAAATCACCATCAACATCACGTTAACTAGATCTCAGTTTTTAGATCTAGACGTGTGTTGTTAGTGATAGAGAGAGAGAGAGTGGATTGTTTGAGTGAGTGAGTGAGAGAGTGGATTGAGTGAATGAGTGAGTGAGAGAGATAAAACCGTGGAACGGTTTAGTAAAACCGTGGGTGAACCCGTGGTTTTGAAGAGTATTATTACTTCTTTTTTTTTTTTTTTTTTTTTTTTTTTTTGTAATATATATACTTTTTACAAATAAATACTCTTCAAATAAAAAAAAGTATATATACTTTTTAAAAAAAACAAAACAAAACAAAACAAAAAAAAAGTAGTATTTGTAATAATACTCTTCAAATGAATATATATATACTTTTTACAAATAAATATACTTTTTACAAATAAATATTATTTGTAATAAAAAAAATATATACTTTTTACAAATAAATATCATATGTAAAAAAAAAGTACCATATGATACTTTTAAAAAGTATCATATGTAAAAAAAATAATAAAATCAAAAAAAATGTATCATTTCTAAAAATAAAGTTGTATACTTTGGACAATATACTTTCAGGAATTCGGTTCTGAGGAGCAAGTAACGGAATGGGTGCAAAATATAGCTCGGGGGCTCGGTTTTGTCATTGTTAAAGACAGAACCAAAGCAGACAAGGGTTATTTGTACGAAATCAATTATAGGTGTTCAAAGGGTGGGAAGTATAAACCTGAAGGTACCGGAAAACGGAAGACCAGTACCTTTAAAACAAATTGCCCATTCAAATTGGACGCGAAATATCAATATACAAAAAAATTTTGGACTCTGAGGGTGAAGGATGATACGCATAATCATGATTTGCTAGAGTCGTTGCATGGTGTTCCATATGCAATGCGATTAAAGGATGATGAGTTCGGTTTGGTCAAAGAATTGACAGGTTATACCGTGAAACCACGTATTATACTTTCGACAATACAGGGTCGTAATCCGGATAACGTGTCTAGCGTTAGAACTATATATAACGCACGAAATAAGATCCGGATTGCCAGAGAAGGTGGTAGAACTCCAATTCAAGTCCTTTACGAGCATTTGATGGAATCAGGGTATACATGGTACCCGAGGGTAAATGAGCATACAAACGAGCTTGAGGAGCTATTTTTTGTGCACCCCACGTCGTATGCTATATGGTGTACATTCCCTGAAATCATGTTGATGGACTCCACATACAATACCACTATGTTTAAATTGCCGTTGTTGGAAATTGTTGGAGTAACTTCAACAAACAAAACATTTTCAATGGCATATAGCTTTTTAAACAATGAACAAGGGCATAAATTTCAATGGGTATTGCAACGTGTGAAGGATGTCATAGACGAACGATATTACCCACGTGTTATCGTCACTGACAGAGATTTAGCGTTGGTTGGCGCATGCGAAGCAGAATTTCCTGACGCTCACCATTTACTCTGTAGATGGCATATACAGCAAAATATAGCTAAGTTTTGCAAAAATAAATTCAGTGACCAAAAAGAGTATGAGTCCGTTAAAAAACGATGGGATTGGATGGTTAAAGCTCCGACATTCGAATCGTTCAGGCAACATTATCAACGCCTACAACAGAAATTGGTCGACCATCCGGGTACTTAATTATTAATTATTAATTATTTTAATAAAAAAGCACCCGAATGACCTTTTATTAATTCATGGTTTTTTTGCAGATGTCGCTGAGTATCTGTATAACACGTGGCTGCGACAATACGCACCCAAGTTTGTCTCGTATATTACTGACCAATATCGCTCTTACGGCCAGTCAACAACGTGCAGAGTTGAGGCTCACCACGCGTTGTTGAAATTATATTTGGACGGCACACAATCGAAATTAGACAGGTTGTTATGGTCAATTGATAAAATTCTCATTGCACAAGAAACTGGGATAAAAGAGAGTTTTAATAGAAGCATGAACGAGAGACTAAATCATTGTAATGTTGATATATTTGAAGAATTGTGGTATAAAGTTTCCAAACATGCTTTCACTCTCATGTACGGAGAACTCCAACTGTCGATCACACCAGACAAATGTAGCCATAAGTTGATGTCAATTCACGGACTACCATGCTTTCACATCATGCAATAATATGTATATAATGGTAATTATATTAAATTTATAACTATCAAGTTGTTTCCCCCACTATTATCAGTAATTTACATAAGTCGCTTTTACTGAATTCAGGACGCCCCATTCCACTGGATGAAATTCCTATTTTTTGGAGAACCCTATCTGTTCCGTGGCCTGTTATCAATAGGCCTCCGCCTGAAGATGGCTATTCCAATGAAGCTGGTGATGATGATGATGATACTTCGTTTAACAATGGCGTGCAACAATTCAAGAATATTTTTAGCAAATCAACGTCGTTTGTCAAGAAAAATATGTTAACGAAGTTGAGAGAGATATTCCAACCTGAAGTTGTTGACACCCGTGATCCAGCTATTCAAAAAAATACCCGTGGTCGTCCGAGCGCAAAGGACAAAAAGGGCAAGGCTACACAAGACCCGGACTTGAATGAAGTCCCTGACTTGAATGAAGTCCCTGACTTGAATGAAGTCCCTGACTTTGATGAAGTACCAATCGTAGATCGCCGAAGAAGTACGAATTCAAGATCTACAAAAGTGTCGAACATGCGGAAAGAACCTGCAAGACATAGCTCTTACACGGGTGATACTCTACGCCATAGATTTTATGCTGGAGATAGTGTGAGCAATGCGTTTATTAAAGCTATTCCACCTATTTTCCGTCCACTCGTAATAAGCATACATAATGTTGAGGGTGATGGAAATTGTGGGTTTCGGTGCGTTGCCCACTGTATTGTTCAAAACGAAAATAGGTGGGACGAAGTCAGAGGTATGTTATTGCAAGAGTTAGATTATCATAGGCAAAGATACCTAGATATGTACCTCCAACAAGACTTTAACCGACTTTGGTATACAATAGACTGGTTCAATGGACCTGCACCTAACGATCGCTGGATGGTGATGCCACTTACGGGGCCGGTTATCGCTTCAAGCATTCACCGACCTGTTGTATTTATATGCGATCAAGGTTGGAACACATGTTTTCCGCTTTTTACCAGGCCAAACTCATCACAAGGAACCGACCCCATTGTGATTGCCCGTGTGGGTGCTCACTACATTGTACTTACGCTCGACAGAGATTTTCAACTACCCTATATCCACCCACAATGGAGGCATTTCAGAGAGCCAGTTGCAGCCGAATGGGAAACTTTGTATCAAGATCGACTAATGGTTCACTGATTTATGTTGTAAATAATAGACACACCGACAAAACCATTGTAAATGATTACTGATTTATGTTGTAAATAATAGAGACATCGACAAAACCATTGTAAACATAGTGAATCATATGTTGTAAATGATTATTCAACATCGTTTAAATGTTAATTGTTTGAAACTTAAAAGTCTGCTTTTTTGTAGAGTGTTAGTTCTGCACCAGTTATTATTACTTTGTTTAAATTAGTAATAACATTATTGATTGCTGATGTAAATTATTATGCAAATTCTTTGGTCAGAAGAGCCAAAGAAATCCTTTCTGGTGCCGATGTAATAGAGGATTTATTGTAGAACGGAAATCCTGGCAAGATGGTAGTCGTGGGCGACTGTTTTATGCATATCCTCTTTCAGTGGTAAATAATCATACGTTTGCTTAGTTATGTAAATAATTTGTTTGTTAAAAATACATTTCTTATTATTTTCTTAACATGTAACAGCCAGGTACACAAGACTATGGGTGTCGATACTTCGCGTGGAAAGATGAATTTGAAGCAGAACACTTTAATCAACCCTCTTCTTCAACGCATTGCTCAAAGTGCGTTGCTACAAAAAATGAGAACAAGTTGTTGAAGCAAAGAATAAAAGCGCTGGAAATGGAATTAGAAATGGCAAGGAATCCTGATGATCACGCTTGTCAGTCAAGTGCCCGGCTCCATGATCTTTTAAATGATTTGAATAATCTCCATATGTCGTAAATGTTGTTGTTTTTTAAATAATGTGTTAACGTTGTTGTTTAATTGAATAATAAAATTTGTTGTCATAGTCGTTTAATGTGGTAATATTTAACGTTACAAAACATTATACATATACAAAACATTATTAAACACAAATATACCAAACATTATACATATACATTACATTATTATACATATACATATACTCTTTTCTATTTAAAAAAAAAAAAAAAAAAAAAAAAAAAAAAAAACAGCTAAACGACAAAAACAAGTAAAAAACAAAAAAAAAGGTGGGCTAAACATTTAGAGAGGGTTTGGTTAATGGAAATAGGGCCCGTGAGAATAACGTACCCCTTTTAATAACATAATCACTTAGAGATCTAGAGAGGGAAAGTAAGTAGAGAGAGAGAGTGGAAGGAACCCTAAATAAGATATGAGAGACTAATAATAATATTAAGAGAACCAACAACCTCAAATGAGGTTATACATTACTATTTATAGGTAAGGATTAGGGCTTCACCACACTTAGACAATATTACATACTTAGCCCTTAGACTTTATCCAAACCTTTAAACTAAGCATAAAACTTAATAAAACATATGATAAATGTAATATAAAGCAACCTAGTGTAAAACTTAATGACCGACACTTGAAATAATAAAGTCTATTCCCAACAATCTCCCCCTAAGTGTTGGTCATCAAAGGTTGCTTGACGTCGTCATCTTCTATACTTTGACTTTGTAGTTGACGTCCTCAAAAATAGTTAGCAAAATCTTTCATCGTTCTTTGTTCTTCGTTCTTTGTTGATGTGTTGGTGATCATGTTATGAAGTTGTCTGCCGATCGTCACTTCTGTGTCTGTGGTGGTTGTCCGTCATTCCAACATGCTCATACATCTTAGGACTTAGACTTTTGAAAGCACGAAGTTCCTTTGCATACACTTTGATCTTTAGTCTTTAAACTTTGTAGATTCTTCTTTTTGGCGTAGAATCTTTCTTTGAACTTTGTTGTGCTAAGATCTTTGGGGGAGCTTTCATTTGCTTCAAGATGTATATATGAGCATGCTGGAATCTACCATCATGGAGGTGATGTACCTGCAAGTAAACAGTTAGCAATAAACAACCGGTACTTACAGATAAGGAATTAGAGCTCATCAACAGCATAGTGTGAAGACTCCTTCTAATCCTTATCAAGGCCGTTCCCATGTCAGATACTCCCGAAGGAGCTTACGAGACCTACTAAGTAGCTCAATGACTGGGTGAGTCGCTGGGGATCACTCCACGACTGTAGACCTCTAAAGAACCACCGCGAACACTAAGCGTAACCCTTGTGGGGTTACCAAAGTGACCTGCTGTCAGGGCTGTTTGATGTTGACCCTGGCAGGAATTTCCGTTCAATCATCGAGAAATACATATGTAATTCTCTCATAAACGTTCTCGGCAGATTGCTAAGATCTGCGAAGGACTCGATAATTTACAGCTGGTGCCCATTGATGTAGAACACCAGTTGTAGAAATACTAAGTGTTCCTAAGAGATCTTTGATGTATCTCATGGCTCTGGACTCGATAAGTGCTCACTTAGGTTTCCTATTCGGAGACTAGGGAGGGGTCTCCTGCTTCAATATCAACTATCTCTAAGAGATAAGTCAATAGATTACACTGGTTCCCCGTGAGAATGAAACAAGCTCTTTTAAGAGAACTTGAGTGGTTAAGAAGGTTTAGTGTATTGCGTCACTGGGTCCATGACGACTTAATCTTCAATACCAGTGTCGCCTTAGCAACAACTAGTAGCATACGAATTGAACCCGGTGTCTGCCCTAAGGTTGAATCACATGGAGGGCTATTTCTTTTCACCCTTTTCTTTACTTTTCTTTTTAATTCTTCAACCCCTTCTTTCTCCTTTCATTCTTTACTCCTTTTTTCGTATCATACCTAAGGACTTCTAGTTCTAACTACTGGTGATGTCCTTGGGTAGATCCCTCCGGCTTAGGCGGATCATAGGACGGTTATTTCCTAACCTTAGTCACCTTATAACTCCATGACTATCCTATAATTGCCATTGAAATGTTTGAAGATCTCTCAAAGTGTTTGTGTTTATCAAACATTTTGTTTAACACTTTGAGAGTTTTATGTTTTCTTATGAAGGGCTCCCCCTTCACATGTGCTCATATGCATTTAATAAATTTGCACATGCGAGAGGAGCGAGCACTTTTTGAATTGATCCACTTTCAGTGAACAAGACCGATTCGAGACACGCTTACATCACTAGTTAGACTAGCTTGAAGTTATTACCCGGCCTGGTCAAGTCCACAAAAAGTTTCTCGATACGGTACACTTCTAATAAGATAAATCCTTTTCGAGACACGCTTACGTGGCTAGTTAAAGAGTTCCATTGTCAGCTTTTAGGTGACAACTAGCTCTAGTAACTAACTTGATGTTATTACCCGTCGAGGAAAAGTCTTTTCGAATTTACTAACTTTTATGTTTCGTCAATTCCTGGGCGAATCTGAGTCTAGCTCGCATGAGATTTGACTTTTAAGCAACATTTAACTTTCATATTTTAATCACTTTCACTTTTCTCCCCCTCAAAAATAGCATATTAGATGTTGTTTTTGATAAACTTTTGATTAAAATATGCTTTTTGAGTCTTATGGGGAGATTTCAACAAGAACTTTTAGGTTTTCAAACGATGAATGTTTCAAGTGCTCCCCCTCAACAAGTGAATACTCATTGAGGTGAAATACTTGCCTTTTGAGCAGAATTATGAAAATCAGAAAATGTTTGATTAATTCTACTTAAAAGTAAGAAGCCTTCTCTCCTTATCTAAGGATTGAGGCACTGAAGCGTACCTCAGGGTCCTTTAATCACAAGCACGGGTTGTACACTGTTATGTGTGCACAAACCATCAAAACATGATTTTGACAAAGCATTTTGATTTTGAATACTCCCCCTCAAAACGAGCATGTGTTTTGACATTTTTTAAACTTTGTAGCGGATTGGGGAGTAAATGTTTTGAAACCTCTTGAGCAAAATTTTGAAAAGTTTTGAAAAACCTTTTGAAAAATTTTGAATGAATTTTGCTCAAGATTAAGAAGTTTTAGATAAGCTTTGCATGAAAACTTCTTCTTGTTTTTAAGGATAAGTGCGCGTTTGGTTTTAAAGAATGGTTTAGCAAGACACTTTCCTTTCTTTGAAACCCGAGTTGTACACTGAAATGTGTGCACAAGTCGTTGTTTTTATACAAAATTAGTTTTCTATTAAAAAAAACACTCCCCCTCAAATAATGAACATTTCGAGAGATAGTCTTCTTGAGCAGAATTTAGAATCGTATTGAAGAAATACTTTTTGAAAAATTCGAGAGATGATTCTGCTCAAGGTTTTAGAAAACATAATCAAGTATTATACAGCAAAGAATGTTTGAAATTCAAAACTCTTTTACCGTAGAAAGTTGTTTGAGACCCGGAGTCTCTCTTTAGAGTTTTAAAATCTGAAAAAAAGATTTCCATCTAAAGTTGAACTTCATGGGTTCTTTTTGAAGATTTGTTATTGTGATGAATGGAAAACTTCCGGTATTTGGGATGTACAAATCAGAGACATTCTTTTATTGAAGCCAAAGCATTCCAGATTTTGAAAATTTGAAAGGTTTTGAATGACTTTGCTTTGGTCTCCACACTTGCTTTACCGGTGTAAAACAAGAGTGTGGAGTTTGGGAAAATTTGTTTCTCACCATTTTGGATCCATTTACCAGTTTAGCCGTTAAACACATTTTGCCCTTTGACCTCAAAATATGTTCTATAAGAAACATTTTGTCGAATGTTGAAATTTTGACTTTCAATGGGATGACATGTACTTGCACACAGAGAAAATGCATCAGGCACAAACAAGTATACAGATGAATCAAGAAACTCATTCTAAATCTACCAAAATGCTCAGAATTCTCTAATTAACACACAAGATCACAGATAAATTCATTCTTTCACTCGAGATTTTCCAATTATGATTATGGTTTGGGGTTATGATTTGAGTCTAAGCACACATGTTAGCATCAAAATGCAGAAATATTGAACAAACAAATGCCCTAGCAGCAGCAAAGACATCGACATCTAAAACCCTAAATCACATGATTCTAAACCTATGTTGTTCCTAATCGAGCAAACACACCAATCGAGCATTCTTTAGTGTTCTCTAAAGATATATAAACTAATTAATTAGACAAAGCACATTAAAATGAAAGCCCTGATCGATAATTACATAGACCCTAGTTTTTGATTATGCCTTTTTGACCGTTGAAAACACTTGAAACATTTAGGGAACGATTAGACAACAACAATGAGGAAATTAGAAACTCACAATTATGGAGATAATTGAGGAAAAAATCGTTAGTCTGATTCGTTGACGTTTTAAATTACGTGTGAAACTTTTGAGAACATTTGTGAAAACATTGATTAGAGCCTGTTTTGTTTTCCATGCAAGGTCCTTTTTCCTAAGTTTAAGACTTTTGTGAACTTTACTCATTAAAGGTTAATTACTTTTCCATTTGAAGTCTAAACATGGTTAACTTGGAATCCTTGCCGAAAATATTTCTTTTCTCCCCCTCGAATTAGCATTAACTTTGTGAAACATTTTTTGCACATTTTAATTCGAGAGATCATAGAACCTTTTGAAAACGAGTTTTTTAATCCGAATGATGAAGAAACAATTTTCCTTTGAAGAATAATGATTAGGTGTGCAAACTTCATGATTTTGTGAAAAATTTTCTCCCCCTCAAAACATGTTCCATTTTGACAATGTGAAGCAAAGTATGTTTTAATGTAGGAACATAGTTTTGAAGATTAGAAGTTTGTACACAGAGAAAGAAGATTCTTTTTGCAGTTTTTGTATTTTCTTTATGATAGAATATTTACAAAAAAAAAAGTTTGATGTTTGACTCTCTTGTTTTTAAGAAAGTTTTGCAAATCATCTGGAGTCAAACACCGCATACCTATATGGTGAACTAAATCAACAAACCTTGATGGAGGTAATTATCTCGCATGTGAGCAGGATCCAAATTGCGTGTAGACGACTCAGTAATGTCAGGAATGAGTTAAGCCGGTGCAAACGGATTAAAAAACGCTTAAGGAACGCCTCTGGGTCATGCTCTGCGGTTTGTGGAACTGATTTAGGTATGGAGTCTTCAGCTGATTGTCGTGAGTTGGAAACGGTTTGTTTTGCCGTTGTTGGAGATGCAATTGGAGGACCGTCTCTCTTAACAGTTGTTGTTGTTTGTTGAGGTGAATCAGGTACTTGATTGTGATCAAGATGTGCAGCGGAAATTGGTGAGACCTCAGAAAGACGGTTTTCAATCGTATCCTCAAACAATAGAGCAAACAAGGTTTCCACTTCTTTACAGGAGAGAGACAAAGGTTCAGCCGAAGATTCTGGAAAGTTTAGACGGTTGAATGCGGGTCCTAAGCTGTTGTGCTCAGAAGCCATTACATTAAGCTCGGGTCCGAAACTGAGTTGTTCCGAAGCCATTCCTGTTATATCTGGAAAGAAAGAAAGAAGAGACAAGAAAAACAAAGAACACGAAGCCCCAAGTGTAACTGGGTTCCAGATGTCAGAAGCATAAAGATGTAGTGTCAATTATCTTCTTGACACTCGAACAGACAATCCCGTTGGTATTCATTCTTGTCTCAGAGGTAGATGTTGTGGGTTTCACATTAGTTTTGGTGCAACTGTCTAAAATCTTTCCTGTAGGAATCCACCTAAGACCAATTCATTTGAAAATTCTACCCGTGGGTACCCACCTAGTGTTAGATCTAGGAGATGTTTTCCTTTTAGATGTAGTTGAATGAAATGTGGGAGCATCACTTCTTTGAGAAAACCTACGTCCTATGTTGATCCACTTCTTAGGTTTCTGACTTATGATTTTTGGTTCAACGGGTTTGTTTGTCTTAGTCGATTGAGCCTTTTCAAGTGCATTTCCCTTTTGAAGATATTTTAAAGCACCAACAACATGATTATTTGCGCAACTACTCTTAGAAGCTAGCCAATTCCTATTAGTTTGTTGTTTACTCTTAGGTTTTGGAGTGCTACTACAAGCAGTGTTTTGTACTACAGTGGAAGGCATCACATGAGGTTTTGAACCTAGAATTCCATCCTTTTGAAGTAGCGCCTTTTTTCTAACCTTTTCTAGATCATAGTTCTTGTACATGTCATATTTTCCATAAGAATCTTTACTTTTAATGCTCGTATTAGACACTGTTTTCGAACTAATCCTAGATAATCCAGATATAATCACGTGTTGAGATTTAGCAGACACAGATGCATTTTCCTTAGGCCAAGAATGTGGAGTGACTGGTTTTGTCAAATTGTTTTTCTCAACAACTTGTGAGGCAAACCGAGGTTTTGAAAATTTAGATTGTTCAGATTTAAATGCAGTTGGTTGTCTAACCACTGATTGTTTTCTGTTTCTTTGAGAAGTCGGTTTCCCCAAGATTGATGGTTTTGCAAACTTAGTATCCACACTCTGGCCATTCAGTCTTCTTAATTTGTTTTGCAATGCAGCATGTGCAAACACCTTTGCTTGAATTTGATCCTTTAAAAGCTCATTTTCTTTAACTAATGTGTCCACACGTTTACTTAGTTCATTTGAAACTTGACCATTGTTGCCCGAAGTTAAAGATTCGTTTTGCAATTTAAGTTCAAGCGAGATGCAATGTGCCTCTAGTTTTGAAAAATCTTTATGAAACTGGGCAATGGTCTTTTTGAGAAGAATGTTTTCAGACTCAAGAGTTTGATTTGATGTTTCAGTTATAAGATTATCAGGTAAGGACTCAGACTCAAAAGGTTTGTCAAGACATTGTACAACATTCTGGTCAACCTCTCCTTCATTACTGAAGTTAGGTTGCTCAGATTGTTGTTTCTCATTTGTAAGCAGAATATGATCAATAGTAGATTGTACCTCAACCATTTGCTTAATGTCAAAGTTAGGTAGTGTGTCATAGATGGGTATGACATCTTCCTCATCCATCTGTTCTTTGTTAACGTTAGGCTCTGAGTCATAGGAGGGTCTGATCTCTGCACAGTCTGTATCTGTATCATTCCCTAATCTGCTGTTGTCATCCTGCACTTCTGATTCTGTCCCTTTGCTTTCCTTGACAACCAAATTATCTTCCAATACTTTAACCTCATTGCCTACATTAATGACATCTGCAGTATTCTCATCATTCTCAACCAACCTTTGAGCATTAATTCCTTGTATCCCAACTCTTTCACATAGCCTGGGAGATTGATTTCAGAGATTTTGGATTTTAGATAGAGCTTGATTCGTAAATTGTATGAAATTTAAGAGTTGTCGATGATGTAGTTGCTGATGAGAATATTGGTGAGGAAGGTAGTTAGAAGATGGTACTGTTGTTGATGACTGTTGCTGATGAGAATATTGGTGAGGAAGGTAGTTGGAAGAAGGTGATTGAGACGTTGTAGATGACATTGCTCTCCCCCTTGGTTGTTACGATGTAATCGAAATAATCAAGCAAAATGTCACACGCAAGGTCGAAATAGTAAATTTAGATTTTCCCTCCAAAAATTATTTGAAAAAATTTTCACTCTCAAATTTTAAAAATCACTCTGAAATGCAATTTAAATGTTGCAAGAAAAATTTGAGTTTCAAAAATTTTGCCGCCAAATTTCACCGAAAATTTTGAATTTTGGCCTAAAAATTTGAATTTTGGGGCCAAAATTTCAACGTTATACCAAAATTTAAATTTCGCGTAAATGGTAAAAATTAAATTTTACTCAAATTTTCCTGCCAAAAAACTTTTTTTCTTTTTTTCTTTTTTTTTTTTTTTTAAATCAAGAAGAGAAAGATAAGAAGGAGAAACTTTGAAAAGATGAGATGGAGTGATTATGTTAATTTGGATCGTTAAAGATAAATAAGGTTGTAATTAGATTTGAGAAAAAAAACTTGATATCAAAACTTGGTATGTAATGTAACTCGGTATGTTAATAAAATATTTCAAACTCGATATGTTCTTATTTGTTCTCAAACTCGGTATGTTCTGATAAGCATCCAAACTCGATAAGTCCTTATATAACTCAAACTCGGTAGTTACAGATAACTATCAAACTCGGTAAGTAAGATGAATATCAAACTCAAACTCGGTATGTTGATGAAATTTGAGCAGAGTTTCCCCTAGTAAGTTGCCACAAAGAACCTAACTCGATAAACGATTAGGTAAAAGGCTAACTCGCCAAAGTTGAGTCCAAACTCGGTAAGAACGTATAGAACCTAACTCGATAGAAACACCTAACTCGGTAAGTTTTGAGAACAGAACCTAACTCGCTAAGATCTAGAAAACACCCTAACTCGATAGATGTAAATCTCTAACTCGATGGAAAGAACCAAACTCGATATTAGGGCGATGAACAGAATGCTAACTCGACAGAATGCTGTAGCTCGATAGAATTTGTAATCCAAACTCGATAAGTCAAATATCTAACTCGATAGAACTGAAACCTAACTCGAAAGAAAAATTTCAAACTCGCTAAGATGTTCAAACTCGATAAGTAAAAATTTCAAACTCGGTAGAAACTTTTCAAACTCGATAAACAGTTTCAAACTCGGTAGAAAATTTTTCAAACTCGATTTTTTTTTCAAACTCGAAAAATAGCGATGAACAGTAACAGTTAAGCTTAAAACTCAATTTTAAAACCTAGTTTTTCTACCAAATCAAACCTAAATCAACCTATATTATCCCTTGGCGAATGATACCACTTGTTAGGTCATGATTTTAATAACATAATCACTTAGAGATCTAGAGAGAGAAAGTAAGTAGAGAGAGAGAGAGTGGAAGGAACCCTAAATAAGATATGAGAGACTAATAATAATATTAAGAGAACCAACAACCTCAAATGAGGTTATACATTACTATTTATAGGTAAGGATTAGGGCTTCACCACACTTAGACAATATTACATACTTAGCCTTTAGACTTTATCCAAACCTTTAAACTAAGCATAAAACTTAATAAAACATATGATAAATGTAATATAAAGCAACCTAGTGTAAAACTTAATGACCGACACTTGAAATAATAAAGTCTATTCCCAACAAAGTTAAACTATGAATCTATGTACAGAAACGAAGCTTGACCAATGTAAATAGAGGGGTAGAAATGTAATCGTAAAAAATTGAAAGGGCCAAACTTATAATTATTTTACATTTATTCTAAATTTTTAGAAACAATATATACAAAACTATTAAAGATAAAGTTTAGTGATCATAGATTTGGGCGGCCACAACCCACTCTTGCCCTTTGTAAGCTTCGTCCCTGGTATGTATGATCTTAATGTTTCAAGTTCATCGTACTAAATTTGATGTTTGATCGATTGAAAGGCATACATGTTTTACTAAGACCGGATGTAATAAAGGGAAAGACCATGAGCGATCGACCACCATGCGTCCCCCTTAAAACACCACACAACTACCACACGGGTGGTATGACTTTTGCAATGGTGTAATTTGGTTTTCTTGATATCCGAATGCTTTGCAAAAAATAAATAAATAAAAAATAAATAAATAAAAATAAATAAACGATTTTAATATGTTGTAAATACTACAGCTGTATGGTTAAAAAAGTGAAAAGTTTATGTGATGTTGATATGGCAGTGATCAAGCCATTATTACATCCATTTTAAGAAAGGGTATGGTAGTGCTGCAAGCTCGCTATTCTGACGTGGCACACCCAACGACGCCGTTTTTTTTCTTCTTTTTTCTTTTCTTTTCTTTTATTCTATTTTTTTATTTTTTGTTTTTTAATAAGTGAGTTTTTATTGTGTTTTCTAGTATGTTTGTTGATTTGGTGTGTGTGCGTGTGTGCTTCAGTGTGCGTGTGTGTGTTTTACAGAATTAGGAGAAGCCGTGGAGAAGATGGTAGACGTATTCTTGTTTTAAGGTATTTCTTTTGTGTGTGTGTTTGTTTTAGTGGATTTTGTAGTATTCTTTTTGGGCTGCGTAGTTTGTTTTTTTTATTTATTTATTTATTTTTTTTTTTTTGTATTTTATTTTATTTTTGTATTATAATTTGTATTTTTATTTGAATGAATGAAATTTTTTAGTCCGTTTGAAAAAATAAAATAGGTGGGGCTCAAAACTATAAAACGGCATTCAAAATGCTTAAGCCACTTCAAATGGGGTATTTTTTATGTGTAAATATAAAATGTTAAATGTTGAACTGATGATTATTTGGCATAACAGCATGCTACGATACCCCTCCTTATAATTACTACACATTTTAAGTTACTCGTTTTTTTTTTTTTTTTTTTTTTTTTTTTATTTATTTATTTTTTTTTTGGAACATAAGTTACTCAAACTTAACCATTTTATTGTTACTCTCAAGTTATGTACTTTTCTTATGTCTCAAGTTAAATGTTTATTTTTAGTTTGTACATAATTAAAATACAAAAGTACTAATAAAATTTCACTTTCACATTTGAAAAGCATTATGATTGACTAAGAGTGCATTTAATTTGTTGCCGTGTGATGAGTGCTCAAACACTCATCATTTTTTATATATTTAAACTGCCAAAACGCACAAAAACAATCAAAAAGATATCAAAATACTTAAATTATCCCAGGGATTGTGTTTTATGTGTTTTAAAAGCAAAATGTGCAAAAACAAAGAAAAAACGTACAAAGTTTGCAGTATTGGCAGTTTCAGTCCCCCAAGTTTCAAAACTTGTCAATTTTAGTCCTTATGCATTTATTTTTAAGGAAAAGTCAACCCAAGGTTTTAAAAGTCAAATAATCACAAAATATTATAATTGGGTTGCAAGTTTTCAAAAATTACATAATTGGTCCCTGAAAATCCAAAAATGGCAAAAGTAGTCCCTGGGATTTTTGAAATTTTGAAAAATGTGGAAAAGTGCAAAAATTGGTCCTTGAATTATTGGCATTTGGAAACTTTGGTCTTCATGGTTACTTTGGGAGTATGGCAACTTCAGCCCTTGAAGTTTGATGGAATTGCAAATTTGGTCCTTGATAACTTTACACCAACCGGACCCTATTTATACTAAACCCAAAACACCACCCCAACCCAAGCATTGATCTGATCCAGCTACACACTCCAAGCCCACCAGGCCCAAAATTCCTTAGCCCGCCCAACCTTTAAAACCGTTTTAAATAACTCCCCGGTCAAACCTTGCGTTGACCGTCTTCTCCCCCAACAAGCTTGCGCAAAACCAGGGAAACATTCCCCCCCCCCCTCCTCACCTTTTCACCCACTTTCTCCCCCACAATTAATACCCTTACCTAACAACTCCACCACCATAAATGCCCTCACCAACACCCACCTATCCCACTCAGTTCCAACCCGTATCCATTTTGTCGCCAAAACCTAATTAAGGGCTTGGATTGATTATAAAAAAATTGAACGATGGGGATTTGGTCAGAGGGTCAAGGCAAAGGCTTTGGGAGTGTCAGATTTCAAAAAGGTCTCATGTGGAAGACTTAGGGCAATATATTAGGTCGATATATATAGATAAGCTCATAAGAAGCTTTGGTGTGTAATTTTTCTGAGTTTTATTGTAATTTTAGTTTATTTTCAATGCAATGTAACTGTTTTTTATCAATGCAAGCTCAGTTTGAAGTTTAATTCTCATTACCACTTTTCAAAGTCTCATTTAAATTTATCAAGTTCTAATCTAAGTTTCTAATTTGTGTTTAGTGGATTCATAAGCTAACACAAACTCAGTAACAAGGGTTTATTAACTTAACAAACTTGTTTGATCAACTCTTAGCTCATTTTTAAATATTTATAAAAAATCAAGAAAAATCAAAAATAAGTGAAAGATTGGTGATCATTGACTGTATGAGCAAGGAGCACAGTAAATCAAGGAAGGCTGTGGGTTAGGTACCTCAGGGGAGGGCATAGGATTGATTGGTTTGGTCCTTTGGTTCTTACTCAGTAGCTTGGAAGGCTTTGTAAGCTAACAAATCTTTCATCTTTACTCTTAAGTAGCCTAGACTGTTTATTTAAGTTCATTGTAGTTAAATTTTAGCTTATAAATTAGTTGTGACCATTTGTTTGTGTTTTATATGTGTTTAAGCTGAAATCTCTTCATTAACTGTTTTTAAAAGGGGTGTTTGGTTCTAGATTGTTCACCTTGTTCCACTAATTTATTTGTGCAAATCTGTGTTCATGCATGTTACTTAGTTGAATATAAGCTCAGTGGAACAAAAGAATTGGTACAAAAGTTTGCAAGAGTCAAAATCCCAAAGAAAAACTCACCACAGTTGACTGTGGTGAGTTTTGAAGTGAAAAACTTATAAACCCTTTTCATAAGTTGGCTTAGTTACTCAATTCACCTTTAATACAGCTTATTTTAACATTTTAAGTCATCAAATCTTTGTTTGAAGTTCACTAAAGTCAAACCTTGCAATTTCTTGAAAAGTCAATTGTGAGTTCTCAGATTTTGATCAAACTTTGGAGGTGCGTAATTTGATGGATACTAGGTTTTAGAGTCTGAGTTTTTACAAGCTTAAACTTTACCACTTTGTTGATTTTTGTGAATTTTACCAGATTTTACAGAATTTGTTTACTGGGTCCCACATGGCCACCAAGTGACCTGCAGGGCAACACATCTGCCCTGTCTCAGCAGACCACCCTCACACCACCATCTTTTGTGGTGGTTTGAGGCCAATACAGTGACCCTCAGACTTTGTTTTTGGTCCCACTCAACCCCCCTCCTACCAAGGAGTAAGGGTGAACCCTTTGTTTGACCCCTACCATAGTGGACCCCACCCAATTTGGCCCCTAGACTCTGTCCCATAACTGCCTCAGTCAACAATAAGCTAAAGTGCTTATTTGACCCTTTTGGCTTATTCAGGCCATTTCTTTGCTCAAAAGTTGCTTATTATTGTTCAATAGACTCAGAGAAACCAAGTTTGAGCAGTGTGGACCCCACATTTCCTCATTTGAGCTAAAAATACTCCACAGTCAACAAAAGTCAACTGTGGGTATAATAAGCATTTCAAGTGCTTATTTATTGGGTTTAAACAAAAGTGTTTTCAGTAAAAGTAGATGTTTTTAGTTCATAATTAGTCTAGAAAAAGAGAAAACCCAAAAAAGCAATTTTAAAAATAGTGATAGCTTCTATTTAATAGGATTTATCAATTTATTTTTCTTTTTAATTTATTTCTAAGTAATATATCACTTTTATATTTTTAGAAATTATATTTTAGGATTAAAATAATTTTACAAATTTTTCTAGATTTTTATTTTGTCTTTTAGTAGTTTTTCTAATTAATTTTAGTTTAATTTAGTTTTAATTAATATTAATCAATTAAATAGCATAATTAGTTTTTATATAGTATAACCTAGTTTTTATAATTTTTATAGCTTTTATTTTAGTTAAAACATTTTTATAAATTTTTCTAGAATTTTTACTGTTCATTTAATAGTTTTCATAATTTAAATAGTTTAATTAGATATTAATTAATAAATAGAATAATAATTAGTTAACTAGTTTAAAAATACATAAAATTAACTTTTTATAATTTTTTAGGATTCCTGTAATGGTTAATTAGATTTATAAAAAATTTCTTAATTTTCTAAGTCTTTTTAGTATTTTTAATAATTCTAATTAGTTTAATTAGTATTAAATAGATAATTAGTAATTAATTAATAACAAATAATTAAATAGTGTAAAAATAATTTTTATTTTTCTTAAAATTTTATTTAATTATTAGGATTGTAAAAATATCAATTTTACACTTTTAACCCTTCCCGTCCTTCAGTTGTACTTTTTGTTTTGTGCGTCTGTATACGTTTTTTAATTAAAACGTACGTTTTTAGTTTTTAGCTCAAATCTCCGTAATCTAAATTCCCGTAATCAATCACGTAGCTTTCCTAAGCTATATTTGTTAAATAATTTCCACATAATTTTCACAACAACCCTTTTTCTGTGAATAACACCCAATTACGAACACGCTAAAGTTACATTTCACACCTCAACGGGATTTAACGACCCGGTGATACATTATATTACCCGGAGCATTGATCTAGGCTGTCTGACCTAGTTGACCATTCTTTGGTTAATTTAAGTTAGGTGGTTTGGCATCAATCAATTTATGGCGCCGCTGCCGGGGAGGTGTGCGCGTTTCTGTAGCGTTTTTCGAGATTAGTGTTATCTCACCTCACTCACTGTACAAATACCATCACTTGTGAATATTTTCAAAATCAAAACATATAAAAAAAAGTCATTGACACTTTTCCTAAAGTGTTAAAACACCAAAAAAAGTAAAAAACAACAAAACCATATCGTAACGTTTTCTGATTCGGTTTTCTTTTAAGGTGATTCTTAAAGAGAAACGATTCTAGATTACGGGACGATAACAAAAATATTGTCCAAAAAGGTTTTTATCCCTAGTGCATGCGCACTCGTTCACAATCGAAACGAAATCGTCAACTGAAAAACGTAACTGAGTTACGTTTACGTCCTATGGTTGAGGATCCAGTTCCGAAAATGGACGGAAACGACGATCCACCCATCATAGATAATACAGCTCCCGATCTCCGAACGATGGAGGAGTTGTGTCAGCCCACAATGCTAGGGAGGGGAGGACCCATTGCCCCTCTTAATATTGCGGCCACTGATTTTGGACTTAAACATCATATGATCCAACAAGTCCAGAATTCGTGCCAATTCCATGGTTTACCGGGTGACGATGCAAACAAGCATCTTGACAAATTTCTTGTCGTCACCCAATGCATGAAGCAGACTGGTGTCTCCGATGATGCCCTTCGTCTCACTCTCTTCCCCTATTCTCTGACTCATCACGCTACTGCGTGGTTTGATCGACTTCCTAAGAACTCGATTCATTCTTTTGAGGAGATGGTGGCTAAATTCCTAGCCAAATACTTTCCACCATCCATGGTTACTAAGTTACGAAATGATATCAGTAACTTCCGTCAGCTTCCCGACGAATCTTTATTCGAAGCCTGGGAACGCTATAAGCTTTCAATTGATCGGTGTCCAAACCATAATATGTTGCTTGTCACCCAGATAGATACTTTCTACAATGGGTTGACCTTGAGACACCGTGATATTCTTAATGCTGCTGCTGGTGGGACCTTTATGAAAAGGCGTCCCGAAGAGTGCTTTGATCTCATTGAGAACATGACTGCCCACCATAATTTCTGGGATTCCTCAGCCGAGAGGGAAGAGTCATGTAAGTCTGCCACTTCAGCATCCTCATCCTCTGATATAGCAATTCTCGCTAAAAGGATGGATGATATCTCTTTGGCTGTGTTAAGAATGAACCAAACTATGCAGAATCAACAAATTCAAAATCAACAAGTCAAAGCTGTCAATCAAAGTTGCGAAACTTGTGGAGGTCCACATCCCTACTTCGAGTGTCCAACCACTAGTGGTTACACTCAAGAGAACGTACATGCTATTCATGGTTCCTATAACTCGGGAGGTAATGGCTACCAACCACAAGGGGACCGCAATCTTCTAAGCTATCGTTCTAACAATTTCCTTGGACCACCCGGTTTCAATCAAAACAATATTGTCCAAAACAACCGTAACCAGAACCAAAATCAGAATCGAACAAACCAAGGTTACCAAAATTCGGGAAATGTCAATCAAAACCAAAACCAGGGTTTCCATCAAAATCAAAACCAAGGTTTCCAACATCAAGGAAACTATAATCGAAACCAAGGTCAAAACAACTTTCAGGGGAACAACTCTCATGGATATGGCAACCAAAATCAGGGAAATTACCAAAACCACGGTTCCCATCAAAATAACCGGGGTTAGAATTTTCCCAACCAAAATCAAGCCATTACTCCAGCTACTCAGCACTTCCCAAATCCAGCTCCTCCTAACCCTACTCGAGCAATTGTTCCAACTGGCCCATCTAATGATGAGTTGTTGAAACAATTCAT
The DNA here is from genome assembly GCA_030686995.1 of Artemisia argyi. Taxonomy (NCBI): domain Eukaryota; kingdom Viridiplantae; phylum Streptophyta; class Magnoliopsida; order Asterales; family Asteraceae; genus Artemisia; species Artemisia argyi. Next base: position 171,392,243 of record CM060701.1, on the reverse strand, counting down.
GAAATCTCAGGAGGAGATGAACAAAGTGATAATGACTCAGATCGCTGACATTAAAAAGTCTTTAAATGATCAACCCTCGGGCTCAGGAAAACTTCCGAGCAATACGATCGCTAACCCGAGGGGCGATGTTAAGGCGATCGCTACCCGAAGCGGTGTTGCATATGATGGACCCACGGCCCCGACTACCTCTTCTTCTCTTCCTCCCATTCCTCCTCCTCTTTATTCCGAGGAAGTGGAAAATGAGCCTGAGGCAACCACGGACAAGGTGCAATTCACTAGCCCACGAAGTACCGCACATGTCCACCCTCAGGATATATCAGAAACTGTCCCAAAGCCAGGAGTTGTCTTTGAACCACCCAAAACTCCTGAAGAGAACCCTAAATCCAAACATTCACTACCATATCCATCTAGGTTACAAGACCAAAAGCTCCGCGAAAAAGCAAATCATCAAATGGAAAAGTTTTTTCAAATTTTCTGAGAAATTCATTTTGATATCAGCTTCGCGGATGCTCTTTTGTTGATGCCCAAATTTTCATCAACAATCAAAAATCTGTTGAACAACAAAGAGAAACTATTTGAAGTGGCACGAACTCCACTCAATGAGAACTGCTCTGCGGTTCTTTTGAAACAGCTTCCCGAGAAGCTAGGAGATCCGGGAAAATTTCTCATTCCATGTATTTTTCCCGGAATGGTTGAGTGCTTCGCCCTGGCCGATCTAGGTGCAAGCATCAACTTGATGCCTTATTCGATATGGAAAAAGCTCTCTCTTCCAGAACTCACTGCCACCTGCATGACTCTTGAGCTGGCAGACCGCTCGACATCTCGTCCCCACGACATTGCCGAGGATGTATTTGTGAAAGTGGGAAATTTCCACTTTCCTGCGGATTTTGTGATTGTTGACTTCGACGCTGACCCACGAGTTCCTCTCATTCTGGGAAGAGGATTCTTAAGAACGGGTCGTGCGTTAATCGATGTGCACGAAGAGGAAATAACTCTTCGTGTTGGTAATGAAGCAGTAACATTTAACCTCGATCAAACCTCGAGGTACTCCTCTAATTATGACGCCGAATCGGTTAACCGAATTGATGTCATTGATGTTGCGTCTGAGGAGTATTCTCAAGAACTTCTGGGTTACCTTCCAAGTGGCAGTCCCACTCCATCTTCTGAGCCTATCATATCCGACTCTTCCCCTTCTCTCACTCCTTTTGAGGGAAGTGACCTCCTCTGGGAAGATGTCGAAGCTTTTCTCACCCAAGACAGTTCAGTTTCAGGAGAGTTTGATGAGGACTATCTTGATCCTGAGGGGGATATTCTTTTGCTAGAAAAATTGTTAAACGAAGATCCATCTCCCCCTCTTCCTCCAAAAGTACTTCATAAAGAGGAAGTCAAAAATGTTGAAATAACTGATGACTTGCCTAAGGTTGAACTTAAGGACTTGCTGCCTCATATTGAGTATGCATTTCTGGAGGGTGATGATAAATTACCCGTCATTATTGCTAAAAACTTAAGTGTTGAGGAAAAGGCTGCTCTCATTAAGGTTTTGAAGTCTCATAAACAAGCAATTGCTTGGCGTCTCTCCGATATCAAGGGCATCGACCCCGAGTTCTGTACTCACAAGATATTAATGGAGGATGACTTCAAACCTGCGGTCCAACATCAAAGAAGGGTGAATCCAAAAATTCACGAGGTTATCAAACAAGAGGTTTTAAAACTTCTTGATGCCGGATTGATTTACCCTATCTCGGACAGTCCTTAGGTCAGCCCAATCCATTGTGTTCCAAAAAATGGTGGCATTACTGTTGTCACAAATGAGGAGAATGAGTTGATTCCAACTCGTTTGGTTACGGGGTGGCGCGTCTGTATTGATTATCGTAAATTGAATGACGCCACCCGTAAGGATCATTTTCCTCTGCCCTTTATGGATCAGATGCTCGAGAGATTAGCGGGGAATGAGTACTATTGCTTCCTCGATGGTTTCTCGGGTTACTTTCAGATTCCCATTGACCCGCAAGACCAAGAAAAGACCACTTTTACGTGCCCCTATGGAACTTTCACATATAAACGTATGCCATTTGGCTTATGTAATGCTCCGGGCACGTTTCAAAGATGTATGATGGCCATCTTTTCCGACATGATCGGGAAAAGTATGGAGGTCTTTATGGACGATTTCTCGGTCATTGGGGATTCGTTTAAAACATGTCTCTCCCATTTAGACAGCATGCTAAAACGTTGTGAAGACACAAAGTTATGTCTAAATTGGGAGAAGAGTCACTTTATGGTCAAAGAGGGCATTGTCCTCGGCCATAAAATTTTGAAAAACGGGATTGAGGTTGACCGTGCCAAAGTGGACGTCATTGCGAAATTGCCTCATCCCACGACCGTGAAAGGTGTTAGGAGCTTTTTGGGTCACGCCGGTTTCTACCGTAGGTTTATTCAAGATTTTTCTAAAATCGCCCGGCCTATGACCCATCTCCTCGAGAAGGATGCTCCTTTTATCTTCTCCCCTGAGTGCATCGAAGCCTTTGAAACATTAAAGAAAAGGCTTACCGAGGCACCGATTCTTGTTGCCCCCGATTGGGACTTGCCCTTCGAGCTCATGTGTGATGCTAGTGATTATGCTATAGGGGCAGTCTTGGGGCAACGCAAAACAAAACATTTTCAGCCTATACACTATGCCAGCAAGACTATGACCGAGGCACAAAGTCATTACACCACCACTGAAAAAGAATTATTAGCTGTGGTATATGCTTTTGAAAAATTCCGGCCATACCTGATTCTGACTAAAAGCATAGTGTATACGGATCATTCGGCTTTGAAGTATCTATTTGCAAAACAAGATGCAAAGCCGAGACTCCTCCGATGGGTTCTCCTCCTTCAGGAATTTGATATCATAATTCGTGATAAAAAAGGAGCTGAGAACCTAGCTGCTGATCATCTCTCCCGACTTGAAAACCCTCACCAAAATGCTTTCGAGAAAAAGGAAATAAATGAAACATTTCCTCTCGAGACCCTCAATGTGGTTTCATTTCGTGGAGACTCGATTACCCCATGGTTTGCCGACTTTGCAAACTATCTTGCGGGTAACTTCATTGTGAAAGGGATGTCGTCCCAACAAAAAAATAAATTTTTCAAAGATGTCAAACATTACTTTTGGGACGACCCCTACTTGTTCAAGATATGCGCGGATCAAGTCATCCGGCGGTGTGTGTATGGTCAGGAAGCCGCTGAAATTTTAAAGGCTTGCCATGCTGGTCCCACAGGGGGCCACCACAATCCCAACTACACCGCCAAAAAGGTGTTTGATTCCGGCTTTTATTGGCCCTCGATCTACAAGGATGCCCAAGAATTGGTCAAGTCCTGTGACGCTTGTCAGCGCCACGGGAATATTTCACAAAGGAATGAAATGCCTCAGAATGCAATTCAAGTTTGTGAAATTTTTGATATCTGGGGCATCGACTTCATGGGGCCATTTCCATCCTCTCACGGCAACAAATACATACTCGTGGCAGTTGACTACTTGTCAAAATGGGTTGAAGCGAAAGCTTTACCCACAAATGATGCCCGAGTAGTTGTGAAATTTTTAAAAGCTCTCTTTGCCCGATTCGGAACTCCACATGCTATTATTAGTGATCGTGGTACGCACTTCTGTAATGACAAATTTGACAAAGTCATGCAAAAGTACGGTGTGACTCACCGTCTTTCCACTGCGTACCACCCTCAAACAAGTGGACAAGTCGAAGTGTCCAATCGGGGCATTAAAAGAATATTGGAGAGAACTGTAGGTGAGAATCGTGCATCATGGTCGGACAAATTAGATGATGCACTTTGGGCTTTCCGTACGGCTTACAAAACACCCATTGGGTGTACGCCTTATAAACTTGTGTACGGGAAAGCGTGCCATCTTCCGATCGAGCTTGAGCATAAAGCCTATTGGGCCCTCAAGCATGCCAATTTCGACCTCAGAACGGCGGGTGATCACAGAAAAGTTCAACTAAATGAATTAAACGAACTTCGTGATCAAGCTTACGAGAACTCTTTGATCTATAAACAAAAGATAAAGAAGATTCATGACTCAAAAATCAAAAACCGCGTTTTTAACGTTGGTGATCGAGTCCTTCTTTTCAACTCTAGACTCAAGATCTTCTCGGGAAAGCTCAAAACCCGATGGACTGGTCCATTCACTATCACAAAAGTTTATCCTTATGGTACCGTCGAATTATCTCAAAATGACGGTCCTAACTTCAAAGTGAATGGACATCGGTTAAAGCACTACTTTGGAGAGGACGTATCATCCATGGTCGTCCCGGATCTCCAAACTTTCCCCAAGGACAATTGAATTCGGGGATAGAGTCAAGCTAGCGACTCAATGACCAAAAACTAGCAACAATACGGGTTTTCACCCGTATCTCTGATTCTTTCTATTTTCTACCACCGAGTGTGGGGGAATGGCCAACCTCCGCTGTTTGAAAAAATGTATATATGTATATAATTCTCAAAAAAAAAAAAAAAAAAAAAAAAAAAAAAAAGTTGTATATATATAGAAATAAAGTGAAAATTGGTATTTTCGCAGTTAGATTCGAATCTTGGCTTTTTACGTTCATAGCTTCGGCATAATAGCCGGGACTTTGAATATTGAGGACAATATTCATTTCTAAGTGTGGGGGGGAAATTCTAACGAATTTTAACAAATATCTTTCAAGTACCCCCGTTTTTGGCCAAAATTTTCAAAAATTTTTCGCTTTATTTCAAAATTTTTGTGGTAATCAGTCCGCCTTGTCTAAGCGACAAAAGGGATTGGCTAGTCCAGGAGCAAACGGCTCTTGGTAAAGACAACTCAAATCCGTTGACGGCTGGCAATTTGCCCAAAATTGTATGGTTCATCAACTCCCCGAAAACAAATGAGTTGGCTAGCCCGCAAGATTATGGCTTGTGGTAAAGGCCGTGGAAAAATCCATAATTGGTAATCAGCTCACCAAGATGTTGACTAGGTCCATCAAGAGTTGGCTAGTCCAGGAGCAAACGGCTCTTGGTAAAGACTTAACAAATCCGTTGGAAGCTGGTGGTTTGCTCAAAATCACACGGTTATCAGGTGTGCCACAGTTCTTACACCTGGCTACTCCAGAAGTGATGGCTTTTGGTAAAGAGTTTAAAATCCATCAAGTTTTCTAAAAAAAATTGCTAGGGACTAGCAATAGTTCAGTGTGGGGGATTGATGAGTGCTCAAACACTCATCATTTTTGATATATTTAAACTGCCAAAACGCACAAAAACAATCAAAAAGATATCAAAATACTTAAATTATCCCAGGGATTGTGTTTTATGTGTTTTAAAAGCAAAATGTGCAAAAACAAAGAAAAAACGTACAAAGTTTGCAGTATTGGCAGTTTCAGTCCCCCAAGTTTCAAAACTTGTCAATTTTAGTCCCTATGCATTTATTTTTAAGGAAAAGTCAACCCAAGGTTTTAAAAGTCAAATAATCACAAAATATTATAATTGGGTTGCAAGTTTTCAAAAATTACATAATTGGTCCCTGAAAATCCAAAAATGGCAAAAGTAGTCCCTGGGATTTTTGAAATTTTGAAAAATGTGGAAAAGTGCAAAAATTGGTCCTTGAATTATTGGCATTTGGAAACTTTGGTCTTCATGGTTACTTTGGGAGTATGGCAACATCAGCCCTTGAAGTTTGATGGAATTGCAAATTTGGTCCTTGATAACTTTACACCAACCGGACCCTATTTATACTAAACCCAAAACACCACCCCAACCCAAGCATTGATCTGATCCAGCTACACACTCCAAGCCCACCAGGTCCAAAATTCCTTAGCCCGCCCAAACTTTAAAACCGTTTTAAATAACTCCCCAGTCAAACCTTGCGTTGACCGTCTTCTCCCCCAACAAGCTTGCGCAAAACCAGGGAAACATTCCCCCCCCCCCTCCTCACCTTTTCACCCACTTTCTCCCCCACAATTAATACCCTTACCTAACAACTCCACCACCATAAATGCCCTCACCAACACCCACCTATCCCACTCAGTTCCAACCCGTATCCATTTTGGCGCCAAAACCTAATTAAGGGCTTGGATTGATTATAAAAAAATTGAACGATGGGGATTTGGTCAGAGGGTCAAGGCAAAGGCTTTGGGAGTGTCAGATTTCAAAAAGGTCTCATGTGGAAGACTTAGGGCAATATATTAGGTCGATATATATAGATAAGCTCATAAGAAGCTTTGGTGTGTAATTTTTCTGAGTTTTATTGTAATTTTAGTTTATTTTCAATGTAATGTAACTGTTTTTTATCAATGCAAGCTCAGTTTGAAGTTTAATTCTCATTACCACTTTTCAAAGTCTCATTTAAATTTATCAAGTTCTAATCTAAGTTTCTAATTTGTGTTTAGTGGATTCATAAGCTAATACAAACTCAGTAACAAGGGTTTATTAACTTAACAAACTTGTTTGATCAACTCTTAGCTCATTTTTAAATATTTATAAAAAATCAAGAAAAATCAAAAATAAGTGAAAGATTGGTGATCATTGACTGTATGAGCAAGGAGCACAGTAAATCAAGGAAGGCTGTGGGTTAGGTACCTCAGGGGAGGGCATAGGATTGATTGGTTTGGTCCTTTGGTTCTTACTCAGTAGCTTGGAAGGCTTTGTAAGCTAACAAATCTTTCATCTTTACTCTTAAGTAGCCTAGACTGTTTATTTAAGTTCATTGTAGTTAAATTTTAGCTTATAAATTAGTTGTGACCATTTGTTTGTGTTTTATATGTGTTTAAGCTGAAATCTCTTCATTAACTGTTTTTAAAAGGGGTGTTTGGTTTTAGATTGTTCACCTTGTTCCACTAATTTATTTGTGCAAATCTGTGTTCATGCATGTTACTTAGTTGAATATAAGCTCAGTGGAACAAAAGAATTGGTACAAAAGTTTGCAAGAGTCAAAATCCCAAAGAAAAACTCACCATAGTTGACTGTGGTGAGTTTTGAAGTGAAAAACTTATAAACCCTTTTCATAAGTTGGCTTAGTTACTCAATTCACCTTTAATACAGCTTATTTTAACATTTTAAGTCATCAAATCTTTGTTTGAAGTTCACTAAAGTCAAACCGTGCAATTTCTTGAAAAGTCAATTGTGAGTTCTCAGATTTTGATCAAACTTTGGAGGTGTGTAATTTGATGGATACTAGGTTTTAGAGTCTGAGTTTTTACAAGCTTAAACTTTACCACTTTGTTGATTTTTGTGAATTTTACCAGATTTTACATAATTTGTTTACTGGGTCCCACATGGCCACCAAGTGACCTGCAGGGCAACACATCTGCCCTGTCTCAGCAGACCACCCTCACACCACTATCTTTTGTGGTGGTTTGAGGCCAATACAGTGACCCTCAGACTTTGTTTTTGGTCCCACTCAACCCCCCTCCTACCAAGGAGTAAGGGTGAACCCTTTGTTTGACCCCTACCATAGTGGACCCCACCCAATTTGGCCCCTAGACTCTGTCCCATAACTGCCTCAGTCAACAATAAGCTAAAGTGCTTATTTGACCCTTTTGGCTTATTCAGGCCATTTCTTTGCTCAAAAGTTGCTTATTATTGTTCAATAGACTCAGAGAAACCAAGTTTGAGCAGTGTGGACCCCACATTTCCTCATTTGAGCTAAAAATACTCCACAGTCAACAAAAGTCAACTGTGGGTATAATAAGCATTTCAAGTGCTTATTTATTGGGTTTAAACAAAAGTGTTTTCAGTAAAAGTAGATGTTTTTAGTTCATAATTAGTCTAGAAAAAGAGAAAATCCAAAAAAGCAATTTTAAAAATAATGATAGCTTCTATTTAATAGGATTTATCAATTTATTTTTCTTTTTAATTTATTTCTAAGTAATATATCACTTTTATATTTTTAGAAATTATATTTTAGGATTAAAATAATTTTACAAATTTTTCCAGATTTTTATTTTGTCTTTTAGTAGTTTTTCTAATTAATTTTAGTTTAATTTAGTTTTAATTAATATTAATCAATTAAATAGCATAATTAGTTTTTACATAGTATAACCTAGTTTTTATAATTTTTATAGCTTTTATTTTAGTTAAAACATTTTTATAAATTTTTCTAGAATTTTTACTGTTCATTTAATAGTTTTCATAATTTAAATAGTTTAATTAGATATTAATTAATAAATAGAATAATAATTAGTTAACTAGTTTAAAAATACATAAAATTAACTTTTTATAATTTTTTAGGATTCTTGTAATGGTTAATTAGATTTATAAAAATTTTCTTAATTTTCTAAGTCTTTTTAGTATTTTTAATAATTCTAATTAGTTTAATTAGTATTAAATAGATAATTAGTAATTAATTAATAACAAATAATTAAATAGTGTAAAAATAATTTTTATTTTTCTTAAAATTTTCTTTAATTATTAGGATTGTAAAAATATCAATTTTACACTTTTAACCCTTCCCGTCCTTCAGTTGTACTTTTTGTTTTGTGCGTCTGTATACGTTTTTTAATTAAAACGTACGTTTTTAGTTTTTAGCTCAAATCTCCGTAATCTAAATTCCCGTAATCAATCACGTAGCTTTCCTAAGCTATATTTGTTAAATAATTTCCACATAATTTTCACAACAACCCTTTTTCTGTGAATAACACCCGATTACGAACACGCTAAAGTTACATTTCACACCTCAACGGGATTTAACGACCCGGTGATACATTATATTACCCGGAGCATTGATCTAGGCTGTCTGACCTAGTTGACCATTCTTTGGTTAATTTAAGTTAGGTGGTTTGGCATCAATCACCGTGAATTATGATCGGTATAAGTTTATGTATAAGATAGAATGACTATTGATTAATAATTCCATTGTAAATATTTGGTTGTATACGGTTTTATTTCTACCTATGGTCCTGCTTTTATTTATAGATGATATTATTTCTATATAAAATTGATCATCAATGAAATCAATGAAGAAGTAATAAAATTTTAATATCTAATAGTGTCAATCGCCCACATGGAAGTCAAATAAAAAATAAAAATAAATAAATAAATACATATGAAAGAAGTGTCCACGACGAATAATTATCAAGTACACGCAATATTTATCATTCATTCCAATATACTAATACCAAACATATTTAATGGCACTGATATTATTCTTTGATTAACTAGTTATAATGCCCGCGCACGCGCGGGTTTTTTTTAAAAATTTTTGAATCATATATTTTTATTTATTAAAAAACAAATAATTTAATTTTTGTTTTGTTTGATTTATGATGTTTTATTATAGTTTTTTTTATTATTAAAGATAATTATTTAAAAATTTTAATCCAATTATTAATTGCATCTTATCTATATTTTTTGTATTTATCTTCTACTTGTGTTATGGATAAATATAAAATATTACCTAATAAGAAAATAACTTTTTTTTAAAATAAAATTATTACTAAATAAGGTATGAATGCATTTTTTTGAAATGGAAAATTGGGTTTTGTTGTATTATATAAAAGATTCCTGCATACTAAACGCAACTTAAAATATGAATTGTACACTTATTTAATTTGGGTTTCAAGGAGGGTATATATATATATATATATATATATATATATATATATATATATATATATATATATATATATATATATATATGGAGACTTTCTTACGAAAACCATCTTATCTGCAAAAACTGAGAGAACCACCAAAAACATACATGCACGTTTTTTAAAATAAAACAAAATAAATGCAAATCATCAATAATCGTAAGTATCCACATATGTTCTTCAATACCATCATTAACTCATCCTCTTTTTCACAAAAACCTTACACACGGTCGCAATATTGTCTTTGCATGCATTATAAGAACATACATGCACACCTTCAAACAAAAAATTTTGTATTTCCAATTTTTTATCAAATTCTTTAGAACAACTATGTTTTTTTAAAACATATATATTGTTTTTAGAACATATGTGCAAAAATACAATTATTGAAGGCGTGCATGTATGTTTTTGGTGGTTCTCTTAGTTCTCGCAGATGAGATGGTTCTCGTAAGAAAGTCTCACTATATATATATATATATATATATATATATATATATATATATATATATATATATATATATATATATATATATATAGTATGAAGATCGAGTTTTCTTACCTGTTACCACATCCAAAGTTAACCAATGAATTTATGATCTTAATACTTCAAGTTCATCGTATGAAATTTGATTGTTAAGTAGTGATGTTCAACTCCTTTAGCACACACACATACCAAAAAAAAAATAAATAAATAAAAAAAATAAAAAAAAAAAGTAGTGATGTTCAATCAAACGAAAGAAATGAACGCGTTACTTAGAGCACAAGGTGTAGTCGAAGAAGGAGGTCTCGCCGTCCGACGTGGAAGAGGCAACGGCAAGTCGTTCCTCTTCACTACACCAATTGAGCCTTGCCTTTTTTTCCCGTTGCGTTCCTCCCATATATATATATATATATATATATATATATATATATATATATATATATATATATATATATATATATATATATATATATATATAGTATGAAGATCGAGTTATCTTACCTGTTACCACATCCAAAGTTAACCAATGAATTTATGATCTTAATACTTCAAGTTCATCGTATGAAATTTGATTGTTAAGTAGTGATGTTCAACTCCTTTAGCACACACACATACAAAAAAAAAAAAAAAAAAAAAAAAAAAAAAAAAAAAAAGTAGTGATGTTCAATCAAACGAAAGAAATGAACGCGTTACTTAGAGCACAAGGTGTAGTCGAAGAAGGAGGTCTCGCCGTCCGACGTGGAAGAGGCAACGGCGAGTCGTTCCTCTTCACTACACCAATTGAGCCTTGCCGTTTTTTTCCCGTTGCGTTCCTCCCCGTGCCGACGAAGAAGTTTTTGACATTCCATTTTTTTTCCTTTGAATAGTAGTTGTATAATTTGCTGTTTTTTCAAATGTATGCTTATATTTGTGAAAGTAAAATGTATTTGTAGTTTCAAATAGATAGTTTTTTTTTTTTTTTTTTTAAGAATGTAATGTGTAAATGCTAATGCAACTATATTAAACATAAGATTGAAATAGCTTGAAACAACATACAATTATTTTACAAATATGATAACAACATTAAACTAAGAAACGGATATTAAAAACCATAAACTACCATACGATAATAAAAACTACGTTTCAATAAAATGAATCATCAGACACATAACCCTCGTGGCTCGAATAGGAGACACTTGAATCGTCCTCACTCGATGGCACAGGTAGAAGTCCCTGAGCCCATCGTCATTCTGCTCGTTTGTTCTTCCGTATTGTAACTTTTTAATTTGGATGAAATAAAATTAATATGTTGTGTTATTTTTAAGTATTTGTGAAATGAATTTAATTTATTTAATAAAATGAATAAAAAAAATAAAAGTGTAAGTGGTGAGGCCCTAATGGGTAAGTTGAGGTTTGTTGTTTGGTGAGGAGGGGGTTTGTTGTGAAGAGTTGAAGTTGAGGTGTTAGGTGATGTGACACACGTGAAACCCGAATGAGGAGATAAATCTTTTTGACTACACCTTGTGCTCTTAGCTGTTACTCTGAAGTTATGCATGTAAAGAACTTTTACATATTTTGCTAGACGGTGCAATTTCTTAGAGGATAAAGATCGAGTTACCTTGTTATATTTTATAGTTGCCAATGACGTTATATTTTATGTATCTTTATTGATTATAAAATAATAGGATTGGTTAGCTAATATATGGGTGTGTTCCTTAAAAGTATCAAGTGAGCATTAGTTATATTTCGATCATCGCTTTTTAAACAAGTATTGAAGAATTTGTCTTCTTAAAATATAGTCATAGCTCGTCGCTTCTTTTCCAAACGACCACCAAAAATCAAAATACTCCTTGCTGATCACCGCTTACCGCCTCAAACAGCTTCACACCGCTCCGCAGCAAACATAATTGTATGGTTGATGCAGATGCGATGCAGAATATTTATGTCTTTTCAGAGAGCAATATTTTGCAAACTTTTCCAAGTTATGTCCCCAAAATTGCATGAAAAAGAGGAAATAAATAATTGTTATTCCATGCAAAAAGCAGATGTGTACGTAAAGCTGAAAAAACTAAACTTTGGACCAAGGAGAATGTTTTCCACAGTTAAACGTTCGTGGGTGGATGGCCAGGTGGGTGATTACTTTCGTTAGATGTATAACATTTTGTGCCGTGTCCATGTGATATTGTGATATGTATAGTGTGCTAGCGGGTTTAATATTTACTTGTAGGGTATCCCGCGTGTTACGACGGCGAGTACCATATAACTAAAATCATCGGAGATCAATATTTTTGCAATTTTTATTAATACTTGAAGTGCTATTGTTTTGTAAGTATGACACTTTGGGTAGCAAAAATAAATTTGTAACCAGATAGCCAAAAGAAATTAAGGCCCAAATTATGAAATTAATAAATAGCCTATCACCGATTAACATAACCATTTGCACTGTCACATAAACCCTAATATTCATCTATCTAGAACACACAACCACACATTTTTTCTCTCAAGTGCAGCTCTTTGAATACTTTTCCTAGTCTCTTATCTATAACTCAAACACAACCATTTAAACACAATTCCTTTCTTTTAATCAAATATGAATCACAATGAACACAAACAAAAACTCTTTTATTGATTTTCTATTGTCGAAAACCTAACACTAAACACACTGTATATTTCTTTCATCCCAATTTGTGTTTCCCATTGCTCGAGACCTCGAGTAGGTACCTTTGAATGTTTTTGTTTATTTTTTAACGAAAGAAAGAAGGATAATAACAGATTTGTTATTGTCTTTTTCTTTAAACTTTTCGGATATATAAGAGAAGTGGTTGTTTCTCACAGATCTGTGATGATTCTCGTTTGATAAATCTTTAAAAGATTTTATTAATGCCGAACATGAAATTGAGATCTTTGGTTTTTTGTTTTCGAGTCATGTTTGTGGTTTAGTTTTAGATGAGAGTTGTTGGAGTGAAAGTGATGGTATATGTTTTTTTGTTTAATAGATCTACGATGTATTTGCTTGGCTCGGAATTAAATATGGATGGGTTTTAAGAGGGCTAGGTATCGTGTGGTCAGGGACAGAGCCAGGCGGGGTCCCGTGGGTGCGCGGGACACCTATAAATTTTTTCGATGTAGTGTTAATTTTTTAAGAAAAAAACATCGATTTTTCACAAATGTATCTTAAATGACCCCGGTTCATCGAAATGTGTTTTAAGCCTTATTTACTTAGCATCTTAAACTCTATTATATCACGGTTAAAAATATTTTGTGCACCCGGTCATATTTGTTACTGGCTCCCTCCCTGTGTGTGGTGCCGTGAGAAAAAGTGGTGCCACCTTAGCATCTTTTTCCTATGGCACCACATTTGGCTATGGCACCAAAACCTCCCTCCTTAGTATAACACCCATTTTTGTGTGCCGTTGAACTTTTTTTTAATAAAACAATATATATACTAAAATTTAATTTCATTAATAAAAAACATATTACAAAATATTTATACATCCTTAAATAAAATATTTTGTTTGGCTTAATAGGCCTTAGAATAATAGGACATTTTTGGTTAATGGGCTTTGAATTGTTTTTAGCAAATAATTGGCTTGTATTACTACGTATAATTGGAACTTTGGAAGTATGAGAAGTAAAAAGTAGGGTATTCTATCAGCCGTCAGAGCCATCTTCTTCCTCTATCTCTCTTTTTCTCACATTTCTCACAATAGCAAAATAAATAAATAAATAATAAAATACTAAGATAATATGAAGGTAACTCAATAAATGAGCACAAGACAAACAAACACATAAACACAAAACCTAAAAAAAAAAAAAAAAAAAAACCACCGTGTGGGCTGGTGGTGGGTGGCGCGAGAGGATAACAACAGCCACTGTACCCAGGGCTCTAATATGGATGGGTTTTAATGGAGGGTTGCAGCTATTGTACATTGTGCTTAAATGGTTGTAATTTTTTGTAAATGGGTGTTTTTAATAGCATTTGGAATTTTGGTCTGAAAATGGTATTATGCTTATTTTTGTTGTACAATATACTTACTGCCAAAAGTTCCATGTAGATCTAAGATTTACCAAAGATCCCATCCATTCATCTCGTCCGTCCATTTCTATTCCTCCCAACCGTTAGATTAATTTGTTTTTTTGTTAGTTTTTTTTTAATAATAATGAAATGGGCAACATGGTCATTCCTTACCTCTCTTTTTTCTCCTAACCATCTCATTCAAAGAGATACGCTCTTTCAAACCATCCTTTCCACCATTACTAAAACTCATCATTTCCTTAATTTCTCGTCTCATTTATTAACGAATTTCAAATCCAAAACCATCATTCGATTCATCTTATCATTGCGCACACAATGATATGATTTAATTTGATTTTCGTTAGGTTTTGAGAAATCCCCCATTTTGATGATTTTGACCTAATTTTGTTTATTTTGATTATCTGTTAGTTTGATGATCAGGTTGTCAGAGTGATGCTGAAAATGAGATGGCGGCGTGGTTTGTCGATAAAAAGCTCAAAAACTAATGCACATTATGGTAAGTTCTTCAAGTGTCGTTAGCTTTTTAGGTTTTACGCTCTTATTAGTGATTCTTCGTAGATATGTCATTATCAATACTGCTAGTAATGATAATTAACTGATTAATGTGAAAGTTGTTAGGATTTTGTTGCTGATATACTGATGTATTGTCACACCCCCAAAATCGGGTCCAGCGGAAGCATACATGTAGCTGGGGTGTAACTCAATTGGTATTACAACACAAGTTCAAAAATGGTTTTCATTTGAATCATTTTGAATAAAATAGTTTAAATCAAAATGTTGAATTTACATTGTTAAAAGTAGTGGGGAAGTAGGCCCTTAAAATAGTTAAAAACGGTCCCCATATGAATAATCAGAGTCTTCTATGACCATGCCATGCCCTGCCAAAACCTCCAGTAGCGTGCCATTGATTAATACCTTTACTGACGTAATGAACACAACTGTGCCAAGGAGTATGGCAGAATAGTAACATAACTGATGTCAATAATTAGAGCACAACGATACAGAATCGGCATAACCAATTAACGAGGGAAAGGGAGGTGATGAAGGAGGTGTGGCTTGGTGGTGGTTCTTCAAACCAAACGAGACCCTTACCTCACCATCTAAACCCGTAGCTACTCACCCTCCTTGTTTCTTGGTCTTAGTGATGATAATGACAGCGTGTGATGTGGTGATGATGGCGTGAGGCTGTGGCCTGTTTGAGAGGCGGTGGGAGAGTGGATGGGAGAGAGAGATGGGAGTGTTTGAGAAGATGAAAAGATATCCTACAGTATGAGATATGATTTCTGATTTTATCTGTTTTGACAAATGAAGAGGCGGTGGGTGAGATATTCAAGAGATAAGGATTATCATCATGTAGTGTATTGTGTGTACTCCGTGCCCCGTTGAGTTAAGATATAAACGCGGTACTTTGATTTGATAATTGTGAGAAATATATTTCTGGAAGCGTTTTTATAATAGTTATATAAAAAAAATTAGATTATTGAATCTGAATAATAATTATCGAATTTTAAACCATTAATAATGCGGTGTCGGTATCTTCAAGAAAAGCGATATATCCTCTAGTTTTAAGTTTTAAATCCCCGGTAATTATCAGAATAAATAATTCGTATTTTCTGATAAAAATAAATAATAGTACTATTTAAAATGATAGTCTGAAAATTATGGGTTCTGCCGGTACGCGTTGAGTGCGGTTTTCTCGTTTTGCAAGATAATTTCTCATTAAATAGACTGAGGTGAACAAAAAAAATGTTCAAAGAGTAATAATTCGAAACAGAATGAATTATTTAACTTGGAAGACTACCTGTCAACTACCGGTTATAGTAATTGCTTTTACGTTACAGTAAAAGTGAAATAGTCAATAACTCAAAGTCGAAGGGCAAAATAGTCATTTTGCCTTATGAATATTTACGGGTTATTACAGTATCCACCCCTCAATTGGAACTTCGTCCCGAAGTTCAGTGGGTGTTATCTGCTGACAGTGTGTTCGAGAATAGATTGAAGTACTTGCGACACATCTGGTCTTCACGCTCCCACGTGAATTTGAGTTATTGCTGAGAGTTCCAACGAATTTTGACAATAGGAATGTGACTTCACTTAAGTCTTTTGACCTTACGGTCTATGATCTCTATAGATTCTTTGATAAAGTTCAGACATTCGTCAATATGGATTCTTCCAGAGGAATAGTAAGTGTATGACACTCCTTCGAATTTCTCACATGAAAGTTGTTGTGTACCCAGTTAAGTTCTGGTGGTAGTTCAAGTGTGCAAGTTACCGGACCAATCCTAATCAGGATCTTGTATAGTCTGATGTTGAGATGTCTGAGAAAAGATGTGTGGGTATTTGTATTGAATTTCTGATCTTAAGCTCCCAGATGAGATGAAATCAGGTGTCCTTTAAAGTTTTGATAGGTGAGCAAAAGTGCTCTGATTAACATTAGGGCTCAACTGAAGGGCCTAATATTGCAGGGCCTGTTAGAGGCGCCGCATGAGTGAATGTTGTATCAGTGATTAAAGGTTGCTCTTACAAGGAGTTCAGGAGCTACAAGCTCAACAATTCCTAGATCACAGAAGAGCGGTTAGTTTGACTCGTTGGTTTGAGATGACAGGGTTTGTATTGTTGATCAACAATTGTGTTGAAAACTGTAAAGTTAAATATGCCACAAGAATACTTCTGGATGATGTTTTGTCATGGTGGAATGTTATTGCTCAATCATTGAGATTGCTTACAAGGTTACTTGAACTAAGATGATAAAGTTATTGGTCAAAAAGTATTGTCCTCATAATGAGGTGCAAGAAATGGAGGTGAAATGCTTTCAGAGATCTTGATGCCACGACTTATATCTGTCGCTTTCAAGAGTTGGCAGTAGTTTCCTAATGGTGATCTCAACTAATGAGAAGTTATGGGAAAAGTTCATCTGAGAACTTTCACTCGATATTTAAGGAAACGTAACTTTGTTTGATCACTTACACTGTATGAAATAATTCAGATGTCTCGTAACCTAGTGGATTAAGTTTTATGAGCTTGGTCTGCTCAAGGATCCAACAATAGCAAAAATAACAATAGTAACAAACGGTGATGGGATCTGGAGAGTGAGGACACTTCGAAATAATGTCTCTAGAATAAAGTCCAACAAATTGGAGGAGCTCGTAGGATAGCTTATGTGTAGGTGTTCACACACCTAAGTAAAGTAGGTATCTACGTACCCAAGTAAATAGGTAGAATATCAAACGCAGTTAGTTTGAGACTAAACCAAGTCAAGAGTGTAACAAGCCTGTTAACTCAATAAATAGCTCATGATTGCAAGGATTTGTAATGGCAAAAGTGATAACTTAAGAATGAACTAAGGCAGTTGAACTGAGGTCTTAAGATTTTTACTGAATAATAGAATACCGGAGATTCTTAAGTTCGAGTTATGATTAGTTGACGTGCTTCTAGGCGGCGGTTCACGAGGTGATGAAGGTGTGAATGTTCTTGCAACGATTGTATACACACACATGAATGAAACATTTGGAAGTTGAGTAGAGAATTCATTCCAGACAAAATTTTATTATAACCATTCTCAGTGTTGCAAAATTCATTTCTGAGTCGGATATAGGTGGTCAGCCTATGTCCTACTGTCCCGGGTTGAATATAAATGACCAGTCTATATTCCACCGAAGTTCCATGAATTTTGAAATACTCAGCTCAGTTATACTAATACTATGTCCTTCACAAATACCAAGACGTTCTGAAAGACTAAGGCAAGTGACCAAACTCGAGGTCGAATGATGAAACTATGCAAGGAAAAACATAACGCGGTGACATATATGATACGTGAACATGCTTATATGAAAGACAATTATAGTAATCAACTAGAATAAATGAATATAATATATCAGATAATGAGACACAAATCTCATCACCTATGTCAGCAACTAACCAAAATGAGGCTTCAGCTTGGCAGGCAGGCACGTGACGGTCATAGGGTTAAGTTTTTGTGAAAGTAGCTATAGTCTAGGTTTTAAAAACACTTAGTTCGCTATAGCCAAAGCTCTGATACCAATCTGTCACACCCCCAAAATCGGGTCCAGCGGAAGCATACATGTAGCTGGGGTGTAACTCAATTGGTATTACAACACAAGTTCAAAAATGGTTTTCATTTGAATCATTTTGAATAAAATAGTTTAAATCAAAATGTTGAATTTACATTGTTAAAAGTAGTGGGGAAGTAGGCCCTTAAAATAGTTAAAAACGGTCCCCATATGAATAATCAGAGTCTTCTATGACCATGCCATGCCCTGCCAAAACCTCCAGTAGCGTGCCATTGATTAATACCTTTACTGACGTAATGAACACAACTATGCCAAGGAGTATGGCAGAATAGTAACATAACTGATGTCAATAATTAGAGCACAACGATACAGAATCGGCATAACCAATTAACGAGGGAAAGGGAGGTGATGAAGGAGGTGCGGCTTGGTGGTGGTTCTTCAAACCAAACGAGACCCTTACCTCACCATCTAAACCCGTAGCTACTCACCCTCCTTGTTTCTTGGTCTTAGTGATGATAATGACAGCGTGTGATGTGGTGATGATGGCGTGAGGCTGTGGCCTGTTTGAGAGGCGGTGGGAGAGTGGATGGGAGAGAGAGATGGGAGTGTTTGAGAAGATGAAAAGATATCCTACAGTATGAGATATGATTTCTGATTTTATCTGTTTTGACAAATGAAGAGGCGGTGGGTGAGATATTCAAGAGATAAGGATTATCATCATGTAGTGTATTGTGTGTACTCCGTGCCCCGTTGAGTTAAGATATAAATGCGGTACTTTGATTTGATAATTGTGAGAAATATATTTCTGGAAGCGTTTTTATAATAGTTATATAAAAAAAATTAGATTATTGAATCTGAATAATAATTATCGAATTTTAAACCATTAATAATGCGGTGTCGGTATCTTCAAGAAAAGCGATATATCCTCTAGTTTTAAGTTTTAAATCCCCGGTAATTATCAGAATAAATAATTCGTATTTTCTGATAAAAATAAATAATAGTACTATTTAAAATGATAGTCTGAAAATTATGGGTTCTGCCGGTACGCGTTGAGTGCGGTTTTCTCGTTTTGCAAGATAATTTCTCGTTAAATAGACTGAGGTGAACAAAAAAATGTTCAAAGAGTAATAATTCGAAACAGAATGAATTATTTAACTTGGAAGACTACCTGTCAACTACCGGTTATAGTAATTGCTTTTACGTTACAGTAAAAGTGAAAGAGTCAATAACTCAAAGTCGAAGGGCAAAATAGTCATTTTGCCTTATGAATATTTACGGGTTATTACATGTATTTTGTTAGAATCTAAACTGATGTACTGATGTATATGAATCATATATGATTCAATGTGAATCATACATGATTCTGGTAGAATCATACATGATTCTACCAAGGTCTTGGCTCTTTTGTGGAGTTTAATTATAGGGCGTCCTAATACTCATCAAGCCTTTTTTGATATTGCTGTAAGGGTAAGTGTGATGTATATGAATCATATATGATTCAATGTGAATCATCCATGATTCTGGTAGAATCATACATGATTCTGGTTGTTTACTTTTACAAGTGAAATAATGGTAGTTTATTAGTTAAAAAGTCAATGATAGCTTGTAATTTCCATATCTGCTGGTATAAGTGTTCAAGTGAATCTGTGAACCTGTGATTTGTTGCTTAATGTGTTCAAGCTAATGTATCAAGTGTTTTAACAGTTTTACTTTACTTTTTTTTTTTTTTTCTGAGAATTGATCATTTGAAATCCAATTTTGTCAAACTTAGTGTTCACAATAAATAGTCAACATCTGGTGCATATGCTTGTTAACCAACCTGTTTCATTAGCTAGTTTGGGTAGTCATTTGGAGTTGTTATGGTTTGAAAGTTTTTGTTAGTAAAATTCATATTGCTAAGTTTACTTGTTTCAAGTTTCAATCATTTCCACCAACAACTACTTGTTCTAATCTGTGTGCAAATCTGCTTGTTTTAAGCTGTTCAAAAGTTCATGCAGACATGTGTAGAATCATATATGATTTCACATAGAATCATATATGATTAAAGGAAAATCATATATGATTCTTATGGGATCATATATGATTCTTTGTCTTAAATGATATTCTGATTGTATGAGAGCAACTGAACTATGTTACCTTCCTTTCGCCTATTGATAGATGTTAATGCGTTAACCATCTTTGTCTTGCTTTATGCTTTATGTTTCCTTCTGTGGCTTATCTTCTTAAAATCATAGGGTTTTTAAAACCAATTGTGTATGTTTGCAACGTGGGAGCCTGACCGGTTGACTCTCTTAGCCTTTTACACAGTTGATCTTCTTGTCAAGGTCATACTTCTGGATGTCCGTTCTGTTGTCTGTATGTCAAATCCTAGTGTAACAGCAATATAGGTCACCAACATTTACCTGAATGTATCTGTCTCTATCTGTACAACTTATCTGTATGAACGAACGTTTTTATGCATCACATGTGTAACTCTTGAAGATGAAACCAAATAGCAATGACATGTTGGGTGGACAGAGGGGGAAACACTTGAACATGCCCCCTTAGAACAGCAGCCCTGCACCACTTTAGCATATGCCCAAAATTGCTTTTAGATTTGAATTTTCATTAGCTCAGTTTAAGCCCATAGAAGCTAAAAATTGGTATGATAGTTATCGGGTTGCTAATATAGAGTAAATAGAAACAAAAATCATGAAATTGGAACAAGTGGATAAGCCAAAAAGTGAGCGAGAAAAAGATGAGCTGAGAGATTAGGGCTGCTGATGCAGTGAGTTAAAAAGGGTGAGAATGAGCTATGAAAAGCTATTATAAATTTCAATAAAAATCAGTAATTCATAAGCTCTTGATTGATTTTTGCTTATTCAGTTTAGATAGATGATTTAGGTTAGGACTTAGTAGTTTTTAGCTTATTCCTTATTTGCTTGTGCCCTTTTTAGCTTATTCATTTGACGTACTGATGTATATTATGTCTTTTGTTTATAAGTGGATTTTGTTAGAATCATATATGATTCTGTGTGAATCATATATGATTCTATGTGAATCATATATGATTGTGTTAGATTATTTTATGGTTATTAACATTTAAAATTTTTATGCAGGTCGATCAAAAACTTTTGCACATAAGCCTAAAGAGAAGATAACAAATGAATCAGATATGCAGGTTTCGTTGTTGAGGCGAATGAGGTTCAAAATTGCTACCAAGATTCTGTTGCATGAGTTGAATTTGCATTCACAAAAGATGTATGATTTTGCTTTCAAGTTCCAGGAGATAGATGAACAAACAAGGATCTCGATTATTGTGAATGCAATCAAGAACAGGGCCGATCGTGATCCAGAAAAAGTCGTTCTTAAAGAAGATGTGCTTAAACCTGATAAATAGATGTCGTTAAGGGATTGTGTACTAATGGTAGTTTTGGGTAAACGGATGTTGATAAATAGATGGGCCCCTTTGATTGCGTACTAATAGTAGTTAACTGATGTATTTTGGTAAAATCTGATGGTAGTATACTTTGTAAACTGATGGTAGTATTGAACAAGTTCTGATGGGTAATGAAATGGTAGTATTGAACAAGTTTTGATGTATGTTTTAAATTTTCTGATGGGTAGTATATGTTTTAAGTTTATCTTATATTTTTCTGATGGGTAGTATATTGTGAATCATACATGATTCTATGTGAATCATACATGATTCTGTGTGAATCATACATGATTCTGTGTTAAAAGTAAACATAGTAATCCTCACATATATTCAGAATCAGTTTTCCAACACTTTTCCAAAAAAAATCAAATAAACATAGTTGAATTAAGATCCTCATAACACTTTTCCAACAGTGCATTTTCAAGAAATTAAACATAGTTGAATTAAACATATAAATAAATTTAAAGAAATTGATATTCAAGAAGTGTTAGTTGCTTGTTCAGCTGCGACATTTCTCGTTGCTTGTTCACTTGCATCAGTTCCATCCTTTTGTGCAGTAGCAATTCTTGCAAGTTTTGCAATATATGTTGGATTCAATGGACAAGTCAACTTGGTGTGCTTGTTAGTCTTCTCACCACAAAATCCACATTTCCTTTTCCGCTTAGATGTTTCTTCAAGTGTTATTTCAGCATATTTGTTGTACATTTCAACACATTCCTCTATCGTATTAAACTTTTCCCCCTCAACAGGTAAATAAATATCATCAACAACAGGTTCCCAATTAACAGATCCCCCGGGAGTTTCTTCATGTGCATATAAAGTCAGCCTTAGTGTCGTCACAGATGCTGAAATATAGTATTTTCATTAGAATCATATATGATTTCACAAGAATCATATATGATTTCACAAGAATCATATATGATTCTACAAGAATCATATATGATTCTACAAGAATCATATATGATTTTTTTTTTCTTTTTTGATTTACAGAATGTATAAAACAGAATAATAATAAACAAATTTAAATAAATTGTTATTCAAGAATCATATCAAATCTGCTGAAATATCAAACAAAAGGTATTCAATTAAACATAGTTGAATTAAGATCCTTATAACACTTTTCCAACAGTGCAATAATAATAAACAAATTTAAATAAATTGTTATTCAAGAAGCGTTATTCGCTTTTTTAGCTGCGACATTTCTTGTTTGTTGTTCACCTGCATCAGTTCTAGGCTCTTGTGCAACAAGAATTCTTGCGTTAGTCGCTTGTTCACTTACATCAGTTCCACCCTTTTGATGCTGAAATATAGTGATTTTCACTAGAATCATATATGATTTCACAAGAATCATATATGATTCCACAAGAATCATATATGATTCTATGTGAATCCACTTATAAACAAAGTACATCAAATACATCAGTACATCACTCACAAAATCTCAGACGCCGAATTCGACAGGGATATTGACAAGCATTTAGATATACCCTATTCATGTTGATAAAACTTAGACACCGACCAAACGTACTCATGTTTCCGAAAACTTAAATTTTTTACAAGGATGCTTCAGTAGTAGGACTCATTTAGCTATAATTACATAAACTTAGCTTCATTTACTTCTACCCACATCATTTAGCTATAATTTGACCCATAGATAGAACTTAACCTGAATTGGCATACATGTAATTGGCATGTAGCATACATGTCAATCAAAGCAGTGGCTACATATATATCTTTTTACAAACCTCTTTCTGATGCATATGATTCTTGTCAGTAATTTCATCAAACACCTTACGTGCACACCCCCAATTCCCCACACCGCGCATACATACTAATCAACGAATGCCTAACATACTCACCCACCATCCACCCATATTTCACCACATTACAATGAGCCAATCTCCCATGATCAATTGCCACAACATTCCACACGCGATAAACACAAAAGGTATGTAAAATTAAAGAAAAAACAGAAGGTTCATATTACCTGCTACCCACTGGTCCGTGAAGAATTTGATCGATTAGAGATCTTAATCATTTCGAATTGAAGGTTTTTGATCGAGTAACTATCTATTATGATGATTGGAATGTGAAATTTGAGTGTTTGCCGCGACGTTTTTTGGATGATTCGATCGTACAATCGCCGGTAGAAGGTGGGTGGTTTGGGAGAGAACGTAGGTCTTTTTTTGAACTAAAATGAACTATGTGTAAAAATAATGCTTTTTATATTTCCATTTTTGCCCTTTGATGTTGAAGGTGGGTGGGATATGTCATTTAATGACAGCCTTTGGATCAAATTGTATTGGATGGACGAGATTGGTTGAACGGATCTTTGGATAATTGTAGGTCTTTAGAGATCTCAACTCTATACTTACTTTGTTGTAATTATAAAAATTAGGTGTATTAAAGTGTTGTAAGCCATGCATTATTTGTTGTAAATCTGAAAATTTTGAAAAGAGAGTGCTTTGTGTATTATATATAGTATAAATTTTATTAGTATATCATTTGATATAGTAACATCATGTCGTCAAATGTTAAATTTGTCAATATGCTTATTGGATAACAGGCTCAATAAACAAATCTCGTGGCACAGCTCATGATTTATCACATAAAACTATACCGATCGAGGAATTGCAACAATACAGCATTAATAATGTACAAGAGGGTTGACTTTTAAGAGGATTAATTTTATTTTCCTGGTAGGTTTTAGGTGCGATATATTTGAGGTAATACCGTTAATGTTCGTCATTTATCGTGTGGAATTGGTTCAGATTCCGCCATAAGAAGGATTCGGCCACTAGCGAGACTGAGGTTGTCATACTAACTGTTTCCATGAGCAAACCGAACATTAGAGCACACGGTAAGGCGCCCACAAGCCCACGTTAAAACTTAACTCACCTCTTTAACGTACCGCGTTAACTTACCGGGTATGAAAGGCAAAAGCACGTTATCGTGCTGCGTTTTGAGCTTAACGCAACGTTAAGCTGCATTCCCATTTAAAAAAAATCACTTTTGGCCCTTGTATTATTGTATACTATTTAAGGTGGTAAAAATGCAAAATTAACAAAAACACCCCCTATGTTTTAAAAATCAAACCATTATTAAAAAATCATTATTGAATACAATACAATACGAATACATAGAGCATGCAACGATAGCCATAAAGATTTTATATAGAATAGTAATTGTCGATGAGATCTGACTTCTCCTCACACACCTGCAACACTTGTTCCCTAAACATCTTCAAGGCGACATGAAGTTGCAGATCTGTTTCATCGTTTCTTATTAGAGTTTCTAGACCGACTATGATAGCTGGATGGTCTTGAGGCATCGCACGCAACCTTTCGATCTCTGGAGCACGAGAATGCTTCTGTAGCATGATTCGAGTTATCTCACCTAGCAAATTGTTAATCAGTCTAAGCTCTTTTTCTTGTTCATTGCATAATCTGGCAATAATTTTTCTTTGTACCGCAGCTGGTTCGTTAGCCATAGTGTGTGTGTGTGTGTGAAATTTAGTAATAACTGTGTGACAATACGAAGTTGAGTAAAGATTGCATTTATAGGGTAAACTAGCCGTTAGAGGATTTTTTAGAGAAAGTAGCCGTTATGCCTTTTATTCAAATTCAAACTTAAAGTAACATTACAGCATATTAAAAACGATACGGAAATACAAACACAAGCGATACGGAAATACAAATACAAATGATACGGAAATACAAAAGCCATTAATCCCTAAATCTGTTCCATATGGGGCTGTTTTTCAAAATGAACCACACGTTAAGATATTTGAAGCCTTGCCCACCAAACCGTTCTCCGAAAATGTTCATTATAGTGTGAAGACGATCATTGAACTCGTCACTATGTTGCACGCTCAAGTAAATATCATTGAATTTTTGACATTCACTGTTCATTCTTGCCCACTTACCCGTTATCTGACTTTTGTTACGAAAAGGACCGTCAGATTGGTTGTTGAATCTTTCTGTAACCTCATTCCAAAAAATGGATTCGCCATGAAATTCGTGAACGATTTGCCACATATCGGCTTACAAGTTTTCTTCTTCAACGGACCAACGATTAGCCATTGTAAACTTGTTTAGAAAGTGAAGTATATGCAAAATAGTACGTTATGGTATGCTTTATATAGGGGTGTTTAGAAATTCAAATTTCAAAACTGGAGGGCGGGATAGTATTTAAAATTAAAAAAAAAAAAAAAAAAAAAAAAAAAAAAAACGTGTGTAATTCAAATTCAAATTCAAAAAAATGACGAATAAACGTTTAAAATTTAAATTCAAAAAACAAGAGCGGGATAAATTTAAATTTCAAATCCAAACAACACCCCTATAAATAGCCATTCCCAGATGCTCACAATACACCCACAATTCACAAACAAATCATACATAATTCACAAACAACTCTCTCAAAACAATGTCTCACAACAATTCACCAGATAACGAGTCAGTTTACAACACCCCACCCGAAGATCTTTTCGACAATCAACCACAAAACAATCCACCACAAGATCTGTTTCCGGTCTTCCAATATGATAATCCACCGCAAAACACTCCACCAGAAGTTCTGTTTCCATCGGTAAATAATCCACCGGCAAACAATCCACCCCACTATAATCCACGGGCAAACTATCTACCACAAAACAAACCCAATACATTCGGGTTAACTGATGAAGAACTTTACGAGCAAGATATGCAAGTCTTTTTAGAGTTTCAAGCAGAGGCAGGACGTCAGGAAAGAGCTCGTGAGGCTCGAGTAAAAGCTAAACAGGATCGGAGAAACCGTTGAGCAGAATGACGATGGAAAATGGGATTAAACCATGTTCCATCGAGTGAGGACGATTCTAGTGCCTCCTATTCGACTGACGAGGGCTATGTCACAGACTGAATCATTTTCTTGATTCGTAGTTTTATGTTTAATTTTCGTAGTTTAATTTAGATGTTTTATGTTTAATTATCATAGTTTAATTAAGATGTTTTATGTTTAATTATCATAGTTAATGTAATTTGTAGTTAAGTATACTAGTTAATGTAATTTGTGTTTTATAAATATTTATGTTAGTTTTAAATGAAATATTTGTTAAAGTTTGGGGTTGAAATTAAAAATAATTGAAGTGAAGGTGAGTTATTGGTGAGTTATGTTACCAAGATGGAAAGTAAAGAGTTAAGGTTAAAAGGTAAAAGCTGATGTGACGCTGACGTGGCAGTGAGTTAAGTTTTAACTCACATGTCACATAAGTTATAATAAGCGTTTTACAGTATTTACTTATATTTTGTTTGAGTATGAGTTACAGAATTACATTGAGCCCGTTTACAAGCTGGGTGGTTAAACTTGGCTTGCTAGGCTGGTCGATGCATTGCGAGTATATTATGTGAATATAAATGATGTAGATGCGACACTAATGCGATAGATATATTAAACTCAAAACAGATCAGTGCATTGTGGATGCTCTGATAAGCTACCTGATATCTATTATTTGGTATATGTTTAAAAAAATAATAATAATAATTAAAAAAATAAAAAAAAAAAAAAAAGTTTAGAAAAACACCACTAAGTATTTATTTATTTTTTATTTTTTTATTTTTTATTTTTAATTTCGTTGTGTTAATGATCTAAAACAAACTTTCAATATGTTAGCAAAACGAGTCTTCCGAACAATTTTATATGTTACGGTATAGCTTAAAAAATATTGTTAGTTTGAATTACTAATAGCGTAGGGTATTATAAATAGAGTTATGAAAATAAGTCTTGCAACATCAGCTTTAACATTTTAATATTAAAAAAAAAAAAAAAAAAAAAAAAAAAAAAACTCTTATTATAATACCACCTTTTAAAACCCATTATTTTTTTAATAAATAAAAAAAAAAATACAAATTATGGAACTTGAGTATAACACGGGATGGGATATAATAACTTGGCATAACTTGGATTTCAATTTTGTCTTGTAGGATGTTACGTCCCACGTTGTTGTGGCAAAATGAAGCCTAACGCCCACCATAACGCAGCAAACGTGGTATTATAACTTGAGCTCAAGATGTGCCATGTCACCATAACGTCAAATCAAGTGTTATGGTACCATGTGATCTAATAATTAAATTAAATAGTATGATTCTTTATTTAAAAAAAAAATCTTTTATATAATAAAATAAAACCCCTATTGGAAATTTTGCATTTTAAAAAAATCAATTCATACCTGACTTAGTAATAATTTTATTTTAAAAAAAAAAAATTATTTTCTTATTAGGTGATATTTTATATTTATCCATAAGTAGAAGATAAATACAAAAAATATAGATAAGACATTTAAAAAAAAGATTATTTATATTATATTTATCCACAACACAAGTAGAAGATAAATACAAAAAATATAGATAAGATGTAATTAACAATAGGATTAAAATTTTTTAATAATTATTTCAAAAAATTAAAAAAAAAAAAAAAAAAAAAAAAAAAAAAAAAAAAAAACCCGCGCGTGCGCGGGTATTATAACTAGTATTATATAATAAAACGTCCATGTAATTATAATTATAATTGATAAATAAAAATAATTATTAGTTTGAAATTAAGAAAGAATTACATATTATGTACAAAGCTAATTAATAATGTCCAAATTGAAACTGATGCATCTTCAATTCATGATAACAAGTTATTGTCGCTCTTTGTTCTTGGTCTTCAAACTGTTGAAGTTAACTGTATGAGAATATGCTCTTTAGAAGTTAAAAGTTTGTTGTTCGTTTTATACTTGTTGAGTTGTAACGTTTATTTTATGTAGGCTATTAAAGCCATGACTTTTCTTTGGAATAATAACAATCATCATACACTACAAAAAAAAAAAAAAAACATGTCATTTTACATAGTTTATTTGTTACATCTTCACACATTAAAGTGTGTACAATTCCATTCTCCACACTATTATCTTGTGCGGGGATTTTCGGTGTTACAAAATTATTGAGAATTACCACGTTTATTTATATGAATATATAAATAGATTATTCACAAAAGTTAGTGTGGAGATTTTTTATTTTTTTATTTTTTATTTTTTTTGAAATTTTTTTTCACATTTGTGAATTGAAAAGTCCACATTTGAAAGTGTGAACAAATAAGAAGAATTGAAAAGTCCACACTTAAAACTGTGAACAAACAAGAACGAGCTAACTCTTTATAACGTGGACAATTATAAAAACTCTACCCTTGAAAGTGTGAACAAACCAACCAAAGCCAACTAAAAAAGTGAGTATACTAGAAAAGTTCACAAATTCCAGATTTTATATTCAGATTTTTACAAATTATTTGAAACTAAACAACTTTCAAATTTAAATCTTCAATATCAAGTACTCGATTACATCGTATAAACCGGATTCAACTTGAGACGAAAAGTCATAACTGTTGGGAACGCTTGAAGTGACGATCATTATCGAGTCAATGAGTCTTGTAATAGGGTACAATATTATGTTTGTACGTTAAAGATTTAATATGTTTTATGCTAGTTTATTAATGTTTACATGTTTTGTTAAAGTTTAAGGGCTAGTTATGTAATATGTTCAAAGTCATGTGAAGCCCTAAGACTACTAGTATAAATACTATGTAACCTCTCCTTTGAGAGTTGTTGATTGGTTGGCTCATTAGGAATAAGAAATTCTCTTATTTCCTCTCTTGTTTCTCTCTCTCTCTCTCTCTCTCTCTCTCTCTCTCTCTCTCTAAAACTTATCATCTTTCTCTCTCTAGATCTCATATGTGTGGAATGATATAAAACTTAGGACCAAACAATTGGTATCAAGAGCTAGAAGATGATTTAGAAGTATTTTGATCTTAAAATCGTGTCTTTATATTTTTTTCCAAATCTGAGCTTATTCTATTTTTATTATGTCCAAATAGCTTTACTACTTTTGAGGTTAAAATATCTAACTTTCAATTTTTATTGTAGATCTGCTATTTTTTTTGTTACTTTTGATAAAAAGTTTGGACTAAAACGTGTTTATTTTTGAAGAGTAAATATGAATTTATTAGTGTTCTGTTTCTCCGTGTTAGCTTGTGTTTTGGCGAGTTACAATGTTTTTGGCGAGTTAGAAACTTTTTCTGACGAGTTACAATGTTTTTGGCGAGTTAGGAACTTTTTCTGGCGAGTTAGAAACTTTTTCTGGAGAGTTAGTAAATTTTCTGTCGAGTTACAATTTTTTTTCCGAGTTAGGCATTGTTCCTTATCGTACATCGAGTAAGGATTTTCCTTGGTTCCTTCTAAATGAAACTCTACTTCATTTAACATAGATTTATCGAGTTAGAAAATTTTCAAAAGTAAAAAGAAACAGGAGTCAAAGAAGAAAGCCAGAACTACATCAACCCATATCATTTACTGTCCTAAGCCTTCTCACAACATCAACACATCAAAACTACAACAAACATCCCCATCTCAGTCAACGACAAAAGCAGACAACAAATTAATTGTGACTATGACTTATAAGAAAATATATCAAAGATCTCTGATTGGTTTTATCTCGTATCTCTTATGAGATTTTCATTACCATTAACATATTCACAAAACGAGAAGACCAATTCATCATTGATCACTTTTGAAGATGAATCTTCTTTAAAATATCCGAATCGTTTAAAGATTAGACAATAACATAATGTTATTATCCTTCTTTGTGTTCGGTTAAAAAGAAAATCAAAAACAACAAACAAATACAACAAAACCTACCGTGACCCTTAAACGGATCTTGATGTTTTTTTTTAAGATAGCTTTCTTGATTCGACTTGTGCCGCAACTGTCAACAAGGCTACGGTATGATTATGCTTGTGTTTGTGTTTGATGCGAATTAAAGATGTTATGGAGATGAGCTTGTGTTTGTGTTTGTGATTTTCTATGGGTTTATGTGACTGAGATTAGATTAGATTGTGTTTCGTTGTTGATTAAAGGAGAATGATGAAGTGAGATGTTTGTTGTGCTTGGGTTATTGATCGAATGAAATGAGAAGATGAATTAGTTTGGGATGATGAGATTTGTTAGATGAGAGTTATTTTGGATCTGCTTTTGGGTGAAAGAGGAGAGAAAGTATAAGTGACTGCATGTGTTTGTGATAAGTGTGTTTAGGTTAAAGATTGGATTGAGTATTAGTGGGTATTTTATATACCCGAAAATTAGGGTTATAGTATTATGGACTGAAAAAAACTCAATTGGGCTGCGTGGACCGAGTCAACAAGGGACAAAACTTTGGGCTTCAATTATGTTATATACGAAAATTGGATAACTGACATTGGTTTTGCGTGGGTGATTATCGCAAGGATGAATTTTCTTTATTTTGATAATAAAATCTTGGAGGTTATTGTTTGGTAAAGAATTTTATTTTTTTTGGGATTAAAAGTTTTGATTGAGCTTCGATACCCCGAGAGTGATTAATATTTTTGGTTTGAGATTATTCGGGTTCGTGTGGATAAAACTACCGTGCTAGTTATTATGAAAGCGTGAAAAATTGGCAACAATTCATTTGAAAACTCAACATTACTTTTTTATCGTCTACAAGATCCATTGTCATTTCACACAAAATTAAAATGGAATCAAGTTAAAAAAGAAGAGAGATGCAAGAAAGTTTAAAGCTCGCAATGCAATCTAAAGAAAATTGTTTAGCATATTTTGAATCAGTTAAGATTCAATGCAAGATTCTCTCAGATGCAAGGTTTCCTTCATGGAGTACCTTTACTGCATTCTTCGGAATTGAAATGGACCGTCTAACCTTCCAAAGGAAACTCCGAGAAAACATAGTTCAACTAGAAAAGCAAATTGAACAAGGAAGTGAATGCATGGTAGGATTTAGAGCGCTCAAGACGCAGTTCAAATGGTTCGTGACCATGGATTTTAAAGCTTTTCTTGTGGACTATAAATTTCAAAGCAAGGTATGGAGAGAGAACATCACTAGTATGGAGTTTGAAGCTTTTAGAGATCAACTTGTTTCACGACTGAGCTGCTTAGAATTTGTACTTAATGAAAGATCACTTCATTTGAGTGTTGTCAAAGAACTGGAGATGCAGAAACAAGGAAGAGTGTTAGGTACCCATATTGATTACACACAAGCAAGAATGAGATAGATATAAGGATTTGGGTGATTATGAGAATGAGAGAAATATAAGTGCAAGAGTTTCTTTATAATATCAAATAACCAACCAAGTAATAATGTTTACATAAGGTCCTATTTATAGGAGAGGATGCTAGGGCAACACACCTAGCTCCCTCCTTGCTACAATTCGTGGGCCTTGAGGCCTTGTGGGCTTTTCATAAGCCTTTTACACATTAAACATAACTAAATGTAAATAACTAATAACTAAGCAACCTAACGTTTATTACAAATGACCGATACTTGATAAAATAGTAAAACTTCATTCCCAACAAAGAGAATTGAATGTACGGGAGAATGGAAGTAAAAGGCAGACACAGGAAGGAACAGTCAACAATGAAGGGACGTTGGATGATAGTTTGGTATTCACGGGTAACAATGCATTATCAGAACTGGAGACAAAAAGCAGCACTTTAGGGAATGATTCAGATGTTGACGGGAAACACAAATGTAAGGATGGTTTGAATAATGCATCTGCTATCAGTCCTTCGCAAAGTTTAGTTGCACTCATTCAGGTACATCAATCTAATGATGATGATATATTTGAAAATGTGTTTGCTTATGAGACACAAAGTCATGGACAACCTGAGTACACTAACGACACATATGTGGTGAATCAGGATGATAGAAATATTACTCTTGAAACTCCACATGTGGATCTTAATGGAGGTACGGTTGAACATAACAGTGTGAATCATGATCAAGAATGTGCTTCAACTGCTTTAATGATTAAGAATATGCAAAATGAAGTTGATCGATGTAACAGGCTCAACTGTGAACTAAAAGAAAAAAATGTGTCATTAACAAGGGACATTGAGTGCTATAAAATACAACTTTCTAATCATGAAAACAAAGTCAAACATGAAAAAAGTTTTGAAGTGGGATTTCAAGAATATTACAATAAAGAACAAGATCTTCAACACAAAATACATGAATTAATTGAGTCGAACGGAAAATTGGTTTCAAAACTCGAAAATGAAAAATGTGAACTCAAACAACAAGTTGAACAACTTCAAAAAGAGATTTCAAAAACACAAACAGAGTTGTCAACTTGCAAAATGGAATTTTGTGAACATAAAGTGAGAAAAAGGAAAAAGGAAGACTCATATCTTAACGACATTGTTGATTTAGAAGCTAAATTGAATTTTTTTGAAAAAACTGCTTGTGATAAATCGTTGATTGTTGAGTCTGAAAACTTAAGAGTGGAAAATGGGATGTTGAGACACGAAATGAGAAGATTTTAAAAGAGTCAAGCGACATCCAAGAGAAACTTAAACGTCAAATATTTTCTCTGGAACAAAATTTTCAAAGATGTCAAGCACAAAGCATTAACTTTGAGCTAGCTTTACAACACAATCTTGAAAAGCAGTCTTTTGAAAACCCCTGGATGTCAAAGCTTGAACAAGTTGATAATGAAAACATGTTAATGAAATGTCAAATTTCAAAATACGAAAAAGAGATTGAGCGTTTGAAACAGATTTACAAAAACCTATTTAATTCAATTAAACGTTCACGAGTTCAGACACAAAACTCAAACGTGAAACAACAAGAGACTGAAGATTAGAAGTCTCAATTGTATGAATTTGCAGATACAAAGTTTGAAAATGTTTTGCAAATGTTGAATCAATGAAAAGGAAAAATGTTGATTTTCAAATCACAAAAGTTTCCTTTCCAAAACCCCTGTTCGATTCTAATACTCCAGAGTTTGAAAAGGAAACGGGGGAGAAAATGTATCTTTTTGAAAATGAAAATCACGTGCTTCAAGCGAAAGTGGTTGAGCTTGAAACAGTTTTAACTCAACAAACAAACGTTTTTGAGAATGCCAAAACTGACTTTTTCAACAAAGTAACCAAATTTGAAAATTATTTTGAAAGACTTGAAAAAGAAAATGTTGAGTTCGAAAGGAAATTGGCTCATAAAACAGATGATTCTAAAGCCGAAAAATGTCAACTTTTGAAACAAATTGCTTCTTAGAATCTAAATTGGCATCCCAAAATCATCTTCATCTTTAAAAAGAGTACAATGATTTGAGAATTTCATACAATGCTTTAAAAGTGAAGTTTGATACTCTTAACCGATCAAAGGGAAAAGCTCCAATTTCAAATGTTTCAACACAAGAAGTGAGTGTTTCGAAGAAGGTTTACACGAGTCAATCTTCAAAACCATTTTCAAAAAGGGTTTCTCAGTTTACAACCTATTCTTTGCAAAAAGGAAGGAAGTTTTCAAAGAGACCAAGTTTTTCCGAAACGTTTACTTCTACAAGGTTTTCAAATCCAAATGCTTCAAAAGAAAATAATCATGTTTTTCAAACTCCACACTCTCGTTTTACATCGGTAAAGCAAGTGTGGAGACCAAAACAAGGTTTTTCAAAACCCCCAAATGCTTCAAAAGAAAAGAATCATGTTTTTCAAACTCCACACTCTCGTTTTACACCGGTAAAGCAAGTGTGGAGACCAAAGCAAAGTCGTTCAAAACCTTTCAAATATTCAATATCAGAATTGCTTTCGCTTCAACATGAAAATGACTCTGCTTTGAACATTCCAAATACCGAAAGGTTTCCATTTATTACAGAAACAAATCTTCAAAAAGAACCCATGAGGTTCAACTCTAGATGGAAATCTTCTTCTTCATATTTTGAAATTCCAAGAGAAACGCCGGGTTTCTCAAACAATTTTCAACAGAAAAAGAGTTTTAAATCTCCATTGATTCCGCGAGTGTTATTTCAAAATGAAACACCGGTTTTCAGTCCTCGTTGGAATTCAACATCTTTAAATCAGATTGACACAACCTTCAAATGGATTTCAAAATTTGGTAAACCCGTTGGCGCCATGTTTAAATGGGTTCCCAAGGTTGTTGTCTAATCTTAAATTTTTTAATGGCTTGTAAGTATTTTAGCTTACAACCCGGGCTTAAACATTACGACTTGTGCACACATTACAGTGTACAACTCGGGTTTCAAAGAAAGGAAAGTGCCTTGCTAAACCATTCTTTAAAACTAAACGTGCACTTATCCTTGAAAACAAGAAGAAGTTCTCATGCAAAGCTTGTCTAAAACTTCTTAATCTTGAGCAAAATTTATTCAAAAGGTTTTTCAAAACTTTTTAAAATTTTGCTCAAGATTTTTCAAATCTTTACTCCCCAATTCGCTCCAAAGTTTAAAAATGTCAAAACATACACTAGTTTTGAGGGGGAGTATTTCAGCGTATAAAGTTTTAATTACCTTGAAGCAAAATTTATTCCAGAATTTTGTGAAAAACTAGAAGGGGGGGTTGAATAGTTTTCCCCTCTTTTTGATTTTATAAAAACTTGGTTTCGAAATGTTGATTCAAATTTATTCAATTGTTTGTTTGAAAAACCTTCAATTAGAGTTTAGTATGAAAACAACATATAATCAATACGATCAATTACATATGTGAGCTTTTGGATTAGTTTTCAAAACTTAGTTTTATAAATGAAGCTTTGGTCGATCTTTATGTGAATACGTTTTCCTTTTAAAATCTTAAAACGTTTTGTATTAAATTATCGATTAAGTTAAACTCAACATGAGAAGTGTTAATAATATATATATAAGTCCATTAGACCATATCATACAACTATATATCCTATCACAATATTAACTTGTAACTACACCACAATCAGTCATCATGACAATATAAGCAACAATCAACACATATTTGCAAGCACAGATATAAAGCGATAAATGTGTTGGGAATTCTGTGTAGAAAGAATTCTGTTGATGTTTCTGCTGAAAGGATCCTGCTGAAGAGTTGGTTTATGCTGAAGCAGTGTATCTGCTGAAGACATAGTTCAGCTTTATTAGTTTCTGCGGATATAGTATTTCCGTGTTTTATGTAATGTAGTTTGGATATGCATGAGTTTATTTAGGAAGTGATAATGCATATCTTTTAGAAGTTTTAGAAGATACGTTTCTTGAGAAACGGTTTAGGATTCCTTGAGTATAAAAGGAACATACGGTTTATGTATTGAATGACTTTTAGAAAACTCTTATTATAATTAAAAAGATCCATAGAGGATCAAGAATTCTTAGTATCAAACTTGTGTTTTGTTTCCGCTTTATAAATACAAGTTGCAGGGATTGTCTATTAGTGTGTTATTGATTACAGTGACATTACTATCGATTCTAGAGTGCTCAAGAAGATCTATCAAGGTCTAAAGTTCAACAAGTGGTATCAGAGCCTCGAGAGAGTCTCTGCCATACTAAGAAAAACAAATCTTACACCTTTTCAAACAAATCAACAACCATGCCTGGATCTGATGATGATACTGATACAACCCAAAACATTAACACCACTTCTCTTTAACAACTCAACCTCTCTAACAGTAATGCTAAGTTTCCATACTTGAAGAATGCTGAAGAATATCACTTGTGGTCCATGAAAATGCAGAACTGGATCACAAACATAGATTGGAATCTATGGGAGATTGTTAAGAAGGGGAATAGCTTAAAGAAGCATGTTACTGATGCTGATGGAGTTGTAACAATTGTAGCTCCCAAAACTGCTGAAGAGATTCTGGCTGTGCAGAGGGAAAGTAAAGTCAGAACTATTTTGCTCCAAGCAATACCAGATGACCATATGGGTGACTTCCATTTTATGGAGGATGCCAAGGATATTTGGATGGCTATAAAAGCAAGATTTGGTGGGAATGAGGAATCAAGAAGGTTGCAGAAGTCTTTGCTGAAGCAGAAATTCCAAGAATTTCAGATATCTGAAGAAGAGGGAATTCATAAAGGTTATGACAGGTTTCATCGGATCTTGAGTCAACTTAATCAGTTGAAGGCTAGACCTGACAATGAGGACTGCAATGCTAAGTTTCTGAGATCTTTGCCACCATCCTGGTTGCAAGTCAGTATTGCTCTCAAAACAAAGGGTGGCTTGGACTTAATCTCCTTTGATGATCTCTACAACAAGCTCAAATCACTTGAGCCTGATGTTAGAAGTCCTATTCGTCCATCTACTCATTCTGCATTTGTTGGTGCTTCTACAAAACCTGTGCATCAAGCTTCAAGTTCATATACATCTGGAGCATCTTCTCAAACTCATAATCAATCTACTCCTAAATCAAGATCAAGTAATGTGTTGGAGGATCTTATTCATTCATTTGTGGCTGAATATGAACCTCAGCAGTTTATTGCTTATGAGGACTTTGAACAGGTAGATCCATTGGAAATGGAGGAGATGCACTTGAAATGGGAGCTTGCAATGATCTCAATGAACATCAGAAGGTTTGAAGCCAAGTCTGGAAGAATGTTTGGTTTTAATGGCAAAGAAGCTGCAAGGTTTGATAGAAGGAAGGTTAAATGCTATACTTGTGGTCAAGTGGGACATTTTTCAAGGGAATGCAAAGATAGAAAGGCTGGAGATGAAGTTAGATATAGTTCTTATCCATTGGAAGCAGGGAATACCAAAACTGTACCTTCAAAGGCCATGGTGACTCTAGATCACCAAATTGATTGGGGTGATCATGAACCTGCTGGAGAGGAAGCTGCTACTTCTTCACAAGTGAATCTACTGGCATTTACACCTTCAGAAGACAAGAAGGAGCAAGTCTCCTTGATGGGAATCTCTCAGGTACACAATTGTGTGTTTGGATGTAGTGTAAGATACAATGAACTTAAAAAGGAATTTGATGAATTGAAACCTAAGTACAATGAATGTTATGTAGAGGTAGAGTCTTATAAATTGGCTTTAAAAACTCTAGAGAAACAAAAAGTATGGTTTCAAAAGAATCAAGTTAAATATGATGAAAAAATAAGAGTTCTAGAAAGTGATTTAGAAATTGCTAAGATAGAATTAAAACGTACTGAAAAAGAGAAGTCTAATTTGGAAAAAGAAAACCAAAATTTACAAGTTAAATTAGACAAAGAGATAGCTAGAGGTAAACAATGGCAAATGTCAGGTGATAATCTTGCTAGGGAACTTTATGGTAGTCAGGCGGTGAACTCTAAAATAGGTTTGGGATTTCAAAAATATGTTGGTTTAGAGGCTAAGAATGACCTAGGTAAATCCACACCTGCAGGTTTAGCTAACTTTGTCAAAGAAGGTAACTTACATGCTGTCCCTGGACCTATAAGAGGGGAACATATGCCTATTGACCTATCCAAACCTAGTGACTTTGATGGATCACACCATCTCTATGGCAAAAAGTCAACTGACTTGCCAGACCCTAGTGTTAAATCTACTGACTTTGTCTCTTGTTGTGACAGTGACAAGTCTTCTGATGAAGGGTCTACCTCATTTGCCAGCTGTGATTCAAGTGAGAAGTCTGACCTGCCCAAGACCATGCCCAAGACCACACCAAAGATATCACCCAAGACTCCCCACAAGCCTTCTAGAGTTGCTGCTGATCACAAGACAGTTTCTACTGAAGACTTGTTTTTCAATTCTTTGCATAATAATACTTTTGGCTTTGTTAAAAACAATTCTGTTTGCCATGATGATTTGAATACTTTTTCATGTTATGGAAATTCTTTTGGTTTGAATAAATCTTCTAAAAAGAAGAAGTGTTTTGTGTGTGGAAGTAAATATCACTTGATTAAGGATTGTACATATCATGAGCAAAGAATGGGTGCAGGTGTTAGTCAAAGAAAAACTAGGCAAATGTGGAAGAATGTTCATGACATACCATCTTTTGTTCCACATCAGCAGAAACCTACTTCTGCTGAAACTCATTTTTCCTAGAGAAAAACCAGTACTAGACCATATGTCAGACCCACTAGTTCTTTCTTTTATAATGATTATTGGCCTAATCACTTTGACTCAATGAATAATGGTGGTGGGAAATGGAATACTGCTGTGAAGCCCTCAGCAGGTTGTTCTTGGACTAAGAAGGGACCTAATATGCATTACAGGCCCAAGAACAATGGTGGATCTAAACCATCTACATGGCCTGTTACTGATGATCCACAAGGCAGGCTCAAGTCAGCAATGACTTGAGTCTCCAATGTGTACTAATATTGTATATATTGTTGTTGTTGTAGGCACATCCTTTGAAAAGTACTGAAGTTGGCATCTTTGATAGTGGTTGTTCTAGGAGTATGTCTGGGAACAAGGATAAGATGCATGATTTTGAGCCCATTGAAGGAGGTGGCACTGTAACCTTTGGTGGTGGAGATGGCAAAATAACAGGGAAAGGAACCATTAAGACTCCTTTGTTAGACTTTGAAAATGTTTACTATGTGGAGGAACTGGGGAATTTTAATCTTATCTCAGTATCACAAATTTGTGACTCTAAGCATAAGGTTTTCTTTTCTGAAGATGAGTGTCTTGTACTTTCCAAGGACTTCAAACTCCCAGAAGACACAACTGTATTGCTGAGAGTTCCTAGAACCTTTAACTTATACACATTCAATCTGAATGATGTTCAGCCTGAAGGTGATCTAACATGTTTGGTTGCCAAAGCTTCCCTGGATGAATCTAATAAATGGCATAGAAGAATGGCACATGTGAATTACAAGACCATTAACAAGTTATCAAAACTTGGTCTTGTTCAGGGCCTTCCTTCTAAACTCTTCACCAATGAACACAACTGTATTGCTTGCAACAAGGGAAAGCAACACAGAGCCTCCTACAAAACAGTCCAAGCAGTGAGCTCCATTTCAGAACCTCTTCAGTTGCTACACATGGATCTTTTTGGTCCAACCCCCATTAGAAGTATTGATCACAAGTACTTCTGCCTGGTTATTACAGATGATTATAGCAGGTTTTGCTGGGTGTTCTTTCTCAAAACTAAGGATGAAACAACTCCAATTCTGAAAGAATTCATTATCTTAGTTGAGAACCAGCTGAATAAAAGGGTTAAGGGAATTAGGTGTGACAATGGTACAAAATTCAAAAATGTTGTATTTATAGAATTCTATAAGTCTAAAGGGATTAGAAGGGACTATAGTACTCCAAGAACTCCACAACAAAATGGGGTTGCTGAAAGGAAAAATAGAACCCTCATTGAGGCAGCAAGATCAATGCTTGCAGACTCCAAACTACCCACCATGTTTTGGACTGAAGCAGTTGGTACTGCATGTCATGTCTTGAACAGGGTATCCATCACTAGACCTCATGTCAAGACACCTTATGAACTTCTCACTGGGAAAGTTCCACACATCCGTTACCTCAAGCCTTTTGGATGCAAGGTGACGATTCTGAATACTGCTGATATACTGGGTAAATTTGATGGGAAAGCTGATGAAGGTTATATAGTTGGGTACTCAGCTCATAGCAAGGCCTATAGGGTTTATAATCTGAATGCCAAAAGGATTGAAGAGACCCTTAATCTGAGATTTCTTGAAGATCAGCCTAATATTCAGGGTCAAGGCCATTCTTGGTATTTTGACCTAGACTATTTGACTGACTATTTGGGTTATACTAGGCATGCTTCTAATCCTGATGCAGGTACCAAAGATTCAAGTTCTAACCCTGCAGGTTCCATGGATGATGACTCAGAATGTGAGTCTGAGCCAAAAGAGAATACTTTTGTTGTACCATCTTTTCCACCTAACCATTTTGTAGGTAATCACTCTGCTGCTGAACAAGATGATGAGTCACAATATGCAGAAGATCTTGCAAGATTGCAGAAGCAGGAACATGCTGCTACCAAGGAAGCTCAGAAACTCAATGATAAGGTTACACAAGAGACTGAGGCTATCTTACATCAGTCAGCCCAAGCAGTCAGTGGAAACAAGGTTACTGCTGAAGGCATACCTCTTCCCACTGACAATGTCCATGATACTGATTCTGCTGATGTTCATTCTGCTGATTCTACTGAAGTCTCTACAGATTTTGATAAGCCCTTTACCAGATTTCCTAGTCCTTCTGACCTTGGAAATTATCAACCAAAGCCTGGTTTGTTTAACTCAGCCTCTTATGACACTGAGTTTGAGCCTACTATCACCAACATTGATGCCAACATTGATGTTCCACCTACAGCTACCAAAAGGATTCACAATGCTCATCCCCTATCCAAGATTATTGGTGATCCTAAAGACCCTGTTCGAACTAGAAGCACTGTCAAGAATACGAAATTTGGAGAAGTTGCTTTCATCTCTTATGTCTACAATCAAAAGAGGAACAATCACACAGACTACAAACATTGTCTGTTTGCATGTTTTCTGTCTCAGATTGAACCAACTAGTGTTCCTCAAGCACTGGCTGATTCAAGTTGGCTTGAAGCAATGCAAGAGGAGATGCTGCAATTTAAGAATCAGCAGGTTTGGATTTTAGTTCCTCTTCCTGATGGGAAATATGCCATTGGGACAAAATGGATTCTGAAGAATAAAAGAGATGCCAGGGGTATTGTGGTGAAGAACAAAGCAAGACTAGTGGCTTAAGGTTTTAGACAAGAGGAAGGCATTGACTATGATGAGGTCTTTGCACCAGTGGCCAGAGTTGAAGCCATACTGATATTTTTGGCCTATGCCTCTTATATGGGCTTTATGGTTTATTAGATGGATGTGAAAGGTGCTTTCTTGTATGGAGAGATTGAAGAGGAGGTTTATGTGACTCAACCCAAAGGATTTGAAGACCCTGATCATCCTGAGTATGTCTACAAAGTTGTCAAAGCTCTCTATGGACTGCATCAAGCTCCCAGAGCTTGGTATGCTAGACTCTCCACATTTCTGCTGTAGAATGGCTACAGAAGAGGTGCCATTGACAAGACCTTGTTTCTCAAGAAAGATTCTAGGGATATTATTCTTGTGCAGGTGTATGTGGATGATATTATCTTTGGTTCTACCAAAGAAGCCTGGTGTAGAGAGTTTGAGGATTTGATGAAGGGAGAATTTCAGATGAGTGCCATGGGAGAACTCACTTTCTTTCTGGGTTTGCAAGTTCAGCAGAAACCTGATGGTATTTTTATACATCAGGAGAAATATGTGAAAGATTCTATGGTATTTTTATACATCAGGACTGCCACAACTCCATATGAGGCTCCTAAACCAAAGAACAATCTTAATCCTGATCTTCCTGTGAATGTTCATTTATACAGGTCTATGATTGGTTCTTTAATGTACTTGACTGCCTCAAGACCTGATATCACATTTGCTGTGAGTGCATGTTCAAGACACCAAGTCACTCCACTTACCTCTCATATGAATGCTGTCAAGAAGATTTTTAAGTATCTTAAAGGCCAACCACAATTAGGTCTTTGGTATCCCAAAGAGTCTCCATTTCAGCTAGCAGCTTATAGTGATAGTGACTATGCTGGTGCCAATTTGGATAGAAGATCCACAACTGGAGGTTGTCAATTTCTTGGAAGAAGACTAATTTCTTGGCAATGCAAGAAACAGACCATTGTTGCTACCTCTACTACTGAAGCAGAGTATGTTGCTGCTGCTAATTGTTGTGGTCAGGTTCTATGGATTCAGAATCAATTACTGGATTATGGGTATAACTTCATGAATACTACCATTTTCATTGACAATCAAAGTACCATTTGTATTGTTAAAAATCCAGTTTTTCATAATAGAACCAAACATATTGAAATCAGACATCATTTTATAAGGGATGCTTATGAGAAACATTTGGTTAAAGTGGTCAAAATTCACACAGATGAAAATGTGGCAGATTTATTAACAAAGGCATTTGATGGACCAAGGTTTCAATATTTGGTGGTCCATATTGGCATGTTAAACCCTTAACTGCAAAGTTTAAGGGGAGGCATAAGCCTCAGGGGAGGCATATGCCTCAGGGGAGGATGATGACTGTAAACTTTGGATTAATTGTATAAGTTGTATAATAATTTCTGAGTTTTAACAAGTTTTTAACACTAACCCTCTAACAGTTGTGCAAGGTGTTTGGTGTATTTGCTTGTTTGGTGGTTGTTTTGCAGATGTTCTGAGAATGAAAGTTCCATGATTAATGTCACCAAGAGCTAAAGTCAAAGGAATGTGGTCAATATGCTGAACCTGGTTTCTACTGATCAATTAAATCATGCTGAAGGTCTTACACATTGGATTAATTCAAATAAGATCTTTTCATTCATTCATAGAAACAAGTTACAGCTTACATTCAATGTTGCGATTGAGATACAATGACCATTTCTAAACTATTGGCTAATCCAGTACTACTAGCTTCTATCACTTATTACAAAATACTTGAGGCTATGACAAGTACAATGAAGAAGCTGAAGATGAAAATGGAAAAAGAAGAGAAGGAAGAATGAGAAGATGCTCATGAATCAAGGTCAAGAAAATACTCAAGAACCTTGATCCATGGTCCTGGAGCAGGAAGATCCAACACCACATTTTGTGATGTTGGAAGATATGGAACCCTAGTACTTGATATTGGTAGGGATCTCTCTGGTGTGGAAGGAGGAAGAAAGGGTGGATCTTCAGGTTCTTCCTCTGAAGAGTCTTCATCAGAGGTATAGATGAAGGGAGAGACAAGCTCTCTTTCAGCAGGATTGGGTGCATTGCTTGATTCACCTTTCAAGTGAGCTTTCCATTATCTTTCTTGAGCAGCACATCGATTCTCCAATGCTCTTGTAAAGTCAGAACCCTCAAGTCCCCAAGGATATGGTGGTATATCCTCTTCTGATGATGAAAAAGAGGAATTTGAATCTGAGCTTTCTGGGTGTGAAGACATGGTTTGAATGGTGAATTGGGTCTAATTGGAATTAGGGTTTTGAAAGATAATTAGGGAAAGTTGATGAATGAGATGTATTTGGGGTGATTAAATAAGCTATTTTGAGGAGTTACGATATTAAATGCGAGTTGGGTGGCACAGTAAAATAAAGATATTGACCGAAGATATTTTTACCTTTGGTTGATTCTGCTGATAGTTGACTGTGCTTCAGCAGGTTTGACTTTCGTTACTGCTGAAGAGTTAATTTTAAAATTAGAAGTTTTGTCAGACTTGGTCAATAAGTTGTTCCGATAATTTTGACCACGATTGGGGAACTTCCAAATTTAACTCACTCTGCATATCTTTTCGAATAAAAATTATTATTCGCTTATCACTTCACATAAACCCATTATTCTTTGGTGTAATTCATAACCATCTCACACACATTCAGTCAAATGGCTCAACTTGAATTGAAGGGCGATCATAACAAATACGCTATTCTAACAACAAAGAAGGGACATGAAAAATTCGATTTGATGGTGGAGTTTTTACAAAGGTCGAAGATTTATTATGCTTTGACTTATTGTCCTAATTTGGTGTGTGAATCTCTGGCAAAGCAATTTTGGGCATCTGCTACTAAGAGATCTGCTACAGAGATTGTAGCTGAAATTGATGGTGTAGAATATGTGGTGACAGAAGGGTTGATAAGGACAAAGCTTCAGTTGGATGATGAAAATGGTGTGTATCATTCCAACACTGCAGAGATTCTTGCTGGGTTAAGAGAAGCTGGATATCAAAGTACTGATACATCAAAGTGGCACAAGAATCAATTTTGTCCAAAGTGGAGGTATTTGGTGCATCTGCTGCTTCAATGTATGAGCAACAAGTGTGGTGGATGGAACCAGTTCTCTCTGCAATTGGGTTGTGGTATTGTTTGTCTATCTAAGGGTGAAACTTATAATTTTTCTAAGTTTATTTTTGAAAATATGCTAGAAAACATAGATAAGGAACAACATAAGTTTTTAATGTACCCTAGATTCTTACAGATTATCTTAGACATAACCACTGAAGATGTGACCCATATACCCATTAAAAGTCTAGGTTCTAAGTTGTTTGCCTCAATGAAAACAAATTATACTGGGGCACACTACCCTATGTTA
Organism: Artemisia argyi; assembly: GCA_030686995.1. Taxonomy (NCBI): domain Eukaryota; kingdom Viridiplantae; phylum Streptophyta; class Magnoliopsida; order Asterales; family Asteraceae; genus Artemisia; species Artemisia argyi. Next base: position 171,347,854 of record CM060701.1, on the reverse strand, counting down.
AAAGCAATGTTGCCACAAGGCAATGCTAATGTAGTTGATGGTGATGATGCTGGTAATGTGCTTGCTTCTAATACTGCTGATGATGGTAATCCATCATCTTCTGGTGTTGCTGTTGATGGTATTCCTTCAGTGGTAATGGAGGAAGCACCAGCTACAACTGCTGAACCTTTACCTGATTCTACTGACTTACCACCACCTACCCCTGTACACATGTCTCCTAGCCCTACCATCTCACCAGTTCAGGATGCTCCAACTGAGTAATTTCATGAGTTTGAAGTTGATTTACAGACTTTTGAACCTGAACTTAATAGACTACCTTCACCTAGTTCTTTGGGAGAGCAAATTAATGTAGGTTCTCCTAATGTTGTACATGAGTCTGTTTCTCCTACAGGGTTCAATGAAGCTCCTCATACCACTGAGCAATCATGTGATAGAGCAGAGGACCCTATTACTCTCACATTTGTATATGAATCTCTTAACAGGTATATGAAAATGACTGAAGATCTCCAGAAAGAACTTGCTGAGACCAAGACTACTCTTGGTAATGAGATTCAAGTTCTGAAAAGCAAAGTCAAAGATTTGGAGACACAGCTGGGTCAGCAGAAGCAAAGCAAAGATGGATTGGACTCTACTGAAGTGGCAAAGGAGGCAAATTTGGATTCTCTTGAGATTCTAGCTGAAGTTGCTAGACAGTCTCATGTTCTTCCTCCTAAAGCTGCTGCAGCATCTCAATCTAAACCAATCATACTAGTTCAAAGAAGAAGTACAAGACAGTATTTGGCAAAACAAGCTGCTGAAGCTTCAAAAGTATCTGGTAATGATAATGATGTGCTGATGACTGAAGCTGTGGATATACTTCAGGAGAAACAATCATTCAGAAGGGTTACTGCTGATCAATCTGCTGACAAAGGAAATGCATCAGGGGAAACATTTTTTGTAGCTGGGAAAGAATACATGAATTCTCCTGTTCATCATTCATCTGAGAACATACAAGTTTCTACTGATAAAGAGGTTCAAGATGTACATGATGAACCTATGGCAGATGTGAATGTGTCTAATGATGAAGTTGCTGAAGCTAATGTTTCTCATGAAGGTTTGGATGAGCTTGTAACTGATGAAGATAGAGCTGGTCAAGGTAGATTATTGCAAGAATGGGAAAATTATATGAAGAGTGCAAATCTTGCTAAGGAAGTACAAGCTAAGTTTGATGCAGAATTAGATTCAGAGACTCAAAGATATGTGTCTACCTTACCCATTGCAAGACAAAGGGAATTGGATGCAGCAGTTCTAGAGTTTGATGAGTCAGACTGGCAGTCTATTGGAAAACAGATGCTTGCTAATCCTACTGTAACTGCTGATCTTTTTGGAAAGAAAGTAGAGGAACAAGATTTTGAATCTGAGATTGTAAAAATGTTAAAGATGAGGAAGAAGGCAGTTGATGAATTAAAAGCTAAAGCAAAAAGGGAAAAACCCATGACTCAAGCACAGCAAACAGAGTATATGAGAACATATGTGAAAAATCAGAGCAGCTCAGTATATAATTCTGCTTGGTCTAAGAAATATGTATGGGGACTTCCTTTTAACAACCTAGTTGAGATTTATAATAGAATCAAATCTAGGAATGCTAAAGCTGGAATGGATGCTTCAAAGAAAATTCCACTTCTAAATGATGATGAGGATTCTTCTAAGAATGTTCATATTGCTGCTGCACAAGTGTCTTTACCTACTACTTCTACTGGTGTTGATGTGTCTATGGATAAAGGTAAAGCCAAAGTAACAACATCAGATGCTCCAACTAGGAAGAGAACTAGGAGACAATTGGAGCTGGAAAGATTAGGTGAGGAGACTGCTAGAAAGTTGACTGAAGATCAAGAAGCTGAACAAAGGGCTGCACTTGCTAGATTTCATGATCTGAAGACAAGAGAAGTTGAAATTCAAGCTGCTAGGAACAAACAAATCAGGAAAGCTATGGATGAACAATATGCCTCTGCTGCACTTGAATCTTTTGAAGATTCTGCTGATGACCAAATGGATACTCCATCAGTGGATACTGAAGCTGCAGAAGGTGATTCTGCTGAAACAGCAGTTCATGATGCTATTTATGTTCCTGGTAGAAGAGGAAAGAGAATGGCTAGAGTAGGATCATTACACAGTCTAATTAATGTAAATGATTCTGATGCTACATTTATAAGGGAAGGATCATCTGATGATTGGCCAGAAGGAACTAGAGTGGTTCTAGTGAGTTGGGAGTTAAGTAAAGATGGTCAACTCAATATCATTCATAGATTGGATAAGTCATCCATATCTTTTGTTTTCCTTCAGCAGATTCTTCATCTTGTAAATTATCAAGATTTGGTCACTCTACATGAGTTGGTTACTATGTATTATGCCACTCATACTCCTGAAGGTTATGGATTGTATTTGTTGGGTGATCTTCAAGTATTGTTTGATTCTTCTACTCCTACTGGTGCAAGTTATGATATATGGAAGAATAATCAGAAATGGAAAGTTCAGAGTTGGAAGTTCTATCCTCTGTCTTATGTACATGTGCTGGAAACTACCACTGGTCTGAGTATTATCATGGATATTATTCACAAATATCCTCTGAAGGTATCTTTGATGGAGAAAATGTTACAACAGAAGTTGGAAATTCCTCCTGATCCAGCTGGTAATACAAGATTGTTTGCTGAATCTTTGGTGAAGGTTTTCAAACAAAGGATTAAGACTTCCAGAGCAGCAGTTGAGTAGGGACATTATGTTGTATATTTTTTTTATTATTCGTATTAAAAAAAAAAAAAAAAAAAAAAAAAACTAACATATTGTTGTATAGTATTTGTTTGCAGGTTTGGTTATCAACTTACCTGATGTTGACTATTCCATCATAAAGTTGGCTAGTCCAAAGGGTACAGCTTTGGTAAAGACACATCAAATCTGTTGATAGCTGTAATGGTTTGCTCAAAACCATAGGGTTGTCAACTCACCAATGCTTTGTTGCTGAGTAGTTGAAATGGTTGTCAATTGACCATGGATTTTTCCTTTATGGATTCTGAATAATTGGCTAGTCCACATGTATATGGCTTGTGGTAAAGGCAGTGGAAAACCATATTTGGTAATCAGTTAACCAAGATGATTTTCATCAAGATAATTGACTAGTCCTGAGCAAACGGCTACAGGTAAAGACATCTCAAATCCGTTTATAGCTGATGATTTGCTAAAAATCATGTGGTTATCAGTGTACCTTTGAACACTTGGCTACTCCAGTAGTGATGGCTATTGGTAAAGAGACATCAAATCCATTATTTTCAATGATTCACCTCTCACAGGAGTTAACACACCTGGAAGTGATGAGAATAGTATGAAACTCATTTGTTTTGATGTACATTAAGTCATTTGTTGCTGCAAAGAATGGAGCTTTTATGTGTATGCTGATCATAGAGATTCTGCTGATGATAATTCTTTGCTGGTGCTCTGTTACAATCCTCTTGGTATGTTACTTTAAAGATCTATCAAGAATCTTGAACTTAACTAGGTCAAATTCAAGATTAGGGGAGGATTGTTGGGAATTCTGTGTAGAAAGAATTCTGCTGATGTTTCTGCTGAAAGGATCCTGCTGAAGAGTTGGTTTCTGCTGAAGCAGTGTATCTGCTAAAGACATAGTTCAGCTTTATTAGTTTCTGCGGATATAGTATTTCCGTGTTTTATGTAATGTAGTTTGGATATGCATGAGTTTATTTAGGAAGTGATAATGCATATCTTTTAGAAGTTTTAGAAGATACGTTTCTTGAGAAACGGTTTAGGGTTCCTTGAGTATAAAAGGAACATACGGTTTATGTATTGAATGACTTTTAGAAAACTCTTATTATAATTAAAAAGATCCATAGAGGATCAAGAATTCTTAGTATCAAACTTGTGTTTTGTTTCCGCTTTATAAATACAAGTTGCAGGGATTGTCTATTAGTGTGTTATTGATTACAGTGACATTACTAACGATTCTAGAGTGCTCAAGAAGATCTATCAAGGTCTAAAGTTCAACAAAATGCAAGAATAAATGTGAAACGATAAGAGAAAGAAGACGCAAACCGAACACGATGATTTATAGTGGTTCGGCTACAAGGAAACCTTCCTTGCCCTACTCCACTCCCCTAGTCACCTATTCGAGAGTTTTCTTCACTACTCAACAAGCTCCCTTTTGGCGGAGAAAACTTTACACAACTTTTGCTTACACCATTTAACGACACTAAGCTAAATGTCGAGTTCTAATAGTAGCTAGAACCAATCTCACAACACGACTTCAATCACTACACAACTTCTACACAACTTCACGACTTCTTCACGACTTCACAACTTCACGACTACTTCACAACTTTTTCTATACTCCACTACTTATTCACACACCTACTTCTTCACAACTACACAACTTCTCCACACTACTACTTCTTCCCACTACTTCTTACTCACTCATTGACTCACTACTAAGTAAGATCATCTTGATTTACTTATTACATAAACATAACTCACAACTTCACATAAACACTAACTAGACTCTAATACATCTTTGGCTTTATGATAGGGAGGATTCTTCTCTTGCACTTTGAGTGATGAGGGATTGAATCACTTGAAACAAGGAATAATAAACTTATGTTCAAAGGATTTAGAAGTGTGTTTTGAAAGGTTTTGGACTGAAAATTTTCTTGCAAAAGGTGAGAAAAATACCAGGTTTGAGGTGGTATTTATAGGGAAAAATTTCTGACAAAATCTGACAGGGGAGCGTGGCCGGCCCCTTTAATTGTGTGCCGGCCCTCTTAAAATTAAGGGGGCCGCCAGACGAAAACATCAATTTTCTTGTCTTTTTCTGGGGAAAGTTTATTTGGTGAAAAACTATGTGATTTTGGTTAAAAATTTGAATTCATATATTTATTATGAATTAAACATTTGCCTTTAATTACTAAAAGTGTTTTTCTAAATATATAATGAGTTTATTTAGTTTTATAAACTTTGTATTATTTAAATAAACATCCCTTTGATCATAAAATGTATTAGACATTTGTTTGTACATACCTTAAGTGATTGTTGAAACATACTCGAGATGTTGAGATGTCGAGGCTTGTTGACGTATGAATGCATAGATGAATTATGATCACACGTAACTTAAGCATTTTACGTTATATGCTGTAACTTACATCTTTGTCATCATCGAAACATGAAGAGGATGTTTAGATTAAATATCGTAATATTCGTGCCAACAATCTCCCCCTTTTTGATGATGACAAACTATGTAAACTATAACTTATAGTAGAATGTATAAGTTACTTGTTTACACTTCTTCTCCCCTTTTGTCGAAGCAAAAAGGTGGACTCCTAGAAAAGATTTCAACTAAACTTCAATTCTTGAAATAAAGAGGCGAGCTTGCATCATCGTAAGTGAAGCCTTGATCCTATCAACCTCAATGCTCCCCCTTGGTGTATGCTCCCCCTTGGTGTATGCTCAAAACTTGTTTTGGCTACCAAAGAATCAAGCGATGAAGTAATCCTTCAAAACAAAGTTAGTAGACAAGTGCACATATATATAATGATGATGATAGTATATGCATGACTCTAATAGGGGAGCAATATATGGACGTATTAGGTATATGCACTAAAAGTATGACACATGCAATTATTGTTTTAAAAGCAACAACCTAAATCCCAAAAAAAATTACCATGACCAATGCTTAAGACATGACAATGATTAGAACCTAATGCAAAGATTTGACCGACATATTTTGGCAAAAGATGCCAAATATATATATATATATATATATATATATATATATATATATATATATATATATATATATATATATATATATACATACATACATACTCTAAAAGAGTTAAAGAAAAATGAAGATCAGAATGATACGTTCTTTTAAAAAAAACGTAGGAAAATGAGGAGGGATGTGCGTGAATGTAAAGTGAAGGTGATGACAAAGGGTTGACAATTATGGTTTAGATTAATATATCGTTTGACAAGGGTAGATGATAGGGAATCATGGGATTTTTAGGTGTTTTGTTGGTTGACGACCGAAGGTGGATATGTGAAATGAGGTGGTGATGACTCGACAACACTTGAAGCTTGGATTTCTTCATTGTGTTCTTCACTTGCTAGAAAGTGGAAATGAAGCATTTCGCAATGAAATTCACTTGGATGAGGTGGTGATAACTCGACAACACTTGAAGCTTGGATATCTTCTTTGTGTTCTTCACTTGTTAGAAAGTGGAAAGGACGCATTTCATAAAGAAATTCACTTGACTTTTAGGGATTTAAGTTTTGGTGGTGATGACGCACTTAGTAGAATGTAGGGAATGGTGACATGGTTGAATCTTCTTGTGAGGATGGGAAATGAGGATCAAGTGGAGATGACTAGGTGAAAGCGAAAGAGTGATGTTCAAGGAAGGAATTTCTTGGGTAGGAGGTGGTGGTGATACTTTTGGTGGCGGAGACAATTGTGAGATGATATATCCATTGATGGATGGAGTGGTGTCATCTTCATTAGTAAGGTCAATGAAGAGTTGTTTTGGTGGTATGATGACAATTTTTTGTTGGAGATGGTGGTTCTTGGTGGAGGTGACAAGTGGGTGTTGATATAGTCATTGATTGATGATGATGATGGTATGGAAATGGTGGATGACTCGAGATTGGTAGTACAAAGGATGACTCGGTTTTGGGTGTGAGGTAGAAGGATATATGTGAGTGCGTGTGATTTCCCTTCCCATTGAATTCATGCTCATCCGGACATAAAGTGTGACACAAATAAAGACAAACCAACATGAAAACGATAATTTTGACAATGACACGAAGGATGAAGGATAACATACAAGGAGGTTTTCCTAAAGGTGGACGGAAGGTGTTTGACATCTATATAATAATAGAGTCATGACTCAAGAAGTTGACATGAATAATGAGTGACATTTTAATTTGCATTTTGCTAATTAAAAATACTTAAACATTTTGGATGAAATATTTAAGTTGTCACATCAACTTAGAGAGGTATTAGATTACAATCTAACTATCTCTTGACAAAGGAGTGGATTGTTTGTAAGGAAACAAGATGATGAATGAGGGAGTGACTATGCATGGAGACTCTAGAACACCTAAGACAATTTTGAGACTATTATGACCTATCGGATAGAGACATTAAGGTTCTCATGCAATAAGGGTGTAAGATCTAATGGCAAGAGATATATACCTAGATGAATGAGATATATAGAGTTAAGCATGTAAAGACATACAATCAAATCACATAGGAGCAAATAAACATCTAGAAACAACATATATGCGATATGCCATAAATCTAGGAATGAAAGCATCTAATGAGAAGCAAATTTCATAAAAGTGAGCTTAGCGTTAGGTATATTTAGGAATAGCAATTTAATCAAGTTGGAGAATGAGTATGAGACTATTACTAGTGGTGCTCAATTAAGGCTAAACATGACCATTTTTACGGGTTACACACACCCAAATTCTCACATAGAAGCAATTCAACTGTTAGGTTAAATTGAGTTTCTAGACAATAGGTTCTCCAATAGTCATTCTCTTTTTAGAAGAAATTAAATTCCTAAATCTACCTATCGAAGAGTACCAAATATGAAGTTTTCTTGGTTCACTAATGCTTGGCTTAATGTGACTCAAACGTCATGTTTTTACGAAGGTAAATCTAGATGATATATTTTATTCATGATCCCAATAGAGACGTGTTGAATGTTTAGATAAGAGTAAACAAAAAGTTTTAATCTTTTGTTCATGATTTACCGGTTGTTTGGTTTTGATGGCATATTACTTGATTTAATAAATGTGCTAGACTTAAGAGTGCACCTTAGCATCTCTTGTGAAACGAATCTCATTAAGATTATTTATCTTAAATGAGTTTGTGATTCTCAAATTATATCAAAGCTAGATATTAATATATTCTTAAACAAATATTATTCTATGATTTTTGCTAATGTTATATATCATACTTTTAACTAGTATTTGAAAAAAATAAATTTAACTTGTTTATGGATTGTGACAAGTTATTTTTCAATTCTAATAACTTATATTATTTCAGAAAAGAAAGTGTAGTGCATTATCTTGTAACACAACCATTCATGCTACAAAGAAAATGAAATACATAGAATATATAGTGTGTATTATTCTTATATATGTATTTTATCTAGAAGTGATGATTTTAAGTAATGTGAGCAAAGTTTACATATGTTGTTAGTTTGCTCATGTTTGGTTTTTCGGATATGACACATTTATCCATTGCATTGCAATGTAAATTGCTTGAATATTTCTGACGAAACATCCAAGTCGTCAATCCTACTTCATTGTATATTTTATGCATGTGTTAAACATGTTATTCTAATATTTGGAACACAACTGTTGGACAAGTAGATTCAATATGGCATTATCAACACAAGTGTGAGTTATGATCCAATGCATATTCTTTTCATCTACAAAGGATATAAATATTTTCATATCAATCTAGTGTGATTGAGTATGTAGATTCAAGACTATATCTTTTGTTAAAATTTGATGTAATCTTGAAACTAAACAAATAACAATCCAATTTCTTGTCCACACTAAAAAACATGTCAATTAGATTTGATGAATAAATCAACCATAATTTGAATAATGAATTGATATAATATCAAGATCTTTCATGACCCTCACAAACACTCATTTAAAATAAATAGGCATTTTTATAGTGTGTTCTATTAATCCTAAGATTATTTGTGAGTGAGGTTGGTGAATGATTGAAATTTGACTTATTACTTCATGATTGTTATATGTTTTGTTTATGTGAAAGATTCTTCATTGTTACTTATAATGAACACACTTAGATTTTGAAAATACTTTTTCTTTTATATAACTACTAATGTTTTACAATGATTCAATTTCTCTTATTAAACAACTTAAGGTAAAACAAGGTAATTTGTTGAAAATATTTAAGTGTGGTGTTAAGAATAAATTAAATTGTTTGAAATATTTAGGTGACTAGATTTAACTCATTTACAAGATGTTTGAGTAACATTAAGTCATCTATACCTATATTCAATGCAAGCATAATATTGTAATCCTAACGCGAGAAATCTAGCATAAGATCTAGTTAAGTATAAACCGGAAAACTAGCTATAAATTAATAAGGCACATATACTTAGATATACAATTAACTAAAATTCAAATAGCAACAATCATATAATATATTCAATTAACAAAATAGAATCACAAATAAGTTCACATAGCACATAAGACACTTGTCGTCGTTTAGTGTATTATATATACCAATGTTTACTTAGCTCGATTTTATTTGAAAATAAAATAGTTTCCTATCCATTTTAAAATTTAATTAAGATCAATATTTTTAAAGCATAAATGCTTAATTTTTCAAAGATATATCGACTAGGAATGCCCGACTCGAAGGAAAAGGTAAAATACAAGTTTTATGTTAAAACGAGACTCAAATTTTTGACCTCCATATAGTATTTTGACTTTCTGACTTATTTAAGTTTGTAATGGTTACTTGTAAGCATTTTTAAATGAAAGTAGACTCAATTACCTTTAAAATTCTGGGTGGCACGACTTCTACGGAGTTACGGTTATTTTCATATGATTTTTCAAAGTTTCCGAAAAACTGTCGAGCAGACAGGTGGACCCCTTAAATTTAAGGGGGCCGCCCAGTATTTAAGGGGCCCGCCCAGACAATTAAAGGGGCCGCCCATCTGACACTCAAAAATGCATTTTTTGTTAAAAATTATTTTCTAACTTTGCGGAAATGTGTGAAACTTTCTTAGTTTAATACCGAGCATATAACACTTTATTTTAAGCATAATTTTATTTCGAGCTAGTATGATTAGTGTATATAACATCAAAACTAATACAAGTTAATCGACAAAACACTTTTCATATTTAATCCTCTTTAATAGGTAATTTGATATATGGATCGTACTCAATTTTTAAAACCATTTGTTTTGAAAATTAGAGCGACATGGCTCTTGATACCAATTGTGAAAAACTAGAAGGGGGGGGTTGAATAGTTTTCCCCTCTTTTTGATTTTATAAAACCTTGGTTTCGAAATGCTGATTCAAATTTATTCAATTGTTTGTTTGAAAAACCTTCAATTAGGGTTTAGTATGTAAACAACATATAATCAATATGATCAATTATATATGTGAGCTTTTGGATTAGTTTTCAAAACTTAGTTTTATGAATGAAGCTTTGGTCGATCTTTATGTGAATACGTTTTCCTTTTAAAATCTTAAAACATTTTGTATCAAATTATCGATTAAGTTAAACTCAACATGAGAAGTGTTAATAATATATATAAGTCCATTAGACCATATCATACAATTATATATCCTATCACAATATTAACTTGTAACTACACTACAATCAATCATCATGACAATATAAGCAACAATCAACACATATTTGCAAGCATAGATATAAAGCGATAAATGCAAGAATAAATGTGAAAAGATAAGAGAAAGAAGATGCAAACCGAACACGATGATTTATAGTGGTTCGGCTACAAGGACACCTTCCTTGCCCTACTCCACTCCCCGAGTCACCTAGTCGAGAGTTTTCTTCACTACTCAACAAGCTCCCTTTTGGCGGAGAAAACCTTACACAACTTTTTCTTACACCATTTAATGACACTAAGCTAAATGTCGAGTTCTAATAGTAGCTAGAACCAATCTCACAATACGACTTCAATCACTACACAACTTCTACACGACTTCACGACTACTTCACAACTTCTTCTATACTCCAGTACTTATTCACACACCTACTTCTTCACAACTACATGACTTCTCCACACTACTACTTCTTCCCACTACTTCTTACTCACTCATTGACTCACTACTAAGTAAGGTCATCTTGATCTACTTATTACATAAACATAACTCACAACTTCACATAAACACTAATTAGACTCTAATACATCTTTGGCTTTATGATAGGGAGGATTCTTCTCTTGCACTTTGAGTGATGAGGGATTGAATCACTTGAAACAAGGACTAATAAACTTATGATCAAAGGATTTAGAAGTGTGTTTGGAAAGGTTTTGGACTGAAAATTTTCGTGCAAAAGGTGAGAAAAATACCAGGTTTGAGGTGGGATTTATAGGGAAAAATTTCTGACAAAATCTGACAGGGGAGCGTGGCCGGCCCCTTTAATTGTGTGCGGGCCCCCTTAAAATTAAGGGGGCCGCCCAGACGAAAACAGCAGTTTTCTTATCTTTTTCTAGGGAAACTTTATTTGATGAAAAACTAACTGATTTTGGTTAAAAATTTGAATTCATATATTTATTATGAATTAAACATTTTCCTTTAATTACCAAAAGTGTTTTTCTAAATATATAATGAGTTTATTTAATTTTATAAACTTTGTATTATTTAAATAAACATCCCTTTGATCATAAAATGTATTAGACATTTGTTTGTACATACCTTAAGTGATTGTTGAAGCATACTCGAGATGTTGAGATGTCGAGGCTTGTTGACGTATGAATGCATAGATGAATTGTGATCACAAGTAACTTAAGCATTTTACGTTATATGCTGTAACTTACATCTTTTTCATCATCAAAACATGAAGAGGGTGTTTAGATTAAATATCGTAATATTCATGCCAACAAATTTTTCAAACTAAAATTTCTAAATCTTTCAGAATTTTGCTTCAAGAAGACTCCTTCCCTCAAACTTTAAATAGTTTAAAATTCTCAAAACATATGCGAGTTTTGATGGGGAGTATTTCGAAAACAAAATGTTCCGTCAAAATCATGCTTAATTGTTTGTGCACATATAGCAGTGTACAACCCGTTCTTTAAAATTAAAAGACCCTGAGGTACGCTTCAGTGCCTCAATCCTAACATAAGGAGCGAAAGCTTCTTACTTTTGAGTAGAATTACTCAAATTTTTCAAAGTTTTTTCTAAATTCTACTCAAAAGGACAAGTATTCCCCCTCGTAATCAAAACCTCAAAAAGTTATTTCAGTTATTGAGGGGGAGTATTTGAAATGATCTTTGTTCAAAATGATAAGTTCTTGGTGAATCTCCCCATAAGATTCAAAAAGCATATTTTAATCAAAAGTTCATCAAAAACAACATCTTATATGCTATTTTAGAGGGGGAGAAAAGTAAAAGTGATTAAAATATGGATGACAATGGATGCTTTAAGATTGAATCTTGTGCGAGCTCGACTCATAATTGACCCAGGAATTGACGAAACAACAAAAGTTAGTAATCAAAAAGACTTGTCCTCGACGGGTAATAACATCAAGTTAGTTACAAGAGCTAGTTGTCACCTAAAAGCTAACAATGGAACTCTTTAACTAGCCACGTAAGTGTGTCTCGAAAAGGATTTGTCTTAGTAGAAATGTACCGTTTCGAGAAACTTTCTATGGACTTGACCAGGCCGGGTAATAACTTCAAGCTAGTCTAACTAGTGATGTAAGCGTGTCTCGAATCGGTCTTGTTCACTGAAAGTGGATCCATTCAAAAAGTGCTTGCTCCTTGTCACACCCCCAAAATCGGGTCCAGCGGAAGCATACAAGTAGCTGGGGTGTAACTCAATTGGTATTACAACACAAGTTCAAAAATGGTTTTCACTTGAATCATTTAGAATAAAAATAGTTAATCAAAAATGTTAAATTTACATTGTTAAAAGTAGTGCGGAAGTAGGCCCTTAAAAGTAGTTTAAAACGGTCCCCTTATAAATAATCAGAGTCTTCTATGACCATGCCCTGCCCTGCCAAAACCTCCTGTAGCGTGCCATAGGTTAAAACCTGAAAATACATGCTAAAGTGTCAACACGAGGTTGGTGAGTTCATAGAGTTTGTTTAACAAATAAAGTTTATGCATATGTATGAAGGTTTCCCAGCAAAGGCATCGTAAATCCACTCAGTTACAAGTCCCGCCATAAGAGCCTTGTAACCTGTGTGTTCACAACCCACTGCTACAATATATAGTATGAGTAAAATATATATAAGTTTATCACAACAGTTAAGCAATTAGTCGTGAGTCTACACTTCATCTCCGAAGACCTCACGTTTGTATGTATGTCTCCATGGTTGTGCCCAGCAACTTAATCTGGGGCCATTGGAAGTCTCCATGGTTGTGCCCAGCAACTAAATCTGGGGCCATTGGAAGTATGTATGTATGTCTCCATGGTTGTGCCCAGCAACTTAATCTGGGGCCATTGGAAGTCTCGGTTGCTCAAGAATACACCATCACAGTTTAGTATAACACAGTTAAGTATAGCACAATCACGTATGTATGTCATCAAGTATAAGACAATCAAGTATAAAGAAGTCAAGTATAAATGTTTTAAATATTTGTACAGGTAAAAACAAGTAGTTGAGCATGTATCTCCCCCAAAGAGTTAAAACAAGTGTAAAGAGTAAAAGTGGGGCTATGACTCACCTGGTGCGAATAGCTATGATGACAAAAGTGGATACATAGAAATGAGGTTCGATCTCTAACCGCAACCTAATATGAATGATAGTGATCTGCTTAGATCATGAAAGGATGTAATGAATGCACATGCACATGAAGTCTATACCACTCGTACTTTGAAAATAATAGTTATCGTTGAAATTCAATGTTTTCCGATACTTGGTGAAAATAAGCCCAATTAGCTTCGTAAAGACTAGTCGTGTAATAATATATAAAGTGTTAGTGTTTGGTCTTGGCGTTTTGAAAACCTTGAGATGTCATCTCATTGATGGGTTAATAAACTTTTGATGGTACGTGCCTCAACGGCTAGGAAGGACGGTTCTCCATTGTTCGTTTGGTGTAAGTATATTGTTTAGTGCGCAAAATATTCTCTATTAGAAAAGCTGTCAAAAATATATATAGTTCGTCTAGTTTCAAACGTGTATATCTTAGTCGTTATAAGCCCGTTTTCTATGTTCTTTATATTCCCGGAATCGTGGGACAACATACTAACATATTTTTAATAAGTCGGGATGGCTAGATTTAGTTTTACGCCTCGAAACAGTTGTGACAACTGTTCATCAGCAAAGGATTTTCAGAAAAATAGTTTTCGTCGTTAAACTCGTTTTTGGCGTATCTCCTTCGTTATTAACTCGTTTTCATCCCCGTTTTCGGCCATAGTTCCGTCTCGGAATGTATTTTCTAAATATTTGGTCAAAAGTTACCCACCACCTACTGATTTTCCCACGATTTCAAAATAAGGACAGTAGGTACAAATATAGTTTCAAAAGTCATTTCTAGTGTTCCAATCTAGTTTCTAATCCAACCAAACCACTTTCAATCACCACAAATCTAGTCTAATCTTACCATACACCTGCTTAGGGTGTCATGGGTTCCTAAACATCATCAATCTAGTGGATCTAACAAGGATCTAACTATAATCCATTTCTAGAGTTCAAAAGTTAGATATATATATATATAAATGAGTGGTATATACTAACATATGCATGCAAACCTTGAATAAACAACATGAAACTAGAAAAATGAAAGTATGAAAAGATTAGAAAGATGTTCTTGAGCTTACATGATGATGTGAGGAGGTTTGGATGAAACCATGTAAGAAACCTTGAGTTTTATCACAAAACTCAAACAAGGACAACAAAAGGAACTAGATTAACACTTGATCTTGGAAAATCCATGGTTTTTGCTTGTTGGTTGTTCTTGGCCGATCATCACCAAGAGAAGAGAGAAAAAGATGAGTTTGCTAGTTGTGTTATTTGATGAAATGAGAAAATGGGATGAAAAATGGTTTAATATATAGTTATAGACAATTGTTAGGTTAGCATTAAAGTGGGTTGGTGTGTTTAAGCACATGAGGAGGCTAGGAGGGGAAAAGTTGGGGGCTAATTAAGGATCTTGTCCCCAAAAGTGTATGTATTAGTTAGTTTTATGTATTAGGTGTTACCGAGTACCGAGTTAACTAAAAATAAATGTTAACAGAGTTAACCGGGATAAAATAAAGTTGTAGAAATTATGAAAATATGTTGGGTATAAATATTGGGTGTTTGGGTGATCATTGTTTAGTTTTTACGAAAACCGTCGTAAATAAATTAGGCGTACGATATAAGTTTAAATAAATTTCCAGAATACCGGGCAAATTAATAATATAATTTTTTATATTATTATTATGAGTATAAAAATGTGTTAGGACCATAGTTGGGATTGACGGATCAATTATTTAAAATAATAGTTCATAAGATAATGTTTATTAAGTTGATAATCGTACGTTTACAAAAATGACGCAACCCACGTATAAATGACAAATTTTCTCCGGAGGTGAATAGTGTTTTATGAATAGTAAAATTTTAAAACGCTTCTCAGAATATCAAACTGACCTCAAAAATGATGAATAGTAAAATGATGAATAGTGATCGATGAATAGTAACCGATGAATAGTAAATGTTGAAAGTTCGGGAAAAGACCAGAATTTACGAGTTGTGGCACTCCTCCCGCATGTGCAAATTTATTAAATACTTATGAGCACATGTGAAGGGGGAGCCCTTCAAAAGATAACACAAAACTCTCAAAGTGTTAAACAAAATGTTTGATAATCACAAACACTTTGAGAGATTTTCAATCAAAGGTTTCATGGCAATTGTAGGATAATCATGGAGTTATAAGGTAACTAAGATAGGAAAAACCGTCCTATGATCCGCCAGAGCCGGAGGGATCTACCCAAGGACATCACCAATAGTTAGAATTAGAAGTCCTTAGGTATGATACAAAAAAAAGGAGAAAAAGAATGAAAGGGGAAAGAAGTAGTTGAAGAATTAAAAAGAAAACTAAAGAAAAGGGTGAAAAAAAATAGCCCTCCATATGTTCAACATTAGGGCAGACACCGGGTTCAATTCGTATGCTACTGGTTGTTGCAAAGACAACACCGGTATTAAAGATAAAGTCGTCATGGAATGATTGGTGCTAAACTGTCAACTTATATTAACCAAAGAATGGTCAACAAAGTCAAAGAGCCTAGACCAATGCTTCCGGGTAATAAAGGGTATCCCCAGGTCGTTATGTCCCAACGAGGTGTGATGGTTATTAAACGGGTTTGTGATCGGGTGAATTTAGACAGGAAAAGGGTTTGTGAGTGATTACACTGAGGAATCTACAAAGAAATAGCTTAAATAAGCTATATGAATAAGACTGTGAAATCAGAAAAACCAGAAACGATTTAAACCTAAAACATATACGTTTATATTTAAATAAAACGTAAACGTACAAAATAAAAAGTAAAAACTGAAATCTGAAAACCCCCAGGGGGTGAAAATGACTTTTTTACAAACTTAAGGGTGAAATAAAAATTTTAGAAAAAGAAAATTAATTTTCACTCTATTTAATTAATTATTATTAATTAATTACTAATTATTACTAATTATTAATATTTAAGAGACTTAAATACAATATAATATTAATTTATCACTAGAAAAATGAAAATAAAATTTCTAAAATTATAAAATAACTAAAAACAAGTTTTAAAATTAAAAATAAGTATTTTTGTCTTTTTGTGGATTTTATATAAATTAATTACTAATTATATATTAAATACCTAATTAAACTATTTTAAATTAAGAAAAATAGAAAATGAACAGTAAAAATTATAAGAAAATTTCTAAAATTATTTTACATCATATAAAAGCTAGGAAAAATATAAAAACTAGGTTTTGCTTTATAAAATCTAATTATGCTATTTAATATTTAATATTAATTAATTATTAATAAAACTAAGATTAATTCTAATAAATACTAAATGATAAAATAAAAATCTGAGAAAATTATTAAAATTACTTTAACTTAAAAGGAAATTAATAAAAATATAAAAACACCAAGTACTTAATAAAAATCTAAAAATGAAAATTAAAATTTAAATAAAATTAAATAGAAACTATCACTTAAAATTAATTTGACTTTTCTGGATTTTCTTTTTGGAAACTTGTTTGATACCTAAAAATGGAAAACTTTTGTAAAAACAAAAGTTGTGGAGCTTAAAAATAAGCTGTTTAAGGGCTTATGAGCTTGACAGTTGACTTTGGTCAACTGTCAAAGCCAAAAGCTTTGAAACAAGCTTCAAGCTGAAACCAAAGATGGATTAGGGTGAAAACAAGCTTATAGGACTTAAATGAAGTTGAAACAACAATTAAAGCTTATTAAATAAGCTGGAAAAGCCAAATAAGCAATTTCCAAACTCCTTGGCAACTCAGGAATGGGACAGAATTGAGGTCCAAATCCAAGTGGGTCCCAGGGGTCCTTAGGTCAAAACAATGGTCAACTTATGATCCCTGGTAGGAGGGGGGTTGAGGGGAACCAAGTAATGGCCATGGAACCCACTGAGGTGGTCAGAAAACCACCACCAAGTGGTGGTGATGGAGGTGTTGCTGCTGATGCTGGGCAAGGCTCAGCCCTGCAGCCCACATTGGGTGGCTGTGGGGCCCAGAGAAAAAATCCCAAAAATAAGGTAGAGTGTGGAACTTGAAGATGAGATGGGGGGGCTGCAATACCTCAAAAGCTCACAGCTTAATTCCTACTACATAATTCTAAACAATTCACCCAAGTTTTGGAAAAAATTGAGATAGGTGCATTTTGACTTTTGAGTAAACTTGATTATTTGACTTTTATGAAGTTATGATTGATCCTACTGATTGATGTTGATGTAATAAGGTATAATGAAACTAAATTAGACAACTACAACAAAATATGAGCTTGTATGAATGATTTGGAGGTGTTAAGCACCAACAGTTAACTGTTATGGTGTGATAACTTGGATTTTGACTATTTCACTAGTGAGACACCAATATTACATTACTTACTACTCTAATATTACCCTAAGAGTGTGACCAAACTAAATGTGACCCCTGATAATCGTCATGACTCAGTATAGCAGGCTGCACCAAACACTCCCTTATGTTATCTGTTTGATGGTTTTCAAAACATATGGGAGCTATAACTTATGAAACTGATTTCCACCAATCTATTATGATGTAATAATCTAAAGCAAGCTTAGAAACAATAAGCTAAACACCAAAGGCCTATGATCCCAAGTAATTCTAAAATGGCAGTTTAACTAAGTAGAAGCAATGAATTACCAATTATGCTCAGATCATGCAAAAACCAATAAAAGTACTAGAACAACTCTAATAAGTATTAATAAACACAAATAAGCTACAAGCTACAATACATAAGCTAGAATAAAGGAAAATGCATAAAACTGAAATAGAGACTTACTTGAAGGACAAAATGAAAATGGAAATGGCTATGAGCTGATGAGATAAGCTCACCAAAGCTATGAGACAGCTTAATGAGCTTATTCAGAGGGAGTTTGAGCTTTTACAAGCTTATGTTTCCCCACTTATTTGTATTTCCTATTTATTTTTGATTTTTGGTATTTCTTTGTACTTATTATGAACGCCAATATACTAACTGATCTAAGATCTTCAAAAGCTTATAGGTAAGCTTCTGTGAGCTTACTAACACCTAAGCAACAACTATCTTTAGTAATCAAGACACAAGGAGATTTCTTAATAAAATTTATTCATATAACTAAAATTGCAATAACACTTGATTTTAAAACTTAACAACTGATTAAATTACATTACCAAGGTTTCATAAAACTTTCTTAAAATAAAAATTACAACTAGTAATAGAAATTACAACAAGGACGATTTTTACTAAACTAATAACTAAACTACTTCTACTCTCATTAACTTCTGCTTCCATCTTTTTTCTTGATTTATATAATCCCTGGAAAGTTGCTTTGACTATCCCTCACCTGTTGTGAGCCGTTGGATAGTTTTGTTTTAATCCAAGCCTTTGAATCTCTTTTGGTGGGAAAAAAGGGTAAAAGGCAGGTAGTGGGTTTGGTGAGTGTAGGTGGGTGTAATAAATGAGGAAGGGGAAATTGGAGTGGTGTAGGTGAGGATTTGATGGAGATAGCATGGAGGGGGGGGGGAAGTTTCCCTGGTTTTGAGGGGGTGTGTTGGGAGGTTAGGGATGGTCAAACTTTGGGTTTGACCGAGTTTTAAATAAAAACAAGTGTTAAGGTTTTGGGGTTTGACTGCCTTTGACCGGGGGTGGGCTTTGGATGGGCTTAGGGTAGGATTGGGCTGGGGTGATGGTTGTGTTTTGTTTTTGGATTTGGTTTATGGGTTAATAAATAAAATAGGGTCCGTTTGGTTTATTAACAAAACACCATAAGGACCAATTTTGTAATTTTGGCAAACTTGAGGGACTGATCATGTAATTTTCTGAAAATAGCCACAAAGGTTAAATATGACATAAATGAATAGTACAAGGTCCTTTAATTTTTTTATTTTTCATTTGGAAATTCACAGGGACCAAAATTGTCATTTTTGAAAAGTCCAGGGACCAAACATGTAATTTCCACAAACATTTTACCCAAGGACCATATTTGCCAAAATAAGTAACCATAAGACCAAAATTGATTTTTCTTTCAAAAATACCCCACCAGGGATCAATTCTGCCAAAATCTGAAATTTCAGGGACCAAACTGTAAATTCTCAAAACTTTTCCAATTTTTCACCAAAGGACAAAATATGACAACTTATGATTGTAAAAAGACCTTTGGTGATAATTTTCCATATTTTGAATGACCAGGGACTAATTTTGTAATTTTATGAAAGTTGGGGGACTGAAACTGCCAATTTTGCAAACTTTGTACGTTTTTTATTTGTTTTTACTCATTTTGCATTTAAAACATATAAAACACAATTTTGAAATATTTTTAGTATTTTGATGCATTTCTGAGTGTTTTTGTATGTTTTGCAGTTCATATTTGACCAAAAATGATGAGTGTTTGAGCACTCATCAATCTCCCACACTAAACTATTGCTAGTCCCTAGCAATAAAATGTTTTGAAAACTTGATGGATTTTAAACTCTTTACCAAAAGCCATCACTTCTGGAGTAGCCAGGTGTAAGAACTGTGGCACACCTGATAACCATGTGATTTTGAGCAAACCACCAGCTGTCAACGGATTTGATTAGTCTTTACCAAAAGCCGTTTGCTTCTGGACTAGCCAACTCTTGATGGACCTAGTCAACATCTTGGTGAGCTGATTACCAATTATGGATTTCCCACTGCCTTTACCACAAGCCATAATCTTGCGGGCTAGCCAACTCATTCGCTTTATGGGATATGGCGAGTTGAGGTACCATACAATTTTGGGCAAATTGCAAGCCATCAACGGATTTGAGATGTCTTTACCAAGAGCCGTTTGCTCCTGGACTAGCCAATCCCTTTTGTCGGTTAGACAAGACGGACTGATAACCACAAAAATTTTGAAACTTTAGTGAAAATTTTTTGAAATTTTGGCTAAAAACAGGGGTATAAGATAGTAAATTGTGATAAAATTCGCTAGAATAGCGAAATACCCCCCCACACTTAGCATGAATATAATCCGCAATATTCAAAGTCCCGGCTATTATGCCGACTCTTTGAACGTAAAAGGGCAATATTACAAGCTAAGCGTGGAAAACACCATTTTGTTTTTCACTTCATTTGTAACCATAGCATGGGGGACTCCCCCACACTTAGGGTGAAAACCCTATAAGCATGCTACTGTTTTTGTTTACCGAGTCGCTAGCTTGACTCGACCCCGAATTCATTTGTCCTTGGGGAAGCATGATGTGGAAGAAACAATCTCAATCGGACTTTCATTCAAGATGTTTGGACAAACATTTGAAGCACGTGAAAGTTCCACACCGATGAGATAAGTACCCGGCTCAAGATAATGGTAAATGAAAATGCCGGGATCAAAGATGGTGTCTTCATTCCCGAAGGAGTGAAGAACAGGAGAAGTCACCTTATAGGTGAAGAAGGGTAGAAAGATCTTGATGACAATCAAGATAAAGTCATCATCATCAAAAAGAGAATCCATAATTGGTGTATCATGAATCTCATCATTTAAGCTCGTATGATCTAGACATATTGGTGGGAGGGCTGGGATTTTGATATCAATCAAATTCTCAAGGTTGAGAATATTTCCCTCCGGAAAACAAAGATCAACTTTGTCTAGATCAAAGTGAAAGTTATCATACTCCGGTGGAGATATGATATGAGTGAGTTCACCGGAGAACTCCTCAAAGGTGAATGAATCATACTCGGGGAGAGAATTATGAGAATGAGAAGTGGTATTGCCACTAATCTTCTCTCCCATATGATCAAAGGTAAAGGCTTCAAACTCCGGAATAGGATCGTCGGAGAAAATGTCACTATCCTTAATTAGGATAGGAGATGAAATAGGTTTCATATTGAAAGCCTCGATTTTAGAAATGAGAAGATCGACATTCAATAATGTTGCACGAAGTGCTTCATTCTTGATTTCAGTGTCAATCTCATCATTCTCTTCTTCTAAGCTAACTAGCTTAGAAGGTAATTCTTCCATAAAAACGATGTCTCCACAAGATAACGAATCGTCATCAGTAGAATCGGAGAACATCTGAATATCATCATTCGGGAAGACAAGAGGAGGAGGAATATCACATAAATGATCAAGAATTCCCCGTGACTCTCTTGGGATTGAGACAAGGTTCTCAACACTAGACTTTATGAATTCGTCCGATTCCTTATCAGGAACAGTGTCAAGATGCTCGTCCCCCATGATCAAAGAGTGAGTGGGAACCTCGGGTGTGATAAGAGTGGGTTGAGATGGAATCTCAACTGATGGAGTCTCATCTGATGAATCTTTGTAAAATTGAAGAATATCAAGGATATCCTCATCATCACTATCATCAGGAATGAAACGGAATCGAGAGCTAGATCTGGCTGCTTTTTCTTTTGCAATTGATTCCCTAATAGATCTTTCATAAGCATCTTGGGAATTTATTTTAGCAGCCTGTTCTTCAGCTAACAATTCTTCCATCAATTTTTGGTTTGGATTATCTGGGGTGTGTGTTATTCCTCTCAAATCTTTCACTAAATCCAAAAGATCAAGGAGAAGACTTTGAGGAATTGGTGGAGATGGAGGTTCGTCATAATACGATGTGTCAAAATTGTTACAAGGAAATGGATTCCTTGTTTGACAATCGGAGCTGAAGTGTGGACTTCCACAGTAATCAAAACAGTAAAACTGATGTGGCTGTGAGTCATATGTGCTAAAGTCATAATTGTTATCAGGAAATTGCTCATGGACAGGCGTGTTTCCCGATTGACAATCAGAACTGTAGTGTGAACCACCACAGTACTCACAACAGTAAAAATGCTGAGACTGATGGTGTGGTAGCTGGTGGAATGAATCAGTCGTGTCATGGTAGGAATAGGGATCTTGGTTATAGACAGACCCGTTTCCTGACTCTACCATGCCACAACCGGGGCAATTGCCACCATTATAAGAACTACCACACCACTGGCAAATCAGAAAGTGTGGATGAGACATAGAAAGAATCAAATGTGTATAGAGGGTGAGGAATGGAGAATCAAAGATGTGAGAGGGTAAGGGTGAATGTTTTTGGGTTTTTGGAAAGACATTTTGTACAAATAGGAAGGAAAATGTTTTTGTGTTTTTGTATTCGTTGAAAACTGAGTTTAAAATATTTTCGGGAACGGTTTTGTTTTGATAATAAGAAAATATGAACAAAGGATGGATAAATGTACAATGGAACGAATTCCAAAATCCCTAATCAGAAAAACCGTTTAGAATAGCGCGCACACCTCCCCGGCAGCGGCGCCAAAATTTGATTGGTGCTAAACCGTCAACTTATATTAACCAAAGAATGGTCAACAAAGTCAAAGAGCCTAGACCATTGCTTCCGGGTAATAAAGGGTATCACCAGGTCGTTATGTCCTAACGAGGTGTGATGGTTATTAAACAGGTTTGTGATCGGGGAATTTAGACAGGAAAAGGGTTTGTGAGTGTTTACACAGAGGAATCTACAAAGAAATAGCTTAAATAAGCTATATGAATAAGACTGTGAAATCAGAAAAACCAGAAACGATTTAAACCTAAAACATATACGTTTACATTTAAATAAAACGTAAACGTACAAAATAAAAAGTAAAAACTGAAATCTGAAAACCCCCAGGGGGTGAAAATGACTTTTTTACAAACTTAAGGGTGAAATAAAATTTTTAGAAAAAGAAAATTAATTTTCACTCTATTTAATTAATTATTATTAATTAATTACTAATTATTACTAATTATTAATATTTAAGAGACTTAAATACAATATAATATTAATTTATCACTAGAAAAATGAAAATAAAATTTCTAAAATTATAAAATAACTAAAAACAAGTTTTAAAATTAAAAATAAGTATTTTTGTCTTTTTGTGGATTTTATATAAATTAATTACTAATTATATATTAAATACCTAATTAAACTATTTTAAATTAAGAAAAATAGAAAATGAGCAGTAAAAATTATAAGAAAATTTCTAAAATTATTTTACATCATATAAAAGCTAGGAAAAATTTTAAAACTAGGTTTTGCTTTATAAAATCTAATTATGCTATTTAATACATAATATTAATTAATTATTAATAAAACTAAGATTAATTCTAATAAATACTAAATGATAAAATAAAAATCTGAGAAAATTATTAAAATTACTTTAACTTAAAAGGAAATTAATAAAAATATAAAAACACCAAGTACTTAATAAAAATCTAAAAATGAAAATTAAAATTTAAATAAAATTAAATAGAAACTATCACTTAAAATTAATTTGACTTTTCTGGATTTTCTTTTTGGAAACTTGTTTGATACCTAAAAATGGAAAACTTTTGTAAAAACAAAAGTTGTGGAGCTTAAAAATAAGTTGTTTAAGGGCTTATGAGCTTGACAGTTGACTTTGGTCAACTGTCAAAGCCAAAAGCTTTGAAACAAGCTTCAAGCTGAAACCAAAGATGGATTAGGGTGAAAACAAGCTTATAGGACTTAAATGAAGTTGAAACAACAATTAAAGCTTATTAAATAAGCTGGAAAAGCCAAATAAGCAATTTCCAAACTCCTTGGCAACTCAGGAATGGGACAGAATTGAGGTCCAAATCCAAGTGGGTCCCAGGGGTCCTTAGGTCAAAACAATGGTCAACTTATGATCCCTGGTAGGAGGGGGTTGAGAGGAACCAAGTAATGGCCATGGAACCCACTGAGGTGGTCAGAAAACCACCACCAAGTGGTGGTGATGGTGGTGTTACTGCTGATGCACGGCAAGGCTCAGCCCTGCAGCCCACTTTGGGTGGCTGTGGGGCCCAGAGAAAAAATCCCAAAAATAAGGTAGAGTGTGGAACTTGAAGATGAGGTGGGGGGCTGCAATACCTCAAAAGCTCACAGCTTAATTCCTACTACATAATTCTAAACAATTCACCCAAGTTTTGGAAAAAACTGAGATAGGTGCATTTTGACTTTTGAGTAAACTTGATTATTTGGCTTTTATGAAGTTATGATTGATCCTACTGATTGATGTTGATGTAATAAGGTATAATGAAACTAAATTAGACAACTACAACAAAATATGAGCTTGTATGAATGATTTGGAGGTGTTAAGCACCAACAGTTAACTGTTATGGTGTGATAACTTGGATTTTGACTATTTCACTAGTGAGACACCAATATTACATTACTTACTACTCTAATATTACCCTAAGAGTGTGAACAAACTAAATGTGACCCCTGATAATCATCATGACTCAGTATAGCAGGCTGCACCAAACACTCCCTTATGTTATCTGTTTGATGGTTTTCAAAACATATGGGAGCTATAACTTATGAAACTGATTTCCACCAATCTATTATGATGTAATAATCTAAATCAAGCTTAGAAACAATAAGCTAAACACCAAAGGCCTATGATCCCAAGTAATTCTAAAATGGCAGTTTAACTAAGTAGAAGCAGTGAATTACCAATTATGCTCAGATCATGCAAAAACCAATAAAAGTACTAGAACAACTCTAATAAGTATTACTAAACACAAATAAGCTACAAGCTACAATACATAAGCTAGAATAAAGGAAAATGCATAAAATTGAAATAGAGACTTACTTGAAGGACAAAATGAAAATGGAAATGGCTATGAGCTGATGAGATAAGCTCACCAAAGCTATGAGACAGCTTAATGAGCTTATACAGAGGGATTTTGAGCTTTTACAAGCTTATGTTTCCCCACTTATTTGTATTTCCTATTTATTTTTGATTTTTGGTATTTCTTTGTACTTATTATGAACTCCAATATACTAACTGATCTAAGATCTTCAAAAGCTTATAGGAAAGCTTCTGTGAGCTTACTAACACCTAAGCAACAACTATCTTTAGTAATCAAGACACAAGGAGATTTCTTAATAAAATTTATTCATATAACTAAAATTGCAATAACACTTGATTTTAAAACTTAACAACTGATTAAATTACATTACCAAGGTTTCATAAAACTTTCTTAAAATAAAAATTACAACTAGTAATAGAAATTACAACAAGGACGATTTTTACTAAACTAATAACTAAACTACTTCTACTCTTATTAACTTCTGCTTCCATCTTTTTTCTTGATTTATATAATCCCTGGAAAGTTGCTTTGACTATCCCACACCTGTTGTGAGCCGTTGGATAGCTTTGTTTTAATCCAAGCCTTTGAATCTCTTTTGGCGGGAAAAAAGGGTAAAAGGCAGGTAGTGGGTTTGGTGAGTGTAGGTGGGTGTAATAAATGAGGAGGGGGAAATTGGAGTGGTGTAGGTGAGGATTTGATGGAGATAGCATGGAGGGGGGGGGGGAAGTTTCCCTGGTTTTGAGGGGGTGTGTTGGGAGGTTAGGGATGGTCAAACTTTGGGTTTGACCGAGTTTTAAATAAAAACGGGTGTTAAGGTTTTGGGGTTTGACTACCTTTGACCGAGGGTGGGCTTTGGATGGGCTTAGGGTAGGATTGGGCTGGGGTGATGGTTGTGTTTTGTTTTGGATTTGGTTTATGGGTTAATAAATAAAATATGGTCCGTTTGGTTTATTAACAAAACACCATAAGGACCAATTTTGTAATTTTGGCAAACTTGAGGGACTGATCATGTAATTTTCTGAAAATAGCCACAAGGGTTAAATATGACATAAATGAATAGTACAAGGTCCTTTAATTTTTTTATTTTTCATTTTGAAATTCACAGCGACCAAAATTGTCATTTTTGAAAAGTCCAGGGACCAAACATGTAATTTCCACAAACATTTTACCCAAGGACCATATTTGCCAAAATAAGTAACCACAAGGCCAAAATTGATTTTTCTTTCAAAAATACCCCACCAGGGATCAATTCTGCCAAAATCTGAAATTCCAGGGACCAAACTATAAATTCTCAAAACTTTTCCAATTTTTCACCAAAGGACAAAATATGACAACTTATGATTGTAAAAAGACATTTGGTGATAATTTTCCATATTTTGAATGACCAGGGACTAATTTTGTAATTTTATGAAAGTTGGGGGACTGAAACTGCCAATTTTGCAAACTTTGTACGTTTTTTATTTGTTTTTACTCATTTTGCATTTAAAACATATAAAACACAATTTTGAAATATTTTTAGTATTTTGATGCATTTCTGAGTGTTTTTGTATGTTTTGCAGTTCAGATTTGACCAAAAATGATGAGTGTTTGAGCCCTCATCATGGACCCAGTAACGCAATGCACTAAACCTTGTTAACCACTCAAGTTCTCTTAAAAGAGCTTATTTCATTCTCACGAGAACCGGTGTAAACTATCGACTTGTCTTTTAGAGATGGTTGATATTGAAGCAGGAGACCCCTCCCTAGTCTCCGCATAGGAAACCTAAGAGTGCACTTATCGAGTCTAGAGCCATGAGATACATCAAAGATCTCTTAGGAACACTTAGTATTTCTACAACTGGTGTTCTACATCAATGGACACCGGTTGTAAATTATCGAGTCCTTCGCAGATCTTAGCAATCTGCCGAGAACGTTTATGAGAGAATTTACAAATGTATTTCTCAATGATTGAACGGAAATTCCTGCCAGGATCAACATCAAATAGCCCTGACAGCAGGTCACTTCGGTAACCCCACACGGGTTACGCTTTGTGTTCGCGGTGGTTCTATAGCGGTCTACAGTCGTGGAGTGATCCCCAGCGACTCACCCAGTCATTGAGCTACTTAGTAGGTCTCGTAAGCTCCTTCGGGGGTATCTGACATGGGAACGGCCCTGGTAAGGGTTAGAAGGAGTCTTCACAATATGCTGTTGACGATTTCTAATTCCTTATCTGTAAGTACCGGTTGTTTATTGCTAATTGTTTACCTGCAGCTACACATCACCTCCATGGCGA
The DNA here is from genome assembly GCA_030686995.1 of Artemisia argyi. Taxonomy (NCBI): domain Eukaryota; kingdom Viridiplantae; phylum Streptophyta; class Magnoliopsida; order Asterales; family Asteraceae; genus Artemisia; species Artemisia argyi. The sequence goes on along the minus strand of CM060701.1, from coordinate 171,320,569 downwards.
TAGATTCCGCATGCTCATACATACATCTTGAAGTCAAAGAAAGCTCCCTCAAAGATCTAAGCAACACAAAGTTCAAAGAAAGATTCTAGGCCAAAAGGAAGAATCTACAAAGTAAAGAGACTAAAGATCAAAGTGAAAGAAAGGGAACTACGTGCATGTGAATGTCAAAGTCTAAAGATGTATGAGCATGTTGGAATGACGGACAACCACCACAAACGCAGAAGTGACGAATGGCAGATTACACCATCATTTAATCACAACAACAAGAACGAAGAACGAAGATCACAAAGCATGATTGGTACAAAGAATCTAGCAAAGCTATTACACAAAGACTCAAAGTTCAAAACAACAAGCATTAAAGAAGACAAAAGATCTGTCATTTCTATTGGTGGACCCATAACCCACAGGTCGCAAAAGAGATCTCAAATGATCACCCCTTTAGGGGGAGATTGTTGGAAATGCAAAAGTGATGATCATAAATGCAATCAAAGAGAGATCTCAATGATCATCCCTTAGGGGGAGATTGTTGGGAACGCTTGAAGTGACGATCATTATCGAGTCAATGAGTCTTGTAATAGGGTACAATATTATGTTTGTACGTTAAAGATTTAATATGTTTTATGCTAGTTTATTAATGTTTACATGTTTTGTTAAAGTCTAAGGGCTAGTTACGTAATATGTTCAAAGTCATGTGAAGCCCTAAGACTACTAGTATAAATACTATGTAACCTCTCCTTTGAGAGTTGTTGGTTGGTTGGCTCATTAGGAATAAGAAATTCTCTTATTTCCTCTCTTGTTTCTCTCTCTCTCTCTCTAAAACTTATCATCTTTCTCTCTCTAGATCTCATATGTGTGGAATGATATAAAACTTAGGACCCAACAATAACATTCAGCAATTACTTTTGAGTTTTAACGAACACATACAAGAACTCACTTTGGTCCTTTGTTTCTCTAACATCTACACAATTCTGCAATTAATTCAGATACTAGCTAGTTAACTCCATTTTTGTTTAAAGCAAAGACATCATCTTTAGGGATAGTGCCAATGACTTGAAGCAATGGGTTACGATGGTCTCTTGCTATTTTGGCATGTGGGTTGTTTATGTTTTGATCAGTTAAACTTCAAATAGCATTGAATCCTAGCTGGCTGTATACACCAGATATCTGGCGTGTGCAACATAATAGCATTTCTATACACCATGCAAAACTTGTGATATATTGTATGCTAGACAGGCACTTCGTCTAGATATAAATAAGAAGGGAAATTCATAAAGCTAGCCACTTTTAACTTTAAGTACCATTTTTGTTCCTACTACTAAGCATGGAATGAAGTATCATAAGGTGGTTACTGGTTAGGTATTGTGTCTAATTTGCATCCACTATTGAATTGTAGTCATTGATGATATCGTGTATATATGGTAAGTAATCTATAATTTTATAGCGGCTATATGTGGGAAACCTTATCTTATGGCTGATAGTTACAAGTTAGATTGGATTCAAAATTGAGTTTAATGGCTTACTAGTAACCACCTATAGCAGCTATAAAATCATAGATTACTTACCATATATACTAGATATCACCAATGACTACAATTCAATAGTAGATGCAAATTAGATACAATACCTAACCAGTAACCACCTTATGACACTTCATTCCATGCTTAGTAGTAAGAACAAAAATAGTACTTAAAGTCAAAATTGGCTAGCTTTATGAATTTCCCTTCTTATTTATATCTAGACGAAGTGCCTGTCTAGCATACAATATATCACAAGTCTAGCATACAATACATCACAAGTTTTTCATGGTGTAAATTAAGAAATGCTATTATGTTGCACACACTAGGGATCTGGTGTAGCTAGGATTCAGGTCATTGCTATTTGAAGTTTAACTGATCAAAACATAAACAACCCACATGCCAAAATAGCAAGAGACCATCGTAACCCATTGCTTCAAGTCATTAGTACTATCCCTAAAGATGATGTCTTTGCTTTAAACAAAAATGGAGTTAACTAGCCAGTATCTGAATTAATTGCAGAACTGTGTAGATGTTAGAGAAACAAAGGACCAAAGTAATTGGGTTCTTGTATCTGTTTGTTAAAACTCAAAAGTAATTGCAAAATGTTATGACTTTTCGTCTCAAGTTGAATCCCGTTTATACAATGTAATCGAGTCCTTGATATTGAAGATTTAAATTTGGAATTTGTTTAGTTTCATAAAATTTGTAAAAATCTGGATATAAAATCTGGAATTTGTAAACTTTTCTAGTATACTCCCTTTTTTTAGTTGGCTTTGGTTGGTTTGTTCACACTTTCAAGGGTAGAGTTTTTATAATTGTCCATGTTATAAAGAGTTAGCTCCTTCTTGTTTGTTCACAGTTTCAAATGTGGACTTTTCAAGTGTCATATCGTGTATAATGGCTTACAAGTGTCATAAGGTGGTTACTGGTTAGGTATTGTGTCTAATTTGCATCCACAATTGAATTAGAAGTTAGCGGGTCAAAATTGAGTTTAATGGCTTACTTACAGGTTATATAAGGTCTAAACTCTTATGGTTTATCTAAGGTTTGATACTTTAATGTACTATGTCGACCTTGTAATTTTGATCATCATAAACTCAATTTTGACATAGTACATCAAAGTATTAGACCTTATATAACCTGTAAGTAAGCCATTAAACTCAATTTTGACCCGCCACCTTTAAATAACCCGCTAAACCCAGTGTGTCCTGTAACTATCCGCAATAAGAGAAGGCTTTCCACATTAGTAGCAGACTTAAAATAACCTCATGTGGCCTGCCCCCTCTCCACCACTGACCAAGTAGCGGCACCCTTCAATAATTTACCAAAGAACCTAGGTTGATATATGTTTAGAAAATGGTGTAAAGGAGTAAACTGAGCAAATTCTACTTCTAATATAAACAAAGAATTACAGTTGGAAACCTGCACAATCGCAAATCTTATCTTAAGAGACTCCTACAGAACTAAAGATATGAACAAAGAAATAGTCCAAAGGAGTACATTAGTTCATCTACTGGTTAAAGGAATCTAACAAATGGAGTCTACTCAGTGTTCTCAGCTCACACTATAGCTAGCCACACTTCTAAGCCTCACCTTAAACTCTTGGTTATGGTTAACCACACCAACTCCCCTGCACCCAAGTTCTTTCAGGGGTGTGTGCATTTTGTGATTTTTTTTTGCCATTTGGTGGATGAACAAAAATTATGTACAATAGACAAAAACCTTTACAAAATATAAAGAAATGGATAATACCTGAATCTTTTAAGCGGAACTCGAAGGTACAACTTGTGACCTTGTTATATATCTAACCACATTGCCTTCCTTCTTCTTCCTTTACAAAAACATCAATCTATAATTTGATTTTAGCTTCAAACCAACACTATAACACATACAACTACATTCACAAACGATATATCCGATCAACCTGAAACTAACTTAAACAGAAACCAAAAATATCAGAAAATTAAAAAAGTAATAGAAATTGTACCAGATTCAAGTTGTGAATGAAGATAACGAGATTAAACGCTAATTAAGTATCGAAACTAGCTAGTTGCATCGAAACCCTAAGTATCGAAACCCAAACTTAACACCTAGTGAACGAGATTGGGGATTTTTGAACGAAACCCTAAGTTACTATGTGTTTTTGTGTGTGAATTTTGTTAATCGAATTGGGGATTATTGAACAAAATCGAATTGCTCAGATTTTATAAGTGTCTGCATACTTGGTTTGAAAGGTAAATTAAATTGGAGATTTTGGAGACAAAGAGAGGCGGGTGATATATTATTATTATTATTATTATTATTATTATTATTATTATTATTATTATTATTTAAAATTTTTGACACACAAATAGAGCAAATAAGTAAATTTGAGACACGTGTTTATTTAAGAAATTCACTTTTATATGTCAACTTGATTTCTAAAACATTCTAACAATTTTCCACACTTAAAATGTGAAATCACACCTATTTGCCTTTTAAATTTATTTTTAACGGTTAAATGCATTACAAAATTATGTATATATTTTACACACTTTTGTGTGTTAAGAAAGCATAATATTTATTCACACTTGTAAGCGTGAATGTTATTTAATCACATTTTTAAGTGTATAATTTTTTTCTCTACAATCAGAAGTGTGAATATTTGAGTTCTTTTCTCATTTGTAAGTGTCCATAATTTGTAGACATTTATAACTGTGAACAACATCAGGGTCGTCTTTGAGGGTGTGCAAGGTGAGCGACTGCTCAGGGCCCAAAATATTTAGAGGCCCTAAAATTTGTCCCGCTAATAATTATATGAATGTGTACACATATTTTTCATGAAGAAAAAAGTATTTAGACGAGAAAATATATTAAATGACTAATATGTTAGAGCATTTAGATAACTAAATACATTATATCTTATAAATGATGACATTTTATATATAACGTTCTTCTTAAAATCAAAAATTCATGGGACGGCCTGAACAACATGGCAAAATTGTTCACATTTTCATAAGTGTGAAGGGAAAAAAAAAAAAAAAAAAAAAAAAAAAAAAAAAGTGTGCTATTGCCACCTTTTTTGTAGTGATATTTTGTAAGTCTATTATACTTGTTCTCTGTTCCAACACAAACACCTGCGGTTCTTTGATCTAAACTCATGTACATTTTTGTATTAGAACTGTTTCACTTTTTTGGCTATTATTGATTTAGTTGATCATTTGACGTGAGTTTTTGCATGTCCCAAATAGCAGAAATGGATGAATGTGTTAATTTAAGTCCAATCCAAGATAAGTTGACTGTCATGTACATGTTAACGTATCCTCGTTAAAAGTCTAATTTAATCGGGTTAGAGAGTCAATTAAGGTAAAAAAAATACCATATACTAACTAAACTAATCTTATATTAGAAACTTTATATTGAGTTTGTAAAGTAGTAATAAGTGAATTAACATAGATATTTAAATAAATAATTTTATGCAATGAATGAGCATTGTTCTTTCATATAGGGAGAAAATCATATTCTTCAGAAGTTTTTAAATCTCTAGAGTAGAGTTGGATTTCTCCTGCTTTTCTCTTCGAGATTTTCAAATCTGGAGACCGGGAGGGCAATTGAAAAAAGGTTGGAGACATCGAAGAATAATTAAAAGACTTTGCGAGAAAAATACTGAAATCTACAATGAAATAAACGACGCTACTACACAAATATGGGATGGTCTGCCCTCAAGTGATCACCGTCTTTAATGAGACTCAGTCTCCTTTAAGGATGGCTAAGACTGATATGCATTCTAGAGTTTTACTTTTGAAGTCGCCATGTTTCAAAATTGTATTAATCTCTTTATATAAAATCCTATTGTTTTGTTTTCTTTTTACAAGAGTCTTGACTTGTGTAGAATATTTTGGAGCGCCATCTCAATCTTCATTAATGAAATCTTGCATGTGCCGTGCTATGACATTGTAATCGAGATCGATAGTCAGGAACTAGGGTATGTTGATAGCAAACGTTTAGAGCATTTTGAACCAACTAGCAATTAACAATTTGCTTTTTGCACAAAATGTTTGTTTGGAAAAATGTAAACTAGCATTCTTATTTTTCTAAATGCTCTAAATCAAAATGCTACTTCTAGTATTATTTACGAGCAACTAGTGCTTACACTTACTAATTATGACTATATAACTATGTTACCAAATAATTTATCAAACCAAACAGAAACCGTTTTATGCTACTATTTACTGATATTGCATCTTGCTATCGCTATTTTTGCCAAAAATACCCGTAGTCTTCTCATGCCTTAGAGTCAATCTACGTGAATGACATCAATATCATATTTGTGTTGCCATAACTTGTGTAGTCGTGTAGAATCTTTCGATGTTCAAAACTAGACATCTAATTGATTGGTTAATTAAACAAAGCAAATCCTATTTTCAGATCCCACAGGTGGCAATTCGGGTCGGGTTCGGGTTGGCGGGTCAGAAAACCTCAACCTGAACCTGACCCATTTAAATCATCGGGTCAGCTATGTCAACCCTAACCTGTTTACACGTAGCCCGAACCTGACTCATTTAACCCGTATATATACTTAGATTGACAGGTTAAATAGGTTACATGGGTTAAATATGTTAAACGGGTTTCAAGTTGACCCATTGAATCCGTTTTATATATAAAAGTTAGCACATTACACGAGTTAAATGGGTTAAACGTGTTACAGGGTCGACCCGTTTCACCCATTTAACCCGTATAATTAAATATAAATAATTTTTAATTAAGAAAAAAAACTTAAACGGGTTGGCGAGTCGACCCGTTTATTTTATTCCAACCCGAACCTAACCTATTTAATAAACGGGTTAAATATGTCGACCCAAACCTGACCCACAATCTATTTAGCTCAACCTGAACCTGTTAATTTTCGTGTCAGTTTCAGGTCGGGTTTCGTGTCGGGTCAGAAATTGCCACCCCTAGTCATATATCTATAGATTATAAAGATAGTTGGCCCGACTACGTTCTTTGGGCCGGTGAACTTGTAAGTCCGTGTTTTGCGGATATTGATATATTCTATTGATTTTTTAGTCCATAAGTTTTTTAATGAGAAAAAGTGTGTACTAATCTTTTACCTAATAAAATAAAACCCCTAGTGGGGATTTTTTCATTTCAAAATAATCAAATCATACCTTATTAGGTAATAATTAAATTATTATTTTTTTAATTTTAAAGATTTTTAATAAAAAGAGCCTTAAATATTTCCTAATTTAACCCAAAAAGAATGTAAATTCGTTTTAGATGAAAGGCAAGTGAAAAGTTAAGTGTGTCAAAAGTATGAAAAAAGAAAACTTTAAAATGGTGGGGTGAATCTACAATATCTTCGGGGGTTTAAACAAAAATTTTGAAAAACAAAACCAAACCAAACATAGCCAATCCTTTCCTGGATTTCTTTCATCACATCGGACAAAAAAAAAAAAAAAAAAAAAAAAAAAAAAAAAAAAAAAAAAAAAAACCCTAATTTCACCAAAACAAAATCGGACTCATCAAGTATCACGTTTTTGATTTAGTGACTGATCATAAGTTATTCATGCTTATTCGTGGTTTCACAAAGGAGGTACAATACATTATTTTTTTTCAATTGGTATTTGAGATTAGATTTTTTTATGTTTGCTTATATAAAGGTTGTCTATTAATCAATTCTTTTCACAAATTGATACCTTTTTTATGCAATTAATCATCAATCCCAGATGAATGATTAATCAATAAAGCAAAATAATGACACAATTAGTGAAGAGGTATATCAAAGTTTTTAAAAAGGTTAAATTATATATATATTTTTTTTGAATCGATCGCTCAAATAAGCAAATAAACGTGTTGTTTATTGCAAAGTTTACAGGTTTTTTATATTTGTTATTCATAGGTGTTTTTTACCAGTTTCGCTGAAACTAAATTATACCTAAATCGGAATATATAATACAGGTGATTACATTACCTAAATCGGAATATATTTGTTAAAAAGCTTTAGTTTTTGATTTAGTGGATTAATTGAGGTTCCAAGATTCTATGAGGTCTTCCACGGGTCAAAACAACAATGGTTGCGAACGTCCTTATGTTCTCAAAACCAGATCAATCTCATACAGGTGATTACATTAATTTTTTTTATTTTATAAATTAGCCAAGTTTTTTACCCTTTTAACTTTTAATTAATTGTGGTTTAGGTATTGAACAAGTTGAGTATGTATATTATGATTCTTTTTTTTTGTTAAATTCTTACTGTGTGTGTGATTTACTTTAGTGGGTTGAAGGGTTTGTGCCAAGGAGGTATTATACTCATAAAAATAATGCTTATTTTTATGATCATGATGCTAATATCGTAAAAATTGGATATAAGTGATAAAGCTGGTTTGTCGTTCTTGTGGAGATAGATCTAAGTTAATTGATTTCAATGTAAAGTAAGGAGTTTTAATAAATAGGATCATCAAGATGATTGTGAAAGCATTACAAATATTATAATGAACTCATAACTAATTTATATATTTATTTTAAGCATTAGTGTGACCATATGCAAGTTGTATCGTAGTCGCATTTTGAAACAACATACATGTAGTTTCAAGACTGTTTGGGATTACTTATAAGTAGGGATGAGCATTTCGATCCGAATTCTGGAACCGAACCGGAACCGTACCAAAACGGTACCGTTCCCGATATATGGTACGGAACGGTACCGGGACTAAGAAATAAGGTGAAAAAAAATCGGGACCACTAATTCGGTACGGGACAGGTACCAAATCGGGAAATTCCCGAATAAAAACGGGAAATTCCCAATTTCCCGGTACCGGTATCCGAATCCCGTTCGGTACGGTACCGGTACCACTATTTATGCTCGGGAAAAAATCGGTACCACTAATTCGGTACGAGATCGGTACGGGACCGGTACTATGCTCATCCCTACTTATAAACCTTTTTAACATAAGCATGGCTGCTTATCAGAACAACTTATATCAAAAAGGAATAAGGAGATAACCAATTCTAATAATTGACCCGTACCACCCCTTAAAAGCTACTATTAGAGTTTGCATACTATTAGACTAGCGATCAAGTTACATGGCCTAGACTATTCAACACCAACATGGAGAAACTATTTTAGGTGAGAAGCCGAAACAACAGTTATACATATACTAATTAGTGTCATCTTCACTTCTAAAGTCTAACCATCTCAAGAGGTTCAAATATTCTAATCTTACAATGAAAGAAGAATTAAATATGATAACAATTATATGTTTATATATTAGTACAAGTGGATGATGTTGTATTAGGAAGATTTACAAAGTTTCTGTTTAAGGATAACTAGGATTAGAGGTATATAAAATGATGTGTCAGATGGATGTTTAGGTCCCTATGCTTCTAAGTTCAAATCCCAGGCTAGAGCAAAATGAGTTTTCAAATGGCATTTTTCGTGTTAGAATAATTTACAGAATTGTGTTTTAGCATAAATAGAACTGAATGTAAATTGAATTACTAATCACATGTGGTTGATTCCTAATGCCTCTAAGTTTGACTCTCCACTAGAGGCACCAAATGGAACAGCCTTGCCCGGTCCTTGTGATGGCCTTGTTGTAAGTTTAAACATAATGTTGGTTGAAGTATAATACTTCAAAGACTTTCTGTGTATTTAGCTTTATGCTTAGTGTTATAAAATTCTCTATGCATGGAAGTGGATCTGCTACCCAAGGTGATATCATTTTTATCAAGGAATAAGAAAGTTCAACCTATCTTGGCATTCACTTCTACAAATGGAACAACCGGTATGAATGGAAACAGAGATTAGTGCATAGCTAATGTAATGTAGAAAAACTAATGGTTCATTATTTCTATTTTTATAGTGGTTTGAGACCTGAGGAAGCAAAAAATGATTATAAGGTATGTTTCTAGAATCTGGTGTTATGAATTTGTGATGCATACTTAAACTTTTAACCTATTCTGCAAGAACTTTTTGATTTACAGTTTCTCAGATTCAGTCAGAAGGCGATGCTCTGTCTTACAGTTGCATCCTAATATGGCCACATAACTTATAGTTGCTTCAGACGATGACAGCTCACTTTCTTTGAGGGTAATGATTTATTTGCTAATTACATGTTTTTTCGTAAATATGTTACTTATTTAATTTACGTATCTATTGATCATGCATATATCGGATATGTGGAACACATGTCTCCACTGAAGGAGTTGGTAGGTCAAACTAAAGGTATGATGGTAATTATTTATTGTTTGATCGTCTTCTATTAATGATGTCACTCTTCAATTAATTTTTACATGTGTAACACATTAATTCTAACAACCCAATTAACCAGTTGTTGCAATGTCCTGGTGTCCTAATGATAGCTCCTATTTGATTACCTGTGCCAAAGACAACCGCACTATATGCTGGGACACCAATTCAGCTGAGGTCTGTCATAGCTGTTTTAGGCTGATGGTTTACTTTCGAACTTACTATATTTATTTTGATTACTAAGGATGTGAGTTACCCGATGAAAAACTTATGGAACTTCCAGCTCCTATATAGCGGATTCTACAATTTCTTTTGTTGATACTATTATTGGTTGAACACACAAGAATTACAAACTTTGGTGGTCTTTTTTTCCCCCTTTTTATCAGTATCATGAAAGTTTTGCATAGAGATACCAACTAAAAAAGTATTTAAATTCTAATCTAAATGTATTGAGTTCTCAAAACTAATGCAGCCCATTAGTTTCTTTTTGAGAATTATTTTCTTTCATGTTTTATGTATAAGGCCCGGTAACATACCTGACGATAATTAGATATATGGAAAATCTACACTATTGCTATGTGACAGGCCTTGAGTTATCGTTTAGTATTTGTAACTCGACGTTTATCAGTTTTTAGTTTAGATGTTGACCTTGGGTCTCTTTTAGATGCAAATTGTGTCTTTTTGGGTTGTTGTTTTGAACCAACTTAGGTTGCTATATTAGTCATTTTTGGCTGGTCTATTGGGTCTTTTTTTAACAACTATTGGGTCATTTTAATCATAGTACTTTTATGCAATGTATTATGCATTCAGTTAACAGTGAATTAAGTTGTGATTGTTAACCACCACAAAGGTCGCCTGGTCATTCCTGATTTAGTCATAGGATGTCTCAAGTTTGAACCTCACTAGGCAAATCTTGAGGTGGCCAAGGAAGGGTCCTGAAACGGTCACAAGATATGCAAGTTAGGCCACGTAGCCCTGTGTCGATAATGTTTTTTATTTAGCCTTCACAATTGTGGTTTAGGGTTGTTGCTGCTTTTGACGGAAATATACGATTTCTTTATTTGGAAGTGTTGGTGGGCATATAAAGTATAAAAAAAAATGATAAAGTAGTGCGTTTTTTATCAGTTTCATTTCGACTTGATAGTTTTTACAGTAGTTTTTAGTTTAGCTGTTGACCTTGGGTCACTTTTAGATACAAATTGTGTCTTTTTGGGTTGTTGTTTCGAGCCAACTTAGGTTGCTATAGTTGTCAGTTTAGGCTGCTCTATTGGGTCATTTTAGTTGCTGAGTTGGGTCAGTTTCGGCTATAGAAAGTTCAAATTTACGTATTTGATAAACAAAATATGTATAAGTGTAACAATTTTGGGTATGTTGGTTCATTATTTTAGTTGTTGCTTAGGTCAATTTTAGCTGTCAATCTGTGCAGTTTAGGCTACAAATATGTGCAGTTTAGGGTACAAATTTGTCTCTTTTTTGTTGTTGTTTTTAGTCAGTTTAGGATGCTGTTTTAGGCAAGTTTAGGCTGCTTTTTATGGTCTGCTGAATTGGGTCACTTTGACTAATTGCACTTTTTCTACTAATTATGTTGGTATGTCATCTTTCTCTTTTTCCTTTAGTTTACAAATTCCTTTGCCTCATCAAATGTATGTTTAATCAACAATATTTATATGCCTACATTGAACCATGTGTTTTAATTAGATTAATTGATGGTATGAATTTTGGGGTTTAACCCCATAGAGACCCAAAAGAGTATCAATCAGTATATAGAAGTTGGCGCACGACTCCATCAGATAAAGTCACCGAGTAGATTTTATATAATATTGTTGAAAGAAACATAAGCATGACATGTGGCCATTCACCATTAAGCATATCATATTTAAGATAGCATATCACATCTTTGGGGTATAAGCACACTACAGTTAAGTCCAACCTAAATACTAGAAACTTAGAGAAAGATATTTATATTCTATTATTATTCGTGTTAAAATTTGAACTTTATCCAATTGATAGAACATGATAAAAATTTATTGTTGGATGTGACTTTGGTACGGGTCAGAATCTGTCAAGGTGATCCAAACAACTTCTCCTAAATCAATCACGAAAGATAGATATGTCCTTCTTTTATGTAGTATCTCTTAGCATGCTATGTGGTATTTTGTATTTAGATGTTAGTAATATGTTAAGAGAGTTTAGTCCTAACTTGTGCAATTTCAAAAATTGGTATTCGACTTCCAATAGTCTACTGCTACTGTTGTTACTTATGGTTTGGTCTCAACATAGAATGATACTGTTGAACATTAAGGGGTATCTAGATGTGAATTTTTTTAGTGACTAATACAACTTGAAGAATTACAAATAAAACACTTAGGTGTCTTAAGTTTGGGATTTGTTGTAGTTTTATTTCTTATAAAATCTTATTATTCTGATCTTAAATAAAAAGAAAATCATAGAGTTGTTTTCATAAAATTAGTAATTGTTTGGGGGAATTGCATATAATTAATCATCTAATAGCAATGTAAAGCCAAAGATTATGTCAACTTGATGGTGTCTGCCATGAAGATTTAGAAGGCTCCATTGAATAATATGCTGATATGTACCACTCTTGCATGCGTTACTGTGTGTATCGGTGTATACAACAACAATAACAACAACAACACCCAATCTCGCCGGAGCTAAGTATGAGAAAGATATGATGTATAGATAGTCATAGGTACCCTTATCTAATGATATAAAGACTGGCTTCCAAAATAACAGTGTATATAATAGTAGCGACTAACGTGTATGTGTGTCTCTATATTTAAGATTATAAAACCAAACCTAAGGGACAAATCTTAATCCTCTTTTTAAGGTTGAGTCATTTTTATTTAATTTCGATGAACTCGTCTCTCACAGGCAATACCTTGCTTGCAAAGGCATGTATACATAAGTATTAGGTATAATGTTTACTTGGCATCAAGTTACTTTTTAGTTTTTAATTCAGTAGGAAAGATAAAGCAGTTATTTGTTGTCTTTTTAATTTGCTCCTTGCACGTTATATTAGTGAGTAACATAAACTTTATATTGGTCATTCTGAGGATTTAATTTTAATTTTTATATGATCTTTCAGTACCCTTTATACAAATGAAGTAGTGTTCTTTTACACATGATATAAGGTTGAAAAATGTATGCAACAGTCATTGGGCTACTATTCTGGGCATTATCATGAATTTTGTCTCTTCTCTCAATATGTTTCCAATGTTTACAGGCTTTTGGAACATATATGTTCCGTCCAAAAAACACAATATTTCCAAAAAAAATCTTATGGACAACGGGTTTCAAAGTTAAATAAAATGTTTCTCCATGTTTTGCTGCATCTTGAAGGATTAAAAGGTTAGCTATTTATAATGTTTAAACATTGACACTTGATGTCTTCTAATCGAAAGCTATCATGTTTACTTTGTTTAAATGAATATGTGTAACTGAAGATGTGCACTTCTCTTGGTATATGATCTTTTCAGGTGTATACTTAACTGTTGAGCAAAATATTTACAGAGTTACTTTTTGGACTTCATAAGCTAAGTAAAATAACTGTTTAGCAATGACCAGATAGTCGGCGTCCCATGCTTTAGGTAATTCCTTTCACCAAATCACCATGCATGGATCCTGTTTAATTTGTTTTTCTCATTAGTTGTAAGTAAACACCAAACAATTTCTTGATTATTAATATAATTCTATGCTTACGTTCTTTTTAGTTTTGGGGTTTCCGTGATCAATCATTGATTTTGCTCACTAGGTTTTCTTAATTGACTTTGTTCTTTGCACAGATGAAGAGATTATGATGATGTTTGTTGGAGATATTTGGCATGCATAAGTCTCGAATTCTGATGATGGGAAGCCGGTGTAACTGACTTTGGGATTCTAGAGCTAATACAATGCGACGAATCAAATGTAAGTAATTGCCATGTCCTACAGCTAAATTGCACCAGGTGTTTTTATATCTAATAACTTCCGTCACATCCAGGTTGGATTGGAATTGTTTTCAAGGGACTATGATATGGAAAGTTTCTGATGATGGGCAAATGTACTGGAGTCTTCGAAAATTGCCCTTGATAAAGGAAAACTAAAAGGTGCAGTTAATTATGAAACAAAGGTAACTTTTTGTCTTTAAATACAATCAGATAGTTTCATCATCCAGATTAATCAGTTTATTCTAACATTTTCACATGCAACATTCAGGGCACTTGCAAAATTGATAGCTGTATGCGGTCCCTCATGATCCAGTTCGACTATCTAAAGAGCTTGGATTTTGAAGAGAAAATTAACCAGATCATATGGTGTCTTACAACCAATATTGCCATGTTTCTCCTCTCCGTTAATGACAAGACTATAAAGTGCTGAAAGGTTTAAAATTGGAGTAGTTCGATCTTCAACATTCTTTATTTTATAAAAACTGAATACTTTATTTATCTTAAACAAGCACATTAAAGCATACAAATATCATAAGTATTAAAGTTGCAAATTATGAACATGGTATGCTATTTTTTAATACAGTTTTGTTGTACCAGATTCAAGAGAAGAAGATCAAGAAAGTATGGAACATGCATATAGAGCTTCCCAAATCTACAAGTAATGGTTTTGTTAGAGCAAACAAGGTTTTCATGTATTGATGCTAAAAACTTTTAGGCCTAGCAAATATTTTAGGTTTGAGTTTTGCCAGCTATAAGTCCCATATTACATTGTTGTAGTGTAAAACCATTAACATCCTCTTAATATTTAATATTTATAATGTTTTATTGTGGTAATATCCAGTATGTGACTAACACTAACATGTTTTCCATTTTTCATGATTTGATACCCGCTAATGAAACAAGCCCAGTAGCTAGATGTCGTAGAACATTCTCAGCTATCTATATTGCACTTATATATGAGATTCCACACGATTTGTCCTTCTATAAATTAAACAGTTACTGTAGAAAGAAATCGAAGAATTTTTCAAAGATTCCAAAATCATATGTTATCTGGTTCTTGGTGGAAAAAGATTCATAATATCAACATAAAATACGAAAACAGTTCAAATTGAAAGGGTTGAATAATATAAGCACAATAATAGTCTACATATAAGTTGAATAATATCACAAATCTTTGTTATCTTCAGATATTGTTTGTAATTTAAGAGTATTAAGATTTATAAACATAATTTCATTTTAATAAATAAAAATACATTATTTAAAAAATTAGAAAAAATCCCGCGCGTGCACGGGTTTTATAACTAGTTACTCAATATAATAACAAATAAACAAAAAAGCCACCCAATATTTAATCCTTGCTCTTTTAAATTTTAATCCGACGTTAAGTAAGTGTGCTTTATGTTGACATTTAATAAATCATGCATGTATCTACGAACTAACGTATTTGGATATGAACTATAAATATAAAATCTTATGTAAAAGTATTATGTGTGTAACATATATATATATATATATATATATATATATATATATATATATATATATATATATATATATATATATATATATATATATATATATATATATATATATATATTATTGATATAAATAAATGACTAAAAACGTTATTCATATTTTTCGATATCTCTATATTTTGATAATCACAAAACGAAAACCCATCAAACCAAAGATCATGACGTAAACAAGTACTTAGTAGTAAATAATCACTTTCACCATCTAATCACTTAAGGTATGAATAAACAAAGTGTCTAATGCATTATAAGATCAAAGGGGTATTTAATTAATTATTACAAAGTTTATTTAATTATATAAACATATTATATAATTTTGAAAAACACTTTTGGTAATAAAGAAAAATATTTTAATCATACTAAATATATGAATTCAAATTTTTAACCAAAATCAGTTAGTTTTTCACCAAATAAACTTTCCCCACTAAAAGATAGATTTTCTGGCCGTTACAGCTGGGCGGCCCCCTTAATTATAAGGGGCGGTCCCCTTAAAATTAAGGGGACCGGCCATGAATTAAGGGGACCGGCACGTTCCTAAACAGTGTTTTCTGTCCCTTTAAATACTGGATCATTTCACATATTTTTCTCACCCTTTTGCACTAAAAACTTTCTGATTCAAACCTCCATTTCTATGTTAAATCCTTTGATCATATAATTCATAAGTCTTTGTTTTCAAGTGATCCAAAGCTTCACCCACTCAAGTGTAAAGAGAAGAATACTTCTATCTATCAAGACTAGAAGTATTACAACTTAGTATCATCTTGCTATCTAAGTTGTTTGATCATTTCATCTTATATATCATTCATTCTTTGGTGTATAAAGTGTATACATTGGTTAGCTAGATTTAGACATAGGATCTAGATTTGTTGAAGGTGTGAAGTGGTACTAGAAGTGAAGAAGTAGAGGTGCATAAGATTAGTGGTAGAAGATATAAGAAGTGGTAGCATATTGAAGTAGAGATTAGTTGTGAAGACAAAGAAGTTGAAGCCTTAAAATTGAGAAGAAATTGAAGCCTAGAAGTTGTGAAGAAGTATAAACCTTGAAGTAGTGGATAGATCTAAGTTGTGAAGGTGTGAAGAAACAAGTGGTGTGAAGAAGTGTAGAAGGTGTGAAAGAGTGTAGAAGAAGTTGTGTTGTGATTATAGTTGTGAGACTGGTTCTAGCTACGATTAGAACCCGACGTTTAGCTTTGTGTCGTTAAATTGGTGTAAGCTAAAGGTGTGTACGGTTTTCTCCGCCATAAGGGAGGTTATTGATCTAGTGAATAAAACTCTCGAGTTCGGTGCTCGGGGAGTGGAGTAGGGTAAGGAAGGTGACCTTGTAGCCGAACCACTATAAATCCGTTGTCTCTCGGTTTGATCTTTCCATCTCTCACTCTTTGTTTATTTACTTATTAGCATTTCATATATAGTTATAATTGCTTGTGTTGTACATATATTGATTTTACATAAAGATCAAACTAGGCTCCATTCATAACATTAATTTTATAACAAACAAACCAAATAGATAAACTCATATTAAAACACATATACATATATATATATTTAAATGTGATATATGAAGTTATAAATTTTTACTCAACATTATATATAAGTAGTGTTTATACAAAAACCATGAATAAACTAGTATCTAAAGTTTTGCATCAAAGAGTTTTGAAACTTGCGTCTATTCTTTAGAAGCAAACTTTTATAAAACGAAAAAGACGAAAAACTATTCAACCCCCCCCCCCCCCCCCATTCTAGTTTTTTCCACAATTGGTATCAAGAGCCAGGTCTAGCAAGATTTTTAAAATATATTGTATTTTAAAACTTGTAACGATCTATAGAATTTGAAAAATATCTAGAAGGGGAATTTACGCAAAAACCACCATTATTTGAAAATGATCATTTTCTTGAATGAAAAAATAAATTTGAAAATTATGTGAAATCAATAGATCTTGATCTTTGGCATATCATTTCAATTGGTGATCTTCAACCAACCAAAATGGATTTTGAAAATCAATATAATAATCTTCAAACAAAGATTGATAAAAATACTAAAGCTAAATTAGTTATTTTCAAAACTCTACCAAGAGTTGAATATGAAAGAGTATTCTTATGTAAAACGGCAAATGATATTTGGAAATGTCTTTTAAAGTTTCACCAAGAGAAATGTAAAACCAAAGATGATAAACTTGATGTTGCACAAGAATTAGTCACTCTAGAAAATTTGATAGATAAATATTTAGTTGAAATAAACACATGTACTACTAGTTCAAATGTGATCATTGAAGGTATCAATAACGAAGAATACATGAGCCAAATCTGAAGAAAGTGTGTAAATAAATCATGGTGCAACAAGGACGAAGAAGATGATGAAAATATGGTTTGCGAGAATATTCAAACAAATGTGAATACAAGTATTGATGGCAAGGACTACATACATCAAGATCCTAGCAAATCTACAAATAAAACTTGGAGCGACATGAATGATGAAGTCGATCATCATATAGCATGTGGAGATTGTACAACTACAAATAAGGTACAATCTGAAACCAAACATTTTTGTTATGATCAATTTATATTAGAATTTTCAAAATTGGAAAACAACTTCAAACATCTTTGCAACATTGACTCAAAAATGAATTTTAAAAATGGATCTTCAATTTCCGTTGAAAATAACTTTGAAAAAGAAATAATTTTAGAAGATAAAATGTCTAGACATGAAAGTAATATTGAAATTGATCTTGATGTAAAAAATGCCAAGATTACAAACATGAAATTAAAATGGAAAATGAAAAAGCAAAAATGTTAGCCAAATTCGAAGATAGTTCTAAATCTTTAAAATATCTACTTAACATTCAAAAGTCATTTTATGATAAAACCGGCTTAGGATTTACCGCAAATGATCCTTTAACAAATATATCAAAACAAATAAAATTTGTTAAACCTAGTGGAGAAATTTAGAACTAATATTATTTACACCCATTATTTATCACTCTAGTCAAGAAAGTCATTGTTTGTTAGTCAAAACAAACTATTGATGAACTCGTGTACTTCTCGACGACATCCTCATCATGTGCATTTAAATGCAATGAATGTCCTCAACTAACCATCTCGGACCCATAAGAATCTGGGTACCAAGCTCTTTTTCATGTTTAGGTAGTTAACGAACGAAGAGACTATTACTTTTTGGATCGCTCACTTTGCTCTCTTACATTTGATGACTATTGGTTGCTATTACTCTGATTCACATTCTACACATGATTTACTTATGACGTTGTTGCGGCCATTTACTGTTTCGGCGTTGTGTTATTTACTTTTGGAGTATTGGTTTTATGGTGTGTTCGTTACTACCTCATGATGAAGGATTCAAGCGCTATTATTCTTGATCTACACGACTTATGATAATTGTTGTGATCAATTAAGTATTTCGGTTCAAGCCTCCTTGAATTTTATTGCATTGGGATTTTACCTTGCTACTTCAGCATGCTTTGGGTTAATCTTAAAGATGTCTTCTTACATGCTCACTCTTAAGGAAAAGCTGGACCTGAGGTAAGTTTTCTTTTCAAAAACTTGTCAATATCACATTATATTAAAGTATGCTATAATTAGTATGTTAATATGATTAAATTTATAGGTTGCCCTGTTCATATATCATTAATACTAATATATGTATACATGAAATTAGGCTAGTTAACCCTCTTGATTCTAAGTCTATTACCATTCTTCTTATTCATCATTTATATTGAAAATCATCTATGATCAATAGTAGAATACTTGCCATTTGGACTAAATGACTATTCTAATTGCATTAATGGATGTGCTATAATTAAGACTTGTTAGCATTCAATACTATGATGAGTTTAGTATATACATATACATGTGTTAATCTTGTATTTATAGATGATTTACTTTATCCCTCTCAATCATATTGCATTAAGATCATTAGAATTTACCATCACTCATCCATGTCTTTAATTGCCATTAAAGATGATTATATGTGACAATAGGCTCAACTGATTTTCTTGAATATAATAAGTTTCTATTTCAAATCCTTCATTTGTGATTTCTTGCTATCAAAAATAAAACATCATGTTTAAAACCTCTCGCTTTGAAAAATTATCTTTCAAATATCTATCTCATCTTTCTTCAAATAACATATTTAAATGTAAGCTAGCATAACTTTATTTTAATCTAAATCAAGATTGGAAAAATTTTCTTATCCAATTTGTCAACATGTTATGAAGCAAAACTCAATCTATTTTACTCTAATACACACTTGAATCTATTTCAAAGCATTGTTGAATAAAACTAAAAACGTTTTACTAAAAATATATTTGATTATCTCATATGTGTCATACACTATTATGACATTCACAATTTAATCAAATCATTTCATGAGAATCATGGTTTGCCCATATGGATCTTGTTTGTAACAAGTCTTGAAGTCCATACAATCATATCTTCCCATTTGTTATTTGTAAGCACTCATCAATATGTTTGTACTATCCTACATATTATCATTTTCATGTAGTTGCATATTTGACTAGTATGTTTTATTGCTTCCTTGGTTGTTTAACTTAATTGGCCAATAAGTAGATTGCATGTATATTAGAAATTACTTGTCTACTTTATTTGTTTTTATAACATTTTCTACATTTATGAATAGTATACCTCATATTGCCTCAAAGAGTTGAACTTACTTGAATCCAGACCCAAAAACACAACCTTTCTGAAAATTTTCTGCCAAAAACCCAATTCTGGCATTCTGAAATTCACCAGATGGGCGGCCCCCTTAATTATATAAGGCGGCCCCCTTAATGATTAAGGGGACCGGCCATCTGATGGTCGGTGTTACTGTTTTCTTTATCACTTTTTGACCATTTTCACCATATACTTTCCAAAATTCACAAACATATTTTGTCCCATACTATACCTCACAATTTACCTTCCTAAACAACATTTTTCTTACACTATAAATACCTTCTTCCCATCATAAATGCAATCACATCCAAACATGTCATCCCCCAACAATCAAAAACCTAAGGTTTCAAGAACCGCAAGGATCTCCGTCAAACCCATTTGGAGGAGGAAACTTGATTCTTGTCACAACTCAAGTGATGTTGTTCCAAGTCAACCAACAACTAAACCTCAAACCCACACTAATGACTCATCTCACAACCTATCATCCACTCATGCCCTCATCAATGCTTGTTCATATGATGAGCATGCTCAATCCCAAAACAACAATCCCAATCTTTCAATCAATACTTCACATGTTGCTCATTCAACAAAAACACCATCCATTCATGAACCTCTTCCACCCATATCATGTTTTCATGATTACCCAAGCTCAATCATGTCTCCACCACCAAGAGTACCACCACCACATCCTACAACCTCACATGCCATTCCTATGTTGCATGTTCAAACCTTCACCCAAGACAACTATCATGCTCCTCCACCATCACCTTCCTCACAACACTTGAAGTTCGTTGAGGAGCTAAAAGAGGCTCATGAGCTTAGTGCTCTTTTAGCATTACATCTTGCTCAACACAATTTGGATCCACCTCAATCAAGCTCACCATAATCACCACACAACATTAACCAAATTGAGAAGCATGTTAACAATTGCCCTTGTTGCATCTTCCTCCAACAACAAACAATTGCATTAAATGAGCACTTTACTTGGATTGAGTATCTTCTTACTAGATCTCAACAAACACCATCACTTGAACAACATCAAAACCCTCAACCAACAAACCCAACTTCAAATTCACCAACTCCAAGCTCTGCATCTCCAAACTCACCAACATCCATGAAACCAAAAGTTTACCTCCATTAAGCCACCAACAAGATCTCCATTTACCATTCTCACCCAAGCATTCTATATGCTTATGTTTCTTATTTTTCAAATAAAATACCTCTACCATTTTGGGATGCAAGAAAGTTCAATGAAACTTTTTGTTGGCACAATAGGATATTCTACTTGGTTTAGAATTCTAGCATTATGGCTTATGTAACAATGATTATGTGGTTGACATAATCATTTTGAATTAATGAATGCTTTTATATGTGTTTCAAATTCTCCTTTGCCATGCTTGTTATTTGTTATTAGTATGCTATATATTTTTGCTTGTGCTTCTAATAGTTTTCTTGCAAGAATTCCATAGCTCGAACCCTTGGTGCCCTCAAACGAGGGGGAGCATACATCAAGGGGGAGCTTTCATCTTATCGGCCTAAACTTTTTGATTCTACAAAAAGGGGGAGAAGTGAATATAAACTCACTAAATACTTGTCTAAAAATTAATTTTTGGATTTAATGAGGTTAGGTTTTGTAATCATCAAAAAGGGGAGATTGTTGATATAAATAAATGACTAAAAACGTTATTCATATCTTTCGATATCTCTATGTTTTGAAAATCACAAAACGAAAACCCATCAAACCAAAGATCATGACGTAAACAAGTATTTAGTAGTAATAAATCACTTTCACCATCTAATCACTTAAGGTATGAATAAACAAAGTGTCTAATGCATTATAGGATCAAAGGGATATTTAATTAATTATTACAAAGTTTATTTAATTATATAAACATATTATATAATTTTGAAAAACACTTTTGGTAATAAAGAAAAATGTTTTAATCATACTAAATATATGAATTCAATTTTTTAACCAAAATCAGTTAGTTTTTCACCAAATAAACTTTCCCCACTAAAGGACAGATTTTCTGGCCATTACAGCTGGGCGGCCCCCTTAATTATAAGGGGCGGTCCCCTTAAAATTAAGGGGACCGGCCATGAATTAAGGGGACTGGCATGCTCCTAAACAGTGTTTTCTGTCACTTTAAATACTGGATCATTCCACATATTTTTCTCACCTTTTTGCACTAAAAACTTTCTGATTCAAACCTCCATTTCTATCTTAAATCATTTGATCATATAATTCATAAGTCTTTGTTTCCAAGTGATCCAAAGCTTCATCCACTCAAGTGCAAAGAGAAGAATACTTCTATCTATCAAGACTAGAAGAATTACAACTTAGTATCATCTTGCTATCTAAGTTGTTTGATCATTTCATCTTCTATATCATTCATTCTTTGGTGTGTAAAGTGTATACATTGGTTAGCTAGATTTAGACATAGGATCTAGATTTGTTGAAGGTGTGAAGTGGTACTAGAAGTGAAGAAGTAGAGGTGCATATGATTAGTGGTAGAAGATATAAGAAGTGATAACATGTTGAAGTAGAGATTAGTTGTGAAGATAAAGAAGTTGAAGCCTTAAAGTTGAGAAGAAATTGAAACCTAGAAGTTGTGAAGAAGTATAAACCTTGAAGTAGTGGATAGATCTAAGTTGTGAATGTGTGAAGAAACAAGTGGTGTGAAGAAGTGTAGAAGATGTGAAAGAGTGTAGAAGAAGTTGTGTTGTCATTATAGCTGTGAGATCGGTTTGATCTTTCCATCTCTCACTCTTTGTTTATTTACTTATTAGCATTTCATATATAGTTATAATTGCTTGTGTTGTACATATATTGATTTCACATAAAGATCAAACTAGGCTCCATTCACAACATTAATTTTATAACAAACAAACCAAATAGATAAACTCATATTAAAACACATATACATATATATATATTTAAATGTGATATGAAGTTATAAATTTTTACTCAACATTATATATAAGTAGTGTTTATACAAAAACCGTGAACAAACTAGTATCTATATTTTTGCGTCAAAGAGTTTTGAAACTTGCGTCTATTCTTTAGAAGCAAACTTTTATAAAACAAAAAAGATGAAAAACTATTCAACCCCCCCCCCTTCTAGTTTTTTCCACACACACACACACACACACACACACACACACACATATATATATATATATATATATATATATATATATATATATATATAGAATCTGGATCGAGTGAGAAGGTTTTTATTTTGAGAAGATTGAAAAGGTTTTCAAAAACGATAGATTTTTAACTTTGATTCATGTTTTTCAAGAATAAAACTCATATTAATGTGATGAAAATTCAAAATGTGTAAAAAAATTTTTAATCAGTGTTAAATATCTCTCGATTTTGCGATATATGTAGAATACTGAATCATCTGTACAAATTAAATGAATCATCATCATAACTCGATTTTTAACAATGATTTGTGAATCAAATTTGTGATTTATAGAGTCGATTCACTATAAAATAATGTTTACTTGTGAATCAAATCAAAAACATGAATCAGTTTGTTCAAACGAAGATTTATCAATCTTCTCAAAATAAAAACCTTTTCAATGGAACCGGATCCTATATATATATATATATATATATATATATATATATATATATATATATATATATATATATATATATATATATATATATATTCATATGCTATAGTGATAGAAAACTAAACATAATAAAAATTTTGGTTTATAAAAAATTATAGCTAATATATGTTTGATAGATGATTTATGCATATCTTGTATAAGTAATTGTTAATACAAAAAATGTCAAAAACGTTTTTCGCATTATTCGGCCTTCTCGTGTTTTGATAATCACAAAATATAAAGACATGTTACATAAAGTTACGGTTTATAACTTTTTAATCGAGGAAGCTCGTTTCTTCTACGTAGCTACTACAACGTCACTTCAGGTATGAACAAACTTTATACCGTCATTAGTTAAATGATCAAAGAGTTTTATTTTCTTCTAAACTTACATTTTTAAGTTTGACAAAACAACTTATAATAGCTACTCCCCCCTAATTCAGTTCAGCTTACACCAGATAAGTTTTCACCACGTCAGGACAAAATGGGAGCGTCTTGTCGGGATGGTCCCTTAAAGAGGTCAGCGATCCCTTTATGATAAAGGACTGTTGCCTGTTTAAAGGACCGTCGCTCTTTTCCTGTCGTCTATAAATACTGAACTGTTCCCTTTCAGAAATAAGATTCTCACATACACAAAAACATTCTGTTTTATTTTTCTTTGGTCTTTGATCACTATAACATGTCGGTATATGTTTATAAGTGATTTCCTCTTCCGTTAAGTGCAAGAGAAGAACTCTCGACGTAGATGAAGATTCGAGAAGTTAAAGTCAATGCCTCTTCCCAATGTGCAAGAGAAGAACTCTCGACATAGATGAAGATTCGAGATGTTATAGGTGTCCACACACAAACGTAACAAGTGTTACGGTTATAGGCTTTGTAATCATTGTAATAATTCCGACTTGTGTGTGAGTCGAGGATAGAGATATATGTGTGTGAACTTAGAGAAGATGAAGATCCAAGAAGTCTTGTAACTAAATTAGTTTATGTATTTGTTATGAGGAGAGTGAAGTCCTAGTGGTTAAGCTAGGACTTAGTCGAGTCATTGTATGAAGGTTTGGATCGGGATAGGATCCAAGTGTGTCTTGTGTGAAGGCTTGGATCGGGATAGGATCCAAGTGTGTCATGTGTGTTGTGTGTGAAGACTTGGATTGGATGATAATCCAAGTGTGTCTAAGTGTGAAGATTCTTGTGAACGGGAGTGCTCTTTCATGTGAAGGCTTAGATCGTGTGTCAATCTAAGTGGGACAAGAGTGCTTGTTCGTGTGGCCACGTGGGCCTTGGAGTAGATTGGTTCTAGCTAGGATTAGAACTCGATATTCCGCTTAGTGTTGTTAAACCTTGTGTAAGCTTGTGTACGGATTGCTCCGCCTGAAGGAGTGTGTTGATATAGTAATTGATAACTCTCGAGTGTGGTACTCGGGGAATGGAGTAGGACGGGGGAGTGAGCTTCGTGCCGAACCACTATAAATCGCCGCATCTCTTTGGTTGTGTTCTTTCCCTACTCTTTATATTACTTGTTTGTTTATATTTGCTAGTATCTAAAATGATATCACACACCAAGCAGAATTCAATAAGTTTGCAAATGTAAATTAACCAGACCTAAAATGGTGAAACGCTTTAGAAAATTTAAAAGAAGCGGTGAAACTATTCAACCCCCCCTTCTAGTTTCTATAATTGGTATCAGAGCTTCGTTTATCAAGATCTTTAGAGTATACTTTACTTTAAAGCTTGAATCGATCTACGGAATCAAAAAGATATTTAGAAGGGCGTTCTTTGAATGAGCCACCATTTTTCGAAAATGGAAATTTTGTCATTTGGAAAAATGAATTTGGAAGTTATGTGAAATCAATAGATCATAATCTTTGGCATGTCATTTCAATTTTCGATTTACAATTAATGAAAAGAAGTTTCGCTAATCAACTTTCATTAGAAACTTTCGCGAAATACTGAAGCAAAAATATTGATTTATGAATCTTTGCCGAAAATTGATTTTGATAAAACAATTTTATGTCAAAGATGATGAAAATGTGTTATTAGAAATACATTTAGTTTCAGTAGAATCATGTACTACTAGTTTGAATGCCTTTTTATAGGAAATGTCGCCAAAGAGGATCTTACAAGCGAATCTAGTAGATGCACTAGTTTTCAAGTCTTGAAGTGATGCCGATGAAGAAAACATTATGCGGTTTTTAATGTGTAAAGAGAATTGCTAGCGGACAAGACAATGTGCACCTTGTATGTAGAACCAACCAAGTTGTTGATTCACCAAGTGAGTGTCATCAAGGCTTGCATCAGATACAACACCGGTTACGGTTGTAAGAAAACTTGACTATATGCTTGCTATTTGAGTGTTTGCTATATGATTATGTGACTATATGATTAGTTATTACTTGCTTGCATGCTAGATGATTTTTGTGTGCCAATACATGCTAGATGCTTTGTGTTATTTAGACGTTTTGTCTAAACGCTTATCCTTCATTGGATTCAAGCAAACTATTTGGAAAAATAATGGTCTTACCACAACCATTATTAATATCAAACTTTCGTCAATCAATCACTATAGACGATGCACACTAGCTTCACTCTTTATCTTTCGTCTAGTTCTCGTCTATGACTTTTATTAAGTATGAATTGATTGACTTCTAGCCTTCCTCGATGCAAGTCTCGTCCTTGAACCTTATTTAACGCCTATCTCTCTTTTCTTTTGTTTTGACTCAAACTCCACTCTTTATTCAAGCGTATCGGGTCCTTCCCTCTCTTCTATCTCGTTTCTACCCCATATCCATTCCTTAGCCTACTCGTACGTATTGAGTCTATTTTGTGTCTTAAAATAAAAAGAGTTATGTTTTTAAAACCATCTAAAACCAAAGATTTTTCATAAAGACGAAAAACTCCAAAAACCTGCAACTTCACTGCCGGCAGTCCCCAAACGATTGGCGGTCCCTTATTGATAAGGGACCGTCCTTGATTTTCTTTAAAACTCGTGTTCACTCTGCATTTATCAGTAAAACATATCATATAGTTGGTGTAACTGCTGAGTTGCTGAAAAACAAGGTTAAATCATCATCTACAACATTAAGTATAAAATTCAAAGTCTCAAACCTCGAATCACAAAACACTTCTTGTAACACCCCAACCTGACAAGGGTAAAGATGTCACAATAATATAGTGTTACATCAGAACATATAGAACAGATCAAAAGTGGAAGTCTTACATAAATGACTTACTCTAAATGACTATGCTCAAAATCTTCCACCCAGCTCTACTCTCAATCCCTGAAAGCTATCCCAAAAGCTATCTTAAATACCTGCCGCAGTGAAAAGAAATGCGACTAAGCTTAAAAAGCCCAGTGAACAGATATATAACAAAATGAAATGAAATATAAATGCTGAAGTACAAGTTTTATAATTTGGGGAACATAATTTAGGCATAATGAATATTTAGTAAATGTGGTGTATAGGTTAGGTAAGGAATTCATACAGTTACTTGTACAAACAGAATCAGAACCAAAATAATACCATGAGCTCAGACAGAACATATCATAATCATATCATAAACATATCATAATCACATAAGTGGAGTAGCTAACTCCCAGAATTTATGAAGGACGTGTATTGCACAAACAGCCACATTTACAAGATAACAGATAACAGATAACAGAAACTGATCTAGGATGCATCCATATGCCCTTTCCCAACAGATAAATATATGCAGCCAAACCAAGGGATTTGGCAGAACATCACTCTACTGCCCTAGAGTAATGTCATAGGTGCATCCCTGACACGGACATGGAACCCCTATGCCTAGTGAAACTCATGTAACATAAGGTTCTTATTTAAAGGTTCAAAACATAATTTTCATATCAGAAAGTTCAATAACAAAGTTTTCTTGTCAAAGGTTAAAAAATAGAAGTTTCATAGCAAAGGTTTAAATCAGAGGTTTCAAAACAGAAAGTTCATAACAGAGGTTGTAATCATGAAAGAAACCTTAAAAGTAAGGTCAGAATATCTGTACCTTAGCAAAGCAATGAGATCAAAAGAAAGAATCACGAAAGGAAAAGTTCACTTCTTCTTCAATATATCTACCTGAATTAGGGATCATTTATTATTAATAACTTATCTTAAATCAGATTACTCTTCTTTAATCGGCTTTCCACTTTTAGTAACTTTCCATTATTAGTCAGATTTTACATAAGTATTAGGTTAAGTATTTAATATAGTTTACTAATATTGTTTTAGGGTTTAAAGTGTAGTTATATTATAGTGTAAGGTTTTAAATGTAAATATCATATGTTTAACATATTATCCATATTACCCCTTTAACTTTCATATTTTACTTGTTTAACCCTTTTAAAATACATACAATTTATACCTTTTTAATTATAGAAATTACAAATAAATCCTTTTAGTTACCAAACTTACACCTTTAGTCCCTCAACTAATTTATATACTAATTAACCCTCTGGTTTTCATAATTTACAAACTGGTCCCTCCATTCTTAATTAACTTAATTTGGATGTATTTATATATATAATTACATAATTTACTATTTAAACCTTTTTGTGGCAAATTTTACACATGACACCCTCATATTATAATTTTCTCAACTCACCCCTGATCTAATACATTTATAAAAATAACCCACATGTTTACAAAGTTACAAACACACCCTTGAACTTTAAAAACACAATCAGTATATATAATAAACCACCAAACCCTAACCCAAAATTTACCTAATTATTACCACATTAATTATAACCTTAAAAACACATTTATTACACCAGCTTCAATATCAAAAACCCTAACCCTAACCCTAATGATTTCTTTTCCCTTTTCTTATTCTTTTTTGAATCAATATAACAAGAAAAACCTCAAACGATGTCTACAAGCTTTATAAATATTATATATGATTTTATTTAGGTTATATAACTTATAATAGCTGTATAAAAATTCAGTTCGAATCACCATAAAATAAATACACCCGATTTGTAGTATAATCAACTTTTAGGGTTTATGGTTTTATTTAAATTCGTATGATCACTCTAGCATGCATGGTTTGATTTTAATATTTTATACTAATAATATATGATGCAAAGGATGCTAGAAAAATACCAGAAAGGTTTTAGGACGTGTAGATGAGGCAGTGCAAAATTTTCCTTCTTGCTAGAACAAACCGACTCAAATAAAAACCCCTAGCTCACACGATCGACCCACACTTGAAACCAATATTTTTCTCACCTTCCTTAGACTTGTAGAAGACTAGGAAAAATACTTGGGAGCTGTGGAAAACTTGTATTCGACTGAATGGGATTTTTGATGTTCGGTTAGGGATTTAAAAGTCGATTTAGGGATTATCCAAAAATATAAATCATGTATATGTTATATATAATAGATATAATACTTATATTGGGCTGAGATTTCTGTGATAAGTCCAAATTAAATTATTATACCAGTCTTCTATTGTATTTAGGATTTATTTCTTTAATATAAATACATAAATATAATTAAATAAAATTGACATAATTAAATATATACAAGAAATTATTTTTAATTTTACAAAAGTGACAAATCTTATTTATACTAAATTTATTTTGAACATATGATGCCAAATTCCAAATTTCTAGGACTTATTTGATATTCTTTAAGTGTTATTGCAAATTTTTTTAAACTTAAGGGGCATTTTGGTAATTTTGCATGTTTAAGAATTTCAGGTATTACACTTCTACATACTAATCATCAATTGTAAGTCAAACTCATTCAATTCTTTCTTTGAATTACACAATTAGGGTTTATTGTAAAATTAGATTTGGGGATCTTAAATCTTTTATGAAATTTGGTGCAATTGACATCTAAGCTCAATAATAGATTAATAGTAAGTTTCATATTAAATACATTTGTTAGTTAAAGAAATACTCTCATGTATATGATAATCTTCAAAGTAGGAAGACATCACTATCATAATTTTAAAACATAACCTTAAACTCCACATTGTTTAATACATGTCAAAAACATTCACTCTTATTGATAATCAAAACAAATTTTAAGAAAGGTAAAACTCTAATAATAACCTTGTGATTCTTTCTTTCAAAGGAAGCAAAATGACACACATATATGATTTTGACCATCTCAACACCGACTCCTATACTCCTAGAATTTCTCTTGAACCAACCACTTCGGGAAGTCATATTTGTCCCTATGTGAATGTTTAGACTCGTCGCTTTCATGAGGGATGAATCGTTGATTCCTCCTTAGCCTATAATAGACATTAATACCACCTTTCGTGCCATAGGATTCGATTGTTTGCTTCATATCAATGAGAAAATTTGTCCTTGCTTTGTGTTGGAATTCTTTCGAAAAGTTGAACTCGTAAGTAATGAGGATCAATCTTTGTCACTTTGGTTTTGGCTTTGGATTTGGAACTTCAAATTTGTCCTCACTCTTGATCAATTTGCTCAAATCCTTCGTATTCCCAATTGTGACACCCCGAAAACCGGATCAGCGGAAGCATACAGGTTCAGGGGTGCTACTCGATTGTTATCATAACAAAGTGTACAAAGAACGGTTTTATATAAACCATTTTGAAGGAAATTTTATAATTGAAAACATTCAATTTACAATAGTTAAAATAGTGCGGAAGCTATAGTTCAAAGATTAATTAAAATAAGTCCCAAACGGTTTTCGGAGTCTTCTATGACCAAGCCATGCCCTTCGCCAAGCTCCTCCAAGTAAAATATACAGTGGTAGTATCTAACACCTGAGATAAACATGCTAAAGTCAACACAAAGGTTGAGTGAATCCATAGGTTTAAAGTAAGGTAGTTGATCACAATATTCCAAATTTTAAGATAAAGGGGCTACGTTGGTATACGCCCGAAAAATACTACGGGGCTACGTTATTATACGCCCACTGCACTAAGCTCATGACGCCAAGCGTTAACCAACCAATCATAAGTCGACAATAACCGCGGAATTTCATAATATAACAAATGCCCCCTTCGCTAGGCACTGCCAAATACCTAGCCAACCTCAAATATAGCACACCCGTGTTGCCAATCTCAGGTCACGGATGGGATTGTCAATCCTATAGGCCTATATACTATACTCGCGCTCACTCGCAAGTGACTAATGGCTCATGATCTGAGGGACTTAATAATGGCAAAAATCATACTTAGTGCTTATCTAAATGGCTACTGCTTCACTCACAGTACCAGAAAATATTAGTTTTCAGTTCATAAAACAGTTTTCAAATCATTGTGATCATAGTAAAAACAGAGCATGTATATCTCACCCCAAGTAGTTTGCAAAGCAGTTAAAATAGATAAAAGTGGGGCTATGAACTCACCTGAGTATGGAGCAATGTAAGATATAACGACTAGCACCAACTAGTCAACACAATGGCATCAAAACTAGGAGAGCCCAACGGCATCAAAAGTATAGTCACACGGCATCAAGCGGTATAAGTACAATGAAACTGGATCGGCACAACCTTAATAAATAACATGTTTCAGAAAACAATCCTCAAATAATTTATAATATGGCGTACGTTGAATACTCGTGTTAATAAAAAGAATTAGTCTTTAATGGCGATAAAAGAAGTAATTAATTGTAATCTCGTGTGGATCGTTTGAGAAATAGTTAAGACGATAAAAGTCGGCGGATAATGATTAATCAAGAAGAGAAGAAAGAAGAGAAGAGTAAAATGTTATCGTGTAATAATCGTGAAACAAATAGTAAATCAATACTCATGCCAAAACGGAATAGAAAACCAAAATGAAGGCGTAGATGACATCAAATGAGTAAAAGAAAGAAAAGACAAGTCGATGCATGAGTTGGATGTTTACCCCAAATCCCGAAAGTATATCTTATATACATTTGAATAATCGAGTTTTATAGGTCTTATAAGAATTTGAAAAGAATATTTATAAGTTTTATAAGTGTTGAAAGGTTTTATAAATCCTGACGTAACACGTCTATTTGTAATATGTTCTCGAGTTAATGTGAATATTTGTAAACCAGTTTTATTACAAATTTTATAGGTTTTATAAGTTTTATTCAAGTTTTACATCGTTATCATTCGCGTGTATATTAGTTTTCGGCTTATCGGATAATTTGTGTCCGTTCAGGTCCAAATGTATTAAGTTCGACGAGCCCAATACACTCTTTCGTCCCTTGTATCAAATTACACAATAATCCTACACTAATACCGCAAAATTAACAGTTACAAACAATATTTAAATGATTACTCTATTATAACATTTTACAATACGATGAATATGTGTCAAAATCCCCATATGCTCCAATGGCATCCAATGTCATCATCGGTACACAATATAAAACAAAGATAAGATTAAGTTAGTAATGAGTTTAAATGAATACAGCAAAGCTATAAAACCATACGCACACGAATGATATCAAAGACTCAAGTACTTCAATGTTACATCGGCTAGTGAGCCCAAGACACCACTATGACAAAAGGACCTGTAGGGCTATTGAGCCCATAGCTCTTAAATTGGGCTTAGCCCGATTCACAATCAAATGCAACATAGGTTTTTATAACTCTTTTGACATCAAAAGTTTATTAGAACAAATGGTTTGTACAAAATTTAGTGACCAAAATACTACAAATAAACTCTTTTGAGCTTGTTGAAATCGACTATTAGATATCCTCAATCAAACTTAACAACCTGATAAGATCATTATAAAGTCATCACCCCTAAATTAAGCTCAACAACAACCAAAGCAAGTTTTTAAGTAAAATTCAATTATAAAACGAGACCCACGTTAATGAAATCTAAAGTTTAGACCAAATCTGTGACCGAGTACAAAATCAAGCAATACGCAACCCAAATCCAAACATAGCCTGATTAATTTATTATGTCGTGACTCATAACGAGTCACGACTCACCCAAACGGGTCAAAACCCACTCGACAACAACAATAAAAATCAACGAGATGCAACTCACATATAACGAGCATAACAATACCCGAGGTAACGGGAAAAAGAGTGAACAATACCGAGTCATCCCAACTCAGTGAGTTGACTCGGACGAGTCAAATAACTCAGAACGAGTCACATGTATAACGTCAGAATCCACACGAGTTTAAATCAAAACATAAGTTTCCCCATTTAGTTCTATTAATAGAATTGTTTATAAAAATTATATACCGATTAGGGTTTTGATAAAGACGAAATAAATGAAAGTAATACGGCGCGTGAGCTTACCAAGTGAAAGGGAAAGGGAGAGGAGGTGGTGGCTCCCGGCGGTGAGGTGGTGGCAGCGGCGGTGTGACAGTGGTGAGCTCCAAATGCGGACCAAACGAGCTTCTTTGACCTTCAAGTATTCCAGGAATGAACAAAGTGTAATGATCTAAACGTCGGTTGAATTTTTGAGGTGGCCGGAAGTTGGCCAGATTAAATAGCGACTCCGTAAATTTTAATAGGGAGAGAGACAGTGGTGAGTAGAGGGGGGAGATGGTGGGGTTTGTGGTGTTGTTGGTGATGATGGTTGTGCACGGCGGTGGTGGCACCGGAGGTGGCGGCTGGAGTGTATTCAAACCCTAGAGAGAGAGAGAGAGAGAGAGAGAGAGAGAGAGAGAGAGAGAGAGAGAGAGAGAGAGAGAGAGAGAGGGGATTTTTCTGTTTGGGTGTTAGGGTAAAACGAGTTGGGCTGCCCGCGCGTTGCTGCGGGTGTTTCGCTTTTAATTTTTCTACACGTGTTTTGTCATATTTATGTTGTCTAAAGTGTCCGCAAGAGTAGTCAAGCAGAATAGAAACTCACAATGGCAAAGAACTAATAGTTCAACCCATTTAAATAAAACGAAGTTTTACACAATTATCAAAGCATTTTATGCATACGTTTTCCTAGTAGTCATCTTCTGTATGACAACATGAAAAACATGCTTTCGCAGCCCTTCAGAAAAACTAATAAAAGAATATAAGACAAAGCCTTACATTAAAAACCATGTAAGTTTAAGAATGGCATGCCCAAAACATGCTTTGGGAACATGACTAAAAGGTTGTTGAGACAGTAGGCTATGCAGCTCCAGAATACATTCGAACGGGTACACTTAAAGCCAGAAGCGACGTTTGGAGGTTTGTCCAGTATCACTATTACTTACAATGACAACGTAGTCATACATTTCTACCAATAATCACAACATACTACAATAAAATATCAAGTTAATTAAAACATATCAACATGATTCTTTTACAAATTTATTTTAACCGCAATACAAAACAACCACTTTGAAAGTAACTGTTTAAGTAAGCAATCTCAAACAACCACTATACCATAGTGTAGCGGGTATTTCCCTAAGATAATTAGTTCTGATCTGAAAAAATGATTATTTGGCCCACAATTTAAAGATAATCCAAAGCACGATACTTTATCCAAACATTAGAATTGATAATTGCGACTTCAATGTACAATAACCATTTTCAAAATTTAAATCCTAGGACCCAACTGAATGTGGGAAAAGATATGTATAACTTTAAATTGTCTTACTTGGATTGGTGGTGGTTACAGCAGCTCGTCCAAAACCACAACCGGTTGAGACCAGGTTCTTTTGGTAATAACTATTAAAGGTATACGAAGCATGATTCTGAAGAGAGGGGGGGGGGGGGCTGGATAGTTTGAACCATGCTGAAACAATTAGCTCCGACAATTGCATACGGATAATCAAAAGCCGACTGAAGTGCTGCCTGTGATGCTCTATTCTTTGTTATGCACCAGCTCTGTCCTTGACCCAAGGGAGCGTTTCCTACAGATTGTGTCATACACCATAATTAGAAAGGAAAAAAAATCCAATTTACATGTCAATTTTTTTTTTAAAGTTCTGCCTAATAAATTAAGGGGTTGTTTGGGTTGTTATTGAACTGCTTATCCGTTTATATAAGCTATTTTGTATATATTAAATTTCGCGGCAAGTTGCTTATTTGAAGAAGCTTATTTCACTAACATATAATCAGATAAGCAGTTTGGATAGGCATTCCAAACACCCTGGAGCCACTTATCAGATGTATCAACACAAAATAAGCAGATAT
This sequence comes from Artemisia argyi, assembly GCA_030686995.1. Taxonomy (NCBI): domain Eukaryota; kingdom Viridiplantae; phylum Streptophyta; class Magnoliopsida; order Asterales; family Asteraceae; genus Artemisia; species Artemisia argyi. The sequence goes on along the minus strand of CM060701.1, from coordinate 171,285,992 downwards.
GCAGCTTTAAATAGCAACCCCAACCACGTGGATCATACCCGGCTGAAGCCATTAATAGTAGTCCTATGTACTCGGCTTCTATCTCCGTCCTACACAAAATACAGTTGTCGTTCACATATACATATATATAAATACCAAGAACCACCTTACAAATTAGTTTTCCAGATGTCTAACATAAAATACTTACAATTACATACGTAAGGCTCAAGTTATATATACATTATTTTTTAGTTTCCTTAAACCCGCTGAACCACACCCCCCTGAACCACACCCCCCTGAACCAAGCCCGCTGAACCACAACCCCCAAACCCCTTAACCACACCCCTGAACCGTAAACAGTGTCTGCAGAAAATAGCTTTGAAAATAGTTTCTCTAAAGCGTTACCTGACGATGAAATAAAGGCCAGTTGATACCTCTAAAGAATATATGTACTTTCACTTGAGTTGCACTTTCATTCGAGTCCAAACATTGTACTGGGTCTCTGCAACAATCTGTAAATCAACTACTTGGCTGGAAGGCTTATCTGCATTATACCCAAATTCACTTAATTTTCAGATTTGAGCCAAATTTGTCTTTGTTAAAATCAAATGAGTAACTTATCTCAAAGTATCGTTTACTATGCTAATTTTATATTACTCATTTGATTAACTATCTGATACAATTATTTTAGAAAACTGTGGATATAACATTGAATGTTTCAAAAGCTAAAAGCATATTTTGATATTTCACTAAAAAGATAGATTGATAAAAACACGCAAATCATCTCTAAAATAAATACAATACTGACTACAATTAGTACATAAACAAACCTGTCAACATTGTTTTATACATGTTGATGCATCTCTTGCAGCTCATCCGAAGCAAATGCCTTTTCAGGTATACTATGCGGGGAAGGGTAATAAACCTTGTACCTCAACTTCTATTTTGAGGCATCTAAAGAAAAAATCTTATTAAAAATTCTTCCCTTGACACCAATTGTCTCGTTATCAACAATCTTAATGAACCGAAAACCATACCTGCAAAAAGTCACCTAGCGCGGAAAATATTGGGAGGTATTGACGCTGTTCTGATATTGATTTTAACTTTGTGAAATCGCTAACTACATCACCCTTTTTCATACGTACCGGTCTAGTCAGCACCCGTGCTTCATTCTTCTCGATAGAAGCCTCCTCGTCCCCTAGATCAAATTATAAGTTATCATGATCAATTACGTTGTCTTGTTCTTCTACAACTTTCCTATATAAGATAACAACAGGCTATCATTATTAGAAGCAGCTTATACGGAGGAAAAAATTGTGAATTTTTTTATAGGGAAAAATAAAAAGCAATAATGTTGTATGAAATATCATGTACGAATAATTTCATGATTAGTTAATTCTGATCTGTTAGTTCACCATTGATACTAAAGCATCTTTGAACTCCTTTACATCTGCGATTACACTACCTCTAACGTAAAATCATCACGACTCTTAAAACCAAACATCTCACCATTGCAACCACTGCAGGTATTGGTGGAGTAGAATGTTGGTCACTCAAATTACAACCCCTTCATAATACCGGATAGCCTAACACTATTCTAGGACACAAATTAAGTAAATATAACGTTTTCGATAAATTTTACATATACTTCGGGTTGAGACTTTACGTACAGCAAGCAAATTGGTAGAACAAAATATTACTTAACAAACCTTGTTATTTAGAAGAAACGCTAAATAAAGTAGGCTTGGGAATACATTTACAAACCTCTCTGCCATTTCTTAGTTTGAACCGATTATCATCATCATAATCCACTCTACCTACGATCAAAAATTGCAAAATACGTTAAACAATATTATAGATATCGACTCATAACCGATACTCTAACAGAGTATAACATCAAACACACCACCGTTTAAAAAACCACTAAACCTAACACAAATCCAAGTAACCTTAAGACCTCAAAATAAGGTAAAGCAGGATATATAAGCAATCCCAAACACCCCTTAAATTAAGTTCAAGAAAACAACTAAAATCAAACACAAAATCAGTTATCTTTTTAACGGAGTAGCCAAGAATAATTAGAAACCTTACTTGTTTATAACAATTTAAAGCATAAAAATCAACAGAAAATTATCAAGAACCTGTGTTAAACAAAACCGCTTCTGTTTCTTTATTTGTGTTGAGGAGTAATTAGATTAGGGTTTATGCTATTTATGGATCTTGGTAAGAGATGTTCACACTTTTCTACCTCAGTTATGCCGTTTAAAGAGATGTTCAAAATTTATGATCATCCTCGAACTCACCATCATATATCTTATATTATGTGTTTATAAACAACCTAAATAAACACCTCTACCACCATAAAGCCACACATTAAAAAAAAAAACCAAAAAAAAAAAACAAAAAAAAGTTAAATAAAATACCAGCCCATAAGAAGTACAGAATGATGTCTATTTCCTAAAGAAATCCACCATTTGCATCCTTTTACCGCTAATTTACAAAATCGAAATAAAATAAAATAAAAAACCCCTAAAAATATGTAAGAACAATTAAAATAGAAAACTTAATTAGGATTAATAAACTTACATAACCGATTCGATTTAGGTAGAAGTTCTTGCATGCAATTTTTTTTCTCCATCTTCATCAATAAATTCATACCTGCAACCTCTGGAATTTAAAGCCGCGTTTTTTGTTTTGTAGCACAAAAGTTTTGGCTTTGTTTTGCACTAAACCTGTAATTTTTTTTGTGTTAGTTTGGTGGGTTTTGTGGGTTTGATGAGATGCGGGAGAAGATGAATGAGGATTCTAGAATTTGTGAGAGAGATTGGGATAACGTCTCACTTTGTTTATTTTTTTATTAAACAGTTTAACCCCTCACAAAACTACTGTTTTACTGTATGTTTTTCTGTTCAATCCCTCACACCGCACTGTAGCAACTTTTATTTATTATTTTTTTTGTGTGTGACACAGTTATTTTGCTACAGAATTTGGGGGGAGCAATCCTGGTAAATGTATGTTTGTATAATGAAGAAGGGGTCCTGGTGCTATCTTTCTTATATTAAGTTTTTAAAACTTAATAAAACAAAATGAAAACTTTCAAAGAGTATAGGGATGAATGGTGTAAAATTAGTACAGGGTAGAAACTGTAATTTCATCATTCTTTTAATAAAAGTCTTGTGGGGCCTATTTAATGTATCAAACTTGCGTTTTAAATTACAAGACTCGCGCCATTGATTCCGAAATCACTTTTCCCATCAAATCAAGCATAAACTTCAAAGTTTTTCTCAAACACAATATAATTCAAATAATTTGGCAAATGCAATACGATTCGAGTTTTCTAGGTTATGCCGGATCGATAAAGGAATAACGCTCACATTAATAAGATATTTCACGGTTTTTCAAATCCAAACAAGTTTAAAGAAGTTCAAAAGTTAAGGAAAATCAAAAGTAACGGTTTTGGCTCATAAAATAGTTTTAAGAAAAGTATCGGGGGTTACACCAATCATGGGCAATGTGCCTATACTGAAGATTGGTGTCTCGAGTCACTCTTCAACTATAGAGAAGAAAGCAGTCCTTACTGCTCCTACATACCTCATCCTTATGAAATTAACAAACTTCTTCGTACTCATAGGTTATTTCCTTACCTTGATCAAACAAAAATTCGTATGATAGAGGTACGTAATGAACTAATTCCTTGGGCTGTAATCCTGAAAGAGAATACTCTTGGTCTCAAAGGGATTCGTGAGCAACTCTCGGCGTGTTGTGCTCACATGATGTATTGTCTACAACCTCAAGAATCATACAATCTTGCCTATCACTTTGCTAAGCGAATTGTACATCTTAAGGGTAACCCAACCAAATTGATTCCCTACGGGATGTTTCTAACTCGTCTTTATCACTACATCATGAACTTTCATCCTTATCTTCGTGGTCCTCAATACTCTCTCTTTGATCTTGTCATAGAACCCATCAATGAGCTCCATATCTCTATTTTTATCTCCTCATCCTCTGTCGACTATGACATCTATGATGATCCCACACTCAAGAATGAGGAACAGGCTAGAGTCAAGAACGTCATGCAACAAGAACAAGTCATAAACACCATTGACAAGGCAACACCATGAAGAGTTATTTTACAGTATTGTATTATTACATTTCTTATGTATTTGTACTATTTGGATTTATTAACTCTTGAATACTGTTATCTAAGAAAGTTTGGTTAAGCTTATTTCTAAATTGTATGATTGTTTAAGCACTATTCTCTTGTGTTTTAGCCTTGTTATAATTCTGAAAATGTTTAAATCCCTGCAGGTTGCAGAAATGAGAAAGTGGGTAAAAACCTATGAACTCACTACCGACGGTCCTTAATTGACCCGGCGGTCCTCCAGTGATAAGGGACCGTCTAGGATTTAACTGACCGTCCCACTGTGATCACGGATTTTTGCACTATTTTCTTCTTTCCTGCAATCCTAAACCTATTGCATGTTTATGACCATCTTACCATGTTTAGATAAACAACTTGAAGTGCTTAATATTTCTCAATGCATGCTTTGCCTAAATCATAACCATGCTTGATTATTTAATCACCTCTCCTCATCTCCAAACTCATTACAAATACTTATCATTTCACCTTAACCACCTACAATGGCATCATCTTCCACCTCCTTACCCAAATCAAATAAAGGACTCATAACCTCACTCAATTCACAACCACCAAACAAAACGCCGAAGATCAAAATCATTCCACCACAAACCAACTTCATTGATCTCACTCTTTGTGACACAACTCCCTCTCCAAAGTCACCACCATCATCACCTCAAGCACCAAATGCCCCACTCAAAACACCATCCACAAATGGAATATCCTACTCTTCATTAAAGCCATCATCTAACTAAAATCCAACCACATCACCTTTCTCATCATTCATCAAAAACTTGTCACCTTTGCTCACCCAATCTAGCTCGGGTGCTTACGCTCCATTTGTGAGTAATCAGCCATCATCTCCCATCTCTTCTAGCTCTCCACCAAGAAACTCACATCCTCCTCCAACAAATCCTCCAAACCATACATCACCAAACGGACCTTTGGAAAACACTCCTCCCACTCCACCATCATCACCAAACCTTGGCAATCCCATTCCTTACTACTTTGTTAACAACCACACCATGGAATGTGCATGTTGTTATCACAACTTTCATCTCATATCTACTCTAAGAGATGAACTCCACACCATGTTTGGACACATTGAGTTTCTTCTTGCTCAACAAAATGTGCAACCAACTCCCATTTCCACCATGCCACCTTTGGCTCCACCTTCATCCTCACCATCATCCACTCCACCTTCCGACTAGATATCTTTAAATAGTTAAATATAATCAAGTGGAAGCTATGTTTTGGGTCAAGCATGCTTGGGGAGATAGCTTGTTGCATTAGTTGATAACTATTTTTGTAGTTTAACGATGTGCTAATGATGTGATGATTATGGTTGCCTTTGTGTACCTTTTATGCATGGATTGAATGAATGATCATGTTTTTAGATTATGTTAATATGTTATGATATGAATCATGGTTGAATTGAAAATGGACTAAAATTATTCAACCTTAAACATGAGAAGTTACTAAAATCACAACACATCTGCCAACCTAGTCACCTTCTGGTGGTGGTCCCTTATTGGACTGGCGGTCCCATAATCATTAAGGGACTGTCCCCCTATTTACCGGACCGTCCCTAGTAGGAGTCAAAATTTAGACTTTTTCTCTGATTGTCTGTAGGGAATTACAGATTTGAAGATTACAAAACCCACAAGCAAGAATGAAGAAAGAAGAAACAATGAGGGCCTAATATATAATAGTTAGCTTTATTAGTAAGTTAGGGTTTGTAACCTCCCTCTATTATATAAAGAGGGTATGCGTCTAGGTTACACTCATCCATTCATAGCTAGTCTCTTCAATGAGAGTCTAGAAACACATAGAGTGTGTAGTAGTAGTTTTATTTTATATTTAATAAAGAAAACCTTATTTGTAACTTTGATTGTTCTTATTATTATTCTGCTGTGATTATCATTGTTACTAATCCTAGAAGAGCTTCAAAGATCTTGATTTTACAATTGGTATCAGAGAATAGGGGGCTCGATATTTAGGGTTTATACAAGGTTTTCATTGTCGTTAAAGAGCAGTTTTGAAGGAGCAGATCTGGTAAAAGAGGGTACGATAGCAGCTTTGGTGTACGAATTGGTTTTAAGATTTTCTCAAAGATTTGATTTCTTGTTTTTCTACGGCGACATAATATCAAGGTAACACTTATTAAATTTTTCAACCTCGTACTTAATTATGTCACACATATTACTTGGTTGAAGAATTAATATTGTGGGGTTCACATTGGATCTGTTACTCATATAATTTCTTGGGTCGAGCAATTAATCGTGGGGTCAAAAGGATATTGTTTTCATGATTGGTCTATTGCTGTTGTGCGTGTCCTTATGGAGGTGAATTGGTTCATAGGTTTGTCGTGTTGTTGCTGATTGATTCTCAAGAAGCGTGGGTCTTTGGCTGCTGCTCGTTGATCACATATTACAATTAATGATAATCTCGTACCTTATTTAAATCTGATATTGGTGGTAACTAAATGGTAGTTATCGATGGTAATTATATCATCATGGATCGGTAGACATTATTTTTTTATTGGATTAAAAGTTTGCTATTTTGAGAAGTTGAAGATTGGTTTTGATTTGTTCTTGTCATATTGATTTTTAATTGGTGCGTTGGTTAAGATTTTGAGATCAGTGGAATATTTGAGGTATCAATCACGTGAGACCTACTGCATGATACAAAGATTCACGTGATGGTTGTAGAGTGAATTGTGATTGGGTGATTTATGCGTATTATGATCTGTCGCTTTCTTGTTTTGCTTAGTCAAAGTTTAGTAATAGCAGGTTGTCGTTTTGCTTATGAATGTGATGAATTCAACCTCGTACTGTTCTATCATGTGCTGTTTTGGTCCAATGATACACGAGGAAAGTGGGACAAGATTGCTATTGGTTGATTGAGGGTACTTTGTTTCTACTGAGGTCTAAGATTAGGAAGGCGACAAAGGTATCTCACACTTAATTAATTATTGTACGAATTAAATGAGGGATGGTGACTTTTATGGAATTTATTTGTTGTAGGTGGAGCATTTATAAATGAGATTTGATGTTATTAATTGCGTGAGATATGTTTTTGTGCTGCCATCATTATTTATTGCTGCTGTTAACTCATTGGTCAAAGAATGGTTGCACGTGATTGCTTGGTTTATGGAAATTGCTGTTGCTGCTGCTCTCGGTTTGTACTGATAGTAAAATGGTGTTCCTACTGGTCATATATGTTCTTGCTGATACGTTATCTTATTCCTACTGCTAAGGTTATTTGTTTCTGCTTCTGATGATATTTGGTTCCTACTGATACACTTAATTGTTGCTCCTGATGGTTATTTGGTTCCTACTGATGGATTTCTGCTGATACATATGATGGTTCTTACTGACTTCTTTATGGTTCCTGCTGGCTTGCTGTATATTTTTCTTCTTTTGGTCGGTTTTGGTTCCTACTAGTCATGTAAGATTACTAATGGTTAGGGAGGACGGAGTTATTAACCATCATCATTTCGTTGAGAAGATTACTTGTTGGAGACTTTTGATTATCACTTGTTTGATGTTGTAGTTGATTTTTACAGGTTTTGTGTTCTTATCATATCTTAAAGGGGTAGGACCTCTTTAAGATAACTTACTTGGTTTGTATAGTGACGAAGACTTGACGAATCTAGCGAAGGGGTACGATCCATCTTATTTTGCTTAATGCGTACATTTTCTATCACTTTAAGGAGTTACGTTATTGTTCTCAGTGTCTCATTTAATTGAGGATATGTCAAGAGGTCGCGGTCTACTTATACTTTTTATGGGAGTATGAGTTTGGAGTCACGTGGATAGTGCAAGACATAAGATGCAAAGTTTGGGAGATTTAACTTCTTCATCAAATCAGTTATATTTTATTTTCTTCATCAGTGATCAATCCATGGAGCCTACTGGATTCAAGAGATAGCAAGTATACTTTTAAGGGGAAGCTTATTGTTAATATACTTGACCATCTTCTTACACTTTGTGCTGATGTTCGATACTGCTGCTTGTTCTTGCTACTCGTTACTGCTGATGCTCGCTACTGCTACTCGGTTACTGCTGTTTAGTAAAAAAAAAAGAAAAAAAAAGGTTATTATTTTGTTTTTGCTGGTTGATATTTGATTCTAGGTCCGAAGACGCCCTTGGATCTTGAACAATGAAGATGTGTATGGTTCGTTTTGGAGATTCAGTTCGTGGTATAATTCTTGACTGGAACAGTTACATGCACTTTACAAATATTTTGGGGGGCATATGATACCATACAGTTCATGATATGATTATAAAATAGATAATCATAAGCATTGAGTGGTTTCTGGTTGATCCGTCTGCACTCACTGAGACTATCGGCCATTGCATGTAATCGCCATGCATATATTGAATACAAGAATTATCCAAAGACATTTTATGATGTCTTTTTCGCACTGAAGGAAGAAATGTTCCATGCTACTGAGTTCGAGATTCATGAGATGGTTAGTATATTTTAAAGGGGAAGCTTATTGTTCAAAAATACTTAACCATCTACATGCATCACTTGAGGGGAAGTGTTTACGAGATGCACAAGACCCCTATTGGATGATTACAAAAAGGGGAAGAAGAGTTATGATGTGCAACTTGTTATTTGTGATGACATGTTTTAGCATTATTTCTTCATGCAGATTGTTTTGTAATATCAAATAGGGGAAGACTGTAGGGAATTACAGATTTGAAGATTACAAAACCCACAAGCAAGAATGAAGAAAGAAGAAACAATGAGGGCCTAACATGTAATAGTTAGCTTTATTAGTAAGCTAGGGTTCGTAACCTCCCTCTATTATATAAAGAGGGTAGGCGTGTAGGTTACACTCATCCATTCATAGCTAGTCTCTTCAATGAGAGTCTAGAAACGCATAGAGCGTGTAGTAGTTTAGTAGTAGTAGTAGTTTTATTTTATATTCAATAAAGAAAACCTTATTAGTAACTTTGATTGCTCTTATTATTATTCTGCTGTGATTATCATTGTTACTAATCCTAGAAGAGCTTCAAAGATCTTGATTTTACATTGTCTATGTGATTCATGTTCTACCTACTTGATTTCACATTTACATTCATCTTATTTCTCCATATTCTTCTATATATATATATATATATATATATATATATATATATATATATATATATATATATATATATATATATACACACACACACACACATATATATATACTAGAAAGGTACCCACGCAATGCGGCGGCGGGTACCAGGTGACTGTTTGTGGCGAACAAATATTTTTCATTTTAAATCTTTCTTATTTAGTATTGTCTCAAATACATTAAAACATAGTAGATATATGTTTTTTAAAAGTAATTATTAATAGTGTAATGTGTGTTTAGAAGCTCAGACGAAACTGTGTTAGTTTGTGGGTTAATTTATAGGGCTTATATATATAAAATATGCATTAAAAGGTAGTTAATTAGGCTGTTATATCACATTGAGTGAATGGACTATTGAAAGTTAATGAGATTCATAAATATTAGTGGCTCCTACAATTAAAGAGATTAAAATTCATAATGTAATTTAACTCGTATTCATATATATTTGTTAGTTTGAAATCCTTCCAATTAAAGAAATGTTTTTGGTCTTATTTTTTTAAGACTTCCTTTTTAGGAATGACCTAAATGCATTATAATGTAGTTAAGATATATATATATATATATATATATATATATATATATATATATATATATATATATATATATATATATATATGTGTGTGTGTGTGTGTGTGTGTGTGTGTGTGTGTGTGTGCGCGCGTGCGCGCTTTGCTTCTAACTTGGTTTTATAACACATCACCATAGCTCGATTCTCTGGTGCCCTCATTTATGGGGAGCACTTGGCTAGGGGGAGCTTGTTTACCGTTGATTTCTACAACGATGCCCTTTCATGGATGCTTGTGTCTCCTCTCCTCACTGACAATGACACCTTTTTGATTCTACAAAAAGGGGAAGAAGTAACGGGAAAACTCATAAAAAATTTATCAACGCATAATTTTACTTAAAATGAGTTTATATTTTGTAATCATCAAAAGGGTGGAGATTGTTAAGACAAATAATGTCAAAAACGTTATTCGCATTATTCGGTCTTCTCGTGTTTTGATAATTACAAAATATAAAGACATGTTACGTAAAGTTACAGTTTATAACTTTTTAATTGAGGAAGCTCGTTTCTTCCACGTAGCTATTACAACGTCACGTCATGTATGAACAAACTTTATACCGTCATTAGTTAAGTGATCAAATAGTTTTATTTTCTCCTAAACTTACAATTTTAAGTTTGACAAAACATTTTCACAAAAGTGTTTTTGTGTTTTTAAAGAAATGTTTTATTAAGAAAATATATTCTAATTCAAACTTATAACAGCTACTTTCCCCCCCCCCCCCCCCAATTCAGTTCAGCTTACACCAGATAAGTTTTCACCACGTCAGGACAAAATGGGAGCGTCTTGTCGGGACGGTCCCTTAAAGAGGTCGGCAGTCCATTAGTGATAAAGGATCGTCACCTGTTTAAAGGACCGTCGCTCCTTTCCTGCCATCTATGAATATTGAACTGTTCCCTTTCAGAAATAAGACTTCCATACACAAAAAAACTTTCTGTTTTATTTTTCTTTAGTCTTTTATCACTATAACATGTCGGTATATGTTCATAAGTGATTTCCTCTTCCGCAAAGTGCAAGAGAAGAACTCTCGACGTAGATAAAGATTCGAGAAGTTAAATTCAATGCCTTTTCCAAAGTGCAAGAGAAGAACTCTCGACGTAGATGAAGATTCGAGATGTTATAGGTGTCCACACACCAAACGTAACAAGTGTTACGGTTATAGGCTTTGTAATCATTGTAATAATTCCGACTTTTGTGTGAGTCGAGGATGGAGATATATATGTGTGAACTTGGAGAAGATGAATGATGCGTGTGGATTGCAATGCAAAAGTTTTACTTCTCAAGGGATCTTGAGAAGCTTACAATCCCCACCAGACAAGTGTACCTGACCGATGTAGTATAGTGTAGTGGTAAGTACTGGGGGATTGATCATTCTCCACATGGAATAGTGTTCGTTAGGATTGAGAATGATCTCAACTAGGTATAGGGGTGATGGATGATTCTTTTTTGTATTTTTATATTTTATGGAAATCAAGTAAAATTCCCGAGTTTTGGGAGAGTGGGCGGAATTAGTTGCTAGTCAACTAACCCAAATACTACAAATGCAAATAAAAATAAAAGAACTGAAAATAAATGTGAGAGACTTCTAATATGGAGACAAACGTATTTACTTAGGTTTCACTACTCCCTAGTTATCTTTTACTGATTGATAGGTTTGTTGCAATTGCATGGATGGCGGGTTGTATTCCTTAATACCATTCATGGGGCTGTGTATGATCTTCCCCAACTCTATAAGCTCTTATCTCCTCCTAAGACGACACGTTAAGCGCCCAATCCTAGGGATTATAAACAGTGGCTCATGCATTAAATACAACCAAATAACCATAGTACACATCCGATTCATGTTTCTTAAGACGTTCAAGCATGTTACCATTGGAGTATTGCCAGTTTTCTTAAGCCTAACATCGATAAACATCTACCTACAACAATTAATAACAAACCATTCAATAAATAATCAATAACTATGATTCATTAGACCTAACCAAACACAAACAAACCTAGCCTAACATGTTAAAAGAAAGACAAGCATAAAATAAAGTCAAATAACACATAGACATATTGAATGATTGATAGATTATTTATCTTCAATTAATCATGGAAGAAAAGAGGCTTTGAAACCTCAAAATAGCTGCAAAAGTCGACTAGGGTTCGTACCCTAAGTTCCTACCAAAAGTCCTCTCCTTAATGAATGAAAAATAGAAAAGTGTATATAGATTTTACAACTTGACTGCGTCACATTTTAGGATGTGACGTCGTCATCCCGCCGTGTTAGGGTTTCTTGATTGCCTAAATCTACTCTTGACGCCGTCTGGTTGGAAAGTGTTTTGGGCCGTCTCTCTTTAACTTAAAACGTGACCACCTTGGTGAAATAACACGTGACGTCGTCACGTATGAATGCGTTAAAATCTTTCTAGCCTGTCTAGTGCAAAGTAAATGTCCACCTCTTTATCAACAAGTGACGGTGTCACCTTGTAACTTTTGACGCCGTCAGGTACTGTTCCATCTTGAATTCTTGACTTTGTCATTTTCTTCATTTTTATGCTCCAAAAACGTCCAAAATGCTATGTTTTTCCGAATTCCTCTCAAAAGTATCTAAAATGACAAAAGGAATGATTTAAGGTAATATTTGATCATATTATCATGACTTAAGGCTTAAATGACCCCTTAAAAGCGTAACACTTTTCGTCTCATCAAATACCCTTACACTTGAGATTTGCTTGTCCTCAAGCAAATGCGCTTTTATTCTAATCAAAATACAGGATATGGGTCATTTAACATTAGTATAAAAGTAATTACAACAAATGATCGTTCCACCTTAATCAAAATAAGCACGGAAATCATACACTAGAACCTCACTAATAGTGTTTGGATATTCTCATCTCTCGGGTGTTACATAACTAATGGAAATGGAAAAATATCACTCATTACCTGTCATAGCAAATAGATTACCATAGGCTTGGGAAAGGATCAAAACCTCCTCCACTAGGCGTAAGCACCTAAGATAAACTATCAAAGAGGGCTTTTTAAGGGTTATAATGTTAGCTGTAGGGATATGGAAAACACGGTTTGTTGGATAAAGGATATTTTACTGGTGGCAAGTTAATCATCTAGGTCAATTACGAGTACAATGCGGCAATGCTAAGCCAAGACTCTACTCGACTTAAGCTAATCATAAACATAAACATAAATAAAAACGGGATGGTAGTCCGTATGTTTTTCTCTTTTCTTTTTCTAATTTTTTTTCTTTTATTTTTCTTTTTCTTGATTTTTTTTTCGATTTGGGTGTACATTTGGGGGTGGATTGTAAACAAATTCTATCTTTAAGTAAAATGCTTAAAGTTAGAAACGAAAAAAGATAGGCTCTGAGGGGTTTACTAGCGGTATCGTGTATTAAAAATGAGTACATCGCAAAGGTGTGGGAGAATTACTTGACCAATGAAGTCAATGTAATTATATAAACATAGGTGTAAAAACGGGTTATCCTAATGCCTCTTATCATGTAGTAAATCTAACTACAAGAATGTAGTCTCACTTGTGGTCTCGGAATGAATCACTAACACAAGTTCTAGAATCTTAGTACTACCGATACACTCATAAGCATTAAGGCTTTTCCTAACAAATCTAGGGGCGAACCTTACATATTTGGGGTGGAAATTTTTTTTGAGTGGTACAGTTTTTGTGTTAGTCATATAACTCCTATCCATGAGATGCTTATTAAGACTAAGTTTTCACTCCTATATGTTGCAAAAAAAAAAAAAAAATTTGGTGCTAAAATTACCCTAACAAATATTTCTCTCAGTTTTATTACACAACTACTATTAAACAAACAAAAATCAAGTGCCATTGTATTCTCTAAGGTATCTTCATTTACCCCACCTTACACTTAAGCCGAACATTGTCCCCAATGTTCAATTAAAAGATGTAAAAGTAAAGAAAATGAAAGAATGAAACAAATACTCCCCTGATTCGTTCGGTGTGGATGATGCGGTAACATGGTTAAATCCTCCTCCAAGTGAATGTAACAACTTCAAGATTAAAACAACGCCAAAGACTTGAAACTTGATGCCCAAAAACTTGACCATCCATGTACATCTTCTTGTCCAATATAACCTGTTAAACTTGAGAAAACAAACAAGAAAACCTAGTGTAAAATCGGCAGTAAAATCTACATAAAATAAAATCCTAAAAAGCAAATAAAGATATAATGCTTGTGGAATGAATGGTTGCAGATTCCTGGAGTTTATACGTTAAAGATTTAACAAAACTTTACAATTCCGGCAGAAAAACAAAACTTGCAAAATTTTCAAAAAATTTGTACCTGACGTCGTCAGGTTTTAATTTCTGACGCCGTCAGAATTGATCTGACATAAATTTTATGTTTAGTTTTTGGAAAATTTCTAGAAAAACTTATGCCTTAATTCCTGGAATTCCTGCAAAATATCATTATGACTCGATACAAGCATTTGACTCAAACAAGTACTAATATGTATGTTTATATCTCATTGTTATCGTTCATGTTCAATTCGATCTTTGAAAACAAATTTGGATTTCCCTTACACTAATCTTTTGCAAAATACCTTTATATGTAATTAAGACGAAGTTAAAAACAAAATAAAGCATTTTCACAATTTTAATTGAAACATGAATCATAAACAATAGAAATACGAACACACATACGGAAGCAAATAAAACAAAAAAACAAACAAGCAAACAAATAAAAGCTTGGGTTGCCTCCCAAGAAGTGCTTTTATTTATTAACGAGTCTTGTAGCTAGACTCAAAGTCATGTCCTACCCTATGTAAGTGAGTTACTCATTGGGGACATCCTTGGGGTTGAATTTGGATTGAAGTTTCTTATGTGTCTGCTCAATACGGTATATCCTTTCAAACTTCTCTCCATTCGGGTCATATAATGTCATCTTTATGTGCCATGACCCATCTCCTTCCTTAGGTGGTTTATTTCAATTCCATTTGTGCTTATCATCCTCAATTTTCCACCTATTCATTCCTAGGTTAATTGGCAAAACTCCTAGGTAGTCAATTATCTTCCTAAAAACTAGAGGATCTTCAAATGGGCCTAATTCAGTGTCCCTAGCCAAGAGTTATTCTACCGTATATGTTTGGTTCACAAATTCCTCTTCTTGGTGAAATGGGCGTTGGGATCCTATGAAGTCTCTATTAACCCAAGGTCCATATCTAGATGGTCTTTTATTCATATCTACCCAATGAGGTCTTTTATTCATAGCTATGCTTCTTGACATCGTAGACCGACCATGTTTCACCTTCTCCTACCGCGATTTTAGATTCCTTACAATCAATCATTGCACTAGCGATAGCTAAAAATCCTCTGCCTATCAACAATGGGCATATAGGGTCGCTAACCATATCAAGGACGTGGAAATTGGCTAAAATAGTTAATCTTCTTATGTGCACTAACACGTCCTTTACTACTCCAACCGGGTGTGCGACACTTCCATCCGCTAAGCCCAATGTTGCAAAAATCGTGAATCGGTCCCGAGGCGGTCGAGGGCCTTGTAGCGATTTTTGGCCGATTAATCGCCGATTCCAAGGTCCAAGGCCGATTAATCGGCCGATTACCTTGTAATTCGCTCCAAGGTCTAAGGCCTTTCAGCTTGTAATCGCCGATTAATCGGCCTTGTAGGCCGATTTTTGCAACACTGGCTAAGCCTATTATTACCCTAGTTTCTTCAAGCTTCCCTAATTTAAGAGAGGTATAAAGAGGTAATGGAAGTAAGTTAAGGCATGATCCAAGATCGGCTAATGTATCATAAGCCTCCGAATTACCGATCTTGCAAGGTAGAACAAATATGCCCGGATCATCTAATTTTTTAGGTAACTTGTTTTGAACAAAAGCGGTCCCTTTTTCACCTAACTTAAGCTTTTTCTCATATTTTTCCAAAAGGGTATTGTAGTAAGGAGCACGTGCTAAAACTTCAATAACCGGATGTTCAAGGTGGAGCTACTTGAATTCTTCGTTAAGGTTTTGAATGGGGGGGTGTTTCGACTATTTTGTTGACCAATTTAGTGTTGGATCTTACTTTCGTGGTCTCTTTGAGAAACTTGGGTTTGCTTGAAACATGTGCTCATGGCGTTGACCGAATAATATTGTGGACAAGAACTAGGAGACGAAACCAATGAGATGGTGTTAATGTTTGGTTTCGGGTTCTTGACCGTGTCGCTGGGGAGTGCCCCCATGTCTCGGTCATTGAGAACTTTCAACAAGGTGTCAATCTTATTCGTCATCTCACTTTGTTTTTGTTTGAATTCGGATTCAAACTTAGCCATACGAGCTTCTTGAGATGCCATAAATTTGGAAATCAATCCTTCAAAATTGTTGGTACTACCATAGTTGTTGGAATGATTGTTGTTGAAAGTACGGTTTGACGATGAACCGTTTGATTGAAAACGATTAGGTGGATTGGAAGAATTGTTTTGGGGTGTGTTTTGGTTCTGTTTCCACCTAAAGTTTGGGTGATTTTTCCAAGAGGGGTTGTATGAATCACCATAAGGGTTTGGCTCGGGTTTGAAAGTGTACCACTTGTCTCCCGCTCTGTCGGTACGCGAGGATGCGTAGTCCGCAAAAGCTTGTTCGGGGAGTTCCATGCAATCACGAGTGTCATGGGGACCACTACAATATTCACATGAAGAAGTGATTTTGTTCACTTGGCTTGAAGGTTTAGGAGCCTCGTAGGATTTTATGAGAAACTTGACTTGGTCTTCAAGTTCCATGATCCTACGATCGGGAGTGCTAGAATTATTCAAAGGCAAAGATATTGCCTTGACTGTTATTTTCAAATCACGGGGATCATTCCAACTTTCGTTGTCATAGAGAGTAAGATCTTCTATGAGTTCCCATGATTTTTCTGCACTTCGATCACGTAGCCTACTACCGGCCGCTTGGTCAATGGTTTGCCTCGTGGAGAGATTGATTTGGTCATAGAAGATTTGGACTTGGAGCTAGAGATCTATGCCATGATGAGGGACTTTTTAAAGTAAGTCCTTGAAACGAGTCCATGCTTAGTTTCGTCTTGATGTTCTTGGAACATCAAGATGTCATTCCTTAACTTCGTGGTTCTTCCTAGAGGGAAAAATTGAGCAAGGAAAAAAGAGGTGAGATCATCCCAAGATGTGATGGATCCCACGGGTAAACGCTCAAGCCATTGACTAGCTTGGTCACGTAGAGAGAATTGAAAGAGACGCAACCAGGTCGTCTCTCGAGTTTCAACATCAAGGTCTATTGAATCTACGATTTTAAGAAAATCCTTGAGGTGTTGATTGGATCTTCGGAATGAAGTCCATGGAATGCACATCCGCTTTGCACCAACCGGTTGCTGTCGGATCGAAAGGGAGACACATTGGCTCCTTGAGTGAGCTCAATGGTGTTTCGATAGCCTTGGTGGCTAGGACGGGAGTACTCTCCTAAAGTGCGGGCTCTAGGAGTTTAGTTTGGTTGTGGTGGGTTTTGTTGTGGTGGGTTGGCGGGGTCAAAGATATTACCACCTTCCATGATGTCGGATGATTACGGTTACGAACTAAGGAACAAAGAAAAAGATAGACTAAAGAAAACCTATAAAAACAAAAATTACACAAGATATGAATCTAATGAGTAGACCTAATAAAAATAAAATTCAACCTAAACAATAACTATTCCCCTGCAGCGGGGAGCCAACAACTTTGATGCGTGTAGATTGCAACGCAAAAGTTTTACATCTCAAGGGCTCTTGAGAAGCTTATAATCCCCACCAGGCAAGTGTACCTGACGGATGTAGTATAGTGTAATGGTAAGTACTGGGGGATTGATCGTTCTCCATAGGGAATAGTGGTAAGTACTAGGGGATTGTAGTGGTAAATTCTCGTGTTTTGGGAGAGTGGGTGGAATTAGTTGCTAGTCAACTAACCCAAATACTACAATGCAAATAAAAATAAAATAACTGAAAATAAATGTGAGAGACTTCTAATATGGAGACAAACATGTTTAATTAGGTTTCACTACTCCCTAGTTATCTTTTACTGATTGATAGGTTTGTTACAATTGTGTGGATGCCGGGTTGTGTTCCTTAATACCATTTGTGGGGCTGTGTACGATCTTCGCCAACTCTATAAGCTCTTATCTCCTCCAAAGACGACACGTTAAGCGCCCAATCCTAGGGATTATAAGCAGTGGTTCATGCATTAAATACAACCAAATAACCTTAGTACACATCCGATTCATGTTTCTTAAGATGTTCAAGCATGTTACCATTGGAGTATTGCCAGTTTTCTTAAGCCTAACATCGATAAACATCCACCCACAACAATTAATAACAAACCATTTAATAAATAATCAACAACTAGGTTTCATTAGACCTAAGCAAACACAAACAAACCTAGCCTAGCTTGTTAAAAGAAAGACAAGCATAAGATAAAATCAAATAACACATAGACATATTGAATGATGATAGATTACTTATCTTCAATTAATCATGGAAGAAAAGAGGCTTTGAAACCTTAAAATAGCTGCAAAAGTTGTCTAGGGTTCGTACCCTAAGTTCCTACCAAAACTTCTCTCCTTAATGAATGAAAAATAGAAAAGTATATATAGATTTTACAACTTGACGACATCACCTTTTAGGATGTGACGCTGTCATCCCGCCATGTTAGGGTTTCTTGATTGCCAAGATCTACTCTTGACGCCGTCTGGTTGGAAAGTGTTCTGGGCCGTCTCTCTTTAACTTAAAACGTGACCACCTTGGTGAAATAACACGTGACGCCGTCATGTATGAATGCCTCAAAATCTTTCTGGACCGTCAAGTGCAAAGTAAATGTCCACCTCTTTATCAACAAGTGACGGCATCACCTTGTAACTTTTGATGCCGTCAGGTACTATTTCAGCTTGAATTCTTGACTTTGTCGTTTTCTTCACTTTTATGCTCAAAAAACGTCCAAAATGCTATGTTTTCCAGAATTCCTCTCTAAAGTACCTAAAATGACAAAAGAAACGATTTAAGGTAATATTTGATCATATTATCACGACTTAAGGCTTAAATGACCCCTTAAAAGCGTAACACTTTTCGTCTCATCAATTAAGATCCAAGAAGTCTTGTAACTAGATTAGTTTATGTATTTGTTGTGAGGAGAGTGAAGTCCTAGTGGTTAGGTTAGGACTTAGTCGAGTCATTGTATGAAGGCTTGGATCGAGATAGGATCCAAGTGTGTCTTGTGTGAAGGCTTGGATCGGGATAGGATCCAAGTGTGTCTATGTGTGTTGTATGTGAAGACTTGGATTGGGTAATAATCCAAGTGTGTCTAAGTGTGAAGATTCTTTTGAACGGGAGTGATCGTTCATGTGAAGGCTTAGATCGTATGTCAATCTAAATGAGACAAGAGTGCTTGTTCGTGTGGCCACGTGGGCCTTGGAGTAGATTGGTTCTAGCTAGGATTAGAAATCGAAATTCCGCTTAGTGTCGTTAAACCTTGTGTAAGCTTGTGTACGGATTGCTCCGCCTGAAGGAGTGTGTTGATATAGTGATTGATAACTCTCGAGTGTGGTACTCGGGGAGTGGAGTAGGACGGAGGAATGAGCTTCGAGCCGAACCACTATAAATCGCCGCATCTCTTTGGTTGTGTTCTTTCCTTACTATTTATATTACTTGTTTGTTTATATTTGCTAGTAGCTAAAATGATATCACACAACTAGTAGAATTCAATAAGTTTGCAAATGTAAATTAATCGGACCTAAAATGGCGAAACACTTTAGAAAGTTTAAAAGAAGTGGTGAAACTATTCAACCCCCTACTAGTTTCTATAGTAATAACATTTTGAAAATAAACAAAATGTAAGATTACTCGTAATAAATGCATTTGCCATGGTGGTGGTGGTGCTCCATCACCCGTGGAACCTTATTACGCCTCCACCACTACCTTACGTGGTGGTGTGATTTTGTGCTTTGTTTAGTGGTATTAAAACCCAAATGGTTTGCTCAATAGAAAAAGGAGAAAATTTCAAAAATCGTCCTTGTGGTTTGGCCAAATTGCACGTGTCGTCCTTACTGTTCATTAATTGCAAAAATGGTCTGAATTTGGCACTGTTTCATTCACTTTTGGTCCTTCGTCCTTGCAACCACAAGGACGAAACGTGCAATTTGGCCAAACCACAAGGATGATTTTTGCAATGCCGAAGGACCAAAAGTGAATGAAACAATGCCAAATCCGGACCATTTTTGCAATTAATGAACAGTAAGGACGAAACATGCAATTTGGCCAAACCACAAGGACGATTTTTGCAATTTTCTCTAGAAAAAGTCCTAATCTGACATTATTTTGAGCCCTTTCGTGTTTCTATATCTATCTATTATATATTAAAATTGAGTTTTATTATTAAACGACTTTGGGAACTCTTACAAACAAAAGAAAGAAAACACCACAACAACTTTGCTAATTAAAGTTCACTAAAAACTCAAGACAAACACACACTTTTGTAACTTAAAAGGTAAAGAAGAGATTAAAAGAATTTCAATGGAAAGAGTACTTAAACTGACTCCGAAAAGGACAAAGGGTACCCCTTTTATAGGCAAAATAAACGGGGGCTCAATGGACACGCGTCAAAAAAATCATCTAGAGTCAGAATATCATTAAAAGCATGCACCTCATGCAAAAAGTAATGTACTTCAAAGTGTCAGACTTTAAGACACCAAAAATGGCTAATCGACAGCCTGAAACACAAATCGAGGAAGATTTCATAATCTCCAGTCAAAGAAAACCCAATGACTACTAAGAAAGAGAATGTCTTACAACTCAAAACAGAAATCCCAGGCCATGCGAACATTTAAAGCAAACCAGGTTTGGGATACATAAGCTTCACAAACGCTCAATAATCACAATAACTCCTAACAAACATCAACATTAAAAACTGTACATACATTCAATATGCAACAGTCTTGGAAATGAAAATATTCTCCGAACATCACATTGAAAGACCCAGCTATCTCAAATATCCAAGCTAGGCAAAATAGAAGTCAGCATCCCTGGATCCAAGTTAACTGCCTCGAGAATCCTAGGGGGCCTCATCTGTTAGATGAGTCCATCATCACATTTCCCTTAAAAAATCAAATATACTAATGGAATTGGGAGACTTGATAGCGTATAGGGTCTTCAGCCCACTTAACTAAGACCCATACACTCTAGACTTGGCCCAAGCATAAGCCCAACGAGGCAAAGTCCGACATAAGACCTGGGAAATACTTCCTCAGGTAACACTAAAGCAAAGCTTGCCTGAAAAGCGTGTGCAAGCAGACAATACGCCTGGCAAACTCGCCAGGACTGTTAGGACGAGCACAACGTGCTCTCCTTACTTCATCCCTTGATGACCACCCGGGGACCATCAGATTTCCTTTACGGGTTTTCATAACCCTAATGGACTCCCTATAAATACTAGACCATTTCCTCGAAATGTAGAGAGCTAACCATAAGCAACACTTCCCATGCCCGCCCTGGGAACTCCTCACCCAAGTCTATTATCCTTCTGGATAATTGATACAAACCACCAAGTTGACTCGTGAGCGTTACCTCAACTTGTGAATCTGGTCACCTTCTAATCGAACGTGAGAAACCAAATGATCGACCACACCAAACCCTCAATACGTACCTTACGTAAACAATTACGACTCAATTTCACTTCTAACCTGGTTTTCGAATAGGGTTCGCATTTTTAGAGAGTTAGGTGTCAAACATCACCAATAACATTTATTTGTGTGACACTTCAATGCCACTTCATCACATCTCTAATGATACACCAATAACTAAAATATCATTCCTAAAAAAAACACTTATTGGTGCATGTAGGTCACACAAAACACACCATCAAAAATACCCTACACACTCACAAAGGGGGGGGGGGGGGTGAAGACAAATACCAATGGCACCAGCCATTGCAACAACGCAAGGACGAACAACGCACCAATGATGTCGTCGCTAGTACCCAAACAGGTGGCCATTGGTTGATTTGGGTGACGAATGGCGGGTAAAACTCCATACTGTGATCTCTTAAGATTATTTTAGAGGTCGGATGAAGTAAGTGCCATTGCAACAACGCAAGGATGAATGGCGCACCAATGGGTTCGTTGTCGCTAGTACACAATCACCTGGCCATTGGTTGATTTGGGTGACGAATGACGGGTAAAACTCCATATAGTGCTCTTTTAAGATTATTTTAGAGGTCGGATGAAGTAAGTTAATATAATGATTAGTTAATTCTCATAGTATCAAAAAAATTGTTCTAAAAGTATACAGATCATTTTATGAATATTAAAAACTTTCGTAAACCATTACTCATCACCCCCGATTGTCTCTCTCACATGCGTACCAGTAATCAAGTTCATACACCACAAGAAAAGAGCAAAAGGGAAAGAGGAAAAAAGATCCAATATCCTCCTCCTTTTCCCCTAATTTCACATAGTTAATCAATCTTCAAATTCCTTTTTCATTTATAGCTTCGATTGCTTACTTCTTTGCAATCCAAAGGAGTTGGATATTGTATACTGTAATTGTTGGATTCTTAAAAGAACAGGAGGTCAAACAAGGACGATCTAGAGCGTGAAGAATTTACATCAAAATGAATATATCCAAATCAGTATTCTCGTTAATCTTGATTACAATCTTAATCCCACCATCATACCAAGATCCAAAAGACGAATCATGTCTAACAAACCTATTCAACTCGTTCCAAGACCCAAATAACAATCTACGCAACTGGACCAAACCCTCTTTCTCAAACCCGTGTTCCGACTTCAACTCAAATCTCCTCGGCGCCACATGTAACAATGGTCGTATATACAAACTTTCCCTCCAAAACCTATCACTTTATGGCGCAATCTCACCCTACATTTCAAACTGCACCAATCTCCAGTCATTAGACATATCTAACAACTTTATAACTGGTCCAATCCCTGACACGATCCAAAACCTCGTAAACCTAGCTGTCCTTAACGTATCCGAAAACCATCTTTTGGGCCCCATCCCCACGTCACTTGCATTATGTTTTTATCTTAACGTGATCGACATGCATAACAATGATCTTAACGGGACAATCCCACCTCAGCTAGGTTCTCTAGTTAGGTTGTCGAGTTTTGATGTTTCTAATAATAAATTATCTGGAGTGATTCCCGCGAGCTTAGGAAACCGGACAGGGAACTTGGCTAGGTTTAATGTGAGTTCATTTGTCGGGAATAAGGATCTGTATGGTTATCCATTGGGACCTATGAAGAGTAGTAAAGGGTTGTCGATTTTGGCGATTGTTGGGATCGGGTTAGGAAGTGGTTTATTGAGTTTGGTGATTAGTTTTACGGTAGTTTGTGTGTGGTTAAGAGTGGCAGAGCATAAGACGGCAGTAGCGGAACAACAAGGCAAGATTAGTTTGCCTGATTATTGATTTGTTTAAAACATGTATTTTGAGTATATATGCCATTTTCATGTTTAGATCAAGTATATATGGAATTATTACTTTATTGTATGTTTTGTAAAGTGTGAAAGAATGCGATACAGAGTACTAATTTTGATCGATTAACTTGTCTTTGTGTAAACTAATTTCTGTTTTTTATATGTCTTGATAAATATTGAGACTGTTATAGTGTCATAAAAAGATAGTGTTAAATGTTACAATTAATACTAATTGTTTATGTTAGACTTAATATTTACATACGAATAGTAGTGTTAATTGGATCAATATGATAACTTCTGAAGGGTCCTCGTAAAAATAACAACTGAAAAAAAAAGACATGAGATAAAATTTTGTATGTGAACACATTTATCTGGCAACAACGTGAGAGCTGAACTTAGTGCAACATTACATGTGCAAACATGCATATCCCATTTTTGCTTTAAATAATAAAAGATCGATGTAATTTTTATATTAAAAGTCATGTATGATGCGAAATCATTAGTAGCTATGTTGACTAATTGCTCACCAAGTTGTTGATGAAAAGTGTTATATTCATTAGTGTTGAGCATTAGGAAATACATTATAGTTGTTTTGACATAATTAGTTTATTAGATAATGTAAAATATATTTTCTGAATTATATAAATGAAGATCTCAAGCATCTTTTGCCACTGCAACATCCACGACTTTTAGTTGCGAATTTTTTAGTCTTTCGGCGGGGACTTGTCCCAGCTAATACCATTTGGCGGGGACATGTCTTCACCGAAAGTGCCCCCGCCAAAACCTCTTCGCTGATTACTTTCGGCGGGGACATGTGGGCTTTTTAGCAGTGCCGTGTGGGACCCACGCTGCCAGCCTGGACAATTTGGTCTGGTCAAACATTGCTAGTGTGGCAACACTTTTAGCAGGGACAAGTCCCCGCCAAAAGTGAGTATTCAAAAAAATGAATCAGTTTTTTAGCGAGGACATGTCCCCGCCGAAAGTGAGTATACACCAAAAGGACTCAGGTTCCCCGCCAAAAGTATCTACTAGCTATAACTTGAACACACTTTTGGCGGGGACATGTCCCCGCCAAAAGCGTCTGACCTATTGTGCAGCATATTGCTGCAAAATGGGTAATTTCCAGATTTTTTCCGGAATTATTCCGGAAAAAATCCAAACAATAACCTGTAACCTGTATATACTCAAATCCACTACAACATCGCCAAATCTCTAAACATAATATCATATAACAAAATGCTACAATATCGCCAAAATGGTTCAAAAACCGTGATCACATGATTATCCGCAAATGGTTGTACAAAAGTATACTTAACCTAGTCATCCGCAAATGGTCCAAAACTATACGTGTTATCCATTTAGCGGGAATCCTAACACATAATCCAAATAAACACATAATAATCTATCAAATATCCATAAATTTGTCCATAACCACTACAACGACACATAAACCAACCCAAACAACCCATACGCTACTCCTGAGTCCCCCCACTGCCCCTACCACCCTCCTGGGTACCTGTAGACTCACCTTGTGAAGCCTCCTATGATCCCGACGTCCCCGCCTGAGTCGATGTCCCCGCTTGAGTCGCTAGCTGATGGGGGAAACCGGGCTGATTTCGCGCCCACTCCAAAATCCCATCAAGTAATGTCCTTTGGCTGGAGAGCTCCTGGGACTGCTTCTGAACAGTTTCTTGGAGTGAGGACGTGGAGGCTTGATCAGGAGCTCGTGCGGTGCTGAGGGTCGTCTGATGACCACTGCGGGGTAAGACTGGACCTACGCCAGGAACATGACCTCGCTGCTTGCCACCGATCACGTGGCAGATAATATCGAGGTCAGTCATAGTCGTCCCCTCGGAGGTGCTCTCTGTCCGCATCCGTATCATCTGATTCTGTTTAGTTACAAAAAAACAAGAAAAGTAATATATAACTCGTGATTTATTATATTGCATTAATGTGGGTGAGTTTTTGGAAACAAATTATAGTTACATATCGAGCCTCGGACACTGCAGACTCCCAGACGTCGCCTCTCATATGGTTGTGTCTGTAAAGCGCGATCAAGTCTCTACCATCCACGGAGTCGGTGGGTTCTCTCAACTGTTTATAAAAAAAAATCAATAACGACTCACCCAACACTATATAAATAAATAAAATGATTAAAAAGTTTCTTACAAAGTTATCGCTTATAACAGCTAATGAATGCGACCCATGAAGACTAGCACTCGGATTCTTGAGCCGTTTCTGCCTGTTGGTGTCCGCTTTCTTCAAATTCTTCGGGTTTGACCAGTGCTTCAAATAATAATAATAATAATAATAATAATAATAATAATAATAATAATAATAATAATAATAATAATAATAATAATAATAATAATAATAATAATAATAATAATAATAATAATAATAATAATAATAATAATAATAATAATAATAATAATAATAATAATGATAAACATCGACATGTGCTGGTATCATCGGGATTAAACATCGACATAATATAGTACGTGATACCCTTGTTAACATATGTTCTCGGTCGGGGATCTCGGCTCGTAAAGAGGTTGACATCGGGTTATGTGGAAACAGGGACAAAACCTTACGCCCAGCTGATGTGTTACTCTATTCTTGGGATGATGGGCGGGACACATGTGTTGATTTGACAGGGGCTTCTCCCCTCACACAGACCAATATGGCTGATTTTGCACCGGGGCACGCGGCTGTTGAAGCTGCACAACGAAAACGGGCCAAGTATGAGACTAAATGCGCGGACATTGGTTATGGGTTTCTCCCCTTCTCATTCTCTTCCTTGGGAGAACTTGAGAAGGATGCGGTGACATTACTTAAACGCGTCCGTAGATTCTCGTTGACTCGGGGCATTGGAGCACGTGCCGGTGATCATTTTTTTAGTAGGATTGGTTTTGCTATTGCTAAAGGAGTGGGGGCCCAGCTTGTTGCTCGGCTCCCCTCTAATTTCTTGTAAATCCTATGATTTTCTAATGAAGTGATGTTTTATTAAAAATAAATAAAAATAATAATAATAATAATAATAATAATAATAATAATAATAATAATAATAATAATAATAATAATAATAATAATAATAATAATAATAATAATAATAATAATAATAATTCATTTAACAACAATAACAACAACAACAACAACAACAACAACAATAATTATAATAATAATAGTAATAAAGTGTGGATCGAGAAATTTACATATTTTTCCCAATCGTCAGGCAGCATGTTATTCGGACGCTTTCCCTTGATCTCTTCCAGCTTATCAACCCCACCTTGCTCAGTAAATTTCTTCTTTTTGAATTTGTACTTGTTGTCGTCATATTGCTTTTGGAGATAACCTTCGATACTATCTGCAATATCCTTTCCATTAGGACCGACAAGGTGCTCGCCGAGATCGAAGAAATGCTGCAATAAAATTTAATTAAAATATATATATTCAAATTTAAATAAATAACACATTTAAAATAAATAAACACAATAATTAAAAAAATAAAAGATAAAAAAAACTTACGTGGAGCTGGTCGTCGATGTACGCCTTGGAGGTAGCGGGAACATCTGCCCAGGAATCGAAATGCATGGGGATTGAATCCTGAAACAACTCCCCGACCAAGTTGGAGAACCACGAAGCGCGGAGGCCCACATGCTCCCAATACCCTTTGACGTTCTTCTGGAATCTGATCCTTATCGGACGACCAGTATCTCTCCTCTCATTGCGGAGCTGCGTGTTCTTTGTGGGACCACACACCACCTTCCCGCCTTTCCCAATTTTGGCATCGGGCTTGCGAGGCTTGTGAGGTCTGGATTTAGAGCCTACAAGTAATCAAATTCAAGTGATGATGACATAAAATAACAAGTTATCAATTTCAAATAATGATCAAGTTTAATTAAAATAATCAAGAAATTCTTACGCTGACAATTAGTGCCTATCCTCCTCGGATCAGGGGTGACTCACTGCCTCCATCGCCACCGTGGCTCCTAGAAACAACGTCTGCCATATCTGTAAAATGAACTAGTACAAGAACATATAATTAGTGAAGAAACACATATACGCATATGTATATAAATAAACAAATAATTAACAATTTGTTAAAAAAATAATAGATAATCAAATAAATAAACACATTTAACAAATCGATAACAATTTCCTTCAAATAAATATCGCTTAACAAATTACAATTTGAGATCAATCTCCCTCATCACTAAGATAAAAACCCTCATTACTAGTGTTGGCTTCATCTTCACGATCGACGTGGTCGTGATCTTCACCATCAGATGCTAAATCATGAGGAACGTGGTCATCATAATCAATATCATCGTCGTCGTCGACATTAGTGATAATTGGTTGTGGTGGTGCCTCAACTTCCGCTGGCTCAACATCTATATCTATGGTGATATAATTCAACTTATCCAACTCAGCAGACAGTGTGACATGTGATGAGGTCTTGTCATGTACAACATCCTGATTGTTCTCTACCACGATGATATCCGGGTTCCAAATCTTTCGATGATAAGAATCTTGGACGACCTTGAAATTACCACGTTTACTTGGGAAATCAAGGTAAAAGACTTGTGTTGCAAGAATGTATGGTTCACTTTCAAACGATACACGGTCTGTCATAATTTGTGTAATGTTGTTTCTATGGGTACAACGTTTTATGCGGCCATCGTTATTAGTGTTGAACCATTTGACTTTGAACAACACAACATTGAACGGAATATACAATAACTCAAGAATTTCTTCAAGCTGGCCATAATACATTCCTCTGCTAGGATTAGAAGTTGAAATTCCGCTGTTTTGGGTTCAACAACGTAAATCACGGTCGTGTACGATAAACTTCACACCGTTGACTATGCAAGAGTTGACTGAGACTGCAGTACATGATGGTCCACAAGCCAAAGCGAATAACTCGGTAGTACCTCTTGTACTCGTTCATGTACGGGTCGATTTCATGGCTGTTGTGTAGTACATACCATACTACTTTCTGCATTGTGTCCGGTTCAAGCCGAATTAATGATTTTTTACCATTCAGTTTACAGGCTGATCAAAACACTTGAAATTGACTTGTTGGGCTTGGACCATCCTCATTCAGGTCAGGAAGATTAAATCTCGTCTCAACACCCCGAAAATAATGCGAACAGAAAGTTAATGCTTCATCAGCAATATAACCCTCCGCTATTAAACCTTCAGGCTTAGCTTTATTTCTGACACAATTTTTGAGCTTTTTCATGTACCTTTCAAATGGATACATCCACCTCATGTAAACAGGCCCGCCTTCAATAGCCTCTTCGGGTAGATGAATAACCAAGTGAATCATAATGTCAAAAAAAGCTGGAGGATAGATTTGCTCGAAACTGCACAATATATTGATGAGCTGTTCTTTAGCTTTCAACATGTCGTCCACCATCAAAGTTCGAGCGTATATTTGTTTGAAGAATGAACAAAGCTCGATTATTGTTTGAAGAATGAAAAATATATTGATGAGCTGTTCTTTTTTCATAAGCAAATTCTTTCTTATACTAGATGTCAAATTTCTTCCATGCTTGACCATCAACCGGGTGTTGCATCTTACCATTCTCCGTAGACTGCCCAGAAGCATGCCAAGTCATATGTTTTGCAGTGTGTTTAGACTTGTACAAACGTTGTAGTCTAGGAATGATAGGAAAGTAATGCAACACCTTGTTAGGAACTTTCTTCCCCGGTGTGTTCTTGTCTTTCCATCTACTAGCATTGCAGATGGGACAATTCTGCAAATCTTCGTTACCCACCCCCCGATATAAAAAAACAATCATTTACACAAGCATGTATGGATTCGTATCCTAACCTGATCGTTTTATATGTCTTCTTTATTTCATAGTATGAAGATGGGATTTTGTATCCTAGAATGGGTGGGAAACATTCACGGAGAAATTTTAGTGTTTCGTTAAATGTGGTGTCACTCATTTTACCTTTGACCTTAATGTTCATAAACTTTACCATAAAGTCCAATGAAGACATCCAATTACAGCCCGGGTGTAGTGGGTCGTTGGCAGTTTTAAGTAACGCTTCAAACTCATTACGTTAAGGAAGTGTCGTTGCTTGAGTTGGTTCGTTACTTGTCTCGCCAATGTTTTCTTGAGTTGGATCATTCGGACACATATCATGAAGGAACTCAGCCATGTCACTCGTCCCAGGATGAATTCTGTTGGGTACTACTGTCTGGGTATCCGGTTCACCGTGATTATACCATTTCGTATAACTTAGGTCCCAACCATTTGTGTGCATGTGACCAAACAAATCTTCGTACTTTATCCAACCATTGTTATAACAACGAGCACATGGACAATGTATATTCCCATCAATATTCACAAAGTCCTTGGCATACGCGCAAAAAGCTTTAATACCTTTTAAAAAATCGAGGCTAGCACGAGATAATGAGACCCAACTCTTATCAATTGGCATAATTGCGTTTTAATGATGCAACAAATAATTATATAGAATTAAACATGTTCACGAGTTGTGCGTTTTAATGATGCAACAAATAATGACATAGGTTTAAGTTGAAAATCCGTAAACACATATATAAAGGTGGAATTACGAGTTGTGCTTTTTGTTCACCTAATCCAACTATGGAGTACAATATATGAGACGGTCAAATACCATATAATATATAATAACATATTCACATTGTCAATTTCGGCTTATATATCATAAGACTCAATTTTTCGGCTTATTCGGAGACTTGTGAGCTTATACAAGTTTATTATATCATAACATACTTATATCAGCCCACAAGTCTCCGAATAAGCCAAAAAATTGAAGCTTGTGAAATATAAGCAGGTGTGATATTGATATTGACAAACAAATGTATCTCAAATAGTTGCAAGTATAAACAAGATTATAAACGATATTTCGCGTGTATTAAAGCAAACATTAACAAAATTAGGCAAAATGGAAGCAGCCGAACACCCCTTTGTGGGCTGCTGTTTGGACATCATAAACCAAACGCCCCTTGTGGGCTGCTGTTAACCAAACGCACCCTTTCGGGGCTGAAAAATTAGCAATTCAAATACCCCTTAAATAAATTTTAAAAAAATAACTTTGTTATAAACTTGATTTATAGATATGTCTCAGAAACAGAAATTCTTTGCAAAAAAGTAACTTTTAATGTATCATTCTTTAGTTTTAATAAATTTTAAAAACATATTAAAATTCGTAATAAGGTGTCGAGACTAAAGAAATAACTTTTAATGCACCTTTTTTGGTCTTGACAGTCGGCTAGCTGGTCTTGACAGAAGGTTAGTCTCGGCTGGTCACGACAGGAAAAAAAATTAATAAAATAACTAAAATAACCAAAATAAAAAAAAATTATATCTATAACAAAATATGCACCCTATGGTGAGGGCTGCTTTGGACAGAAACCAAAGAAACCAACAGCACCCTTGTGGGTTCTGCTGAACCACAACAAACGCACCCTACGTGGGTTCTGCTGTGAGCAAAGTCCCAAGACAAACACCCCTTGTTGTGGTGGTTTGTTTCGGCTTATATAGTGGGGCTTATGGCTTATTTGGTTTTTGACTTATGTTTCATAA
Source organism: Artemisia argyi (assembly GCA_030686995.1). Taxonomy (NCBI): domain Eukaryota; kingdom Viridiplantae; phylum Streptophyta; class Magnoliopsida; order Asterales; family Asteraceae; genus Artemisia; species Artemisia argyi. The sequence continues at coordinate 171,255,154 of CM060701.1, read as the reverse complement.
GCTCACATTTTGTGCTTATTAAAAACTTTTTCGGCTTATATAAGCTTATAAGCTGATATAAGTCAAAAAGTTACAAAATAAGCCACAAAAAAAGTGTGCTTATGAAACATAAGCCGAAAACCAAATAAGCCATAAGTCGGTGTTTGTTTCGGCTTATATAGTGAGGCTTATGGCTTACGTGGTTTTTGACTTATGTTTCATAAGCTCACATTTTGTGCTTATTTTAAAATTTTTCGGCTTATATAATGGGGCTGCAAAGTGAGCTTAACCTAATAGCAAAACAGCGCCTTGGCTTATATAGTGGGGCTGCAAAGTGAGCTTATGAAACATAAGCCATAAGCCAAATAAGCCATCCGCCACTGCCAAAACAGCCCCTTGGCATTGTCGTTAACCTAATAGCAAGTCCCCACGACACTACTTGTGTCGTGGTATACATCACGAGCACACCCCATGGTGTGTCGTGTTCCAAACCATCAATTCAATATAAACTTCCGGCTGCTCAGTCAATAAAAAATACTTACTGTGGTCAAGGTTGTGGTCTTGACAGCACGTGGTCTCGGTCTCAACAATGAGCTAAAAAATACATAAACATAAATTAATGAGTATAAACTTTTGGCGGCGACATGTCCCCGGTAGAAACATAAAAAAAAAAAAAAAAAAAAAAAAAAAAAAAAAAAAAAAAAACCTTTTGGTCTCAGCTTGGTCTCGATAGGTCTCGGCTTGGTCTTGACTCAACTGTGGTCTTGGCAGTAATGTGGTCTCCAAAGGAAAAAAATCAAAAAAAAATTAATAAAAATCAAAAACATAAAACATTTAACATAAATTAACACAATTAACAAAAATTCACACAAATTAACAACAATTATCAAAATTAACAAAAATTGAAAAAAAAAATTAACCTGGGTCTTGGTTGTAATGTCGAGAGTAAGAAAGGAGATGAGAATAGAGAGAATCAAACAAGAAGAGGAGTTTAGGAAAGAATTAAACAAGGAGAGAGGTTTAGGAGATGCATCGTGTACAGTGGTGCGAGTGTGGTGGTGTAGTGGTGGAGATGGTGGTTGTTGTGGTGGGGATGGTGGTGTAGTGGTAGAGATGGTGGTGTTAGTGGTAGGAAGAAGGATGCAGCACACAGTGGTGGTGTTTTTTTTACAAGTGTTTTCCCAGAGATCTGTTAATAATTGAGGTAATAGTGGGTTTTACTTTTGGCGGGGACATGTCCCCGCTGAAAGTGTGCTTTGTCTTTTAGCAAACCTTTTGGCGGGGACATGTCCCCACTAAAAGTTTTCATTATTAGCCAAAAGTTTTGGCGGGGTAAAGTAAATGCTTAGAGGGAAAAACAAAAATATTAGTGAAATCTTTTAGCGGGGACATGTCCTCGCTGAAAGTTTTACTAAATGACAAATCATTCTTTTAGTGAGGACATGTCCTCGCCGAAAGTGTGCACCAAAACACTTAAAATTATCTTTAAATCATTTTAATTAAGTAAAATAATTTATAATTAATTTAAATCATTTAAAATTATTTTTAAATCATTTTAATTAAGTTAAATCATTTATAATTAATTTAAACGAACGAGTCGAGATGCTATGGTTATACACGAGATGTTAAACGAATGAGTCGAGATGATACGGTTATACACGAGATGTTAATCGAACGAGTCGAGATGATACGGTTATACACAAGATGTTAAACGAACGAGTCGAGATGCTATGATTATACACGAGATGTTAAACGAACGAGTCGAGATGCTATGGTTATACACGAGATGTTAAACGAACGAGTCGAGATGATACGGTTATACACGAGATGTTAAACGAACGAGTCGAGATATTATGGTTATACATGAGATGTTAAACGAATGAGTCGAGATGATGTGGTATTACACGAGTGGGGGGTTCAGGAGGTTCAGTGACTAATGGTTCATCATCATGGGGTTCAGGCTCATTGACCAGGTTCAGAAAGTAGGGTTCAGGATTGGGTTTTCCCACCAAAACCTTTCCCACCAAATTTTCCCACCAAAATCTTGCCGCCAAAACTCTTCCAACCAAAACTTCCCACCAAATCTGCTCTTTGATGAGGCAAAAAGTGTACCGCTTTTAAGGGGTCATTTAAGCCCGAATTCGAGATTATTTGATCAATTATTGCCCTAAATCGTTCCTTTTGTCATTTTAGGTACTTTTGAGAAAGAATCTGGAAAAGAAAGCATTTTGGACATTTTTGGAACATAAAAGTGAAGAAAACGGCAAAGTCTCAAATTTCCTTGCTGGGAACAGTACCTGACGGCGTCAAGCCTTTGTACATGACGGCGTCAAGAGTTACAAAAGAGGTGGAAGTGGAAAATACACGTGACGATCTAGAGAGTTTTCAAGCTTAGAGCCTGACGGCGTCACCCAAGGCCGTCAGGGTCCAACTACACGTGACGGCCCAGAGTAAATTCCTACATGACGGCGTCACAAATAGATCTAGGCAATACAATTTTATCATGTCGGCGAGTTAACGGCGTCACAAGCTAACACATGACGCCGTCAAGATGTATAATCTATATATAGTTTTTCAAATTTCATTCATTGGTGTGCAACTTTGAGGGAATAAACCCTAGTCCGAATTTTATCAGCTTTTCAAGGGTTTCAACCCCTTAATTCTTCCATGTTCAATTGAAGATAAGTATTCATTCAAATCATTCAATATGTCTATGTGTTGTGTGATTATATCTTACGTTTGTCTTCTCTTTAACATGCTAGGCTAGATTTCCATTGTGTTTGCTTAGATGTAGTGAAACCTAGATGTTAATTATGGGTTGATTGTTTGTTTATAATTGTTATGGATGATTGTATTCGATGTTAGGCTTAAGAAAACTGGCAGACTTCCATTGGTAACTTGCTTGAACGTCTTAAGAAACATGGTCAGAGGTGCACTACGATTTTTGGTTGTATTTAATGCGTAGGATAATTCTAATGATCCCATGTTAGGAGCTTCTAGCGGCTTGACATAGGAGTGAAGTAGGATCCTATAGAGTTAGGGAATATTGTACACGACCCTACGACTAGTATTAAAGAATATGACCTGTCATCCATGCAATTGTAACAAGCTAATCAACCTATAAAAGATATCTAGGGAGTAATGAAATCTAAGTAAACACAACTTTCCTCATTATTGTTTACACTAAATTAGTTTAATAGTTTCATTTTCATTTTTGTTATTTTATTTTGATTGCATTAGTAGTTAATTGGGTTAGTTGGCTAGCAACTAATTCCACCCACTCCTTCAAAACCCGAGATTTTTACTTGCTTTCAAAAAATATAAAAATACAAAAAGAATCATCCCTCACTTCTAGACCTAGTTTAGTAGGTATTCTAATCCTAGCAACACTATTCCTGAGTTGAACGATCAATCCCCCGGTACTTGTCACTATACTATACTACAACGATCAGGTACACTGCCTGGTGGGGGTTGTAAGCTTCTCAAGATCACTTGAGAGGTAAAACCTGTTGCGAGGGTGCAATTCCCATGTATCAAGTTTTTGGCGCCACAGCCCGGGAAATAGTTATTGTCTAGGTTAGGATTTCTTTTTATTAGGTCTACTTGCTAGATTCCTTTCTAGTAAGATTTTATTTTCATTTTTAGGTTTTCTTTAGTCTATCTTATTTCTTCGTTCCTTTGTTCGTAACCATCACTATCCGCCATCATAGCAAATGAAGATCTCTCTAACCTTAGAATCACTAGGAGTCGTAGTTCCGTTAGAAATCTCGTTTTGCCATATGCAGAACTTGAAAGGGAAATGCATAAGCTAAAGCAATCTCTCTCAACACCGGACCATCTAGCATAGCCATCAACTTTGATGAGGCCCTTTCTGAAGAAGATTCAGATAATCACCTCACACCCTCTAGTCCCCAATCCAACAACGATATGAGAACCTCCGACACTCCCACCCCTAAGCGCCTTAAGGACTACTCCTCCCCGAATCCTCGTGGCTTCTCAAATGCCATTGTTTTCCCAAACGAACACATCGATGAGGTCTTGCGTGCAAGCGATGTTTGGCTTGTCCAAAGTGTATGCAAGTTTCGTGGACTACATACCGATGACCTAATTCAACATATCAGGGATTTCTTGAAGATAGTGGACACCCTCCATACGGATGGGGCCACTAGAAACATGTCTCGATTACGATTCTTCCCTTTCACTCTTTATGAAAAAGCTAAAGAGTGGTATGATAGACTTCCCTCCAGGTCTATTTTTACATGGGAGCACCTTATATCCAAGTTTTATGAGAAGTTCTTCCCAGCAGGGAAAACCTCAGTATTTAGGGATAGGATCATTCGTTTCCAAAAGGGAAAGGACGAACCCATCCATAAATCATGGATTAGATTCAAGGATTTAATAAGAAAAGTTCCCCATCATGGCATCGAACTTTGGTTTCTGGTCCAAATCTTCTACGACAATGTCACCTCAAACGATCAGAACGGAATCAATAATTCAAGAAAAGGGAAAATAGCTAATCTGAGCGCCGAGGAAGGGTGGAATAGGATTGAAGAATATGCTCAAGACCTGGACGATACTTGCGATGAACCCGATTCGACTATGACCACATTTGAAATCACACAAACACCCTCAGATTGGCTAAGAAAAATTCACGAAAGGGTGGAATACCTTGCAGGGTCGCGAGCAACTAAACAACTTTCAAATCCTTACTTGATATGCGACTACTGTGGGGGCTGATGCGTAGGGATTGCACCAGGCTTTACCTCTCGAGGGATCTCGAGAAGCTTACAACCCCCACCAGGCAGTGTACCTGATCGATGTAGTATAGTATAATGACAAGTACCGGGGGATTAATCGTTCAGCTAGGAATAGTGTCGCTAGGATTAGAAAACCTAAAGACTAGGTCTAGAGATGAGGGATGATTCTTTTTGTATTTTTATATTTTTAAGAAAGCAAATTAAAATCTTGGGTTTGAAGGATTTGGGCAGAATTAGTTGCTAGTCAACTAACCCAATACTAAGATGCAATCAAAATAAAATACTAAAAAGGAAAATAAACTAAATTAAACTAAGGTTGTGAGCAATATGTGGGAGAAATGTGTTTACTTAGATTTCACTACTCCCTAGATATCTTTTACACGTTAATTACTTGTTATAGTTGCGTGGATGACGGATTGTATTCCTTAATACCTTTCATGGGGTGGCGTACTTACTTCCCCAATCCTATGAGTGCCTACTTCACTCCTATGTCGAGCCGGCTAAGAAGCTCCTAACATGGGATCATTAGAATTTACTCATGCATTAAATACAACCAATAAAACCTAGTACACATCGGTTCATGTTTCCTAAGACGTTCAAGCATGTTACCAAATGGAGATCTGCCAGTTTTCTTAAGCCTAACATTGAAATCATTCATCCAATACAACCATAAACAAGTAATCAACACATAATTAACATCTAGGTTTCATTAGATCTAAGCAAACACAAGATAGATCTAGCCTAGCATGTTGAAATCAAGACAAGTACAAGATATAGACAACCAACACATAGACATATTGATTGAATTAAGAGAAGACTTATCTCAATAGCACATGTAAGGGTTCAAGGGCTGAAAACCCTTGAAAAAGCTGTAAAATACGTACAAGGTTCGGCCTTAGGGTTTCTCCACACAAGTTCCTCCTTTTTATGAATGAAAAATAGAAAACTATATATAGATTTTAGAAGGTGACGGTGTCAAGAACAAATGTCTGACGCCGTCATCTCGCCGCCAACTAGTTCCTCAGACTGCCTAGATCTGGATCTGACGCCGTCATGTGTACACCTTATGCAGGCCGTCATGATTTTAACTCTTGACGCTCTTGTTGTGACGCCTTCAGGTTTCTTCTGGGTCGTCATGGACTTTACTCTTGACGCCGTCAGGATTTCCTTCTTGACGCCGTCATACACTGTTCCCAGCATGGAAAATTAAGTATTTGGCGTTTTCTTCACTTTTATGCTCCAAAAACGTCCGAATTGCTTCCTTTTCCAGATTTCACTCCCAAAGTACCTAAAATCACAAAAGGAACGATTTAGGGCAATATTTAATCAAATAAATTCAATTCCGGGCTTAAATGACCGCCTAAAAGTGGTTCATTTTTCGCCTCATCATATACCCTTACACTTGAGATTTGGTTGTCCTCAAGCAAATGCGCTTTTATTCTAATCAAAATACAAGTTAGGGGTCATTTAACACTAATATAAAAGTAATTACAACAAATAATCGTTCCACTAAAGACCAAAGACAAGCACGGAGGCCATACACTAGCACCTCACAAATAGTGTTTAGATACTCACATCTCTCGGGTGTAATAAAGTATAAATTACAATATGGAAATGGAAGATATCTCTCACTACCTGTCATAGCAAAATAGATTACCATAGGCTTGGGAAAGGATCAAACCTCCACCACATGGCGTAAGCACCTAGGATAAACTATCAAAGAGGTCTTTTAAAGGGTTGTAACGTTAGGTGTAGGGATATGAAATACACGGTTTTGTTGGATATAGGCAGTCTTTACTGGTGGCGAGTTAACAATCTTAGTTAATTACATGTACAATATGGCGTTGCTAAGCCAAGACTAGACTCGACTTAAGCTAAAAAATGAAAAATAACAAAAACATAAAACAAACATAGAATGAAACGGGATGGTAGTCCGTATGTTTTTTCTCTTTTTCTCTTTTTTTTTCCATTTTTATTTTATTTTTTTTTTTCATACACTTTTACCCTACCATCCAAAATAATACATCATAGGGAATGAAGATTCCCCTTACACTTGAATTTTTACATACTTTACAATAAACTAATCTAATGACTCGAATTAAGAAAATCAAAACACTTGGAGTACTTTTAAGATTAACGTACATATGGTGGTAATATATGATGTTCTTCCACATTACTCCATAAAATAAGTACTTTACCCATGAGTCCCAATCGTCCCAAAACAATATGTACAAGGATATGGCTCGACTTAGCAACCATGTAATCAATTAGATAGTTAACTTAGGGTTTAACAAATAACAATAATGCACTAAAGATGAGTGCATACACGGAAGGCTAAGGCGATTTGGGTGTACATTTAAGTGGGGTGTAACAAATTCTTCCTTTAAGTAAAATGCTTAAAGTTAGAAACGAAAAGATAGGCTCGGAGGGGTGTACTAGGGGTTTCGTGTACTAAAAAGGAGTACAATGCTAAGGTGTGGGAAAAATTAATTGACTTAACTAGCCAAGTAATATGACTTAAATGATCAAGTAATTATGATACGGGTTTAACACAAGGGTGATCCTAATGCCTCTTATCATGTAGTAAATCCTACTACACGAATGTAGTCTCACTAGCTGTCTCGGGATGCATCACTAACGCAAGTTCTAGAATCTAAATGCTACTGGTACACTCATAAGCACTAATAGTAAATGCTTTTCCTATCAAATCTAAAGGCGAACCTCACATATTTGGGTGAAAAATTTTTCTGAATGATACGGTTTTTTGCTAGTCATACAATCTCCTATCCATGAGACGCTTGCTATGGCTAAAGTTTCACTCCTAAATGTTGTAAAAAATTTTAAATTTGGCGCTAAAATTGCACTAACAAGTATTTCTCATAGTTTTATTACACATCTACTATTAAACAAACAAACTCAAGCGAAAGTGTATCTGTAAGGTATCATCATTTTACCCTCCCATTACACTTAAGTTGAACATTGTCCCCAATGTTCAAGTAAAGAATGTAAAAGTAAAATAAGTAAAAAGAATGAAATCAAATACTCCCCTAATTCGCTCGGTATGGATAATAAGGTGGCTAGGTTAGATCTTCCTCCAAGAAAATGAACAATCAAAGCTTCCCTTCCAGAAAAATAATCATCTTCTTGTCATACATAACCTGTAAAAACCTGAGAAAACAGACAAGGCAACCTCGCATAAAATCGGCGGCAATCTACATATGTTACTAAATCCTAGAAAATAAAATAAGATATAATGCTTGTGGAATGAAGTTTGCAGATTTCCTGGAGATTATAAAACTAATAATTCAACAAAAACTTTAAGACTCCATTAGAAAAAACAAAACTGGTAAAATTTCCAGATTTTTACACGTGACGCCATCAAGAGTAAACTCATGACGCCGTCAGAAGTGACCTGCAGAAATTCTTATGTTAAGTTTCCGGAAAATTTCAGGAAAAACTTGGTTCTACTTCCTGGAAAATCCTGCAAAACTTCATTATGACTCGATACAAGCATTTGACTCTAACAAGTACTAATACACATGTCCAATTAATATTGTTGTGGTTCATACTTAATTTCGTTCTTATAAACAAATTTGGATCTCCCTTACACTTATCTTTTGCAAAATACCTTTATATGCAATTAAGACGAAGTTAAAAACAAAATAAAGCATTTTCACAATTTACTTTGAAACATGAGCCACAAACAATAAAAATAAAACATGCATACGAAAACAAATGAAATCAATCAAACAAACAAACAAACAAATAAAGCTTGAGTTGCCTCCCAATAAGCGCTTGTTTTTGTTCGAGTCACGAGCCTGACTCTACCCTTATTTAACGGAAATAGGGGAGGTTTTCCCTACACTTTGAATTAAGTGCGGGTGGAAGTAGCGATACACACCCTTAGGGTGGAAATATGCCACGTGAGGTGAAGGGGGTGAGTGAATGGCTTCCTTCATCCTAAAACTACCCGGATAATATTGGTTGATGGGTGGGTCGGTTCCTCTTTTGTCTCCTAGAAATATATCTAAGGATGAAAAGGTGTGTAAAGATTGAGGTTCCGGTTCATCAACACTAGGAAATTCCCTAGAACTAGGAGTAAGGTTATCACTACAAGTATTCAAACCTATATCCTCAAGTGGTGCCTGGTCCAAGGGTTCTACTTCTATTGGGGTTCCTATAGTCTCTTCTACTTCTTCCGGGTAAGTTACGGGCGGTGTGTATGCCTCAAATGATGGTAGGACTTGTGGGGTACTTAGTGGGCTTGGGTTTTCTACTATCTCTTCCATCACATCAATATCACCTATGTGTTCATCTTCTATTATGGTAGTGCCTAACCATGACATGCAACTAGGTGGCTCAACTCTAACCTCATGTGTGTCGTATGTTTTGGTGAAATCTATCCTACTCATGCAACTAGGTGGTTCAGAACTAACCATCTCATAATCTTGGTTTGATTCTAAGTCCATGTTCTTAGAAACTAGGTCTCTTTGCTCATACGAATCCACCAATTCGTTCCACTTATGGGTCATGGTTAGGAAGCTTTCCTGAAAATTCATCCAAAGGGTCCGACTAAAAGGAATTTTTCCAGTTAATGATCGTGTAATAGAATTAGCACATGCATAGAATTCATTAAACCCATCTAACCTTACCCCCAACTCCATTTGGATATCACAAAGATCACGAAAAAATTCATAAGAATGATAAGAAAGAAATCTCTTCTTGAAATATAATTATTCCTCTATTGTCAGTGATCTAAATGGAATTTCATCCGCCATAGTGACAAATGAAAATGGTTTTACAAACAAAGGGCACAAAGAAAAAGATAGACTACAAGAAAGCTAATAAAAAGAAAATAAAAATCTCACTAAAAAGGAATCTAATGAGTAGACCTAATCAAAATAAATTTCAACCTAAACAATAACTATTCCCCGGCAACGGCGCCAAAAACTTGATGCGTAGGGATTGCACCAGGCTTTACCTCTCGAGGGATCTCGAGAAGCTTACAACCCTGATGAGTGCTCAAACACTCATCATTTTTGGTCAAATCTGAACTGCAAAACATACAAAAACACTCAGAAATGCATCAAAATACTGAAAATATTTCAAAATTGTGTTTTATATGTTTTAGATGCAAAAAGAGTAAAAACAAATGAAAAACGTACAAAGTTTGCAAAATTGGCAGTTTCAGTCTCCCAACTTTCAAAAATTGACAAAAATAGTCCCTGAGCCCTTATTTTAAAAGAAAAGTCACCAAAGGTCCTTTTGAAATCATAAGTTGTCATATTTTGTCCTTTGGTGAAAAATTGGAAAAGTTTTGGAAATTTACAGTTTTGGTCCCTGGAGTTTCTGATTTTGGCAGATTTGGTCCCTGGTGGGATATTTTTGAAAGAAAAGATCATTTTTGGTCCTTGAAAAATCATAAGTTATCACAAATAGCCCTTGGATCATAAGTTTGGGCAATTGACAGAAAAAGTCCCTCAACTTTTGAAATTTACAAAAATGGTCCTCGGGTGTTTTTAAAATGAAAATTTTATTTGTGATCCTTGAACTATTGATATGTGGCAGAAAAAGACCTTGATACAAGTTTGAAGGATGTTACACTTTCAGTCCCTAACATTTTCAAAATTGACATTTTGGTCCTTGTGATTAAGTAAAACAACCAAATGGACCCTTGATTAATACAAACCAAATCCCACCCAAAAAACCCAAACCTGATACACAAATACCCCAGCCCACCTTGTTTAATCCTTGGCCTATACCAAACCAGCCCACCACCAAAAACACAAATATTACCCCCGTTTTTATTTTCGGTCAAACGGTCAAAAGAAAATAAAAACCACCCCTCTCCCTCAATACCACTCCCTCCCCTTTTACCACCCTTATGCAAAACCACTGCCATCCTCATCACCACCACCTCCCTCAACCACTGCCACACTCAAAACTCTACACCTTATCCCTCCAAACACTAAAAACCAAATCCCTATCCCCTGCCAAGTTGAAAAAGCCAGATAGCTACAAATCTGTTTTCCCGCCAAAAGGATTGAAGGGCCAAGATCACTCAAAAGCCATCCAATGGTCATAAACAGATGTGGGAAGTGCTCAGAAACCCTAAGGGGTCCCTATAAGAAGAAAAAGGGTGAAGCAGAAAGGAGTTAGTTAGTAGTTTTAGTTTTATTTTAAAAAATATGTCGTAGTTAATTTTAATCCATTTTCAGTTGTGTTTTTAAGTTTAGAAAAGATTGTAATTTGAATTTCCAGTGTACTCTAATCATTTTTAATATCAGTTTTAATCCATTTCAGTTAAGTCTCAGTCTTTGCCATTTTTACTTGAAATCTCCATTTCACCCTAAAGATAGCAAATGTTGTTAGTTCTTGTTCAAATAAGCTCAATTTAGTCACTCATCAGCTTTGTTGAAGTTTAGGCACCACTTAAAGGACTCATACTAAGTTACAAAGAAAAATAAGAAAAACGCAAAAAAAAATATCTATAAGATAGAAAAATCAGTTTAGAAGAATGATGATGCAAGGAGAAAGGTTGATTTTTGGATTCTCATGGGTTAGGAACCTCAGGGGAGGTATTAAAACAGTTGTGATGGCCTGAGGTGTGTTCTCAGCTTTGGAAAGTTCTTGTAAGCCTATTTTAATCTTTTGCATATGTACTGTAGATGTTCTTAATCCTGTGTACTTTAGTATATTTTAGGTTTGTTAGATGTGTTTGAATTGATGTTAAGTTAGTATATGTTTAATTGTTGATTTGCTCTCAGTTTCTAGTTTTGAATTCCATTCCACTGTCATATCTAGTTTACTAGGTTTTAAGGTTCTGATGTTGTTTAAATGGAGTTTGTATGTTTAAGTGAGTTCATTTCATCATAATATCACTGTTGGAGTCAGCTTATTGCATTGAATCATTGAAAATCTTTGAAAACCATCAAACAGTCAAGTATAAGGGGGGTGTTTGGCTCAGTTCTGTCTTAGGTGTTTAGGATTGATTTAGTTGTTGTTTTCTGCTTGAACTATTCACCTTAGGTCTAAAAAGGGTCTTGAAAGTCATAAAATAGATCACCATTTAGTGAAAAAGTCAAAGTGATCCATTGATCATCTCAAACAGTCCACTGTTAGGACCTAGAAGCTCAAATTGCACCATTTCAATTCAAAACTTGTTAATTTAGCCTAGATTTGCTTTGTTTTATCATAATACACCAATCTCAGTCCATTAGATTCATCCAAAATCAATTTAAGTCAAAAGTTCCAAGTTATATCAAAAAGTCAAATGAGCATGTTTAAGATTTTTCCAAAAGTTCAAAGAATTTCCTAGATTTTTGTGTTGTGATTCAGCCTTTGAGATTTCTTGTGTGTAAAGCCTACCAGCTCATCTTTGAGATCCCATTGTTCTATTATTTTTGTGAATTTTTCAGTGGGCCCCACCTTAGGCCAAAGACACTTGCAGGGTTGGGTGATGCCTTGCATCAGCAGACATCACAGTCACCAGTTCACCACCATCACTTGGTGGTGGTTTTCTGGCCACCACAGTGGTCCACAGCCCCACCTCCTTAGTCCTTTCAACCCCCCCCCCCCCCTAGTAGGCTTTATGAATTGACCAAGTGTTTGACCTAGGACCCTGTGGACCCCACCTGAATCAGTCCCTCAAGTTTGTCCCTTTTCTAAGTTCAATTTGATTTTTGGAAGTGCTTATTGTGATTCAAGTGCTTATTCAGTGGTTACCTTGGGCTTTTTCTTGCTTAAACAAGTTCATCTAACTTATTTGGACCTGAATCATCCATAGTGGGTCCCACTTAAGCCCATTCTAGCTTATTTTCCTTTGTGGTCAACAAAAGTCAACTGTGGAACTAATAAGCTTCCACAGTGCTTATTTTTAAGTTCCAAAAAGTTTGTTTTCACAAAAGTTGTTAGTTTCTAGTTGTAAAATAGGTTTGTAAAAGAAAAATCAAGAAAATCCAATTTAATTTTAAGTGATAGTTTCTATTTAATGTAATTTAAATTTTAATTTTAATTTTAATTTTTATATTTTTATTAAGTACTTAGCATTTTTATATTTTTATTAATTACCTTTTATAGTAAAGTAATTTTAGTAAATTTTTCAGATTTTTATATTATCATTTAGTATTTATTAGAATTAATCTTAGTTTTATTAATAATTAATTAATATTAAGTATTAAATAACATAATTAGTTTTTATAAAGCAAAATCTAGTTTTTATATTTTTTCTAGCTTTTATATAATGTAAAATAATTTTAGGAATTTTCTTACAATTTTTACTGTTCATTTTCTATTTTTCTTAATTTAAATAGTTTAATTAGGTAATTAATATTTAATTAGTAATTAATTAATAGAAAAATCACAAAAAGACAAAAATAATTATTTTTAGTTTTAAAACTTACTTTTAGTTATTTTATAATTTTAGAAATTTTATTTTCATTTTTCTAGTACTTAAATAATATTATATTGTAATTAAGTTATTTAAGTATTAATAATTAGTAATTAATTAATATTAAATAATTAAATAGTGTAAAAATTAATTTTCTTTTTCTAAAAATTTACTTTTTTCCTTTAGTTTGTAAAAAAGTCATTTTCACCCCCTGGGGGTTTTCAGATTTCAGTTTTCACTTTTTATTTCGTACGTTTACGTTATTTAAAATGTAAACGTACGCATTTTTAGGTTTTGAACATTTCTGGTTTCTCCAACTTTCCAGTCTTGTTTATATAGCTTATTTAAGCTATTTCATTGTATAAATCAGTAGTGTAATCAATCTCACAAACCTTTTCCTGTCCAAATTCAGCCGATCACAAACCCGTTTGATAACCATCACACCTCGTCGGGACATAACGACCCGGGAAAACCCTATACTTCCACGGAGATTGATTCTAGGCAGTTTGACCTGGTTGACCATTCCCTGGTCAATTAGGTTTACCATTTGGAACCTATCAAACCCCCACCAGGCAGTGTACCTGATCGATGTAGTATAGTATAATGACAAGTACCGGGGGATTGATCGTTCAGCTAGGAATAGTGTCGCTAGGATTAGAAAACCTAAAGACTAGGTCTAGAGATGAGGGATGATTCTTTTTGTATTTTTATATTTTTAAGAAAGCAAATTAAAATCTCGGGTTTGAAGGATTTGGGCGGAATTAGTTGCTAGTCAACTAACCCAATACTAAGATGCAATCAAAATAAAATACTAAAAAGGAAAATAAACTAAATTAAACTAAGGTTGTGAGCAATATGTGAGAGAAATGTGTTTACTTAGATTTCACTACTCCCTAGATATCTTTTACACGTTAATTACTTGTTATAGTTGCGTGGATGACGGATTGTATTCCTTAATACCATTAATAGGGTGGCGTACTTACTTCCCCAATCCTATGAGTGCCTACTTCACTCCTATGTCGAGCCGGCTAAGAAGCTCCTAACATGGGATCATTAGAATTTACTCATGCATTAAATACAACCAATAAAACCTAGTACACATCGGTTCATGTTTCCTAAGACGTTCAAGCATGTTACCAAATGGAGATCTGCCAGTTTTCTTAAGCCTAACATTGAAATCATTCATCCTATACAACCATAAACAAGTAATCAACACATAATTAACATCTTGGTTTCATTAGATCTAAGCAAACACAAGATAGATCTAGCCTAGCATGTTGAAATCAAGACAAGTACAAGATATAGACAACCAACACATAGACATATTGATTGAATTAAGAGAAGACTTATCTCAGTAGCACATGAAAGGGTTCAAGGGCTGAAAACCCTTGAAAAAGCTGTAAAATACGTACAAGAACAAATAGAAAACTATATATAGATTTTAGAAGGTGACGGCGCCAAGAACAAATGTCTGACGCCGTCATCTCGCCGCCAAATAGTTCCTCAGACTGCCTAGATCTGGATCTGACGCCGTCATGTGTACACCTTATGCAGGCCGTCATGATTTTAACTCTTGACGCTCTTGTTGTGAAACCTTCAGGTTTCTTCTGGGTCGTCATGGACTTTACTATTGACGCCGTCAGGATTTCCTTCTTGACGCCGTCATACACTATTCCCAGCATGGAAAATTAAGTCTTTGGCGTTTTCTTCACTTTTATACTCCAAAAACCTCCGAATTGCTTCCTTTTCTAGATTTCACTCCCAAAGTACCTAAAATCACAAAAGGAATGATTTAGGGCAATATTTGATCAAATAAATTCAATTCCGGGCATAAATGACCCCCTAAAAGTGGTTCATTTTTCGCCTCATCAGGGGCCCGCACGAGGTAGAGGAATGCGGAGGAAAAACCACAACCAAACATGCGTGTTTGTCAGGACATGATATCTATGCTGACCCCTCCCTTCTGCCTTTTTACCAAAACGATGATTATACCCTTTGGGGGAATCTGGTGAAAAGAAAAGAAGGAGAGGAAGGCCATGAATACAAAATCAGGAGCACTTTTGAGGATGACCTTGGGCACTTTACTCAGGAAAAAGGCTTACAATTGAAAGGGCTTGACGAGCTCATCGCTGAGCAACAGAATGACATGGAAAAATGGTTCAACAAACTTAATGCCAACTGATACGTAGGGATCGCACCCTTGCAACAGGTTTTACCTCTCAAGGGATCTCGAGAAGCTTACAACCCCCACCAAGCAGTGTACCTGATCGTTGTAGTATAGTATAGTGACAAGTACCGGGGGATTGATCGTTCAACTCAGGAATAGTGTCGCTAGGATTAGCAAAACTACTAAACTAGGTCTAGAGGTGAGGGATGATTCTTTTTGTATTTTTATATCTTTATAAAAGCAAGTAAAAATCTTGGGTTTTGAAGGAGTGGGCGGAATTAGTTGCTAGCCAACTAACCCAATTAATCTAAAGATGCAATCAAAATAAAATAAAAGAAATGAAAATACAACTATTATACTAATGTGGTGGAAACAATAATGAGGAAAGTTGTGTTTACTTAGATTTCATTACTCCCTAGATATCTTTTACAGGTTGATTAGCTTGTTGCAATTGCATGGATGACGGGTCATATTCCTTAATACTAGTCGTAGGGCCATGTACAATATTCCCTAACTCTATAGGATCCTACTTCACTCCTATGTCGAGCCGTTAGAAGCTCCTAACATGGGATCATTAGAATTCTCCTACGCATTAAATACAACCAAAAATCGTAGTACACCTCCGATCATGTTTCTTAAGACGTTCAAGCAAGTTACCAATGGAAGTCTGTCAGTTTTCTTAAGCCTAACATCGAATACAATCATCCGTAACAATTATAAACAAACAATCAACCCATAATTAACATCTAGGTTTCACTACATCTAAGCAAACACAATGAAAATCTAGCCTAGCATGTTAAATAGAAGACAAGCGTATGATATAATCAAACAACACATAGACATATTGAATGATTTGAAGGAATACTTATCTTTAATTGAACATGAAAGATTCAAGGGGTTGAAACCCTTGAAAAAGTGATAAAATTCATACTAGGGTTTATTCCATCAAACTTGCACACTAATGAATGAAACTTGGAAAACTATATATAGATTACATATCGTGACGGTGTCATGTATTAGATTGTGACGCTGTCAACTCGCCGCCATAATAAAATCGTATTGCCTAGATCTATTTGTGATGCCGTCATGTATAGTAGTGCTCTGGGCCGTCACTCATGTTTGGACCTTGACGGCCTTGGGTGACGCCGTCAGGTCCTATGCTTAAAAACTCTCTGGATCGTCACGTGAATTTTCCACTTCCACCTCTTTTGTAACTCTTGACGCCGTCAGGTACTATTCCAGCAAGGAAAATTGAGTCTTTGTCGTTTTCTTCACTTTTATGCTCCAAATACGTCCAAAATGCTTCCTTTTCCAGATTTCTCTCCAAAAGTACCTAAAATGACAAAAGGAACGATTTAGGGCAATATTTGATCAAATAATCACGAATTCGGGCTTAAATGACCCCTTAAAAGCGGTATACTTTTCGCCTCATCAAATACCCTTACACTTGGGATATGCTTGTCCTCAAGTAAATGCGCTTGTATTCTAATCAAAATACAAGTTAGGGGTCATTTAACACTAATATAAAAGTAATTACAACAAATAATCGTTCCACTAAAAATCAAAGACAAGCACGGAGGTCATACGCTAGCACCTCACAAATAGTGTTTAGATACTCACATCTCTCGGGTGTAATAAAGTATATATCACAATATGGTCTCACTACCGGTCATAGCAAAATAGATTACCATAGGCTTGGGAAAGGATTAAACTTCCACCACTTGGCGTAAGCACCTAGGATAAACTATCAAAGAAGTCTTTTAAAGGGTTATAACGTTAGGTGTAGGAATATGGAAACCACGGTTTTGTTGGATAAAGGCAATATTTACTGGTAGCGAGTTAATCATCTTGGTTAATTACGTGTACAATATGGCGTTGCTAAGCCAAGAATCGACTCGACTTAAGCTAATAAATCAAAAATAACAAAAACATAAGATAAACATAGAATGAAACAGGATGGTAGTCCGTAATTTTTTTTTTCTCTTCTCTTTTCTATTTTTTTTCTTTTTCTTGATTTTTTTCATTTTTTTTTTTTTTTTTTTTTTTTTTTTTTTTTTTTTTTTTTGCATACACTCTTACCCTACCATCCAAAATAATACATCATAAGGAATGTACATTCCCCTTACACTTGACTTTTTACATACTGTACAATGAACTAATCTAATGACTCGAATCAAGATAATCAAAACACTTGGAGTACTCTTTAAAATTAATGCACATATGGGGGTAATATATGATGCTCTTCCCCATTACTCCATAACACAAGTACTCTACTCATGAGTCCCAATCGTCCCAAAACAATATGTACAAGATATGACTCGACTTAGCAACCATGTAATCAATTAGACAATTAACTAAGGGTTTAACATGTAATAATAATGCACTAAAGATGAGTGCATATACGGAAGGCTATGGCGATTTGGTTGCACATTTGGGTGGGTTGTAACAAATTCTTCCTTTAAGTAAGATGCTTAAAGTTAGAAACGAAAAGATAGGCTCAGAGGGGTGTACTAGGGGTATCGTGTACTAAAAATGAGTACAACGCTAAGGTGTGGGAAAATTAGTTGACTTTACTAGTCAAGTAATATGACTTAAATGGTCAAGTAATTATGACTTTACTAGTCAAGTAATAACACAAGGGTGATCCTAATGCCTCTTCTCATGTAGTAAATCCTACTACACGAATGTAGTCTCACTAGCAGTCTCGGGATGCATCACTAACGCAAGTTCTAGAATCTAAATGCTACCGGTACACTCATAAGCACTAATAATAAATGCTTTTCCTATCAAATCTAAAGGAGAACCTCACATATTTGGGTGGAAAATTTTTCTGAATGGTACGGTTTTATGCTAGTCATACAACTCGTATCCATGAGACGCTTGCTAAGGCTAAAGTTTTACTCCTAAATGTTGTAAAAAATTTTAAATTTGGCGCTAAAATCACACTAACAAGTATTTCTCTTAGTTTTATTACACACCTACCATCGAACAACCCCATAAGGTATCATCATTTACCCTCCCCTTACACTTAGGATGAACATTGTCCCCAATGTTCAATTAAAGGATGTAAAAGTAAAACAGGTAAAAGAATGAAAACAAATACTCCCCTGATTCGTTCAGTATGGATAGTGTGTCAACAAGGTTAGATCTTCCTCCAAGAAAATGAACATCCAAAGCTTCCCTTCCAAAAATATAAATCATCTTCTTGTCATATATAACCTGTTAAACCTGAAAAAACAATCAAGGCAACCTCGCGTAAAATCGGTGGCAATCTATATATACTAACAAATCCTAGAAAACAATTTAAGATATAATGCTTGTGGAATAAATGTTTGCAGATTTCCTAGAGTTTATAAAACTAAAGAATTAACAAAAACTTTAAGACTCCTTTATAAAAACAAAACTCGCAAAATTTCCAAAATTTTACACGTGACGCCGTCAGGTGTTAATTCCTGACGCCGTCAGAAGTGACCTGTAGAAATCTTTATGTTAAGTTTCCGGAAAATTTCTGGAAAAACTTATGTCCTACTTCCTGGAAAATCCTGCAAAACATCATTATGACTCGATACAAGCATTTGACTCTAACAAATACTAATACACATGTTCATTTATTATTGTGGCGAATCAAGATCATTTTTGTTCTTAGAAACAAATTTGGGGTTTCCCCTTACACTTAGCTTTTGCAAAATACCTTTATATGAAGTTAAGACGAAGTTAGACGACAAAATAAAGCATTTTCACAATTTAGTTTGAAACATGATCTACCAACAATAAAAATAAAGCATGCATACGGAAACAAATAACATCAAACAATTAAAAATCACACAAAACATGGGTTGCCTCCCAAGAAACGCTTTTCTTTATTTACGAGTCTTTTAGCTAGACTCATGGTCATGGGCTACTACGTGACCTCATCATTGGTCTCATTCTCTTGGTCATCTCCAATCTTAGTTTTGTATTCCGGACCTAGTTGCAAACATTCCTTGTAGAAACCAAGTATTCTACTCATGACATAATCTACTCCTCTACGTCTATCCTCATCATTCCTATAGTAAACCGCTTGCTTGTGTTCCTTTTCTATGTTTGATAGAAGGCGGTATTGTTCAATCTTATAGGGCATTTGGTAAGAAATCTCATCGTTCTCTTCCTTGAATCTAACTATCTCTAGGGACGGGTCATAACTCATCTTAGAGGCTTCAACAAATGGTTTTCCGAACACTACTTGACTTAGGCAACCATCTATTACCGGACGAATATCCTCTATAATCACAAAGTCGGTAACATAAGTGAAGTTTCCTACAAAGACATGTAATCCTTTCACTCTCCCTACAAAATTGCTCATCCAATTCATGTTAGGCATCATCATATATCCAAGTTTCTTCTACATTACCCAATTATAATAGGTCCTAGTCATGATGTTAATAGGAGACCTAAGATCGATGTAAGCTTTCCGCACATGCATATGCCCAATGTTGCATGGTATGTTGATGTTAGAGGAATCACCTACTTTGATAAGGGGTGAACCAAGGATGTATGGTGTCTCGGGATCATCGAATAGATCCTTGTGATATTCCCATTCTTCCTTGGTGGGTAACTTATCAAAGTATTCTTCTACGTTTTCTACTTCCTCTAACTTTTCTTCCTTAATATCCTCAACTTCCTTAACCTCATCCTTAGTCCCGGTTTCTATTCCAACTTCATCCTTGTCACTTTCTTCTATATTCTTATCTATTGGCTTAATGGTGACAACATTGACAAAGTGGACGTGTTTAGATGATGAGGGGTCCTTAATTTGGATTCCGCTACTAGTGTCCCTAGTGTCCTTCCTAGGTGTCGTTAGCACTTGGTTGTTGAGGGCTTTCAACAAGTTGTCAATCTTATTGGTCATCTCCGTTTGTTGTTGATTGAATTCGGTTTCAAACTTAGATATGCGAGCTTCTTGAGATGCCATAAACTTGGACATCAACCCTTCAAGATTATTGGTACCACCATAGTTATTGGAAGGATTGTTGTTGAAAGTACGGTTAGGGCGTGGACCGTTTGGTTGGTGACGATTAGGTGGATTGGAAGAATTGTTTTGGGACATGCTTTGGTTTTGTCTCCACCTAAGGTTCGGGTGATTTTTCCACGAAGGATTGTAGGAATCACCGTAAGGGTTTGGCTCGGGTTTGAAAGTGTACCACTTATATCCCGCTTCGTCAGTACGCGAGGATGCGTAATCCGCAAAAGCTTCCACGCAATCACGAGTGTCATGGGGACCACTACATAATTCTCATGAAGAAGTGATTTTGTTCACTTGGCTTGAAGGCTTAGGAGCTTCGTAAGATTTCATGAGAAACTTGACTTGGTCCTCAAGTTCCATGATCCTACGGTCGGGAGTGCTAGAATTGTTCGAAGGCAAAGATATTGCCTTGACCGTTTTGTTCAAATCACGGGGATCATTCCAACTTTCGTTGTTATAGAGAGCAAGATCTTCTATGAGTTCCCATGATTCTTCCACACTTAGATCACGTAGCTTGCCACCGGCCGATTGGTCAATGGTTCGCCTTGTGGAGAGATCGATATGGTCATAGAAGATTTGGACTTGGAGCCAAAGATCTATGCCATGATGAGGGACTTTTTGGAGTAAGTCCTTGAAATGAGCCCATGCTTCATATAGAGTTTCACCTTGACGTTGTTGGAATATTAAGATATCATTTCTAAGCTTGGTAGTTCTCCCCGGTGGGAAAAATTGAGCAAGGAATCGAGTGGTGAGATCATCCCATGAGGTGATGGATCCCGCGGGTAAACGTTCAAGCCATTGACTAGCTTGATCACGTAGAGAGAATTGGAATAGGCGTAATCGGGTCGACTCTCTAGTTGTAACATCAAGGTCTATGGAATCTATGATTTTTAGGAAATCCTTGAGATGTTAATTAGGATCTTCGAAACAAAGTCCATGGAATGCACATCCGCTTTGCACAAACCGGATGGTGTCGGATCACAAGGGGGACACATTGGCTCCTTGAGTGAGCTCAATGGTGTTTCGATAGCCTTGGTGGCTAGGACGGGAATATTCTCCTAAAGTTTGGGGCCTAGGAGGTTGGTTTGCTAGTGGTGGGTATTGTAGGTTGTTTTGTTGTGGTGGGTTGATGGGTTTAAAGATGTTACCACCTTCCATGATGTCCGATGGTAAAGGTTACAAACAAAGACACGAAGAAATGAGATAGACTAAAGAAAACCTAAAAATAAAAGTAAAATCTTACTAGAAAGGAATCTAGCAATAGACCTAATAAAAAGAAATCCTAACCTAGACAATAACTATTCCCCGGGCTGCGGCGCCAAAAACTTGATACGTGGGGATCGCACCCTCGCAACAGGTTTTACCTCTCAAGGGATCTCGAAAAGCTTACAACCCCCACCAGGCTGTGTACCTGATCATTGTAGTATAGTATAGTGACAAGTACCGGGGGATTGATCATTCAACTCAGGAATAGTGTCGCTAGGATTAGAAAACCTACTAAACTAGGTCTAGAGGTGAGGGATGATTCTTTTTGTATTTTAATATTTTTATAAAAGCAAGTAAAAATCTCGGATTTTGAATGAGTGGGCGGAATTAGTTGCTAGCCAACTAACCCAATTAATCTAAAGATGCAATCAAAATAAAATAAAAGAAATGAAAATACAACTATTATACTAATGTGGTGGAAACAATAATGAGGAAAGTTGTGTTTACTTAGATTTCATTACTCCCTAGATATCTTTTACAGGTTGATAGCTTGTTACAATTGCATGGATGACGGGTCATATTCCTTAATACTAGTCGTAGGGCCGTGTACAATATTCCCTAACTCTATAGGATCCTACTTCACTCCTATGTCGAGCCGTTAGAAGCTCCTAACATGGGATCATTAGAATTCTCCTACGCATTAAATACAACAAAAAATCATAGTACACCTCCGATCATGTTTCTTAAGACGTTCAAGCAAGTTACCAATGGAAGTCTGTTAGTTTTCTTAAGCCTAACATCGAATACAATCATCTGTAACAATTATAAACAAACAATCAACCCATAATTAATATCTAGGTTTCACTACATCTAAGCAAACACAATGAAAATCTAGCCTAGCATGTTAAATAGAAGACAAGCGTAAGATATAATCAAACAACACATAGACATATTGAATGATTTGAAGGAATACTTATCTTTAATTGAACATGAAAGATTCAAGGGGTTGAAACCCTTGAAAAAGTGATAAAATTTGGACTAGGGGTTATTCCCTCAAAGTTGCACACTAGTGAATGAAATTTGGAAAACTATATATAGATTACATATCGTAACGGCGTCATGTATTAGATTGTGACGCTGTCAACTTGCCGCCATAATAAAATTGTATTGCCTTGATCTATTTGTGATGTCATCATGTGTAGTTGTGCTCTGGGCCGTCACTCATGTTTGGACCCTGACGGCCTTGGGTGACGCCGTCAGGTCCTATGCTTAAAAACTCTCTGGATCGTCACGTGTATTTTCCACTTCCACCTCTTTTGTAACACTTGACGCTGTCATGTGGAGAGTCTTGACGTTGTCAGGTACTGTTCCAGCAAGGAAAATTGGGACTTTGCCGTTTTCTTCACTTTTATGCTCCTAAAACGTCCAAAATGCTTCCTTTTCCAGATTTCTCTCCAAAAGTACCTAAAATGACAAAAGGAACGATTTAGGGCAATATTTGATCAAATAATCACGAATTCGGCTTAAATGATCCCTTAAAAGCGGTACACTTTTCGCCTTATCACCACCCTTGATGGCCATGACAGGCCCCCAGTAAGCCAAAAAGATCCCATGCTCGCGGTTACTACTCGAGCTGGAATAACGACCAAGGACCCTCCTTATCCGAGCCAACATCCTGTCACCGTTGAGCCAAACGATCCCCACGAGGAGGAAGGGAATGTGAGCAACGAGGCTCCTGAACAACCTCCTCTGGTGACCCCATCTCCACCAACTCCACCTAACCAACCTGTGAGAATCCCATTTCCATCCCGCCTAAAAACCCAGAAGATTGAAAATGATAATAAGAGATTCTTGTCATATCTAAAAGATTTAGTGGTCACCATACCTCTCCTTGATGCTTGCTATCACATGCCCAAGTATAGCTCATACTTCAAAAGATTTCTTGCCATCCAAAAGAAACTCGAGTGTCTTGTGACTCTGGGAGAAGAATGCTCGGTGGTGACCCAACGAGGGCTACCAAAAAAGGTAGACGATGCAGACAGCTTCACCTTGCCCTGTTCCATAGGATCTCTATCGATAAAGAATGCTCTTGCTGATTTAGGGGCAAGCATCAACCTCATGCCCCAATCCATGTTCCTCAAACTAGGATATTCCGGACTAAAACCTACCCGTATGAACATCTAGCTAGCCAATAGATCGGTCAAATATCCCTTGGGGATATGCGAGAATGTGCTAGTCAAAGTAGGGAAGTTCAAATTTCCAGTTGACTTCGTGATCTTGGAAATGGAGGAGGATGACCTAGTGCCCATCATCTTAGGGAGACCCTTCTTGCTACCGCTCGTGCAGTCATTAATGTTCACGATGACAAGTTAACTTTACGAGTAGGAACCGATAACTTGACCTTTGATATTAAAGACACTATGAATCTATCTCTCGAAGCAGCTAACCGGCTCTATTTTATCGGAGAGGTCGATGAACTAACTGATGTCATTGACAACTGTGTTGATGAACAAATCGAAGAAGGCTGGTTACGGGATGAGAGTTTCCTCTCCATAATGGAGGAGGAGAAGACGGAGGGGGCTAGCGCAGTCTCCTTCTATCCCAGACAAGAGACCACTGAACAGCTCGAACTCCGTAAACCCGAAAACAAGCTAAAGCCCTCCATTATCGAACCACCTAAGCTAGAACTTAAAGAACTCCCAAACCACCTGGAGTATGCCTTCCTCCAGGGAGAGGATCAACCGCCAGTAATCATAAACTCTTCCCTTGAACATGAGCAAAAGGATAGGCTCTTAGGAGTCCTAAAGAAATATAAGGGAGTCCTTGCATGGAGTGTAGCCGACATTAAGGAGATTGACTCAACCTTTTGCACGCATAAGATTCTTATGTAAGAAGACTATAAGTCAGTCGTGCAACCCCAGAGGCGGGTGAATCCCAACATTAAAGAGGTGGAGAAAAAAGAAGTTATCAAACTTTTGGATGCAGGGCTGATTTACCCGATTTCGGATAGCCCGTGGGTTAGTCCTGTACAGGTTATACCAAAGAAAGGAGGAATGACTGTGGTGAAAAATGACAACGGTGAGATGGTACCCCAGAGAACGGTTACTGGGTGGTGGGTATGCATCGATTATAGAAAGCTCAACGATGCCACCAGAAAGGATCACTTTCCTCTCCCGTTCATTGACCAAATGTTGGAAAGATTATCCGGGCACGAGTACTACTGTTTCTTGGATGGATTTTCAAGATATTTCCAAATCCCCATAGCCCCTGAGGACCAAGAAAAAACCACATTTACTTGCCCTTATGGAACATTCACCTATAAGAGGATGCCTTTTGGGTTGTGTAACGCTCCCACCACTTTTCAGCAATGCATGACCGCAATCTTTCACGAGTTAATGGAAGACAACATGGAAGTTTTCATGGATGATTTCTCAGTTTTCCGGGACTCTTTCGACTGTTGTCTTGCTAACCTCGAAAAAAATGCTCAAACGTTGCAAGGAAACCAACTTGGTCCTAAATTGGGAGAAATGCCATTTTATGGTAAAAGAAGGGATTGTGCTAAGGCATAAGGTCTCAGGAAATGGGATTGAGGTGGACCAAGCAAAGGTTGAAGCTATATCTAAACTACCTTATCCCACGACTGTTAAAGCAATACGCAGCTTCTGGGGTCATGCCGAGTTCTACAGGAGATTCATTAAGGACTTCTCTAAAATAGCTCGGCCAATGACTCAATTGCTTGTAAAAGATGCCCCTTTTGATTTCTCTCAAGAATGCAAGGATGCATTCAATCTCTTGAAAAAGGAACTCACGCAAGCCCCAATCATGGTTACACCTAACTGGGAGTTACCTTTCGAGATTATGTGTGACGCTAGCGACTATGCTGTTGGGGCAGTATTAGGCCAAAGGTGTAACAAATAATTCCAACCAATATACTACGCTAGCAAAACTATGAATCCTGCTCAAGAGAATTATTCTACCATCAAAAAAGAACAATTAGCCGTGGTGTTCGCTTTCTACAAATTCCGCCAATATCTTGTCCTTTCAAAGACGGTTGTTTTTACTGATCATTTGGCTCTCTGATACCACTT
Source organism: Artemisia argyi (assembly GCA_030686995.1). Classification (NCBI taxonomy): domain Eukaryota; kingdom Viridiplantae; phylum Streptophyta; class Magnoliopsida; order Asterales; family Asteraceae; genus Artemisia; species Artemisia argyi. The sequence continues at coordinate 171,229,566 of CM060701.1, read as the reverse complement.
TGCTAAGCAAGACGCTAAACCACGACTAATTCGGTGGATCTTGTTGTTACAAGAATTTGATGTTGAAATTCGTGATAAAAGGGGGGCAGAGAATTTGGCTGCTGATCACCTCTCAAGTCTCGAAAATCCCCTCCTTAGTGAGCTTGACAAAAGTGAGATTCGGGATTCATTCCCTGACGAACAGCTCATGTCAATAACAGATTCTGAACCATGGTACACTGATTACGCTAATAATCTTGCAAGCAGGCTCATTCCGGAACACATGACTAGACACGAGAAGAAAAGGTTCTTTCCCAACTAAAATACTACTTCTGGGACGAACCCTTCTTATTCCGAAGATGTCCTGATCAAATAATTAGGCGCTGTGTTTCGGGAAAAGAGGCGATAAAGATTAAGAAAGAATGTCATTCGGGCCCTTCTGGGGGCCATCATGGGATAAACACCACTACACGAAAGATTTTCGATGCAGGATTCTATTGGCCCACAATATTTCGTGATGTAAAGGAGATGATACAAGCATGCGATGCATGTCAACAGGCCGGGAATATATCAAGTAGAGATGAAGCGCCTCAGAATTTTATACAAGTTTGTGAGGTTTTCGATGTTTGGGGAATTGATTTCATGGGACCCTTTCCATCTTCAGGGGGGAACGAATACATTTTAGTGGCCATTGATTATGTTTCAAGGTGGAGGCACAAGCCATTAGGACAAACGATGCTAGGGTAGTTATTCATTTTCTGAAAAAGCTGTTTGCTAGGTTCGGCATTCCTAAAGCTCTTATTAGTGATAGGGGGACCCACTTTTGCAATGCACAAATGGTAAAGGTCATGAAGAGGTATGGAGTTTCCCACCGGTTCTCCACCGCTTATCACCCAAAAACCAACGGTCAAGTCGAAAACACCAACAGGGCAGTTAAGAGAATATTGGACAAGACGGTTAATCAAAACAGAAAGGACTGGTCATTTAAACTCGATGAAGCCTTATGGGCATTTCGAACGGCCTACAAGACACCTATTGGAACGACCCCGTTCCGCATAGTTTATGGCAAGGCGTGTCACCTTCCGGTGGAACTCAAACACAAGGCTTATTGGGCACTTAAGGCATGTAATTTGGATTATACAGTCACTGGAACGAATAGGTTCTTGCAACTCCATGAGCTTGATGAGTTAAGGCTAGAAGCGTATGAATCCTCCGTTACATATAAAGAAAGGGCGAAAAGATGGCATGACCAACGAATTAAGAAACCTAAGGAGTTCTCAGAAGGAGACAAAGTTCTGTTGTATAATTCACGGTTAAGGTTATTTCCCGAGAAACTTAAGTCTAGATGGTATGGGCCCTTTACAGTGAAAAGTTCCTCTAAAACGGGCGCTGTTGTGTTAATGGACGATGAAAATAGAGAGTTCACTGTCAACATACAACGCGTAAAACAGTATCAAGAAAGTAGTAATGAGATGATTAGTGAGGAGTGTTAGCATCGTATTTTATTTATAAAAAGTGTTGGTCATTAACGTATTGTTTTAGGTTGCTTTAGAATATCATTATGATGAAGTTTATGTGTAGTTTTCATGATTTTATAAAGTCTAAGGGCTAGTTATGTAATAAGGTCAAAGATTAGAGAAGCCCTAGACTTCAACTATAAATACTCTTGTAAACCTCATTTTAGAGGTTGGTTCTCTTAGTTGGTTCTCTTGGTAATTTCATTTTCTTTCATTCCATTCTTAAGAGTTCCTTCCACTCTCTCTCTACTCTCTTTCTCTCTCTAGATCTATTAGTGATTATGTTGTTAAAATCGGTCCTACAAGTGGTATCAATCGCCTAGGGATAATATAGGTTGTTTTAGGTTTGATTTGGTTGAAAAAACATGGTATAAAAGTGATGTTTTAGATTCGAGGTTACTGTTCATCATTTGGTTTTCGAGTTAGGCACAAAAATTTCGAGTTAGAAAATTTTGTTTATCGAGTTTGGAACCAAGGTCTATCGAGTTAGGGGTATTTGAGGTCCTATCGAGTTACGTGTTGGTTATCGAGTTAGGAATCTAATTTTATCGAGTTTGGATTTTTGGCGAGTTAGCCTTCTTCTCCTAATCGTTTATCGAGTTAGGATACGTGTAGCTACTTTCTTAAGGGTTACTCTGCCAAAATTTTTAAAACTTATCGAGTTTGAACAATTATCTAACATATCGAGTTAGAAACTAAAGCGCTTATCGAGTTAGACAACTCTTGGGCTTATCGAGTTTGGAACCACTTTATGCTTATCGAGTTTGGAACCACTTTATGACTATCGAGTTTGGAACCACTTTGTGACTATCGAGTTTGGCACCACTTGTGACTATCGAGTTTGTAACCCACAGCACATTTCGAGTTAGAAACTACATACTTATCGAGTTAGAAACTACATACTTATCGAGTTTTTTGGCGGGAAATTTTGAGTAAAATTTATTTTTCACACGAGAATTAACGTTCAATTTTTATGCGAGATTTAAATTTTGGTATAACGTTGAAAATTTTGGCCCGAAATTCAAATTTTTTGGCCAAAATTCAAAAAATTTCGGTATAATTTGGCGAAAAATTTTTCAAATCTCAAATTTTTCAGGTAACCTTAGAATTGTATTTCTTCGTGATTTTCAAATTTTGAGAAAGAAAATTTTCAAATTTTATTTTTGGAGGGACAATTTGAAATCATAAAAAATCAACCGAGACCGTTTTTCATCTTCACCATACCATCTAATCTACAACAACAACCTTTGTTATCTTTCAAAAGATCCTCAGAACAACGTTTCACTTTTAATTGAATCAATGGCATCTCACCATGACAGTATCACGAGTACTTTGTCCAATGGTTTTGCATCAGTTTTCAAGGCATTTAACAGCCAACGACACAACAACAATCAGCAAGGATATGCTTCGAGTATACAAATGGGGAACCAGATGCAATATGCAGGGCAGTATGTAGGAAATCAGCTGGATCAGAATGTGAATCAGAATGTGCTTAATCAAAATGGGATTGATTGTTTCATGACTTCGATTCAGAAACCGCCATCAGCAAGTCACAACAGAAACAATGTCAATGCAATGACGAGTGTTGAAAAGATCCAGTACTTGTTGATGCTAGCCACTAAAGAAGAATCGGGAATACCGTTGACTGCTGATGAACATGAGTTTAGAGCTACAACAAGAGTTAATGACAATTCAGCAGATCTCAATGAAACCTACAACTTCATGGCAAATCAGCAGGCAACAACATCAAGCAGTGATTCTGATCTTCCTCCTACGTACGATTCAGCTCCATTCCATGTGGTATCAAATTATGGTAATGATGCTAATCCGTTTGCTCATCATTATGTGCCATCTGAACCGCATTACGATACATATGTGGGGGAACAAGTTAATAGCAATGTTAACTATGAAACTCTAGATATGGATCCTAATGGAGTTCAAGTTGCACAAAATAATGCTAATGATGAGGAAACCCGTGCTTTCTTTGAATCTTTATTGAATAATTGCAGCATTGAAATTGAGAAAGTGAAAAAGGTCAATCGCGATGTTAAGGCCGCGAATGTTAAATTGACCGCTGAGCTTGAGAGTTACAAGGAAAACGCTAAAGCTTTTGAGTTTCATAACAAAAGATTGTCTGAATTAGAAACTGGTTATCAAAATTCCGTTTCAAGGGAAAAACAATTGCAACTCAAGTTTGATACACTTGATGTTAATTCTTTCAAGAAGATTAAAGCTTTAAACTCGGAAATTTCTGATTTACAAAACCAACTTTCTAAACAAAAAACAGCTTATACCAATCTTGAAATAGAAAGGGATGAGTTGAAAAAGGATTTTGCAAAGAAAGAAGACAAGCTTTTGGCCGAAATCGTAGAGTCAGAACACATGATTGCTCATTTAGAAGAATTAGTGGTTAAGTCGGGTCAGTCAAGTCAAACAATGAAAATGATTTCAAATCAAACTAATCCGGTTTACCATACGAAACATAAAGTGGCTCTTGGTAACAACACCCCCAGTAATCTCAAGAAAGCTCAGCAAGAACAGAATGTTTTGTATAATGGTAATGCGCTTTACACTAAACATGATCCTCCCGTCGTTCGGGATTCTGTGCAAACGATAGAACATGTCGAAGAGAGCATTTCTAAAATGAAACAAAAGGATTTGAAACCCATTGATTACAACAAATTGAACAAACTTTCGGGAATTACTTTTGTTCCACAAAAAGAACCATCTGTGTTTTCCATAAAACGACCATTCTCAAAAATGTTTTCTAAGAAAGTAATTGTTTCAAAATCTCTTTCAAAAATGGAACAAATGTCTTCTAACAACACTTTTAATACAAGTGAGGCTAGAAACATTCTGGATGATGTTAAAAAGAGAATTCAAGAACTTCAAAACATTGTTGCTTCTAAAACTACAATCGATATTAACAACTGGCATTCCAGTTTTCATATTGAGCAGAAAAAAGTTTTTGAAAACGAAATTACTATCCCACTGAATAACATCAGTGCGAGGGTAATTCATTTTGAACGAGCTTTCTTAAAAGAAATGGCCGACTTTGTCAAGGACCACAAATCCCTGGTAAATGAAGCTAATGATACTCGTGAAAACATGAATGTTTTGGGAAACCTAAATGATTCTCTCTTTGAAGCTGTTATGACTACTGATATCATGTCCATCATTTTACAAACATATTCTATTCAAGACGATGAAAGACTGAGAGCTGAGACCTCCGAAATTGTTTCAAAATATGAAAATGCTCTTATAAAGCTTGAAAAAGAAAATGTGTCATGTTTTAAACAACTTGATCGGAAAAAGGAAGAATGCAAGTATGACAAATTGTCGTATGAGCGTGCCTTCAAGAATATGAAAGAGCAAAATGATCTTTTGAGAGCTCAGCTTGAAAGTATAAAAGGGAAGGCTGTGGATACTAAGTTTGCAAAACCATCAACTTCGGAGAAACCAAATGTTTCAAACACGGTTCAAAAACCAAAAATGTCAATTTCACGGTTTGCTCCAAAAGTCGATGAGAAAAAGGATTTGTCAAAACCAGTCACTCCACCACCCTTGCCCAAGGAAAAGGTAATGGAAAAGATTGTTGAAAAACAAAATTTGTTTGTTGAAAGAAAAAAAAATGTGATTTCACCTGGCTCTTCTAAGTATAGTACACCAAATAAGACAACAAAAACTGTTAATGAGTCTGTTGGTTCTAATGACATGGTCCTCAATCATCATCTAGAAGAAGCTAGAAAAAAGGCACAACATCGAAAAAACGGAATTTTAGGTGCAAAACCTAGTGTGATGAATTCTACAAGATTCCAAAGCACCGCTAGTAGTAGTAAACCATTACCCAGGAACTTTCAACAAAATACTAGGGATTGGCTTGCATCTAAGAGTAGTGACACAAAAGAGTATGCTAGGAACGTAGAATGCAACACAAAGAATTCCAAATCAAGTGTCAAGACACAATCCACTAAGACATCAAATCGAAACAAACCCGTTGATAAGAAGCAAGAGGTTAAGAAACCTAATAGGTGGATATCTAAAGAATGTAGTTTTTCCAAGACTGAGACTTCCGCTGCATCTGATAAGAAAACTACATCTAGATCTTACCTTAGGTGGATTCCTACGGGGAAAGTTTTTAAAACAGTTGGTCTTAGGTGGATTCCCACAGGGAATATTTTTGATAGTTGCACCAAGACAAATAATAGTGATAATCTTCAGGATAAGGAAGTAGAAACTACAACAACCGTTGATAGTCAACACCCTCAAAGTGATGATTCATGTACTTCTAACACTGTTATTTGTGAAACCTCTTCGTCTTTGGTTGCAGGTGCTTCAACTATCTCAGAACCCAGTTCTTCAGAGGGTTCAAATTCTGTAAATTCTATAAAATCATTCTTTCAATCTTCTATTTTTGATTTTCCATTTCTTTTATAAAAAAATAAATAAATAAAAAAAATACAAAAATATAATATTTCAAAAAATACAAAAACAATATAAAATCAAAAAAATCCAAAAATATTTTTCTCACGACATGTCTCTCGTATAAATCAATATTCTGTACGTGTCTAGAAATGTCTTTCAACAATGACACGGACATTTACAGATGCTTGAACGGGAGTTCTTCAAAATGTTTTTCTAAAACATGTCGTTTCTCAAAAGTTTCTTCATAATGGCTTGTACGTACTTCAGCTTACAACCCGTGCTTCAAAGTGAAATCTTTTCAAAACATGGGTCCGGGTTTAATAACTCGAAAAGATTTCAAATAAGGACCCGAATGATGACTTCTGATTATTTCAAATCAAGGACTCGCATTTTCAAGGACGAAATCTTTTTCAAAAAGTTCGAGTCTAAACAAACGAAAAAGACTTCAAACAAAAACTCGTTTTCAAAATAGTAATCTTGAGCACCTTTTCAAGATTCATCAAAATATTTTTCAAAATCTTTCAAATGAGTGCTCAAGATAACTCCCTCAAAACCCTTACTTGATTTTAATATGTGCTATCATTAAGGGGGAGTACAAAAACAATATTGTTCCGAATTCATGCAAAATGAAATCTGTCTATCTCTTCGAAAAGCTTTTTCTTAATCAGTTGATATCAAAAATATCACGATATGCTATTTTTGAGGGGGAGAAGACATGATTAAAATGTGATCAACGATGTTTAAAGCTTGTGACTGAATCTCAAAAGAGCTTGACTCAGAATGTTCCAATGAATTGACGGAGTTTAAAATGTCAGTAATCGAAAAGACTTGTCCTGGACGGGTAATAATTTCAAGCTAGTCTAACTAGTGATGTAAGCGTGTCTCGAATAGGACTTGTCTGAGTAGAATGTACCGTATCGAGAGGCTTTCTTTGGACTTGACCAGGACGGGTAATAATTTCAAGCTAGTCTAACTAGTGATGTAAGCGTGTCTCGAATCGGTCATGTTCAATGAAAGTGGATCAATTCAAAAAGTGCAAACTCCTCACGTATGTGCAAATTTCTTAACAATACATGAGCACATGTGAAGGGGGAGTCCTTCAAATGAAATGCAAAACTCTCGAAGTGTTAACAAAATATGTTTCATAATCATAAACACTTTGAGAGATTTTCAAATGAATGGTTTTATGGCAACAATAGGATAGTCATGGAGTTATAAGGTGACTAAGGTTAGGAAAAACCGTCCTATGATCCGCCAGAGCCGGAGGGATCTACCCAAGGACAATTCCAATAGATTAGAATTAGAAGTCCTTAGGTATGATTGAAAAAAGGAGAAAATGAGAAAGGAGAAAGAAGGGGTTGAAGAATTAAAAAGAAAAGTTATAAAAAAGGGTGTAAAGTAATAGCCCTCCATATGTTCAACCTTAGGGCAGACACCGGGTTCAATTCATATGCTACTGGTTGTTACTAAGGTGACACCGGTATTGAAGATAAAGACGTCATGGACCCAGTGACGCACTGCACTAAACCTTCTAGCCACTCAAGTTCTCTTAAAAGAGCTTGTTTCATTCTCACGGGGAACCGGCATAATCTATCGACCTGTCTCTTAGAGATGATTGATATTGAAGCAGGAGACCTCTCCCTAATCTCCGCATAGGAAACCAAATGTGCACTTATCGAGTCTAGAGCCCCGAGATTCATCAAAAGATCTCATAGGGACACATGATATTTCTACACTGGTTGTTCATCATTAAGGACGCCAGATGTAAACTTGAGAGTCCTACGCAGATCTTAGCAATCTGCCGAGAACGTTTATGAGAGGATTTACTCATGTATATTCTCAATGATTGAACGGAAATTCCTGCCAGGGTCAACATCAAGCAGCCCTGACAGCAGGTCACTTCGGTAATTCTTTATGGGTTACGCTTAGTGTTCGCGGTGGTTTCAAACGGTCTACAGTCGTGGAGTGATCCCCAGCGACTCACCCAGTCATTGAGCTACTTAGTAGGTCTCGTAAGCTCTTTCGGGAGTATCTGATATGGGAACGGCCATGGTAAGGGTTAGAAGGAGTCTTCACACTATGCTGTTGACGATCTCTAATTCCTTATCTGTAAGTACCGGTTGTTTATTGCTAACTGTTTACCTGCAGCTATACATCATCTCCATGGCGAAAGATTCCACATGCTCATACAAGCATCACAAAGTCAAAGGAAAGTTCTCACAAAGATCAAAGGATAGCAACAGCCAAAGAAAGATTCTACGCCAAAAAGAAGAATCTACAAAGTAAAGTGACAAAGATCTAAGTGAAAGAACGGAAACAACAAATGCATGTATCACAAAGACTTAAGACGTATGAGCATGTTGGAATGGCAGACAACCACCACAAACACAGAAGTGACGAGAGGCAGATGACATCATCGGATCACTTCAACAACACTGAAGCATGATGAACTGGAACTATGATTCATCTAGTGATTCTTAAAAGACGTCAAGAGCTATGAATGATAAAGGTTAAAGACAAAGATGATGACGTCGCGCAACCTTCAATGACCAACACTTAGGGGGAGATTGTTAGCATCGTATTTTATTTATAAAAAGTGTCGGTCATTAACGTATTGTTTTAGGTTGCTTTAGAATATCATTATGATGAAGTTTATGTGTAGTTTTCATGATTTTATAAAGTCTAAGGGCTAGTTATGTAATAAGGTCAAAGATTAGAGAAGCCCTAGACTTCAACTATAAATACTCTTGTAAACCTCATTTTAGAGGTTGGTTCTCTTAGTGGTTCTCTTAGTGATATCAAGGTTATTATTCCACACACTAGAGTTCCCATTCTCTCTCTCTCTACTTACTTTCTCTCTCTAGGTTTAGGCTTGATTCAATGGTGAAATAGGTTGTTCTACGGTCCTACAAGGAGGATGTAACATTTGAAGATGAGGTCACGTAATTGCCCATGACCTTGAGTCTAGCTACATGACTCGTAAATAAAGAAAAGCGCTTCTTGGGAGGCAACCCATGTTTTGTGTGTTTTTATTTGTTTAATTTGTTTGATTGTTATTTGCTTCCGTATGCATGTTTTATTTTTATTGTTGGTAGATCATGTTTCAAACTAAAATTGTGAAAATGCTTTATTTTGTTGTTTAACTTCGTCTTAACTTCATATAAAGGTATTTTGCAAAAGCTAAGTGTAAGGGGAAACCCCAACTTTGTTTCTAAGAATGAGAATGATCATGATTCGCCACAATATTAAATGAACATGTATATTAGTATTTGTTAGAGTCAAATGCTTGTATCGAGTCATAATGATGTTTTTTGGGATTTTCCAGGAAATAGGACACAAGTTTTTCCAGAAACTTTTTGGAAACTTAACATAAAGATTTCTGCAGGTCACTTCTGACGGCGTCAGGGCTTAACTTCTGACGGCGTCACGTGTAAAATTCTGGAAATTTTGCGAGTTTTGTTTCTCTAACGGAGTTTTAAAGTTTTTGTTAATTCTTTAGTTTTATAAATTCCAGGAAATCTGCAAACATTCATTCCACAAGCATTATATCTTAAATTGTTTTCTAGGATTTGTTAGTATATATAGATTGCCGTCGATTTTACGCGAGGTTGCCTTGATTGTTTTCTCAGGTTTAACAGGTTATATATGACAAGAAGATGATTTATATTTATGGAAGGGAATCTTTGAACGTTCATTTTCTTGGAGGAAGAGCTAACGTTGTTGATACACTATCCACACCGAACGAATCAGGGGAGTATTTGTTTTCATTCTTTTACCTATTTTACTTTTACATTCTTTGATTGAACATTGGGGACAATGTTCATCCTAAGTGTAAGGGGAGGGTAAATGATGATACCTTATAGGATATTATTGCACTTGAGTTTGTTTGTTTGATGGTAGGTGTGTAATAAAACTAAGAGAAATACTTGTTAGTGTAATTTTAGCGCCAAATTTAAAATTTTTTACAAAATTTAGGAGTGAAACTTTAGCCTTAACAAGCGTCTCATGGATAGGAGTTGTATGACTAGCACAAAACCGTACCATTCAGAAAAATTTTCCACCCAAATATGTGAGGTTCACCTTTAGATTTGATAGGAAAAGCATTCATTATTAGTGCTTATGAGTGTACCGGTAGCATTTAGATTCTAGAACTTGCGTTAGTGATACATCCCGAGACCGCTAGTGAGACTACATTCGTGTAGTAGGATTTACTACATGATAAGAGGTATTAGGATCACCCTTGTGTTAAACCCGTATCATAATTACTTAACCATTTAAGTCATATTACTTGACTAGTAAAGTCAATTAATTTTCCCACACCTTAGCGTTGTACTCATTTTTAGTACACGAAACCCCTAGTACACCCCTCCAAGCCTATCTTTTCATTTCTAACTTTAAGCATTTTACTTAAAGGAAGAATTTGTTGCAACCACTCAAATGTGCAACCAAATCGCCTTAGCCTTTCGTGTATGCACTCATCTTTAGTGCATTATTATTATTTGTTTAAACCCTTAGTGTTAGGTCACCATTTTGTGAACACAAGCACAATAAAGATAGAAATGAGATGAGAATGAGAATGGGATGATTATGAGAAATTAGAGAATATGAATTGCAAGAGTTTCCTTAATGTTTCAAATAACCAACCAAGTATTACAAAGACCTAAGCCATCTATTTATAGGGAAGGAGCTAGGGCAACACTCCCTCTCCTCCCATTCATGAAATCGTATGGGCCTTAAAGCCCATGGATCACCTAGCTTAAGTCTAGTAAACTTTGTAACATAAACTATATTGTAAGTAAAATAATAACTAAAGCAACCTATTATTACAAATGACCGAGACTTGATAAAATAGTAAAACTTTGGTTCCAACAATCTCCCCCTAAGGGTCGGTCATCATGGTTGCTTGACGTCTTCGTCTTAATCTTTGACTTTCATAGCTTTAGATGTCTTCAGAAATGATTTAGAATAATGATGGATATACTTTGCTCTTTGTCTTTGTTCTTTGATGAAGTTGTAGTGATTATGTTATGAAGTAATCTGCCGTTCGTCACTCCTGTGTCTTTGGTGGTTGTCCGCCATTCCAACATACTCATACATCTTTGGACTTAGACTTTCACGTACAAGAAGTTCCTTTTCATGCATTGAGATCTTTGTCTTTATACTTTGTAGATTCATCTTATTGGCGTTGAATCTTTCTTTGAACTTTGTGTTGCTAGGATCTTTGGGGAAGCTTTCTTTGACTTCAAGATGTATGTATGAGCATGTTGGAATCTACAATCATGGAAGTGAGATACCTGCGAGTAAACAGTTAGCAATAAAACAACCGGTACTTACGGATAAGGAATTAGAGCTCATCAACAGCATATTGTGAAGACTCCTTCTAATCCTTATCCAGGCCGTTCCCATATCAGATACTCCCGAAGGAGCTTACGAGACCTACTGAGTAGCTCAATGACTGGGTGAGTCGCTGGGGATCACTCCACGACTGTAGACCGTAATGGAACCATCGCAAACACTAAGCGTAACCCTTGTGGGGTTACCGAAGTGACCTGCTGTCAGGGCTGTATGATGTTGACCCTGGCAGGATTTCCGTTCAATCATTGAGAAATACTAACGTAATCCTCTCATAAACGTTCTCGGCAGATTGCTAAGATCTGCGAAGGACTCGATAGTTTACAACTGATGCCCATTGATGTAGAACACCAGTTGCAGAAATACTAAGTGTTCCTAAGAGATCTTTGATGTATCTCATGGCTCTAGACTCTATAAGTGCACACCTAGGTTTCCTATGCGGAGACTGGGGAGGTGTCTCCTGCTTCAATATCAACCGTCTCTAAGAGATAGGTCGATAGGTTACGCGGGATCCCCGTGAGAATGAAACAAGTCCTTTTAAGAGAACTTGAGTGGTTAAGAAGGTTTAGTGCATTGCGTCACTGGGTCCATGACGACTTAATCTTCAATACCGGTGTTGTCTTTTGCAATAGCCAGTAGCATACGTATTGAACCCGGTGTCTGCCCTAAGGTTGAACATATGGAGGGCTATTTCTTTTCACCCTTTACTTTACTTTTCTTTTTAATTCTTCAACTCCTTCTTTCCCTTTCATTCTTTTCTCCTTTTTTCGTATCATACCTAAGGACTTCTAATTCTAACTATGGGAGATGTCATTGGGTAGATCCCTCCGGCTCTGGCGGATCATAGGACTGATATTCCTATCTTCATCACCTTATAACTCCGACAGTAGCCAAGAAACCTTTTGATTGAAAATCTCTCAAAGTGTTTAAGTTAATCAAATATTTTGTTTAACACTTTGAGAGTTTTGCGTACACTTTTAAAGGGCTCCCCCTGCACATGTGCTCATAAGTATTTAATAAATTTGCACATGTTGGAGGAGCAAGCACTTTTGAATTGATCCACTTTCCGTGAACAAGACCGATTCGAGACACGCTTACATCACTAGTTAAACTAGCTTGAAGTTATTACCCGGCCTGATCAAGTTCACAGAAAGTTTCTCGAGACGGTACATTTCTACTCAGACATATCCTTTTCGAGACACGCTTACGTGGTTAGTTAAAGAGATACATTGTCAGCTTTTAGGTGACAACTAGCTCTAATAACTAACTTGATGTTATTACCCGTCGAGGATAAGTCTTTTCGATATTACTAACATTTATTGTCTCGTCAATTCCTGGGTCAATACTGAGTCTAGCTCGCACATGATACAACTTTTAAGCTTTGACTTCGTATATTTTAATCACTTTTTCATTTTCTCCCCCTCAAAAATAGCATATAAAATGATGTTTTTGACAAAAAATTTTTTAGATTAAAATATGCTTTTTGAGTCTTACGGGGAGATTCACGAAGAACTTTTGATGTTGAGCAAAGTGTTTTGTTTTGACAAGTGCTCCCCCTCAACAAGTGATTAGGTCTTATTGAGGTGAAATACTTGTCCTTTTGAGCAGAGTATAAATCTTTTATCGCAAACTTATGTTAAAAGAAGATTTCGAAAAATAAGACATGACATTATTTTATCGCAAACTTGATTTGAGAGAAAATTTCGAAAAAATGTTACAAAGAAATTTATTGAGAAAGTTAATTATCGAGAAAATTCTTATAAGTAAATTTTATCGAAATCTTTCCTTTATCAAGAATTGCGAAAAAAACTTGAAGTTTTCGAAATCATCTTTTTCGATAAAAACTTTTCGAGAATCTGAAGATTTCGAAAAATATAGTTCAAAGAGTGATTTCGAAAATATAATTTCGAAAAGACTGAGTTTGAACAACATTTATCGAAAACATCAGTTTCTCGATAAGTTAAAGATTGCGATAATACTCAAGGTTCTCGACAAATTCTTGTACAAGAATCAAATCGAATTTTGAGGTTACACGTACGTTTCCTTAGCAAAGAACTTTTCCAATGACTCAGGCCTGTCACCAAGATATATAACCACCACTTAGATAAAATCACTAGGCTCGAATCAAAGATTTCGATAAAGGCTAAGAACATGTTCTCGATAATGACATAACTTTGAGACAAATGAGTATCATAGAGTCAAGCATATCACAAGCAAATGAGTAAGCACATAATGACACAAAATGACAGTATACAACACATAAGACTCAGTTAATTCGACATTATCAAATAACGAAGCATTCTAGTTTATCGAGAATCAAGTTTAAATGGTGTGAATCATCATAGCTAAATCAAACATGCGAATATGAGACCTTAGCAACAAATCCCACCAATAAAATCAAGCAAATACGCACAGAACCTCATAAACCCAATTCGACCCAAAATTACGAATTCGAGAATCAAAGTATACATGATGGAATGAATGAAAAACAATGGGGATATGTTAGAAACAAGCTAATTAACAAAGCCCTATCAAGAATCATCCACCTTAACATGTTTAGAGCAATTTTCGAAATCCTAAACCCTAGTTCTCGACATCATGAAAACAGGAAATCGAACCGTTGTTTTTCCAATTAACCAAGATCCTATGTGTGTAATACCCTAGTGAGTACAAAGGAACTTACGAATTGATGATCAAGGTCTTGGATGGCTCGAATTAATGAGGGCCGTAGGTTTTTAGAAAGGGTTTAAGGGGTTTTGACTATTGTGGTGTGTGTGTTATACGGTTTGTTTGTTTTATTATTTTAGAAATTTTAAGTTTTGTCACTTTAGGTCCCTTAACTTAATATGATATACCTACTTGAGTCCTAAAGTTACTTGCAAACATAAGTAACATTGAGATATGCATTAGTTAACCTAACTTATGAAGACTTAAAACAAATGAGACAAAGTGATGTAAAAGAAATCGTCCACACACTCTGAAGAACCGTAAAATACGAGAAACATGCAAGTATACCAATTAAAATTGGTAAAAGATTTAAGCGTGACTCCCCCTCAACACTTGTAAAATAAGAACAAAGTGTTGAAGTGAAGCGATATACTTGCATTTTTTTTTTTTTTTTAAGTAAAAAAAAAATATGAAAAATCTTTTTGTGTTTTGATTGGTTTATAGTTAAGAAAAAATATTATACAAAGATAGTTATGATGTTTGACGATAAGTTGTATTTTGAAAACTTTTCCAGATCCTCTGGAGTCAAACATCTCATACCAATTTAGTGAACTAGACTCGCAAACCTTGATGGTGCTAAAGATTTGGTAAGTAAGTCCGCCAATTGGTACTCAGTCCCAACAAAATAAAGTTCAACTGTACCCTTTTCCACATGCTCTTTGATGAAATGATATCGGAGATCAATGTGTTTGGATTTGCAATGATGTACTGTGTTGCAGGAGATTGCAATTGCACTTTTGGAATCACAGTAGATTGGAATCTTGTTGAATAGGTAGCCATAATCCTTAAGTTGTGATCTCATCCAGATGACTTGAGCACAACAGGCAGACATGGCTACATATTCAGATTCTGTTGACGACAGTGATGTACAGTCCTGCTTCTTTGATTGCCATGACACAAGTTTGTCTCCGAGAAATTGTAATCCACCAGATGTACTTTTGCGTGTGTCTAAACATCCTGCATGATCAGCATCTGAAAAAGCAATTAGTTCAAAACCAGAATCCTTCGGATACCAGATTCCCAAGTTAATGGTTCCCTTTATGTATCGAAGGATTCTTTTGACCTCACTGAGGTGTTTTTCAGTTGGTTTAGACTGATAGCGAGAGCACATGTAGACAGCAAATACTATATCAGGTCTACTAGCTGTGAGATACATGAGGGACCCAATCATACTTCGGTATTTGGTAGGGTCAACAGGAGTCCCATGTAAGTCAGCATCTAGTTTTGTGGTATAGCCCATCGGTGTATTATAAGTATCACTGGTCATCATTCCATGTTTCTTTAAAATTTCTAGAGCATATTTGGACTGATTTATAAAAATTCCACGGGATGATTGATGAACTTGTAGTCCTAGAAAGAACGAAAGTTCACCCATCATGGACATTTCAAAATTATCTTTCATTAATTTTGCAAAATCATTAGAGTAACTTCTTTTTGTTGAGGCAAAAATGATGTCATCGACATATATTTGAACAACAAGTAAGTCCTCCCCGTAGGTTTTTGTAAATAGTGTTGGATCCACCGATCCTTTAGAAAATTTATTGGCCAGCAAGAAAGTGGACAGTTTGTCATACCACGCCCGTGGGGCTTGCTTGAGTCCGTAGAGTGCCTTTTTGAGTCGGTAAACGTGATTAGGACGCTCAGGATCAACGAAGCCTTCAGGTTGACTGACATAAACTTCTTCACGGAGTTCTCCATTAAGAAATGCTGTTTTCACATCCATTTGGTAAACCACCATATTCCTGTGTGCAGCATAAGCCAAAAAGATCCGAACAGCTTCATGTCGAGCCACTGGTGCAAAGGATTCGGCAAAATCAAGTCCTTCCAGCTGGTGCAAAGGATTCGGCAAAATCAAGTCCTTCCAGTTGAGAGTATCCTTTCGCTACCAGGCGTGATTTGTTGCGTATGACAGTTCCTTCAGCATCAAGCTTATTCTTCCAAATCCATTTTAACCCGATGACAAAGACTCCGTCAGGTCTTTCAACTAATTCCCAGACTTCAAGTCTTATGAATTGCTGAAATTCCTCTTGCATAGATTCAATCCAGTTGTCATAAGTCATTGCATCTTTAATGTTCATCGGTTCTTCGTGACAAACTGTGAGTGCATAGATACAAGTTTCTCCATCTGTGTGAAGTCGTTGTCTTGTCATAACAGGTGCATCTGGATGGCCAATAATATGAACTAGTGGATGGTCTCGAGTCCATTTGTGTGTGGAAGGGTGTAGTTGATAGGTATCTCGCATGTTAGCAGGATCCAAATTGCTTGTTGACGACTCAGCTATATCAGGAACAATAGGAGCCGGTGCAAACGGATTAAAGAACGCATCAGGATCTTGCTCTGCGGGTTGTGGAACTGATTGTGGTGTGGGATCTTCAGCTGGATGGCGGGAGTTAGAACCAGTTTGTTCAGCTGTAGATGGTGATACAATTGGAGGACCGTCTCTCTCAACACTTGTAGAAGTTTGTTGAGGTGATTCTGGTACTGGAATGTTATCAGGTTGAGCAGCGGAATTAGGTGAGACCTCAGTAGGACGGTATACAATTGTGTCATCAAATAGTGGAGCAAACAAGGTTTCTAATTCTTTGCGGTTAAGTGGCAATGGTTCAGCCGAAGATTCCGGAGAGTTAAGACGGTTGAATTCGGGTCCTAAACTGTGTTGCTCAGAAGCCATTTGTGTGAGTTCATCAAAATTAGCGTGAATGGTTTCTTGAATTTCTCTTGTACGACGATTCCATATCCGAAAACCTTTGGAATTTTCACAATATCCAACGAACACTCCGATGTCAGCCTTTGCTTTAAGTTTACCTAAATCATCACGATCATTTTTCGGATAACAAAGTGCTCCAAATACATGAAAGTAATCGATGTTCGGTTTCCTTTTGTGAACAATTTGATATGGTGTTTTGCGATGGCGTTTTGTGATCATGCAACGGTTTTGAGTATAACATGCGGTTGAAACAGCTTCTGCCCATAAGTAATCTGGTAATTGAGCATTAATCAACATAGTTCTAGCAGCTTCTACTAACGTCCTGTTGCGTCTTTCAACAACTCCATTCTGTTCTGGGCTTCTAGGAATAGATATTTGATGTTCAATTCCCACTTTCTCATAATAAGACCGAAGTGTCTGATTCTTGAATTCAGTTCCATTGTCAGTTCTGACTATCCGTACCGTGTTGCGTAACTGAACTTGAATTTTAGTGAGAAAGGTGATGATCATTGAAGGAGCCTGATCTTTACTTCGTAAGAAATAAACCCAAGTCCATCTGGAGAAGTCATCTACAATTACTAGTATGTAGCGTTTACCGTTGATACTTTGAACACGCATCGGTCCACATAGATCCATATGAAGCAGTTGTAAAACATGATTCGTACTTTGCTCAGGTTTAGACGGAAAATGAGCACGAGTACTTTTTCCTTGTTCACAGGCTGAACATAAGTGATCTTTGGTAAAACGGAATCTTGGAAATCCATCGACAAGTTTATAACGAGCAAGGTCTGTCATAGTTCTGAAATTCAAGTGCGAAAGACGTTTGTGCCATAACCAAGATTTAGTCGATTCTGCTTTGGAGAGAAGACATATCGGAGATGTTGCAATCATATCTGACATAGAAATAGTATAAAGATTGGAACCACGTGAGCCATACATAAGATCGTTTCCTTGTAAGTCACGAACAAAGCAAGTTTTCTCACGAAATGCAACTTCTAGATCCCCATCACAGAATTGACCAACAGAGAAAAGGTTGTGTCCAAGGCCTTCCACATAGTAAACACGACTGATTTCGATGTTCCCGCTGATATAGTCACCATATCCCATTATTAGAGCGTAATGATCATTCCCGAATCTGACAGTCCCAATGAACTTTGAGACAAAGTTGTGTAACAGTTTGAGATTTCCTGTCATATGTCGGGTGCATCCGCTATCAACAATCCAGAGAACAATCTGTACCACCTGTATCACAAGAAGAAGACACGGATGGAACAGAAGTAAGGGTGGAACCCAAAGACAATGTGGGTTCCTGTTGGTTAGTAACACATGTATTCAACAATTTAGGAATCCATTTAAAATCAGGTTTGTATTGTAACCAACGTTGCCAGTTCCAACTAGTTTTTGCTTTCTTAATGTTAAATGCACTAGTAGTTGGCTCATTCCTAGATTTGTTCTCGGCACCTATGGGGGTAACTGTGATATCATTAGAAACTGTAGAAGACGGCTTTCCTAGGTTAGACTTAGAGGCATTAGTGGGCCTAAAAGGAATGCGTGTCCTATGTTTCTTATGACGATTGAGAAGAGAATTAGCTACACATTTTGTATGATCACCAGATGATACGCTTTTACGACAAAACACACAAGATGCATTAATATGCAAAACATTCAAAGGTTCATTATTCGTTACATTTAGATTTGGATTACAATTTGCCAGATTAGAATCTAAATCTGATGCAACATGAGTTTTATTCAAATTCCTAAGTTCGTCTTCTACTTCTTGAGCTTCTAGGTGTCCTCTCTTACGTTGCAAGATCCTATTCTTCTTTTTACTTTTTCGCTTGGGTCTGCTAACGCTAGAAGTGGAGACTAGTCCTGTAGAAGTGGAGTTATCAACATTAGTGTTTTGAACAACCTTTCCTTTATCACTTTTGTTTAATTGATACAATCCTGGTGCTATCACCGTGGTGTCAACCATTTTTCCTTTTTGAAGTAGCTTAACTTTCTCTTTCAAATCAATGATGATGTGATTTTTGTCCTGAATTTCAGACTCAAGTAAACCATTGCAATATTTGATGTCATCGCGGTTTTGTTGCCATTCGGCGTTTTCAATTTTTAAATCCGCAATTTCTTTCTCGTAACGGAGACACCGACCTTTTAAAGATTCGTTGTTTTTGCAAATCTGACAAGAGTTTGAAACATTTTGACTTTGAAACTTCAATTCCCTTTCAAGACTTTTAGCTTGACACCATTCAAGCCTTTGATTGAGTTGACAAATTTCTTTTGAAAATTGTTTTGTCACATCATCATTTTTAATTCTTAACTTATCATTTTCCTGTTTAAGTGTCTCAATTTCCTCATTCAACAAATTATTATCAACACAATGATCATGCTTAAGCATAGAAGTACCAGAATTATAAAGATCATTCATGATAACAGACAAAATATCAGCATTGAGAACTTGTTCCAAGAGTCGATCAGCATCATTTTTTAAAACTCTATTTCTTTGCTTTTGAACCAAAATGTCATTTTCAGTTGCATTGAAAACGTTTATCATATTTTTGACCTCCTTTTGAAGTTCCTGATCCCAACGTGTAGCACATAGACGGAGGTGTTGAACAATTGGCTTCATTTGTTTTTGAAAAATATCTCTCTTTTCTCGCTCGTAAGCGGATTGAAAAGTTTCAATTTTTATTTCAGAATTACGTTCAATTGTTTCCTCCAAAATTTTGATGTCTTCCATAAAGGTTTTGAAATAATTTAAGACACGACACGTTTTCGGTAAAGGTGTAAGTTCACCGGATGATGGTAAAGGACCATTTATTTGTGCTACAGTTTGGACAGGGGCCTCATTATGAGATGAAACATATGACTCTTCGATAAACCATGATTTCTCAGGTAAATCCTTTTGAGTAACAAAAGATTTAGAAAGAGGTGGAGCTTTTGAATAGTCATATGGTGTCCAGTGTTGAACATAACTCATTTTTGATCGACTCTCGTCTTCAAGTTCTTCTTCTTCCTCAGTATCAAAAACAACAGCACGCACAATTGTATTATCAAACATGTGATCAATACTGTAAACCTTAGGATTTTCTTTGAAAGCTTTGTGAAGAAACATTGATTTAAAATCGCAAAGTGCAAATCCTTTATCGGGTCTCGGTTTTAAAGCAAACTTTTGAATTGTTGTGACAGAGTTCCCGTGTTTGTAAACAATGTGACGAAATTCTTTGAGTTGTTTTTCAAGATCAACAATATCACCAAGTAAGTCATCTATATACTTCCTTTTTCGTGTTTTATGTTCACAAAACTCCTTTTTGCAATTTGACAATTCTGTTTCAGTTTTTGAAAGGTCTCTTTGAAGACGTTCAACTTGCATTTTAAATTCACACTTTTCACTTTCAAGTTTCGAAATCAACTTTCCGTTTGACTCAATTAAATCTTGCATTTTACGTTGAAGATCTTGTTCTTTGTTGTAAGAATCTTGAAAAGCTTTTTCAAAACTTTTTGCATGTTTGATCTTGTCTTCCTGATTTGAAAGCTGAATTTTATAACACTCAATATCTCTTGCAAGTGACGCATTTTTTTCTTTCAAAACTTTATTTGTCTCGTTGCATTTAATGATTTGCAATTGTTGATCATCCAGTTGTTTAGATAACAATATTAGGTCAGGGTCTGGATCAAATGATGGTTCATGTTGTTCTAAATGATCATTTTTATCATTCTCAATAGGATCATCAAATGAAACAACTGTGTCATCATCAAATATGACAACGGTGCTTATTTGTTCATCTGTTTGAGACGATGAAGATGATACACATGGAACAACGTGCGCCATATCTGATTCATAAGCAGAAGGTGAGACTATTTCATTAATAAAGCATGCATTGAGGTCATGTACCTGAGACAAGCCGTCAGTGTCATACACTGGACCTGAATCATTGAGCTTAAGTTCCTGCATGTTGGCCATAAGCATCACAGCAGCATTGGCTTCCAGATCTTCCATGTCATCATCGTTGTTCACATTTGCCATGAAGTTGTTATCCTGTTCAGGGAAATGTCCATCTTTTTCATCTTGAAGAGCCATGAGTAATGCCTGCTTGTGAAACTTACTACCCCGAGTTCTCGGTTTGGGACATGCTGTAGCAAAATGACCTTGTTCATTGCAATTGTAGCACCATACTGCATTCCCTGAGTTGGAGTTTCTAGTTGCAACTGGTTCAGACCTTTGCTGAGAAGATCCTGAGTTGTTCCTGAACCCTCCATTGTTACTGAACCTCTGACCATTCCCATAATTACCTGAAGAGCTTCCTGAACCAGATCGACCATAGCTACGATTCTGAATTTCCACTCTTCCATCATTAACAATAGCTTGATTCCTTGTGTTAGAAGATGAATGTTGACGGTTGTTTGTTTTGTTGGAGAATTTGCTGAAAGCACGAGCAATAAGAGCAAGTCCCTGATTCAACGTATTAAAGTCATCATCGTCATCATCATTCGAGTTGGAGTAGTACACAGCATCATTGTTGTGTGATGGAACAATTTGAGTAGAAGAATCTTGTAGTGATGAATCATAAGGGACCATTTGGTTCGAGGTGGAAGATTGTGGATAACTGAAGTAGTTCTGCTCTTGAACATATGCATGATTTGACATTGGTGGTGGAGCATATGGAGATTGAGCTACGAGAGCCAAAGAATTTGGTGTTGGTGTTGGTGTGTATCCTCCTCGTAAAGCTCTATCTTTTTCCACTTCAGGTTCATGGTGTTTCAGAAAATCATACAACAAACCATATGGAGCATCATGAAGATTCTTCGTTTGACGAACAAATGTCACATATTTATGCCAATCAGGGCCAAGACTACCAACAAATTTGGAGTTCACCGCGATCCTTGGTACTGTGATTTTGTGACGTTCCAGATCATTCACCACATTTGTGAAACGATGATAGTAGGATTCAAGGGACTCTCCTGGTTCAATTGTGATGTCAGTGTATTCCATGTAGAGTTTGGATTCCATATCATCTTTGTTCAATTGAGTGCCTTCCATAAGGAGATGAACGTGTTCCCACATAGCTTTGGCTGTTTTCTGAGCATCGACACTTCGATAGATTGGATTTGGTATACCTTGAAGTATATAAGCCATTGCATATTGATCAGCATCACGATGTAGTTTCTGTTCATCAGTGAGTGAAGTTTCTGGAAGAGGTCTATCACCAGGAGGACGTGGAGGATCAGCAGTTGGATCACCAGCTTCAAATCTCGTTGGCCACTCAAATGGTCCTTCAAGTATCACTTGCTTCAAGAATTTCCCATGAGGTTGCTTAAGTTCAAGAAATCTTAAGAATCGACTTGACCATTGAACATAGTTCCCGGGTGTTAGCATTGGAGGTGTTTCAAGTGATCCTGCCTCATGTCGGGATTGTTAAGTTGTAATAACTTCACACATTCTGTCAAACCAGTGAGGTTGTTTGGAGGAAAACTGAGTGGTTTGTTGTGGCACTTGATATGGTTGTTGTTGAGGAATGATCTGATGTTGTTGCATCATTAGGTAATGATGTAGTGGATTGTATGTTTGTTTTTGAGAAGGTTGTTGATTCATATGGTGCGGGAGGTATTGTTGTTGCTGATACTGCTGATGCTGAGGTTGCTGAGACTGCTGATGTGAAGGTTGCTGAATATGAGGGAAGTAGTGATTAGGTGGTTGAGACATCTTATAACACTTGTGTAGAAATGGATCTTGTAGAAAGTGTAGATTAAACCAAGTATCGAAAAACTTAGCACAACTTCAATGATTGCGAAAACACTGTCAGGTTATCGAGAAACAAGGTTTGCGATAATAGGATTGCGAAACTTGTCAGGTTATCGAGAAACAAGGTTTGCGATAATAGGATTGCGAAACTTGTCAGGTTATCGAGAAACCAGGTTTGCGAAACTTTGCAGGTTTTCGAAAACTTGAAATTTCGAAATAATCAAGGTTTTGCGAAACTTTTAGGTTTTCGAAATAATAAGATTTCGATACTTAATAAGTTTGCGATAACTTTGTGATTTCGAAAATTTTATGTTTTGCGAAAAAACACAAAATTGCGATAAACAGTTTTCGAAATTATACAATTTTGAAAACTTTCCCAAAAGTCGAAGTACTTAACTTTCTTATACAAGAAAGAAAATACCGAGTCCACACAAACGAAGTCGAGGTAGTGCACTTTGAGAAGATCTCGAAATGGTAACTATATAGAATTTCGATAACTTGGTAGTTGTTGTTTTACAAAGAAAGCAATCCTAAAACTCGTTTTTCTTTCAAGATACTTGTACTTTTGTGTGTAAAATGAGTAGATCTTAAAGAAAGTAGAAAACTTTAAGAAATTTTTCAAGACTAAAAAAATTTCGATAAAAGTACAAATGACCAAATCGAATAGTTTTGTAAAAAATTTGGAACTTTTTGGTTTGTTTTGATTTTAAACACAAGTTTGTAAGCAAAGATGTGAGAAAAACCAAGAAACAAACAAGAAAGTTAAAATTTTCACAAGAATTCGATTTAAAAAAAAACGACTTTTAAGATAGAAATCAATGAAAACAATAACTACACCTTCCTCTAGCGAATGATACCACTTGTTAGGTCACCATTTTGTAAACACAAGCACAATAAAGATAGAAATGAGATGAGAATGAGAATGGGATGATTATGAGAAATTAGAGAATATGAATTGCAAGAGTTTCCTTAATGTTTCAAATAACCAACCAAGTATTACAAAGACCTAAGCCATCTATTTATAGGGAAGGAGCTAGGGCAACACTCCCTCTCCTCCCATTCATGAAATCGTATGGGCCTTAAAGCCCATGGATCACCTAGCTTAAGTCTAGTAAACTTTGTAACATAAACTATATTGTAAGTAAAATAATAACTAAAGCAACCTATTATTACAAATGACCGAGACTTGATAAAATAGTAAAACTTTGGTTCCAACACTTAGTTAATTATCTAATTGTTTACATGGTTGCTAAGTCGAGTCATATCTTGTACATATTGTTTTGGGACGATTAGGACTCATGGGTAAAGTACTTGTGTTACGGAGTGATGGGGAAGAACATCATATATTACCCCCATATGCGCGTTAATTTTAAAAAGTACTCAAAGTGTTTTGATTATCTTGATTCAAGTCATTAGATTAGTTCAATGTAAATTATGTAAAAATTCAAGTGTAAGGGGAATGTACATTCCCTATGATGTATTATTTAGGATGGTAGGGTAAGAGTGTATGCAAAAAAAATAAAAAATAAAAAAAATAAAAAATAAAAAAAAAATCAAGAAAAAGAAAAAAAAGAGAAAAAGAGAAAAACATACGGACTACCATCCAGTTTCATTCTATGTTTTTTATTTATTAGCTTAAGTCGAGTCTAGTCTTGGCTTAGCAACGCCATATTGTACATGTAATTAACCAAGATGATTAACTCGCCACCAGTAAATATTGCCTTTATCCAACAAAACCGTGTTTTCCATATCCCTACACCTAACGTTATAACCCTTTAAAAGACCTCTTTGATAGTTTGTCCTAAGTGCTTACGCCAAGTGGTGGAGGTTTGATCCTTTCCCAAGCCTATGGTAATTTATTTGCTATGACAGGTAGTGAGAGATGTTTTCCATTTCCTTATTGTGATATATACGTTATTATACCCGAGAGATGTGAGTATCTAAACACTATTTGTGAGGTGCTAGTGTATGACCCTCCGTGCTTGTCTTTGGTTTTTAGTGGAATGATCACTTGTTGTAATTACTTTTATATTAGTGTTAAATGACCCCTAACTTGTATTTTGATTAGAATAAAAGCGCATTTGCTTGAGGACAAGCAAATCTCAAGTGTAAGGGTATTTGATGAGGTGAAAAGTGTACCACTTTTAAGGGGTCATTTAAGCCCGAATTCGAGATTATTTGATCAATTATTGCCCTAAATCGTTCCTTTTGTCATTTTAGGTACTTTTGAGGAAGAATCTGGAAAACTAAGCATTTTGGACGTTTTTGGAGCATAAAAGTGAAGAAAACGGCAAAGTCTCAAATTTCCTTGCTGGGAACAGTACCTGACGGCGTCAAGCCTTTGTACATGACGGCGTCAAGAGTTACAAAAGAGGTGGAAGTAGAAAATACATGTGACGATCTAGAGAGTTTTCAAGCTTAGAGCCTGACGGCGTCACCAAGGCCGTCAGGGTCCAACTACACGTGACGGCCCACAGTAAATTCCTACACGACGGCGTCATAAATAGATCTAGGCAATACGATTTTATCATGGCGGCGAGTTGACGACGTCACAAGCTAACACATGACGCCGTCAAGATGTATAATCTATATATAGTTTTCCAAATTTCATTCATTGGTGTGCAACTTTGAGGGAATAAACCCTAGTCCGAATTTTATCAGCTTTTCAAGGGTTTCAACCCCTTGATTCTTCCATGTTCAATTGAAGATAATTGTTCATTCAAATCATTCAATATGTCTATGTGTTGTGTGATTATATCTTACGCTTGTCTTCTCTATAACATGCTAGGCTAGATTTTCATTGTGTTTGCTTAGATGTAGTGAAACCTAGATGTTAATTATGGGTTTATTGTTTGTTTATAATTGTTATGGATGATTGTATTCGATGTTAGGCTTAAGAAAACTGGCAGAATTCCATTGGTAACTTGCTTGAACGTCTTAAGAAACATGATCGGAGGTGTACTATGATTTTTGGTTGTATTTAATGCGTAGGAGAATTCTAATGATCCCATGTTAGGAGCTTCTAACGGCTCGACATAGGAGTGAAGTAGGATCCTATAGAGTTAGGGAATATTGTACACGGCCCTACGCTAGTATTAAGGAATATGACCCGTCATCCATGCAATTGTAACAAGCTAATCAACCTGTAAAAGATATCTAGGGAGTAATGAAATCTAAGTAAACACAACTTTCCTCATTATTGTTTCCACCACATTAGTTTAATAGTTTCATTTTCATTTTTGTTATTTTATTTTGATTGCATTAGTAGTTAATTGGGTTAGTTGGCTAGCAACTAATTCCGCCCACTCCATTAAAACCCGAGATTTTTACTTGCTTTCACAAAATATAAAAATACAAAAAGAATCATCCCTCACCTCTAGACCTAGTTTAGTAGGCATTCTAATCCTAGCGACACTATTCCTGAGTTGAACGATCAATCCCCTGGTACTTGTCACTATACTATACTACAACGATCAGGTACACTGTCGGGTGGGGGTTGTAAGCTTCTCAAGATCCCTTGAGAGGTAAAACCTGTTGCGAGGGTGCAGTTCCCACGTATCACTCTTATATACTAACATATTATCCACACAACTTCACAACCTCTTATACTCAAAACCACTCAACCTCAACCAGATGCAGCGATATAATCCTTTTATGTTTACTTGTGGAGCAGGAAATATAAAAAAAAAAAAAAAGAACATCACATCAAAAAGATACATTTGGATGGGAGTATTATGCATGTCCTCTTTCGAAGCCAAGAGACAAAGGTCATGGATGTGGATATTTTATGTGGAAGAGTGAATTTGATGAACAATTACAAGTAATTTCTTCTGCTTCAACATCTCACGGTTCTGGGTGCACAAACTGCCATGAAAAAGATCTTAGGATAAATATGCTGGAGGCACAAAAACAGGTGCTAGAGACAAAAGTCAGGGTGCTCGAGGCAAGACTTAAAATGGCAACGAATCCCGACAACAATGACCACGCATGTCAATTGGATGCAATACTCCGTAACCTGTTAGGTGACATGGAAAATCTTCGTATGTAATGTTGTTGTTGTTGTTTGTAATGTTGTTGTTGTTGTTTGTTGTTTGTTTTGTTATTGTTGTTGTTTGTTGTTTGTTGTGTTATTGTTGTTTTTGTTTGTTGTGTTATTGTTGTTTAATAAAATGTTGTTGTTGTTGTGAAAACTGATGTCTACACACGAATAGATACACTCAAAACTGCTTAATCACTAGAAATCGTAAACTTCTATCCAAACACTCAAGATTGTAATTATTAATCTAACAAAACATCCGCAGTAAGAAACTAAGCAGTTTATAAAGCAATCCTAAACACCACACGCTTAGCTTCAAACACGAAGGCAAACATTTTATTCAAACCACACAAGAGTTGTAAACCAGATACATTTTCATACATTCTCAAACTAAACAACTCGACAAGCAAACGAACCAGATCAAACGAAAAAAACTCGACAATCAAACTCAACAACTCAAACTAAACAACTCGACAACCAAACAAAACAACTCAAACTAAACAACTCGACAACCAAATGAAACAACCCGTTTACTTTTTTTTGCGGCTACCTCCCGCTTTGCTCGAACTTGCACCATCTCTTCCTTTCCTTGCTCTCATTTCCTTGAGATATGCAAACGTAGCTTTAAGACCTGTTATTCTATTTTCCAGATTATCAACAACAGCAGCTTCATCAAACGTGCTTTCAGCTTCATCCTCACCTCCAACAGCAGCAGCTTGAGCTTCAGCAGCACGTTGAGCTTCAGCAGCATCTAGCTCTTCCAAATACTCTCTATAGTATGACTTTTTCCTCAACCATACCAGAATCCAGTCTCTCTGCCACGGTGCACAGTTCGCATACGAACCATATTCATCAAATATTTCAACGCCCCAATGATTTATAATTTCATTATACAAGAGCTCGTGTGATAAAGCCTTTGCCCACTCCTGTTCCGACGTTAAACCATCCATTGTTATGTGTGTTTTGTATTTTTTTTTGCCGAATTTATGATTTAATATGTGTTATGTGTATGTTATAATATATATTAAAAGTTTTTGGAAAAAAGTTGCAGTTTGGAGGGAAATTTGGCGCCTAAACTTTTAGCGAGGACATGTCCCCGCCAAAAGTTAATGTTCTACACTGGATACGTCTTTCGGCGGGGACATGTCCCCGCCAAAAGTATTGGCAGGAATAATACCCGGGACAATAAAGCGCAACTATTTTGGTTAAAGTTAGTAAAATACCAAAAATACTTTTGGCAGGGACATGTCTCCGCCAAAAGTGGGCGTTGAAAATGCAACTATTTTGGTCAAAGTTGTAATATACCAAAAATACTTTTGGCGGAGACATGTCTCCACCAAAAGTTGGCGTTGAAAACGTAGTGGACAGTTAGCGTGAATTTATGCCAGCTCAGCACATTTTTTGTCGTTTAGCGATTTTCGGCGGGGACACGTGCGTCGCCGCCAAAAGGCTCGTCGCTCGTCGTCCTGCTTGTTGTAGTGTGCTTTACCAAGTTTGGGTGTCTGATGAGGTGAAAAATGAACCACTTTTACGGGGTCATTTAAGCCCAGAATTGAATTTATTTGATCAAATATTCCCCTAAATCGTTCCTTTTGTGATTTTAGGTACTTTTGGAGTGAATTCTGGAAAAGGAAGGATTTTGGACGTTTTTGGAGCATAAAAGTGAAGAAAACGGTAAAGTCTTAATTTTCCTTGCTGGGAACAGTACCTGACGGCGTCAAGAGGCTTTTTATGACGGCGTCAAGAGTAAAAGTGGTGACGGCCCAGAAGAAACGTGAAGGCGTCACCCAAGGCCGTCACGTGTTAACTTGTCAAAACTTGCGCGCGGAGTAGCTGATATTGTTTTGGTCATAACTTTTGCATACGAACTCGGATTTAGGTGATTCAAAAGCCCACGCGAAGATGACGAAGAGATCTACAATTTGGTGAAAAAATGGTCGTGACGGCATCAAGAGAAACGAGCTGATGCCATCAAGATGGGCTGACAGAAAACATGCCTATAAATATAACATCATAACTTCACTTTTTGTAAGCCCTAAACCCTAAGGTTGATTCCTGGGTTTAGGTAGGTGTTTTTCTAGCAACTTAGAGGGTTTCAATCACTCCATAAGCAACTTGTAATGGTTTGATGATTCTATCTTAATTCATGTCTTCAATTATCATTATTGTTGCTTGTTCTTTATTAATTATGCTTGGCTAATTCACCTTGTGTCTACTTATGATTGTGTGAAACTTGTGTATAATTGATTAGATCTCATTGATTTCTTGTTGATGTTTGTGTCTATCTCCATCAATGAGGGCTTGTTGATGTGTGTGTCTATCTCCATCAATTAAGGCGTGACAACTTCAATAGATCTAGTTGGTTTAGTTTATAATTCTTGTTTCCTATTGATTCTTGTTTTGATTGAATGTCTCATCAATGTTAGGCTTAAGAAAACTGGCAGATCTCCATTACGTAACTTACTTGAACGTCTTAAGAAACATGAACCGATGTGTACTAGGTTTTTATGGTTGTATTTAATGCATGAGCGAATTCTAATGATCCCATGTTAGGAGCTTCTTAGCCGGCTCGACATAGGAGTTAAGTAGGAGCTTATAGGATTGGGGAAGTAAGTACGCCACCCCATGAATGGTATTAAGGAATACAACCCGTCAATTAAAACAAGGTGTGACAATTCAATAGGTAGAATTGGATAGCTAGCAAGGAGTAACATATCATAGGTAGACATGCTTTACTTATCTTGTAGAACCTTAGTTTAGTTTTCTTGCACATTAGTTTAATTAGTAGCTTTTGGGTTGGTTGATTAGCAACTAATTCCGCCCCTCCTTCCAATACCCGAGATTTTTACCTGCTTTTCATAAAATATAAAAATATAAAAAGAATCATCCTTCACCTTTAGACCTAGTTAGATTAATTTCAATCCTAACGACACTATTCCTGAGTTGAACGATCAATCCCCCGGTACTTGTCACTATACTAGACTACAACGATCAGGTACACTGCCTGGTGGGGGTTGTAAGCTTCTCGAGATCCCTCGAGAGGTAAAGCCTGGTGCAATTCCCACGCATCAGTGTCATATTATGAATGTTTTGCCCATTTTATTTTCAATTTTTTCAACAAGAGTAACAGTGTTAGCTAAAGAAGTTCTTAAATATATGGAGTAGTAGTATTTTTTTTTTCTCTTTTAAGAGCTGGTTATTTAAAATAAATAAAAAACAAAAAAAAAAACAAAAAAACTAGCAAGACACTAAATGAAACAAATTACAAAGAGGGTGATACAGCGTTACATGAACTATTAACCCAATCTATTTAACTAAGTGAATTTTTCTTACTCCTACGATAAATCCAAACAATGGAAAAGAGCTTTATATCATTGAGAATGATATCCCTTTTAAGGGTGCGTTTTATTTATTTATTTACTTAGAAAGGCAACGATATATTAAAAACTCAATAAGAATAATACAAACAAACGACATTCATTCTTTTCAAGCAAGATAATTAAAGATGAAGGAATAGATTTCATTTCTAATAAATTGTTTGGTTAATGGGTTTTATTTTGAGATATATGTATAAAACCCATTAAACTAGGCATATCATACCCAACCAATAGTGATTCCCATACCAATACTGATCCCCGTTAACAAACCAAATGCCCCCTTAGCCAATTTTCAGAAAACATTACCTTATTCCAAAAGTTTCACAAGTACCAAAATTGTTGTGCGTGGACCACAACATCAAAATACTTCTAATACTAAAGTCAGTGGTAACTAACCTACACTTTATATATCAGCGTCACATCAGCTTTCTCTCTCCTCTCACTTCCCCTCACTCCCTCTCACCTTTTACCCGTTTTATTCACCTTTCTCACACCTTTCATTAAAATACACACTTTATATAAATATACTCTACTAAATACCCCGAACACTCACAAACTAAATAAAAAACATTAAAACAAAAAGAGAGTCCCACATTTTTTTTAAACATACCAAAGGTGAGCCACTAACTTTTCGTTTCTCTCTGGTGAGTGCTCACTTGGTGATCGGAATGGGGATGAAAGGTGAGGCTTGCCTCACTTGGTGAGTGCTCACACCCACTCAGCGTAGCCTAAGTGTTTGGCCTAGATTGGAAATCGGTCCACCAACGAAATCTGATCATCCAAGGTGATAGTCATGTCCGATATACTCCACCAACTAAAGATATCATTCTAAACATCAAGAGAAATTTTGCACTAAAAAACTAGATGTTCTTCATGTTAGCCTTTATATTATATAGGAAATGATGGTTTTATATGACACGAACCTTGTATATTTGTAATAGATAGTTATAGATGAATGGTGGGCATATGAAGTCGTTTAATCTAACAGGTTATGCGTTTGGGCTTATAATTATAACATGTTGTCTTGTAAATGCCCAAAACCATACCAAGCCCACCTAAAGCCCACCAGAGGTGTCTACCATGTATATTAGATGAAAACACTCTCATTTGGAGAGTGTGCGAGTAAGTGTTTAGTGTGTGAAATAAATAGCATTCTCCACCATATCTCTCTCTCTCTCTACATCTCTCTCTAAACCTCTATTTGATCATTGTTTATGATTGATAACATGTTGTTTGGGAAACCTACAAGTGGTATCAGTCGCACAATGATGATCTAGAGTATTTTTTGTGTCCAAAAGATTAAAACTCTACAATTGTTCTTGGAACCAATATTGTACACTTTTGCCACATTTTTATTATAGATTTGAGTTTGTATTGTTAGATTTTTCTTTAGCAATAGTTAGATAACATATTTGAGAACATCAAGCAAGAATTCACAACAAACGCATCAAAAGTATCCAATTTCATGAATTGAAGAGTGTTTAGCATGTTTTTAGGTCCAAAAGGTTTTTATCTCAAAATTGTCATTTTTCCGTGTATGGGTACAAAAGTTGTTTTTCTTAAGCATTGAACGTTTTAGAATAAAGCTCTACAAAAAGAACGAGTCAAAATGGTTCATTTTTAAGGTTTTTAGGTGTTTTTTCGTGAGTTTTTGCAACAGTCCTGAATTTCGGCTTCGTGGTGTTCTTGAAGCCGAAAGTTGTCCCCAAATTGGTAATATTTTGGCCTATTGTACTTGTTGTAGTGATTTTGTCCGAAAAGCTAGGAACTCAAGATTCCTTGGAACCGAAACTCACCAAGTCGAAACTCACAAAGCCGAAACTAGGAACCGAAACTGTTGAAGCCAAAATTAGTGAAGCCGAACTATTGAAGCCAAAACTTAACTTTGACTTTTTCAAAGCCGAAATTTGACTTTTTGCGAAAAAACTTCAAATCATCATAACTTGAGCTACGGTGTCCGCTATTGGCCCATTACCTATCAAATCGACCTTAGGAACGAGGAGAACGACGTGTTAACCACAAAACTTTCGGGCTCCAAAATGCTCTAGTTTTTTTAGCTATTGACGGTTTTATGATTTTATGCATCAAAGTTCGACTCATAACAACTTTAATCACAATCACTCTTTATCGTCTTTAAGATACATTAATTTTATCCTACAAAACAATCATCATGACATCACAACCAGCTTCACAAATCAATTTACAGATGTTGTCTTCTCAAACTGATATTGCTCAAGCCATTTCAGACAATCGTCTATCGATGCTCGTTCGTGGTTCGTATACTCAATGGGAAAATCGAATGAGACGTTTTATTGAGGACAAACCTAATGGTGAACTAATATGGAACTCAATTGAGAATGGTCCTTACGTATGGAAGCTAGTCACCATTCCTGCAAACCCAAATGCTAACCCTCCTTCTGCTAAACTTTTCGAGAACAACTCAATTCTAACCTCACTGATGATGAAAAGGCTCAAGTCAAAGTTAACAGACGTGCTATGTATCTTGTATTTCAAGGATTACCAAATGAAATTTTCTCATCTGTAGACAACTACCTGAATGCACAGACACTATTGGAAGCAGTAGAGCGTTTGATGCAGGGAACATAATTCAGAAAGTAAGAAAAAGGAAGTGTTGTATTTATGGGAGTATGAGAAGTTCACATCTGCACCAGGAGAGACAATTGAAGCATATTATCAGAGATACTCGACCATGGTCAATTACTTGAACATAAACTCAATTGTAGTACCACCACTTATCATAACTATAAAATTCATGCTCCGTCTTCAACCTGAATGGAAACGTTTCATCACACAAGTTAAGCAGACTAAGACTCTACAAGACATGATGTTTCATCAGATTTTTGATATCTTGAAGAAGAACCAAGATGAAGCTAATAATGTTCAAGAAGAACTTGAAAGACGTAAACATGATCCACTTGGACTAATGACATACACATCTTTGGCATCTCACTTATCCCAAGCACAAGTTAAAGCACCAGGATAGAGGCAAACGAGGTATACACAGACTTAATATGCACCACCATCACCATTACCTTAACCCATGTATCATTAACAACCATCTACTTTTGTAGCACAAGCTCTTACGTATCATTCATATGCTTATGTAGCACCTTCACCAAGCTACACATCCACAATGTATGCAACACCCACACCTACTTACTCTACCACAGTTTACACAACACCAGAGCAAAATTATTTACCAGTTGACTATGCATCACTACCTCTAGAGTATTCTACACTAGATTCAACATGAGTCATGCCACATACTACTGTTGAATTTGATCTTGTTCAAGAACTGAAAACTGCTATGTCATTACTTTCCCGAGTTATCACTCAAACCTACACAACCGCCACCAACAAAAATCTAAGGATGCATCTAATCTAAGGAGTCCAGTTAGAAATTTCCAACTACCCAGAGCAGTTGCACCAACAAGGAATTATGCTTCTCCATGACCGAACAGTGGGTATTAGGGAAATGCTAGATATTCTAGCAATGTTGGGTATTCAGGGAATGTTGGTTATTCTGGAATGAATGGGAACAATGTAGTTTTTTTTTGGAAATTTTTTGCAGTGGAGTAACATTGCAAGCGTTAAGTGTTATAACTATAGTAGTACTGGGCATATGGCAAAGGATTGCAAAGAGCCAAGAAGGCTAAGGGATGTTGAGTATCACAAGGACAAGATGTTGTTGTGCAAGAAAGGTGAAGCAGGAGCACCGTTGACAAATGAGGAAAATGATTTCTTAGCAGAGCACACAGATGACGAAGATCAGAAATTAACTTCACACTGCAGTTTCTTGGCCAATCTTTAGGAAGTCGCATCTGATGAAGACACTCCACCGATTTATAATTTAGAGAAGTTGGCAGAGGTATCATCTACTTCTGATAAAGCATATCTATACTACATATAATGTAGGGATGAATTTCTCTCCTGTTAGTCTTAAAATTAAGACTTACAAGCTATAATGCTTATTGTACAATACACAAAACACTATTAATGGTCTTTGTCATCAATTTTAATTTTAAGACTTACAAGTTTTAAAGCTTAATGTACAAAATAAAAAGCATTATTAACATGGTTAAGATATTTAATGTAGTCAAATAATTAACTGGTCAATAAATAAAATTAATGCAATTATTAAAACACACATTCCATAATAAATACAAATTATCAAGCATATTGTATAACCAACTTAAATACAATTTCTGCATTAAATGTCACTATTTACAAATATTAAAGCATATTATACAAATATTCAAGCTCGAACAGACAACGGACCAAATGGGCTCGAGCCTGAACTGGCACACGCCAAATTGGGCCATTTTATACGAATCGCTTTAAAAAAAACCTAAAAAGATGAAATAAATAGTTAAAGAGTTGAAATATGTCAAATAAAATTTATTGTTAAAAATAATATAACAAACTAGAATAAATGATTCATCAGAAAATTTTATTTTAAAATATTCATCGTCGCAACACGCGATTACTGTGTTTAATCATGAACAACTATATCCTCAGAACCATGAATCTATGAATGACACATGTGACGTAAAATGAAGGTAGTAATATCATTTCTGGTAGTAAAATGATGGTAGAATCTATGTTAAAAAAAAAATCATTTCTGATACGTCGTATATGGATCCTAATGGACACACTTTAACATGATATGTCTTGCTTACAAACAAGATCTGCTTTGATAATTTAAGCGATCAAACTTTCCTATTTTTTTCGACTATTAATTCCGGATAAAACAAAAAGTACTATCTCTGTCCCATAATTATTGTCCAGTATTAACTTTAAATATTTTTATTTGTATTATATAATACTTGATGAAAATTATACCAATGAAAATGCATTTTAAACTCAATTCATTCATATATTTTTCATCAAGTAATATATAACACAAATCTAAATATTTAAAGTCAAAGTTGAAAACTAAAAACTTTGGTAAAAGATCGTTTGAGGACCAAACTTTTTTTACATATCAAGGGACTAATTTTTCACCATCCATCTTCCCGCAATCTTTATTTGATCTAATGGATGAGATTAATCTCAACAATTTAAAAAACTCACTTTCATTTTTTTTCCAAATATTAATATCCTTCAAACCGTTAATCGTTAAGCGAAAATAATTACACCATCGCGACGAGCATTTAATTATCTTTCTATAGATAGGTTATTTGATATATTTTCGACAATTTTTTTTTTTCATTTTTTACACGTTTTTTTTTCGTGGCCGAAAAAATCATATATAATATTACATCTTTATATATGTAAGAGGCTAAGTATGAGTTGCACTTGATGCTTTGAAGGTTGTACATGAAGCAGATAATGCTGACTCATCATGTCAATTGTCCAGTCATCAACATTTTAATATTTCGATTGCCTACGTGTAATGTCCAGTCAGCACTCCCAATTTCATTAATTTGGAGGAAATGTGTTAAAAAAATGGCACTTCTAAGAATCGAACCCCGGTCTCCCATGTAAACAACCAACAATGCAACCACTAGATCAAAGTGGTTTTTGTGAAACAATTTGAAAAACAAAATCCATAAGGCTTGCATGTAGGCGTTACATATAAATGCTTAAAACAAACTGCTTCCAAAATATTCCCTATGAATTAGGGATGTCAATCAAAACGCATCTCTTGAAATCAGGCATTTCCAAATTAATATTCACATTTAATGGAGGAGCGTATGATTTTTCTCAATTTTGAATTTAGCTAAAATTGTGGATCCTCATTTAATTACACCAAAAACCCCTAATACCAACACACACATTCAAATATTACCATTCATTGTTTCTTCTTTTTAGTTCTTTGAAAAAATTTTGTTCTCATTCGTGTTTATCAAAATCAAGATCCTGTAAGTTTTATCAAACATAATGATTTTTCTGTTTTGTTTCTTTTAGGGAATGAGTTTCGAAGAAGATTCATGAAAGTCATGAAGAACATTAGTTTCGAAGGTAAAAATTAATCGTTTTTAATTCATTTTTTTTTATTATGATACGATTTTATGTTTCGAAGGTTTAAATTCATCCAATCAATCAGTTTGTTCAAGGTATGCAAATATTTAATTCTTTTTTTTTTTTGTTCTTATTATGATGTTATCCCAATTTTATTTGTTTTTGTGTTGTGCCGATTAGGGTATTTTAGCACTATTGAATCATTTTTCAGCACTATTGAATCAGTTTCCATAAACCAAGATAAAAACTCTTATTTTCAGCACTATTAAATCATTTTTTTTATTTGATTGTAATGTCCTCTACAAAATAATTATGCACACCACATGTTTCATGAAATGTTTAGAAGCCTAAATAGCCTATTAGTTGCAATGTTCTATTATTTATTATGAGTAGATATCAACTATATATCATTTGAATGTGTTAAATACGTATATACGGGGTGAAATGATTCTACTATTAAGCAATTTAGGTTTTTAAGTTTTTTAGTACCAGCATACCCATGTGGATTAAACGACATGTGGAGTAAAATTTGGTACTATTGCTTTATAGTAATATCCACATTTAATGCAGGTTCGTTGGTATCTATTACCCATTGCTGGATGGCTTATTGTCTGAAGAAAGGACAATCACAAAAACTCAAATCGCTCAATCTAAATAAACATGGTATGGTCTGTTTGTTTAGAATAAACAACAACATTAATAAGTTTTGATATTTTAGTTGATGGTTTTATGAAATTGGATTCACTTATTATATATATTTATTGCTGTAAAATTATTCATAGAAAACTTATTATATGTACGGTTTACAGCAGTTCATCAATCCATCTGCAGATGGTATGTATAAGCAGATAAGATGGTAAACTCTAACTTTTAAAAACTTTAGAATTAGTTGGGTTAGTATTATTTTAAAAGGTAAAGAATGTCAAGCAAAACGAGATATATGATATTTTACGAAATTCTCTACATGCTTACGCTCTTGATATATTGTTATACTTAGGGAGGAGTAACAACTGAGAAACTACGCAAATTGGGCGGATAAAAGATATCACCTAGAAATGCCGAAAATTTGACATTGACTTAGAAGTGCTTCGAGAAACAAATGAATATGTGGTTGCTTATGGTTTGTATTTATTCTTTTCCTTGCCTTTATACTTATTATATGTAAATTTATGTGCATGCTTTAACTAAGGCAATATCAACACAACTAAGATATTTGGTTTCGAAAAGAGGTTCATCAATCTTGAATTGACAGATATGTTGTA
Source organism: Artemisia argyi (assembly GCA_030686995.1). NCBI lineage: Eukaryota > Viridiplantae > Streptophyta > Magnoliopsida > Asterales > Asteraceae > Artemisia > Artemisia argyi. The sequence goes on along the minus strand of CM060701.1, from coordinate 171,192,455 downwards.
ACTATTGATACTTATTCCTAAATACTATTCTTTTATTACTTTACTTATGCGATACATTTTTCAGTGCTCTTAATCTCAGATTCCGGATACTATGGGTCCTTATGATGATAAGCTGAATGCATTTATGGGTGAGAGAAATTCGGTATGACAGGCTGTGCTGATAATACAATTTGCAAAACACAAGATCTACAAAGGTTAGAATTACAATCATAATTTTTGTTCATATGCAGTAGATGATATATATTAGAATGGATACTTTAACTCGCTGAAATGCTCATATGAAATTTTCTAGGGAGCCCAATGTCTCCAACATGTACAACGCCAGCAATGAAAATATATGTACAAACATTCAATAAGTCAACAACTTTAAGAAGACGTACGCAAATTATACCATCATTTTGATGACCATTATAAACACGCTGACAGAAAACATGCAAAGTAAGCTTTAGGTGATATACCACTAACTTTCTATTCTAGTTTTTAATCAAGTAACAAATTTTAGTATAAATTTCTGATTACTTATTATTGATGTCACAAATTTTATTCTAAATTTGACTTGATAATTTGCTTTTACAGACAGAGAGCTAATTTTAGAATTGTCAAAAGCTTGATAGTGTTTTGTTTGGTTAGGCATATATTAGGTAGTTGTTAACTGTTAAAATTGCAACTTTCGATAGTTTGTTATGAGTAAAGTGGTATGTGATTTAATCTACTATGATTTTCATGCATAACTTATGGATATCCTGAAAATATTTAGTAGATAAGGGTGGCGGGCCAAGTTTTAATAGTTTCTAACTTGCTAACGTCTGGTGATTATAAGATAATTATGATAGAAAACTTAAATTAACAAGCATTTGTGGTTATTGTATGGTTTCTCATGTTTATTATTAGGCATTGTTTTGCGAATCTTAGATTTTGGAGTTTCTTTTCATTTGTGATTTATGTTTTGCTTATTTTCTGCCCATGCTTATTCCGTAGTAGAGTCACACTTGATATATTTGTTTGTACAACAATCAAAAGACAACAAGTTCTTTAGACTATGTCCCACACCTTCTGTGGCTAGGATAATAGTAAAAGCTAGTGAGGATATAAATCTGGTCAAGGGACTTCCTGGTGTCCCTCTGTGTGAAATCAGGTTTGTGGCATCATAGGGTCGAGATAGTCCTGAAGTGGTGTCTGAAGTTGTGCATCTATCAAATCTTAGATAATGTAGGTTCTGAACCATTCCTGAAGAATCTGCGGATGTTTCTGTTGAGTCTGTGTTATTGGTATTATCTACTAGATGTTATCTAGTTCATGGCAAGTGGGAATGGAAAATGAAAATGACAATGATGGTACTAGTGAATGGAATACTATCCTCTTTCGCGCTACCTCGCGACATCCAAAAGGTAAAACTGAAGTACACACTGTGGGAAGGCCAATAGTGTAATAAGTAACTGATGGTGGTGGTAGTACCTGAGTAGTAAGTGCCCTACTAGTGATGGAAAGAAAACACACTATCTTCCTTGCAATAAGCATCCTAATAAGTCCATTAAGATTAATTCTGAATACACTACCAAAAGGCATTCTATGTACGGGCTGAATGATAGGAAAACTCTGTTCCTATGGCAAATCAATAGTACTAATGGTGGTGTAAGTGCAACTGATGGTATAATGGTAGTGGAAGATGACAAGGCATCTTCAATGTCGGAATCCGATAAAAGGATGTCAGGGTGAGTATCTGAAGACATGTCACTTGTGAACCAGGTCAATAAAATGATATACATATACGGATATGAGTATAAATAACTCGCACAGGGTATGTATGAAACAACATGTATCATGATTATGCACTTATGATGAAATGATGAGATGCTATGCTGATGTGGTTATAGTCTAGGGTCCAAGATACATCCTAGTTCGCTATAACCTTAGCTCTGATGCCAATCTGTCACACCCCCAATTTACCTGACTTGCAGCGGAATGGAATACCTGGGGGTGTCTGTCATAGCACCACAGTTACAGTTACATTGAACGACCTAAAGTGTCGTTTGGAAAATACTGCATTTGATCATTGAAATAATCCAGAGTTTACAAAATGAGGTCCCCAAAATGTGTTGCATGTTTATGAAAAACAAGTCATACTAGATCAAACGTTTACATAAGTGCATGAAATAATGATGAGACGCGTCGACTCCGCGACTCCATGAAGGTCCAAATGCATGTCACATGAGCTACCTTAATAACCTGAAATACATTGCTAAAACGTCAACACGAATGTTGGTGAATTCCATAGGTTTGTAAAATGTAATGATGTACGGCCACCACAAGTAAAAGTGCAAGATAAAAATCTCATGAAAATTGTACAATTGACCTTAAGCTCATGACACCGAAGCTATGACTGATGAAACAATGCCCCTCCTGAATGTTCTGCCGAAACACTCAAATGTAAAAGACATGAAATGCATCCGCTTACTGTTGGTAATCACTACCACGGATGGAGGCGTCACCCTCAATAGATCTATCCACTCACTCTCGCTTACCGGTAAATTAACGGTTCATGATGATACAGGGGACTTATCACATGGCAAGGTAACTTAAGCAATGTACATGTTTGAATACTTGGGCTCGTACTAAAATGATTGATGCAATGTATTCCCCCCGTGGGATTTGAAAACAATCAAAAATGTTGAATTGAAAACGGGGCTATGAAAACTCACCTTAACTGATGAAACTGTGATGAAGTGAAATGAACAACAATGAACAATTAGCTGCCGCAACCCAATATGATGGTACCATGAACATGTAATGAGCTGAAAAACAAGGCACGCACACTAGCCGCAACCTAATGTGAATGATGAACGATCTACTTTAGATCACCAAATGATGTTATGAATGTCCATGCACATGTTTCCTATACCACTCTACTCTTTGAAAAACACTTGTTGTTATCAAAAGTATATATTCCAAGACTTAGGAAAAATATGGCTATTAGAAAAATAAACTAGTTGCAATATATATACTTATATATATATATCGTATGTACCAATGTTTGTGTTGAAATCCTCAGTTTGAAATCCTTGAAATAACGCCTTGTGGTGATGAAAATATACTTGTGTTCACTAATACATCATTAGTTATGAATTTAGGTACTTGGTTAATATTTCTAGAAAATCTAGAATTTAGTACGTAGTGTTATTATTATTTCTAAAAGCTGTCAATTATAGAGGATTTTTGCCGATATTGAAACGTGAATATCTTTGTCGTTATAAGCCCGTTTTACTTGTTCTTTATATCCACGGTTACGTCTTAACATGTAGTAATATATTTTGGAAAGCTTGACCCCTCCGGGTTACGTCTAAAGTCTCTTTTTGTCCGACGAAAAACGTCCATCAGCATGTATTTTTCCAGAAAATAGTTTTCGTCAATAAACTTGCAAAAATCATAACTTCTTCGTTATAAACTCTTTTTAATCCGTTCTTTCGCCTACGGATTCGTTTTTGAAAGTATTTTCTAAAAATTTTGCCAAAGTTTCATTTGTGTTTACTGATTTTCCAGATTTTACCAAAATGGGACAGCATGTTTATAAACTTGTTAGAAATCCATTTTCAAGGTTCAAAACTAGTTTCTACATCAACCAAATCTCTTGCAAACTCCACAAATCTATACTAATCCTACCATACACCTTCTTAGGGTGCCATGGGTTCCTAATGACTAGTAATCAAGTTAATTTAACAAAGGAACACCTAAATCACAATCTAGGGTTTGTATGATCAAAAAGTCTTCAAAAATAAAGTGGTATAACTAGTATGAGCATGAAATTAAGCATGAATACCATAAGATACATATGTTAATTAGATGAAAACATGAAAATAAATTTTGAATACTCACTTTGAAATAATAGGTGATTAGATGATGAGAAACCTTTGATTACTTGTGTTTTTGATGCAAGAATCTTGATTAGACCAACAAAATGAACAACTTTGATGCTTTGTACTAAGAAAAATAATGGATTTTGGTTGGGGATCTTAATTGGGTCGTGGGTTTAGAGGTGAGGAAGAAAGGAAGAAAACTTTTTGGCTTATGAAAAGTGATGTTATGATTTTTGGTTTTGATATAAGTTTTGAGGTTTATAGTTTAATATGATTACATAAATGCACAAGGTTAACAAAATAAAATCCATGTGGTCTAGGGGTGGGCATGGCCGGTTTTCAATGTGAACAAGAGAAGCAAAATCGGTTTTGAGTTGCATAAGATAAGTTAGTGTAGTATTAGTTGTGGTTTTTGTTAATTTGGTTATAATCGGGTACCGGGTTTGCTAGAAATAAATGTTAAAGAAGTTATCCGGGTCAAAATAAAGTTATAAAAATGTTAAAAATATGTTGGGTACAATTACTGAGTGTTCGGGTGATTATTGTTTAGTTTTCACGAAAACCGTCGTAATATTCATAAGCTCACGTTATAAATAAAATAAATTTCCAAAATACTGGGTAAATGAATGTTATAACTTTTATGATGATAAAATGGATATAAAAATATGTCGGAACCATTGTGGGAATATTTAGATATATACGTCACGTATAAACCGTGTGTTAACGTTTATTTATAAATAATTATAAGGAAAACGTTAAATGTATCAAATATATATAAATTTGAAAATCCTAAGAGTGGTATAACATGTAAATGACCTACTGATGATATGCAGACTGTCTCTAGTCCGTATGAAATGTCATTACTGATAATGCATGAATTCGCACCTGAACCAATACGGTTACGCGAATTTGAATACCCGTAAACTAAATTTACGATGAAATGTGTAATGCACGTGAATGATGAAATCTTTTCCCGCAATGAATAGTGTTCCGTGAATAGTAAAATTTCTGAATGCTTCTCGGAATGTCAAACTGACACCAAAAATGATGAATAGTGTTTGATGAATAGTATTTTTCCAAAGTTCGGGAAATGACCTGAAATGACCTGAAATGGTGAGTTGTGACAATATATTACTAAAATGTATGCTTATCTAGGTTGTAACAGTATCGCGGGATGCAAGTCTTACCCTTGAGATAAGTGGTCGTGCAGTTAGACTTCTAGACTATCAAGTTAAAATATAATTCTTGCTTCCCATAGCAGGTGGAAATTTCGTTTATTTACTTTGTACTCTTATATTTACAAATTTTTATTGCCTCCATAACCTTTCTGAATAACATGTAAATTAGGGTTTTATCAGCTGAAAAATCAATGTTCTTGGTTGGTCTGCAAACACTTTTTTCGGTAACAATATGTGAATTCAAGATGTGACAACATATGTTGACCATTGTTAGTTATTACTTATTAGTCACGATATTACATGCATTAGAGTTCCAACTACTGTTTTTGAATGAGGAAATGATTGTACGAGCATCTTGAGAATAATGAACTTTAGTAATGAAGGTGTATGTTGCCTCATAATCTGAACTAAATAATGAGGATAAAGTATGGGTTAAAAGCAGTAAGAATATTTGATGTCTAATCTAATGGGCTGTAATCGCCCCCTCTAAATACTTAAGCATAATCAGAGATTGTAAAAAGTTTCTTCGTTGTTGTTTGTGGACTAATGGAATTATTAAACTTCAGATTATAGAGAATGCTAAGTGGATCCGTAAAAATGCCATTCTTTTGACCCATTTCTCCTCCCGCTACCATATTGAGGTAATCAGATAACTCCCACCAAAAGAGTCTTTCCTTTTTTTTTTTCTTTTTTTTTTTTTTTTTTTTTTTTTTTTTGTTATTTTACTTACTTTTATTAACAACTGCAGGAAATTTGCCAAGCTGTGACGAAGTTACAGTCGAAGGTTTCAGCCAAAGTGGTTCCTCTTACAGAAGGTTTTAGATCAATGTACTCATCATAAACACATAATCAGACTTCAAATTTAGTTGGTATATGTCAACACCACTCTACGGACAGGTAGATATAGGGTTGATGCCGCGGGCGGAGACTTTGCTGTTGAATTGACAAGACGCTTTAGGCATGCTGCCGTTGCTTTTGGTGATTTTATATTCATCTATGGTGGATTACGTGGAGGTAAGACTATTGTCTAAGTGACAAATTAGTTTATGTAGTTCATGGAGTCATTTTATTATTGAAATCTCAGCACTATATTAGTTTATGATTTTTTTATGTCATCCCATAAAAAGCCAACCAAGTGTATACATGCATAAAGTTCACGTCTACTATTACAACCCCTAAATTCAACCAGCCCTTACAACTGTTTTGTCCTTAGTATACTACATGGTTAGAGTAATTTGTAGACACATGAATCTCATAAAGTAAACACGTATAAGCTCACATCATACCATATAAATCAAACCAATAAGAAACAAGAAATGAACTACTATCTAAATAGTTGTCTACATTAAATACACTTACATCTTAAAGTGTTGTTGCAATGACAAGAATTGAAGTCAATGTGCACTATGAACCTGAGAATAATTGATGCATTACTTTCGTGATTAAATTGGATATGACTTTATCCCATGGACCTCTTTTGCCACTTTACTAATTGAATCTGATATAATTTTCCAGGACAAGTAGATTGATTATCTCATATACAGAATTCATCATAAAGTAATATAGAAAGAATGTTAAAACCGTATACTGATTTATAGACTTTAGGTTGGGTAGGAACGCCTATTATTGTTGTAGTATTATTGTACGTAATCATTCTCACTCTGTGATTATTATACAATATTTTAGAGGTGGACAAAAAGCATTGGCGGATCGACCCAACCGACTCCTTTAGTATTTAAAGTCATCATTTAGCTTTTAAGTTTCAAGCATATCACCGGCCTTGACTCCTTGACTACTTTAGATATTTATTTCACACTTTTCATTGTTTTTTTTTACATAAATTACATGAACACTTTCCATTTTTTTTTCCAATCCATGTGTTTAAAATATTTTCTGTTATTCATTATTTATTTACGTCTATTTTGTCGACCAATATTATGAAACGAACCCTCTTGATGGGCGGGTTATGAAGCTAGTATCATATATGAGATGTAATATCATATATGATATGATATGTAATATCATATATGATTTTTTCGGTCACGAAAAAAAAAACGTGAAAAAAAGGGAAAAAAATAAATTTGTCGAAAATATATCAAATAGCCTATTTATAGAAAGATAATTAAATGCTCGTCGCGATGCTGTAATTATTTTCATTTAATGATTAACGGTTTAAGAGATATTTAAATTATAAAAAATATGTGAAATATTAAAATGTTTCTAATATCAACCATTGATTTATTTTTAGATGGATTGTGGAGATAAATCCATTGGTATATCAGGAATGTTTGGTTTTTTAAATAAGGCGACTCATAAAACTTTTAAAGTCAAAACTGGACAATAATTATGGGATGTATTAATTTGAGAGCCATCGAGTAGCACAATAGTAACCGGGTCATAACCCGAATTAATGAAACCTCCTTCCCTGTCCATATCGTTCCATTCCTAAAACCCTTTTAGAACATTTCAATTCAATTCACTAAAATCCCAAAAAGTCATAAAATGATCAGAACCATTTCCCAAACACGACTTCAAAAAACAATCTTTTCAATCACCCCTTATACATTACAGTCAAGAACCAAACACAACGAACCAAACACAAATGAATCAAACAAACATCCAAACACCCATCCAAGGTTATTGGTTGTCCAACCTAGGTTTCGACCAGATTCCTTATTAAAAACCAAATTAGATGAAGCACTTAATCTTGCTAATTCACTTGAACAACAACGTGATGGGTTTTATGATACCGTTTTCGAAGATAAAGAATTGCCACCACATATTGTTGTTCAGAACCCTGCTTACAGAGTTACTCGTGCAGGTTTGACTTTTTGTTGCTCAAATCTGGTGAATTTGACTTGTGGATTGTGTGTGTTTTTGTTGTGGATTTTTTATTTTTGTGTTTGGTGGGTTGTATTGTGTAATGGGTATTTTTGGTTTTTGAAATGATGTTGTGGATTATGTTACTTTTGATAATGAAATGTGGGTTGTTTGACTTTAAGAGTCAAAGAGGAGTGTTTGATTTGTTTTGTTTTTGGTTTTGGTGATGCAGATACTTATTTTGGACCAGGGACTGTGGATATTATTAAGTGTCATTTGAATGCCGAAGACTCAAATGTAAAGTGTTGTGTTAATGTTATGTAAGTTTGTAGCATTTATTGGTTTTGATCTGATATTGGAAATTTCGGGTGTGTGTGTTTGTGTCACAGGGTGGAGTAGATGCTGTATTTGTTAACGGGACTTTAACCGGAATTCAACAGAGAAACTTAGAGGTAAGTCATGCGCTCAACGAACAACTATTAATACTATATGTTAGGGGGTGTTTGGCTAAGCTTATATGATATGGGCTTAGGCTTATGTTTCATTAGCAGCTTATGGCTTATTCATCATAAGCTCATGACCCCATGTTAAGTGTTTGGATTAGCTTATGTTAAATAAACTAATAAGCTTAAGTGTTTGGATTAGCTTATAGCGGTAAATGGCAAAAAGGACATGATCAAAATGGAAAATATAGGTGGTGTAATGTTTCAAAAGAAAATTGTAGAAGATATAGATGAGCAGAAACATTCATTTTATGAAAGACCATTAAAAATGTACTAGTAGACAAATGATAATGAAGTTTACTACTATGCAAAGAATATGCTATTTGGTCCTCACTAAACCTCCAAAACTGTACAAGTATCGAGCAGTTACTAATCTTAACCAGAAATACAGTTATTAAGATATAAAACAATAATTAGCAGTCAAACATTAATAAGTAATCAAAAAGTTGAAAACTTTAGTGTTGAGAATAGATGGAGATATTACAGTTGTGTACTCCTCTAGCACTAAATACTTTTCATTAATCTTGAAAAATTGTTTAAAATGTCAATGAATATTGCAAGGGGGTATGTATTTGAAATTGACCAGAAAAGCCTTCAAATTTGAATATAGCAAAGTGATATGTATTTCAGGCTTTTCAGCAAATGAGAAACCTTTAATGAATCATTCACAGTGCATGTACAGATGATTGCTAGTTTAATGTTAAAATTTAGGGTATACATGTCCTTTATCACAACATTTCTTATATAATCCCAAACTCTTTTAAATACGCCACTGATTTTGGGCTTATGACAACCCCCTCATTTAAGCTCATAAGTCCAACCTTATAAGCTTATCCAAACACGTAAGTGAGCTTAGTATGGTTATATAAGCTAATAAACTCAAAAACCATCTAGAAAAGATAAAACAAACACCCCTTTATTGCAATTGTGAATGATGAAAATGTTGGTGAACGCCGGAACTGATATACCATGCTAACCTTATTCTCTGAAATGGATGTATTATATGGAATGTTTCTCTGAAATTTTATACTATTACTGATGGCAGCGGGAATGGGGCAAAGCTGTTCTAGATCGTGTAGGACTCATCATTGAGATATTTCATGCTCATGCTCAGACTAAAGAAGCAAAGCTTCAGGTTCCCTGTATTTGTTTCAATATCTATCAAGCACTCTTCTTGAATATAGTTCTGACTTGCAAATATGTTATAGGCAGAGTTAGCTGCTCTCATGTACAAAAGAACCAGACTTGTTCGTGTACGTGGTAGTGGTGGACGCTTAACATTTGGTGCAGATGGTGAAGCTGAAGTTGTTAGTGCCAGAGGGTGTGTAAAATACTTTTCCAAATATAAGTTGTCTGATTTTTAAATTTGAATTTAGAACTTTTTAAGTAACTATTTTCTGGTTGGGACGGTTATAACTTATAGGAGAGGAAGCGGTGGGCTAGGTTTTATTGGTGGTGCCGGAGAAACTGAAATTCAACTTCAAAGAAGAAGGTTTTATGCTCAACTCAGTTGCATGAATCATGCTATTATAATATTAGTGTTTGATATTGTAATGATAAAAATATGATTTCAGAATTATAGAACGGAAAACTCAATTGTTGTTAGAGATAAAAGAGGTACGTCGTACCCGGGCTCTGCAACGTGCTTCACGCAAAAGACGTGGAGGTTCACATGGTCAAGACATGCAAACTGTTGCCATTGTTGGCTACACTAATGCTGTATGTTTATTCACAAGCAAGCGAAAATAATGTTCATTGTTTTGTTAATGCATCTCATTGCCTGAATATGATATAACAAATCTCTCAGGGGAAATCTACATTAGTTGGTGCACTTTCAGACACAGACCTCTTTTGTGACAATCGGTAAGACAGTCATAGGTTGTCTCTAGTGTAATATTTTGGTATGCAAAATTCCAATTATGGCCCAGATACTGAGTTTCTGACTGCGTAAATCAACGTCATATACAGGATGTTTGCAACAGTTGATCCGAAAGTACGGAGTGTTGTTCTTCCGTCAGGGTAAATTTGACACTTTACCTTTTTCGGGTTCAGTTTTCTTGCATCTTATAATCAAGATAATGAGTAATTTATTCATGTTCAGGAAGAAGGTGCTCTTTAGTGACACTGTAGGATTTATATCGGACTTGCCTGTGCAGGTACCACAGAAAAAGATTCCCTTAAAACTGAAAGATATTTGATACTCTTTTTAATACTTAGTCTTAAATTATCAATATTACAGCTAGTCGAAGCATTTCATGCTACATTGGAAGAAGTTGTTGAAGCTGATCTTCTTGTGGTAGGAATTGCCTTCTTTTTTATATGCTTTAAAGATAAACAAGGGTTAACCAATCCAATATTCATCCTAAATGCAGCATGTGTTAGACTCAAGTGCACCTAATCGTGATGAGCAACGAGAGTCGGTGTTACAGGTTCTTCAACAGATAGGAGTCTCTAACGAGAAACTTGAGAATATGATTGAAGTCTGGAACAAGGTATCAGGTCCACCCTTCCAATCCCTTAATTGTGTGGTGATGTACCCATGTCGTTAAACCTTTTTGTGGATTTTCAGATTGATATTGTAGATAATGAAACGACTGAAAGTAAAGATGACATAGACAATGATTTGGATAGTTGGATATCTTGTGGAGATGAAGTTAAGTGGGATGATGATACTGCTTCGTTTGTGGGATGGAAACCCTATGAGGATCAACCAAAAGATATTCCTACCCACTTGGTTGCAATCAAAATGAATAAAAAACCTCGACCTGAATTTACCCCCGATGTTAAAACCTCAGCCATAACTAAAGTTGGATTACAAGAGTTGCTAGAGCTTATTGATGATAAATTAAAGAAAGAGAAAGTGGTGGAGAGAACTGTATTTGATCGCAAATGGCGACCACCACGAGAGCAGGACACGGGCATTGTAGTCGGATAGTTTTCCTTACTGAATTTTTTCCATATCATAATATTCTTTTTTTCATTTGCGGAAATACGATGATGAATGTGTTTCTCAGCCATCTATCATCTTTATAGTTTCGGATTCAATCTGTAATAAATTTGCGACTTTCATCGTTATAGTTGCTATTCGTCTTCATTTAGTTGACATATAAGCAATTGTGTTAATCAAACAAATTTCTTGTACATTTCAAATCTTATTATACAAATTCGGTTGCTTTACAAGTAAGAAACTGATAACCAGACACTGATCCTCATATGTAGGATCATTAGCACCGACACCAATGCATTGAAAACAAGATCCAACATCATTTCATCGTACCCCACGACCATCTTATATTCAACCCTTTCATAATCTCTCTTTTAAGGCCCCTACCCACCATTAACAGTTTAACACACACATATGATGTTCTAATTCATCTCCATATACTTATACATCTATTTTTTACATGCATTGTTATAATTAATTGCCTTCATAAATTTGAGGTTCTAGCAACAATTTCACATAGGTCACTACTCTATGTTCGTGGGGCTTCCACAATTTTAAATCTCTATTTGAATCAAATCATCAATCAATCTCACATTTATAACCTTTGCATTTGTTTTAATATAATCAATCTACTACAGGCTTGATACTTTAGACTGACAGTCATGTCAAGAAGGCCTGGAAATCCCACAAGACGAGTTACGCGCAGTAGTAGCGCAACACTGGGAGGACTTTTTAATTCAAAATCACGCGCGTCTCCTCTGTTATCTGTTACCCTTGTGTTACTAGTAAGTGCATCATCTTTATGTTATCTTCACATTACTTTGCTGTGATTCATTTGTCATCATGCTGCAACTTTCGGGCTCTAACTCAAAGTTTTCCTACTCAGGGAACCTTTCTTTTGATTGCCTATTTTTACAGAGGCTCAGGTATTATAGGATCACCTCATTCTCAGTAAATATACATACGTTTTCGTAGATAGACATTTGGCTTAATTAATACTGGCTATTGGAATATAGGTAGCTCTAAAGACAATAAAGAAGTTAGCAAGATTGAAGGTAAAGGTGTTTCCTTTTTGAGTTGTTTGTCCATGTGCAAGTATGTTTTTAAACCCTCTGTTTTTCAGGTGACTTCAGTTGCACATTTGACGTTCAAAGAGCAATACCTATCTTAAAGAAAACGTACAGTGACAGCATGCATAGAGTATTGCACGTAGGACCTGATACTTGCTCAGTAGTCTCACGATTGATAAAAGATGCAGAAACTGAAGCATGGGGTGTGGAACCATATGACATAGAGGATGCAGATATTAGTTGTAGACGTCTTGTCCATAAGGGTCTTGTTCGTGTAGCTGACATCAAATTCCCTTTGCCGTATAGAGCTAAATCATTTTCTCTTGTGATAGTTTCGGATGCACTTGATTACCTATCGCCCAAGTACATCAACAAGACCGTACCAGATTTAGCAAGAGTATCAGCTCAAAATCTCGTTATATTTACTGGTAACTAAATACATCTAACATTGAGAATAGGTTTCAAATTTAAGTCTGATTTGTTAATAATCTTTCACTGTTTCAGGTTATCCTGTTCATTCGAAAGCTAAATTGTCACAGCAATCAAGATTTGGACGTCCGGTAAGTAATCAACTGTTTTCGATTATCCTTACTATTACACTTTAACGGTAATCTTCGATGTGGTTTAAAGTTTAACTAGTTGGTTTCTCAAAGGGTAAAATGCGGAGCAAGACTTGGTGGGCGAGGTTTTTTGTTCAGACGAGTCTTGAAGAAAATGAAGGTGCAGCGATGAAATTCGGCAAGGCTGCATCGGAGATCTCATACCAACCAAGATGCCAAGTTTTTCACCTCAATTCGTATCACTGATATTTATGGAATCCATAGCATGAGGGTATCTCTTTGTATTTTATTGTGGTTTCCTTTTCATGAGTTTCTGATGGAGAACACAAGTACAAACAGTATAAATACACATTTTCATAGAAAATTTATAATAATACAAGGGCAGTTCTATTTTTGGCCTGCCAAAAGGTTTAAAATACAAAATCAGCTCTAAACACTGAAAATTCTTACCTAAATAACGTCTGAAAAAATTATAAATAAAACAATATGAAACAGAAATTTTCAGTAGATCAGTAATATTAAAATCGTAGAGTTTGGAGCCTCATATGAATGAGTTTGGGCCCTGCATTTGAGCCACGCCGTATTAAGCTATTTGTCATAACGTGCTGCCCATCACAAGATTTCAGTGCAGTGCTCGTGGGCACTGTAGTTCTTTGAAGTTTGGGAGTTATGACCTTCTTAAAAGTTTGGCTTCTTTTTGGTCCGCTTTTCATATTCTCTCTGTCCTGTTAAATCTTCTATCAGCTGATGTGCATCAGTTTATAGCAGGGAAAGAACATTTCTGCTACTATAGAAATATGCAAGCATCGTGATTAATTTAGTTTCATGAAAGTAGGCAATTGTCAATGAGATTGCATGCTGCTTGGATAAAAATTTTGCAACTTTGGAATGCATACAACAACGTTAGGTGCGCATAGTGAAAGATTTCGCATGCTCAAAGTCCGCACAGTAGTTGAATCAACTGTGAAGCTTTCAGCCTGTCTCTGAGTGCATGTGACACCATTCCAGAGATGTATGAACTTAAAAAAAAAGGTTCACCAATAATCTCCACATGAACATTGACCATCCTTAAAACAATGAAATCTACGAGTATCTCTTACTGTAATCTCCCTGCTAGTTAAACCAGATATAATCTTGACCGCATTGTGACAATCCCCACATATTCTTAGATTCTTCACTACATACAAAGGTTCCCCATCTTTAGTCGATAGCAATCCAAACACTATAGCCAGTTTCTCACTGTGACGCCCTAAACTCATCTCTTTTTCATCTTCCTTTATTCCACGATCTCTAACTAATCCCCATTTCACATCTGGCACATATCCTACTTTCTTCATCTTCTTCAATAATTCTTCCCAGAACTCGTCAATCTCTTTTAACATCGGGTGGGAACTATCTTCTGCGACAAACACATGTACCTTCTTGTTTATCTCAATCCAACTACAACCCGGATTCTTTTTCACTCCATTATTTCTCATCAACTTTCTAACTGTTGCCACATCTTCCCATCTACCAGCCTTTGCATACATATGTGCGAGAGTCACATAAGGGGCTGCATTAGAAGGTTCTAGTAAAAGACACTCTTTGGCTGCCTTAACTGCTAAATCAAGATTGTCATAGGTTCTACATGCTCCAAGCAAAGCACCCCATCCTACAGTCCCAGGGTTAAAAGGCATTGTCTCAATAAGTCTTTCAGCTTCGTAAAGTTTACCAGATCGGCCAAAAAGGTCTATCATACATGAGTAGTGTTCTATTTCTGGTTCTATACCAAAATTATGTGTCATTAATTTAAAATACTTTTCACCTTCCTCAACTTTTCCTGTGTGTGCACATGAAGAGAGGATCGATATAAAGGTAATACGTGTAGGGGTTATATTTGTCCTAAGCATGTGTTCGAAAAGATGTAATGCTTCCATTTGAAACCCATGATTTGCATAACCAGTGATCAACGAGTTGAGTGTGACAGTATTGTGTTCTGTCATCCTATTAAAAACTCGTCTTGCATCTTGTAAATTCCCACATTTAGAGTACATGGTAATTAGCGCGTTATTTACAGATATTTTATTCGACGGTATATCAGATTTAAGTGCAAGACCATGAATTTGCTTTCCTTGAGTTGGTGAGGAAAGATTAGAGCTTGCACTAATCACACAAACAAAGGTGCAATCATCCGGATGGTAACCTTCTCGTTGCATTTGCCTAAAACAATTTAAAGCCTCTTCTGACAGACCATCATTCTGAGAATATCCTGAAACCATAGTGTTCCATAGAACCAAATCGGGATCAATAATCTCTTCAAATACTTTCTTACAATCTGACATACTCCCGTTACACTTTGAATACAAATCAATCAACCCACTTCCCACATGTGTATTCTCGTTAAAACCTTTCTTAATCACCTGACAATGAAACTGAACCCCACCACTTAAATCTCCCAAACAAGCAAACGCAGTTAATACACTAGCCAAAGTATAAATATCAATCCGAATATCCAAATGAACCATCTCCCTATACAAAGCAAGTGCTTTCAACCCTTCACGATGCTGACTGCACGCCACAATCATCGTATTCCATGTCACCTCATCTTTACACCAACCCATACCATTAAAAATCCTTTTCGCCTCATTTAAACACCCATTCTTACTATAATACGTCACAAGACTATTATTCACCGAAACATACCCATCAAACCCACCCCCAATCGCCAACTTATGAAGCTGACGTACTAACCAAACATCTCTACAAGCAGCAGTCACAACGCCAGAAAACGTAAACCCATCCATATCAAAACCCAATGTCCGCATTTCCATAAACAAATCCACAGCCACCCTGGTCTCCCCCCTATCAGCATAAGCCGCTATAAGCGTATTATACGACACAACATCTCTCTCGGGCATTTGATCAAACAGTTGGTGGGCAATGACGTGATGGTTTTCTTTAGCATAAGCAGACACAATGGTGTTGTATGAGAAAATATTTGGGTGTTTAATGTGGTTAAAAGCGGTTCGTGCTGCGGTGAGTTTACGGCATTTGGCGTATAAAAGTATGAAGTGATTGGAAAGAAATGTAGATTCTGGGATTAAGTTTTTGATGTAAAGTGTGTGTAGGGTTTTGCCTGTTATTATGTCTTTGTGTGATATGCATGTTTTAAGTAAATGTGTGAATGTTTGTAATGATAAGGATGATGAACAAATTATTGAGTTCATTTATATAGGTTTCGTCTTTAAAGTTTGATCATGATGGAATTAAGAAACTTGTTTGTGTTTGAAACAATATTATTGAATGAAGGCAAAGATGTTTTTCCACTATGAGTTTGAGAATAGAGTTTAAATATTGGGCTGGTCTGGTTACAATTTAGGCTTATTATATTGGGCTACTTTTGATAAGATTTAGCCTATTATTACTATATATATTAAATCCTATTTAATACGACGTCGTGTATGATATTGGGCTTTGCGCGTTTTTTTTGCCTGCTACCTTGGGCCCGATCCATATGTACTTTTTGCCCAGGTATATGATAAGATGAAGAAGAAGCTAGATATTCAAGAGGCGGTGTTATCTCCCGAAGCTTCTTTCACTGCACAAAAAACACAAAGCAATTCTACAGAAGATTTGGAGCATAAATTTGGCAGATGAACAGAAGATCGATAAAAACAAGTTTGAGTTGAGAAGGGATCGGAGATGAATGAAGCATCATGGTTCCCTGCGGTCCGATTTGTTTGCTTTTTTTAAGGTAGTGCCTTTTATGACCCTCATTGTTAAGAAAAAGCTTATGATTTGTAAGATATTGTTGGTATGATTTGGTTTTGGTTTAAAATCTCATAATGGTTGGTATGATTATGATTTATCCATTTTTTTGATGATTATATCTTTTTTTCAGGTTAGTGAATTGGTATTGAAGGAGTTGGTACATCAGATTATTAATTATAGGTTTGTTTATCTATACATCTCCAATATCAAGTTTCTTAATTTTTTATCTGTTTCATATAGGTTATTAGTTGGTATTAGGCATATAGGTCACAACATAACAAACATTGACTTATTTAAAATCATAAAATTTTTACTCACTAATGATTATTGCTAGCCATGCCAAGAATTAGAATATAAGAATCATCTTAGGGAAACTTCAGGATAGTTTGAGTGTGTTTGGATACTTTTATTATTACAGGGGTAATTTAATTTTATATAACAATTAGGAGGTTTTACCCTTTTGAATAACTTAAGGTGATGTTTTACCGCTTGACCTGTTTAGCCCATTCCTAAAAAGATTAGAACTTATCTTTTACAATGTCAATTAATCATTTGTTATGAAATCTAATGAACCATTTGAGTTTTATTATAATAGGCAAGATGGGTGATTAGCGGGTGATTTAAGTACAAGTCAAAACTGGTCCAAACCGAAACAACTCATGTTTTAGCAAGGGTCGGCTCACGTTTAGAGCCAATTTGAGATTATGTTTTAACCCATTTGCAATGATAATGCAGTGATAACATGACATCAAACTATAACCAAGTTTTTCTAATTATAGGGAGGCTGGAGCGCTTTTCAGGGAAGTAATTGGTCGAATATATCTTTGAAGCTCTTCCCAGTCAATGAAGATATACCTACATCATTGGAAATAGTAAGTACACACAAACAAAGAATGTGAATTTAATACTTTTGTGATACTGAATATGATATTTTTTTAGGATAATCACAACCTACCCACTAATTATTAACGAGGCTATGCATCATACCCTCTTTTATAGGCTTTCTTGAGGAAGGAATGTTGAAGCATGGGGCTTTCTCTGAGCACAGATCGGGAAAAAGAGACAGACGACAAAAAGATAAGCCAACGTCTGCAGAAACAAAGCTTTACGGTACCTCTGGTGCGTGTTAGCTGCCGTAAGGCAGCCGCATCATCGATGTTTTGTTGGCCGTCATACGGAAACTGACCATGTGAGATCAGCCAAATTTTGAGCTAAAGGTAAATGAGATTTCCTTCTTAATACATCATATTATGAATATTAACTTTAACATTCAGTGATATGAACAGCTTTTGTAGGTCACATGAGCATTGTTGGTAACATTTCTGACAGATCTGTTGCTAAATTCCTCTTCATTCTTAACACAGTCCTGGACAAGACACCACCTTTAATAATAGTAGTAGACACCAATACATGAAGTATCAACACCATCCACCATACACACTCCTGTACAATTAGCAGCTCTCACAAAGGAAAAGATTGAAACGTCGACAAAACACAGCGAGTGGGTTCCACTTTCCGCTTTCCAAAGTAAATAAGTGTATAAGGATGAAACGGAAGCTACAATCACACCAAAAAAAAAAGTGAAGCATCAGGATTAAGAGCAGGTATCCCAACTCCTGTTACAACCTACCAACATTTGTCTGGTTGCATCAAATGTTATTAGTTATATATGCAAAGCTGAAGGCTATGTAGATAGGTTGTGTAGTCAGGGCATATATTCTGTGTTTTTGGATTTATAAATCCTCATAAAGTCGGCAAGTGTTGTTGTCTTTGAATATTGATGCAAATGTGTAACTATGTATATTATAATAAAAAATTGCATTTGGAACTCTTCGTCTATGATGCTTCTTTTGGTTTAATCTTCAGGTACATAGGTAGCCGAGTTAGCAATGATGATTGCACAGTCGTAAACTGGGTGTCAAGGCACTATAACGTTGAGGAATGTTTACCATGGAAATGCAGCGGAGACAACAGGGCCTATTGCAATGTGTAAGTGGTAATTCAATGTTCTCAAGGTAATTTATGTTCCTTTTGTAAGTTGAAATATGATATATAATTATACTGTGATTTTTTTAACATTATTAGCTACGATTTTATAATGTTATATTACATCAAGTTGACGACCAGTAACAAAATAGTTAAAAGTTAGAACACTTTTTTTTTTCTTATGATTGTGGCCAGCTGATCTTTTTCAATTTCTGACTTTAATAGGGTCCAACATTTTCGCTACTGAATAACAAATGTCCGCAACAAATTAGCATTGGCATAGATGCATCTGTAAATGCTTACAGTAAAGCTAAGCCTAATTTTGAGGCAAGTTCTAATCTTCTTTATGCTGGAATACCTACATATAGTGTTGGCATTGAACCAATGGTATATAATTTTGTTACATTAATTTTACTATATATTTTTGTTGGTTTCTGGAACAAAGAAATTGCAATCTACCCTGATGCTTGAATGACAAGTGATGCATCTGACTTTTGTACCACCCGTCACATAAATCTTCCGGTATCTCCTTTTTCATCTCCAATGTTTCCAGTATCTCCTTTTCTTTTAAATCTCCAATGGTATCTACATGTTATTTTGTTTTATTTCCTTTACTTTTCACGTGTCTACCAATCACTAGTTTGTGAAATAAACAAACAAATCACCAAAATCACATATCATTTTTTTTCTCTGCATCCCACCGTCCCATTATAATTCAATCTCCAATGTCTCTGCATGTTTTTCCTTTCCCATTCACGTACAAGTGTATTACATATCCTTTGCATGCTTGCTATCTTCATATCATTGTCCTTTCCCATATATATACATCATCTTCTACGTTTGTAACAATAAACAAACGTTTATCTAAACCCTAAACAATACAAATAATAATAATAATAATAATAATAATAATAATAATAATAATAATAATAATAATAATAATAATAATAATAATAATAATAATAACAACGTTGTTTCAAAATCCCCGATTGATTTTCTCTCTTTTCCAAAATCATTCTCAACAATAAGATATATTAACTTTCCTTCCTGGTCTTTATTTCCTCCTATGAAAAAATAATAAAAAATAAGAAAAAGAAAAAAAAAATGAAAAAAGAAAAAAAGAAAAGATTTTGGAAGTTTATAGACTTCCCATGGAAGCTAAACTACATGAAGAGTTATCAAGATGCTGCATACCACTGGATGGCTCGTCAACAAGATAGCTTTAAGTTTATTATTATCTTTACTTTTCTATTAATAACCTCCAGTCTCGAGCTTTCGCGATTTCACCGCTCGAACTACGGGGTAGTATTAGAGAATAGATATGGTTAGTCGGCCAAGCCCGTTTGTGGACTTGACGCCCGTTAGGGTTTCTTATGTTTTGTACCACTCTATAAATAGTTGTGGAATAATACATTGCAACCTACAGATTTAACCTTTCAACATTAAATACTTAACAACTGAATTGCACAATTATTAAAGACAAGTCAACACAAGTTGACTGTTTTGAACAGTTCTAAACATTTGCGAATTCTTCACTATGTATACATTTTGTCTTAAGTATGTCTGCCACCACTCTTATATCACATAAAAGTAATTGCATAATACTAGAACTAAATGCTTATATTTGCTAATTGCACGCATTTTTTTTTACATGTTGAGGATTTATATTTCAAAATGTTCACACAAACACACAATCGGTATCTCCCCCGCTAAAAAAAGGTTGCGGATAAAACGACGCCTCGCTGCAACGCGGCGGACCGGCGCCCATCTCGTTGTTACTATATATTATAGCACACCGGGGTTTATGCATTGAGCGCAGAGCCAAATTAAAAAGTATTTTATTTTGGGCTTTGTTGCTGGGCTCTTTTTTACCCTTTTCAGGCCCAACAGAAATACAAAAAATATTGATGACTTATTTTAACATACACGCACTAAAAAAAGGTTAAACATTCTCTCCGTCCCAAATTATAAGTCACTTTTATATTTCACAAAGTTTAAGAAAAGCGGGTCCCTTACAATATTAACCAATGAAAATTCATTATCACCCACTTAAAAGTATTTTGATTTGTTGAATTAAAAGTGGGCATTAATTTTGAGATAACAAAAAATAGCAAAATGGACTTATATTTTGAAACAGACTGAGAATATAAAAAGAAAAGCCAAAATAAAATAAAATAAAATAAGCTTAAAAAAACAGAAACACATGGTTAACATTTCTTTTGTGTGTTTAAACACCCCTGTCCACCTGAACCAAAAAACGTTTATGACTATCCTTCAAAGAACAACACATATACTTTGTAATTAACATATCCAAAAAACAAGCACCGACTTGAACGAAAACCGTGAACAACAACCCAATTATCGCAAAACAAGGCAAAAAAATACCCGCTGCAGTGCAGCGGGCCTCCCCCTCCTTGTTACTATATATTATAGCATATTGGGGTTTATGCATTGAGCGCAGAGCCAAATTAAAAAGTATTTTATTTTGGGCTTTATTGCTAGGCTCTTTTTTACCCTTTTCAGGCCCAACACAAATACAAAAATATTGATGACTTATTTTAACATACACGCACCAACAGAAAAATAAATGGTTAAATATTTCATCCGTCCCAAATTATAAGTCCACTTTCATATTTCACAAAGTTTAAGAAAAGTTGGTCCCTTACAATATTAACCAATGAAAATTCATTATCACCAACTTAAAAGCATTTTGATTGGTTGAAATTAAAAGTGGGCATTAATTTTGGGATAACAAAAAATAGCAAAGTGGACTTATATTTTGGGACGGAGGGAGTACATAAAAAGAAAAGCCAAAATAAA
Source organism: Artemisia argyi (assembly GCA_030686995.1). NCBI lineage: Eukaryota > Viridiplantae > Streptophyta > Magnoliopsida > Asterales > Asteraceae > Artemisia > Artemisia argyi. The sequence goes on along the minus strand of CM060701.1, from coordinate 171,170,973 downwards.
ATAAAATAAAATAAGCCTAAAAAAAAGAAACACATGGTTAACATTTCTGTGCGTCTAAACACCCCTGACCACCTGAACCAAAAAACGTTTATGACTATCCTTCAATGAACAACACGTATACTTTGTAATTAACATATCCCAAAAACAAGCACCGACTTGAACGAAAACCGTGAACAACAACCCAATTATCGCAAAACAAGGCAAAAAATACCCGCTGCAGTGCAGCGGGCCTCCCCCTCCTTGTATATATTATGGGGCACCGTGTCGGTGCATTCCCATTAGTCCAATTCTTAAAAAACTGTTTATTTGGACAATTTTTTGGTCTAACTTTCAGTCCACAGTCTCGTTGCTGGCCCATTATTTTTTTGATCCTTTTTCTTTTCTCCTTCTTTTCTTCATGAACCGGATAAGTATAATGTAACTGCAAATACTCCACCGCCTTATACACGACACACATAAAATCTCAGATATGATGTACATGAAGAATTTTTACACGCAGCAAAACATCAGCATGAGGAACAGGAAGAAGCAAACGATTGTTTTTTGTCTCGAGTATTTTTGTTGATCAACAATCAAAGGTACTTTTTTGTGTTATTGTTTGGGGGTTTTTGTTTCGATTGGTTTATTTTCATGTGACTTCGGAGGTTTTTGTTTCGATTGTATAAAAGATTGAACTTTCGTTTCGATTGTCAATTTGTCACTTTTGGGGTTCAATTATAAATGAATTGGGTTTTAATTATTTATATTTAAATTAATACACTTTAAAGCTTTTATATGAAATATTCAAACTTTTTTTTTGGGGTTTTGATTTTCCGTATGTCAATTTCTTATGAGATTACGTACAGTGGAAAGGGGCTGAATCAGTTGCGGATATAATTCTGTTGATGGTGATGCTTAGGCATGTTTCCTTTTTGTTGCTTATGGGTTTACGGTCATTTGTATGAATGTGTTTTGGTTAATTAATTGTTATGAGGTAAAAAAGAGAATAATCAAATAAAAGCTAATAATTTTGGTTTTTGATTTGCAGTGGTAGGGAGTTAATTAACGGTCATGTTTACCTATGTAGCTCGGTATGTTATATTCGAACTTATTTAACATTGTTTGTGATCTTTAATAACTGTTTTGGGAATTTGATTTGTTTTTGGGTTTTTTCTGTATACACGGTTCCACGCTACTGTTGCGGATTTGTAGAATGCTATTTGTCGGAAAAGTAACTTCTAAATTTATTGCTTTAAATGTTTTTTTCTAATTTTAACGATTCACTTTGATTTTGTTTCGAAAACATGGCGTTTATATTAACTTTTGTGTCAACAATCTGAAGGTTAATTTGGAATCGGGGTTATGATTATGGTTATGGCTAAATTGGGAACTGCCCGGCTGTGGGGTTATGCTTATATATTGTGTCAGAACCACAATAGGCCTTTGAGATTGGGAGAGAACATGTTGCTATTGATGTGTATATATTATTAAAGATTGAATATTTATGGGTGTATCATTGGAGCTACATGATGATCAGCTGCCTAATATTATTCAGAACTTGAAAAATGTAACATGTCTTTTTTCGTGTTTTAACTTTATCTAATTTTGTTTTTCTTGTGGGTTTTAGCGTTTTTGAAATGAAGGATCTTCAAAGCTGGAGATCGAAAAATAGACACTCGGGTTAACAGTTGCTACAATGTAAGCATTATTTTGTCGTAAATCGTAATGTTACAGATACAATTCCGAGATTATACGGATGTTTGTTTAAAATTATTTGTCAGCTAAGTACTTTATGTTTGGATCCCCCCCCCCCCCCCCCATTTTTTTTTCTTTTTTCGGTTTTAACTTTTATGCTGTAACTAATGTCTAACAATGGAAATTGCAGGGTCTATGGCCAGTGGCTGACCCAATGTTACGTTATCTTTCAGAACTTGATCAACATTACACAATGTTGGCAGCCAAAATGCGTGTACAGGCAAGTTTATTAGTTTTTGGATACATTGCTTTTAGATATCAATACCGGTGTGTTAGTTCTTACTGTCTTATATTGGTTGCAGCCACTACTTATATGATGGCGGAAACTTCAAGCATCAGTTGCACTCTCTATGCAAGACATTCCAAAATTTTACAAGAAAATATTCAACGGAGAAGCACTTTTTTTATTTTTTATTTTATTTTTTTATTTTTTATTTTTTTACTGATAATCATGGTAAACATGCATTGATCAATTTCATTGGAAATAGAAATAATTTCCGTATAGCACCGAAAGGTGATTCGTCAGGTTTGCTTATGGACAAGAAACTAAATAAAAGAAATTCTACATCTGTTTCTTTTTTATTACTCTTATTCATTAATTTTCCGGTTGTGTTTATGCCACCGCATTGATTATTAAACATTATAGCCACTGTTAAACAATGCACCGATTAATTTACGATATTTGGATATGATTATCAAACATAGCAGCGAGCCAGCGACTATTAAACATTGTACACGTTAATCATCGGCTGCACGCAGCAAAAATTACCGAACCAATAAATAAAATGTCTACTTATGTTGTTAATTTGTGCTAATCTTGGTTTTCAGGTTACGCAACTGCAAACTCCAGTTAATGGGAACATATTTGTATCATTGTTACAAACCCCTATACGAAGGATGCTTCACATAATGGCGTGAATCTATTTGGTGATCGCCGACCTAAATGTGCAGGTATATAGTTATTGGTTATTTAATGATTGCTATGTTTATAACTTATTAATATAACCTAAAGGCCTGAACTGAAATGTTTTGCACGTTATTTCTTGCTGCTCACCTACCATAGTCAGTATAACAAACATTTCAGTAAACTCCCATCAGGTGTAATACTTTTTTGGCTGGCGGCAATTCAGACGTACCTGTGTTTTCCTTCGGAATCAAGTTGTCGTGATGGTCTGTCACGCTATCGAAAAGATTTTCATGAAATAGAGGTACACTGACTTGAATTATATAGATAATCCTTTAACAAACGTGGCCTGTGTTATTAGAACTATGATTAAATTTGTTGGTCTTTTCGTGTTTTAAGGGGATCCACGAGGGAAAAGGCTTTGGAGAATATAATAAAGGATTTTAATAGCAACTTTCCACATGACTTTATTGAAAACAAGTTAGCGCCGGGACAAAAAGGGCTAGAAGTAATGAGTTGGGTAAGATGCTTTACCTATTCATATTGGAAAGGAAATCCAAATGTTCTTTCTCTGCTTCGAGAAAAATTGCTTTTATATAATGACACAAGTAAATGAGGAGCTCATATTATATGGCGAGTAAATAGCTACTTCTCCAACAGGTGATGTGATCATATGCGGAATAAAATTAGCACTTAAAGGGTATTCGGCTCTTTTACCTACAACATTTAATCAAAAATATAATTTCAATAACAGGAATCGAAAGTAGTGACCTGTTGAAAACATCAGAATAAGGAACGTTAATCTGTTTTACAAACCAAGTAATTACACGTTTGGTAACTTATCTGAAAAAGCTAATGCTAATTAGCTTAGAATTAGACTGATGGTTTAAGTTATTTTAATCCTTCCTGATTTCATTTGCTATTGTTGCAGGTATTAACGCAGGGCCTGAAATGACGTCGTCAGTTCGCCGGCGAACAACAAACGCACTCGATCCCTGCACCTACGCAAATGAAGATAGCAACATTGGTTTTCAATTGGAAAGATCAAGAATGTGACTGATATGATCATAAAGAAACCTGACTTTGACAAAGATCAGGATTCAAGATTCAGGGTATTTAATCTTTTCCTACTCCATGAGACAAATTACTAATTGTAATTACATCACGTTGACAATCTTTTCAATTTTCTTTTAGGCTAGCGGAAACATAATCAAAGCGACATTAAGGGATGACATGGGTAAAACATTTAACAAACAGGCCGTCATGACTTGTGCCACCCAGTTCTTATCGCCATAACTTCAATGAAAGTGATTCATTATCAGGGTTCGTGCACTCTGTATTAACTATTAGTGCGGTAGAGGCTATGGCTAACGGGTAAAACCATTTACATACAAAGTTATCTCTAACTATGAACATACAAATTCGTAGTGAATCATTTATATTTTACAGGTCCCTCTCCAACAGGAACGAGTTTGCCCACAAAAACATGTTTAAATTGGCAAAACTAACAAGTCAAGATCCAAGTCAATATATGGTACACAATTTTATTCCTTATACATCATATCTAGACATATATATCCTTTTCTACTACATACATATAGCAAGTAACATGGTTCCATTGGTTCATTCTTGATCCTATTCGGTTTTACAGGCCAATCGATTTACATGTGCATCAACTGTTAAAGATATCAATGAGACTAAAGGATGGTTCTGCATGTCTTGCACTACACGGTACATGCAATATAATATCAACTATTATATATATATATATATATATATATATATATATATATATATATATATATATATATATATATATATATATATATATATATATATATATATATATATATATAGCAGCCCAATTGTATCAGCCCAATTGTTTATACACTCCTGAGACAAGTTTTCTAGCATCATGTATATATTAGTTAGGATTATTGTATATTTTTTGTGTAAATGAGTATGGTTATATAACTGCATATTGCTACGACCCATTGCAATCAATTTTAGGTTTTCGTAAACGATACCAGAAAACAAGACCCGAAACCCGAACAGGCTAACCCCGTCGCAACAAAAATATGATACAAAAACAAATGCACAAACACGCAAAATAAAGCACACGCACGAAAAATAAAGCACCCCGCTGCAGCGCAGCGGGTGCCTATTACTCGTTAGCAATTAGCTATACACCGCGTAGTCAGCAATTATTCAGGTAATCGAGTCGTATTTGGGTTGGCGGGTTAGTATAACCTCTTCCCAAACACGACTCATTTATTAATCGTGTTAATAAACTCAACCCTAACCCAGATCTACATAACACGTGTAACCCGTTTGTGACTCGTTTAACTAGTTTAAATAAGTAGGTCAAGCAGTGAATAAGCTTGGTGGTTTGGTGATTTAACCATGGTTCTAAAAGGTGCGCATCGTATACCTTACTTAGACCTAGTCTTCTCTTTTCTTTCGATAGAAAATCCTCCATCGAGATTGGATTCTAATATAAATAAAAGGAATATACCAATTCTATACTCTTGACTTCATATAAAAATTCCTAGACATTTTATTACATTTGATTACTTGTTCTATTCTAAACCACTAAAAAAAAAAAAAAAAGACAAATGGACATATTCATAAAAAATTTAAATATAATATATAAATAAATAAAGATAATAAAATAGAAAAGATAATACAAATCGATGTCAATTTTGACCAATTCCTAATAACTTAACTGAAGCTTCCTTCGTAACTCCCGGAACTTCTTCGTAGTGGCTCCCTTCCATGCCTCATTTCATAGGGAACCTCGAAGTGGCTCTATTTCATTATATTCCATCCATATTCCAATTCCACTCATTTAATATCCTTTTAGTGTCATTAACATAGCAAATGTCATTTCTAGTCTATCCCTTTCTATTTCTTTTCTATATATGGAAAGTTTCAAAATCATCATATAACAATCCAGAAATTGCAATAGAAAAGAAAAAGGGATTAACATACCACCGAGCCATTTTTTATTAACATAATGACACCTAGCCCTTATTGCAGCCCATGCTATTGAATCAACTTCTTTATTTTTAGTTCCAATAATTAAGAATTGTTTTCCCTTACTTGCTACATCAAAAACCAAATCACAAGCTTCTGATAAAAAACGAGCAGTTCTAGTAAGATTTAGGGTTTAAGGTTTATTTGCCATGCCGCCACGTCGCCTTATGCTAAATCTTTTTATAATCATGATATATATGAAATATGATATAAATATATAAATATTTTCATATTTTGTGTCACCTTATGTCACGCCTTACAAACGAAAAAGCTTCGCCTTAGCCGCTAAGATGTGAGGCTTGGTCATGCCGTCACGTCAAACCTTGCGCTATTTATAACATTGGATTTAACTAATTTAAATGAAAATATATAATGATCTAAAATATAATAAATATAACATACAAACAACTATACGCATTCCAATAATATATGAGTTATAAACGTCAATTTCAATGATATTGTGAGTTATAATTATAATTCATTCATAATAAGTACATAACAAAATACATTTAATCCGCATTTAGCATAAAACTGAAGTTATATATTTTAATTTTGGAAGCTTATATACTTAAACGAGTTCACAAGTTAACCTATTTGATACTTACTCAACCCAAACACGACCCATTTGTTAAACTGGTTAGACGGGTTGATATGCTTTTAACCAAAACTTGTTTATCGTCAATCCAAACCTGTTTAACTGCCTGCGAGGTTCGTATCATTTATCGTTTCGTGTCAAGAATTGCCACCCCTAGTTTTGGGAAAGAAAAAAGAAGATTCTTTTGGTATGCGGAAAATTGAAAAGAAAGAAGTGAAGTTGATATTTTGCTTTTCGTATCTGCAAATGGGAAAATGAAATAACTTCTTATGTCTGCAAACAGAAAGAATAAATGAAAAAAAACGTGTTTTTTTCCTTCCAAATATAAGAGAAAATTTTTTTTTTTTTTTCTCCTTTGCTTTTTCTAGTTTTCTATTCTTATTTATTAAATACTTATCTCCATCTCTTTTTCCGCATATATGGTATTGCAAAAAAAAAAAAAAAAAAAAAAAAAAAAAAAACCCTAATTTGAGACATAAACCCACAATTATGATGTCGTTTAACATATAACTTGTTACCTTTCCTAATGCGTCACCTGAAAATATATTATTGATATTTGCATCAAAGTTATTTATATTTGCAAATGTAAAATATTTGGAACCAGTTTCATGATTGCAATAATATTAAAAATTAGAACCCAAAAGCGTTTGCAACATTTTGGTGAATGTTATAATTAACGAGGCTTATGATAATATAATTATAGAACTTTCAAGAATCAGATAATCATTATAGAAAAAAAGTATAGATCAATAAGGAAACTGGTTTTCGTGCATTTTATTTCGTTACTTTCATGTGCTATTTATACAACAATCAAGCACTCTACATTTCATAGAATGTTTGGGGTAAATGAAGGTAACATGGCATTAATGGGGAACACGTAAGCAATAATACATAGACAAACGTTGAATCAAGTAGTCAGTAATAACTCACAACACTATGTGCTCATCCACCACCAATAATTTATAACACTCCCTCTTGGATAACACTTACTCACCGTGGCATTCAACTTTGAATACCGCCTCATTAAAAACCTTGCTGAAGAAACCTAGTGGGAAAAAAATTTAGCGAAAGAAAAAAGAGTGCAGTGTATAGTTGACTCCCCCTCATGTTGGCATCCGTAAACTGTTATATTTTTTGAATATGTTGCATTCCAATATCATGAACGTATTTCCTGAAGACTGCGGTAGGCAGTGTTTTTGTTAAAAGATCTGCTGAATTGTTGCTTCATTGAACATATTTCATTTCAATTTGCTTTTCCTTTATAACATCTTGTGTGTATGAGAATAATTTTGGAGGTATATGTTTTGTCCTATCACTTTTGATATATCCTTCCTTCATTTGTGCGACACAAGCTGCATTATCTTCGTAGATCACAGTTGGACTTTTCTGTTTGTCTAGTCCACACAAAGTTAAAATGAGTTTTTGTCATCAATATCAACCATACGCATTCTTTACTAGCTTCATGTAGAGAGATAACTTTACCATGATTTGGTGATGTTGCGACAAGTGTTTGTTTCTTCGAATGCCAAGAAATTGCAGTACCTCCGTTTATGTATATGTAACCAGTTTTAAATCTAGCTTTATAAGGATCCGACAAATAACCTGCATCTGCGTAACTAACTAAACTTGGTTTGATGGGTTAGTAAATTATAAACCAATATATTTCTACCTTGAATATATCTAGGTATTTGTTTCACCCCATCCAATGTCTTCTCATTTAGCTATATATATATATATATCGACAATAAATTTAAAGAAAATGCTATATTAGGTAGTGTATAACTATCAAGAAACTTCCAACTATGTGAAACTTATATTATATAACTTCAAATATTCTCATATTGTTTTCGCACAAAGATTGATTGATTTACAATAAGTTTTACATGTTTGTGTGTATGGATTTCAAACCCAATAACGTGTCTCGCCACGAGAGACTTTAATAACTCGTTAACTTCTTTCTGAGTGTTTTTACTTTACGGCCAATTATTTTACTGATGCATATCTTGCATACATGCCTTCATGTTCCTCATCATGGTTCTAGTGTTATATTTATTTAAAATCATTATCTTGCACAATATTATACTTAACAGTACTATCGACGTCGATTCATTTCTTTTCGATTCTAAACCATACTAGACAATATATTAAATCATGTATTGAGATCTCATAGTTTTTCACATACCCGGAGGTTTTTCAAAAAACCTTTACATCTAGCATCTCTTTATAAGACTATTATCGGGTCTTTATTACCTCGATATGCTCATCTTAATTTCTTGCTCCATATCTTACAAAATCTTATACATTAACTAATATCAACTTCAACAAAAAAATCTTTGATGAACTGTAACATCATTTGTTGGTGCATCATTTGGGTTTCTTAACTTCCTTTGCAAGTCTTCCACCTGTTATAAGGTTCCTTTTTTTTCCTTTGCTTGCTTCCTCTGCAACTTTCCTTATTCCAAATGTTTTATTAAGTATAGAAAACCAAGTATGGTTTGCTGCAAGGCCAAGTATGCATCTTGGACATGGAACTTTTTTTGAAACAGCCCTTTTATAACTGGAAGATGATTTAGCTTGAACGTTTTTTTTAGCAAAAACAACCTTTTTAGAGCTGGAAGATGATTCAACTTGAAATTTTTACCAGAAAGAAATAAAAGTGGCATTTTTAGACAAGCCTAATAAACAACTTAAATAATAAGACATAAAATATTATCCGAGCATTTCGTGTAGAGTCTAATAATTTATATTTTACTTGTCTTAGGTCCGTAGTTGAAGGTGCGTAATCGTCGGGTTTGCCTAGTAGTAATTTGAGATGTATTTTCTCTTTGTGCTCTCCTAGCTAAGGTGAGTAATCACATCCCCACTTTACCATTTTTACTATGTTTTGGGACTATAGAACATAGTTAAATAAATGAAAACGATCATACCAAGTATATCAATTTATTATTTAATAAAACTGTGTTGACATAAATTAATGCCTAAAAACATTATTAACATGTTATCAATATCTCTATGTTTTGATTATCACAAAATATAAACTCATAGAACTAAAACTTGTGACATAAACAAGTATTTAGTGATTAATATTTCTCTTTACATCCAAATCACTTAAGGTATGAATAAACAAAGTGTTTAGTGCAATTTATGATCAAAGGGGTATTTAATTAACTAATGCAAAGTTTATTTAATTATATAAACATATTATATATTTTTGAAAAACACTTTTGGTAATAAAGAAAAATGTTTTATTCATACTAAATATATGAATTCAAATTTTTAACCAAAAACAGTTAGTTTTTCACCAAATAAACTTTCCCCACTAAAAGACAAAGAATCTGGCCGTTTCAGCTGGGCGGCCCCCTTAATTATAAAGGGCGGTCCCCTTAATTTTAAGGGGGCCGGCCATGATTTAAGGGGACCGGCCACGCTCCTCTGTCAGATTCTTTTGCCTATAAATACCACCTTAAACCTGGATTTTTTCCTTACCTTTTGCACTCCTAAACTTTCTGTTCTAGATCCCCATTTCTATTCTCTAAATCCTTTGATCATAAATACATAATCCTTTGTTTCAAAGTGATTCTTACATCATCCTCTCAAGTGCAAGAGAAGAATACTTCTATCCTCCAAGACAAGAAGTATTACAACTTGTTGTGACCTCCACATCCAAGTTGTTGGTGCATCATCAAGAATATTTACATATATCTTTGTGTAGTGTGTTGTGAATATTTGATTGTAGATAGTTGTGTTAGGAATATAGATTGTGTGATTGGCTAGTAGATTGTAGTGAAGATAATTGGTGTGTAGAAGATAGGTGTGAACTAGATTGTAGTAAAGATAGTTGGTGTGAAGTAGTTGTGAAGATAGGTGTGTAGTAGATTGGTGTGAAGTAGTTGTGAAGATAGGTGTGTAGTAGATTGGTGTGAAGTAGTTGTGAAGAAGGTGTGATTTCGTTGTGACGAAGCTTTGGTGTGTAAGTGGTGTGTATATTGGTGTGTAAGGTTTCTCCGCCATAAGGAGCTTGTTGACATAGTGAAGAAAACTCTCGAGTAGGTGACTCGAGGAGCGGAGTAGGGTAAGGAAGGTGTCCTTGTAGCCGAACCACTATAAATCCTTTGTCTCGCGGTTAGATCTTTCCATATCTTACTTATTATCTTGCTTATATCGTTATTACATTTGTAGACGTAGACGTATATATATAGTTGCTCATATAGTGCTAGTATTGATTTTACTTAAAGATCAAACGAAAGTTTCATTCACAAAACAAAGTTTTTACAATCAAACTAAAAAGGTTACATACATATAATTGATCATTTCGATCAAGTATAGTTTTTATACAAAATATAACTAAGGATTATAAAATAAACGATTACGTACTTATCTCTCGTATATAGCTATAATTGTTTATATTATGCATGTGTTGATTTCACATACTTAGCTTACATTATTATTATTGTTCATACTTAGATATACTTGTTCATATTGTTCAAGATTTGAGTTCACATAAGATTGAATCAAAGTTTTAAAAGCAAACAAGGTTTTAAAACTAAACTAAGTTTTCATAATAAAATTAAAAAGACGTAAAACTATTCAACCCCCCCTTCTAGTTTTCCACAATTGGTACCAGAGCCACGTCTAGCAAGATTTTTAAAATATATTATATTTTAAAACTTGTAACGATCTATGGAATCTGAAAAATATTTAGAAGTGCAATCTATGTAAAGACCACCACTATTTGAAAGTGATGGATTTTTATATTGGAAAAATCGATTCGAAACTTATGTGAAATCAAAGGATCTAGATCTTTGGCATGTTATTACCTTTGGTGATTTTCCTCCTATTCAATATAATTTTGAAACTAAAAAGGATGAAATTGTATCTTTTGAAAAACAAAATGATGATTTGAAAAAGAAACTATCAAAAAATAATGAGGCTAAAATGGTTATTTATAATGCGTTACCACGCAAAGAATATGAAAGAATTTTTATGTGTAAAACCGCAAAAGAGATTTGGGATTCTTTACTAATCACTCACCAAGGTAATAGTCAAGTTAAAGATAACAAAATAGATCTTCTTGTTCAACAATATGAACAATTTACGATTCCGGAGGAGGAATCAATAGATAATGCTTTTGCTAGATTTAACACTATTATCACAAGTTTAAAAGCACTTGATGAGAATTTTTCTAGTAAGAATTTTGTTAGGAAATTTCTTAGGGCTCTTCATCCAAAATGGCGAGCTAAAGTTACGGCGATTGAAGAATCGAAGAACTTGTCAACTCTTCAACTTGATGAGTTGATCGGCAACCTGAAAGTCTACGAAGCAATAATAAAGAAAGACTCCGAGATGGTCAATGGAAAAAGAGAGCAAAGCAAGTCAATTGCGTTGAAAGCTCGGAAGGAATCTAGTAACGAGGATAGCTCAACCTCCGAAAGTGATGACGAAGAATATGCGACGGCCGTAAGAGACTTCAAGAAATTCCTCAAATGGCGAGGAAGATTGGTTAGACAACCGTATGATGAAAGGAAAGCAAACCAAAGAAATAAAGATGACAAAAATGTCAAAAGTGATAGGAAGTGCTTCAAATGTGGTGATCCAAATCATCTCATCGGAAAATGCCCAATGATGTCAAGAAATCAAAATCAAAAGGCGTTTGTTGGAGGAGCTTGGAATGATAGCGATGACGATGAGAAAGAAATCACAAATGAGGAGAAATGTCTTATGGTTAAGACATCAAGCGAGGTACGTTCCGAAACCAAATACTTTAGTGACGAAAATTTATCATTAGACGAAAAAGACCTAGATAGTGAATATAATAGGTTACGCAAATTAGGTCAAAAAGTTATAGCTAAAAATAAGTCACTAAAACATATTAACAATCCATTAGAAAATGAAGTACTCGAATTAAAAATTAGACTACAACATTTGGAAAAAGGAAAAGAAGTTCTTATAGAATGTAAAACATGCATAGAGGTTAAAAATGAAAACGAAAAACTTAAAGATGAAATTTTCAAACTTGACAAGTTTAAAAATAGTAGTAACCCACTTAAGAAAATAATAAGTGTTCAAGAAACTTCGGGAGACAAAACCGGTCTAGGATTAACCTCAACTAATGTTTCAACTAGTGAAAATAAAAATATAAAGTTTGAATGTGAATCTAGTAAACAAAAACCATTAGAGTCAAAACCTAAGTATATACTTAGAGAAGATAGAAAAATACCTATTGCAAGTGATGTGGAAGTAAAAAGTTTTTATAAACCATCATTAAAAGTCAAAACCGGATTTTCTAAACCTAAATTAAGATCTAAAACTCCACCACCAAGAAAACCTAACAATCATCATCCAAGATCTAAAACACCTCAACCTAGAAGAAATCAAAATAGACAAAATTACAATAACACTAGAAATCAAATGTGGAATTATCTACCAAGTTACAATCCTTGGGAAATATTACCACCATACATGCATCCTAGCCAAATGTTAAATATGTTTGGACCAAACAACTTTGGACCAATGAGACAATGGGGACCAAGTGGCTAAGTTGTCAATCTTAGAAGAAGTTGGAATATCATCTACTAATGAATTCTATAAGTCAACATGGTCACTTGAAGTGCTTGAAGATATTCCATTGAAGACTAAAAGGTACACGTTTCTTTTAAGTTCATCACTATAATTTGCATGCTTAGATAAATGATTAGTTAGATTAATGCTTAGTACATAATTGCTTATATTCTTATAACCTAGAAACATCATTGGTTGACTTTCCTAGGAATAAGATAAAATTGTTCATTGCCGAACAAAATTGAAAATGGAAATCTTCTATATCCACTATTAGGAAACTCATGGTGATGAAGTGAAATGAGCTAAGTGGATAAATCGTTAATATAGAAGTAGGATTAGATTCCTCGCGTAAGAAAACTATGGATGAAACAAGCTCTTGTAGACTATGGCATTAAGTCAGATAAGCGTGCGAAATCAAAGGAACTATAGATGTTAGGTTATACCCCATTCAACACTCTCGCATCCTACATATTAATTTTCGTCATCACTTCCTTTAGGATCATAGGATATGTAGAAACGATAGCATGAGATAATAGTAGGCTTAACCAATCCTCTTGAGCATGAGATCTATAACAAACATCTTTTAAAATATATGATTAATGATATTTGTTGTCAAAAATCTAATATCTTTAAAAATATGCAAAAACCTCACATTTTGGAAAATAGTTTTTCAAATAACTATCCCACTTTTAAATAAGATGTTTTCACAATAAATATCCACAATTTTGTTTTGATCAAAACCAAAGATTGAGAAAATTTTATTTACCTTTCATTAACACATTTTGAAGTAAAACCGAATCTATTTTATTCAATTAACTCTCATATCTACATGAAAACCTACTTTCAAACATTGTTGAATAATGCTAAAAACGTCTCTTTAAATCATGCAGGGTGATCTCATATTTGTCATCTATATTTATATAAATGACACTTATAAGTAAACTAAATCAAATCAAGAGGGCCATGGTTTATCTATTAAGACTTCGTTTGTAACAAGTCTAGAAACCCATGCTATCATAATACACATTAGGATTAATCCTCCTAGTTATGTAGTTATGAAATACTTGATGTTGCTTATTGTTTCCTAGCACTTATATTTTGCTTGCTAGATGAGTATGTTTGCATGCTAGATGAAATTGCTTGATTACTTAATCTCTTTGGTTAACATGCTTTAGCTACATAATTGCCTACATAATTAGTCTATGTTTAATTGCCTCAAAGAGTTGGACTTGTTTGAAACCAAAAACACAACCTTTCTGCAATGCACTACCAAAAACCCTTTTCTGGCAATCTGGGAATCACCAGATGGGCGGCTCCCTTAAATCATAAGGCGGCCCCCTTAATTATTAAGGGGACCGGCCTCCAATTAAGGGGACCAGCCATCTGATGGTCGAATGTGTTGTTTCCCTTTTCTATTTTTTAGCCCATTTCATCCTACACTTCCCAAAATTCACAAACCTATTCTATCCTAAACCTTCCATCAAAGTTTATCCATCCTTGATCCCACCAATCCTACATTATAAACACTCTCATTCCTCTCAATCTCCACTCATCTCATCATTTCCTCTCCCATTAAACCAAAACCACCAAGAAACTTGTTTGGAGAAGAAAGCCTAACTTCCTTTAAAAATCCGTCAAACCAAATGACGTTGTCAAACATTCAACACCAAATTCCACCTATGTTTTCAAACATTACTTACCTAACACCTCACTCTCCTTCTCACGAACATTACATATCAAAAACCTTTACTCACCCATATCCTTCTCCATTACACTCAAACCTCATAATCTTTTCATAACTCAAGCGATGTTGTTCATAATCAACCAACACATAAACCTCACTCTCACACAAATGATCCATTTAACAACAAATCATCCATTCGTGCTTCGACTAATGTTCCTTCTTATGATGAGCATGCATAATCCCAAAACAATAATCCCAACCTCATTACCAACACTTTACATGTTGCTCATTCAACAAAAACACCATCCACTCATGAAGAATGTCTTCCACCCAAATCATGTTTTCATGATTACCCAAGCTCAAACATGTCTCCACCACCAAGAGTATCACCACCACATCCTACAACTTCACATGCCATTCCTATGTTGCATGTTCAAACCCTCACCCAAGACAATTATCATGCTCCACCACCATCACCTTCCTCCGAACACTTGAAGTTCGTTGAGGCGCTAAAAGAAGCCCATGAGCTTAGTGCTCTTTTAGTCTTACATCTTGCTCAACGCAATTTGGATCCACCTTCATCTAGATCACCCTCATCACCACACAACATAAATCAACTTGAGAAGCATGTCAACAATTAACCTTGTTGCATCTTTCTCCTAAAAACGATTGCATTCAATGAACACTTCACTTGGATTGAATATCTTCTCACTAGATCACATCCAATACCCTCACTTGAACAACATCCAAAACCTCAATCAACCTCTTCCGCTACAAACTCTCCACCACCAAACTATCCAACATTCATGACCCGAACATATACCTCCATTAATCCAACAACCTCCATTAATCCAACAATCTTACCCTAACTCAACCATCCTCATTCCAAACACTCCATCATCAACCATCTAAGCATACCATATGCTTATGATGTTCACTTTCAAATACGAATCAACCAACCTTTGGTTGCAAGCAAGTTCAAGTGCTCTCTTAGGCAATATAGGACTATGTCTTTTCCTTTGTGTTATTTTTATCAATATGCTTCAAGCATATTGAGTGTTGTAATGCTTTTCATTTCTATAATGCTTGAATGAATCTTTGTTTAGTTTTATAATTGTTGCCTTGCATATATGTGTATCTTGCTCTCTTAAAATATTTTTGTAGCAAAGATCTCCATAGCTCGTTCCCTTGGTGCTCTCAAATGAGGGGGAGCATACATCAAGGGGGAGCATTCTACCCGTTTAAACTTCCCTCGCGAAGCTTACTCGGCTTAACCTTTTTGATTTTACAAAAAGGGGGAGAAGAGAAATGTAAACTCTATAATACTTGTCTAAAAACAAGTTTTAGATATATTGAGTTTAAGGTTTTGTAATAATCAAAAAGGGGGAGATTGTTGACATAAATTAATGCCTAAAAACATTATTAACATGTTATCAATATCTCTATGTTTTGATTATCACAAAATATAAACTCATAGAACTAAAACTTGTGACATAAACAAGTATTTAGTGATTAATATTTCTCTTTACATCCAAATCACTTAAGGTATGAATAAACAAAGTGTTTAGTGCAATTTATGATCAAAGGGGTATTTAATTAACTAATGCAAAGTTTATTTAATTATATAAACATATTATATATTTTTGAAAAACACTTTTGGTAATAAAGAAAAATGTTTTATTCATACTAAATATATGAATTCAAATTTTTAACCAAAAACAGTTAGTTTTTCACCAAATAAACTTTCCCCACTAAAAGACAAAGAATCTGGCCGTTTCAGCTGGGCGGCCCCCTTAATTATAAAGGGCGGTCCCCTTAATTTTAAGGGGGCCGGCCATGATTTAAGGGGACCGGCCATGCTCCTCTGTCAGATTCTTTTGCCTATAAATACCACCTTAAACCTGGATTTTTTCCTTACCTTTTGCACTCCTAAACTTTCTGTTCTAGATCCCCATTTCTATTCTCTAAATCCTTTGATCATAAATACATAATCCTTTGTTTCAAAGTGATTCTTACATCATCCTCTCAAGTGCAAGAGAAGAATACTTCTATCCTCCAAGACAAGAAGTATTACAACTTGTTGTGACCTTCACATCCAAGTTGTTGGTGCATCATCAAGAATATTTACATATATCTTTGTGTAGTGTGTTGTGAATATTTGATTGTAGATAGTTGTGTTAGGAATATAGATTGTGTGATTGGCTAGTAGATTGTAGTGAAGATAATTGGTGTGTAGAAGATAGGTGTGAACTAGATTGTAGTAAAGATAGTTGGTGTGAAGTAGTTGTGAAGATAGGTGTGTAGTAGATTGGTGTGAAGTAGTTGTGAAGATAGGTGTGTAGTAGATTGGTGTGAAGTAGTTGTGAAGAATGTGTGATTTCGTTGTGACGAAGCTTTGGTGTGTAAGTGGTGTGTATATTGGTGTGTAAGGTTTCTCCGCCATAAGGAGCTTGTTGACATAGTGAAGAAAACTCTCGAGTAGGTGACTCGAGGAGCGGAGTAGGGTAAGGAAGGTGTCCTTGTAGCCGAACCACTATAAATCCTTTGTCTCGCGGTTAGATCTTTCCATATCTTACTTATTATCTTGCTTATATCGTTATTACATTTGTAGACGTAGACGTATATATATAGTTGCTCATATAGTGCTAGTATTGATTTTACTTAAAGATCAAACGAAAGTTTCATTCACAAAACAAAGTTTTTACAATCAAACTAAAAAGGTTACATACATATAATTGATCATTTCGATCAAGTATAGTTTTTATACAAAATATAACTAAGGATTATAAAATAAACGATTACGTACTTATCTCTCGTATATAGCTATAATTGTTTATATTATGCATGTGTTGATTTCACATACTTAGCTTACATTATTATTATTGTTCATACTTAGATATACTTGTTCATATTGTTCAAGATTTGAGTTCACATAAGATTGAATCAAAGTTTTAAAAGCAAACAAGGTTTTAAAACTAAACTAAGTTTTCATAATAAAATTAAAAAGACGTAAAACTATTCAACCCCCCCTTCTAGTTTTCCACAAACTGCTTCACCTTCCATTATCCAAATACTAAAAACAAATCAACTAATTCCTAGCTAGATAAAGACCTATGTCCTTAAGCATGACGATGACACTTATTGACATAGATAGGCTTCATGAACAAGTCAACTAGGTTATGATCCTATAGAACTTTGAGAATACAAATTTCAAAAAATTCAGAAATAGTGAAGTTTCTGAATAATGCAGTGATTGTCATGTTGTACATGTGCGCTCAAATGCTAGTACAACAATACTATAATTGCCACAATACATTCCATAGGATGTTTCACCTATTTCTGTAAAGTATTCTGATTCTTTCAATGAATAGTGCAACAATGCTCGCAATCGAGCACATCTAGTCAGCAGTATCATTCATTCATGATGGAATCCTACCAGTGGCGAAGCTAGAAAATTTTCAGTGGGGGGTCGGGATCTAATTTTTTTCCTAACGTTATTTTTCGGGTAATACCGAAATTTTGAGGGGTCGAAACCGAATATACTGAAATTTTTCTACACGAAAACTATATATCTCCTACATCGCAAAAAAAATTTCGGGGGGTCGGGCGCCCCCTCCCGCCCCTATGTAGCTGCGCCCCTGAATCCTACTATTAATAAGGTTGAGCATCATCTTAATCCAAGCTCGCATTAGTGTATAGAACAACACTAAGCTCCTTAGCTAAACTACATAAATAATGAACATATCTAAATCCTTTGGAGGCCTTTTAGAATGTTCTTTCAATAGATGTCTAATGACTTTCACTTAGATATTGTTGTTGTGAGCGCATCTTGCATTCATAAAAATGTTATAACTAGTTCAATACATAATATGGCATACATAATGAATCTTTTAGCTAAACTTAAGGTTTCTATGTATGTGTTCAATCTCATCAAGTGAAACAGAACTTCGAGGCTCACCTAATGATATGACATATATTGTGTTAGACTTATTAACCGCGTATGTCTATCGTAATAAACATCAAGTCTAAGGATGTATATTTTATTTTCTAAATCTCTTAAGAAATTTTATTCTATATATATATATATATATATATATATATATATATATATATATATATATATATATATATATATATATAGACTTATTAACCGCGTATGTCTATCGTAATAAACATCAAGTCTAAGGATGTATATTTTATTTTCTAAATCTCTTAAGAAATTTTATTCTATATATATATATATATATATATATATATATATATATATATATATATATATATATATATATATATATAATCCAGCTTAGATGGAATTCATAATGTAGAGTGAACTTTTTGAAATAAAAAGTGATAGTCTTTATATTCGAATAATATTTGAATAAAAGAATAAAGGTGTAACTGGATTTGGACCATTCTTTGATGACAAGTTTGAATATTTTCATGTAGTTATGAGACCAAGTCAATACGTCATATACAGTTGTGAAGATCATTAACCTGTCTTGTCCTATGTGTTTCCTTCCAAGGGTCATCCTCACCAATTTCTTTTGCTTGATACTTCTTTCTCTTAATGATTGTCAGTTCCTTGTCGGGTTTTAGATCATATGGCAATTCATGGCTGAAAGAATGATTTAACATGTATATGATTTAACTTGTAATTCAATATAATGTTTGTAGAACTATAAAACAGCGCCAATGTCCACGGAAGAGAGATTCCCCGATACAACATATGGACTTGCTAGATGAACCACTATAAGATGTGTAAAACCGAGTATAGTATCAGACTATCAGTTGTTGTGATAAATAACAACAAAATAGGAAAGACCCAAGTTGCCAAATTGCACACAAGGGTAACATGTTTCCATATTCATAACCAAACCAACGAAAAGTTAAAGTATGATCAGTAGTGGCAGCTAGTAACATGTAGTATCGTTCCAATTTTATCGGATGTCCCCGAAGGGACTAGTAACATGTAGTAGGCTAAGGAGTGTTTTAACAAGAGGAACAAACTTGACCCCTCGACAGAGGCATATACCAAGTTTTTGGCCCATAAAATTAATCGTCCATTGGGTCGTACTGGGCCAATTACAATTAATCCAACCCATTTAATTCTTATCTGGTTTATGGAACATGAAAACGTGACTAGATCGGTCCTGGTTAATTTTGTTAAGACAAAATTATCTAATGGCTACGAAATGACAATAGTTGTGGTATCTCACGTGATGAATAGCTAATATTGTCATACAACATAGAAAGTTGCTTATGGACCTACATGAATGTGTTTTTGTACATATATTTGAGATGATAAACATAATAAACTCAAGGGGCCTACGACGATGATAAAGAGGAAACAAATGGTCAAGTCCATGTACTCGAAAGGGAGGAACGAACGAACATGGAGAGTCTTGCGTATGTTACCATGCCTATGTATCGATTTTGGTTTCTTGCGGTTTGGGGTCACTACCAATATTTGGATATGGATACGTATATCTTAAAACGCGTATTGTATATGTAGAAATATGTAAAATGAAAGAATATTAGATCATACAAACATTATAGTCCGTATTGATATATTAGAAAAGGTGTTATTGTCTTAAAATTTTAAGAAATGTCATCTCAAGGAGTATATATACAAAATACAGTGTGTATATAGTCAATAAAACGCATGATTTATTTTAATTATCTTGTAAACATTTATATGTGAATATGCCAAACATACACAGGTGATATCATGTTGCTGCCCATACCGCATTAATGTTACATTTAACATGTTGGCTTCCCTTTTTTTTTTTTTTTTTTTTTTTTTAACTGTTACTTTCTTTCAAGAGAAATCCATGTCCAATTTGAAACCCGATGGGGGGAAAACCTTCAACTTAAGCCGCCCGAAGGCACGACACTTAAATTGAAGTAAACCCTGCCTTCTCCAGATTCGAACCCTGGTGGGTTGAAACCTTCATTGAAGGACTTTGAAATCGTGGTACCGACAGGGCATTGTGGTCCACAAGTGAGGACTTCCCGGTTTGGTCACCCAAACCGGTACTACTCTCCACTAGGCACGCTTAACTGAATAAAACATGTTGGCATCCTAACATTAATACTTATATATATATTTTCACAAGCCTTAACTTTCTAGAAATCTATAACGGAGTATATGGAGCGTGTCTTTTATCATATTATTTTTCCTTAAAGAATTATCTTTAAACAAGGCTTCTTTTCTAATAGGGGCGAATTGACAAAAAAATACATCAAACTTGACATTTGTGTGTAGCCAATTATTTTTTTTTCTTATTGAGTGTACTGAACTTTCAAATTTCGATCATTGTGTTTATTTTGTGACAATTTTACTCTTACTTTTTTCAAAATTTGAAGGGTAAAATGGTCATTTTACATGGCAGAATAGTTACAAAATACACACAATGATCGAAATTTGAAAGTTCAGTACACACAATAAGAAAAAAATAATTAGCTACACACAATAATAAAAAATGTCAAGTTCAATGTATTTTTTTATCATTTGCCCTTCTAATAAAAGCTAAGTTTAACATCTTAAAATTCCACACAAAACATTCCCATGGTACTTATGGCATCTTAAACCAAGTTTGTTGCACTTGCTTAAATATCCAAACAAATTTAAGAAAAAAAAAAAAAAAAAAAACTGCCTTACGTTACAATGGGTGGCATATGACTCTGTTGGCTGACAGATTGGATTATAAAGAAGAACATATATAGTAACATTATAAGGTGTTCCTATTATAGCCAACAAACACGCTTTGATACAAAAAAGAAGCAAAGATTTCGCATGCAAACAAAAGGTTATGAAAAGGAACCTTTTAATCCGGTTGTGGTTTCTAATAACTTTTTTCTTTGAATTTTGTATGACGTTGAAAAATGCTAGAACCACAAAGAAAGTAAAAAAATAATAATAAAAAAAAATAAAAAAAATAATCACAAATTGATTTGGCAGAGATTGATTGGTTTAGTAAGAGAGAGCAGAGAGAAACTGTTACAGAGTACACTAATAAAACGCTGACACGTCAGTTTGTAGATGTTTTTTGAGAGTTTCTTTGTGATTTTAGCATACCTCATAAACGTTATGATGGAAACAGGAGATTTTTTTTTTTTTTTTTTTTTTTTTTTTTTTTTTTTTTTTTTAATAGAGAGATTTACATCTACATCTTTACAAACTCTTACAATTACATTAATATCCTCCATAATTTCATTATTACTTCAGTATCCTTAACTTTTAAAATACAAAAATTTATCCGAATATACATTTTCATCATGTTTTAATAGATTTAATAATAATTACATCATTATCAATTTTACCTAACATGTTAACTTACCTTTTTACCCTTCTAGTGGTTAGCTAGAAAAAGAACCCAACTCAAATAAACTGTCAATTAATCGGATACGTTTTACATATATTTGAAAATTTGGATTCAACGCTACAACTAAAAGAAAATGTAGAGTAAATTGCAAAAATCGTCCCTAAAGTTTGACCAATTTGCATGTTTCGTCTCAAATATTTCGAAACTGTAAGGATCGTCCTTAAAGTTAACCTTTGGGGCATATATAGTCCTTTTTGGGGACGATACATGCACACGGGGCCAAAACTTTAGGGACGATACATGCACACGGGGCCAAAACTTTAGGGACGATACATGCACACGGGCCAAAATTTAGGGACGATCCTTGCAGTTTCGAAATATTTGGGACGAAACATGCAAATTGGTCAAACTTTAGGAACGATTTTTGCAATTTACTCGAAAATGTATTAGTTTACTTTTAATAACTTATTTTACTCTTTCTTTACCATTTGAATATTATCTTCAAACACAAATTACTTCATAAAGTCACATGGACATTATGGGTTCCATTTTTTCTCAGAGGGGGCCGCATAACAGTTTTACTACTAATAGGATTGGGTGTTTTCTGTTAGGATCCCATCTGCAAGAATAAAAAGTTAAAAATCCTTCAATAATCAATGTTGCTGTGTTTTTCTTAATAAAGAGAAAAAGGGTAAAACGTAATTATATGTTACAAGAATATTTAAATTAAAGTTTTTAATATTAAATCTATTTAAATAAAATGAAAATGAGTTCTTGGATATAAATGTGCATTTTTAAATTTTGAAAGGATATTGATGTAATTATAAAATTTGCAAGGATATTCATGTAAGTTTACGGTTTTGTAAGGACATAAATATAAATACCCCTTTATAATAAACCATTCCAAACGTGTATTACGAAAAAAGACGTTTTAATCGTATATGTATACTACGAAAACGCCCCCCTGGTACACGGCACACATCAGGGCACGCCGAACATGTTGGACAACTCAGTAATCCAAGAGATGCAATTTACCCTTTTACGGTATTCCTATTTACAGCATATGACTTGTGAAAGTTTTTGAGGTAAAAGTTACATATCAAGTGAGGTTGAGTGTAGTACAGTCCTTCTATTCCTAGGATATAACTAACCTTAGTTTTGAAAATAGTGTTAACAACTGTTTATACGTACGTTTTATACCAACTTTAGTATTTTCTTAACTTTTTGATAAGTTTTTTACACTTATCTTCTAAAGAAAGTTCCCGTTTATAATTCAGTGACTAATTTTCAAATGTATCTAAGTCTCATAGGGGGCGTTTGGTTCAAAATATATAACTGGTGCTATTTAAAATTCTAAGCAAATGTAAATGCTTCTTATATGAAAGGAAATTAAAATGACCAAATTTTAGCATCATTCATGCAAATAAAATTCTTGGGCTCACATATTTATTGTGAACCAAACAATACAATTGAACAATTTTTAATTTCAAATCCCCTCAATTACCTTGAATTTACCCCAACCAAACGCCCCCTGTGTTGAGGAGATTTTTAGGGAGTCTTGAGTTATTGTAGTACTCACTGATATAATTATCTTCTTCTTAGTTGTTTCCTTCACTCTCTGAGTTCCGCCCCATGTTGTATTGAATCTTCTCTTAAACTCTGAAGAACATCTTGAAGGTAACTCACTGAAAACTACTTTCTATTCATGGACCAGTTTGCATTTAAGATATTTTAATTCAAATTATAGTCGAAGATTATTAGACACTGAATTAACCCCAACACTATTAGAATTACAACTTATTACATTAAGTTAAATCACTCTCTATGTTAATATGATAGTATTTGTTTAAAAGTTTAAAGCAATGCAAAGTAAACAGTTTAAACAAAGTAAAAAATCACAACAAAGTTTTTTAATGTTTAAGATCTTATTAGAAATGAATTAAAACTTTCCAGCCAAAAAGTTCTAAAAATAGATAATTTTACATTTTATTTGTGTCAATATAATAAAGTAAAACTCGACAAATTAATTTTTTTAAACAACGGAGATTTTATTAAAAAACACTAGCATGAAGCTAGAAAAGATTACAGACTAATGTACAATTGGGATTTTTTAACCAAGAAACCCAATTAATCTTAGAGTTAGAACGACTATTCATACACATATAGGACATTTGCAGTACATCGTCAAATAGAGTTTTCCGACTTGGATGAGAATGACCAAACGACATTTGGTTTCTAAACCGCTAATTAAACCACCACATCACGTAACAAATACCTTCAAGAAACTCCTTCAAATGCTTAGCCAAACGAATATTGACGAGCCAAATAAGCCACTCATTGTAAGAGTGAAAGATTATATTATCGAGTTACCACCAAAGCAAAATTTTCCTCCACACTATCATAATATCTTTTGTAATAAACTCAATCATAATATCTTTTGTAAGTCATAATTCATAATTTGTAGATAAATTGATCCTTCTTTTGTAATAAACTCTATCATAATATCTTTTGTAAGTCCTAATTCATAATTTGTAGATAAATTAACATCGATCGATTAATATCTCTTTTAATTAATAAATTTAGAGGATTACATATTGAACATACAATTATTAAAGTAAGCAATTGCTAGTTAAATATATCTTCTACATACTCAAAACTAAATGTTTATTGATTAGTTATTATTCTTCAAAAGTTTAAAATCGACAAAAAAGGCTTATCCCGTGCATCTCTTTTAAGTGCCGATCGACTATTTCTTGAGAATATAGACCGATATAATACAAATTGCCTCATTTTTGTTACATTTTGAGTGAAGTCTGCAGAAACCTGCATTGAGTATCCATATCACGACGACATGAAACCCGCAAGCTTGACATAAGTAATCTTAGAAAACTCAATTATAATGGTAGATGATTTTTTTCGATATAGTTTGACCGTTATAAGTATGATTACTTCAATAATAAATTATTTTGTCATATACGAATCCATAAAACTATTTGTTATACAAATATAATAATATTTTTATCTATTTTCAGAATTTAAAACAAAAGAAATCATGTAAGATATAAGTTATTGGTTAAGGCAAAATATTTCTTAATAAATGTTGAACTTTACAGATCCTATTCCATTTACTAATTATAGACTTCTGATTAGAATAATTATGTTTAGTTTAACCTAGCTACTACTTTTGGATTCAAAATCAGCTGGCCAATACCAATGGTGGATTCATATATTCTTTACAAATTTTATTTTATATTCGCCATTTTAACTTCTACTTCTGAGTTTCAAGCTTGTTGTTATCCACAAATTCTGTACCTAATAACAAGAATATTGGCTAATTTAGTGTACACCACTTTTTGTTTACCGAATAAAAAAACACCAACACCCTTCCATTACGTGATTCTGACACTTTATATCAACACTTTTTGTAGCAAAATATCAATGTTTCAACTTAAAAAGTGATTAATTTTTAACAATACATGAAAATATGAAACATCAAGCCGAAAATTTACAACCTTTTTACTTGTTTAATGTTCAATAAAAAATATTAATCAAATCAAATTACCACCAAAATGTCATAGTAGTCATGTATACAAGTACTGTTATCACAAAAAGTCTATCTTAAGCCTTAATTACTGTGTAAACATCTTAAGGTGAAAAGAAAATATTTGAAAATTGTAACTTAGTTAAGTCATGCAAATCTCAGTTAAAAATTTGTCTCCTCAAGTAACCTAAACAAGAAAAAAATTTGTCACCTCGGATAATCTAAACAAGAAAAGATTGTCTGTTTAATAGTTAATTAAATCACATGTTGACTTCAAGTTACAAACCAGATGGCCGACATGAAGGAAAACTGGGCCATGAAAGAGAGGGGGAGCAGCTTGTAGACCATCTCACGATGAAAGGTCCTAGCTTGCATGCTCTTTCAGCTCATGTTCCATTTTCTTCAAGATTTATTGTCGGTAATAGGTTGTAAGAAAGATAACACTCCTTTTGCGTATTGCTTTTTGGAATTTTATTGGAAGAATTGTACATGCAAATAAACCGCGGAAACACTAAGATGCAACTGGTCATGTCTGTAAATTTCGAGAAATATCTACAAAACGAAAGTGAATATAACATGTCAACAATTTAATAATGTTTGTTGCTCTAATAGCTACTAAATCTTGTCACTTAATTGTGTTTCCTGACTGATGAAAAAAGCACATATGGGATCCCAAACCTCTCAAACCAGTTTAGTTTTGCATGCCTATTTCTATTCACAAGAGGACTTTCACATCTTCCAGAAGAGTATCTTTCCAAGGTTGTTTCAAATCAAAACATACTATTAGAAACTTTGAATCTGGTTTTTATCTTCTGGTGTGTTTGGAACAGAAAATACAGAAACAAATATGCTATATAATCAGAATTTATAGTAATTGATCTTGTATTGAATGAATTGTTTACAGACTTTGATCCTATTTATACTGCATAAATCGGCACCTAAGAACAAGGGGTATACCGATTCTATAAAAGTAATCGACACAACCTAATCTAAACGTTACAACCTGTAACCGTCACCCTAACTAACTAAACGACCCATATTGACCCAGCCCATAACAAGTGTTTACAGGCTTTACATATTACTGAACATAAAAACAATAAATACTATTGGGTCCGATCCTTAGACTATATTAACTAACTAATTATATCATTAGTTCCACCACATACTTGATTCCTGTGCCTCCAAATTATCCAAATACAAGTTTGAACCACCACATCAAGACAGTCTTTAGTGATCCTGTTTTGAAAGCCGAATCACTCCAGTTCAGTAGGGAATCCAAAGATTTTGGAAAGTCACACAACCTCCACCATGTCGAGATCAGCTTCTATAGATTAGTAGACAATTGATGAATAAATGTTGTGTTAATTCAAGATTGTCATCACATTGGACATCTAGACGAATTCAAATCAATCCATCTGATATCAAGATTGCATCTTGTAGGGAGGCAATCTTGATTGAGACACCACGAAAATATATTCACTTTTATAGGTAAGGTGTTGTTCCATTTGATTTGAGTATCAGTCGTCGATAGAGTGAAGGATTCGATGTGTTTCCTGACTGATGAAGAAGGGAACAAGTTGGAGGAATCCAGGTTATAAACCCAAGTATCTGGAATTCTTGACGATCATTAAGTTGAAAAAGTTTAGGAAAATGACCCAACGATAGGTATTAGGCCCTTGAGAGTTTTAAGTACATTTTAATGACTTTACAGACCTTACCATTGTCAAGTGAATGGAGTCTAGGAAACAAAGTCATGAGACTAAACGTCCAAATACAAACGTCATCCCGAAATGAAGTAGAACAACCATCTCCAACCTTTTTTTTAAATACCTCATGAAGATAAATATTGTCCTTAGGGAGATACTTGTACAAGTTGGAAATCTATTTCCATGCACCCAATATTTGGCGGGCTGGAGGGTTGTTTTCAATTGCAATGTTTTCCTTGGGCATCATGAATAGAGGTAATAACATGTTTCTAAAGAGAATGCTTTTCACAATGGAATCATAATCACAACCACCACTTCACAAATAAACTATTTAAATTTAAATATCATCAAACTCAACACAATGTCATTTAAACAAAGTTAAATCATTTGTCTAACAAAATTTATACAAAATATTTATCGGTATTAATAAATAATGAAAATTTTAAGTAAAGGGTAAATTGCAAATTTGGTCACTAACATTCTACAAAAGTGCAAAAATGACACCGAGACAAAAAGGCATGCAAAAACGCCACCAACGTTTTTTTTTTTTTTTTTTTTTTTTTTTTTTTTTTTTTTTTTTTTTTGCAAAATAGACACCGAGAGCTAACTTTCATTAGTTTCCTCGTTAAGTGCCACTTCACTGAGGGTATTAGCGTCATTTCACTGTTCCCGGGGTACTATGTATACGTGTCATTACACTAGAGATATAAGGACTAAATTTGCAATCGAAGTTTTGACACACTTTCCACTATCCAGTAATTAAATATGACCGTTTTATCACACTATTCCACACAAGTTTTTTTACACACTTTCCAATATCTGGTAAAACAATGGTCGTGATTTGTGACTGTGGGAAACAAGCAACAATCAAAACAAGCTGGACAAACAGAAACCCAGGACGACGATTCTATTGTTGTCTGTCATGTGGGTTTATTGGATGGACGGATCCTCCAATGTGTTGCCGAGCATTTGATGTGATCCCTGGCCTCCTGAGGGAAAGGAGTGATCTTGAAGAAGACTTAGAAGAGCAGATGATGTTGATGAGGGAGAAGGATAAGCAGTTGAAGAAGCTCAACATATTTCTTCTTTTAAGTTGGGTCTTTTTTTTTCATTGTCTTTAAGTTGGTTTAGGTTGGTATGGATGTGTTGTGATATCTTTCTGGGTTGTAGCATTAAATGGAATAAGGTCATCCCCGGTTTGTAATGACTTTATCATATTAATAAAAAGTTTTTGTTTTTGGCATTATAGTGGGATCATCGTAGGTGGTTGTTGTTATTTTAAAAAAGACCAATATAGTCAATAATGTTCCTTTTAGTTGCTGAATCACTATGCAGCTCACTTGGTTTCTGGTTCCATATCAACTTTGACTTCCAAAAGCCAAAACCAGTTTGGGTCATTCGATATACTTAGCTTATATGATGTTGGGTCATTCAATATAGTTAAGTATATGATGATGTCAAACCACAAAGTCTTTGAATTGTGCAGAGCATTATGCAGCAAATTACCGTTTTGGTTACATAATCAGCAAATTACCATTTTGGTTGCACCAAATTGGCCATTTGCTTAATATGGATGTAGCAACTTTGAGTATGCAACAAAATAGTGGAACAATAAATTTGCATGAAGACCATGGTAAACCCAAATGAAAACAAATATCATTCCTAATCAATCAAAGTCTAAAAATAAATCCCGTATAAATTATTGTCTAGAAGACAGAAACTCAGTTACATAATCCATACCCTCATTATTAATAGACAGAAACAAATAACCAAATAAGTTTATTGCACTTCACAATGGTGTTTACTCACTGGCGATCTTGGCTTTTTTCTTGATCCTCTTCTTCCTTTGACCTCCACCATTCACTGTTGATTGTGATCCCGCTGGCCATGTTGATACCTCACTTGCTTGTGTTCCAACTGGTTGGCTTGGCCCTACTCTCACCTCTGTTGCAGAAGATCTCATTGGCTGAGTAGTTCTTCCTAGTACCTCATCTGGTACTCCTTCCTTTCTTGTTCCACTACCCTTCTTTTGGTTGTCTCTTGGACCCGTACAAGGTCTCTTATTGTGACCCTGCCTACTACATGCACCACATTTGACTGTCTTGCCCCTCTTTGACAGCTTCCCATTTTTCACCATTGAGTTTTTCATAGCCTGTTCAGCAATCTCATCTCTTGACACTCTTCTATTCTTCTTTGGTCTACCAATTGCAACATGATGGTGAGGTGGCTTTAGGTGGCTGGGAATACTGCATTTGGGCCAAAAGGCTGGACCAGCGATTCCTTCAATCTTGTACTGATACATCTCCTTCCATGTGGTTAACCAATAACATGGAGACACCCAATCCTTTGCTATCCCAACCTGGTTACCATTTGATGCCATGTTATTGATAGCCGCAACATCATGTTTACACAGAATACCAGTGAGGTCCCATATCCTACATGTGCATTCCCTTTTTGTCATATTCACAACACATTGGACACCCCAAGCTCCCTTACACTGGTATGTCTCCCCCACCCCATATAACAGTATAATAAGTTGCTTCATGCTTGATGTTGCTTAAAATTGTATTGTTGTTGGGGTTAAGGGACCTTCACATCTGTCTATTAAATGTTGCACACTAACACTTCTCTTCATAAGATACTCCCTGATGTATTCCAAACAACCAATGATTTGTTGATCTACATCGTCTACCAACTTGCTATTGAATGATTCACATAAGTTGTTAAGAAGGATTCCACATTTATCTCTCTCTGTATATAACATATCAATATCAACATCATTTTTAATCTTATTAATATTACAGATGAAAGTCATAATATATTTATATTGTACCTGAAAAATGTGACCTTGACCATGATGATGCTGGTATCTTTCTTAACCATTCATAAGCTTTAGAGTTCGTTGTTTTGAGCTCCTCTCCTTTATTAAACTCAACAACAATTGATGCTTTAGCACACTTCCAAAGAAGATCCTTGATCGTATGTCCCTTGAATAGCTATTTCATGTTGTCATATATGTGACACACACATAATCTATGTTCAACAGCAGGAAACATTTCTGCAATGGCTGGTAATATCCCTTGTCAAATTGGACAAAACATAATATATGAATGAGGATTGAATTGGGTTTCAAATAAATTAATAAGATACACCATGTTTATACCTTTTGTCTGTCTCAGATAATGGTGTAGTTTGAATTAGGTTGCAAATCAAGATCATCTCCAAGATTGCTAAGGAACCATAACCATGAACTCTTGTACTCAGTTTCAACTACCGCGTAAGCAACTGGATAGAGGCCATTATTGCTATCGACATCAACAACAGTTAAGACTTGACCAGTATATTGTCCTTTGATAAAAGCCCCATCCAAACCTAGTATGTCCCTTCTTCATGCTCTGTAACCTTTTTTCAAGGCACCAAGACAAACATAGATCCGTCTTAAAATCCTTGAAGCATCAGTTACATCAGGGTTTGTTTCAACTTGAATCTTCGCAGTTGTATCCTTGTTTTTATTTTTCATTTCCGAAGCGTAATCCCTAAGATTGGCATACTGTTCTTTATTGTCACCTGAAATCCATTTCATTACAAAATCCCTTGCTCTGGATATCTTTGACGTAGGGACTTTGATCTGCAATTTTTGATTTATTTTAATTGCTATTGCAGAGGTTGAGGTTGTCCGGTCCTTAACAAGAATTTTAGCAACCTCAGATGAAATGAATCTTGCAGTCAACAATTTAATTTTCTTGTTTGGAGGCATTTATGTTCATCTTTTGATACTTTAACACTCCACCAAGGTTCATCACCGACTTTCAAAACATGTAGGGACCATAGGCACATGGGCTTGGCCTTTTCGTTGTAGGTTTTGGAAGTGGCAAACTTTCCCTTTGATTGTGAATAAGAAGCCGATGTTTGACAACTTGCATTATCATTTCTGCCATAACCCACAACAATCCCTTTACAATACGCTCTAACCCTTTCTTGGTCACATTTTTCAATCCTAATATTTCTTTTACACTCTAATGCATACATTCTGATCTTCTGTTTAGGGCTGAGCAAACGGACCGGATGGACCGGACCGACCGACAAAACCGACCGGACCGGACCAGACCAGACCAGACCGACCACATTCGGTCCGGTCCTCGATCTAAGATTTTTGGCTAATTCGGTCCTCGGTCCGGTCCAGTCCGGACCGACCAAAAACCCGAAAAAACTTGCCAAATCTTGCCTAATTGGACCGGACCGACCGAAGACCGACCGGACTGGACGAGACCGAGACCGGACCGACCGCATTCGGTCCGGTCTCGGTCTATGTTTTTTCCGGTTCTCAGTCTTCGGTCCGGTCCGGTCTTGGTCGGTCCGGTCCGGTTTTTGGACCGTGATCACCCTTACTTCTGTTTGATTTCCTTGGGTGTCGAAAATCTTTCTGTTACAAAAAAGTCACCCTTCTCAACATTTTCTCTACCCTCGTACTCCCTCCTAATTTCTTTCAACCTTTTCTTGCATAATTTCACAAGTCTGGGATCATTGCCTTCTTCATCACTTTGAAACTAATCAAAGTCATAGGCTCTATTATGATCTATATCCTCTGCCATACTATCAGCTAATTTTGAAACATGGTCAAAGTGGTCATCAATATCAAACTTAAACCTACTCATGGAAACCTATGGCTCACTAGGGTTCCAACATCATCCTTTTAAAATCAGACACTTCCAATTCATGTTCTTCCTCATTCTCCTGCTATTTGGAGGTGCCCACATCATCCCTTTCAACTACCTCTTCAAAATCAATAAAGTTATTGTTAAGCTGTAAAAACACATCCTCATCCTGAAGTTCTTCGACCATGTCTGTATAGTCTTCTTCCACACTAACATCATCGGCACGAGGGACAAACTGGAACAAGTCATCATCCGTAATTTGGGATTGTTGCTCAGCTTGTTCTGGACCAGCAACCAGACATACATGTGGTTGAGCAACAGGAGTATGTGTGTCAGTTACCAACCTGGTACCAATGGTTCCATCAAGTTTGCTAGTTGAAGGCTCATCCAGTACTTAATCAATTATTTGTGATTGTTGCTCAACTTGTTCTGGACCAGCAACCTGACTCACAGGTGATTGAGCAGTAGGAGTGTCTGTGTCAGTTAATAACCTTGTAACAATGGTTCCATCAGTTGAAGGCTCCTCTAGTACTTCATCAATTATTTTGGATTTTTTGGCTCTTTTGTGTTTAGCCTTAACATAAACCTCTATCTCTTTATGTGTTGGAACCAAATCCAACATGTTCATGACATCGTCATCATTCTGTAAGGGTAACAACCCAACATCCAATGTCTCTCACCTGGTATCATATAATGAGACGAAACCCCACCATTGTTGACGCTTATGTCATCTAACAACGATTCAAAGGCATAAAAAGTAAGCATGTCATAATCAACACAATCATACCGCTCTATCACTCGATCAACGTATACCCTTCTTGGTGGTGACGTAAATTTTCCACTGGGGGTGATTTTTAGAGTGAAGAAATTCTGAATTGATTCTGTATAGAAACAATAAACATCAACACACACACACACACTAAAAACTAAAAAATCATCTTAATGTATAATCTTATGCGTATTCGTATGGTTCATGAGGTTAACATATCACTCTAGCTAAAAAAAATGATAGAATTAACAATGCCCAAAACATACCGTATAGTTTATGAAGATCACAGATCGGGGAGGATCTTGCGCAGTTTTTCCCAAATGTTAGAGCCATCTTCTTCACTTTTTAGTTGATCGGAATGCGTATTTGAAAAGTTTAGGTCAAGAATTACAATTGGACTTTTAACAATTGGGTTTATTGGGTTTTGAGATAATCGGTGGGTGTTATATTGGTTAAGGCGGGAAACGTGAAATGACAATAATACGCTAAGGGAGGATGCAACTTAACAAATGAAATAACGAGAGTTAGTGTACAGCGTCGCTCGGTGTCTTTTTTGCAAAAAAATGGAACATTAGTGGCGTTTTTTGCTTGCCTTTTTGTCTCGGTGTCATTTTTACATTCGTGGACAACATTAGTGACTAAATTTTGCAATTTACCCTTAAATAAAACTTCAATGTTACGGAAAATCTTATTTAACAATCCCGTTTATACACATGGTTCAGAAGTCAGAACTAATAAAATTTGCGGTTGTTTTATGATATATTGCTTTTCAGAAGAAAAGAAAACTATTGTGGTTGTTTATAGTTGGGACATGATCTTTGAATTAATTTTAATGTTAAAAAAACAGTTTATTAGTTATGAAATCAACATCTTCTCATACCAATCATATTATTTGAACCAACTAAACATGTGATCTCATAATTCATAGCATTCAATAATTGATAATATTTATACTTTATTCAAGAGTCGCCCAATTTTCATATATTACTTTAAGATTCTTCCAATTTAAAATTTACCTTTGCTAATTTGGACCACATGAAAGACTGAAAATTATACTTTCTCTGTGTAAGAAAGAATAACACTTAATTTCATAGTAGATAATTAAGCCAAAGTGATTGATGAATCACCAACGAGCCAGATTCGTCTCCATACAACAAAACAATTTTCTTCAAGGTCTAAATAAATTAGGGATTATTGTGTAGATTGCTACTGTATTCATTGTCACATTTTTAGCAAATAATCAATGCACCATAATTCGCTATAATTTGCAAAAAGTAGCAAATTGTTATTAATTTTTTACTACTAAGATTGGTAGCAACCTATATTGTTTTATTATTCAATATTATAAATATGTCATTTTAATTGTTGGATGTGTAAAATTTTGGTAGTTTTAATGCTAGTGATAAAACAGATAAAGCCATTATTCTTACATATACCAGTTGGAGACCGGAGAGGATCTGATTTGGCATTCTCTTGAAAAGTTGGACCCTTCTTCAACTTCCCTCTATATATATTCTTTCTAAACACACCAACATAATCACTCACTCCAATTCCAATCAATCCTTCTCATTTCTTCTTTCAACAATCCTTCTCTGCTACTTTCATTTTCTTATACTTCTACACTATTAGTTTCCAAATCGGCCAGAAATAATGTTGTCATCAAAAGTAACATGCAACTCTCATGGACAGGATTCCTCGTACTTCCTCGGATGGGAAGAGTACGAGAAGAATCCTTTCGACGAGGTTAAGAATCCAAATGGTATCATCCAAATGGGTCTTGCCGAGAACCAACTCTCATTCGATCTTCTTGAATCATGGCTCCAAAACAACCCACTGTTGTCCCACTATCTTTGGATCGATATAATAAGTTGCAAAGTAATATGAATAAGTAAATCTATATATTGTCTAACCATTAAACGATTCTAATACATATGTATATATAAGGTTTGAATCGACATGACCCAACCATTGTGTCCTTTCGGTTATAGTTCCAACCGGTATAACTAATAACTAACTTTTCAATAACTAACTTCTGTAACTAACTTTCGGTTACAAAGTTTCTAACTAACATCTTTGGTCCTTCGAGTTTTAAGAAGCAATGAAGCGAGATTATAGGTTCACATTCTCCTCCTTAATCTTGATCGTTGCTTCTTGTTAAATCTTGAACTCCGAGCATTTGTCGCATTCTCGAATGAAATGATATCGAATGTCGATGTGTTTACTTCTTCCATGAAAAACTGGGTTCTTGACTAGTGCAATTGCTGAAACGTTATCTACCTTCAACGTAATCTTTTTTTCTTCATTTCCAGTTAATTCACTAAGTAATCTTTTTAACCATAAGGCTTGACATGATGCTGCAGTAGCTGCCATAAATTCTGATTCACATGATGATAGCGCCACTGTCGGTTGTTTCTGAGTACTCCAAGTAATGGGTGACTCTCCAAAATAAAATACTATGCCAGTAGTTCCTTTTCCTTGATCAGTGTTGATTCCATAACTACTGTCGCTGTAACCTGTAATCTTGCATCCGCCTTCTTTCTTGTAAATTATGCCATGCTCCTTTGTTCCTTTGATATATCGGATTACTTGCTTTACTGCCTTTAGATGATGTTCCTTTGGGTCTTGCATCCATCTACTGAGTAGTCCGACTGAATAACTAAGATCTGGTCTTGTATGTAGTAAGTACCTGAGACTTCCAATTAAGCTTCTGTAATAAGTTGCGTCAACTGATTCTCCATCTTCCGCCTTGACCAACTTAGTACCGGGGTCCATTGGTATCTTCGTATCATTACTATCATTCATATTCGTTTCCTTCAAGATCTTGTTAATATAACCTGTTTGCTTGATTGTAATCTCTCCTCCTGTCTGTGTAACTTCTATCCCAAGGTAATAAGCTAACAATCCTAAGTCGCTCATTTCAAACTTTTCTTCCATCTGGGATTTGAATAATTCTACTTCCTTCTTTGGAGTGCCAGTGATTATCAAATCATCTACATAAACTCCGACTATAATTGTAGAATTCTTGTTCCTCTTTGTATATACTGCTTGTTCGAGATTACACTTCTTGAATTCTAATGACTTTAATGTTTGATCAAGCTTCACATTCCAAGCTCTCGGTGCTTGTCTTAAG
Organism: Artemisia argyi; assembly: GCA_030686995.1. Lineage (NCBI taxonomy): Eukaryota > Viridiplantae > Streptophyta > Magnoliopsida > Asterales > Asteraceae > Artemisia > Artemisia argyi. The sequence goes on along the minus strand of CM060701.1, from coordinate 171,135,336 downwards.
CCATATAAAGCTTTAATAAGCTTGTAAACTTTTCCTGAGTTTTCTGGTTGTACAAATCCTTCAGGTTGTGTAACATAGACTTCTTCTTTCAAATCTCCATGTAAAAATGCTGATTTTACATCCAAGTGATGAACTTGCCAACCATGATATGCTGCTAACGCTAATATTAATCGTACTGTTTCTATCCTAGCAACTGGGGCAAATACTTCATCAAAGTCTATTCCTTGTTCTTGTACATATCCTTTTGCTACTAACCGTGCCTTGTATCTAATGATCTTTCCTTGTGCATCCCTCTTGGTTTTAAAAACCCATTTGAGTCCAATTGCCTTGTGATTTTCTGGCAATGTAGTAAGAATCCATGTCTTATTCTTATTGATTGAATCTATTTCAGTTTCCATAGCCTCAATCCATTTCTTATCTACTGATGCTTCCTTATAGTTACGAGGTTCTTCTTCTGTGAAAAATAAACTAGGTGTTTCCACTACTCTTGCAGTTTCGTAAATTTCTGCTAAACCTTTTAATCCTCGTACTGGTGTATGATCATATCTTTCATCTGATGTTTCTAATGAACTAATAGTAGCCTCTTCTTCTGCTGAGTTAGGGTCATAATGGAATGTTGGTGGTGTAATTGGTGAGTTTGGTTCTGATGTTGGATCTGGTAACGGATCCGGTGTTGGATACATAACATCATCATTTTCTATGTTGACAGTTATAGGAGTTGTATTGTCAACTTTGTCTACCACAAAACTAGTCCAAAATGTGTCTTGTGTACTTGTATCCTCTTCATTCTTCTCCCAATTCCACGGTTTTGTTTCCATAAACTTTACATCCCTACTAACATGTTTCTTTTTCCTTATTGGATCATATAACCTACATGCTTTTGATCCTTCCTCTACTCCTAAATAAATCATTGGTATGCTTCTATCATCCAGCTTCTTTAAATGAGGAATTGTTACTTTTGCATAAGCTGTGCATCCAAATATCCTTAGGTTCTCTAAATTTGGTTTTCTATTATAGAGTGCCTCATATGGAGTTTTATCTATCAGGGCTCTTGTAGGTACCCTATTTAGTATGTAAATAGCATGTTTCACTGCTTCCGCCCAAAAAGTTAAGGGTAACTTCATGGCTTTCATCATACTCCTCGTAGTTGATAACACTGTTCTATTCCTTCTCTCCACTACTCCATTCTGTTGTGGTGAATATGGTGCTGTCAACTGTCTTGCTATTCCATTATCTTTACAATATTTGGTGAATTCATTTGATGTAAATTCGCCTCCTCTATCTGTTCTTAGCATTCTCACTTTCATTCTTAACTCCATTTCTATTTTCTGCTTAAATTCCTTGAATATACTAAATGCTTGATCCTTTGATTGTAGAAAATAAGCCCACATAAATCGTGTACAATCGTCTACTAACAAGAATATAAGTTTCTTGCCTGAGTGTGTTGCTGGACTAATAGGACCACAGAGATCTCCATATATTAAGTCCAACGGGTTCTTTGATCTGAATTTAGCTTGGTTTGGAAATGGTGTTCTACTATGTTTTCCTAATAAACATGCATCACAAATCTGTCCGGCATGATTTATTCTAGGTATTCCTTCTACTAGACCTTTTCTAGTCATCTTGTTGATATCTTCAAAGTTTAGATGACCTAATCTAGCATGCCATAACCATGCTTGGTTATCTATATTTGCTAAGAGACATATAGGTGTGTCTATCCGTAATCTAATACTGTAAAGTCTGTTCTTGGATCTTTCAACTTTCATCAATAACTTCCTGCTCTTATCATACAAAGTCAATCTATTTCCCTCCATTATAACTTTACAACCTATTTCTGTAAGTTGTCCTAGACTTAGTATGTTGCTCTTAAGGTTTGGTATATAATATACATCCGATACGACCTTTTGTTCTTGGTTTTTGCAACCTAACAATATAGAGCCTTTTCCCTTTATCTGTACATATGATCCATCTCCAAAACTTACTCGTCCTGTTATGTTTTCATCCATATCTCTAAAATGACTCTTGGTTCCCGTCATATGATTACTTGCACCGTTATCTAAATACCATATGCTTTCGTCCTTTGAAGCATATTTTCCTGGTTGAATTTGGCCTTCATTCAACAATACTTCCTCGTGTTTGGTTTCGTGCATAGTCATTAATAGTGATGGTTCTTCATCTTCTAAGATAAGGTTGGATTGTTCCTTATCTGTCAATTTTACTCTACACTTTCTCATAAAGTGTCCAAGTTTGTTACATCTGTAACATCTTAACTTACTCACATCCTTTCTATTCGTGTTCTTATTAGGGTTTTCCTTATAATTGGGTTTTCCCTCTTGTGAGTTATTTCTGTGTTTGTTATTTTGCCAGTTTCTTCGTGCATAGTTTGATCTACCTCCATGCTTATTAAAATGTTTTCCTCTACTTGAGTGTTCACCGTGTGTGAATAATAAATTATCCTGGCTTTCAACTTGATCTCCCTTCCGGAGTTTTATCCTTTCCTCAAATGCTTTGAGTTTTCCTGTGATCTCATCTAGGGTAATGTTGTCTAGATCACTAGTTTGTTCTATGGATGCTACTATCTGAATGAATCTATCTGGTGTGGAATCTAATAATTTTCTAACTATGAGTGATTCATCTATTGTTTTCCCTAGTTCTGTTGCCTTCGTGACATAACCATTTAACTTATCTGCAAATGCATCCACCGTCTCATCATCCTTCATCTGAAGGGCATTAAATCCTATCATTAAAGATTGTAATCGTGCTTGTTGCACTTTCTCTTCGCCAACGTGTCTCCTTCTTAATGAATCCCATAATTCCCTCGCTGTTTTACAACTTGCCACTTGTAAAATTACATCCTCTGTCAACGCTTGATATAACAAGGCTATTGTTGCCTTATCTTTCTTAACATCTAATTCTGTATTCTCCGTAGGTTCTATTGTCTCCCACAAACCATGTGCTTCTAATATAACCTTTATTTGTATAGCCCATACCGTGTAATTTGTGTTTTTCAACTTAGGACATTGGTATTGTGCTATAGGTGTTAAGGGTTTTAATGTAGTTGTTGCGTTCGTATCATCGCCCATCTTGAAAGTATTTATGATCTTCACTTTCTAATATTCACGGGAATTTTCTAATATGGTATCTCCTCTAATATGGGAATATATATAGTTTTCGGGAATTCCTAGTAATTACGGGATCAATAGTAGTTCTCGGGATTCCTAATAGTATAAACTAACAAAATCTATACTATTCTAATGAATTGAAATCCAGAAAATTAGAACTTGTGACCTCGTTATCGTATTTGAATATGAGATGTATTCCCTTGTCTCCTTTTTTCGTTTATTTTCCTGCCTCGTTATTTCTTTCCAGATCGACTTCAAATCTTTCCAAGCAACCTCTCGAATTTTTTGCCTTACTTCTGATTTTTGCTTCTGATTCGAACCAGTAAATAAACACCAAAGTTCTTTTGTTCTCCTTCTTGTCGAATTGTTGATGTTGTTGTTTTTTTTTATTAACGAGTCCCTTTTTTTTTTTGTTGTTGTTGTCGAATATTGTTACAGAAATTCGACACAAACAAAAATAATACCACTCTACACGTTGTTATTTCCTTCTTCTTGTGTGTTCAACTTGATCTCGTTTCTTGAAATCTCCACGTATCTTACACACATCTACTTGTTACCACGCCTTGGTAAATATGAATCAAATCTGTCTTGTCGTTTGATCCTTGCTGCAACGAAACAACCAAACTATGGTTATACAGTTTCTTGCGCCTGTCGTTGTTGTTGTTCTTTTGTGTTAATATCGACACAAATTCCACACTCTTCTTCCAAATGATCAATTAATACTACGTATACGCTTTTCTCAACCAACAACGCCCTTTGCTTTGTGTTTCTTTGCCTCGAACTAGTTCCTTTTTCTTAATACACAAAGTCTCCACTATCTTCCTCGACACCAATACGCTTGATGCTATGCGTTTTGCAACTTCTACGTAAAACAGATCGTGCACTATCTTTTCTACGCGTTTCCTTATTCAAAACGTGTTTCCTTCGAAGATTTAAAAGAAAACAAGTTGTATCTCTTCTCGCTCAAAGGGAATAACGAATTGTTCTTCCACTTCTCCTGCGTTTTTCTTTTGGCTTCTCACTGATTTGTATTGATTTCGTTATTGCAGAAATCGTTGTGATGATGTTGATGTATAATCCTTGCTCTTGATGCCAATTGTTGTCCCACTATCTTTGGATCGATATAATAAGTTGCAAAGTAATATGAATAAGTAAATCTATATATTGTCTAACCATTAAACGATTCTAATACATATGTATATATAAGGTTTGAATCGACATGACCCAACCATTGTGTCCTTTCGGTTATAGTTCCAACCGGTATAACTAATAACTAACTTTTCAATAACTAACTTCTGTAACTAACTTTCGGTTACAAAGTTTCTAACTAACATCTTTGGTCCTTCGAGTTTTAAGAAGCAATGAAGCGAGATTATAGGTTCACACCCACAACCAGCAGCCTTCAAGAATGATAAGAATCAATCCATCTTTAGAGAACTTGCTCTCTTTCAAGATTATAATGGCCTTCCCGCCTTCAAGAATGTAAGCTTTTATTCTACTACTGATTTGTATGAAACCAAATCCCTGCTTTATATTTTGTCACATATAACTAATTTAAGTTGTCATTTTTATAGGCTCTAATCCGGTTCATGTCTGAGATAAGAGGAAACACTGTCACTTTTGATCCAAACAACCTTGTGCTTACCGCAGGAGCAACTTCAGCCAACGAGACACTAATGTTTTGTCTTGCTAATCCCGGAGACGCCTTCCTCATTCCGACCCCATATTATCCTGGGTAAGTTGACATAAATTAGTTATATTATGGAACATGGTACCATGTAGCAAGATGATCACGTACTCTGTCACTTTCAAACATGGTTCTGATAAATTTTTTTTAATGATGTGTAGGTTTGATAGAGATCTTAAATGGAGAACTGGAGCCGAAATTGTACCAATTCAATGCTCAAGCTTGAATGGTTTCAGAATTACAAAAACTGCCCTTGAAGAAGCTTACAAACAAGCAGAAAAACAAAACCTCAAAGTCAAGGGTGTTTTGGTCACAAACCCTTCTAACCCTTTAGGCACGTCATTGAGCTTGCATGAACTCGACCTCCTCGTCAACTTTATCTCCTCAAAAAACATCCACCTTATTAGTGATGAAGTTTACTCAGGTACCGTCTTTAACTCACCAAGCTTCATTAGCATCATGGAGGTCCTAAAAAACCGAAACCTCATGAACACGGAAATCTCAAAAAGAGTCCACATAGTTTATAGCCTCTCTAAAGATCTCGGACTCCCTGGTTTCCGAATTGGAGCCATTTACTCCAATGATAAACTTGTTGTCTCAGCAGCAACAAAAATGTCTAGCTTTGGTTTAATTTCTTCTCAAACACAACACCTTTTGTCAGAAATCCTCTCCGACAAGAAGTTTACACAAACATATCTTTCGGAGAATCGTAGAAGATTGAAAGAAAGACATGAAATGCTTGTAAAAGGGCTACAAAAATCTGGAATCCGGTGTCTTCAAAGCAATGCAGGTTTATTTTGTTGGGTTGATATGAGACATCTTTTGAGCTCAAATAGTTTTGAAAGTGAAATCGAACTTTGGAAGAAGATTGTGTATGAAGTCGGGTTGAACATCTCACCCGGTTCTTCATGCCATTGTAGTGAACCAGGTTGGTTTCGGGTTTGCTTTGCAAACATGTCCGAAGAAACACTAGTTATTGCCATGCAACGTGTGACATCGTTTGTAGAGTCCACGGTTAAGAAGAATCACATGAATCGTCATCAACAGTTATTAAACAACAGAAATTCAAGAAGAACAAAGTCACTACCCAAATGGGTTTTTGAATTATCGTTTAATCAACGGGAAATTACCGTTGATGAACGTTAGTAACGTGACGATTAACCGATCAAACATATACGTTTTTCTTTTCTTTTTTTTCTCAATATATCTCATGTATATATATTGAGCTTATTTTTTTGTTTCTATTTTTTTTGTGAGATTTAGTTCAAGAAGAGAGAGTACACTCAATCCTTGTGGATTAGAAGTGGCATATGATTCTTCGCTTCGTAAAATCATTGTGTAATTTGATGTAACTCAAACGTGTATTGTTCAAAAGAAGTTAATTTGTTCTACCATCTCCGATTCTATATCATGATGAATATTGTACAATATTTGTGTATATGTCCTATTATGTATTTGAGACTATTCTATAATTAGAAAGACTTAAAAATTCAGACTTTTACTTACTAATTATGGAAACAACTACCCCTAACAATCACCCCCAACAATTTATAACCACCTCAACAACCACCCCAACAACCACTTTCCACCACCCCACCTCCCTCCTCTTCACCCCAACAATCCGCCCCCGCATCGCGCGGGCACGTTTCTAGTATAATATAATGTACAATATTTTTAGGTTTCGAATTGCATATACTGAGATTCTATTAGTATTCCATGATAAAAGTTAACTAGACATTTATATTCATAATTAACCATAATTTCCGACATTTTGTCAAACTAACGAGGTAAGGCCCTCTCACTTTTGGAAAGTTTGCCTCATACATCAAGATTATTTGCACTAAACTGTAGCTAGTTGTGTTTTTAGAGGTATTATATGACATTACATAGAGACAGTGACTGTATCTTTTCAAAAAATAATGTTCGCTTTTGTATTTCTAAAGTTGCTCCTAAAACAATACATGGTTAAGTTTAATGTCTATAATAATACCGTTTACCATCTCTTGAATAAAAGTATAAGGCTCTAATGCATGGTTAAGTTTAATGTCTATAATAGAACCGTTTTCGGAAAATAAAGTCTTGAACGCGGTTTGTGGGTGTGGGAGTGATAAAGCGCCAGGACCAGATGGTTTCAACTTTAAATACATTAAGCTGTTTTGGGGTATTATCAAGGAAGATGTTCTAAAGGCGGTGAGTTGGTTTTGGTGAAAAGCTGAATTTTCAAAGCGGTGTAATGCTTATTTTGTAACTCTTGTCCCGAAGGTGGTAGACCCGTTAGGTCTTGGCGATTTTAGACCTATTAGTCTCATTGGAAGTATTTATAAGATTATAGCAAAAATTCTAGTAGAAAGGGTCAAAAAAGTGATTGGTAAGATTATTGGTGAAGTTCAGAATGCTTTTATTGAGGGGCGATATATCCTAGATGGTCTGCTTATTGCAAATGATACTATGGAGTTCTTGAAACGAAGATGAAAGGTCTCATTTTTAAGGTGGATTTCAAAAAAGCGTATGATCGTATTGAGTGGACTTATCTTATGGAGATTATGGAGCGGATGGGGTTTGGTAGTAGGTGGCGTAAGTGGGTGATGGCTTGTCTTAGGTCGGCATCAGCTTCAATTCTTGTCAATGGATCTCTGACAAATGAGTTCTATATGGGCTGCGGGGTGCGGCAAGGTGATCCCCTATCACCGTTTTTGTTTATTCTTGCGGCGGAAGGGCTTAATGCGTTACTGGTATGTTGATATAATTAAATGACTAAAAACGTTATTCATATATTTCGATATCTCTATGTTTTGATAATCACAAAACGAAAACCCATCCAAACCAAAGATCATGACGTAAACAAGTATTTAGTAGTAAATATTCACTTTTACCATCTAATCACTTAAGGTATGAATAAACAAAATGTCTAATGCATTATAAGATCAAAGAGGTATTTAATTAATTATTACAAAGTTTATTTAATGTTATAAACATATTATATATTTTTAAAAAACACTTTTGGTAATAAAGAAAAATGTTTTAATCATACTAAATATATGAATTCAAATTTTTAACCAAAATCAGTTAGTTTTTCACCAAATAAACTTTCCCCACTAAAAGACAGAGTTTCTGGCCGTAACAGCTGGGCGGCCCCCTTAATTATAAGGGGCGGTCCCCTTAAAATTAAGGGGACCGGCCATGAATTAAGGGGACCGGCACGCTCCTAAACAGTGTTTTCTGTCCCTTTAAATACTGGATTATTCCACATATTTTTCTCACCTTTTTGCACTAAAAACTCTCTGATTTAAACCTCCATTCCTATCTTAAAAATCCTTTGATCATATAATTCATAAGCCTTTGTTTCCAAGTGATTCAAAACTTCATCTACTCAAGTGCAAAGAGAAGAATACTTCTATCTATCAAGACTAGAAGTATTACAACTTAGTATCATCTTGCTATCTAAGTTGTTTGATCATTTCATCTTGAGCATCATTCATTCTTTGGTGAATATAGTGTATACATTGGTTAGCAAGATTTAGATATAGGATTTAGATTTATTGAAGGTGTGAAGTGGTACTAGAAGTGAAGAAGTAGAGGTGCATAGGATTAGTGGTAGAAGATATAAGAAGTGGTAGTATATTGAAGTAGAGATTAGTTGTGAAGACAAAGAAGTTAAAGCCTTGAAGTTGAGAAGACCTTGAAGCCTAAAAGTTGTGAAGAAGTATAAATCTTGTAGTAGTGGATAGAACTAAGTTGTGAAGGTGTGAAGAAACAAGTGGCGTGAAGAAGAAGAGTTAGGAAGTAGAAAGGTGTGAAGAAAATTGATGTGAAGTAGATAAGTGTGAAGTAGAAAGATGTGAAGAAGAATTGGTGTGAAGTAGATTGGTGTGAAGAAGTTGTGTAGAAGTTGTGATCAAGTTGTGACGAAGTTGTAGTGTGTACATTGGTGTGTAAGGTTTTATCCGTGTCACACCCCCCAGAATCGGGTCCAGCGGAAGCGTACATGTAGCTGGGGTGTAACTCAATTGGTATTACAACACAAGTTCAAAACTGGTTTTCACTTCAATCATTTAGAAAAAAGTCATTTAATCAAAAGTATTGAATTTACATCATTAAAATATAGTGCGGAAGTAGGCCCGTAAAATAGTTTAAAATGGTCCCCAAGTGAATATCAGAGTCTTCTATGACCATGCCATGCCCTGCCAAAACCTCCAGTAGCGTGCCATTGCTTAAAACCTGAAAATACATGCTAAAGAGTGTCAACACGAGGTTGGTGAGTTCATAAGTTTGTATTAAAACAATAATGTTGTGAGTTCAATAGAGAGTTCTGTGACCATTGTGTGACTCACAATGTCATAAAAATAAAGTTTTGTGACCATTGTGTAACTCACAATGTCATAAAAATAAAGTTTACCTTACAGTAAAATCAGGATTGTGGACCATGAGTAGAGTGTGTGATCATTACAACAAATATAATATCACATAGAAAAATAGTCTATTACGCTAGCGCTAAGTTCATGCAACCGAAGCTACGACAGTGTGCATGCTCTAGAAGCATGTTAAATATAAAGGCCCGGCAAGTGTTTATCCCGTTACACTTGTAATTCGACATGTTATACGCTCGCGTTTGCCTATCCGGTCAAACCGAACGGGGGAGTCACCACCAATAGATCTATTTATAACATTCGCGCTTCCCAGCAGGAATTGACGGTTCATGAGTTTGGGCATAGTGGGATTCAAGGGCTTAGGCTAATCCGCGTAATAGTTCAGATAAAACATAAGTTTCAGTATGGTCCATAAAAGTGTTTGCATAAAAGCAACAGTTCATAAAGTGTATTGCATAAAAGCAAGAGTTCATAAAGTGTGTTGCATAAAAGCAATAGTTCATAAAGTGTGTTGCATAAAAGCAATAGTTCATAAAGTGTGTTGCATAAGAGCAAGAGTTCATAAAGTGGGTTGCATAAAAGCAAGAGTTCATAAAGTGGGTTGCATAAAAGCAAGAGTTCATAAAGTGGGTTGCATAAAAGCAAGAGTTCACAAAGTGTGTTGCATAAAAGCAAGAGTTCATAAAGTGGGTTGCATAAAAGCAAGAGTTCACAAAGTGTGTTGCATAAAAGCAAGAGTTCATAAAGTGGGTTGCATGTTTATAAAACGCTTGTGTATGCGAGAAAATAATCAAGTATGCAACCGATATACACATAGGTGCATTTGAATAATCAATCAAGTCTTCAAAGAAACAGTAGTGTTTAAGTAAACAATTGCGCATTCAAGCATTGAGTTTAGTCAAAAACGAGCATGTATTCTCCCCCAAAACAGTTATAAAAACAGGTACAAGTAGGGGGGGGGGTATGAACTCACCTGGTGCGATAGCTATGATGACAAAAGTGGATACACTGAAATGAGGCACGATCTCTAATCGCAACCTAATATGAATGATAGTTTCTAATGTAAGAAACGAAATGATGCTACACATGCAAGTACGTATGTTATCGATACCACTCGTTAGTTTTGAAAATAGTGTTTATCGTCAAAAATACATTTTTGACGCCTCGTTAAGTTTATAACCACTTTTCATGTGAATATGTTGAAACGGTACTCCACGATCATTGTTTGGTGTCTTTTCGGCAAATATAAGGTTTTCGTCGCAAAAATATAGCATTTTCATAACTTGAAAAAAAATGACCAAAATGGCCTCGCAAAACTAGTCGCGAAATATTGTACGTTAAGTGTTAATGGTCAAGCTCGGCGTGTTTGAAAACCTTGTAACAATATCTTGAAGTCGTGTTATTTAACTTTTGGCTATACGGGTCTTGATCAATGAGAGAATCGACTCTTATTGTTGCTATTTGAAAATATTATGTTCAACACTTAGAAAATTTCATTATAGCAAAAGCTGTCAAAATATATATAGTTTATCGGGTATATAGATGAGGTCGTAGTTTATTCGTTACAAGTCTAATGATCAAACGGCCAATTGATTTGAAAAGCTAGCTGAGAGATCTTGATTTCATAAAACTACGGCTCGGACTCAAACTGATCCGATCATAAAGAAAAACAGCCGTGAAAGTGGTGTCTCGCAAAGACAGTTTACGTCAAAACTCTAATAGTGTACAAAAGTTGATGGAAATTTATATATATCGTCGGATTTCAAACACTCGTATCTTTTTCGTTATAAGCCCGTTTTCTATGTTCTTTATATCCCCGCGAAGGTATTCAAGTATACTTTAGGTTTTTCAAGGTCTCGCCTAGTCAAGATATCATTTAATCTCAGTTTTCCTAGCTAGAAAAATCGGGACAGATTCAATATTTCAGAAAAATATAGTTTTCGTCGTAAATCTTGAAAATAGCATATCTTTTTCGTCGTAACTCGGATTTTATCCCCGTTTTCGGCCATAGTTTCGTCTCGGAATGTATTTTCTAAATCTTTGGTCCAAAGTTACACCCTAGACCCTGAGTTTCCCACGTTTTACAGAAATGGACAGCAGCTTTGAAAGTTTGTCAAAATCAACTTTTCTAGTTTGTAACTTGTTCAAGGCTTAACCAAACTATCTCAAATCATCTTCACAAATACCCAATCCTACCATACACCTTCTTAGGGTGTCATGGGTTCCTAAACATCACCAATCTTGGTGGATCTCATGAGATTACTAGTAAAAATTATAGATCCATGTTTATAAAAACAAAATGAGTAATAAGTGGTATGGATCTTACATACTTGCATGTTTTACCAATATATCTTAAAAATACATAAAAATATAAAGTAAATGAAAGTATGAAAAGATCAAAAATGTTTTTGAAGCTTACTTGAAGATTTGAGGTGATTTAATGAGAAATTGATTAATAATCTTGGGTTTTTACCACAAAAACCCCAACTAGATCTTGACTAGGACTTGATTCAACACTTGATCTTGAAAATTTTATGGATTCTTCTTATGGTTGTTTCTTGGTCGATTATACACAAAGGGAGGAAGAGAGGAAAATTTGCTAGTGTTGGTGTGTTAGATGAAGATGAAAAATGAGATAATGAGAGTATATATGTGTATATATATAGCTAGTGAATAATTGGTGGTCAAAAGTCTTGGTCTAAAAGTGGTCTTGGTCCAAGGGGGGGGGGGGGGGGGGGGCAAAAGGAGTGAAATAAGGAGCAAAACATGGAAAAGGTTTTGTGAGCTCATAAATGTTCATGTCTCCCCTTTTGTTATTATTAGTTAGATATTTTGCACATTGGGTGTTATCGGGTACCGAGTTAACTAAAAATAAATGTTAACAAGGTGAAATAAAATACGACGAAGTTGTAAAATATTATTCCTGATGAGAATCGGGTGTTGGAATAATTATCGTATTGAGATAACGCAAACCGACAGAGTTATAAGCTCTGACCGAAAAATGTAGCCATTTGTTTTAAAACACCGGGTAAATTAATAATATAATTTTTATATTATTATTATGAGTATGTAAATATGTTAGGATCATAGTCGGGAGTATTGTTAGTAGTAAAAACTGAGTGGTATCGTTAATTACCAATTAAGCATACGTAAATGGAGATAATGCATATCCGTGTAGGTTCTCAAGTAATGATAATGTGTAGACTATTCTAGTCTATATGAAGTGTCACTAATGAATGATGCATGAATTCGCAGCTAAACCTAACTGGTTACGCGAATTTAAAGACTCGTAAACTCATTTTACGAAATGACGAACGATGATCATGAATAGTGATTTCCCTTCGGGAATGAATAGTGTCACATGAATAGTAAAAATTTTGAACGTTTCTCGGAATCACAAACTGACTCCGAAAATGATGAATAGTAAAATGATGAATAGTGACCGGTGAATAGTAACCGATGAATAGTAACTGATGAATAGTGAATAGAAGAAATGTCCCGAAAATGCAGGTTGTTACAATCCGCCATAAGGGAGGTTATTGATCTAGTGAAGAAAACTCTCGAGTTCGGTGCTCGGGGAGTGGAGTAGGGCAAGGAAGGTGTCCTTATAGCCGAACCACTATAAATCCTTTGTCTCTCGGTTTGATCTTTCCATCTCTCACTCTTTGTTTATTTACTTGTTAGCATTTCATATATAGTTATAATTGCTTGTGTTGTGCATATATTGATTTCAGAGTAAATTACATGGTTGGTCCCTGTGGTTTGTCCAAAATAACAATTTTCGTCCCTATCTTTTAAAAGTTGCATGGCTAGTCCCTAAGTACGTAAACAAATAACACCACGGATCCCTTGGTTTAACTGGTGTTAACTAGGTTAGATAAAATTTACAGGTTAGCCTCCTTTGGTTAAATAGCGCTCCATCGTTAATCCTTTTACTTAACGGTTGTTATAATTTACTTAACGGCTGTTATAATTTACGTTTTCGCCCATTTTCTTTCATTTTCATACGTTTTTGTCCGTTTTTTTTTTACGTTTTCGCCCGTTTTTGTCCATTTTTTTATGTTTTCGTCCGTTTTTGTCCCTTTTTTTACGTTTTCGCCCGTTTTTGTCCATTTTTTTACGTTTTCGTCCGTTTTTGTCCATTTGTTTACGTTTTTGCCCGTTTTTGTCCATTTTTTTTTACGTTTTCGTCCGTTTTTGTCCATTTTTTTACGTTTTCGCCCGTTTTTGTCTATTTTTTTTTACGTTTTTGTCCATTTTTTTTACGTTTTCACCCGTTTTCTTACATTTTCGCCTGTTTTTGTCCATTTTTTCGTTTTCACCATTTTTTGTCCGTTTTTTTTAACGTTTTCTCCTGTTTTTGTCCCTTTTTTTACATTTTGGCCCGTTTTGTCCATTTTTTTACATTTTCGCCCGATTTTTCCGTTTTTTTTTACGTTTTCGCCCGTTTTTGTCCTTTTTTTTTTTTTTTTTTTTTTTTTTTTTTTTTTTTATGTTTTCACCTGTTTTTGTCCGTTTTTTTTTACGTTTTCGCCCGTTTTGTCCGTTCTTTTTAACTTTTCTCCTGTTTTTGTACCTTTTTTTTTACGTTTTGGCCCGTTTTTGTCCTTTTTTTTTTTTTTTACGTTTTCGCTCGTTTTTTTTCCCTTTTTTTATGTTTTCTCCCGTTTCTTTCCCTTTTTTTAGAAACTTTTTTTACCCAATTTTTTTTTTCGAAAAATATATTTTAGAAACTTTTTTTTACCCAAATTTTTTTTTCGAAAAATATATTTTAGAAACTTTTTTTTACCCAATTTTTTTTTTCGAAAAATATATTTTAGAAACTTTTTTTTACCCAATTTTTTTTTTCGAAAAATAAATTTTAGAAACTTTTTTTTACCCAAATTTTTTTTTCGAAAAATATATTTTAGAAACTTTTTTTTTACCCAAATTTTTTTTTCGAAAAATATATTTTAGAAACTTTTTTTTACCCAAAATTTTTTTTCGAATTTTTTTTTCGATGATTATTTAAAAAAAAATTCAAAATTATATTTCATTGGACAAAAACTGTCGAAAATGTAAAAAAAATGACAAAAACGGGCGTAAATTTAAAAAACGGACAAAAACGGGCGAAAACATAAAAAAACGGACAAAAACAGGCGAAAACATAAAAAACAGAAAAAACGGGCGAAAACGGACAAAAACGGGCCAAAACGTAAAAAAGAGGGACAAAAACAGGAGGAAAACGTTAAAAAAACGGACAAAAAAGGGCAAAAACGAAAATAATGGACAAAAACAGGCGAAAATGTAAGAAAACGGGCGAAAACGTAAAAAAATGGACAAAAAACGGACGAAAACGTAAAAAAAATGGACAAAAAACGGGCGAAATCGTAAACAAATGGACAAAAATGGACGAAAACGTAAAAAAATGGACAAAAACGGGCGAAAACGTAAAAAAAAAGGACAAAAACGGGCGAAAACATAAGAAAGGACAAAAACGGGCGAAAACGTAAAAAAACGTATGAAAATGAAAGAAAATGGGCGAAAACGATAATTATAACAGCCGTTAAGTAAATTATAACAGCCGTTAAGTAAAAGGATTAACAATGCAGCGCTATTTAACCAAAGGGGGCGAACCTGTAAATTTTAACTAACCTAGTTAACACCAGTTAAACCAAGGGATCCGTGGTGTTATTTGTTTACGTACTTAGGGACTAGCCATGCAACTTTTAAAAGATAGGGACGAAAGTTGTTATTTTGGACAAACCACATGGACCAACCATGTAATTTACTCTTGATTTCACATAAAGATCAAACTAAGCTTTATTCACAACATTAATTTTATACAAACAAACCAAGTACATAAACTCTTATTAAATCACATATACATATATATGTTTATATGTGATATATGAAATTATAAATTTTTCACTCAACATTACATATAAGTAGTGTTTATACGAAAAACGTGAATAAACTAGTATCTATATTTTTGCATCAAAGAGTTTTGAAATTTACGTCTATTCTTTAGAAGCAAACTTTTATAAAAAAAATAAAACGAAAAAGATGTAAAACTATCCAACCCCCCCCCCCCCCCCCCCCCTTCTAGTTTACTACAATTGGTATCAAGAGCCACGACTAGCAAGATTTTTTAAAATATATTGTATTTTAAAACTTGTAACGATCTGTGGAATTAGAAAAATATCTAGAAGGGGAATTTACGCAAAAACCACCATTATTTGAAAATGATCATTTTCTTGAATGGAAAAATAAATTTGAAAATTATGTGAAATCAATAGATCTTAATCTTTGGCATATCATTTCAATTGGTGATCTTCAACCAACCAAAATGGATTTTGAAAATCAATATAATAATCTTCAAACAAAGATTGATAAAAATACTAAAGCTAAATTAGTTATTTTCAAAACTCTACCAAGAGTTGAATATGAAAGAGTATTCTCTTGTAAAACGGCAAATGATATTTGGAAATGTCTTTTAAAGTTTCACCAAGAGAAATGTAAAATCAAAGATGATAAACTTGATGTTGCACAAGAATTAGTCACTCTAGAAAATTTGATAGATAAATATTTAGTTGAAATAAACACATGTACTACTAGTTCAAATGTGATCATTGAAGGTATCAATAACGAAGAAGATGATGAAAACATGGCTTGTGAGTATTTTCAAACAAATGTAAATACAAGTATTGATGGCAAGGATTACATGCTCCAAGATCCAAGTGAAACTACAAATAAAACATGGAGCGACATGGACGATGAAATTGATTACCGTATAGCATGTGAAGACTGTACAACTACAAATGAGGTACAATCCGAAACTAAACATTTTTGCTATGATCAATTTATATTAGAATTTTCAAAATTGGAAAACAACTTCAAACATTTTTGCAACATTGACTCAAAAATTATTCTTAAAAATGAATCTTCAATATCCGTTGAAAATAACTTTGAAAAGGAAATAATTTTAGAAGATAAAATGTCTAGACTTGAAAGTAATATTGAAATTGATCTTGAATGTAAAAATTGTCAAGACTACAAACATGAAATTAAAATGGAAAATGAAAAAGCAAAAATATTAGCCAAATTCGAAAATAGTTCTAAATCTTTAAAATATCTACTTAACATTCAAAAGTCATTTTATGATAAAACCGTTCTAGGATTTACTGCAAATGATCATTTAACAAATATATCAAAACAAATAAAATTTGTTAAATCTAGTGGAGAAACTTAGAATTAATATTATTTACATCCATTATCTTTTACTCTAGTCAAGAAAGTCATTGTTTGTTAGTTAAAACAAACTATTGATGAATTCTTGTACTTCTCGATGACATTCTCATCATGTGCATTCAAATGCAATGGATGTTCTCAACTAACCATCTCGGACCCATGAGAATCTGGGTACCAAGCTCTTTTTCATGTTTAGGTAGTTAACGAACAAAGATAATATTACTTTTTGGATTGTTCACTTTGCTTTCTTACATTCGATGACTATTGGTTCCTATTACTCTGATTCACATTCTACACACGATTTGCTTATGACGCTGTTGCGGCCATTTATTGTTTCGGCGTTTTGTTCTTCACTTTTGGAGTATTGGTTTTATGGTGTGTTCGTTACTACCTCAAGATGAAGGATTCAAGCACAACTATTTTTGATCTACACGACTTATGATGATTGTTGTGATCGATTAAGTATTTCGGATCAAGCCTCCTTGATTTTTATTGCGTTGGGATTTTACTTTGCTACTTCGACATGCTTTGGGCAAACTTTTAAGATGTCTTCTAACTCTCTCATGCCCACTCTTTAAGAAAAGCCGGACATGTGGTAAGTTTTCTTTTCAAAAACTTGTCAATATCACATTATATTAGAGTATGCTATAATTAGTATATTAATATGATTAAATTTATAGGTTGCCCTGTTCATATATCATTTATACTAATATATGTATACATGAAATAAGGCTAGTTGACCTCTTAATTTTAAGTCTATTACCGTGTTTTCTTTTTCATCATTTATGTTGGAAATAATCTATGATCAATAGTAGAATACTTATTATTTAGGCTAAATGACCATTCTAATTGCATTAATAGATGTGCTATAATCAAGACTAGTTAGCTTTTAATATTATGATGAGCTTAGTATATATATACATGTGTTAATCTTGTATCTATAGATGATTTACTTTATCCCTCTCAATTATATTTCATTATGATCATTAGAATCTACCATCACTCATCCATGTCTTTAGTTGCCATTAAAGATGATTATATGTGACAATGGGCTCAACTGATTCTCTTGAGTATGATAAGTTTCTATTTCAAATCCTTCATTTGTGATTTCTTGCTATCAAAAATAAAATATCATGTTTAAAACCTCTCGCTTTGAAAAATAATCTTTCAAATATCTATCTCATTTTTCTTCAAACAACATGCTTAACTATAAGCTACCATAACTTTATTTTAACTAAAATCAAGATTGGAAAAAATTTTCTTATCCAATTTGTCAACATGTTATGAAGCAAAACTCAATCTATTTTACTCTAATGCACACTTGAATCTATTTCAAAGCATTGTTGAATAAAACTAAAAACGTTTTATTAAAAATATATTTGATTATATTATATATGTCATACACTTCTATGGAAATGATATTCACAATTTAATCAAATCATTTCATGAGAATCATGGTTTGCCCATATGGATCTTGTTTGTAACAAGTCTTGAAGTCCATACAATCATATCTTCTTATTTGTTACTTGTAAGCACTCATCAATATGTTTGTACTAGCCTACATATTATCATCTTCATATAATTGCATATTTAACTAGCTTGTTTTAATGCTTCCTTGGTTGTTTAACTTAATTGGCCAATAAATAGATTGCATGTATATTAGAAAATACTTGTCTACTTTATTTTTTCTACAACATTCTCTACATATATGAGTAGTATACCCTATATTGCCTCAAAGAGTTGAACTTACTTGAATCCAAACCCAAAACACAACCTTTCTGAAAATTTTCTGCCAAAAACCCAATTCTGGCATTTTGGGATTCACCAGATGGGCGGCCCCCTTAATTATATAAGGCGGCCCCCTTAATGATTAAGGGGACCGGCCCCTAATTAAGGGGACCGACCATCTGATGTTCGGGGTTACTGTTTTTCTTTATCACTTTTTGACCCTTTTCACCCTATACTTCCCAAAATTCACAAACATATTTTGTCCCATACTATCCCTCAAAATTTACCTTCCTAAACCACATTTCTCATACACTATAAATACCCCCTTCCCATCATTAATGCCATCACATCCAAACATGTCATCTCCCAACAACCAAAAACCCAAGATTTCAAGAACCGCAAGGATCTCCGTCAAACCCGTTTGGAGGAGGAAACTTGATTCTTGTCATAACTCAAGTGATGTTGTTCCAAGTCAACCAACAACTAAACCTCAAACCCACAGTAATGACTCATCGCACAACCTATCATCCACTCATGCCCTCATTAATGATTCTTCATATGATGAGCATGCTCAATCCCAAAACAACAATCCCAATCTCTCAATCAATACTTCACATGTTGCTCATTCAACAAAAACACCATCCACTCATGAAGAACCTCTTCTACCCATATCATGTTTTCATGATTACCCAAGCTCAATCATGTCTCCACCACCAAGAGTACCACCACCACATCCTACAACCTCACATGCCATTCCTATGTTGCATGTTCAAACCTTCACCCAAGACAACTATCATGCTCCTCCACCATCACCTTCCTCCGAACACTTGAAGTTCGTTGAGGAGCCAAAAGAGGCTCATGAGCTTAGTGCTCTTTTAGCATTACATCTTGCTCAACGCAATTTGGATCCACCTCAATCAAGCTCACCATCATCACCACACAACATTAACCAAATTGAGAAGCATGTTAACAATTGCCCTTGTTGCATCTTCCTCCAACAACAAACAATTGCATTGAATGAGCACTTCACTTGGATTGAGTATCTTCTTACTAGATCTCAACAAACACCATAAGTTGAACAACATCAAAACCCTCAACCAACAAACCCAACTTCAAATTCACCACCTCTAAGCTCTACATCTCCAAACTCACCAACATCCATGAAACCAAAAGTTTACCTCCATTAAGCCACCAACATGATCCCCATTTACCATTCTCACCCAAGAATTCTATATGCTTATGTTTCTTGTTTTTCAAATAAAACACCTCAACCATTTTGGGATCCAAGAAAGTTTGATGACACTCTTTGTTGGCACAATAGGATATTCTACTTGGTTTAGAATTCTATCATTATGGCTTATGTAACAATGATTATGTGGTTGACATAATCATTTTGAATTAATGAATGCTTTTATATGTGTTTCAAATTCTCCTTTGCCATTCTTGTTATTTGTTATTAGTTTGTTATATATCTTTGCTTGTGCTTCTAATATTTTTCTTGCAAGAATTCTATAGCTCGAACCCTTGGTGCCCTCAAACGAAGGGGAGCATACATCAAGGGGGAGCTTTCATCTTATCGGCTTAAACCTTTTTGATTCTACAAAAAAGGGGAGAAGTGAATATAAACTCACTAAATACTTGTCTAAAAATTAATTTTTGGATTTAATGAGTTTAGGTTTTGTAATCATAAAAAAGGGGGAGATTGTTGATATAAATAAATGACTAAAAACGTTATTCATATCTTTCGATATCTCTATGTTTTGATAATCACAAAACGAAAACCCATCAAACCAAAGATCATGACGTAAACAAGTATTTAGTAGTAAATATTCACTTTTACCATCTAATCACTTAAGGTATGAATAAACAAAGTGTCTAATGCATTATAAGATCAAAGGGGTATTTAATTAATTATTACAAAGTTTATTTAATGATATAAACATATTATATATTTTTGGAAAACACTTTTGGTAATAAAGAAAAATGTTTTAATCATACTAAATATATGAATTCAAATTTTTAACCAAAATTAGTTAGTTTTTCACCAAATAAACTCTCCCCACTAAAAGACAGAGTTTCTGGCCGTTACAGCTGGGCGGCCCCCTTAATTATAAGGGGCGGTCCCCTTAAAATTAAGGGGACCGACCATGAATTAAGGGGACCGACACATTCCTAAACAGTGTTTTCTGTCCCTTTAAATACTGGATCATTATACATATTTTTCTCACCTTTTTGCACTAAAAACTCTCTGATTTAAACCTTCATTCCTATCTTAAAAATCCTTTGATCATATAATTCATAAGTCTTTGTTTCCAAGTGATCCAAAGCTTCATCCACTCAAGTGCAAAGAGAAGAATACTTCTATCTATCAAGACTAGAAGTATTACAATTTAGTATCATCTTGCTATCTAAGTTGTTTGATCATTTCATCTTTTACATCATTCATTCTTTGGTGAATATAGTGTATACATTGGTTAGCTAGATTTAGATATAGGATCTAGATTTATTGAAAGTGTGAAGTGGTACTAGAAGTGAAAAAGTAGAGGTGCATAGGATTAGTGGTAGAAGATATAAGAAGTGGTAGAAGATATAAGAAGTTGTAGTATATTGAAGTAGAGATTTGTTGTGAAGACAAAGAAGTTGAAGCCTTGAAGTTGAGAAGACCTTGAAGCCTAGAGGTTGTGAAGAAGTATAAATCTTGTAGTAGTGGATAGAACTAAGTTGTGAAGGTGTGAAGAAACAAGTGGCGTGAAGAAGAAGAGTTAGGAAGTAGAAAGGTGTGAAGAAGATTGATGTGAAGTAGATAGGTGTGAAGTAGAAAGGTGTGAAGAAGAATTGGTGTGAAGTAGATTGGTGTGAAGTAGATTGGTGTGAACAAGTTGTGTAGAAGTTGTGACGAAGTTGTGGTGTGTATATTGGTGTGTAAGGTTTTCTCCGCCATAAGGGAGGTTATTGATCTAGTGAATAAAACTCTCGAGTTCGGTGCTCGGGGAGTGGAGTAGGGCAAGGAAGGTGTCCTTGTAGCCGAACCACTATAAATCTTTTGTCTCTCGGTTTGATCTTTCCATCTCTCACTCTTTGTTTATTTACTTGTTAGTATTTCATACATAGTTATAATTGCTTGTGTTGTGCATATATTGATTTCACATAAAGATCAAACTAAGCTTCATTCACAACATTAATTTTATACAAACAAACCAAGTACATAAACTCTTATTAAATCACATATACATATATATGTTTATATGTGATATATGAAATTATAAATTTTCACTCAACATTACATATAAGTAGTGTTTATACGAAAAACGTGAATAAACTAGTATCTATATTTTTGCATCAAAGAGTTTTGAAATTTACGTCTATTCTTTAGAAGCAAACTTTTATAAAAAAAATAAAACGAAAAAGACGTAAAACTATTCAACCCCCCTTCTAGTTTTCCACATGGTAGAAGCGATTGACAAAAATATTTTTAAAGGGGTACATGTAGGAAAGGATGAGGTAATGGTGTCACACCTCCAATATACTGATGACACGATTGTTTTCGGAGAATGGATTAAGGAAAATGCATGTAATCTTACGAATGTTCTTAAATGCTAAGAAGAGGTGGCGGGACTGAAAATTAATCTTCAAAAAATTAAGGTGTTTGGTGTTGGTGTGGATGGAGCAGAGCATGATGGAATGGCCCGGTTCATGAGGTGCGGGGTGGGGGAGTTCCCATTTACTTATTTGGGGCTTCCTTTCGGGGTTAATATGAGGAGAATTTCAGCGCGGAATGGGGTGATTGATAGATTCAAATCTAGGCTCTCCGAGTGGATGGCAAGAGCTATGTCGTTCGAAGGAAGACTAACATTTTTGAAATCCGTTCTTGGTTGTTTACCGCTGTATTATTTCTCTAAGTTCTGCGTCCCGTCGAGTGTTATTTTGGCCTTTGAGAGAGTGAGAAAAAAATTTCTTTTGGGGTGGGGTTGGGGGAACAAAAAATGTCATGGGTTAAATGGGATAGGGTTATATCTTCTTATGGGGACGGGGGCTTAACACTGGGTCTTTAAAAGTAAAACATTTAGCGTTTTTAGGAAAGTGGTGGTGGAGGTTTAGAACCAAGGGTAATTGTAGGATATACTTTAAGTCACAAACATAATTAGGATGGTGATTTGGTTCGTTGGTTTTAGAGAGAGAGAGACAAGAGAGACAATGGGAGCCTTAGAGAGAGAAACAATGTGAAATATATTAGCTTGAATAAAAGGTCCAACCCTCTCCCTTGGTGGGAGAGGGGTATTTATAGTTACAAAGAAAACGCCCTCTCCCGGGCTGTGGATCGGGTTTACAGTGGGTAAAGTCCCGTTCTTCCTCCACGATGTTACTTAATCTAAACTAATACTAGCTAATGATAGTAATGACTACGAGCTAACTCAATGCTATTACATACTCGGGGTGACCGAGTCTTTCATATGAATATTTATATTCCTAACAATCTCCCCCTAAGGGAGGTCACCCCGGAAACTACAAATTGAATTCTAGCATCCTATTCATCAAGTTGAATCTTCGTAGCTCGTAGTCCTTGATTCTTCAAAGTCTATGATCTTTGTGCTTTCAGCAGCAGACTTTGTGCTTCAAAGTCTATGACCTCCCCCTAAGGGAGGTCACCCCGGAAACTACAAATTGAATTCTAGCATCCTATTCTTCATGTTGGATGATCTTAGGCATTACTTCGAGTTCTTCATCCAAATGAGTATCTTCAAGTCATCTTTGAGTAGCTATGTCTCCATGTGATTTGAACATTTAGTGTTGGCATGCTCACACTTTTCAGGATCATGATCTTCTGCATCAGAGTTGTGGAAGCAATGGTTGAGGCTCATTCAATGATCATGATTTCCTTGAGTATGACGACGAAGTGTGAGCATGTGGTGATGATCTGCATCTTTTCTGCAATCAACTGCAACCGTCAAATTTTCATGCAAGCAAACAGTTAGCAATAAATTAACCGGTACTTACAGGTTTGGAATT
The DNA here is from genome assembly GCA_030686995.1 of Artemisia argyi. Taxonomy (NCBI): domain Eukaryota; kingdom Viridiplantae; phylum Streptophyta; class Magnoliopsida; order Asterales; family Asteraceae; genus Artemisia; species Artemisia argyi. Next base: position 171,112,195 of record CM060701.1, on the reverse strand, counting down.
AGATATCGTCAACAGCATAGTGTGAAACCTCCTTCTAACCCTTACCAAGACCATTCCCAATCGGCAACCCCCGAGAGGATTTACACGATCTACCTTAGTAGATCAACGATTGGGTGAGTCGCTAGAGATCACTCTACGACTGTAGATCGTTTGTAACCGCCATGACCACTAAGCGTAATCCACAAGGAATTACCTAAGTGACCTGCTTTCAGGGCTGTTTGATGTTGAACCTGGCAGGAATTTCCATTCAATCACTGAAATTACATTGGTAATTTCTAATGAATGTTCTAGTAGATTGCTAAGATCTATGTAGGACTCTAAAATGTGCAACTGGTGTCCTTGGTAATGAACCACCCGTGCACACGTATCCAGTGTTCCTATTGAGATCTTTTGATGCATCTCGAGGCTCTAGACTCGATAAGTGCAAGATTTGGTTTTCCTATGCGGAGACTAGGGAGAGGTCTCCTGCTTAAATATCAACCATCTCTAAGAGATAAGTTGATAGTTTACACCGGTTTCCCGTGATAATGAAACAAGTTCTTTTAAGAGAACTTGAGTGGCTAGAAGATTTAGTGCAGTGCGTCACTAGGTCCATGACATCTTGTCTTCAATACCGGTGTTACCTTAGTAATCACCAGTAGCATACGAGTTGAACCCGGTTTCTGCCCTAAGGTTGAATAAATGCAGAGCTATTTCTTTTCACCCTTTCTCATTTCATTTCTTTTTAATTCTTCAACCCCTTATTTCTCCATTCTCATATTACTCCTTTTTTCATAATCATACCTACGGAATTTCTAATACTATCTATCGGTATTGTCCATGGGTAGATCCCTCCAGTTCTGGCGGATCATAGGATGGTTTTCCTAACCTTAGCCACTTTATAACTTCATGACTATCCTATGTTGCCATAAACCAAATCATTGAAAATTCTCTCAACGTGTTCATGATTAAGAAACACATTTTGTTAACACGTTGATAGTTTTATACTTTTCAAATGCTCCCCCTTAACATATGCTCATAGGTTTTAGATAGAAATTTGCACATGTCGGGGTGAGTTGCACTTTTTGAATTGATTTACCTTAAGTGAACATGACCGATTCGAGACACGCTTACATCACTAGATAAACTAGCTTGAAATTATTACCCGACCTGGTCAAGTCCACACAAGATTTTTCGAAATGGTACACTCTACTCAGACAAGTCCTTTTCGAGACACGCTTACATCACTGGTTAGACCAGATTGAAGTTATTACCCGTCCAAGACTAGTCTTTTCGATTGAAGACAGTTTTTGTTTCATCAATTCATTGGTCAAGTCTGAGACTCGCTCATATGAGATGCTATGATCCTTTGTCACAAACCATTTGCTCCCCCTAAATATGTGCGTTGATATACAAAAGAGTTTAGCACATATGGGAGAGCTTACATTTAAGTCCAAAACATCACATTTTAATCAGATTTCATATTTAAATCACATTTTCTCCCCCGATCAAAAATTTCAAACCATTTGAGATTTGTGATCCCAAGTGATTTAAATAAGTTCAAAGATTTTGGGAGAAGACTATGGTCAGATTTAAAAATGACTGATTATGAGACGATACATTTGCTCCACCTCAATCCTTGAGGGAGCATGTTAAGTGTCAAAAATGATGAGTTCATAAATGATTTAGAGTTTAACGAGAAACTCATGAAAAATTCATATTCTCACACATAACAATTCCATTCACTGCTTTTAATGTACAAAGATCATGTTTTGATGATGTAGAATTTTTGAAATCATTCTCCCCCTCAATCGATGACCCATCTTCAATTTATCATTTTACTTCAAAAGATTAATCATTTAGCATCGATTGAGAGGCAAATTTTACAAAAAATTTCAAGTTTGATCGATTTACAAAAATCATGGTACCACCAAGTTTAGAACAAATACTTTCCCGAAGAATCATTGAAGGAAAAGTATTGGCGATAAAAAGAAGATTTCTCTTCTTATACAAGAAATGATGCACTGAAGTGTACATCATTTCGAGGAAACATGGATATAAAGTAATCCATGCCCGGGTGAACTTCACCCAGTGGAAGGAACAACCATCTTTTTGGCGACATGCTTTCCCCATTTTGAAAACCGGCTTGCTATATGAAGTAATAGCAAGCCATTTTGAAAGAATGTTTTTGAGAAACGACATGTTTTAGAAAAACATTATTTGAATATTTAGAGAAAAACTCTTGCTCAAGCATATGTATGTTTCCGTGTCAATATTGAATGACATTTCTAGAAACGTACATAATATTGATTACACAAGAGACATGTCGTCAGAAGAATATTTTTGGAATTTTTATGATTTTTATAGGTTTTATATTTTTCTATTTTCTTTTTGTTTTAAGTTATGTACAAAGGATATGTGAGAGCAATCCTTCACTCCTCATTTTCTTCCTGAAGACACTTTAGATATAACAACCCACAAACACCCATTACTATCATTCCCATTACAAATACCTATAGTAGGTATTTCACAGGTAAATTTTTGCTTTTTATATACATTATTACTTGCATGACTCACTAGACCTGCTCACGTATCTACACAAGCCAAATAACTCAACACTCACACCCTATAAACCCCAGGTATGTCAAGCATAAACTCATAACAACACCATAATAATTAATTCACCAATCTAAAACACTAAACATAACACAAAACCCTAATAAACCCTAAACTAAAACTTAAGTAGGATTATGTGCTTATCTGAACCTATATGCTTAGTTAAACTAGTAAGAATGTGTTCAAGGCTTAAGTAAGAGTATCTTTAGGAATATTAGGATACATTAGGACTATTAGGCTATAGAATAGAACCCTTAGAACTTAGATACAAACCCCCTAAGCCCTAAACCATAACTAGGTCATAGATAACTAGAATTAGGTATAAACCCTCCCAAAACTTCCCCATAGGTCACTACCACTTAGTATAAGACTTTAGGAACTTAGGAATAGTTATTAGATACCCTTAGGACACTAGGTTAGGCACAAAACCATAGGATAAACCCTAGTATCTCACTAAACCCACTTAGGTCATTTAGATTACAAAACTAGGTCAAACCTTCCCAACACTTTCCCATAGGATACCCACACTTAGAATAAACCCTTTAGGTCTTAGGATTAGTCACTAGATACATTTAGGAACTTAATTTAGGCACTAAATCTTAGGTAAAAACTTAAACACATAGTAAGTAGAAACTAGGTCTAAACTTAACTAAAACTTAGTAAAACCTAAACATAAGCACCTTAAACACCTCAACCTAGCACCCTAACACCTTAGTCATACCCAAGCGCACACCCTAACACCTCTAAGCACAGACACAAGTAGGTGCATCACCTACTTGGCTAATCCACCACTAGTCACCACTAATCCACCTTAAACCTCCCCTAATCCACCACTAAACCACCCTAATCACCCCTAATCACCCAAAACCACCCTTAAACACCCTAAGCAGCTTACAAGCACCTCCAAGCACCCAAGCAAGGAGGTGCATCACCTCCTTGTAAGCTGCTACCTTCGAACCGCCTCCCACGGCCTCTCTACAACACAACCGGCCTAGGCAGCCCCCTAGCTCCTTCTTGTTCAGCCCTCCCCATGCACGACACCTAGACAACCATTTCACCCAAACCGCCTATGTCGTGACTATAAATACCCCCTCCATCCCTCATTTCTTCTCCACACCTTTCCCCCTCCTCTCTACCTCACATTTCTGTAGTACTAAGTCATTAGAAGCAGTAGGGAACGAGTAGCTAGGCCTTGGTCGAGTTGTGTTGTGGTTTGAAGTCGTGCGAGCCCTAGAAAAATCCTAACCCTAGTTTTCAACCACGTAAACCCACCCCCTAGCTAATTAAGTCTTACATTTAGTTAATTTAGCTTTAGTATAGTCTTAGGATAGATTTAGGATGCCTTAGATAGCTTAGATACCCTTGCATGAGCCTAGAACCATTTTACTTGCTAGTTTACGTATTAAAACCCTAGATCGAATCATATACTTGCATGCATGCTATAAGTAGTTAATTTAGGTCATACACTAGTTAAACATAGCTTAAATAAGTTAAAATAAGTAAAACATAGGCTAGAAAACTTAAATACTAGATAAAATATAAGTTACATGCATATTAGGACTAGTTTTGCAATAGTTTACATGCATAGGGGTATATATCATAAATTCCTGAAATTATAAAGTCTAGGGACTATTTTTGACCTTTCCTAGAAGTTATAAGTAGTAAGGACTAGTTTTGAATAATATTAAAACCCTAGGATAGATAATAACATAAGTATAAACTAAAAAGGACTAAAAACATAAATAGTATAAAGTTAAAGGTCTAAAATGGTAAATATAGAAAACTTAGGAGTCTTAGGTTAAATTACATAAAATATAGAAGTCTAGGGACTAGTTGTGTCAAGTATAGATAGTTATTAGTATAAGTAATATAGTAATATAAAACTTAGGGTAGAAAACATAAATATATAAACTGTAAGGGTAAAAAGTGAAAATATCATATAAGAATAAAACCTAAATAAAGTTAGAAGCATAAAACAATACTAGGGAGCTTCATGCAAGGAGTACTATGTGGATATTTCGTTTTTGACGAGTTTGTTGGGTTTACGAATTAAAGTGCCCTGACTCCTCGAACGATTATTGCGTATACTTCTGAGATATGATGGTCCGAACGGTGATATGATTATAACTAAACCCTAATAACAACATAACTCAATAATAGGGAGCTTTGTGTGAGGAGTATTAACTTCTGAATTATGATGGCCCGAACGATATATGTTGATAACATAATACAATAGTAGGGAGCTTCATGTGAGGAGTCATATACTTCTGAATTACAATGGCCTGGACGGTGTTATGTTATATCTAAAACATTAACAAACCTAAAAACACTAACTTAAGAAACATAAACATGATAACTAAAAGCTTGACATACATACAAAACCAACAACAACAAACTAGGATACGTGAGTAAGGCGGTCTAGTTTCCGAGTCACTATTTGCATTACTTAGATTACTCTACACCCAGGTGAGTCTGCATAGCCTTACATCTTTTTAAACTTTCACTCTAAATGCTTTTATAAACCTTGTAAGGGGGATACATGCTAAATGCTTTACTTAAAACCGAATACAAGTCTTTTTCTTTGGTTGTTTGCATGAGTAAACTAACAGCCACCACTACATAACCAAAATTCATGAATCTAATCGTTTGGGATGTTTTATCAAAACGAATGCGAACATAGTTGATAGATCTATTGGAGTTTGACAACTCCCGTTGGTATTAACACCCGACTAGGTGGTACCAATATGTACTATATTTGAATCCACATAAGGTATAACTTTGGCAAGTTATCCTTCTATCCCCTCATGTTGGGTCTGCAGCCCACATGACCCAGATCGTTAAGGTGTGATTCATGAGCTTGGAGCAACCTACTAAACTCCTGATAATTGTGCATGCATCACAATTATCACAAAAACTTGCATTTTCCCAGATGGGTGTAACAAATGAACCCAGGGAACTTGTATTCACTAACCCCTAAACCTATGATTCTCACTCAACACCTAGTGTTGACTTTTTAAGCATGTATTCTAGGTATATTACTTCTATGGACCTATGGCGGAAGGAGGTACTGAACTCGGAGGACTTTTCCTGGTTATCATTCAAACACAACCAACCTAACACTTAGATTTTTGGGACCTCAACAAAATAAAAGTATATCTTTTATAATTAAAACTCTGATAATTATGAATGATAACTAAATTTTACAAAACGTCTCTTTTCGAGTCGTTTTCTATTACTGTATCTGTGATTCTATGAAGTAATACCCCAAACACTTTATCCGCTGCGATCAGTGAAAAATGGGGGTGTTACAGATTGGCATCAGAGCTTCAGTTGTAGAGAACAAGGTCAAAACCTAAACTACAACAATTTTTCCTAAACCAGAGGAAGTCCTCAGTACCTCTGCCATCCCCCATAACCATATTGTTGGGATATAAAGATCAAGGTACTTCTGTATTTCAAAGTACTGTTGTGTCAAAGTGCTGCTTGAAGATCAAACTCAAACATGGTCAAAGTACTGCTATATATTGAAGATTATTCAAAGTACTTCGAAGAGAATAAGGACTTAAGTGCAATATTGATTAAAGGATTAATATGTAATATTGTATGAATATTCTAGAATTAGTTAGGGATAATTACTTGTCGTTCAAGTAGATAATGTAAACCGACTTAAGGTTATCTATATAAGGAGCCTTATGATGGTATTAGGGATATAAGTTTTAGTCGAAGTTTCTAAGAGTCTTAGAGCTTTACAAGTCGATATTAGTTAAGTTAGGGATTGTTAGTGAATCTGTGTAACAAAGCAGGTTCAAGTTTGGTTTAATATAAAAGTTCTTCTTAGGCTTCGTGTTAGTAGATTCCGCATACTTTACAAGGTCAAAACAGTGTTTCAATATTAATAGTGTTGAGTTTATTCAATATTGTTAAAACGTTACAAGCTACAAAGTAGTTTGGTCAGAGTATATCGATCCAACAAGTGGTATCAGAGCTTGTGTTGGAAACTCTGATTAAGAAGATAATCTTTTAAACCGATTCTACTACATACCCTTCAAGATGTCGACAGAGGCTGCACCTGCTCCATCCATCATTGCTGTTAGAATTCCTATTGTCAAGAAGGGAGAATATGATTTATGGGCCATGAAGATGAGGCAGTACATTGCCATCACAGACCATGCTTTATGGTACGTGATTGTCAATGGCAATATGGTACTTGATGAACTAGTAGAGCTCCCAGGACAACCTAAACCACCTAAACCAACCATCCCAGTTGCTATAAAGAGAAATCAAGACAAAGCTATCAACATATTACTGTCTGCTATTCCTAATGGACACCTATTGAAGTTTCATGATGCTCAGGATGCAAACAATTATGGGCTGCAATTAAGAAAAAGTTTGGAGGTAATGATGCTTCCAAGAAGATGCACAGGAATTTGTTGAAGCAACAATTTGAAACTTTCACTGTTGGTGAAAGAGAAGGTCTTGATTCTGCTTATGAAAGATTCCAAAATCTTCTGAGTATGCTAGAACTATATGGAGCTGAGGCATCAGTTGAAGATGCTAACTTGAAGTTCTTGAGAAGCTTACCATCCGCATGGCATGTAGTTGCTACTATGATCAGAGGACAACCAGGTTTAGACACAATGGAATTTGATGATCTCTACAACAATCTGAAGGTGTATGAACATGAGATGAATGGTACTACAGGTTCAAGCACACATCAAAAACCCCAAAACATTGCTTTTGTATCTTCTGAAAACAGAAGCAGTACTTCCAATAAAGGTACTGCTTATCTTGTTCAAAGTACTGTGACTGAAACTCAGCTTCCATGTACAACTATGGTCACTACCACTTCATCTCCATCAAACACCCCCACCTCAGATGATGTTCTATGTTCATTCTTTGCTCCACAAGCAACTCTACCTGTAACCTATCAAGAAGCTGTCTTACGAATTGATGATGATGCTATGGAAGAGATTGATATCAGATGGCAAGTTCCCATGATCACTGCAAGGATCAAAAAGTTTATGTATAAAACAGGAAGAGGCATTAATTTCATAGCTAAGCAGGGAATAACATTTGATAAGTCCAAAATTGAGTGCTTCAATTGTCAAAGGACTGGTCACTTTGCAAGGGAATGCAAATTTGCAAAGTATCAAGCAAACAAGATGATTGAACAGCCCAAGACTGAAAGAAAAGAGTTTCACATTACTGAACCAAAACCAAAACCAAAAGCTTTGGTTGCTCAAGAGAATCTATCAAAGATTGATTAGTCCAATGAGTTTGATGATGAACCTGGAACCTACTCAATGGTTGCATTGGAAGATTGGAGCACAACTTTTGATGAAGAACCTGGATATGCTACTTTGGAGTCAAGAGATGGTCTAGGAAGCTTTGATTGGAGCATGGAATTTGAAGTAGATCCTGTTCAGCTTGCTATGGTAGCTACTTCACCAAGTTCATCCACTATCTCTGAGGTATGCTCTAAATGTAATGATATGTATCAAAAGTTACTTAGTGAATATGTAACTGAAAGAGATAAATTTCAAAGGGCTAGGTCTGAGATAGCTGGCTACCAATTGACTTTAGAGTCAATGGAAGCCAAAATAATAACTCATGAAAACAATGAAGTAGCATGGGCTGAAAGATATAAGCAACAAGAATACCAAGTAAAGTTAAGTGAATGGAAATTAGGATGTAAGGTGTCTGAACTAGAGAAAGTTACTAATGAGAGGAATAAGTTGTTAGAAAAACTTGCTGTTTGGAATGAATCAGGTCTGTCACGTGTTCAATTTGTTGAAAAACAAAGAACATCAAACATTAAAAATGGCCTAGGTTATGATAATGATAGCACAGAAGGTATTCCCTTTAAAAGTAAGGAACTAAATCTTACAGTAGATACCTCAACTAGTGATGAAGAATTCATAAGTTTGGATGAAAACACTTCTAGTGATGAGGAATACCCTAGTCCAACACCTCCTGAATATAAGAATGACAAGGGATACAATGCAGTTCCTAATCCCCCAGGTAGTTTTCAACCACCTAGGAAAGATGTCTCTTGTTATGGGGTAGATAACCTAGAGTTTAGGAAAAAGCTTAAAGGTCAATCAAATCCTGAGACTCTAGGAGAATCTGTTGAAGCACCTAGGGTTGATGAGAAAAAGTTTTCAAAACATGCAGTACCTTCAAACACTTCTCAAAGTACTGCTGATCACTCAGCAGTGCCTCCAAGAAAATATTTTCAAAATACTGCTAACTTTAGAAAACCTTTTGGAAAAGGATTTGGAAATATTGGTCCAAAGGTCTGTTATGTATGTTATAGTCCTCACCATTTGATTAAGGACTGTGATTATCACTCAGAATACTTAAGCAAATACCCAAAGACCAGATTTGCAAATCAAAGTCACAGAGAGAATAAGCCTAGGGATAACAAACCAGTTTGGAATTACACAAATAGGGTTAACCATAGTAATTTCTCAAAAGACTATAGGTACCCTCATCAGAAAAGACCATTCTCCAAACCCATAATACCTTCTCAAAGTACTGATAGAAATTCCCTTAACCAAGGTGCTGATAGCAAAAACTCAAGTGTAAGACCTAGGAGATTCAATTACTACAAACCTAGAAGGCCTTACGACACAAGAAAAGATGCTAGAACACAGAACCCAACTCCAAAAGTTATAACTAAATGGGTTAAGAAAGAAAGTACTGCTGGGGAAGAACCGGTACTTTCAAAGGATAAGGGTGAAAAAGGGAAAATTGATAAGAATGAACCAAAAGTTTTGGAAACAAAAACATTCATTCTTGATCATGTTTTTAAAGAAAGTGGTGATTATATACTCAAAGAATTTGAGTATGTCACTCCACAAGGGGAACACAAGTCAGTAATGGCTTGGGTTCCTAAAAGAAACTAACCTTTTTCATGTGTATGCAGGGCAACCCAGAAGAGGAGCTTAAAGATCATCTTATTGTTGATAGTGGTTGCTCTAGGAGTATGACAGGAGAAAAGGAGCTCTTGTCAGATTTTAAAGCTTATTTTGGAGGAAAAGTTGCATTTGGGAATGATCCTGATGGAGGTAGAATCACTGGCAAAGGAACTATCAAGGCTGGAAACATCGATTTTGAGAATGTTAGATATGTGAAGGAGCTTAAATTCAATCTTTTGTCAGTTTCTCAGATTTGTGATAAGAAGTATCATGTGTTATTCTTTGACACAGAATGTCTTATACTCTCTCCTGAGTTTAAGTTAGAAGATAGAAACTTGGTGATGCTGAGAGCACCAAGAACTAATGATGTGTATAGCATAGACTTGAAGAACATCAATTCTGCTGAAAGAGCAACATGCTTGATTGCAAGGGCAACAATGGAGGAAGCACATCAATGGCACAGAAGATTAGGACATGTGAATTTCAAGAACCTAAATAAGCTGGTCAAAGGAAATTTAGTTAGAGGTTTACCTTCTAAAACATTCAAGAATGATCACTCGTGTCTTGCTTTCAAAAAGGGTAAACAACATAAGGCTTCCTGTAAGAAGATTGAAGAGAAAACCATTAGAGAGCCTTTGGAATTACTGCATATGGATTTGTTTGGACCTGTTTCAGTTGTTAGTTTGAACAAGAAGTACTGTTTGGTTGTGACAGATGACTGTAGCAGATTTAGTTGGGTCTTTTTCTTATGTTACAAAGATGAAACTTTTGATGCTATTCATGATCTTATAATAGCACTTGAAAATCAGTTAAGACTCAAGGTTAGAGGCATTAGATGTGATAATGGGACTGAGTTCAAGAATCAGCTAATGGATGACTTTTGTGCCAAGAAAGGAATTAAAAAAGAATTCAGTATTGCCAGAACTCCTCAGCAAAATGGAGTTGCAGAAAGAAAGAATAGAACTTTGATAGAAGCAGCAAGGACAATGCTTGCAGACTCCCAATTACCTGTTCCATTCTGGGCTGAAGCTGTAAGTGCTGCTTGTTTTGTGTTGAACAGAGTATCAGTGACAAAACCTCAAATGAAGACACCTTATGAGTTACTCATGGGAAAGAAACCTAGCATCAAGTTTATGAAACCTTTTGGATGTCCCCTTACTATTTTGAACATTGCTGATAATTTGGGAAAATTTGATGGGAAGTCAGATGAAGGATACTTATTGGGATATTGTACCAATAGCAAAGGATTTAGAGTGTACAACAGGGCTACAAAGAAGGTTCAAGAATGTCTTCATGTTGAATTTCTAGAAGATCAAGAAAATCATAAAGGTAAAGGTCCTGATTGGATGTTTGATCTTGATTTAATGGCTTCATCCATGAATTATGTACCTATTAGGGAAGAAAATCAAGTTGCTCCCACTGAAGAAGCAACACAGTACATTGTTCATGATGTTAATTTAAGATCTGAAGATAAGTCTACTGATAAAGTCAATGATGAGAAGAAAAGTACTGCTGAGCCTCAAAGTACTGTTGAACCTCAAAGTACTGTTGATCCTCAAAATACTGCTCCACCAAAGATCACAGTATCTGATGAAAACCAAGCCATCCAAGATGAACTTAATAGGATGCTTATTCAAGAAACAATGGCTAAGTCCTATGAAGATGATCAAAGGAGAGCTTTTGAAGCAGAAAAGAAGAAGGCTAAAGGCACTGACAGTACCTTGCCTCAAAGTACTGCTGATCCATTTGAAAGTACTTTTCAACCTTTAGACACTTCAAATTGGATAAACGCTGATGCTTTGAATGATCCAAACATGCCTGCCTTAGAAGATACTGATGATTTGAATGATCCAAACATGCCTGCCTTAGAAGATACTGATGATGAATTGGAACAAGAAGGCATTTTCTCAGATTCTAATGAAGATTCTGATTTCACTAATTTGGAAGATAATCTTGAAGTCTCAGCAACTCCTACTCTAAGAATTCACAAAGATCATCCTGTCAGCAAGATAATTGGACCCTCAGCTTCAGGAGTGCTCACACGAACTAAAGCTAAGAATATGTCTCAACAACATACTTCTTTACTTAGCTTTATTTACAAGCAAAACTAGGTGAATCACAAGGATCAGAAATTGTGTTTATTTGCTTGCTTTCTGTCTCAAGAAGAACCTAAGAATATAAAACAAGCATTAGCCAAGGAGAGTTGGGTTGAAGCTATGCAAGAAGAACTCTTACAGTTTAAACTTCAAGAAGTATGGGTATTATGTGATTTACCTGATGGTAAGAGACTGATTGGGACAAAATGGGTCTTCAGGGTAAAAAGAGATGAAAGAGGGAATGTCAGTAAGAATAAAGCAAGGTTAGTAGCTCAAGGATATAGACAGGAAGAAGGAGTAGACTATGATGAAGTCTTTGCTCCTGTGGCAAGGATTGAAGCCATAAGGCTATTTTTGGCTTTTGCATCTTATATGGGATTTCCTGTATATCAAATGGATGTTAAAAGTGCTTTTCTATATGGCACTATCACTGAAGAAGTTTATGTCAAACAGCCTCCTGGTTTTGAAGATCCTGCACATCCAAACAAAGTCTACAAGGTTATCAAGGCTCTGTATGGCCTTCATCAAGCTCCAAGAGCATGGTATGAAAGACTCTCAAATTTCCTATTATAACATGGTTATAGGAGAGGAGCTATTGACAAGACTTTGTTCATCAAAAGAGATAAGAAGGATATCATGCTTGTCCAAGTTTATGTAGATGATATTATTTTTGGTGCTACTAAGCAATCTATGGTGAAGGAATTTGAAGATCTTATGCAAAAAGAATTTCAGATGAGTTCAATGGGAGAATTAACATTCTTCTTGGGACTTCAAGTGCAACAATCAAGCAGTGGAATCTTTATTAGTCAAGATAAGTATGTTGCAGATATTCTTAAGAGATTCAATTTCACAACTGTCAAGCCAACCTCTACACCTGTTGATACTAACAAACCTTTGGGAAAAGATGAAGAAGGAGAAGAAGTTGATGTCAAATTATACAGGTCTATGATTGGATGTCTCATGTATTTAACTGCATCTAGGCCTGACGTTACTTTTGCTGTGTGTTTATGTGCAAGACATCAAGTTCACCCTAAGGTATCACATTTGAATGCTGTCAAAAGGATTTTTAGGTACCTTAGTCAACAACCTAAGCTAGGATTATGGTATCCTAGGGAGTCCCCTTTTCATCTACAAGCCTTTTCAGATAGTGATTATGCTGGAGATAACTATGAAAGAAGATCCACAACTGGAGGGTGTCAGTACCTTGGAAGTAGATTAGTCTCATGGCAATGCAAAAAGCAAACAATTGCAGCAACATCTTCCACAGAAGCAGAGTATGTAGCTGCTGCAGGTTGTTGTGCATAAGTACTTTGGTTGCAAAACCAGCTTTTGGATTATGGATTCAACTTCAAGAATACTCCTATCAACATTGATAATGAGAGTACCATTTGTATTGTGAAGAATCCAGTCTATCATTCCAAAACAAAGCACATTCAAATCAGACATCATTTTATTAGAGACTGCTATGAGCACAGGCTTATCAATGTGGTTAAAGTTCATACATATGATAATGTAGCAGAACTACTCGCAAAGGGCTTTGATGTTTCAAGATTTACCTTTTTAGTTGTGAGTATTTGTATGATTAATAATTAAGCTGTTATTGAGGGGAGGCATTAGTAGTTAGTCATTAGTTAAGGGGAGGCTACATGTATCATTCAAAAGATAAAGATTTTTATTCATCATGATTCAAAGAGTTACATTCATACTTCCAACAGAAAGAGTCAACCATGACACAGACACTAACAAGACACACAGACAACTACCACAAGCATTCTCCACCAAACCTACTTATCCTACCCAACACAACCTACTCCATTGGCCTTTTTCCTTTGCCCTCACAACTCTACTTTCCCTTTTGAGCAGTCTTTCTATTGTCATCAAAAGAAGCTTGCTTCCTTGGGCAAGCCAGGCCAAGAACTTGCTTGGGAGGTCTCTCTTTTCTTGGAGCAGGCCACTTTATATTCTTTATGGCTGATTCAAGGGCTTGGGTCAAAGCATGTGGAAGTTCATTGGCCAGAGATGAACCAGGAACAGGGACAAATTTTTTCTTCTTGGGCTTTGGATTAGTAGTGCTTGCTGCATTAGTAATGGTAGAGGTTGCTACACTCATTGATGAGGATGATACATTAGGAGGAAAGTACCCATTCCATCCTGCATCCTCAAAGTCAGAGTCAGAATAGTAGCTGATCTCTGAGTCTGTGGAGCCATCTGAATCAGAGGAGATGTACACCAATGGGAAGTGGCTCATGGTTATCACTAGGGTTTTTTTTTGGTATATTGCAAGTGTTGATGAAAAAAGTATGTTGGTGGAAAGTTACTTTTTTAGGCAAGGAAAGGTATAAGGGTAATTAATGAAGTTCATTGAATTCTACTTTCCTTGGTAGCTTTGGGAATTAATTTGGGAAGGTATTAATTACCTCGGGTTGAGTTTCAAAGATATTTTGGTCAAACAGTCAACACTAAAGATATTTTGATTGGAAAGTACTTTGTTCAACGTACTGCTTAGTTTTACAACTGAAAGTACTGCTCCAAATTCTATGGAAAGTACTGCTTCGCGATATGAAGGGTACGCTGACGTGTCAGAATACTGTTCCAACGGTCAAAAATGCTGGTAACAAATTTCGAAAGATATAGGGAAGATAACTTCCAAAAATAACGGTAAAATAATTAATTAACCGTGATTTTTTGTATATTATCCCTTTATAACTCAAATCTTTTTCTTATTTAAACACCCGTATTCATTCGCCATTCTCATTCATCAAACCCACCAATATTATCAATGATTACTACTCTTTTCTCAAATCCTTATCACAATGGCACACCGACCAACCATCAACAAACACAACATGATTGCAAATCTTGAGAAAACGCAGAGGAATATTGACTTTCATGGTATTATTGATTTTCTCACCGGAACCACCATCAATTACTCACTCTTAGTAAACCCAGAGATTATTGGACCTTGGATAAAGGCGTTTTGGGCTATGGCAAGGGCTGAGATTAAAGATGGAGAGGATGTTATTCATGCTACAGTTGCTGGGAGAGCTATTCGTGTTACTGAAGCAAGAATCAGGGAGGTTTTGTTGTTTGAAGATGAAGGAGGTTCTGTTTTGTTTGCTAAACATGATATTTGGGATGCATTGAGAGATATTGGGTATGAAGGACCTTTGGACAAGCTTACTTTTCAGAAAGCAATGGTAAGTCCTCATTGGAAGTATCTTATTCATGTTTTATTTCATTGCTTAAGTCCAAAAAGTACTGCTTGGGATCAATTTGGACATGCCATAGCTTCTGCATTAGTTGGCCTAATTACCAACCAATCCTTCAACTTTTCCTACCTGATCCTTGATGGTATGATCACACATATTAAGGCTGGATCACCTTTTCTGATGTATCCTAGATTTGTTCAACTTATCTTAGAGAATCCACTTGATGGGATCCAAAAACCTCAGGATTATGTACCTACTATTAGGATGCCACCTAAGGTATTTACCTTTATGTCTCACAAGGGAGTTAAATTTTCTGGTAACAATACAACTCTCAATGCTTACATGTTAGAGGTAGCACAGGCTGTTAAGGATGATGTTGATAATGCTAGTGGTTCTGCTAAGTCTGA
The DNA here is from genome assembly GCA_030686995.1 of Artemisia argyi. Taxonomy (NCBI): domain Eukaryota; kingdom Viridiplantae; phylum Streptophyta; class Magnoliopsida; order Asterales; family Asteraceae; genus Artemisia; species Artemisia argyi. The sequence continues at coordinate 171,096,968 of CM060701.1, read as the reverse complement.
TGATGCTGGTCAATCTGATCATTCTGAGCATTCTGCATCAGTACATACACCTACACCACCTCTTGTTTCTCGTCAGCCTGATGACTTAAATGAAAGAACTCCCTCAGTTTATGCTTCTATGGAAAAACCTATTTCTGGTGAAGGTACTTCTCTACAAAGTACTTCTTTACAAGGTACTGCTTCAGAGCATACTCCAGTACCTTCTCCCAATGATTATACTCCCACAGGTGGGTTTCAAACACCTGGAGGAGATGAGGGATTTGAAGGTCCTTTGAATAATTATGCTTTGACTAGAGAGTTGGAGAGGATGAAGAAAGCTATGGCTGATCAGACTACAGACATCAAGAGTTTAAGAAAGAAGTTCAGAAGGTTAAAGAAGTTTGTGTGGCCTCTTGTACAGAATTTTAGGATTTATGTGAAGGAAAAGAAACAATCTCAAAAGCAAAAGTCTAAATCTTCCAAGAAAGCTTCTAAATCCAAGAAGAAGCATAAGAAGTCATCATCCATCAAATTGGGGAGGAATCAAGATGATAATTTGAATAAAGATGATGCTGAGATTCAATATTCAGAAGATGCTCACATTTGGCACTATCTAGAAGATCCAACGAATTTTGTGCCAGAGAAAAAGGTTGAAGAAGATGTAAATATTGCACAAGAAGAAGTTATTGAGCAAGATGCTGAAGCACAAAATATTCAAAGCACTCACAATCAAAGTACTGATGTTCAAAGTACTGATGATGAAAGTACTGGTCTGCAAGGTACTGCTGCTATGAATATTGATGAAATTGGAACTTCTACAGCTGGATTAACAAAGAATTTTGAAGATGAAGCTGGTCCTTCCAATCCTTTACAGCAAGAAGAAGTCAAGGTGCATACAGCAAGTGATGATGAAACTATAGCTCAAATTATGCTTAATTTGGATAGACCTTCAAGAGGTATACATATTTCTGAGCCTGCACAAAAAGTTTCTGAATCTTCTTCTGAATCTGAAGAATTAGATCCTAAAGACAAAGGGAAAGGGATCATGAAGCAAAAGAAAATTAAGAAGAAAAAGAAGAAATTTACTCTTGCACAGCTTAGAGAAATAAAGATAGCAGAGGATGCAGAGATTGCTAGAAAGCAACAAGCTGAGTATGATGCAAAGTATTTGGAAGAGATAAGTAAACCAATTACAAGAAAGCCAATGACAATTGCTCAAGAAAGAAACTGGATGATTAGTTTCTTGAAAGGAAGAGGATACAAGAATTTACAAAAATTGAGATATCCAGAAGTGAAAGCTCTATGGGATGAAGTACAAGAGTCTATTAAGAAAGAGTTAGAAAGTTTGGTACCCATGGATGCTGATAAGGAGAAGAAGTTAGAAGATATAAGGAAAGAACAAGTTGAGCAAAGAAAATTGAAGAGGAAGAAAGCAGTTCAAGATGATCAATTGTCAAAGAGACTCAAAATGATTCATGAAGATACAATTGATGAACTGAGGAATTATTTCATAGTGGTTGATTTTGAGAATAAGAAAATAGAAGACTCTGGAAAGAAATCAAAGATTATCTCATTCTCTGTGGTTGAATCAAAAGAAGGGAATTATCTTATGTTCAACAGAGAAGATGGAAGCTTCAGAGTATTTAATATGTTATGGGATGTTCTGCATTTTATAACCAGAGAAGATCTATATGATTTATACTTGCAAGTGCAGACATATTATGAGGATATTGAAGCAACAGTAGTGGGATTAATCTTGCTTGGAGATTTGATAACCATCTGGGAAACAGAACAAACAAGGGATGATACTCTGTAGAATGATCAAGAAAATTGGGAAATTACAAGATGGAGGTTTTTTGAGTCATTAGGAGTTCATTCACTTGAGATGGAAGATGGTACCATGATTCACATGCTTGCTGAGAGAAGATATCCATTGATAAGAGAAATTATGCTCAGGATGTTGGATCATGGAATGGAGCTTGAAGATGAATCTGATGTAGGTTTGGATGTGATTAAGCTATTCATCAGGTGGACTAAATCTGAAGAATAATATTGCAAAGTACTGGTATGATTTGTTTTGTATAATAGGTATTTTTTCAAAGTACTGCAAGACAAACAATACTTTATCAAAGTACTACTTGCTGCATAAAACCAGTATAAGTCCTTTGTAAAATAAAATAAAAGGTTTTTGATGTTTAAAGTGAAGTAAATAAAAGGATTTGAAGAGAAACACATGGTGTTAGTATTAATACTGCACAACAAATGGTAATCAACTCACCATGTTTAACAGACAAGAAAGATTTTGACTCATCATGAGGGTACGACTCTAATGTGATAATCAAATCCGTTTTTAGTTGACAATTTACTAAAAATTGTATGGTCTTCAACTCACCATATCTGTAAAAGTGAAGAGTTGGCTAGCCCACAAGAAAATGGCTTGTGGTAAAGGCTGTGGAAAATCCATTTATGGTAATTAGTTCACCATGGTTGAGATCAAAGAACCAACTAGTCCAAAAGCAAACGGCTCTTGGTAAAGACTATTCAAATCCGTTGATAGCTGATGATTTGCTAAAAATCATATGGTTATCAATGTACCATGGTTGTTCTAACCTAAATATTGGCTACTCCAGAGTTAATGGCTTTGGTAAAGAGACATAAAAATCCATTAATTTTCAATGATTCACCTCTCACAGGAGTTTACACACCTGGAAGTGATGAGAATAGTATGAAACTTTAAAAGATTTGATGAATATTTTGCCAAAATGTTGCTGAGTAGCTGTGAAGGTTTATTGCTGAGAAGATATCATCTGTTGCTGATAAAGGGTACTTTGACACACAAGACAGATAAAAGATAAAGAGAAAAAAGGAACAATCTTTCTGAATGATTAAGATATTGAAGATCAAAGATAACAAAGAAACTTGAAATCAAGCAAGTGGAGTTCAAGTTAGGGGAGGATTGTTGGGATATAAAGATCAAGGTACTTTTGTATTTCAAAGTACTGCTGTGTCAAAGTGCTGCTTGAAGATCAAAGTCAAACATGGTCAAAGTACTGCTATATATTGAAGATTATTCAAAGTACTTCGAAGAGAATAAGGACTTAAGTGCAATATTGATTAAAGGATTAATATGTAATATTGTATGAATATTCTAGAATTAGTTAGGGATAATTACTTGTCGTTCAAGTAGATAATGTAAATCGACTTAAGGTTATCTATATAAGGAGCTTTATGATGGTATTAGGGATATAAGTTTTAGTCGAAGTTTCTAAGAGTCTTAGAGCTTTACAAGTCGATATTAGTTAAGTTAGGGATTGTTAGTGAATCTGTGTAACAAAGCAGGTTCAAGTTTGGTTTAATATAAAAGTTCTTCTCAAGCTTTGTGTTAGTAGATTCACATACTTTACAAGGTCAAAACAGTGTTTCAATATTAATAGTGTTGAGTTTATTCAATATTGTTAAAACCTTACAAGCTACAAAGTAGTTTGGTCAGAGTATATCGATCCAACACATATGTGCTAAGGTAAGTATAATAATTGCATGCTTAACTGCTAAATGATTTACATTGTTTTCTTTATTATATAGTTATGTCTACTCCCCTCTACTCTACCCCTATCTCATCTAGTCCGCATCCGGAGAATGATCTTTCCTCTCCGAATGTACTAGATTATTCCCCTAAACCCTATAACTTAGAAGAATCTAGGAATAGTTTAGATAACCCTAATTTAAAATACATAAGAGATTTCTATGCTAAGACATCACCCCTACCTCCCCTAAACCCTATTATACATACACTTTTTCCTACCCATAAAACAGAACCCCATGGTTTCTTTCTCCCGAGAGAACCATATATACCTTAACACCCTATCCCCACCTATACCCCTAGATTTGACTTTAGGCTACCCTATACCTTAAACCCTACTCCATACTTAATAAACCCTCCCATTCCATCTTGGAAAGATGAAATTGGAGAAAAACCCTCTAGGTTGACTCTAGAAGAAGAGGAAAACCAAATAGAGGAGATTTTAAATAACTTAGATGAAATTTTTCTTGATCTCCTTGAGAAGATAGAAAAAGGTCATAATAATAATAACTTAGATAATCAACCTGACTATAGTAGTTTAAGAGAGAATTTACAAGAAAACTGTTTTAAAATAGCTAAAATACAGAAAAACCAAATGAAACATCACCATGAAATAGCTTTTGCCCGCTTTAGGATTTGCACTTTAGAAAAGATAATAGATAATGATGTTGAAAACTTAGAAAACACTAACACATGGAATTAGGTAATTAGGAAACTTTAGAAAACCTTAAGTAGATAAATAACCCTAGGATACATGCCTTAGAATAGTTAGAGCCTTTAGGATAAGTAGAATAGGAAATAAATAAAATAAGTTAGGATTTAGAAACTACCTGGTACCCGTCAATTAGGATAGATTAGATAACTAGACTTAGGATTACCCTTCACCTTAGAAAACCCATAACTTACCCTTAACCCTTACCCTTAACCTACCCTGATGTCTTAGGTAAATAGAATCTCTAAACTGTTTTAAATTTCTCTTACTCTAACCCTTTTCAACTCTTTTTCCTCTTACCGATGGTGAGAATCCTCATTCTTCACCATAGAGATCTGAATTCTTTCTCCTCTGATCTCTAAACCTTCACTTCTTTCCATGGCTTTCTTAAGCTATCTTCATTCTATTTAGAGATCTACCCCTAACTATTCCATATGCAAATATATGATTTTCATATATAAGCATATTCCTACTCTTAGATTACTATGATACCCGGGCTAGTTTTCCCCAATCCCCTTTAGTAAACCCCAAAACCTTAGTTAGGATTTCCATACTTGAGGTTAGAAATATCATTAGGATTAGAAAACCTTAGACCATTAGGATTAGAAAACCTTAGACCATTAGGATTAGAAACCAAAAACCCCTACTCCAATACACATAGGATAAGACTTAATAGGAAAACATTAGGATTAGAATATAGATTAGGAAAAACTTAGGATTAGATAACCCTCACCCTAAGCCTTTAGACCCCTAGTTTAGGATAGACACACTTACCCCATAGGAATAAGTAGATTTAGGTCATAGATTACCCATACCTAGCCCTTAGGATAAACCATACTTATACACTTGAGGATTTTAGATTATACCTTAGGATTTGACAATTTTTAGAATACCCATTAGGAAATTTCACTTAGGAGATACTATGGATAGTGCCTTAGCTGGTTTCAAATCCCTAGGAATAGTAATACTCATAATAATAGTAATAATGGTAATAATAGACAACCTAAAACAAAAGAGAAAACCTGAAACAACACCTACAGATAAGGATATACCTAGTCAACCCTTAGGAAAGAAAACACTTAAACCTAATCCCTCTTTAGAACCCTCTACCTCAATAAAACCAAACACCTTACCCTTAGAAATTAGGATTAGTTAGAAGAACCATAGGGGGAAAACAAAACTCTGGGAAGAAATCTAGTAAATCTAAAACTCCAATAGGATATTCTCCCTCAGGTATCCTATACTCTTACTCTTCCGTTTAATCTCATGTTTTAATTTCTCTCTTTCTACCGTTTAAATCCTTTTTCTCTCACTTCCTCCTACTCTTCCATTTAAAATCCCATTTTCCCGCCTTTTTCCCCATTCCACAAATTAAAACCCTACTTTTCCATTTTCCCCACTCCTATACTTTTCCCCACTCCACCCACACCAAACTTCTTTTCCTTTTCCATTTCCCCTACTTTACCATTTCATTCTTTTTTTTTCCTTTCCACTCCACTCCACTCCCATAAATCCTCCACTCCATTTCCCTTCATTTTTAATTCTCCGTCATTTTACACTATATTTTCTTCCCTCTATATTTTCTCCCTACCTCATCCTGCAATGCTCTATTAGTTAGAACTTGCATTTCTCGTCATAACGCAAGTTTCTATTAGTTAGAACTTGTAAGAATATCTACATCGAACTTTAATCCTGATTATGTTCGACTACTATATTAAATCTCGCTTTGCAAGAAATTGTAAAAATGAGATCTTCTACGTCCGTCATTCTAGTCTTAACATGAGAATGTACCATGTGACAAGTTGCTAAACCGGAGAACATTAGAACTTGTCCCTACCATGACTAGAACTAGTCTCTATCATGGCTAGAACTTGTCTCTATCATGACTAGAACTAGTCTCTATCATGACTAGAACTTGTCTCTATCATGAATAGAACTTGTCTCTACTTGACTAGAATATTCCTCTACCGTATCTAGAACTTGTCTTCACTGATATGACAACTATCAGTTGAAACTTGTCTTTAAAAATTTCCTTACCATATATCCTTAAATATGGTAAAACTCTCTTCATCTTCCACCGATACTGCTTAAGGATGATTTATGATGACTATCCTCTTAAAATGAACTAGGATGTTCCTACATTTTAATGAGAAAGTTATAAGTCAAATAGGTTAAGAGTTTATACGCTCTTGTTTTCAAATATTGGGACGCCTTTATTTGCAAATAATGAGGTATAAAAACCTAAGTATCTGGTATCTGTACAAGCAATTCTTACTCCGCTTGTGTAAAATCTTCTTCCTTTTCACATTATTTTCCTCGATAATCCTCTTCTTTCTCTACTTTCTCGACTTATTCTCTCCCCTACTCCTATAATCGTCAAAATTTCGGGACGATATTTTCTCTAAGGGGGTAAGAATATAACAACCTACAAACACCCATTACTATCATTCCCATTACAAAAACCTATAGTAGGTATTTCACAGGTAAATTTTTGCTTTTTATATACATTATTACTTGCATGACTCACTAGACCTGCTCACGTATCTACACAAGCCAAATAACTCAACACTCACATCCTATAAACCCCAGGTATGTCAAGCATAAACTCATAACAACACCATAATAAGTAATTCACCAATCTAAAACACTAAACATAACATAAAACCCTAATAAACCCTAAACTAAAACTTAAGTAGGATTATGTGCTTATCTGAACCTATATGCTTAGTTAAACTAGTAATAATGTGTTCAAGGCTTAAGTAAGAGTATCTTTAGGAATATTAGGATACATTAGGACTATTAGGCTATAGAATAGAACCCTTAGAACTTAGATACAAACCCCCTAAGACCTAAACCATAACTAGGTCATAGATAACTAGAATTAGGTCTAAACCCTCCCAAAACTTCCCCAAAGGTCACTACTGTAACCACTGGGAAAATTTCACCTTGTAATAAATCATTTCATGTATTAATAAATAAATCTTTATCCTTTTTCCATGTATATTTTTTCTCTCTGAACATGATTACTACTTAATGTGACGTATTAAGTATCTTTAAATGTCAAATATACAGCATCACGATATCACATTTGCCATTTTACGTTAAATTGTTAACGTACGACTATTAGGGTTTTCTCCAAACTCTAAAACCATTATAATATAAATACTTAGTATCTAAAACCCTAAACTAAAATACTCTCAACAATAAAGTATAAGTATCTAAATTAGTGTACACGTGCATTTTTTTTTACTAAACTAAATTTATTTAAAAACTTAACATAAATTTAAATTTATTTAACTAAACACATACAAATACAAATCCTAGTATAAAAGTACTACTCTTTAAGCTCTATTTAAAATTTCCTTTTCCTAAAATATGTCAACTTAAAATATAACCAACAAATCTTAATCTACATTAATTGAACACAACATAAACAAACCAACACTAAATTACATTTTTTTTCTAAATAACTTAAACTTTAAATTAAGTTACTTATAGTATTTAAACTCATGGTACTTATCAATAAGACCTAGGAACAAGACTTGAGCATGATTGATCCCTAACTAATCTATGGTTCGAATTACACTAGGAAGGCAATTAAGTGAATTCTAGATACCACTTGTAAGTACCCTCACCATAGAATCTCTTCTAGCTTCTCATATAAACACATAAGCATGCATGCTAGATATTTACCTTTTGTCAAATAATGTAGGTAAAACACTTGGTTAGCAAAGTTACCACCTCATTTGTTTTCAAATACACCATACGAGTCTTCCATTTGGCAGATTATGTCACAACTCACCATTTCAGGTCATTTCAGGTCATTTCCCGAACTTTGGAAAAACACTATTCATCAAACACTATTCATCAAAACACTATTCATCGTTTTACTATTCACCGTTTTCGAGGTCAGTTTGATATTCTGAGAAACTTTTGGGAAATTTTACTATTCACTGAACACTATTCATTTCCGGAAAAGTTTTCACTATTCACTTGCATTACTCATTTCATCGTAAATTTAGTTTACGGGTATTCAAATTCGCGTAACCGGATTGGTTTAGGTGCGAATTCATTTCATTAGTGTTAAGAACACTGCATACGGACTGGAGATAGTCTGCATATCATCATAACAGCATTTTCATGTTATACCACTCTCAGGATTTTCAAATTTCTATATTCAGTACATTTAACGTTTTTACGTATAAGTATTTATAGTAAACGTTAACACCCGGTTTATACACGACGAATATATCTAAATATTCCCACGATGGTCCCGACATATTTTTATATCCATTTTAACATCTTAAAAGTTATAACATTCAGTTACCCAGTATTTTGGAAATTTATTTTATTTTTAAACGTACGCGTATGAATATAACGACGGTTTTCGTGAAAACTAAACATTAATCACCCGATCACTCAGTAAATGTACCCAACATATTTTTAATATGTTTTTAACATTATTATAACTTTATTTCATCCCGGTAAACTTCGTGGACATTTATTTCTAATAAAACCGGTACCCGATCGTAACTAAAAACACAAACTAGTGCAAATTCTTACAAGGTTTTCTAATTAAATCCCAAGTACCCTAACCCCCCCCCCCCTCCTACCTTTGAAAACCAGCCCATGAAACACCTTTTTAACCCATGGCATTAACTTACCCTTATTTAACTAATAAACCTCTAAATTCTACACTTAACCAAAAATTACAAATCATAACATACACTTTTTCAAGATCCAAAAATTCTTCTCATCTCCTTCCTCCCATCAAAACCACGACCCATAATTAATACATTGATCAAGTGATCATTTTTCATGAAGTAAAACACAAAAGTTGTTCATTTTACAAGCCTAATCAAGAATCAAGCAACAAAAACACAAGAACATCAAGCATAATCATCCAATAATCATCTCATTTTATCAAGTAAGTTTTCATCTTTATTTTTTCATGGATCATCCTATTTTTACATGTATTACATAAGTATCATGCTAAAAACCATGTATAAGTAGCTATACTACACTTTATTTTGGCTAAAAAGTAACATACAAACCCTAACTTTTTAGTTATGAATCCCCTTGCTCTAATAACTTGGTTAGGAGTCCATGGCACCCTAAGAAGGTGTATGGTAAGATTAGATTAGCCATGTGGTGATTACAAGAGGTTTGGTGATGGTAGAAATTAGTTTTTAACCTTGGAAACTTGATTTGGAACCTATTTTAGACATGCTGTTCCGTTTTGTAAAAATCTGGAAAATCAGTAAACACCAAGGAAACTTTGGCAAAATTTTTAGAAAATACTTTCAAAAACGAATCCGTAGGCGAAAGAACGGATTAAAAAGAGTCTATAACGAAGGAGTTATGATTTTTGCAAGATTGTAGACGAAAAGTATTTTTCAGAAAATGTTTGCTGTTGGACGTTTTTCATTGGACAAAAAGAGACTTTAGACGTAACCCGGAGGAGCCGAGCTTTCCAAAATATATTACTACATACTAAGACGTAACCGTGGACATAAAGAACAAGTAAAACGGACAAGTAACGACAAAGATATACTCGTTTGAATATCGGCTAAAACCCTTTATTAATTGACAGCTTTTAATATAATTTGGCGCAAAAACTACGAAGTACATTTTCAAGCTAAACATAATATCAAGTACCGAGCTTTATAACTAACGTAGTATTAGTTATTACGAGTATGTTTTCATCATTTCAAGGATTACAACCCGAGTATTTCAACGCTAACATGGAAACTTACGTTATATATATATATAAGTATATATATTATAACTAGCCATTTATATTTTCTAATAGCAATATTTTCCAAATTCTTGGATTATATATTTTTGACAATACAAGTGTTTTTCCAAAGAGTAGAGTGGTATAGAAACATGTGCATGGACATTCATAACATCATTTCATGATCTAAAGTAGATCGTACATCATTCATTTTAGGTTGCGGCTAGTGTGCGCGCCTTGTTTTTCAGCTCATTACATGTTCATGGTTCCATCATATCAGGTGAGTCATAGCCCCACTTTTACTGGTTTAATTACTTTACAAACTCTTTGGGGGAGATACATGCTTAAATACTCGTGTTATACTTTTATACGATTTCAAATCCTATGGGGGAGAATACATTGCAGCAACAATTTTTGTACAATGCCAAAGTATAAAGTTCTTACATTGCTTAAGTAGTCTTATTACCACGACACGACAAGTCCCCTTTATTTCATGGACCGTTAATTTCAAGTACTAAGCGAGAGTGAGTGGATAGATCTATCGAGGGTGACGCCTCCATTCGCGTTGGGTTGCTCCAACGGGACGAATGCATTTCATGTCTTATCAAGTGAGTGTCTGGTAAACACTCTGTTGGGGCATTACAAAGTCTAGCTTCGGGGCCATGAGCTTAAGAGACAATGTGGGTTTCATTATTGAAATCTTAGTACTTTACTTTATACTTGGGCTATTGTACATACAAAATTACTGAGAAATTCCAGATACTTTTGCATCAAGTCTTATTACTAAAATACGATACTTTTGCACCAAGTCTTATTACTGAAATACGATACTTTTGCATCAAGTCTTATTACTGAAATACGATGCCTTTGCATCAGCCTTATTACTGAATTACAATGCTTTTGTATCAAACTTATTACATTTGGCAGTGGGTTGTAAACACACAGGTTACAAGTCTCTTATGGCGGGACTTGGAACTGAGTGGATTTACGATGCCTTTGCTGGGAAATCTTCATTTCAATGCATTACATTCTTTTTCATAAGACTCTATGAACTCACCAACCATTGTGTTGACACTTTAGCATGTATTTTCAGGTATTAACCAATGGCACGCTACAGGAGGTTTTGGCAGGGCATGGCATGGTCATAGAAGACTCTGATTATTCATTTGGGGACCGTTTTTAACTATTTTAATGGCCTACTTCCGCATTACTTTTAACAATGTAAATTCAACATTTTGATTTAACTATTTTATTCAAAATGATTCAAGTGCAAACCATTTTTGAACTAGTGTTGTAATACCAATTGAGTTACACCCCAGCTACATGTATGCTTCCGCTGGACCCGATTTTGGGGGTGTGACAGATTAGGGAAGTATCATACTTCTTATTGTCTCCTACAAACATTACATGATGAGCTAATACCTTCAAGAATCCTCTCAATCTCCCTACTGTATAAGTCGAACATTAGCTATCTATTTTTATCACAACCTGCTAAAAATCAATGCTTAGTAACCATGCATACTTAACATACTGATCCTACATAACTAAATAGAAGTTTAAGAAGGAGCATTAAAAGAAGCAATAAGAGGAAGTAGAGTAGCATTCATTTCAAGGATTCATTGTCCAAAAGCTCATCCATACTCACACGATAACTAAGTAAGTATTCTCATCACCCTTCTAGCTCTTTTGTATACATCTATTAGTACAAAGATGCTGTTACATCAACCCTAGTATAGCCTAGTATAGAACACATTGTATTTTCCTTGTTCCAGTTATGTCGAGCCAAACAAACACCTCTAGACTGATGTGTATATTAATTGCGGACCTTAAAAATAGTTAGTAGACCAGATATAAACATGTATGACTATGTTAGGATACTTTCCAAGTTAGTTTGTAAGCTTATAAATCAAGTTATAATCTGTTTCAGAAACTGTTTTGGGTCGAGGGGTGCTCAAGGGGTACCAACTTTGTGTACTTGTTTCGCCTATCAAACGAGCACTTAAAATTCCGAACATAGGATAAAAATAAAGACCTTCTAGCATAGATTCATGAGAAGCAAAAACATAGGATTATGATGGAGTAGCCTCATTTTTATTCAGCCCTACTTCAGGGTGTCGCAACCTGAAAATCAGCTCATAAGACTTGCCTTTTTTTTTTTTTTATTTTTTTTTTACGTAAAAACAGGTTTATACGCTCCACTTTAGAGATTTATTGTGAACAAACCATAATAGATTAGAACTTCTGGTTTGAACCTATAAGAAGACCCCCTAGCAGGCTATTAAAAAGAGCAATAACATAGTACAACCCTCCTCATGCCTCGTGTATATTTAAGCTTACTTTTGGTCGAAAACTATATTTTATAAACTTGTCTTTTGATTATTTAGAACAAATAAGCTAATATTATAATCAGATAAGCTGATAAAATTCACTTATAAACTTGTTTTAAACATATTTAAAGGAGTCATAGAAAGTTGGACCATTTCCTTGGCTAAAAACGCGTTTTTACTTAAAAAGGACCTCGGGTGCAAGATATATATGCATGAGGGGTATATATTGCCAAAACTATGAATAATTTTATATTTTGGACTTGAAATAAAATAAACTTAAGGTTAAGGGTAGGAAGTGCCATATTTGAAACTTTGGGGTAGAAACTGTTATTTCATGTTAGTTCAGGTATAAATATTGTCAATATCTACAACTACGGGGGTAAGAAGTATAAAACTTTATATTATTACTAAAAAGTAAATATAACCCTAAAATGATTACTAAACTTGTTAAATTGTCAAACAAAATAGTTATATTATTATTATTACTATTATTTAGAAACTTCATGTAGTTATAATTAAACAAAAATCAATAACGTTATCAATATTAAAATCATGAATATGAATACTAAATTGACATATCAACTCAGGTTACGTGTCGGAGACATTTATCAACTGTATTTAAATTATTTCCTATCCAGACTACTTAAATATCAAGGTGAGTTCATAGTCCCACTATTTTTATACGTTTTTCAAACTTGTGGGGAGATACATGCTACAAACCGAACACAAGTATTTTTCTGTATGCTATCCTGATTGATATTGCCTAAGTTGTCGTTCTTGCCATTTCTGATAAAGACCCTCGTTTACATAGGAAAACGATAAACTCCTACCGGAAGGCATTATTACTTTATTTAATTATGTCAGTAATCTACATCATAACTCTTTACTATGATGCTTATTGTTAACGTTTGCGTTCATGAGACTTAGGGCAATATGTTACCTTGCAATACTTCATTTTATAACTATCTAACTTGTGTTCAAATTATTATTTATAAACGCTGTGAATTCACTCAACCGTTGTGTTGACTTTTTAGCATGTTTATCTTAGGTCCATAACAAACAAGGATGGCATGGAAGAGCATGGATACGGAAGGAAGGCGAAAATTTTGTTATTCTTTGATAAAGTATTTAACAATTTGTAAAACTACTGGGACCTCATTTTATAAACTCTGATATTTGAATAATAAAATTTCTAAAACAACTCCATTAGAGATTGTTTTCCTATTATTATAACTGTTGTGCCGTCGAGTAACACCCAGCTTTAATTCCGATGCGTATCCCAAATTTGAGGGTGTTACAGATTGGTATCAGAGCTATAGTTATAGAGAAACGGGTCTAATTGAGGTCCGAACTATAACCACTTTTTCACCAAAATGTTTTATAGCCTTTCGTTGTCCGTGCCTTCCAGCCTCCAGATGATTATGTGACTTCCTGGTAATTTATGCTACTCAAAAACTTTAGTAAACTAGTATATGCATATATGATATACTTCTGATCACTTTATACAAATAAACATATCTGCAGATGCCTATTCTATGGCATTACGTTTTAATCATATTTTCCTCAGCATGTATCTACTTCTATATCTCCAAAGTTTACAAAACGTTCTTAAGACATTGTGTTTTGCACAATTCTTATCCTATTTACGTTAAATATATACTCATCAAACTATCCTAAAAATTAGGTAGACTCTCCTTGATTATCTTACTCTTATTTCCAAAAATGAGTGTAAATACTCTCTTCGTGCTCCTATAATATCTAATTCATTGACTAATTACGAATGTTGAGTTAGAAATTCTCAAGCAGTATAATTAACTCATAAATCTTGAATATCGTCTTACCATCACTCCACAATTCATACCAAGGAGATCATCAGGATCCCAACAATCGTCAAAATACAACAACAATGTTTAAATAAGAATAAGAAGTTTCTGTTATAACAATAAACCATAGTTCAGCTCTTTAGGGTTATAATTTTCCCTCTATACTTTACCTTGGGTACGATGATGTAACCAAATTATAACTAGTACGTTCCTATCTAATGTCATATCTATCATTTAATAATCTCACTACTACTATAACCATCGTCCATTTCACTTTCCTCTTATATTATTCATAGCCATTTCATAATAATGTACCACCATTTCATACCTAACTATATCTATTCTATGAGGTTCTTCTGCGAATATATTCCTAAGAATTTCTTCAAGCTATTTTCCTATCACCCCAAAGGTTGATATTCTGCCATCCTACCAAGAGGTATCCAGGATGCCATCTTATAAAAATAAAACATTGAACACCATCTAAAACTTGTGAAATCTAATATCAAATTTGACTGAATCACACATTACATCATCTGTCCTAAATTATACATAGCCTGATTACCTATGTCTAATTCAGGAAGGATCATGTCATGGGAGAAACGGTTATCTTTGTAGGTTTCCAAAACAAGCTTCATTCAAAAGCAAAACCTTGTATCAAGATAAACTCTTAGTAAACGCTCCTAACGTACACATCTCCTAGGTACATACATCATTTTATTATAAATCGCCAAACCATAAGTTTATATTTCTCTATTCATATTGTTTAGGACGCTTCTTTATAAATCATAAAAATGAAAGTATAAATCCAAGAATCACTAAAATTCATAAAATACAAATAAGTAAAAATTCCATTAAAATCCATGAATATTAATACATAACGAAATAATTAACATCGGTAGGGCTAAGGTTATAAAAATCACCAAGTAAATAATAGAATCGCAGATAGGTTGACCCACTAGGCTAATAAAGAACATCACTATGCCTACGAGAGCAAGAATCACGACTGGATGTAAAATCTTGAATACTTTGTACGAATAACATAAACAAAGTATAAACGCGGTTATAAAGGAAATAGTCATACACATAGAAACAAATAAGTCTTATTACAAATTCATAAACGATTACAAGAAAATACAAATAAAATTTACTTCGACATTTCTACCCCCATATTTTATCCAATCCGATAGCTAGGATCACAAGGGGTACGAGAACCACTAGGACCACAGCCAAGAATTCATAGTCTTCCTCCGGGACATAGGCAAAGTAAATAGCAGCGGAAACGGTATACATAAGCGCGACAATAGTAATACGATGCAGCATTTTGTAAGGAATATAGGTGAAGAGATTAGTATGAAAGAATGAGGATTGAAATGGGGTATTTATAAGATAAAACTAGCCGTTAGAACACTATTCACAACCGTTGGCTCACTATTCACGACCATTGGAAATTACTGTTCACTAGCCGTTGGGATCACTATTCACTAGCCGTTGGGAATTACTGTTCATAACATTTGAAAATTAAAAAAAAAATTAGTAAGGGACAAACAGATTCATCACCTACAAAAGTTAAAAAAAAAATTTCTTTCCATTCATCAATTTTTCATCCGAAATTTTTAAAAGACAGTTTTTTTTTTCGATGTCAAAAATTTGATTTTTAGAAAACGAGAAATTTGAAATCAAAATTTTTTCAAGGATAATTACTGAAATAGGATAAATTTTTATAAATAGCAATCTTCATTTAAAATAAATTTTCTTGAGTTTATAATAATATTTACGCATGTAAATTTATATTATAAGTTTTCTTAAGTTAAACAATTCGTCCTGATCATTTCTACACCTAACATAGACTGAATCTTGGGACGAGATTCCCTACAACCGGGGGATACTGTAACCACTGGGAAAATTTCAGCTTGTAATAAATCATTTCATGTATTAATAAATAAATCTTTATCCTTTTTCCATGTATATTTTTTTTCTCTGAACATGATTACTACTTAATGTGACGTAACTCGCAACATTGATAAACGTGCTCCCATGTAAACCGACACTAATCTACCTTATGTTATTTTACATAAGTATCTTTAAATGTCAAATATACAACATCACGATATCACACTTGCCATTTTACGTTAAATTGTTAACGTACGACTATTAGGGTTTTCTCTAAACTCTAAAACCATTATAATATAAATACTTAGTATCTAAAACCCTAATGTAAAATACTCTCAAATATAAATATAAGTATCTAAATTAGTGTACAAGTGCATTTTTTTTACTAGACTAAATTTATTTAAAAACTTATCCTAAATTTAAATTTATTTAACTAAACACATACAAATACAAATCCTAGTATAAAAGTACTACTCTTTAATCTCTATTTAAAATTTCCTTTTCCTAAAATATATCAACTTAAAATATAACCAACAAATCTTAATCTACATTAATTGAACACAACATAAACAAACCAACACTAAATTACATTTTTTTTTTCTAAATAACTTAAACTTTAAATTAAGTTACTTATAGTATTTAAACTCATGGTACTTATCAATAAGCCCTAGGAACAAGACTTAAGCATGATTGATCCCTAACTAATCTATGGTTCGAATTACACTAGGAAGGCAATTAAGTGAATTCTAGATACCACTTGTAAGTACCCTCACCATAGAATCTCTTCTAGCTTCTCATATAAACACATAAGCATGCATGCTAGATATTTACCTTTGGTCAAATAATGTAGGTAAAACACTTGGTTAGCAAAGTTACCACCTCATTTGTTTTCAAATACACCATACGAGTCTTCCGTTTGGCAGATTAGGGAAGTATCATACTTCATATTGTCTCCTACAAACATTACATGATGAGCTAATACCTTCAAGAATCCTCTCAATCTCCCTACTATATAAGTCGAACATTAGCTATCTATTTTTATCACAACCTGCTAAAAATCAATGCTTAGTAACCATGCATACTTAACATACTGATCCTACATAACTAATTAGAAGTTTAAGAAGGAGTATTAGAAGAAGCAATAAGAGGAAGTAGAGTAGCTTTCATTTCAAGGATTCATTGTCCAAAAGCTCATCCATACTCGCACGATAACTAAGTAAGTATTCTCATCACCCTTCTAGCTCTTTTGTATACATCTATTAGTACAAAGATGCTGTTACAGCAACACTAGTATAGCCTAGTATAGAACAGATTGTATTTTCCTTGTTCCAGTTATGTCGAGCCAAACAAACACCTCTAGACTAATGTGTATATTAATTGCGGACCTTAAAAATCGTTAGTAGACCAGATATGAACATGTTTGACTATGTTAGGATACTTTCCAAGTTAGTTTGTAAGCTTATAAATCAAGTTATAATCTGTTTCAGAAACTGTTTTGGGTCGAGGGGTGCTCAAGGGCTACCAACTTTGTGTACTTGTTTCGCCTATCAAACGAGCACTTAAAATTCCGAACATAGGATCAAAATAAAGACCTTCCAGCATAGATTCATGAGAAGCAAAACCATAGGATTATGATGGAGTAGCCTCGTTTTATTCAGCCCTACTTCAGGGTGTCGCAACCTGAAAATCAGCTCATAAGACTTACCTTTTTATTTTATTTTTTTTTTTATTTTTTTTTTACGTAAAAACAGGTTTATACGCTCCACTTTAGAGATTTATTGTGAACAAACCATAATAGATTAGAACTTCTGGTTTGAACCTATAAGAAGACCCCCTAGCAGGCTATTAAAAAGAGCAATAACATAGTACAAACCTCCTCATGCCTCATGTATATTTAAGCTTACTTTTGGTCGAAAAATATATATTATAAACTTGTCTTTTGATTATTTAGAACAAATAAGCTAATATTATAATCAGATAAGCTGATAAAATTCACTTATAAACCTGTTTTAAACATATTTAAAGGAGTCATAGAAAGTTGGACCATTTCCGTGGCTAAAAACGCGTTTTTACTTAAAAAGGACCTCGGGTGCAAGATATATATGCATGAGGGGTATATATTGCCAAAACTATAAATAATTTTATATTTTGGACTTGAAATAAAATAAACTTAAGGTTAAGGGTAGAAAGTGCCATATTTGAAACTTCGGGGTAGAAACTGTTATTTCATTTTAGTTCAGGTATAAATATTGTCAATACCTAAAACTATGGGGGTAAGAAGTATAAAACTTTATATTATTAGTAAAAAGTAAATATAACCCTAAAATGATTCAGAAACTTGTTAAATTGTCAAACAAAATAGTTATATTGTTATTATTACTATTATTTAGAAACTTCATGTAGTTATAATTAAACAAAAATCATTAAGGTTATCAATATTAAAATCATGAATATGAATACTAAATTGACATATCAACTCAGGTTATGTGTCGGAGACGTTTATCAACTTTATTTAAATTATTTCCTACCCAGACTACTTAAACATCAAGGTGAGTTCATAGTCCCACTATTTTTATACGTTTTTCAAACTTCTGATAAAGACCCTCGTTTACATAGGAAAACGATAAACTCCTACCGGAGGGCATTATTACTTTCATTTAATTTTGTCAGTAATCTACATCATAACTCTTTACTATGATGCTTATTGTTAACGTTTGCATTCATGAGACTTAGGGCAATATGTTACCTTGCAATACTTCATTTTATAACTATCTAACTTGTCTTCAAATTATTATTTATAAACGCTGTGAATTCACTCAACCGTTGTGTGGACTTTTTAGCATGTTTATCTCAGGTCCATAACAAACAAGGATGGCATGGAAGAGCATGGATACGGAAGGAAGGCTAAAATTTTGTTATTCTTTGATAAAGTATTTAACAATTTGTAAAACTACTGGGACCTCATTTTGTAAACTCTGATATTTGAATAATAAAATTTCTAAAACAACTCCATTAGAGATTGTTTTCCTATTATTATAACTGTTGTGCCGTCGAGTAACACCCTGCTTTAATTCCGCTGTGTATCACAAATTTGGGGGTGTTACAACTACAACCTAGTATAAGCCTTTAGGAACTTAGGAATAGTTATTAGATACACTTAGGACACTAACTTAGGCACAAAACCATAGGATAAACCCTAGTCTCTCACTAAACCCACTTAGGTCATTTAGGTTACAAAACTAGGTCAAACCTTCCCAAAACTTTCCCATAGGATACCCACACTTAGAATAAACCCTTTAGGTCTTAGGATTAGTCACTAGATACACTTAGGAACTTAATTTAGGCACTAAACCTTAGGTAAAACCTTAAACACATAGTAAGTAGAAACTAGGTCTAAACTTAACTAAAACTTTGTAAAACCTAAACATAAGCACCTTAAACTCCTCAACCTAGCACCCTAACACCTTAGTCATCCCCAAGCACACACCCTAACACTTCTAAGCACACACACAAGTAGGTGCATCACCTACTTGGCTAATCCACCACTAATCACCACTAATCCACCCTAAACCTCCCCCTAATCCACCACTAAACCACCCCTAATCACCCCTAATCACCCTAAACCACCCTTAAACACCCTAAGCAGCTAACAAGCACCTCCAAGCACCCAACCAAGAAGGTGCATCACCTCCTTTTAAGCTGCTACCTTCGAACCGCCTCCCACGGCCTCTCAACACCACAACCGGCCTAGGCAGCCCCCTAGCTACCTCCCTAGCTCCTCCTTGTCACCATTAGACTTGCCACAACCCTTCTAGCTCTGCTTGCTCAGCCCCCCCATGCACGACACCTAGACTGCCATTTCACCCAAACCGCCTATGTCGCGACTATAAATACCCCCTCCATCCCTCATTTCACTCCACACCTTTCCCCCTCCTCTCTACCTCACATTTCTATAGTACTAAGTCATTATAAGCAGTAGGGAACGAGTAGCTAGGCCTTGGTCGAGTTGTGTTGTGGTTTGAAGTCGTACGAGCCCTAGAAAAACCCTAACCCTAGTTTTCACCCACGTAAACCCCCCTAGCCAAGTAAGTCTTACATTTAGTTAATTTAGCTTTAGTATAGTCATAGGATAGATTTAGGATGCCTTAGATAGCTTAGATACCCTTGCATGAGCCTAGAACCATTTTACTTGCTAGTTTACGTATTAAAACCCTAGATCGAGTCATATACTTGCATGCATGCTATAAGTAGTTAATTTAGGTCATACACTAGTTAAAAATAGCTTAAATAAGTTAAAATAAGTAAAACATTGGCTAGAAAACTTAAATACTAGATAAAATATAAGTTACATGCATATTAGGAATAGTTTTGCAATAGTTTACTTGCATAGGGGTATATATCATAAATTCCTGAAATTATAAACTCTAGGGACTGTTTTTGACCTTTCCTAGAAGTTATAAGTAGAATAGTTTTGCATAATATTAAAACCCTAGGATAGATAATAACATAAGTATAAACTAAAAAGGACTAAAAACGTAAATAGTATAAAGTTAAAGGTCTAAAATGGTAAATATAGAAAACTTAGGAGTCTTAGGTTAAATTACATAAAATATAGAAGTCTAGGGACTAGTTGTGTCAAGTATAGATAGTTATTAGTATAAATGATATAGTAACATAAAACTTAGGGTAGAAAACGTAAATATATAAACTATAAGGGTAAAAAGTGAAAATATCATATAAGTATAAAACCTAAATAAAGTTAGAAGCATAACACAATACTAGGGAGCTTCATGCAAGGAGTACTATGTGGATATTTCGTTTTTGACGAGTTTGTTGGGTTTACGAATTAAAGTGCCCTGACTCCTCAAACGATTATTGCATATACTTCTGAGATATGATGGCCCGAACGGTGATATGATTATAACTAAACCCTAATAACAACATAACTCAATAATAGGGAGCTTTGTGTGAGGAGTATTAACTTCTGAATTATGATGGCCCGAACAGTATTATGTTGATAACATAATACAATAGTAGGGAGCTTCATGTGAGGAGTCATATACTTCTGAATTACAATGGCCTGAACGGTGTTATGTTATATCTAAAATATTAACAAACCTAAAAACAATAACTTAAGAAACATAAACATGATAACTAAAAGCTTGACATACATACAAAACCAACAACAACACACTATGATACGTGAGTAAGGCGGTCTAGTTTCCAAGTCACTATTTGGCTTATATCTTTTTAAACTTTCACTCTAAATGCTTTTATAAACCCTATAAGGGGGATACATGCTAAACGCTTTACTTAAAACGGAATACAAGTCTTTTTCTTTGGTTGTTTGCACGAGTAAACTAACAGCCACCACTACATAACCAAAATTCATGAATCTAATTGGTTGGGATGTTTTATCCAAATGAACGCGAATATAGTTGATAGATCTATTGGAGTTTGACAACTCCCGTTGGTATTAACACCCCACTAGGTGGTACCAATAAGTACTATATTTGAATCCACTCAAGGTATAACTTTGGCAAGTTATCCTTCTATCTCTTCGTGTTGGGTCTGCTGCCCACATGACCCGGATCGTTAAGGTGTGATTCATGACCTTAGTGCAACCAACTAAACTCCTGATAATTGTGCATGCATCACAATTATCACAAAAACTTGCATTTTCCGAGATGGTTGTAACAACTGAACCCAGGGAACTTGCATTCACTAACCCCTAAACCTATGATTCTCACTCAACACCTAGTGTTGACTTTTTAAGCATGTATTCTAGGTATATTACTTCTATGGACCTATGGCGGAAGGATGTACTGAACTCGGAGGACTGTTCCTGGTTATCATTCAAACACAACCAACCTAACACTCAGATTTTTGGGACCTCAACAAAATAAAAGTATATCTTTTATAATTAAAACTCTGATAATTATGAATGATAACTAAATTTTCCAAAACGTCTCTTTTCGAGTCGTTTTCTATTACTGTATCTGTGATTCTATGAAGTAATACCCCAAACACTTTATCCGCTGCGATCAGTGAAAAATGGGGGTGTTACATTAGAGATTCTGGCGTAAGGCTCTTCATCCCAAGTCGTGGAAGAATAAACTGGAACCTTTCTTGAGAGAGAGCCTTTGTGAAGATACCAGCTAGTTGAAACTCTGTCCTCACGAAGTAGAGTTCCACCACCCCTTTCTCTACTTGTTCCCTGATGAAGTGATGACGGATGTCGATATGCTTGGATCTGGAATGCTGGACATTGTTGGAGCACAAAGCAAAGGCAATTTTGTTATTACAATACACCGGGACTTTGTTGAAGTCAAACCCATAATCTGATAGTTGAGACCTCATCAACAAAATTTGAGCACAGCACGACGACATGGTAATGTATTCAGCCTCTGTGGATAATATCGATGTACACATTTACTTTTTAGATGACCAGCTTACAAGTTTCTCACCCAGAAATTGAGTACCTCCTGACGTACTTCTTCAAGTATTTTGACACCCCGCATGGTCAGCATCTGAGTAAGCTGTGAGCGCCATTGCATTGTCTTTAGGGTACCAGAGACCCATGTGAATAGTCCCTTGAAGATACCTAAATATTCTTTTGACTGCTTCTAAGTGCTTTTTGGTAGGCTTGGATTAATACCGAGCACACATACAACCGACAAACAGAAGATCTGGCCTGCTTGCAGTGAGATACATGAGAGATCTAATCGTGCTTCTTTATTTGGTTTGATCAATAGGTAAGCCTGCTGAGTCGTCATCAAGTTTGGATCTTTCAACCATTGGAGTGTCTACTGAGTCACATGAATCAAAACCAAATTTCTTCAGAATGTCGTTAGCATATGTGGCTTGATTCAAGAAGATGCAGCTTGGATTTTGTGAGATTTGTAACTCCAAGAAGAATGAAATTTGTCCCATCATTGACATTTGAAACTTGGAACTCATTTCCTTTTTGAATCGATCACATTGTCCAAGTTCCTTATAGCAAACCGATTCACCAAGGGTTTTGTTGGTTTCCAGTCTTCCTAGTGAACAAGGTAGGATCAACAAAACCCTTGGTGAATCGGTTTGCTATAAGGAACTTGGACAAAGTGTCATACCAAGCTCTGGGTGCTTGTTTTAGGCCATACAGAGTTTTCTTCAAACGATACACATGATTTGGCCTTTCAGGGTCCACGAAACCATCAGGCTGAGTAACATAGACCACTTCTTTCAAATCTCCATTCAGGAAAGTAGTCTTAACATCCATTTGGTAAACAATCATGTTACTGCTAGCAGCATGGCGAGGAAAATTCTAATGGCCTCGATACTAGCAACAAGTGCAAACGATTCTTCAAAGTTAATTCCCTCTTGTTGACTGTATCCTTTTGCAACTAGCCGTGCCTTATTTTTCAAAACATCACCATGCCCATCAAGTTTTACTTTAAAGATCCACTTAAGAGCAATGATCATTGCACATTTTAGAGGTGGAACCAATTCCCATACATCAAGTCGATCAAACTCATGGATTTCTTCTTACATTGCTATTAACCAACATTCTTTTGACAGAGCATCCATGAAATCTTTGGGTTCGGTTTTGGATAGAATGGAATTGAAGAAGCACCACAAGGCATCGGTAGCAAGTTGTTTTCTTGTAGACACAGGTCGAGAGGGATTCCCTATGATGTTATCAATAGGATGATCGTTGGTCTATTTTCTGAGATGTTCATAAGATTGAGGGTAGTGTACCGATATAGGTGAGTTGGATTCTTCTGAGGAGGATGCTTCGTTAGAGAATTCAGGAGCAAATACATTTTCAAACGGTTCATCATCTTGTGGAGCAAAAGGATTAACTTCACATGAATTATCTGCTGCCATTCCTTGATGTTTCGAAGATGATTGTACATTTGATTCATGTTGAGAGTGACTGGGTACTGGAGCATCCTGACCAAGAGAGATGGAAGAGGATGGATCATTAGTGGCGTGAGGAGCATCTACAACCAGCACATTATGATTTACAGCTTGTTGTTCAGGTTTGTGAGGATGTTGTGATTCAAAGTACTCATCAAACATAGGATCAAACAACTTATTCAATTCCTCACTTGTGGGAGGAACATAAGGAGAGGCAGGGTTGGCATTCTATACAAGTCCTGAACTAATAGGTCCTGGAGATAAAAGATTTGGTGAGGGTCCAGAACTGGTGTGTCCTGAAACCGTATGCTCTGTCAGCTCATCAAACGTGACATGGATTGTTTCCATGATTTTTCGGGTTCTTTTGTTGTAGATTGGGTACCCCTTGCGATCTGGCACATATCCAACAAACACCCCAATATCAGCCTTAGCCTTTAGCTTCCCTAAGTCTTTACTATCGTTGGTTGGATAACACAGAGCTCTAAACATACGTAAGAAGGAAAGAACAGGCTTTCTGAGATGCACCAGTTCATACGGCATTTTGTTGTAGATAGGATGTATTAAAGATCGATTTTGAGTATAACAAGCAGTAGCAATGGCTTCAGCCCATAGAAACATTGGTGTTTTAGAAAATATCAGCATAGTACGAGCAACTTCGACTAGCGTACGATTCCGTCTTTCAACAACTCAATTTTGTTGAGGAGTTCGAGGAATACTCGTTTGATGACTGATGCCGACACTTTCATAAAATTGAGTGAGTTGTTTGTTGACAAACTCAGTTCCGTTATCAATGCGAATGATTCTAACAGTCTTGTTGAGCCTTACTTGCAGTTGCTTGATGAGCTTAATGATGATTTCGGGAGTTTCATCCTTGGATCTTAAAAAATTCACCCATGTAAATCATGAGTAATCATCTACAATAACGAGGATGTATCTTTTCCCATTGAAGCTCTGCACTCTCATGGGTCTGCACAGATCCATGTGAAGGGTATGGAGAACTTCTGTATTGGAGTTGGCTAGTTTCGGTTTGTGAGTGTGCTTCTCGCTTTTACCCAATTGACATGCTGAACAAAGATGGTCTTTTTCATACTTCAATCTGGGCATACCTCGGACAAGATCCTTGCGGGTGAGTTCATTAATGGTGCCGAAGTTCAAGTGGTTCAACTGGCGATGCCATAACCATGATTTGTTATTCAAGGCCTTAGAGAGCAAGCAAATGGGAGAGGACCGCATCATATCTTCGATAGAGATGGTGTAAAGGTTTGTGCCATGACTTCCTTTAAGAAGATCAACACCGTCCAATTCTCTAACAAAACAAGTGTGCTTTCTGAAGGACACTTCCAGATCAGAGTCACAGAATTGTCCAACAGATAATTGATTGTGCCCAAGTCCTTCCACATAATAAACTCTAGAAATCACACTATCACCAAACATATAATCACCGTAGCCCATTATGGCTCCAAAATGGTCGTTCCCAAATATGACAGTCCCGATAAACTTTTTCACAAAAATTCTGAGCCGAGAGCGATCCCCAGTCATATGTTTTGAGCAACCTGAGTCCAAATACCACAGGACAATTTGTACGACCTGCATTTGAAACTAGACAGATATGGATAACTGAAAAATGTAGATCCCCAAGTGTAGTTGGGATCCAGTTGGTTAGCACACACATACTTAGGAGAAACAAGATTAGCACATGCAATGGTTTCCTCAGAGGAAACGACACTAGTGGGTGCGACTGACTTAACATCAAAGCATTGTGTCACTAAAGGGAATTTTCTACCAGTTGCCTTCCATTTCTTAGCCTATAAAGGCTTAGGATTGGTCATTTCTGTTAGTAGGCATTGGCTTCCTAAAGTGAACTTTCTTCCTGTAGGTCTCCACTGGTGTCCTACATTGGTGAAGATTTTTCCTATAGTTTTCCAAGTGTGGTTTTCCAGTTTATGTCTCTTAGAAGTCTTAACTGAGGATGTGTAATAAGATTTCAAAAATGACACATCACAATCATCATGATTACCAGAAATCAAACAACCATTACATGTCTTACAAGTAGCATTAGAATTCGAATAAGAATCAACACGATTCTTTTCATTCAAATCAATCTTATTGTTCCTAGGGTGGTCTTCTACTTTCTTCCCTTGAGCACTCTTAGCTGGAAAAGTCCTATCATTCCTTGTATTGTCATTAGGCTTTGACCTGCTAGCTTTAGTGACATTGCTTACTCCTGTAGAATTAACGATGGGAACATTAGATTGTTGCATAGTTGTTTGTTTTCTAGGAGGTGATGTGCTATGTTCAGATCTTACCAAAGGTATGTCAATTGTAACTTGCTTGTTCAAATTCTTAGATGAGGATGTAGCCTTTCTATCTCGCATGTTGAGAATCTTAGGACACGTACCTATGGCATATTCTAATAGTTCTTGTGGTCGTTTGGTGATAAAACCAACATCTAATAATGTGTTATCAGAGGGTCTCGCCATTTTATCTTCTTCAATGGTCTCACGAGTCATGTCGAGGCAAGCCTTGAGATGTCTAAGGTAATCACTATGGACTAACTCATTGTTCCTAAGGGGAAGTGGAATGTACACGGCCTCACATGCATAATTTTTACATTCACAGACCTTTGAAGTACCATTGTCACATGCGGTGACAGGCATTTTCCCTTTCACCTTGGTCTTTAGATTCTCAATTTCATTAAGCAAAGAAGTTATCTTTTTATTGGTTTTATCACGTATGATCTTAATTGAATCATATAACTCTTTGTAATGTTGTTTGACTTTAGAATTTTCAGTTTGAAAACAATCATTTTCATGTTTGAATTTGTTGATCATGTCTTGAAATTGAAAATCTAGAGAATTTGCAGACTTTGGTTTATGGGGGTCGATCACATCATTCACGTGAGATTTCAATTGGGCAATTTGCGCCATCAATTTCCGTATCGTGTTGGTGTGAGCTTGAATGTTCTCATCCCTTTTGGTTAATTCAAAATATTCATCAAATTCAGGAGCATCCGAAGATGTCTTGGCATTTGAGATTTTAATCCTTTCTTCTAAATGTTGATATTTTAATTGTAAGTTAAGATTATCAACTTCTAGTTTAGAAAAGTGCTTGACCATGTTATCATGATCATCATCTTTAATTTTTTCATGCAGTTTGAAATTCTCCCCTCAAGCTCAACAACACGATTTTGGAGAACATTAAAAGCAACGGACATTTCATGAAATTGACAAGCAGTTAATGTAGAGTCGGTAGCAGTATAAAATACGTCTTGTGCAATACGCTTAGCTATCAAATTGTCATTCATGATAAGGGAATTTTTCCTCGCAATTTCACTATATTGAAGATCTATTGCAATTTTTTCCCCCTCATTTTCCACATTTTAAACACCTCTTTCATTTCTTTCACTTTAGTTTCAAGGGACTGTTGTAGGCCCACAAAGTGTTCTTTGATCAGTTTAAAAAATGGGATAACTTCTGTTAAGTAACACTCTTTCGTAAGCGCAAAACCCCTTTCACCCTCAGTAATTCTCGTTGGAGTAATTCTCTTTTTACAAGTTTTATCAAAGTCAGCAAACATTTGACATAGTACATATATGCTAATGAGAGTCTTACATTTAGTGGGAAGTGATAAATGAACTAAGTGCATGGGTGTATTGGGGGGATACACCGTTGGGGCAGCTACCTTAAGAGGGGTTTTGGCCTTAAGTTGTTCGGATTTAATTTTTTCTACATCTAGGGACCAAAATACTTTCTCAGGTGTTACCTTAGATTGGGGTGCAAAAACAGTCAATCGGTTCTATTCATAGTAATTATGTGGTTCGACATTGACATGTTTTATAATGCACTTTGGATCCTTCATTTTGTTTTCTAACTTCTCCCTATTGACCGATTCTATCTCATCTATCTCTTCAACAGACCAACTATTAGGGGGACGATGATCCGGTTTAAACATCACATTAGAATCATAAAAGGCAGGTTGAGAGGCACTAACGCTCTTAAGGAAGTTCGTTTTAGGCACTCCTAAATCCTTATTGCTATGCTTATCCCACAATTTAATGTGCTTTTGTATCATTTGAGCCGTTTGTATGGTTTAGCCTTGAGTGCAATTTATTTTCAAATTTGTTTTTCAACGTCTTAAGATTGGAAAAATCATTTCAGAGTTTAGTTTCTTTTTCTTGAAAATCACTTTTTAGTGGCAATTACACTATCTTGAATCTCCTGTTTTTGTTTAACAGCTTGATCAAATTGATTTTGTACAGACTTTAACTCTTGTTTTAATTTTTCTTCCCTTACGTTATATTCAGTTATATATGCACGCATTTGCCAATCCATTTTTTGTTCTCGTTCTGTAAGCTCAAATTTTGCCCGTTGTTCATAGTAAGTTACCTGATCCTTAAGGATATTAATCCTAGTGGTCAAAGTGTTGTCGGGTGCAACAACAGTGTACTCATCTAATTCACACACATTATCATTAATAGAGAATACATCACTCGGTACAACAGACACAACATCGTGCATTACATATTGTTCATATGGGACAACATTGCTATTTCCCATATTAGTAATATCTAATCCCACAACGGTTGTTTATTGTACTTCGTCAGGAATTCTTTGTTCATGCATCACATAATTATCACATACAAATGAAGATGCTCCACTAGATACATCAGAGTTTTTGTTGAGATCCATATGCTGCTCATTTGGAGAAACATTGTTGTTTTCCAATTCAACCTCATTTGGATCAGCAACATTAGTCTGATGTATGTCATGGAGAATCTTTGGTTCATCAACCCTTTCACATACATAATACAACTTTAATACCTCAGATATGATGGATGACTTGGAGGAGCCAGATTGTTGTGATGATGATACAGCAGATGATAAGTTAGCCATGACGATGGTTTGTGCAGTGGGTTCATAATCAACGTCTGAATCAAAAGCATCACAATCCTCTGCCTGAAAGATGTTTGGATCATTAAGTGCTAAGTCCTGAATAGGTTGATCATCAACATCAACATCAAAAGTATTTCCCTCATCACCAACAAGGAACAACTGCTCCTCATCCAATGCAACCCCACTTTCCTGTGCTTGCATCAGCAACATCTTATCTTTGAGGTAGTTGGAGTTCTGGGGACGCTTAGGTTGAGTGCAGTTCCTTGCAATATGACCTAACCCACCACAGTTATAGCTTTTGGGTTGTCTTCCTTTTCCCTGATTGGCATTACCAACTCTGTTCTGAGCAAACCCCCGTGTTTCATTCCTTTGATTGACATTTTGTCTTCCTTGAACCACAACTCTTCCATCTTCCACAACAACAAGGTTATGTGGGTTAGATGACGTTCTGAGTTGGTTGTTAGTCTGAGGAAGTGTTGCTCTAAATTGCTGAACAAGTAGAGATACTTGGTTGGACAGGTTATCAATCATCTTATTAGTGTGAGAGTATCCCGAGTCCAGTTAGGTGCTCATGACATTTGGTGGTTGCACAGATGATTGAACAATGGATGACTGGTTTTGTGAGGTTGGTGCAGGATGGTGAAAGACTTGATCAGGAGATGGTTGGTTGAGTGTTTGAATATTCGATATGAATGCAAGAGGATCAGTTGTGGATGTTGGATTGAGCTTGTCCCTCAGTTGACGGTCATACACTGCATGCTTATCATGTTGTTGTAGATAGGCATATAGTTGTTCATAATTGGTGTTCCTGAGTCCCTTGTTGAGTGATTCGTTGTGTTTTGGTGTGCAAAAACAATTTATCAATATATCAACAAACGTGAGGTCTAAGTTATCGTGAGACAACTAGATGTAGAGAAATACGAGTAAACCTTTTAGGAAAAAGATTACCTCGCAAAACTCGTGAAAGTGATATTAAATTGTGAGACTGGGAAGTGATTTCCCGGGTCATACCCCAACGAGGTGTGAATGGAAAGCTTCGTGAAAAGATCGAGATTAAAATCTTGTATGTTTGGATGTGAAAGATTATTTGGTTTTGTGATATGTTAAATTAACGAAATTTGAAAATTAACGAATGAGAATGCAAATAAAATAACCTAAGGGGAAACAAAAGGCAATTGGTAAACTAGAGGAATCCTAAAATGCTACAGGAATCAAAATTAGTTATCGGGAATCCTAAATTACAATTAAGCAAATAAACGCGACGTTTATTCTAAATAAACGTCAACGCGCAAATAAAAACGTGAAATTTTAGCTACGCAAGTCCTACGGGTTTACAAATAATTTTCCTACGTCCTAAATTACAAAGGAAAATTTTAAAAAAAGGAAAATTATTTTTTCAATAAAAATCCTATTTATTACGAATTAAATACTATTCTACCTAAATTAATTTGAAATAAATACTAAAACAATCTTGAAAAATCCGAAACTTTTTTGGAAATTAAATTATACTAATATTGACTTAAGAGAAATATTAGATCAGAAAAAGCTATCACGGATAAGCTGTAATAAGCTCAAACAGGTGAATAATCTAAATAAGGCATAAAGGCAAAACTACTACAAAACAATTAAAGAAACAAAACAAATGAGAAAAGTCCCTAGGGCGCAGATGGTTATGTGTGGTGTTGTGTATGCTCAGATGTGAGCCATGGGACACAGGTTCGAATCCTGCCCTTGGCTTTTTGCAAAACATATTATTTTTCAAATCTTATTTTTACAAACTTATTTGAACAACAATTATGAACATTTTTTGAGAAGCACTTTTTTCTGAAAAACTTAAACCCAGCCTGTGCAAGCTTATGGAAGTCCACAGGTTCAAGGTAAGCACTTAAGTGAGTTTTGAAATTAGTAGCAGTTGCACAAAATGAACACAAGGGCTAAACACCAAGGGGAATCAACTTAGACACAATCACAAGCACATTTAACAAGCTAGAAACAACGATACAACAAGCCTAGGTCAAGCAAAAATTCGAATCAACAAGCTCAGTTGATGGCTGGTGTGTACTGATATACATCAGTTCTTATGGGTTCAAAAAGCACTTTGAAGACTAAAATTAAACAAGCAAATAAGCAATTGAGGGCAAACAGAGGGAACATGCATCAAGTCAGCCTAAGTGGCTATACAAATCAACAAAAATCAAGGAAAAAGAGCAACTAATGAGCAAGTTGTGATCAATCAAAAAAATGGGTCAAACTGGGTCTGCTGGCTACAGGGCAGAAACATGATCAAAGGGAGTACTTTGGACTCAAATTGAAGTGACCAGTTGTATTTCAAACTGAAAATTTCTTTTTAATCTTGAAAGATGAACCACCAAAGATTACAAAACAACAATTCAAATCTAGTTCCAAACATTAATAAACACTATAAATGATTTGGACATCTGTCCCATTTTCACAGTTAAGAAAAAAATTGACTTTTCAATTTTTCTAAAAGTTGACTATTTTGAGTTGTTGATTGACCTTGGCTTACTGAAAATGATAAATTAACCCTAGATGCACCTAAATCAAACAACCTAAACTGATTCTAAGTTGACTTAAGTCCTAAGTTTCACTTAATTCCTCACAGTTAAGCTGCTAGGGAATTTGACATAAGAGTTTGACTCCTTTACTTACAACTACCAATTTTAAAGTTTAACTACTCTAATTTGACCCCAAGGAAGAAGTCTAAACAGGTTTTGGCTACTGAAAAACTCAAGAGCTTTGTATAATACCCAAATCCAAACACCCCTTTATGCTACTGAATTTGAAGGTTTTCAAAGCAATTTGCAATGAGTACACTATAACTGAGCTGATTACTGTTTATTAAGATAAATTAAGTTCAATGAAGTAGAAACACACAATTAGATACTACTAATAGCACTTATCACATAAGTTGAAAAAAATGTGATGTAAATGCTTACTTGACATCCCAAGCCTAGAAAATCAAAGAGAACCAGTACCAAATTCATGTCCTAACATCCCCCATGGGATTCTAAACCAGCATCCACAACCATTCTTCTTTCTGCTTCAAGCTCTCTTCTTCAATTTTTATATTTTTTTGAATTTTCTTAGTATTTTTCTTTTCTCTTTTCTTTTATGGATTTTTGTTTTTCTTTGGTTCCAATAAACTTAAACAACACTTAAATGAGATTTTGAGACCAAATAAACAGTATTAAAATGAAAGAACAAGAAACTTGAATTTTGAGTAAAAATACGAATTGGCATAAACTTAAATAAAACTTTAATTAAACTTGAGAATTGAAATTACAAATGTAAACTAAGTTGAAAACAGAAAGATACAAGAGAAAGAGATGCCATTGAAGGGTTACATTGCTTCCTATTTATACTAAAATATGAGTTAGGTAGGATTAAGCCCCTTGTGCTTGTTTACTGAGAGGAAAACTTCAAAACTTGTTCCTTGTGCTTCCTGGAACAAATCCCCACCATTGGATTAGGTTTTGCTTGATCCTAGCCCTTAAACGGATTTTGGCGCCAAAATTTGTGTTGTGTTAATTGAGGATTGCCAAGGTGGAATGGGTAGGTATGGACTCTGAGGGGTTGAGTGGGATTGGGGTTTGTGTTTGGGATGCTTTTGAGGGGAGATAGAGTGTTACAGTAGTGGTGTTGGAGGTGAGGTGTTTACCTAGTGGATGAAAGGAGGGAGGAAGGAGAAGAAGATAAGGGGTGTTGTTTGACTGAGTTGGACCTTTTGACCTTTTGACCCCTTTTTAATATTTCGGGGTGGGTAATTTTGGGCTTGGTAGGGAAATTGGGCTTTAAGGGTTGATGTGGATTGATATTAATATCAAAGGTTTGTTTGGTTTATAGAATTTAATGGCCCAAGGACCATACTTGTAGATTCTGAATTCTTAACGGACCAAATCTATCAATTACCAAACCTTCATTCAAGGGTCAATTTTTGCCAAGTGTAGAATTCCCAAGGTCCTCTTTGTCATTTTTCTTCAAATTATAATTACCGGGGACCATTATCGACAACTTTGCAAACTTGAGGGACTAAAATTGCCAAACTTTGAAACTTTCATCCCAGGGACTCAAAATGTTATTTGATGATTCATGGTGAACTTTGTTGACTTTTCTTTATAAAAGTCTCTCAAGGGACCATTTCTGACAATCTCTGAAAGTATAGGGACCAATCTTGCTAAATGTGAAACTCCAGGGACTAAACTTGTTCATTTTTGAAAGCTTTTCACCCAAAGATCATTTTTTGGTAACTTTTGATTTTTAAAGACTTGGTTTAACTTTTCTTTCAAAATAAACGCTCAGGGACTAGTTTTGTTAAATTTTGAAAGTTGGGGGACTGAAACTGCCAATTATGCAAACTTTGTTCGGTTTTCATCCGTTTTCAATCATTTTGCATCTAAAACATATAAAACAAGATCTGTGGGATATTTTCTGTATTTTGATGCGTTTCTGGGTGTTTTCAAACGTTTTTGCAGTTTATATTGACTAAAAATGATGAGTATTTACACACTCATCAATCCCCCACACTAAACTATTGCTAGTTCCTAGCGATCTTTTGTGAAAACTTAATGGATTTGAAGTCTCTTTATCAAAATCCATTACTTCTGGAGTAGCCAAATGTTTCGGTTCAAGTAAGAACTATGGTACACCGATAACCATATTATTTTGAGCAAACCATAAGCTTCCAACGGTTTTGATTTGTCTTTACCAGAAGCCGTTTGCTTCTGGACTAGCCAACTCTTGATGGACACAGTCAACATCTTGGTGAGTTGATTACCAATTATGGTATTCCACTGCCTTTACCACAAGCCATAATCTTGCGGGCTAGCCAACTCTTTTACTTTTTAGGATATGGTGAGTTGAGCACCATACAATTTTTGGCAAATTGCAAACCATAAACGGATTTGAGATATCTTTACCAAGAGCCGTTTGCTCCTGGATTAGCCAGTCCTTATGTTATACGTGGTGGACTGATAACCCTTTGTTTGTGTAAGTGCAAAGCACTTCAAAAAATTTTTTTGGCCGAAATGGGGGGTATTATGGCTCAAAAGTGATTAAATTCGCCAGAATTTACCCCCCCCCCCCCCCCACACTTACAAGTGAATATTTCCCTCAATATTCAAAGGACCGGCTATTATGCCAATATTTTGAAATGTAAAAAGTTTAGATTTGGGCAAGTGTGGGAACATCATTTTTTTTTTGAGTGTGGGTACTCCCCCACACTAGTTTTTAGAAAAGAGGAAGAAGTTTAGAAAGATGGGTGAAAACCCATGGTGTGCTACTATTTTTGTTTACCGAGTCGCTAGCTTGACTCGACCCCAAATTCATTGGTCCATGGGGAAAGTTTGGAGGTCCGGGACAACCAAGGGTGGTATGTCCCCTCCAAAGTAGTGCTTCAACCGATGCCCATTCACTTTGAAATTTGGATTGTCATTTTGAGATAACTCGACGGTACCATAAGGAAAAACTTTGGCAACGGTAAAAGGTCCAGTCCAGCGGGTTTTGAGCTTACCCGAAAATATCTTCAATCTAGAGTTAAAAAGAAGGACTCGGTCACCAACGTTAAAAACGCGGTTCTTGATTTTGGAGTCGTGGATCTTCTTTGTTTTCTCTTTATAGATTAAAGAGTTTTCGTAAGCTTGATTACGAAGTTCATTAAGTTCATTGAGTTGAACTTTCCTATGATCACCCGCAGACTTGAGATCGAAGTTGGCAATCTTTAAAGCCCAATAAGCTTTGTGCTCGAGCTCAATCGGTAGATGACATGCTTTTCCATACACAAGCTTATAAGGAGTACACCCGATGGGTGTTTTATAAGCCGTGCGAAAAGCCCATAGAGCGTCATCTAATTTATCCGACCAAGAGGCATGGTTTTCGCCTACGGTCATTTCAAGAATTCTTTTTAAACCACGGTTTGAAACCTCCACTTGCCCACTCGTTTGTGGGTGATAAGCAGTAGAAAGTCGGTGAGTGACACCATACTTGAGCATGACTTTTGCAAATTGGTCATTGCAAAAGTGAGTCCCGCGATCACTAATGATAGCGCGGGGAGTTCCAAACCTAGCAAAGAGAGATTTTAAAAACTTTACAACTACTCGGGCATCGTTAGTTGGGAGAGCTTTGGCTTGGACCCATTTTGACAAATAGTCAACGGCCACGAGTATGTACTTGTTCCCTCGTGAAGACGGGAACGGCCCCATAAATCTATGCCCTAAACATCGAAGATTTCATAAACTTGGATGACATTTTGTGGCATTTCATCCCGTTGTGTTATCTTTCCTTGACGTTGACACGAGTCACAAGATTTGACTAAGTCATGGGCGTCTTTGTAAATGGTGGGCCAATAAAAACCCGAATCAAATACTTTTCGAGCGGTGTAGTTCGGGCCATGATGACCCCTGGTGGGTCCATTATGACAAGCCCTAAGAATTTCCATGTCTTCTTGGCCATGAACACAGCTACGAATAACCTGATCCGCACACATCTTAAACAAATAGGGATCGTCCCAAAAGTAATGATTCACATCTTTGAAAAACTTGCTCTTTTGGTGGGACGACATCCCTTTAACAACGAAATTGCCCGCATGATAGTTTGCAAAGTCGGCAAACCATGGGGTACTAGAGTCACCACGACGTGAAATCACATTAAGTGTCTCGAGAGGAAACATTTCATTTATTTCCTTTTTCTCAAGAACACCTTGATGAGGGTTTTCCAATCGGGAAAGATGGTCAACAGCGAGGTTTTCGGCTCCTTTTTTATCACGAATAATGATATCAAATTCTTGTAGGAGGAGAACCCAATGGAGCAATCTCGGCTTTGCATCTTGCTTGGCAAAGAGATATTTGAGAGCCGAGTGATCCGTGTACACTATGCATTTAGTCAAGATCAAGTATGGCTGAAACTTCTCAAACGCATACACCACGGCTAGTAATTCTTTTTACGTTGTGGTGTAGTGAGCTTGAGCTTCGGTCAAGGTTTTGCTTGCATAATGAATCGGCTGAAAGTGTTTGGTTTTTTTTCCCCCAAGACCGCACCTATGGCAAAGTTACTTGCATCACACATAATTTCGAAAGGTAGGTCCCAGTCAGGGGCAACTAGAATTGGTACCTCGGTAAGCTTTTTCTTGAGAGTTTGAAAAGCTTCGATGCACTCATCAGAAAAGACAAACGGAGTTTCTTTTTCAAGAAGTCGGGTCTTAGGCCTAGCTATCTTCAAGAAATCTTGAATGAATCTACGATAGAAGCCGGCATGACCCTGAAAACTCCGAACACCTTTAACAGTTGTGGGACGAGGAAGTTTAGCAATGACATCGATTTTAGCTTTATCAACCTCAATCCCGCTCTTAGAAATCTTATGGCCAAGGATAATTCCTTCCTTGACCATGAAATGACTTTTCTCCCAATTTAGACTAAGATTTGTATCTTCACATCTTTGAAGCATTTTGTCTAAATTGGTGAGACATGATTCGAATGAATTCCCAACGACCGAAAAATCATCCATGAAGACCTCCATTGTTTTCTCGATCATGTCGTGAAAAATGGCCATCATGCATCTTTGAAACGTGCCCGGAGCATTACACAAGCCAAAAGGCATGCGTCGATAAGCAAATGTTACATATGGGCACGTAAAAGTTGTTTTCTCTTGATCTTGAGGGTCGATGGGAATTTGGAAATAACCCAAAAAACCGTCAAGGAAACAGTAGTATTCGTTTCCCGCCAATCTTTCAAGCATTTGATCCATGAAAGGTATAGGAAAGTGGTCTTTGCGGGTGGCGTCATTGAACTTTCGATAGTCAATGCAAACACGCCAACCCGTTACCAATCGAGTAGGAATCAACTCATTATCATCATTTTTAACAACCGTTATACCACCCTTCTTGGGCACACAATGAATGAGACTCACCCAAGGACTATCCGAGATAGGGTAAATCAAACCGGCATCAAGAAGTTTTATGACTTCTTGCTTGATAACCTCATGAATTTTTGGATTTACCCTTCTTTGTTGTTGAACCGCCGGTTTAAAGTCATCCTCCATCAAAATCTTGTGCATACAAAATTCCGGGTTAATTCCCTTGATGTCGGAAAGTCTGTAAGCAATGGCTCGCTTGTGTGACTTTAAAACCTTGAGGAGAGCGGCTTTGTTTTCCTCATTCAAGTCTTTAGCAATAATGACGGGAAACTTATCGTCTCCCTCCAAAAATGCATAATCGAGATGAGGTGGTAGGTCCTTGAGTTCAACCTCAGGAAAGTCATCAGTTTTTTCAACATTTTTGACCTCCTCGTTATGAAGTTCTTTTAGAGGAAGAGATGATGGATCATCATTAAGCAACTTCTCAAGGAGAAGTATGTCTTCCTCGGGATTGATAGAATCATAATCAACATGAGAATCACATGATAAACAAGCTTCGATCTCTTCCAAAATGAAGTCACCTCCCTCAAATGGAGTGAGAGAGGGGGAAGAGACATCGATGGTAGAATTAATTGATCCTTGCACATTTAACACTTCTTCAAAATATTCATCGCATGCAACATCGATGACATCAATTTGGTTAATTGCTTCTCGTTCAAGGTCGAGAATATCTTTTGAAGTGTTTTCAATGTTAATGACCAACTTTTCATCGCCAACTCTTAGAGTCGTTTCACCTTCAAAGACGTCGATTAATGCACGAGCCGTTTTCAAGAATGGTCTTCCCAAAATGAGGGGAACACGAGGATCGGCATCGAAATCAACAACTACAAAGTCGGCAGGGAAATGGAACTTACCAACCTTCACAAAGACATCTTCAGCAATACCCTTTGGAACCGTAACCGTTCGGGTTGCTAATTCTAGAGTCATTCATGTTGGTGTAAGCTCGGGAAGTGAAAGCTTTTGCGAAATAGAGAAAGGCATGAGATTTATGCTAGCACCAAGATCGGCCAAGGCGAAGCACTCTTCTAGCTTTTGGAAATCACATGGGATGAGAAATTTCCCGGGGTCTCCTAATTTTTCAGGAAGTTTCTTTAGAAGCACCGCCGAACAATTTTCATTCAAACGAGTTTTAGTGAGTTCAAACAATTTCTCTTTGTTACTTAGAAGACTCTTGAAAGTGGAAGCAAACTTGGGAATATAGAGAAGAGTATCCGCGAAACTAATGTCGAAGTGTAACTTTTGAAATATCTCAAGAAACTTCTTCATTTGATCATTAGTTTGCTCACGGAGTTTTGGATCACTAAGCCTTGAAGAATATGGGATCGAAGGCTTAGGAATGCTCTTTGGAAAAGCAAATTCGGGAATTGAAGTTTGATCAACCGAAGGTTGGACGTGCGCGGTACTTCGTGAGCTTGAGGCTTGCACCTTGTCCTTTGTAACCTCGGGTTCTCGTTCCGCTTCCTTTATTGGTGGAGG
Source organism: Artemisia argyi (assembly GCA_030686995.1). NCBI lineage: Eukaryota > Viridiplantae > Streptophyta > Magnoliopsida > Asterales > Asteraceae > Artemisia > Artemisia argyi. Next base: position 171,058,721 of record CM060701.1, on the reverse strand, counting down.
AATAGGAGTCAAGGGTCCATTCATTACTTTACCACTACGAGTGGAAATAGCTTTCAATTCACCCTTCGGGTTGGGAATGGTGTTTCCCGGAAGAGTACCCGAAGTAGAAGCTTGATTCATTTGACTCATAAGACTTGCAAACATGTTCTCAATCTTACTTTGAGATTGTTCAATCTTGTGGTTAGTATTACGAAGTTCATTCTTAAGCTCATGACCCTGTCTTGACATTGAAGATTGAAAATCATTCTTCAAAGTGTTGATTTGGTTTTGCATACTCCTCATGCTAGCTTCATTTGCCTTAATGTAATTAGCAAGTTCACTTGAAGCAACATTATGAGCTTGATGATTATGAGCTTGAAAACCTTGATTGAAATTACCCCCTTGATTTGAAAATTGATTATTTGGGGCATGAAATTGATTTTGAACATTTTGATTTCTTTGTTGATTTTGATTGAATTGATTTGGATTATTGGGTTGAGAAAAACCGGGTGGACCACTTTGTTTGCTAGCACGATAGTTCGGGTCAACTTGAAGACGGTATTGGTTACCTCCTTGATTTGAATTACCGGCTATCGCATTAACTTCAAATGGATTGCCATCGGTGGCAGTACAATTGTAATATGCGTGTGGACCACCACAAGTAACATAAACTTCAACCTTTTTGACTTCGGCAGGTTGAGAAGGAACTTTCTTGTCTTTGGTGAGAACCAAATCATGAATAGCTTCCGTGAGCTTGTCAAGCCTAGCATCGGTGCTAGATTGAGCCACGGGTGATGAGGTAGAAGGACCAACATTCACTTGAGAAACAACCGGCTTGCTTCATGGAATGCGGACCTTAGACTTATTCTCGATGATCACTAAAGCATCTCTTGTGGTTCGATTCAAGAATTTACCTCCAGTGGAGGCGTTGAGAGAGTATTGATCAATTTGGCTCACACCATTATAGAAAGTGTCGAGTTGCATTAACTCGGAAAAACCATGATGAGGACATTTGCGAAGCATATCCTTATAACGGTCCCATGCCTCACCGAATGATTCATCGAATTTCTGCATGAATTTCATAATCTCGTTCTTGAGGGCCGTGGTTTTGGAAGAAGGGAAGAATTCGTTCACAAAATTATTAACCAAATCTTCCCATGTTTCAATCGATCGAGGGGGTTGTTTATCTAGCCAATTCTTGGCAGCCCCATCGAGGGAAAACGGGAAGAGAAGAAGTTTGATTGCTTCTTCAGGGACATTTTTGCATTTGATGGTGAACGTGATTTTGTTAAACCATCGAATGTGATCTTGAGGATCGTCCCTTTCGAAACCATAGAATTGACGTGAGGTGACTAGGTTGATTAACCCGGTCTTGAGCTCAAAATTGTCAGCCACGATGGCTGGAACAACGATAGCATCTCCGTAACCCTCGATGGGTGCTTGGAGAAGCTCATTCATAGTGGGCTCGGCCGCCATGATAGGAATAGTACGAATCTCGGGTTTGACTATTGGATTGGTACGTCGACGATTACGCCTTCTTCTTGGAATGTTGTTAAGCGATTGCAAAGGGCTTGTTGACGTAGACGAACGAGTGCGCATGCACCACAAAAAATATCAATTAAAACAATACCACTTTAACGACAAGGGAACTTAAACCAATAATCAAGAACGCAAGGTTGACCTTTAAGGATAAATGTACAAGGAGCGGGAGAAAAGAATGGATTTCTCACTAGGGCGAAGTTCGTTGGATCGCCCTATACCGTTTCGACTCCTCTTAGTGTAAGCTTATCGATTAAAAGTTTTCCAAAACGCAAGTGATACAAAGGCAAGTTTTGATCTTTGGTTTGGGAACTTAATATGGTCACACCCCCAGTTGGTAGGTGTTCTGCCTTGTTTTGCGGTGGTAAGATTTTAATGTTGTTATTATTAAACCAAGAAAACGGGAAAATCTTTTTGTGTTTTTCTTATCTTATATAGATATAATACATATATAGAAACAAAAGAAATATATTTTTGGTTTTTTATAAGTTTTATGAAAGCGTAACTTCTTGCGAAGGTTCTACAAGACTAATCGTCTAAACCTTATCGAGACTTTCGACACACAGCCTCCCCGGCAGCGGCGCCATTTGATTCGTTGTGTTTTGGTGTGCAAAAACAATTTATCAATATATCAACAAACGTGAGGTCTAAGTTATCGTGAGACAACTAGACGTAGAGAAATACGAGTAAACCTTTTAGGAAAAAGATTACCTCGCAAAACTCGTGAAAGTGATATTAAATTGTGAGACCGGGAAGTGATTTCCCGGGTCGTACCCCAACGAGGTGTGAATGGAAAGCTTCGTGAAAAGATCGAGATTAAAATCTTGTATGTTTGGATGTGAAAGATTATTTGGTTTTGTGATACGTTAAATTAACGAAATTTGAAAATTAACGAATGAGAATGCAAATAAAATAACCTAAGGGGAAACAAAAGGCAATTGGTAAACTAGGGGAATCCTAAAATGCTACTGGAATCAAAATTAGTTATCGGGAATCCTAAATTACAATTAAGCAAATAAACGCGATGTTTATTCTAAATAAACATCAACGCGCAAATAAAAACGTGAAATTTTAGCTACGCAAGTCCTACGGGTTTACAAATAATTTTCCTACGTCCTAAATTACAAAAGAAAATTTTAGAAAAAGGAAAATTAATTTTTCAATAAAAATCCTATTTATTACGAATTAAATACTATTCTACCTAAATTAATTTGAAATAAATACTAAAACAATCTTGAAAAATCCGAAACTTTTTTGGAAACTAAATTATACTAATATTAACTTAAGAAAAATACTAGATCAGAAAAAGCTATCACGGATAAGCTGTAATAAGCTCAAACAGGTGAATAAGCTAAATAAGGCATCAAGGCAAAACTACTACAAAACAATTAAAGAAACAAAACAAATGAGAAAAGTCCCTAGGGCGCAGATGGTTATGTGTGGTGTTGTGTATGCTCAGATGTGAGCCAAGGGACACAGGTTCGAATCCTGCCTTTGGCTTTTTGCAAAACATTTTATTTTTCAAATATTCTTTTTACAAACTTATTTGAACAACAATTATGAACATTTTTTGAGAAGCACTTTTTTCTGAAAAACTTATACCCAGCCTGTGCAAGTTTATGGAAGTCCACAGGTTCAAGGTAAGCACTTAAGTGAGTTTTGAAATTAGTAGCAGTTGCTCAAAATGAACACAAGGGCTAAACACCAAGGGGAATCAACTTAGACACAATCACAAGCACATTTAACAAGCTAGAAACAACGATTCAACAAGCCTAGGTCAAGCAAAAATTCGAATCAATAAGCTCAGTTGATGGCTGGTGTGTACTGATGCACATCAGTGCTTATGGGTTCAAAAACCCCTTTGAAGACTAAAATTAAACAAGCAAATAAGCAATTGAGGGCAAACAGAGGGAACATGCATCAAGGCAGCCTAAGTGGCTATACAAATCAATAAAAATCAAGGAAAAAGAGCAACTAATGAGCAAGTTGTGATCAATCAAAAAATGGGGTCAAACTGGGTCTACTGGCTACAGGGCAGAAACATGATCAAAGGGAGTACTTTGGACTCAAATTGAAGTGACTAGTTGTATTTCAAACTGGAAATTTCTTTTTGATCTTGAAAGATGAACCACCAAAGATTACAAAACAACAATTCAAATCTAGTTCCAAACATTAATAAACACTACAAATGATTTGGACATCTGTCCCATTTTTCACAGTTAAGAAAAAAATTGACTTTTCTATTTTTCTAAAAGTTGACTATTTTGAGTTGTTGATTGACCTTGGCTTACTGAAAATGATAAATTAACCCTAGATGCACCTAAATCAAACAACCTAAACTGATTCTAAGTTGACTTAAGTCCTAAGTTTCACTTAATTCCTCACAATTAAGCTGCTAGGGAATTTGACATAAGATTTTGACTCCTTTACTTACAACTACCAATTTTAAAGTTTAACTACTCTAATTTGACCCCAAGGAAGAAGTCTAAACAGGTTTTGGCTACTGAAAAACTCAAGAGCTCAGTATAATACCCAGATCCAAACACCCCTGTATGCTACTGAATTTGAAGGTTTTCAAAGCAACTTGCAATGAGTACACTATAGCTGAGTTGATTACTATTTATTAAGCTAAATTAAGTTCAATGAAGTAGAAATACACAATTAGATACTACTAATAGCACTTATCACATAAGTTGAAAAAAATGTGATGTAAATGCAAACTTGACATCCCAAGCCTAGAAAATCAAAGAGAACCAGTACCAAATTCATGTCCTAACATCCCCCATGGGATTCTAAACCAGCATCCACAACCATTCTTCTTTCTGCTTCAAGCTCTCTTCTTCAATTTTTATATTTTTTTGAATTTTCTTAGTATTGTGATGCGTGGGAATTGCACCAGGCTTTGCCTCTCAAGGGATCTCGAGAAGCTTACAACCCCCACCAGGCAGTGTACCTGATCGTTGTAGTATAGTATAGTGACAAGTACCGGGGGATTGACCGTTCAACTCAGGAATAGTGTCATTAGGATTGAAATTAATCTAACTAGGTCTGAAGGTGAAGGATGATTCTTTTTATGTTTTTATATTTTATGAAAAGCAAGTAGAATTCTTGGGTATTGGAAGAATGGGCGGAATTAGTTGCTAATCAACTAACCGAAAAGCTACTAATTAAACTAATTAACAAGAAAAGTAAACTAGGGTTCTACAAGATAAGTGAAGCATGTCTACCCATGATATGTTACTCCTTGCTAGCTATGCAATTCTACCTATTGAATTGTCACACCTTGTTTTAATTGACGGGTTGTATTCCTTAATACCAATCATGGGGTAGCGTACTTACTTCCCCAATCCTATAAGCTCCTACTTCACTCCTATGTCGAGCCGGCTAAGAAGCTCCTAACATGGGATCACCAGAATTCACTCATGCATTAAATACAACCATAAAAACCTAGTACACATCGGTTCATGTTTCTTAAGACGTTCAAGCATGTTACACAATGGAAGTATGCCAGTTTTCTTAAGCCTAACATCGAATACAATCAACCAAACAAGAGACAATAAGAATCAAGAATTATAAGCTAAATCAACTAGATCTATCGAAGAGTCACACCCTAATTGATGAAGATAGACACAACATCAATAAGGAATCAATAAGATCTAATCAATTATATACAAGTTTCACACAATCATAAGTAGACACAAGGTGAATTAGCAAAACATAATCAATGAAGAGCAAACAACAATAATAATGAAAGACATAATTGAGATAGAATCATCAAACCAATACATGATGTTTATGGAGTGATTGAAACCCTCTAAGTTGCTGGAAAAACACCTACCTAAACCCAGGAATCGACCTTAGGGTTTAGGGCTTACAAAAAGTTTAGTTATGATGTTATATTTATAGGCTATTTTCTGCCCGGCCCGATCTTGACGGCGTCAGCTAAACCAAGATGGTGTCAAGAACAATTTTTCTTCACCAAATTGTAGATCTCTTCGTCCTATTCGCGTGGGCTTTTGAATCACCTAAATCCGAGTTCGTATGCAAAAGTTATGACCAAAACAATATCAGCTACTCGGCGCACAAGTTTTGACAAGTTAACACGTGACGGCCTAGGGTGACGCCGTCACGTTTCTTCTGGACCGTCACCACTTTTACTCTTGACGCCGTCATAAAAAGCCTCTTGACGCCGTCAGGTACTGTTCCCAGCATGGAAAATTAAGACTTTTTCGTTTTCTTCACTTTTATGCTCCAAAAACATCCAAAATGCTTCCTTTTCCAGAATTCACTCCCAAATACCTAAAATCACAAAAGGAACGATTTAGGGCAATATTTGATCAAATAAATTCAATTCCAGGCTAAAAAGACCCCCTAAAAATGGTTCATTTTTCGCCTTATCCTATATCCCTACACTTGGGATTTTCTTGTCCTCAAGCAAATGAGCTTTTCCACCAATCAAAATACAAGTTAGGGGTCATTTAACAGTAATTTAAAAGTAATTACAACAAATGATCATTCCACCTTAGACAAAACAAGCACGGAAATTATACACTAGCACCTCACATTAAGTATTTGGATACTCTCATCTCTCGGGTGTTGTAAATTTATAGGTCACAATTGGAAATGGAGAAGTATCACTCTCTACCCGTCATAGCAAATAGATTGCCATAGGCTTGGGAAAGGATCAAACCTCCACCACTTGGCGTAAGCACCTAGGATAAACTATCAAAGAGGTCTTTTAAAGGGTTATAACGTTAGGTGTAGAGGATATGGAAAACACGATTTTGTTGGATAAACGGATATTTTACTGGTGGCAAGTCAATTGTCTTAGTTAACTACATGTACAATGAGGCGTTGCTAAGCCAAGACTCGACTCAACTTAAACTAACTACGACTCTTTTTTTTTTTTTTTTTTTTTTTTTTTTTTTTTTTTTTTTTGCATAAACTTTTACTCTACCATCCAAAATAATACATCAAAGGGTGCTGGTTTCCTCTCTACACTTGAACTTTTACAAACTTTACAATCAACTATTCTAATGACTCGAATTAAGGTAATCAAAATACTTGGAGTACTTTTAAATATAAACGCCCATATGGGGGTAATAATTGACATCATCCCCATTACTCCATTACAATAGTACTTTACCCATGAGTCCCAATCGTCCCAAAACAATATGTACAAGATATGACTCGACTTAGCAACCATGTAATCAATTAGACAACTAACTAAGGGTTTAAACAAATAACAATAATGCACTAAAGATGAGTGCATACACGGAAGGATAAGGCGATTTGGGTGTACATTTGGGTGGATTGTAACAAATTCTTCCTTTAAGTAAGATACTTAAAGTTAGAAACGAAAAAGATAGGCTCGGAGTGGTGTACTAGGGGTTTCGTGTACTAAAAATGAGTACAACGCTAAGGTGTGGGAGAATTACTTGACCTATGAAGTCAATGTAATTATATTACAGGTGTAGAACGAGGGTTATCCTAATGCCTCTTATCATGTAGTAAATCCTAACTACACGAATGTAGTCTCACTAGCGGTCTCGGGATGCATCGCTATCACAAGTTCTAGAATCTAAATACTACCGGTACACTCATAAGCACCAACAATGAATGCTTTTTCCTAAAGATCTAAGGGCGAACCTCACATATTTGGGGTGGAAAATTTTTTTGAGTGGTATGGTTTTTGTGCTAGTCATACAACTCCTATCCATGAGACGCTTATTAAGACTAAAGTTTCACTCCTACATGTTGCAAAAAATTTTAAATTTGGTGCTAAAATTGCCCTAACAAATATTTCTCTCAGTTTTATTACACATTCACTATCAAACAAAACAAAAACCAAGTGGAGTAATAGTTTCTAATATACCCTCCCTACACTTAAACCGAACATTGTCCCCAATGTTCTAGATAAAAGATGTAAAAGTAAAAATAAATAAGAATGAAAGAAACTAATACTCCCCTGATTCGTTCACCGTGGATAATGTGACAACATGGTTAAATCTACCTCCAAGAAGATGAACGTTGAAAGCTTCCCTCTAGAGATATAAATCATCTTCTTGTCCTGTAATCAACAAACATAAAAACCAAAGCATTAAACCGAACAAAAATCACAACTAGATGTAATTCCAGACTTGGAAATAGAAACAAGACAAAGAAACAAAAGGATAGGATACTTGTGGAATGAATTACAAATAGGAACTCATAAAACATATCCAAAATTATTGACACACAAACAATATAGAATATATGCTAATCATGAATTGTGAAGTTTTCATGTTCGAATTTAGTTCTTTTTAACAAAATATAAATTTCCCTGCACTTATCTTTTTGTAAAATACCTTTATATGCAATTAAGACGAGGTTAAAAACAAAATAAAGCATTTTCACAAATTATTCGAAACATGAAAATTAAACAACTATGATTAAGCATATATGACACAAACAAACAAATAAAATAAAAATATCAAACAATTAAAAACATGGGTTGGGTTGCCTCCCAACAAGCGCTTGTTTTTGTTCGAGTCACGAGCCTGACTCTACCCTTATTTAACGGAAATAGGGGAGGTTTTCCCTAAACTTAGGATTAAATGTGGGTGGAAGTAGCGATACACACCCTTAGGGTGGAAATATGCCACGTGAGGTGAAGGGGGTGAGTGAATGGCTTCCTTCATCCTAAAACTACCCGGATAATATTGGTTGATGGGTGGGTCGGTTCCTCTTTTGTCTCCCAGATGTATATCTAAGGATGGAAAGTTGTGTAAAGGTTGAGGTTCCAGTTCATCAACATTAGGAAATTCCCTAGAACTAGGAGTAAGGTTATCACTACAAGTATTCAAACCTATATCCTCTAGTGGTGCTCGGTCCAAGGGTTCTACCTCAATTGGGGTTCCTATAGTCTCTTCTACTTCTTCCGGGTAAGTCACGGGCAGTGTATATGCCTCAAATGATGGTAGGACTTGTGGGGTACTTTGTGGGCCTTGATTATCCACCTCATCCTCCATTGTATCTAGATTACCTATGTGTTTGTTTTGTACTATGATATTAGGCGCCATCCACTTAGGTATCTCAACATGAGCATATTCAACCCCTAACAAACTTGTTTCATGATCCTTCAAATTTGTTGTCAATTGATTTGTTATGTTGTTTTTCGGGTTGTCTACTCTATAATAATATTGGGCACAATCTTCTATGGCATCCCATGCTTCTTCAGCATTTAATTCCCTAAGGTCCCCGTTGGCAAAATCATCAATGTACCTTTGGTAATACGTGTGGACACTATAGTAAAAGATTTGAGTTAGGTACCATAGATCGAAACCATGATGAGGGACTATTCATAGTAAAATTTTAAAACGATTCCATGCATCATAAATAGGTTCATCATGATATTGTTTGAACATCAAGATGTCATTAGGAGTGAATGGGTTTCGTGGTCGGTAGTATGGTGGATTCGAATTCTCCATAATGGTGAACGGAAGAGTCAATGGAAAGGTTTCTACGAACAAATACACAAAGAAAAGATAGACTACGACAAAGCTAATAAAAAGAAAATAAAAATCTCACTAAAAAGGAATCTAATGAGTAGACCTAATCAAAATAAGTTTCAACCTAAACAATAACTATTTCCCCGGCTGCGGCGCTAAAAACTTGATGCGTGGGACTTGCAACAGGCTTTACCTCTCGAGGGATCTCGAGAAGCTTACAACCCCCACCAGGCAGTGTACCTGATCGTTGTAGTATAGTATAGTGACAAGTACCGGGGGATTGATCGTTCAACTCTGGAATAGTGTCGTTAGGATTGAAATTAATCTAACTAGGTCTAAAGGTGAAGGATGATTCTTTTTATGTTTTTATATTTTATGAAAAGTAAGTAAAATTCTCGGGTATTGGAAGAAGGGGCGGAATTAGTTGCTAATCAACTAACCTAAAAGCTACTAATTAAACTAATTAACAAGAAAAGTAAACTAGGGTTCTACAAGATAAGTGAAGCATGTCTACCCATGATATGTTACTCCTTGCTAGCTATCCAATTATAGCTATTGAATTGTCACACCTTGTTTTAATTGACGGGTTGTGTTCCTTAATACCAATCATGGGGTGGCGTACTTACTTCCCCAATCCTATAAGCTCCTACTTCGCTCCTATGTCGAATCGGCTAAGAAGCTCCTAACATGGGATCACTAGAATTCGCTCATGCATTAAATACAACCATAAAAACCTAGTACACATCGGTTCATGTTTCTTAAGATGTTCAAGCATGTTACACAATGGAAGTCTGCCAGTGTAACACCCCCAATTTACCTGACTTGCAGCGGAATGGAATACCTGGGGGTGTCTGTCATAGCACCACAGTTACAGTTACATTGAACGACCTAAAGTGTCGTTTGGAAAATACTGCATTTGATCATTGAAATAATTCAGAGTTTACAAAATGAGGTCCCCAAAATGTGTTGCATGTTTATGAAAAACAAGTCGTACTAGATCAAATGTTTACATAAGTGCATGAAATAATGATGAGACGCGTCGACTCCGCGACTCCATGAAGGTCCAAATGCATGTCACATGAGCTACCTTAATAACCTGAAATACATTGCTAAAACGTCAACACGAATGTTGGTGAATTCCATAGGTTTGTAAAATGTACTGATGTACGGCCACCACAAGTAAAAATGCAAGATAAAAATCTCGTGAAAATTGTACAATAGCCTTAAGCTCATGACACCGAAGCTATGACTGATGAAATTCTATGCCCCTCCCGAATGTTCTGCCGAAACATTCAAATGTAAAAGACATGACATGCATCCGCTTACTGTTGGTATCCACTACCACGGATGGAGGCGTCACCCTCGATAGATCTATCCACTCACTCTCGCTTAGTACTTGAAATTAACGGTTCATGATGTTACAGGGGACTTAGCACTTGGCAAGGTAACTTAAGCTATGTACATGTTTGAATACTTGGGCTCGTACTGAAATAATTGATGCAATGTATTCCCCCCGTGGGATTTGAAAACAATCAAAAATGTTGAATTGAAAACGGGGCTATGAAAACTCACCTTAACTGATGAAACTGTCATGAAATGAAATGAACCCCAATGAACAATTTGCTGTCGTAACCCAATATGATGGTACCATGAACATGTACTGAGCTGAAAAACAAGGCGCGCACACTAGCCGCAACCTAATATGAATGATGAATGATCTCATTTAGATCACCAAATGATGTTATGAATGTCCATGCACATGTTTACTATACCACTCTACTCTTTGAAAAACACTTGTTGTTACCAAAAGTATATATTCCAAGACTTAGGAAAATATTGCTATTAGAAAAATAAACTAGTTATAATATATATATACTTATATATATATAACGTAAGTTCTCATGTTGACGTTGAAATACTCGGGTTGTAATCCTTGAAATGATGAAAACATACTCGTAATAACTAATACTACGTTAGTTATAAAGCTCGGTACTTGATATTACTTCTAGCTCAAAAATGTACTTCGTAGTTTTTGCGCCAAATTATATTAAAAGCTGTCAATTATAAAAGGGTTTTAGCCGATATTCAAACGAGTATATCTTTGTCGTTACTTGTCCGTTTTACTTGTTCTTTATATCCACGGTTTCGTCTTAGTATGTAGTAATATATTTTGGAAAGCTCGGCTCCTCCGGGTTACGTTTAAAGCCTCTTTTTGTACCATGAAAAACGTCCAACAGCAACTATTTTCTGAAAAATACTTTTCGTCTACAATCTTGCAAAAATCATAACTTCTTCGTTATAAGCTCTTTTTAATCCGTTCTTTCGCCTACGGATTCGTTTTTGAAAGTATTTTCTAAAAATTTTGCCAAAGTTTCCTTGGTGTTTACTGATTTTCCAGATTTTTACAAAATGGGACAGCATGTCTAAAATAAGTTCCAAATCAAGTTTCCAAGGTTAAAAACCAATTTCTACCATCACCAATCCTCTTGTAATCACCACATGACTAATCTAATCTCACCATACACCTTCTTAGGGTGCCATGGACTCCTAACCAAGTTATTAGAGCTAGGGGATTCATAACAAGAAAGTTAGGGTTTGTATGTTACTTTTTAGCCAAAATAAAGTGTAGTATAGCTACTTATACATGGTTTTTAGCATGATTCTTATGTAATACAAGTAAAAATAGGATGATTCATGAAAAAATAAAGATGAAAACTTACTTGACCAAATGAGATGATTATTGGATGATTATGCTTGAAGTTCTTGTGTTTTTGTTGCTTGTATCTTGATTAGACTTGTAAAATGAACAACTTTTGTGTTTTACTTTAAGAAAAATGATCACTTGATCAATGAGTTTGATCTTGGGTCGTGGGTATGAGATGAGAGCAAGAAGAGATGATGAACTTGTTCTTGGTGAAAAGTATGAATTATGATTTTTAGATTTAGTAAAGTTATGTTTTGTATAGGTTTATTAGTTAAATAAGGTTTAGTTAATGCAAAGGGTTAAAATTAGGGGCACATGGCCGGTTTTTCAAAGGGGTGAAGGGGGGGGGGGTTAGGGTACTTGGTAGTTAATTAGAAACCTTGTAAGAAATTTGCACTAGTTAGCGTTTTTAGTTACGATCGGGTATCGGTTTTATTAGAAATAAATGTTCACGAAGTATACCGGGATGAAATTAGTTATAATAATGTTAAAAACATATTAAAAATATGTTAGGTACATTTACTGAGTGATCGGGTGATTATTGTTTAGTTTTAACGAAAACCGTCGTTATATTCATACGTGTACGTTAAAAATAAAATAAATTTCCAAAATACTGGGTAACTGAATGTTATAACTTTTATGATGTTAAAATGGATATAAAAATATGTCGGGACCATTGTGGGAATATTTAGATATATTCGTCGTGTATAAACCGGGTGTTAACGTTTACTATAAATACTTATACGTAAAAACGTTAAATGTACTGAATATAGTAATTTGAAAATCCTGAGAGTGGTATAACATGAAAATGCTGTTATGATGATATGCAGACTATCTCCAGTCCGTATGCAGTGTTCTCAACACTAATGAAATACATTCGCACCTAACCCAATCCGGTTACGCGAATTTGAATATCCGTAAACTAAATTTACGATGAAATGTGTAATGCACGTGAATGATGAAATCTTTTCCCGCAATGAATAGTGTTCCGTGAATAGTAAAATTTCTGAATGCTTCTCTGAATGTTAAACTGACACCAAAAATGATGAATAGTAAACTGATGAATAGTGTTTTGATGAATAGTGTTTGATGAATAGTGTTTTTCCAAAGTTCGGGAAATGACCTGAAATGATCTGAAATAATCTGAAATGGTGAGTTGTGACAGTCTTCCCCTCTAAATGGAACTTCGTCCCGAAGTTCAGTTTATGTTGGTCTCTGAAAACATATTGGTGAATAGGTGATGATATTCGAGAATTCCAGCGAACTCTAACGATAGGAATTCTACTCTGTTTCAACTGTTTGACCACACTGTCCATGATTTTTGTTGGTTCTCTTACAAGGTCTGAGATTGTCATTTCTGGGGATCTGAAAATGTGAAATATGTTCGTGTAATCCTGTTGTTCTCTGACAATGTTCAAGTCTGACGGCCACTATGCCTTCTCTGTCAAAATATAAATGGTCCAGTGTATATTGGTGTAACTTTCCAAGTTTTCTGAATGATAACATGCCTTTCCTAGGCAGAACTTTTTGCATAACTCTACAGAACTTGAAGTTTTAATGGTTTACGACTTATTGAACTTGTAACTGATTCTTGACTTGTAGAAAATTTCTGGTTATCTCATGAATGCCTACTGAACTAGTGAGTTGAGCTTTTTCTGAGTTTGGCCCATCAATCGATGGTCTGCGCTTCTTGATGTTTTAAATGTGACACTAGTAATATATACTGCTGAATTCTGCCAGAACTCAAGTTTGTATGCTAGTTGGTCGATTCTAAAATGAATCTTAAATAGTCCAATATGCTAAAGGTTCAACCTTTCTTGTTATCCAATTTGTATCATGCCAATCCAAGGCAATGCTTCTAACTTAGTTTGTTCTCCCCCTTGAATCTGGATGGTTTGATGTTCAGGATATCCAATCCAAATGATGGGTGTTATGTACCAACCTAACTTCTGCCAGTTTCTCGCTGTTGGTGTGATAATTATTATTGTATATGAATTTGATTTATGTTGAGTGATTAGTCCAACCATTTCTAGGGTCAATCACTTATGCTCTGAGCATACTTTCCTATGTTTGAATTGTTCTCTCGCTTTGACCATCGGTCTGAGGGTGATAGGTGATGTTCACATCTAAATGGGTTTCTGAAGGAAATCCTGAAATGATTACCTGAAGTCCAAGTTAAATCGGTTTCCTTAACAGGAAGTACTGAAATGGGTACAATAAACCTTTGTGACTAATTCCATAACGTTCGGTCCTTCGAACTTGGCGTTATCTGAAGGGATAGAATATAGGTAACAATTTGATTCCTTGTGTTTTGTTCCAACGGATGATAAGACATATGTCCTTCTTTGTCTAGTGGGTTTGGTCTCCATTACTGAAGTTCGTGATCAATTTGTGATGTTCCTCCTAATTCCTTCATCACATATTCCAAATATTCTCTATTGTCAAGTCACAAATCCTAAATGCATAAGCGATGTTGTAGGGAAATTCGTTCTGGAAATTTGTCTCGCGATTATGAGTTTTAGTTGAAATCCTTTTCTGAATAAACGAATTTAGAAAAATGGAGCAAATGATTTACTGAGTAATATTTTCCTTGATGATTCAAAATCCAGTAGTTATGAAATAGGAACTGTTTTCAAACATGTTGTGATTAAGACTGCTTACCAAAGTTTGATGTTTATGTATATTTCTCATTGTACAATAGTGTTGCTAAAGTTTGACCAAAAAGATCGCACTTGTTCAAAATAGGAATTTCAGAAATCATTTTTCCACAAGGTATGTGATTTATGTAAACGCATCAACTTTATTTAAAAGTGAAAACACTGAAAAGGATAAAATGGTAGAATAGGAAATGTTCGCTTAAATGCATAGATGTCTAACACTTAGTTCCTGAGGTTGGATAATGTCTATTGATAGTTATCTGGCATAACTACAAGCATAGGTATTTAGACTAACTTAAGTCCTGAAATTGTTTATCGTTGTAATTGGCAAGACGAAGGTATCACTTGATGTTGTGTCGATGAATGTCTATTCTGTTTTCCCATGTTGATGAGGAGATATGTTCTGGCTTGATCCCTTGCTTAATATGAAGGTGAGGTTATCTGAAATTTCTAGACATAATGCCTTAAAGGAATCTACATCGATATTCTTGATTCAAACAATTGTACTTTGTGAAAACTTACTGCAGGAAAATTTATGTATGGATGAGGCCATGTTTAAATGAAATGCTCTACAGTCTCAATTAGAAGCTTGGTTTATTTCTATTGTGCTGTCCTGCGGACATCTGTATTGAGTTCAATCCTGTAGCTCAGTCTAGCTAGTACCTTTGAATAATAACATTGGACAACTAGGTCAGAGATGGTGATTCGGATAGTCTCGCAGTATCTTAGGATTGTTGTTGAGTTATGAATTCTCTCTCTATATACTTCTAGTCCTGGTTAGTAGTTCTGTAATCCTTTCGTTGCTTTTATTGTATTGAGGAATCCTGCATGTAATTGATATGGAAAGTCTCTCCTAGGGAAGTCAATGGGAAAATCCAACTTAATGGCTAAGTGAGTGACAGGTAGGGTAAGTATCCAGGGATAGTTCGGCAAAAGGGATGTTTATGAAAGAGTTCCTTTGTTTACAAAACTTTTGGATGAAGATTGTTATTACAATTCCTTTGAAAAGGAAATTATTTCCTTCATGGCATAATCCTTCCTAAATTTTACATAGGTGATCAGGCTATGTATAATTGAGGACTAATGATGCGATGTTGGATTTTGTCAAAATATCATAACTTTCCTCAAAAGTTTTAGATGGTGTTCAACGCATTGTTATTAAAATGGTATCCTGATGTTTCCTTTCAAATAACATGAAAATTGCCTCACGTAATAATAGTAAATACTTGGTGTAATGACAGAAAAATCAATTTATAGGATGGAAATAAAATAGCTTACTTCAGAAATTTTTCTGTAAAACAATTTCCCCATATGATAGTAAAATAGCTTGAATGGTGTATTGGATACGTGAGTGAATCTTGTCGAATGGTAATAGTCTACTAATTCGTCAAAAACGAAATCAGCCTAATTCTTGATGAGACAATGCTAAAATGTTGCAAAACGATGGTTATGTTTATCACCTAGGTAACAAAGGATAAATACTACATTGGATAGGAAAGTGCTTAATACCACTAGGTCATGTCATCGTACCAACGGTAAGTACAAAAGGAAAGATACAACCCTAAAGGCTCGAACTACGGTTTATATATCGAAACAAAGCTCCTCCTGCTGAAGCATTGTTGTTATCCTTGATGTTTCTAATATCCTGACGGTTCTCTTTCAACAACTCACGCTATTCCTTGAGCGATTCAGTCTTGATTCCAAGTTCCCGATTTTTCCTTGTTCCTCAGTTCCGGGCAGTCATTCTTGAAATGCCCAAAGTTTCCACATTTGAAGCAATTCCCTGGAATTTCCTGATTTGTGAGTTTCCTCAAATTTTCAGTCCTATAACCCTGCTTCTTGCACACTCCACACGTTTTACTGCAATGACCTTGGTGATATTGATTACATAGGTTGTAGTAAGGTAACTTTCCAATATACCTTCTCTTTGTGTGCGGTTCTGCAGCAAAAGCTCTATTCACTTCTTGTTATTTGGGTGATAGTTGAGCAGCATTGCAACCTAGATTGTTGTTCCACTTCCTCTTGTTGTCACTGTTGTTTCCTGATGTCTCGGCGTGAACTATGAGTTCCTTTGCCTCGATCGCCATTTTGATAGCTTCAGACATGGCATCGGGTTCCCATGCAATGACCAACATACGAATTCCATGGAAGAGTCCCCCGATGTACCATTCAAGTTTCTTGCTTTCCGCTTCATCCATTGCAGAACCTAGTCGTGTTATTTCATGAAAATGAGTAGTGTACTCGTCAACATCATTTCCTACACAAAATGTTATACCCATCATCCTTCTAAGTTTCTCCCAAGAGTGTGAGTAGGCAGTATCAACTCCTACCATCTTAATATATTTGGTCCACCATTCCTGGGCATGATTCTGAAAAGTGCATGTAGCGAACTTAACCTGGTATTCCTTACGACAGTCGCCACATTGAAATATTGTTTCTATGTCTTCGAACCATTTGAGAAATTCCTTTGTGTTTCTAGTTCCGCTAAAGGAGGGAGGATTGCACCCCATAAATTCCACGTGAGTAAGTTCCTTAGTGAGGGCGGTGACTATGTTCCACACCTTCTGTGGCTAGGATAATAGTAAAAGCTAGTGAGGATATAAGTCTGGGCCAGGGACTTCCTGGTGTCCCTCTGTGTGAAATCAGGTTTGTGGCATCATAAGGTTGGGATAGTCCTGAAGTGGTATTTGAAGTTGTGCATCTATCAAATCTTAGATAATGTAGGTTCTGAACCATTCCTGAAGAATCTGCGGATGTTTCTGTTGAGTCCGTGTTATTGGTATTATCTACTAGATGTCATCTAGTTCATGGCAAGTGGGAATGGAAAAGGAAATGACAATGATGGTACTAGTGTATGGAATACTACCCTCTTTCGCGCTACCTCGCGACATCCAAAAGGTAAAACTAAAGTACACACTGTGGGAAGGCCAATAGTGTAATAAGTAACTGATGGTGGTGATAGTACCTGAGTAGTAAGTGCCCTACTAGTGATGGAAAGAAAACACACTATCTTCCTTGCAATAAGCATCCTAATAAGTCCATTAAGATAAATTCTGAATACACTACCAAAAAGCATTCTATGTACAGTCTGAATGATAGGAAAACTCTGTTCCTATGGCAAATCAATAGTACTAATGGTGGTGTAAGTGCAACTGATGGTATAATGGTAGTGGAAGATGACAAGGCATCTTCAATGTTGGAATCCGATAAAAGGATGTCAGGGTGAGTATCTGAAGACATGTCACTTGTGAACCAGGTCAATAAAATGATATACATATACGGATATGAGTATAAATAACTCGCACAGGGGATGTATAAAACAACATGTATCATGATTATGCACTTATGATGAAATGATGAGATGCTATGATAATGTGGTTATAGTCTAGGGTCAATGATACATCCTAGTTCTCTATAACCTTAGCTCTGGTACCAATCTGTCACACCCCCAATTTACCTGACTTGCAACGGAATGGAATACCTGGGGGTGTCTGTCATAGCACCACAGTTACAGTTACATTGAACGACCTAAAGTGTCGTTTGGAAAATACTGCATTTGATCATTGAAATAATTCAGAGTTTACAAAATGAGGTCCCCAAAATGTGTTGCATGTTTATGAAAAACAAGTCGTACTAGATCAAATGTTTACATAAGTGCATGAAATAATGATGAGACGCGTCGACTCCGCGACTCCATGAAGGTCCAAATGCATGTCACATGAGCTACCTTAATAACCTGAAATACATTGCTAAAACGTCAACACGAATGTTGGTGAATTCCATAGGTTTGTAAAATGTACTGATGTACGGCCACCACAAGTAAAAATGCAAGATAAAAATCTCGTGAAAATTGTACAATAGCCTTAAGCTCATGACACCGAAGCTATGACTGATGAAATTCTATGCCCCTCCCGAATGTTCTGCCGAAACATTCAAATGTAAAAGACATGACATGCATCCGCTTACTGTTGGTATCCACTACCACGGATGGAGGCGTCACCCTCGATAGATCTATCCACTCACTCTCGCTTAGTACTTGAAATTAACGGTTCATGATGTTACAGGGGACTTAGCACTTGGCAAGGTAACTTAAGCTATGTACATGTTTGAATACTTGGGCTCGTACTGAAATAATTGATGCAATGTATTCCCCCCGTGGGATTTGAAAACAATAAAAAATGTTGAATTGAAAACGGGGCTATGAAAACTCACCTTAACTGATGAAACTGTCATGAAATGAAATGAACCCCAATGAACAATTTGCTGTCGTAACCCAATATGATGGTACCATGAACATGTACTGAGCTGAAAAACAAGGCGCGCACACTAGCCGCAACCTAATATGAATGATGAATGATCTCATTTAGATCACCAAATGATGTTATGAATGTCCATGCACATGTTTACTATACCACTCTACTCTTTGAAAAACACTTGTTGTTACCAAAAGTATATATTCCAAGACTTAGGAAAATATTGCTACTAGAAAAATAAACTAGTTATAATATATATATACTTATATATATATAACGTAAGTTCTCATGTTGACGTTGAAATACTCGGGTTGTAATCCTTGAAATGATGAAAACATACTCGTAATAACTAATACTACGTTAGTTATAAAGCTCGGTACTTGATATTACTTCTAGCTCAAAAATGTACTTCGTAGTTTTTGCGCCAAATTATATTAAAAGCTGTCAATTATAAAAGGGTTTTAGCCGATATTCAAACGAGTATATCTTTGTCGTTACTTGTCCGTTTTACTTGTTCTTTATATCCACGGTTTCGTCTTAGTATGTAGTAATATATTTTGGAAAGCTCGGCTCCTCCGGGTTACGTTTAAAGCCTCTTTTTGTACCATGAAAAACGTCCAACAGCAACTATTTTCTGAAAAATACTTTTCGTCTACAATCTTGCAAAAATCATAACTTCTTCGTTATAAGCTCTTTTTAATCCGTTCTTTCGCCTACGGATTCGTTTTTGAAAGTATTTTCTAAAAATTTTGCCAAAGTTTCCTTGGTGTTTACTGATTTTCCAGATTTTTACAAAATGGGACAGCATGTCTAAAATAAGTTCCAAATCAAGTTTCCAAGGTTAAAAACCAATTTCTACCATCACCAATCCTCTTGTAATCACCACATGACTAATCTAATCTCACCATACACCTTCTTAGGGTGCCATGGACTCCTAACCAAGTTATTAGAGCTAGGGGATTCATAACAAGAAAGTTAGGGTTTGTATGTTACTTTTTAGCCAAAATAAAGTGTAGTATAGCTACTTATACATGGTTTTTAGCATGATTCTTATGTAATACAAGTAAAAATAGGATGATTCATGAAAAAATAAAGATGAAAACTTACTTGACCAAATGAGATGATTATTGGATGATTATGCTTGAAGTTCTTGTGTTTTTGTTGCTTGTATCTTGATTAGACTTGTAAAATGAACAACTTTTGTGTTTTACTTTAAGAAAAATGATCACTTGATCAATGAGTTTGATCTTGGGTCGTGGGTATGAGATGAGAGCAAGAAGAGATGATGAACTTGTTCTTGGTGAAAAGTATGAATTATGATTTTTAGATTTAGTAAAGTTATGTTTTGTATAGGTTTATTAGTTAAATAAGGTTTAGTTAATGCAAAGGGTTAAAATTAGGGGCACATGGCCGGTTTTTCAAAGGGGTGAAGGGGGGGGGGGGGTTAGGGTACTTGGTAGTTAATTAGAAACCTTGTAAGAAATTTGCACTAGTTAGCGTTTTTAGTTACGATCGGGTATCGGTTTTATTAGAAATAAATGTTCACGAAGTATACCGGGATGAAATTAGTTATAATAATGTTAAAAACATATTAAAAATATGTTAGGTACATTTACTGAGTGATCGGGTGATTATTGTTTAGTTTTAACGAAAACCGTCGTTATATTCATACGTGTACGTTAAAAATAAAATAAATTTCCAAAATACTGGGTAACTGAATGTTATAACTTTTATGATGTTAAAATGGATATAAAAATATGTCGGGACCATTGTGGGAATATTTAGATATATTCGTCGTGTATAAACCGGGTGTTAACGTTTACTATAAATACTTATACGTAAAAACGTTAAATGTACTGAATATAGTAATTTGAAAATCCTGAGAGTGGTATAACATGAAAATGCTGTTATGATGATATGCAGACTATCTCCAGTCCGTATGCAGTGTTCTCAACACTAATGAAATAAATTCGCACCTAACCCAATCCGGTTACGCGAATTTGAATATCCGTAAACTAAATTTACGATGAAATGTGTAATGCACGTGAATGATGAAATCTTTTCCCGCAATGAATAGTGTTCTGTGAATAGTAAAATTTCTGAATGCTTCTCTGAATGTCAAACTGACACCAAAAATGATGAATAGTAAACTGATGAATAGTGTTTTGATGAATAGTGTTTGATGAATAGTGTTTTTCCAAAGTTCGGGAAATGACCTGAAATGATCTGAAATAATCTGAAATGGTGAGTTGTGACAGCCAGTTTTCTTAAGCCTAACATCGAATACAATCAACCAAACAAGAGACAATAGGAATCAAGAATTATAAGCTAAATCAACTAGATCTGTCGAAGTGTCACACCCTAATTGATGAAGATAGACACAACATCAACAAGGAATCAATAAGATCTAATCAATTATATACAAGTTTCACACAATCATAAGTAGACACAAGGTGAATTAGCAAAACATAATCAATGAAGAGCAAACAACAATAATAATGAAAGACATAATTGAGATAGAATCATCAAACCAATACATGATGTTTATGGAGTGATTGAAACCCTCTATGTTTCTGGAAAAACACCTACCTAAACCCAGGAATAGACCTTAGGGTTTAGGGCTTACAAAAAGTTTAGTTATGATGTTATATTTATAGGGTATTTTCTGCCCGGCTAGATCTTGACGGCGTCAGCCAAACCATGACGGTGTCAAGAACAATTTTTCTTCACCAAATTGTAGATCTCTTCGTCCTCTTCGCGTGGGCTTTTGAATCACCTAAATCCGAGTTCGTATGCAAAAGTTATGACCAAAACAATATCAGCTACTCGGTGCACAAGTTTTGACAAGTTAACACGTGACGGCCTAGGGTGACGCCGTCACGTTTCTTCTGGACCGTCACCACTTTTACTCTTGACGCCGTCATAAAAAGCCTCTTGACGCCGTCAGGTACTGTTCCCAGCAAGGAAAATTAAGTCTTTGTCGTTTTCTTCACTTTTATGCTCCAAAAACGTCCAAAATGCTTCCTTTTCCAGAATTCACTCCCAAAGTACCTAAAATCACAAAAGGAACGATTTAGGGCAATATTTGATCAAATAAATTCAATTCCAGGCTTAAAAGACCCCTAAAAATAGTTCATTTTTCGCCTTATCATATATCCCTACACTTGGGATTTTCTTGTCCTCAAGCAAATGAGCTTTTCCATCAATCAAAATACAAGTTAGGGGTCATTTAACACTAATATAAAAGTAATTACAACAAATGACCATTCCACCTTAGTCAAAACAAGCACGGAAATTATACACTAGCACCTCACATTAAGTATTTGGATACTCTCATCTCTCGGGTGTTGTAAATTTATATGTCACAATTGGAAATGGAGAAGTATCACTCTCTACCCGTCATAGCAAATAGATTACCATAGGCTTGGGAAAGGATCAAACCTCCACCACTTGGCGTAAGCACCTAGGATAAACTATCAAAGAGGTCTTTTAAAGGGTTATAACGTTAGGTGTAGGGGATATGGAAAACACGGTTTTGTTGGATAAACGGATATTTTACTGGTGGCAAGTCAATTGTCTTAGTTAACTACATGTACAATGAGGCGTTGCTAAGCCAAGACTCGACTCAACTTAAACTAACTACGACTCTTTTTTGGATTTTCAAGACACTATTTGACTTAAACATAAATAAAAGAAACGGATGGGAGCCCGTATGTTTTTCTCTTTTTTTATCTATTTTTTTTCTTTATTTTTTTTCATTTTTATTATTACTTTTTTCGGTTTTTTTTTTTTTTTTTTTTTTTTTTTTTTTTTTTTTTTTTTTTTTTGCATAAACTTTTACTCTACCATCCAAAATAATACATCAAAGGGTGCTCGTTTCCTCCCTACACTTGAACTTTTACATACTTTACAATCAACTTTTCTAATGACTCGAATTAAGGTAATCAAAACACTTGGAGTACTTTTAAATATTAACGCACATATGGGGGTAATAATTGACATCATCCCCATTACTCCATTACAATAGTACTTTACCCATGAGTCCCAATCATCCCAAAAAAATATGTACAAGATATAACTCGACTTAGCAACCATGTAATCAATTAGACAACTAACTAACGGTTTAAACAAATAACAATAATGCACTAAAGATGAGTGCATACACGGAAGGATAAGGCGATTTGGGTGTACATTTGGGTGGATTGTAACAAATTCTTCCTTTAAGTAAGATGCTTAAAGTTAGAAACGAAAAAGATAGGCTCGGAGTGGTGTACTAGGGTTTTCGTGTACTAAAAATGAGTACAACGCTAAGGTGTGGGAGAATTACTTGACCTATGAAGTCAATGTAATTATATTACAGGTGTAGAACGAGGGTTATCCTAATGCCTCTTATCATGTAGTAAATCCTAACTACACGAATGTAGTCTCACTAGCGGTCTCGGGATGCATCGCTATCACATGTTCTAGAATCTAAATACTACCGGTACACTCATAAGCACCAACAATGAATGCTTTTTCCTAAAGATCTAAGGGCGAACCTCACATATTTGGGGTGGAAATTTTTTTTGAGTGGTATGGTTTTTGTGCTAGTCATACAACTCCTATCCATGAGACGCTTATTAAGATTAAAGTTTCACTCCTACATGTTGCAAAAAATTTCAAATTTGGTGCTAAAATTGCCCTAACAAATATTTCTCTCAGTTTTATTACACATTCACTATCAAACAAAACAAAAACCAAGTGGAGTAATAGTTTCTAATATACCCTCCCTACACTTAAACCGAACATTGTCCCCAATGTTCTAGATAAAAGATGTAAAAATAAAAATAAATAAGAATGAAAGACACTAATACTCCCCTGATTCGTTCACCGTGGATAATGTGACAACATGGTTAAATCTACCTCCAAGATAAGTGAAGCATGTCTACCCATGATATGTTACTCCTTGCTAGCTATCCAATTCTACCTATTGAATTGTCACACCTTGTTTTAATTGACGGGTTGTATTCCTTAATACCAATCATGGGGTAGCGTACTTACTTCCCCAATCCTATAAGCTCCTACTTCACTCCTATGTCGAGCCGGCTAAGAAGCTCCTAAGATGGGATCAATAGAATTTGCTCATGCATTAAATACAACCATAAAAACCTAGTACACATCGGTTCATGTTTCTTAAGACGTTCAAGCATGTTACACAATGGAAGTCTGCCAGTTTTCTTAAGCCTAACATCGAATACAATCAACCAAACAAGAGACAATAGGAATCAAGAATTATAAGCTAAATTAACTAGATCTGTCGAAGTGTCACACCCTAATTGATGAAGATAGACACAACATCAACAAGGAATCAATAAGATCTAATCAATTATATACAACTTTCACAAAATCATAAGTAGTCACAAGGTGAATTAGCAAAACATAATCAATGAAGAGCAAACAACAATAATAATGAAAGACATAATTGAGATAGAATCATCAAAACAATACATGATGTTTATGGAGTGACTGAAACCCTCTAAGTTGCTAGAAAAACACCTACCTAAACCCAAGAATCGACCTTAGGGTTTAGGGCTTACAAAAAGTTTAGTTATGATGTTATATTTATAGGCTATTTTCTGCCCGGCCCGATCTTGACGGCGTCAGCCAAACCATGACGGTGTCAAGCACAATTTTTCTTCACCAAATTGTAGATCTCTTCGTCCTCTTCGCGTGGGCTTTTGAATCACCTAAATCCGAGTTCATATGCAAAAGTTATGACCAAAACAATATCAGCTACTCGGCACACAAGTTTTGACAAGTTAAGACGTGACGGCCTAGGGTGACGCCGTCACGTTTCTTCTGGACCGTCACCACTTTTACTCTTGACGCCGTCATAAAAAGCCTCTTGATGCCGTCAGGTACTGTTCCCAGCAAGGAAAATTAAGTCTTTGTCGTTTTCTTCACTTTTATGCTCCAAAAACGTCCAAAATGCTTCCTTTTCCAGAATTCACTCCCAAATACCTAAAATCACAAAAGGAACGATTTAGGGCAATATTTGATCAAATAAATTCAATTCCAGGCTTAAAAGACCCCCTAAAAACGGTTCATTTTTCGCCTTATCATATATCCCTACACTTGGGATTTTCTTGTCCTCAAGCAAATGAGCTTTTCCACCAATCAAAATACAAGTTAGGGGTCATTTAACACTAATATAAAAGTAATTACAACAAATGATCATTCCACCTTAGTCAAAACAAGCACGGAAATTATACACTAGCACCTCACATTAAGTATTTGGATACTCTCATCTCTCGGGTGTTGTAAATTTATATGTCACAATTGGAAATGGAGAAGTATCACTCTCTACCCGTCATAGCAAATAGATTACCATAGGCTTGGGAAAGGATCAAACCTCCACCACTTGGCGTAAGCACCTAGGATAAACTATCAAAGAGGTCTTTTAAAGGGTTACAACGTTAGGTGTAGGGGATATGGAAAACACGGTTTTGTTGGATAAACGGATATTTTACTGGTGGCAAGTCAATTGTCTTAGTTAACTACATGTACAATGAGGCGTTGTTAAGCCAAGACTCGACTCAACTTAAACTAACTACGGCTCTTTTTTGGATTTTCAAGACACTATTTGACTTAAACATAAATAAAAGAAACGGATGGGAGCCCGTATGTTTTTCTCTATTCTTTTTCTATTTTTTTTTCTTTTCTTTTTTTTCATTTTTATTATTATTTTTTTCGTTTTTTCTTTTCTTTTTTCTTTTTTTCTTTTTTTTTTTTGCATAAACTTTTACTCTACCATCCAAAATAATACATCAAAGGGTGCTCGTTTCCTCCCTATACTTGAACTTTTACATACTTTACAATCAACTTTTCTAATGACTCGAATTAAGGTAATCAAAACACTTGGAGTACTTTTAAATATTAACGCACATATGGGGGTAATAATTGACATCATCCCCATTACTCCATTACAATAGTACTTTACCCATGAGTCCCAATCGTCCCAAAAAAATATGTACAAGATATAACTCGACTTAGCAACCTTGTAATCAATTAGACAACTAACTAAGGGTTTAAACAAATAACAATAATGCACTAAAGATGACTGCATACACGGAAGGATAAGGCGATTTGGGTGTACATTTGGGTGGATTGTAACAAATTCTTCCTTTAAGTAAGATGCTTAAAGTTAGAAATGAAAAAGATAGGCTCGGAGTGGTGTACTAGGGGTTTCGTGTACTAAAAATGAGTACAACGCTAAGGTGTGGGAGAATTACTTGACCTATGAAGTCAATGTAATTATATTACAGGTGTAGAACGAGGGTTATCCTAATGCCTCTTATCATGTAGTAAATCCTAACTACACGAATGTAGTCTCACTAGAGTTCTCGGGATGCATCGCTATCACATGTTCTAGAATCTAAATACTACCGGTACACTCATAAGCACCAACAATGAATGCTTTTTCCTAAAGATCTAAGGGCGAACCTCACATATTTGGGGTGGAAAATTTTTTTGAGTGGTATGGTTTTTGTGCTAGTCATACAACCCCTATCCATGAGACGCTTATTAAGACTAAAGTTTCACTCCTACATGTTGCAAAAAATTTTAAATTTGGTGCTAAAATTGCCCTAACAAATATTTCTCTCAGTTTTATTACACATTCACTATCAAACAAAACAAAAACCAAGTGGAGTAATAGTTTCTAATATACCCTCCCTACACTTAAACCGAACATTGTCCCCAATGTTCTAGATAAAAGATGTAAAAGTAAAAATAAATAAGAATGAAAGAAACTAATACTCCCCTGATTCGTTCACCGTGGATAATGTGACAACATGGTTAAATCTACCTCCAAGAAGATGAACGTTGAAAGCTTCCCTCTAGAGATATAAATCATCTTCTTGTCCTGTAATCAACAAACACAAAAACCAAAGCATCAAACCAAATAAAATCACAACTAGATGTAATTCCAGACTTGGAAATAGAAACAAGACAAAGCAACAAAAGGATAGGATACTTGTGGAATGAATTACAAATAGGAACTCATAAAACATATCCAAAATTATTGACACACAAACAAGATAGAATATATGCTAATCATAAATTGTGAAGTTTTCATGTTCGAATTTAGTTCTTTTTAACAAAATATAAATTTCCCTACACTTATCTTTTTGTAAAATACCTTTATATGCAATTAAGACGAGGTTAAAAACAAAATAAAGCATTTTCACAAATTATTCGAAACATGAAAATTAAACAACTATGATTAAGCATATATGACACAAACAAACAAATAAAATAAAATAAATCAAACAATTAAAAACATAGGTTGGGTTGCCTCCCAACAAGCGCTTGTTTTTGTTCGAGTCACGAGCCTGACTCTACCCTTATTTAACGGAAATAGGGGAGGTTTTCCCTACACTTAGGATTAAGTGCGGGTGGAAGTAGCGATACACACCCTTAGGGTGGAAATATGCCACGTGAGGTGAAGGGGGTGAGTGAATGGCTTCCTTCATCCTAAAACTACCCGGATAATATTGGTTGATGGGTGGGTCGGTTCCTCTTTTGTCTCCTAGATGTATATCTAAGGATGGAAAGTTGTGTAAAGGTTGAGGTTCCGGTTCATCAACATTAGGAAATTCCCTAGAACTAGGAGTAAGGTTATCACTACAAGTATTCAAACCTATATCCTCTAGTGGTGCTTGGTCCAAGGGTTCTACCTCAATTGGGGTTCCTATAGTCTCTTCTACTTCTTCCGGGTAAGTCACGGGCGGTGTATGTGCCTCAAATGATGGTAGGACTTGTGGGGTACTTTGTGGGCTTGGATTATCCACCTCATCCTCCATTGTATCTAGATTACCTATGTGTTTGTTTTGTACTATGATATTAGGCGCCATCCACTTAGGTATCTCAACATGAGCATATTCATCCCCTAACAAACTTGTTTCATGATCCTTCAAATTTGTTGTCAATTGATTTGTTATGTTGTTTGTCAGGTTGTCTACTCTATAATAATATTGGGCACAATCTTCTATAGCATCCCATGCTTCTTCAGCATTTAATTCCTTAAGGTCCTCGTTGGCAAAATCATCAATGTACCTTTGGTAATACGGGTGGACACTATAGTAAAAGATTTGAGTTAGGTACCATAGATCGAAACCATGATGAGGGACTATTCGTAGTAAAATTTTAAAACGAGTCCATGCATCATAAATCGGTTCATCTTGATATTGTTTGAGCATCAAGATGTCATTAGGAGTGAATGGGTTTCGTGGTCGGTAGTATGGTGGATTCGAATTCTCCATAATGGTGAACGGAAGAGTCAATGGAATGGTTTCTACGAACAAATACACAAAGAAAAGATAGACTACGAGAAAGCTAATAAAAAGAAAATAAAAATCTCACTAAAAAGGAATCTAATGAGTAGACCTAATCAAAATAAATTTCAACCTAAACAATAACTATTTCCCCGGCTGCGGCGCTAAAAACTTGATGCGTGGGAATTGCACCAGGCTTTACCTCTCGAGGGATCTCGAGAAGCTTACAACCCCCACCAGGCAGTGTACCTGATCGTTGTAGTATAGTATAGTGACAAGTACCGGGGGATTGATCGTTCAACTCAGGAATAGTGTCGTTAGGATTGAAATTAATCTAACTAGGTCTAAAGGTGAAGGATGATTCTTTTTATGTTTTTATATTTTATGAAAAGTAAGTAAAATTCTCGGGTATTGGAAGAAGGGGTGGAATTAGTTGCTAATCAACTAACCCAAAAGCTACTAATTAAACTAATTAACAAGAAAAGTAAACTAGGGTTCTACAAGATAAGTGAAGCATGTCTACCCATGATATGTTACTCCTTGCTAGCTATCCAATTCTACCTATTGAATTGTCACACCTTGTTTTAATTGACGGGTTGTATTCCTTAATACCAATCATGGGGTGGCGTACTTACTTCCCCAATCCTATAAGCTCCTACTTCACTCCTATGTCGAGCCGGCTAAGAAGCTCCTAACATGGGATCACTAGAATTCGCTCATGCATTAAATACAACCATAAAAACCTAGTACACATCGGGTCATGTTTCTTAATACGTTCAAGCATTCACGTTTCTTCTGGACCGTCACCACTTTTACTCTTAACGCCGTCAGTTGCTGGAAAAACACCTACCTAAGTTGCTGGAAAAACACCTACCTAAACCCAGGAATCGACCTTAGGGTTTAGGGCTTACAAAAAGTTTAGTTATGATGTTATATTTATAGGCTATTTTCTGCCCGGCCCGATGTTGACGGGGTCAGCCAAACCATGACGGCGTCAAGAACAATTTTTCTTCACCAAATTGTAGATCTCTTCGTCTTCTTCGCGTGGGCTTTTGAATCACCTAAATCCGAGTTCGTATGCAAAAGTTATGACCAAAACAATATTAGCTACTCCGCGCGCAAGTTTTGACAAGTTAACACGTGACGGCCTAGGGTGACGCCTTCACGTTTCTTCTGGACCGTCACCAATTTTACTCTTAACGCCGTCATAAAAAGCCTCTTGACGCCGTCAGGTACTGTTCCCAGCAAGGAAAATTAAGACTTTGTCGTTTTCTTCACTTTTATGCTCCAAAAACGTCTAAAATGCTTCATTTTCCAGAATTCACTCCCAAAGTACCTAAAATCACAAAAGGAACGATTTAGGGAAATATTTGATCAAATAAATTCAATTCCAGGCTTAAAAGACCGCCTAAAAACGGTTCATTTTTCGCCTTATCATATTTTTCTTTTCTCTTTTCTTGTCTGGATTTTTGTTTTTCTTTGGTTCCAATAGACTTAAGCAACACTTAAATGAGATTTTGAGACCAAATAAACAGTATTTAAATGAAAGAACAAGAAACTTGAATTTTGAGTAAAAAAACGAATTGGCATAAACTTAAATAAAACTTTAATTAAACTTGAGAATTGAAATTACAAATGTAAACTAAGTTGAAAACAGAAAGATACAAGAGAAAGAGATGCCATTGAAGGCTTACATTGCTTCCTATTTATACTAAAATATGAGTTAGGTAGGATTAAGCCCCTTGTGCTTGTTTACTGAGAGGAAAACTTCAAAACTTGATCCTTGTGCTTCCTGGAACAAATCCCCACCATTGGATTAGGTTTTGCTTGATCCTAGCCCTTAAACGGATTTTGGCGCCAAAATTTGTGTTGTGTGAATTGAGGATTTCCGAGGAGGAATGGGTAGGTATGGACTATGAGGGGTTGAGTGGGATTGGGGTTTGTGTTTGGGATGCTTTTGAGGGGAGATGGAGTGTTACAGTAGTGGTGTTGGAGGTGAGGTGTTAACCTAGTGGATGAAAGGAGGGAGGAAGGAGAAGAAGATAAGGGGTGTTGTTTGACTGAGTTGGACCTTTTGACCTTTTGACCCCTTTTTAATATTACGGGGCGGGTAATTTTGGGCTTGGTAGGGAAATTGGGCTTTAAGGGTTGATGTGGATTGATATTAAGATCAAAGGTTTGTTTGGTTTATAGAATTTAATGGCCCAAGGACCATACTTGTAGATTCTGAATTCTTAACGGACCAAATCTGTCAATTACCAAACCTTCATTCAAGGGTCAATTTTTGCCAAGTGTAGAATTCCCAAGATCCTCTTTGTCTTTTTTCTTCAAATTATAATTACCGGGGACCATTATCGACAACTTTGCAAACTTGAGGGACTAAAATTGCCAAACTTTGAAACTTTCATCCCAGGGACTCAAAATATTATTTGATGATTCATGGTGAACTTTGTTGACTTTTCTTCATAAAAATCTCTCCTGGGACCATTTCTGACAATCTCTGAAAGTATAGGGACCAATCTTGCCAAATGTGAAACTCCAGGGACTAAACTTGTTCGTTTTTGAAAGCTTTTCACCCAAAGATTATTTTTTGGTAACTTTTGATTTTTAAAGACTTGGTTTGGCTTTTCTTTCAAAATAAACGCTCAGGGACTAGTTTTGTCAAATTTTGAAAGTTGGGGGACTGAAACTGCCAATTATGCAAACTTTGTTCGGTTTTCATCCGTTTTCAATCATTTTGCATATAAAACATATAAAACACGATCTTTGGGATGTTTTCTGTATTTTGATGCGTTTCTGGGTGTTTTCAAACGTTTTTGCAGTTTATATTGACTAAAAATGATGAGTATTTACACACTCATCATTGAGCTTAACTACTGTGACAAACCGATCCCATTCAGGTGATATGTTGTTGACAAACTTTGAGTTGAGTTGGATGTTGGGCATTGTCATTCGAATCATCTTCATGTCATTAACAAGATTGTGGAATCTGACGTAGTAATCAGTAATGTTTTCACCAGGATTCATCTTGAAATGTTCGAACTCATCATACAGCTGTGACTCACGATCTTCTTTGGTAAGTTCTGAGGTTGCAAAAAGCATTTTGACGTTGTCCTAAACAGCTTTGGCATCCGTGTTGAAATTGATGAGCTTGTACACTGATGAGTGCTCAAACACTCATTATTTTTGGTCAAATCTGAACTGCAAAACATACAAAAACACTCAGGAATGCATCAAAATACTGAAAATATTTCAAAATTGTGTTTTATATGTTTTAGATGCAAAACGAGTAAAAACAAATGAAAAACGTACAAAGTTTGCAAAATTGGCAGTTTCAGTCCCTCAACTTTCAAAAAATTGTCAAAACTAGTCCCTGGATATTCAAAATATAGAAAATTATCACCAAAGGTCATTTTGAAATCATAAATTGTCATGTTTAGTCCCTTGGTGAAAAATTGGAAAGTTTTGGAAATTTATAAAATAAGTCCCTGGAGTTTCAGAAAATGACAGAATTGGTCCCTGGTGGGATATTTTTGAAAGAAAAATCATTTTTGGTCCTAGAAAATCATAAATTATCAAAAATGGACCTTGGGAGGAAAGTTTGAGGAAATGTCATGTTTGGTCCCTTAAGTTTGGCAATTTGTCAGTTTTGGTCCCCGAGAATTTTGAAAAAGTGAAAAATGCAAAATTTGTTATTCAACTTTGGAATCTTGGCATTATTGGTCCTCATGAGCAGTGTTGGAAATTTACAAAACAGCCCCTCAATTTCAGTTTATTACAAAAATGGTCCTTGTGATTAATAATTAAACCAAATGGATCCTTAATGTTAATACCACCCAATCCACCCTTACCCTTTTGGCCTGATCCATCAACCACCCTTTGGCCCAAAATTACCCCAAGCCCAAAACTCACCCAACCCTTTTAATATAATAGCCGGTCAAACACAGTCAAACCAAGCCCCCCTGTTTACTGTTCATCTCTAACCTCCCAACACACCCCTAATTTCCTGCAACTGTGTCCCCCCCCCTCCTCCACTGTATCACCAACTATCATAAATGCTCACCTACATTCAACCTCCCCTCCAACCCTCATTAATTCCCACACCAAACCCCCAACTGCCCAAATCCCATTTTCCCGCCAATATAAATTTGAAGGCTGAGATCAAGTTTAGTCCATCCAACGGCCAAGATTGATGTGGGAAAGTCTTTGAAACCTCCAAGGGCTATAAAAGAAGCAAGAGAGAAGCAGGAAAGAGTAGTTAGAGTAGTTAGTTTAGTATAGTTGTAGTTAAATCGTCTTTAGTGTTATTTCCACTTCTGAGTTGTAATTTTAATTCCAGAAACTTTTAATTGACCCTTTGTAATGTAATTTTATCTTTATTAAAGACTTAATTCAAGCTCCAATTGCAAACTCAGTTTATGCTTATTTTTACTCAAAGAATCTCATTTTGTCTTGATTATTGAAAATAATTGTTGTTAAGTTACCACTAAGCTCACATTAGCTTCTTATTAAGTTTTCAAAAGTTTGTAAGTTATGTCTTGTAGCAGAAAACATAAAAACAAAAAAAAAAAAAAAAAAAAAACAAAAAAAAGGGAAAATACAAAGAGAAATTCAAAAATACAAAAAATAGAAAAAGAAAGAAGAAAAGGAAGTTGCAGAGCTGTTGATTTTTATGGTTTAGTGCCTCAGGGGAGGTTTAGGACATGTTTGAGTACTAGGTTCTTGGTTCTGAGTTCATTTGATACATTGGTAAGCTGATTCTCAAATTTTATTGGATTCACTGTAGCATAGGTATGAACTACTATTTTTCATTATTAATCAGTATTTTGAGCTTATATTATGTTAGTTTAGATTAAATATTTAGGCTCATGGTTTGAATCAGTGGTTTGCTTTATAACACTTCAAAACAGTTACTTAAGGGATTGTTTGGATTTACTGCATACTATGTGATTCAGTGTGTATTATTGTTGTAACTTGTTTGTTGCATGTTTCTTTAGTGCATAATAGGCTTTTGGAAGTATAAAAGTGGGTGGCCAATTGTTAAAAAGTCAAATCAACAAAAATCACACCACCACAGTTAACTGTGGTGGTATTTGATCCCCATAAGCCATCTTCCCATAACATAAGTTGTTATTTTAACATATTTTAGTCTTACTTTAACTTACAAACATGTTTCCAGTTATTTAGATTCAACCAAAATAAACAAAAGTCAATTTGTTAGTGTTAAGTGAAAAGTCAAATGTTCATGTTTTCAGTTTTTTCAATTTTTGCAAGATTTTATGTGAATTTTGTGCTTGGAGTTAGGATTTGAATTTTCTTGTGTGCAAAGTCTACCACCTCTGCCTCAAGCTCCTAACATCATCATATTTTTAGCAATTTTTCTGTGGGGTCCACACTGGCTGAAACTCACCTGCAGGGCAAAGGTATGCCCTGCTTCAGCTCATCAGCTCAGACCCCCAACTTCCAAGGTCCCTCATGCATTCATTAGTGGGCCCCACAGAGAGCTTATTGGCTTTTTGAAAAGCCAATAAGCTCTTCTCTTTGGTCCTAGGCTTGTTTGTAGGTTTTGACCACATTTGATAGGGCTGCAAGGGCCACAAACTTTGTCCCTTGTTTGAGTTGCTTGTGTTTTTTACAAGTGCTTATTTTGAGCTTTTTGCTTATTCAGTGGATTAGTCTAGTTATTTCTGGCTTATTTCTACTAATTAGATATGTATCCACCCAGTTCCACCCCTGGTTCTCAGCTTTGAGCTTATTTTAAGCTTATAGCTTAGACAGTTGACCAAAGTCAAATGTCTAAGAAATAAGCACTTGTTGTGCTTATTTCTGAGTCCCAAGAAACTTGTTTTCACAAAAGTTTATTATTTTCAGGTATAAAACAAATTTCCAAAAAGAAAATCCAGAAAAGTTAACTTAATTTTTAAGTGATAGTTTCTATTTAATTTTATTTAAATTTTATTTTTCATTTTTAGATTTTAATTAAGTACTTGTCATTTTTATATTTTTATTAATTACCTCTTATATTAAAGTATTTATAATAATTTTCTAAGAATTTTACTTTATCATTTAGTATTTATTAGAATTAATCTTAGTTTTATTAATTATTAATTAATAATTAGTTTTAAATAGCATAATTAGTTTTAATTAAGTAAAACTTAGTTTTTATATTTTTCCTAGCTTTTATATGTTATAAAACATTTTTAGAAATTTTATTAGAATTTTTACTGTTCATTTGCTATTTTTCTTAATTTAAAATAGTTTAATTAGGTAATTAATATTTAATAAGTAATTAATTAATATAAAAATTCACAAAAAGACAAAAATACTTGTTTTTAATTTTAAAAGTTGTTTTTAGTTATTTTATAATTTTAGGAATTTTATTTTCACCTTTTTAGTATTTAATTAATATTATATTGTATTAAAGTATTTTAAATATTAATAATAAGTAATAATTAGTATTTAATTAATAATAAATAATTAATTAGTGTAAAAATTTATTTTCTTTTTCTAAAAATTTTCTTTTACCTTTTAGTTTGTAAAAAAGTCATTTTCACCCCCTGGGTGTTTTCAGATTTCCGTTTTCACTTTTTATTTTGTACCTTATTTATTTTCTTTTTCTAAAAATTTTCTTTTACCTTATTTAAGCTATTTCTTCGTATATTCCTTAGTTTAATCACTCACAAACCTTTTCCTGTCCAAATTCACCCGATCACGAAACCGTTTGATAACCATCCACACCTCGTCGGGACATAATGACCCGGTGATACCTTATATTACCCGGAGCATTGATCTAGGCTATTTGACTTTGTTGACCATTCTTTGGTCAATTTAAGTTGGTGGTTTAGCATCAATCATACACATCCCTGGGTAATCCTTGTATCACAATGTTGGAGGCTCGAATATCAGCATCATATCGCTTCTTTTCAACATCACTAAGATCATTGTAGGTGTGTGGCCTGTCAATTCCAAAGGTGACAGTCCCATCATCAGCGGTGGAGATGACATCTCTTGTTGTACCCATCTGAAGAGGTCCTTCGTCAATTGATCGAAGAATGTTCTCACCATTTTCCTTACCCCGGAAATAGAGTCGAATTCTCTGTGCCCATGATTCATAGTCAGTCCTATCGAGCATAGGAGGTCGGGTATCGGACCCAGCAGCTTGAATGTCATGAGTTGAAGCCGTAGTAGCCATGATAAAAATTTATACGGGATTTTACAACTCTTGTGACTTAAACCGAGAAATCGATTCTTTCCCGGGATTTTACTAAAGTTAACAAAAGAAACCGAAAGATTTCCGTAAGCGAGTTAAACTTATAGTGAGATCTCGGATAAGTTACAATTTGCACTAGGTGCCAAGTCGCGACAAGTCAAGTTACAATATATCCGATCGAGATAAGTCAAATTGTTAGAATTAACTCACACGTCAAATCTCTATTAGATTAATCGAAATGACTTAAGTTACAACAAATCACCAAATGCAAGTAATTAATCAATCACTAGGAAATCACCATTGAGTTAAATGCTAAATAGCACCAACTTGCTGGAGCAAATCGCTAAGTAGAGGTAATCGCTGTTTGGAGGTAATCGCTATTTGGAGGTAAACACTAACTGGAGTTAATCGCTGACTAAGCTAATCGCTGTCTGGAGTTAATCGCTAACTAAGCTAATTGTTGTCTGGAGTTAATCGCTGAAGTAAGCTAAACGCTAGAACAAGTCAATCGCTAAAAGTAGCAAATCACAGGATGAGGTAATCGCTAAAAGTAGCTAATCGCTGGATGAGGTAATCGCTGGATGAGGTAATCGCTAGAACTAATCGCTAGAGCTAATCGCTGAACACAAGAGTCCAAAGCAGTCACTCTCTAGCATTTTTGTCTTTTTATCCCAAAATAGTAATCGCTACCCAGAAATGGACCTAAACGCTTGATTTTTGGAGGTAATCGCTACCAAGAAATCCACACCGTGGAGCTAATCGCTAGCAAGAACACACCTCAAAATCACTCCAAATCCAAATTAATGAATGATAGAGCTTATCCAACTGAAACACTAAGTAAATATAGCACCACTAATCACAAAAGTACACCCATAACACTTCATATATTACAAACAAGATCAAACCAAGGTGTTTATCAAGAAAACTATTCTAACCAACAAAAACCAAAGAAAACCACACCAAATCCGAATTTCCAAGGCCCTAAGATGAAACCATGGCTCTTGATACCAATTGTAGGATATACTTTAAGTCACAAACATAATTAGGATGGTGATTTGGTTCGTTGGTTTGAGAGAGAGAGAGACAAGAGAGAAAATGGGAGCCTTACAGAGAGAAACAATGTGAAATGTATTAGCTTGAATGAAAGATCCAACCCTCTCCCTTTTTTGGGAGAGGGGTATTTATAGTTACAAAGAAAACTGATGCGTGGGGTTTGCACCAGGCTTTACCTCTCAAGGGATCTTGAGAAGATTACAACCCCCACCAGGCAATGTACCTGATCGATGTAGTATAGTATAATGACAAGTACTGGGGGATTGATCGTTCAGCTAGGAATAGTGTCGCTAGGATTAGAAAACCTAAAGATTAAGTCTAGAGATGAGGGATGATTCTTTTTGTATTTTTTATATTTTTAGGAAAGCAAATTAAAATCTCGGGTTTGAAGGATATGGGCGGAATTAGTTGCTATTCAACTAACCCAATACTAAGATGCAATCAAAATAAAATACTAGAAATGAAAATAAACTATATTAAACTAAGGTTGTGAGCAATAAGTGGGAGAAATGTGTTTACTTAGATTTCACTACTCCCTAGATATCTTTTACACATTAATTACTTGTTATAGTTGTGTGGATGACGGATTGTATTCCTTAATACCATTCATGGGGTGGCGTACATAACTCCCCAATCCTATGAGTGCCTACTTCACTCCTATGTCAAGCCGGCTAAGAAGCTCCTAACATGGGATCATTAGAATTTACTCATGCATTAAATACAACCAATAAAACCTAGTACACATCGGTTCATGTTTCCTAAGACGTTCAAGCATGTTACCAATTGGAGATCTGCCAGTTTTCTTAAGCCTAACATTGAAATCATTCATCCAATACAACCATAAACAAGTAATCAACACATAATTAACATCTAGGTTTCATTAGATCTAAGCAAACACAAGATAGATCTAGCCTAACATGGTGGAATCAAGACAAGCACAAGATATAGACAACCAACACATAGACATATTGATTGAATTAAGAGAAGACTTATCTTAATAGCACATGTAAGCATTCAAGGGCTGAAAACCCTTGAAAAAGCTGTAAAATACGTACAAGGTTCGGCCTTAGGGTTTCTCCAAACTTCTTCCCTTTTTTTTGAATGAAAATTTGAAAACTATATCTAGATTTTAGAAGGTGACGGCGTCAAGAACAAATGTCTGACGCCGTCATCTCGCCGCCAAATAGTTCCTCGGACTATCTAGATCTAGGTCTGACGCCGTCATGTGTACTCCTTATGCAGGCTGTCATGACTTTAACTCTTGACTCTCTACTTGTGACGCCTTCAGGTTTGTACTGGGTCGTCATGGACTTTACTCTTGACGCCATCAAATAGTTCCTCTTGACGCCGTCAAACACTGTTCTCAGCATGGAAAATTAAGTCTTTGGCGTTTTCTTCACTTTTCTGCTCCAAAAACGTCCGAATTGCTTCCTTTTCTAGATTTCACTCCCAAATTAACTAAAATCACAAAAGGAACGATTTAGGGTAATATTTGATCAAATAAATTCAATTCCGGGCTTAAATGACCCCCTAAAAGTGGTTCATTTTTCACCTCATAAAAAACGCCCTCTCTCGGGCTGTGGATCGGGTGTACAGTGGGTAAAGAACCGTCCTTCCTCTACGATGTTACTAATCTAAACTAATACTAGCTAATAATAGTAATGACTATGAGCTAACTTAATGTTATTACATACTTGGGGTGACCGAGTCTTTCATATGAATATTTGTATTCCTAACAGTAATAATCTATGGTGTAGAGTTATTAGAAGCATCTACGGTGGTGATAGTGGGTGGGGAGGAATGGGGGGGGGGGGGGGTCTCGGTTGGGGGTGGTGGTGAGTTGGTCAATATTATTAGTGTAGGTAAGAATTTGGATATGATGGAGGGGTTTTTTCTAACCATTTCATTTTAGAAGTAGGGAATAGGTTTAAAACATCCTTTTGGTTGGTTAGTTAGGCTGGTGACGTGTCTCTATGTAGTCGATTCTCTAGATTGTTTCACTTAGAAATAAATAAAAATGTTATGGTGGGTTGTAGGGGTAGATGGGTAGAGGGAGTGTCGGAGTGGGTGTGGGATTGGATTAGACCTTCTAGGGGTAGGGCGATTGGAGTGTTGATATAAATAATGCTTAAAAACGTTATTAATATTTTTCAATAACTCTACGTTTTGATAATCACAAAATGTAAACTAAATTAAGTCAATATTATGACGTAAACAAGTATTTAGTGGCAAATATTTACTTCTTCAACCAATATCACTTAAGTTATGTATAAAATAAGCATCTTATGCATTACATGATCAAAGGGAGCATTTTCTTAACTCAAAACATTTTATAAAATAACATTAACATTTTATATGTTTTAGTAAATCATTCTTGCTATTGTTTTATTAAACCACAAAAATATGATTTCAAATTTCCAACCAAAAAGGGCAAATTCTCTCCAGAAAAACCTTCCCTACAAAAAGACAAACAAACCCAACGTTCTGGAGGAGGCCGCCCCCTTAATTCCTTGGCGGCCCCTTAATGATTAAGGGGATCGACCCCTAATTAAGGGGACCGGCACGCTCCAGAACAATATTTTTTAGCCCTATAAATACTGGTTCATTTCACAAATTTTCCTCACCTCTTTGCACTCAAAACTTTCTGATCTCATATCCATTTCTATTCCAAAAACCTTTGATCATATAATTCATAAGTCTTTGTTTCCAAGTGATCCAAAGCTTCATCCACACAAGTGCAAAAAGAAGAACACTCCTTCAAAATCCATACTATTGTAGTAGTGTTGTGATTAGTTAGTATCATCTTGTAGTAGTGCTAGATATTTCTAAAGTGTTGTGTGATTTAGTTGATTGTAGATATTAGGTGTGTTGTAAAGTTGTGAATTAGTTGTGCATAGAGGAAGGTGTGAAGTAGACGAGAAGAAGAAGTTTTGGAGCTATCGTGAAGAAGTTGTGAAGTTGTGAGATTAGTTATAGCTAGGATTAGAACTCGACATTTAGCTTAGTGTCGTTAATCGGTGTAAGCCAAGGTGTGTAAGGTTTCTCCGCCATAAGGAGTTTGTTGACATAGTGAAGAAAACTCTCGAGTGTGGTACTCGGGGAGTGGAGTAGGGCAAGGAAGGTGTCCTTGTAGCCGAACCACTATAAATTCGCGTGTTGTGGTTTGATCTTTCTATCTCTATCTTTATTTCATTTCATTACAATACTTACATTATTAGATTATACTTGTTTAGACTTGCTCATAGTTGTTGAAATTTAAATTCACGTAATATCGAATCAAAGTTTTTATAAGTTACAAAAGATTTTGAAAATAAACACAAAAAGAAAGTAAAACTATTCAACCCCCCTTCTAGTTTTCCACAGGAGACTTAGATAACCTCATAGAGCTATTGGAAAATGTTAGGTTTAGTCAACATATGGTAGATAAATGGAAATGGAAGATTGACCTGAATGGGGTGTTCTCGGTCAGATCTTTGGCTTGTTGGATTGAGGAAAGGTGGGTTAGTAGGTTTGCTGGGATAGTCAAAACGGGCTGGAATAAGATTGTTCCTGTAAAAATCACTGTGTTCGTATGGAGGGTGGTACTTGGAAGGTTACCGGTACGGGTGGAGCTTGACAATAAAGGTATTGATCTTGATTCTATTTTGTGTCCAACCTGTGATAATGTAGTGGAATCGATAGATCACTGCTTGGTGTTGGGTGAAAAAGCCTCGAACGTGTGGGATATGATTTTTGCTTGGTGGCAATTGGCCCAGTGTATGCCTTTACGCTAAACGATATGTTATTTCATAGAGGGGTTTTGGAATGGAAAAAGAGGCAAGAGTTCTTTGGCAAGTTGTGTTATTAGTTGCTGCATATTATATATGGAAAAGCAGGAATATTAGAGTTTTCAAAGCGAAGATTGAGAGCAGCTCAAAAGGCTTCCAGGAGATTCAAATTAAGACATTCCAGTGGATCACCAGAAGATCTAAAAAGCACAAGTTTTCTTGGGAAAAATGGATTGTGAGACCTGCACTCTGTGGGAAACCTGATGTGCAGGCTTGTGATGTTGTTGCAACAAATTAGTTGTTTTCTTCCTTAGTGGTGGGCTTGTTGGTATAGCTTATGGTGAGGGGGTCGAGCCTTCTACTCTAGTTTTGTTTTATGTGCCTGTATTCTTATATCTTATGTGTTTGTAGCATGTGAGAGTTTTTAGTGTTTGTGTTTGACTTTGTTTTTTTGGAGCAGGTCTTGCTGTTTAGTGATTTGTGGTGTTTGCCTTTTAGGGCATGTCCCAAAGGGTTTGTTCTTCACTTTGTCATTTTAGTTTATCTTTTCCTCTTTTACTTGTAAACTTCACCCAATTTTTTAGCTTTACTTGTTTGCAGATTTCCATCACCTCCCTCTACTACTTAACAAAATAGTTTTTTAATATAAAACTAATCCATTATTATATAAATCAGAGATTTAAATCTAAAACTAATCTATTATTATATAAATAAGAGAGCTTGAGATGGGTATATTAGAAAAGAATAATTCATGTTTATTGCAATTTCAAAAATATTTGTAGTGATTGACATCATCTATCTTATGTTTTCTCTTTTAGGCTCATCACAGTGGATCAGATAAAATCAATCATGGGGATCGATCGATCGATATTCAATATCGATCGCCCCAATGTGCGAGTCTTTGGAAATCGATCGCCGGTCAAGAGGAAAGCACAAATCGTTCGGATTTCCAACCGATTCTGAATCAACACATTCCAAACCAAATTTACCTTTTTTCAAAAATGTATCCATTGGTGGCATAAAAAAAACTTTTTTTTCCAAAATATTTACACTTTTCATCCTATAAATACCCACATCAAACCCACTTCCAAACACACAATTTCAAAAACAATTCATCCAAATTCACATAAAAAAACACACAATGTCAAAGAAAAACATTCCACAATCAAAAAACCGACGATCCCGACTAACCCAAAATGCACCGGACATAAATTTCTCTCCGCAAAACACCTTTGAAATAACCGTCATAACATCACCAAAACAAGGGAACATACGCTTTCATCCACAATCATTTGAATATCCAACACAATTACCACAAGTCAATCAAAGAGAAAACTTATTTTCCGTTCATCGCCCTTTTGTCCCACCACAACGTGTTAATCATCACGAAGAACCAAGTGAGGCGTCCTATCGTCCTAACATGGATTTCTTGCATTGTTCCCAACCGTATCAAAAACGTTCTCCAATTTGGTCTACTAATCTTGATATGAATTTGGATGATTGGGTAGACTTTCATAACTATGACTATTCGACCCAACACTATCCAAGCCAAGACCAACCGAGTCAAGATGTTTCGATGGGGCAAGGTTCGGGTCACGGTTCCTACCACAGTTCTTTCCACGGTTCTTTGCCCATTGATGACGATGAGTCTGATGAAATCGAAGAGACATCACCCGTCAAGCAAAAGAAGCCTTCGCGACGTGCTACAAAGGCGAAAGGCAAAGCCAAAGCCAAAGAACCCGACCGGCCAAAAAAATTGAACTATGGTCTAGCAGAGAAGAGGTCGATCTTTGTAAAGCTTTTATCTTTGTTTCTGAAAATGCAAAAAAAAAAAGGAAACACTATGAATCGGCACAAATTTTGGGAGAAAGTGGTAGCCTACTTTTGGAGAGAAACTGGTTCAGACCGGACAATGAATTCGATCATTTCCAAATGGAAGACTAGAATTCGTTGTCAAGTTGCGAATTTTGGTGCTATTGTTGATAATGTCAAGGGGACACATGGAAGTGGTGAGAATGACCTTGACGATTTGTCCAAAGCTCTTTTGGAGTATCGTGCACGTTATGGTCAAGATTTCACTATGGTGGAGTGTTGGAAAGTTTTGAGGGGCATGATTCTTGGAAGGAAGAGATACCCCTTTTCCAATCGGGTTGTCGAAAGAAAGTGAAGGGTTCAACAACTACGTCGGGGTAAACACAAGGCCCCTCGAATTTTCAAGACTTGGATGATGACGAGGATGAAACGGAGGATGATACTAGAGAATCAAGACCACAAGGTCGTGACAAAGCAAGGAGGAAATCATCCACCTCCTCCTCTCATGAAACAACAAAATCATTCATGAGTGGGCTAATAGCGGATTTGTGGAAATCAAGACCGTCAAAGAAGGAAAAAGGTAAAGAGCGTGATGAGCCGTGGAGACAAATCAAGGAATGAGAGCAAGCGATCAAAGAAAAAAAAATTGGAATATCAACAATAGCTCTTGCAATGCCAGGAGGAACAAAAGGAACTCTTGAGAAATACCAAACGGGATCAAGAATTAATTTTCTACAACTCAGCTATCGACCCAAATTTTCTCGAACGACAACGAGAGGAACTTATGTGAATTAAAGCGGAAATCAAGGAACGCCACAACCTAAATTATTAGGTTTTAAATAAGTGTTCGCGTGTTTAATTTTTTTGTTGTTTAAGTTTTTTATTTAGTTGTAATGTTTTTATTTCGTATCGTATTGTTTATGTAATATTTACGTTTTATTAATAAAATTTGTGTTTGTGTTAAAAAATATTTTTTTTAAAGATGATGCAATATGGGTTGCCACTGTAATGAGAGATGTGAATATGGGTTGAAGAGAGAGAATGCTGAGGTGGCAGCCGAAAAGATGATGCAATATGGGTTGCCACTGTGAGAGAGCCTTAGTTCATACAACAACACCACAATTTTGATACGGAATTTCCCACACCATTTATTCTGGTGAACTTTTTTATTTTAGCAACGAAAAATAAATTAATTTGTTCAATCCACAAACTGCACTGCTTCTTTTCTTCAAGAGATTTCGATTAACCACTTAAACGCGTTTTCAGTTCCACCAAAACCAACAAAGTTAATTTCTTCGAATTCCAGCAAAACTAACAAAATTTAAGTTCTTAAAAAAACTTAATTCCTCTTCATCAAAACTCACAAAACCAACTTCCAAAATAGCAAATGTAACTTTAAAATATTTAAATTCCATTAAAAGAACATCCGAAACCACAAATTCCACAAGACACATTTAAAAAAAAACACAAAACCCACCTCAAATTCAACAAAAAATAGGTCAATAGATCAAGTGAAAAGAATAACAGAAAAAAAGTCGACCACCAAATCAGTCAAACCGTTGACTACAAACTAGATAACGATGAAGATGATTTTAAAGATCCCCATCAAGATTTTGTCTCAGATGAATATGAATTTGACTTTGAAGAGGGTTTGTTTGTGTGTTGGGTTTAGGGGTGTTCATGGGTCGGGTAATAAACCGAATAAACCGAAAACCTAACCGAACCGAACCGAAAAAAAAATGAACCGAACATATAACCGAACCCAACTTGTTAAAACCAAACCGAACCGAATTCAAAATTCGGTTTTCGGTTTGGATATGGGTTTAGCTATCTGAACCGAAAACCGAACCGAAAACCGAATTTATATAAATATATATATATATATTTTTATATATTTATATTATTTTATATATAAAAAATATCCATTAAAATTTTATACTAATATAAAAAACATTTTTTTATGCTTGAAATATCTTTTTGCCAAAAAAATATATAATTAAATTTAAAAAAATATAAATAGTGTAATTCAAATACAAATTTCGGTTTTCAGTTTTGACCCATAATCGAACCGAACTTCGGTTCGGTTCGGTTATAGATATTTTCGGTTCGGTTCGGTTTTCGGTTATGAACCAAAAAATTTTTTTAACCGAACAACCCGAACTGAATAAACCGATTAACCGAGAACCGAACTGATGAACACCCCTAGTTAGGTTGAGATGTTTGATGGCGAGATGATGAGGATGATCAACGATAAGGCTGTTTGTAAAGGGAATGGATTTCACTAGGTTTAAGCTGGCCACTAATATGCGTGAGATTGCGCCCTCGCAAAAGGTTTTACCTGTAACAATTCGCAATTTCAGGTTAACTTTTATTCCCGAAAATTTCACTATTCACTTTTTACTATTCACTTTTTACTATTCACTTTTCACTATTCATCTCAGAAATTTTTATTTCATATTCTCGTAAGTTAAACTATTTTAACGATAATCCGAGAGTTTGACGCTCGTCGGATCATTTCTGCAAAAATCACAAAGCCGTGTCCGAGATTTACTTTTAGGTTTAAACGTCCTTCTAGCATCCCGATATGTCCATAAAACATTATAAACAATAGAAATATGATTTTCTCTCATTTTAGGACAATTCCAAAAGTTTCGGAATTTTACGTTTTTCAGTTCAGCGTTTTACGCGAATTGCGCGTTTTAGACCCGTGTTTCCAGTTTTTAGCAGGGTTTTCGCACCCGATAGAACCTACCACTCATTTTATATTTTATTATGGACTATATTGACATGTTTAACCATATTTATAAGTTTCATATTTTTAGGATACCCGGTTTTACGTTTCATGGCCTAAAAACTTACGGTTAGCAATTTACGGGTCCAAAA
Source organism: Artemisia argyi (assembly GCA_030686995.1). Taxonomy (NCBI): domain Eukaryota; kingdom Viridiplantae; phylum Streptophyta; class Magnoliopsida; order Asterales; family Asteraceae; genus Artemisia; species Artemisia argyi. The sequence goes on along the minus strand of CM060701.1, from coordinate 171,014,060 downwards.
CTAGCTACATACTTAGGATATTATCATCCAAAGACCAAGAGTCATCATCTAGTCACCTTATCCTCATTCAAACCACCACTAGGGGGGGGGGGGTTCACACTTGTGGTTAAATTTTGACCATTGATTCTTTACTTAATTACAACTTTGGCTCCAAGTTAACCTTGGTCACCAAGTTTGTGTAGTTTCCTAGTAAGCTTCCTAACCTCCTCTTCATGCTATAAATACAAGCTCATACCTTCATCTTTTCACCACAAAAACGCCACACTCTTTATTCATAGCACCATGATCCTTTGATCTTCAATATACAAGTTACATTACAAAGTTCAAGGTCTTAGTATTCTCTACCTAGTTCTTAAGTTTGTTTGGTGATTCCATGGTTGAATTAAGAGCTACACAAGGTTACTAGGGCTGAAGTTAAATGGTTTTCACAAGGTTTATATCAAGTCTATCAATGGTTACAAGAGTTATGGTGAAGGGTTTACAAGCTTAGGTTTAGTGTCCTAGTTCTATACTTGACTTCCTTTCTTTAGAAAGCCAAAAGTTGTAAGCAAACCCTTATACACTTTCTTGCTCAATATCATTTTCATGCTCTTTGTGTTCTTTTCATGCTATATATGTTCTTGTTATTGTGTTCATGATGTTTAAAAAATGGATAAAACGAGTATTGGTATACATATGTTAACTTATGACAAGCAAACAAGCAAACTAGTGATTTTTATGGAAAACCACGACCACAATAGTATAACTTTGATATTTGACACTTACTTACTGTTAAATAGGACTTAACAAGGAAAACATAGCAATTTGAATCACCCAAAACGAGTATACGAGTCAAAAGTTATGACCATTTGAAGTTAGCGAAACCAAAAACGGCAAAACTGCCTAAATAGCATTCTGATCAAATTATGATTTTGAAAGTCCCACTTCTGCTCCGATTCATCAAAAAGTTAAAACACGAAAGTTGTCCGAAACGACGTTTTCGTTCAGGTACAAAGAAGCTCGAGCCCTGAAAACGCTTTCCGAGTGATAATTTTCTTCAAATTCTTAACAGCCCATTTTAGACCAAAGTCACTATATTATAGTTAGGATTCACTAAGACCAAGAGGTCTAATGACCTAAAGCCAAGACCACAACCATGGCTAAAGCCAAGGTTGAGTCTCAAGATCATGGTAACAATGACCAAGGTCACGGCAAAGCCACGGCTAAAGACCATATAACTTTTAAAGATCAAAGCTTATACATATATATATGTTATCAAATACTACAATAGTAGGGAGCCTCATGTGAGGAGTTCATTGAGTAAGCCGTCGAGATGAGTTGTGGATTTACGAGTTAAAGTGTCCTAGCTCCTTGAACGTTTACTCCATGACTTCTGAATTATGTCGGCCCGAACGGTAGTAAGAGATTTACAACCTATACATGTTTCATAGACCATTTATATTCAAAGACTTACACTATATACTAAAGTACTACATCATGAACATTATGCAAGACATATATTGGCAATTCTTCGTATCCTTAGACGTTACTCCAAACCTAAGTCGCAACGTTCTATTATAGGCTACTCTTAGAGACTTTCGCGATTCGACTTTCATTTCTCATTACATAGACTTAAGGTGAGTCATAGCCCCTACTCTTTTCGTACTTGTTTTAACTCTTGGGGGGGATACATGCTCAACTACTTGCTTACTTGTACAAATACTCAAAACATTTATACTTGATTGTTATATACTTGACTGTCTTATACTTGATGGCATTATACTTGATTTCATACATACATGACTGTCTTTTATCTTTGGGAAGTGGCTCCCAGTAAACTTATATCATTGGGAAGTGGCTCCCAGTAATCTTTGGGAAGTGGCTCCCAGTTGTCTTTGATACATCCTAACATTTGCGAATGTTTGGATACATCATAAAAGTGAGGTCTTCGGAGATGAAGTAGAGACTCACTACTAATTGCTTAATTGTCTTGATGAACTTATACATGTCTTTATTATACTATATTTGTAGCAGTGGGTTGTGAACACACAGGTTACAAGTCTCTTATGGCGGGACTTGTAACTGAGTGGATTCATGATGCCTTTGCTGTGTGATCATTCTTTAAGGCTTTTTCAACTGTTTTAAGACAAACTCTATGAACTCACCAACCATTGTGTTGACACTTTAGCATGTTTATCTCAGGTTAGTAAGGCGATAGCTAGTGCGTGGAACTTAGAGTCAAGCTGCATATTCTGAAGACTTACGCTTTTATCATTTACCATTCAAAACATTTGTATACATTTATGTATCATACTTTGGAATCTCAAGTTTGTAACTCGGAATTTATTAATCGAATGGTAACTTTTCAAAACGTCTCATTTAGAGTTCGTTTTCTATAACTTGTACTTTGTATTATGAAGTAGCACCCCTATGACACAGTCTTCCGCTGCGGTATTTTGGGGGTGTTACAGATTGGTACCAGAGCCTTGGTTATAGAGAACTAGGTTGCATTTAGTGCCTAGACTATAACTGCTATATACGTTGGGACCTTCCTCTTTATTTGCCTTACACACAATACATACGCATATGCTTTTTGGTTAGAGGTTTGCTTAGTTCCACGCTGTTAGATGATGTGACTTTAGTATTATAAGGAGCCCCAGAGATTCGTCGAGTCATTAAAAACATGGAGCTCAGTAATAACTAATTAGTTAACTTGATCTTGTGACAGTTCTTGTTTGATTAGACACAAGATTTGAGTTAAATAATATTATTGCTTAGCTTTAGGGATTTGATGGCTTGATTATCTTACTATCGGCCTCAGAAGGCGGATTTTGTGTCGGAAATTCTTAAGTAGGATGTTTTAGAATCTCCTTATTTAAATGGATTGGGACGCCTCTTCAGTTAAATAAAGAAATTGTAAATCACCGAACCATAAGTTTATGAGACCTTACTTACATAAATTTGGACGCTTCTTTATGTAAGTAATGAGTTATAAATAAGTGGGCTTAATTGTAGCCGATACAACTCCTTAACCAGAATCTTAGATGAATCAGAGTGAACACCACTATATTAGAGATCCCAAATTCTCTTAGACACACCGTAAGTAGTTAACATCAACTGAACTTCGGGACGAAGTTCTTCTTAAGGGGTACAGACTGTAACAATTCGCAATTTCAGGTTAACTTTTATTCCCGAAAATTTCACTATTCACTTTTTACTATTCACTTTTTACTATTCACTTTTCACTATTCATCTCAGAAATTTTTATTTCATATTCTCGTAAGTTAAACTATTTTAACGATAATCCGAGAGTTTGACGCTCGTCAGATCATTTCTGCAAAAATCACAAAGCCGTGTCCGAGATTTACTTTTAGGTTTAAACGTCCTTCTAGCATCCCGATATGTCCATAAAACATTATAAACAATAGAAATATGATTTTCTCTCATTTTAGGACAATTCCAAAAGTTTTGGAATTTTACGTTTTTCAGTTCAGCGTTTTACGCGAATTGCGCGTTTTAGACCCGTGTTTCCAGTTTTTAGCAGGGTTTTCGCACCCGATAGAACCTACCACTCATTTTATATTTTATTATGGACTATATTGACATGTTTAACCATATTTATAAGTTTCATATTTTTAGGATACCCGGTTTTACGTTTCGTGGCCTAAAAACTTACGGTTAGCAATTTACGGGTCCAAAACTAGCTACATACTTAGGATATTATCATCCAAAGACCAAGAGTCATCATCTAGTCACCTTATCCTCATTCAAACCGCCACTAGGGGGGGGGGTTCACACTTGTGGTTAAATTTTGACCATTGATTCTTTACTTAATTACAACTTTGGCTCCAAGTTAACCTTGGTCACCAAGTTTGTGTAGTTTCCTAGTAAGCTTCCTAACCTCCTCTTCATGCTATAAATACAAGCTCATACCTTCATATTTTCACAACAAAAACGCCACACTCTTTATTCATAGCACCATGATCCTTTGATCTTCAATATACAAGTTACATTACAAAGTTCAAGGTCTTAGTATTCTCTACCTAGTTCTTAAGTTTGTTTGGTGATTCCATGGTTGAATTAAGAGCTACACAAGGTTACTAGGGCTGAAGTTAAATGGTTTTCACAAGGTTTATATCAAGTCTATCAATGGTTACAAGAGTTATGGTGAAGGGTTTACAAGCTTAGGTTTAGTGTCCTAGTTCTATACTTGACTTCCTTTCTTTAGAAAGCCAAAAGTTGTAAGCAAACCCTTATACACTTTCTTGCTCAATATCATTTTCATGCTCTTTGTGTTCTTTTCATGCTATATATGTTCTTGTTATTGTGTTCATGATGTTTAAAAAATGGATAAAACGAGTATTGGTATACATATGTTAACTTATGACAAGCAAACAAGCAAACTAGTGATTTTTATGGAAAACCACGACCACAATAGTATAACTTTGATATTTGACACTTAATTACTGTTAAATAGGACTTAACAAGGAAAACATAGCAATTTGAATCACCCAAAACGAGTATACGAGTCAAAAGTTATGACCATTTGAAGTTAGCGAAACCAAAAACGGCAAAACTGCCTAAATAGCATTCTGATCAAATTATGATTTTGAAAGTCCCACTTCTGCTCCGATTCATCAAAAAGTTAAAACACGAAAGTTGTCCGGAACGACGTTTTCGTTCAGGTGCAAAGAAGCTCGAGCCCTGAAAACGCTTTCCGAGTGATAATTTTCTTCAAATTCTTAACAGCCCATTTTAGACCAAAGTCACTATATTATAGTTAGGATTCACTAAGACCAAGAGGTCTAATGACCTAAAGCCAAGACCACAACCATGGCTAAAGCCAAGGTTGAGTCTCAAGATCATGGTAACAATGACCAAGGTCACGGCAAAGCCACGGCTAAAGACCATATAACTTTTAAAGATCAAAGCTTATACATATATATATATGTTATCAAATACTACAATAGTAGGGAGCCTCATGTGAGGAGTTCATTGAGTAAGCCGTCGAGATGAGTTGTGGATTTACGAGTTAAAGTGTCCTAGCTCCTCGAACGTTTACTCCATGACTTCTGAATTATGTCGGCCCGAACGGTAGTAAGAGATTTACAACCTATACATGTTTCATAGACCATTTATATTCAAAGACTTACACTATATACTAAAGTACTACATCATGAACATTATGCAAGACATATATTGGCAATTCTTCGTATCCTTAGACGTTACTCCAAACCTAAGTCACAACGTTCTATTATAGGCTGCTCTTAGAGACTTTCGCGATTCGACTTTCATTTCTCATTACATAGACTTAAGGTGAGTCATAGCCCCTACTCTTTTCGTACTTGTTTTAACTCTTGGGGGGGGGGATACATGCTCAACTACTTGCTTACTTGTACAAATACTCAAAACATTTATACTTGATTGTTATATACTTGACTGTCTTATAATTGATGGCATTATACTTGATTTCATACATACATGACTGTCTTTTATCTTTGGGAAGTGGCTCCCAGTAAACTTATATCATTGGGAAGTGGCTCTCAGTAATCTTTGGGAAGTGGCTCCCAGTTGTCTTTGATACATCCTAACATTTGCGAATGTTTGGATACATCATAAAAGTGAGGTCTTCGGAGATGAAGTAGAGACTCACTACTAATTGCTTAATTGTCTTGATGAACTTATACATGTCTTTATTATACTATATTTGTAGCAGTGGGTTGTGAACACACAGGTTACAAGTCTCTTATGGCGGGACTTGTAACTGAGTGGATTCATGATGCCTTTGCTGTGTGATCATTCTTTAAGGCTTTTTCAACTGTTTTAAGACAAACTCTATGAACTCACCAACCATTGTGTTGACACTTTAGCATGTTTATCTCAGGTTAGTAAGGCGATAGCTAGTGCGTGGAACTTAGAGTCAAGCTGCATATTCTGAAGACTTACGCTTTTATCATTTACCATTCAAAACATTTGTATACATTTATGTATCATACTTTGGAATCTCAAGTTTGTAACTCGGAATTTATTAATCGAATGGTAACTTTTCAAAACGTCTCATTTAGAGTTCGTTTTCTATAACTTGTACTTTGTATTATGAAGTAGCACCCCTATGACACAGTCTTCCGCTGCGGTATTTTGGGGGTGTTACATTACCTCTCAAGGGATCACAAGAGGCTTGCAATTCCCACCAGGCTGTGTACCTAACCGATGTAGTATAGTGTAGTGGCAAGTACCGGGGGATTGATCGTTCTCTCGAGGAATAGTGTCGTTAGGATCAAAACTTAATTAAACTAGGTCAAGAGGTGAGGGATGATTCTTTTTGTATTTTTATAGTTTTTTAGAAATCAAGTAAAAATCTCGGGTACTGGAAGAGTGGGAGGAATTAGTTGCTAGTCAACTAACCCAAATAACTACGAATGCAATAAAAATAAATAACAAGAAAGTAAATATGAGAAAAACAATAGTAAGAGAAACGTGTTTACTTAGACATCACTACTCCCTAGCTATCTTTCATTAGTTGAATAGTTTGTTACAATTGCATGGATGATGGGTTATATTCCTTAATATCATTCGTGGGGCCGTGTACGATCTTCCCCAACTCTACAAGTTTCTACCTCTTCCTATGTCAAGCCGAAAAATAGCTCCTAACATGGCCTCCTTAGTAGTCACTTATGCATTAAATACAACCATTAAAATCGTAGTACACATCCGATTCATGTTTTTTAAGACATTCAAGCATGTTACCAATTGGAAGTCTGCCATTTTTCTTAAGCCTAACATCGATATCATTTATCCATTACAATTAATAACAAACAATCAATAGCTAGGTTTCATCACATCTAAGCAAACACAAACAAACCTAGCCTAGCATGTTAAAGTAAAGACAAGCATAAGATATAATCAAACAACACATAGACATATTGAATGATTATTGGAAGACTTATCTTTATTGAAACATGGATGAAAGAAGGGTGAAAAACCCTGTAAAATTCGACCTAGGGTTTGTCCTAAAGTTCCTCCAAAAGTTCTCTCTTTAATGAATGAAAATTAGAAAACTATATATAGAGATTACATGTCTGACGGCGTCATGTTATGATCCTGACGCCGTCAACTTGCCGCCAATGCTTTCCTCGGATTGCCTAGATCTAGATTTGATGCCGTCATGTGTTATTCCAATCTTGGCTGTCACGTGTAAATTGCTCTTGACGGCCTTGGTGACGTCGTCACTCTTTAATTCCCAAAAACGTTCTGGCGCGTCTTGTGTAACTTTTCATCCACCTCTTTGCCAATACGTGACGCCATCACCTCCAAAGCGTGACGCCGTCAAGTACTATTTCCAGCTTGATTTAGAGACTTTTCCATTTTCTTTACTTTTCACTCCAAAAACGTCGAAAATGCTTTCTTTTCTAGATTTCTTCTCTAAAGTACCTAAAATGATAAAATGAATGATTTGAGGCAATATTTGATCAAATAATCACGACTTACGGGTTAAATGACCCCCTAAAATCATAACACTTTTCGTCACATCAAATACCCTTACACTTGAGATTTGCTTGTCCTCAAGCAAATGCGCTTTTATTCTAATCAAATTACAAGCTAGGAGTCATTTAACAATAACATAAAAGTAATTGCACGAAAATTATACACTAGCACCTCACAAATAGTACAGGATCTACCCTTGATAGATCTTGAGCTAATGGATCGATAGCCTACAAATGTAATCACTAGCAAGACTATATAGACAATCTCTGTGAACTTGTATTTATTGCGGAATATAAACACAAACGATATACTAAATACTTTGATCCTCTATGGATCGTTATTATTCACTAATAATTGTTTTTGACACGTACATAATACAATAACTTTGGGTTCCTTTTATACTATAAGAAACCCTAACCTTTCTTACAAGAAACGAATAACATTAAACTATGAAAGATATTCTACACATCTTGTCCTAAAATAAACTAAATATAATCTTCTAAGAACTTCCAATGCTATGGATTAACTATATCCGCAGAATGTCTATCGTCAGTAGGAACCAGACATCAGCAGAAACTACTATAAGCATCTGTAGGAACCTGTCAGCAGGAAGTCATCAGCAGTATCTATATGCTGACTTCAATAATTCCCTACAATCCTCCCCTAATCTTGCAGTTGACATGGTTAACTCCAAGATTCTTGATAGATCTTTAACAGCATAAGAAGAGGATTGAGCATAAACTACAGCAACAAAGAATCTTTATCAGTAGCATCTCTATGATCAACAAAAACATTGAAATCACCATTCTTTGCAGCAACAAATGACCAAATGTACATCAAAACATAAGTTTCATACTAATCTCATCACTTCCAGGTGTGTTAACTCCTGTGAGAGGTGAGTCATTGAAAATAATGGATTTGATGTCTCTTTACCTATAGCCATTACTACTGGAGTAGCCAAATGTTTCAGTTCACTAATTATGGTACACTGATGACCATATGATTTTTAGCAAATCATAAGCTATAAACGGATTTGATATGTCTTTACCTGTAGCCGTTTGCTCAGGACTAGTCAATTATTTGGTTGATTAAATTACCTTGGTAAATTGAATAACAAATATGGTTTTCCACTGCCTTTACCACAAGCCATACACTTGTGGGCTAGCCAATTATTGGGAATCCATAAGGAAAAATCCATGTGTATGAATTGGAGTGTCAGCAGAAGTCTCTTCAGTGGGAACTGATTCTGAAGCATCAGGAGGAACACTCTGTTGATGATCAGCAGAAAGAGTCTCAGGAGTTGGAACATCAGTAGAAACAGAGTCAGGAACCTTTGGAACACTAGATGAATCATCAGTAGGACCAGAAATAGATCCACTAGTATCCTTAGGTTCAGAAGGCTCCACATCTGTATCAGCAGATGGTTTAGCAGAAACATTAGCTGATTCATCAACCTGAGATAATACTGAAGGAGAATGAACATTATCCTGATCAGCAAACAAAGACTTAGTATAATCTTTGGGAATATTAGCATAATCGTCAAGTCTCATCCTCTTAGCTGCAGGCTCACCCATAAGTCTGCCATGCTTCTCCAAAGGATCTTGAACATTAATTCCTGAATTATGAAGAACATAAATGAGCTTGTCATATTCTGTAGATAACTTAGTGTCTGAAAAGTCCCAAAATTTCTTCTTGGTCCATCCTGGTCCATACATAGCACACCCCTGATTCTTGAGAAAAGTTCTCATGTAGTCTTTGATCTTTGCTTTTGTCCATGGTTTGTCTCTCTTCTCCTTAGCTATTCTCTCTGCCTCAGCTTTCTTATTGAGTTTAGCAGCTTCAACCACCCTCTTTGCAAAATCATCCTCATGATATGCAGCACCAAGTACAGACTTTGCCAAATCAGGTCTAGAAGAGACTTGAGTAGCCAAGTTATCCCACTGCTCAGCAGATAGATGTTTGGCAATTTCATCCAGCTCCTTTTGTCTTTCAGCAGGTAGAGTATGAGTAAGTGGATCACCCATTTGATCTAAATCAGCCTGTATCTTTCTAGCAAGAGCCTCAGATGCCTTCATGTCTAAATCCCTCTTAGCCTTAGCAGCATCCTCTTTAGCTTGCCACTGTGCTGCTACCAGCTCACTTAGCTTTTCATTAGCTAATTCCTGTTTAGATTTCTTTCTGGAAGGAATATCATGATCAACCATAACAAATTTTCCTTTATCCATCTTAGTTGAAGCAGATTTAGGAGGAACAGAATGCTGATCAGTAGAATCCTTTGCAATAGAATCATCAGGACTATCAACATGTGCATCTGCTGATTCATCAGTAGGAACCACCTTAGGCATTGGATCAGCAGATGTCTTCTTGCTAGGTGAGGACACATATTCTTTACCAGCAACAAATAAAGTATCTCCTGACTAAGAAGCATTGGCAGGAATCTTTTCAGTAGAAACATCAGTCACATCAACATCAATAGATTGAGAAACATCAGTGCTTTTGTGATGTTCTGCCAAATACTTTCTTCTGACATAAAGCACCTTCTTATCCTTGGGAGAGGATGTTTCAGCATGAGGTGGATCATTTGGTACTTCCGTAGCAGCAGGTGCATCATCCTGAACATTATCTATAGTGGTGGTAGCAAGAAGATGAAGTCCTTCCAAGTCAAGTTTATCATATCCTTCAGTAACTTCTTCATCCGAATCAACCACAACACCTTTTCTTTTCTTTGTTTTAAGCTGATTCTCCAATTTCTTTACCCTTTTAACCAAAGTCACCACAGCTTCTCCAAGAGACCTCTTTGTGTGCTTAAGATCCTTTTCCAAAGTGTCCACCTTTTGCACATACTTGTTCAATAAAAGGGATTGATGCGTGGGAATTGCACTAGGCTTTACCTCTCGAGGGATCTCGAGAAGCTTACAACCCCCACCAAGCAGTGTACCTGATCGTTGTAGTATAGTATAGTGACAAGTACCGGGGGATTGATCGTTCAACTCAGGAATAGTGTCGCTAGGATTAGAAAGCCTAAAAACTAGGTCTAGAGGTGAGGGATGATTCTTTTTGTATTTTTATATTTTATAAAAGCAAGTAAAAATCTCGGGTTTTGGAAGAGTTGGCGGAATTAGCTACTAGTCAACTAACCCAATAACTAAAGATGCAATTAAAATTAAATAACAAAAATGTAAATAAAGCTAATTAAACTAGTGGTGTGAACAATATATGGGAGAATTGTGTTTACTTAGATTTCACTACTCCCTAGATATCTTTTACAGGTTAATTGTTTGTTACAGTTGCGTGGATGACGGGTTATATTCCTTAATATCAATCATGGGGTGGCGTACTTACTTCCCCAATTCTATAAGCTCCTACTTCACTCCTATGTCGAGCCTGCAAGAAGCTCCTAACATGGGATCACTAGAATTCGCTCATGCATTAAATACAACCATAAAAACCTAGTACACATCGGTTCATGTTTCTTAAGACGTTCAAGCAAGTTACACAATGGAGATCTGCCAGTTTTCTTAAGCCTAACATTGAAATCATTCATCCATTACAACTATAAACAAGCAATCAACCTATAATCAACATCTAGGTTTCATTACATCTAAGCAAACACACAAAGATCTAGCCTAGCATGTTAAAATCAAGACAAGCGTAAGATATATTCAAACAACACATAAACATATTGAATGAACTGAAAGGATACTTATCTCAATTGAACATGAAGGGTTTCAAGGAGTGAAAACCCTTGAAAATACTGTAAAAGTCGTGTTAGGGTTTATTAAGTTCGAACCTAAAATTCTCCTCTCTTTGAATGAAAATTACAAAAACTATATATAGATTTACTAAAGTGACGGCGTCAAGAAGAAAGTTCTGACGTCGTCAACCCGCCGCCCATAAAATTCTCGGACTGCCTAGATCCAGATCTGACGCCGTCATGTGTATTTCTGCTCTGGGCCGTCACCACTTTTACTCTTGACGGCCTTGTATTGACGCCATCACGTTTTCTCTGGGCCGTCATCATTTTTGCTCCTGACGCCGTCATAAAATTGCTCTTGACGCCGTCAGGTACTGTTCCCAGCAAGGAAAATTAAGACTTTGCCGTTTTCTTCACTTTTATGCTCCAAAAACGTCCAAAATGCTTCCTTTTCCAGAATTCACTCCCAAAGTACCTAAAATCACAAAAGGAATGATTTATGGAAATATTTGACCAAATAAATTCCAATTCCGGCTTAAATGACCCCCTAAAAACGGATCATTTTTCGCCTCATCATATAACCTTACACTTGAGATTTGCTTGTCCTCAAGCAAATGCGCTTTTATTCTAGTCAAAATACAAGTTAGGGGTCATTTAACACTAATATAAAAGTAATTACAACAAATAATCATTCCACTAAAGACCAAAGACAAGCACGGAGGTCATACACTAGCACCTCACACCTGTCACTACCTGTCATAGCAAAATAGATTACCATAGGCTTGGGAAAGGATCAAACCTCCACCACATGGCGTAAGCACCTAGGATAAACTATCAAAGTGGTCTTTTAAAGGGTTATAACGTTAGGTGTAGGGATATGGAATACACGGTTTTGTTGGATATAGGCAATCTTGACTGGTGGCGAGTTAATCATCTTGGTTAATTACATGTACAATATGGCGTTGCTAAGCTAAGACTAGACTCGACTTAAGCTAAAAAAGTAAAGTAAAGTAACTCCCAATACCGTCTTCCACGGGTTATGGGTCCCAATACCGTCTTCCACGGTGTATGGAGGAGGTTGATATGTAGACAGCCTTACCCCTACCTAAGGTAGAGAGGCTGCTTCCGGTTCTACCTAAGGTAGAAAAGGACCTCCAGCCTTTTGTAGGGAGTGAGGATCGAACCCTTGTCCTCGACTTAAGCTAATAAATGAAAATAACAAAAACATAAAATAAGCATAGAATGAAATGGGCTGGTAGTCCGTATGTTTTTTCTCCTTTTTTTTTTTTTTTTTTGCATACACTCTTACCCTACCATCGAAAATAATACATCATAGGGAATGAACATTCCCCTTACACTTGAATTTTTACATACTTTACAATAACTAATCTAATGACTCGAATTAAGATAATCAAAACACTTGGAGTACTTTTAAGATTAACGCACATATGGGGGTAATAATATGATGTTCTTCCCCATTACTCCATAAGATTAGTACTTTACCCATGAGTCCCAATCGTCCCAAAACAATATGTACGAGGATATGACTCGACTTAGCAACCATGTAATCAATTAGATAATTAACTAAGGGTTTAACAAATAACAATAATGCACTAAAGATGAGTGCATACACGGAAGGCTAAGGCGATTTGGGTGAACATTTAAGTGGGGTGTAACAAATTCTTCCTCTAAGTAAGATGCTTAAAGTTAGAAACGAAAAGATAGGCTCGGAGGGGTGTACTAGGGGTTTTGTGTACTAAAAATAAGTACAACGCTAAGGGTGTGGGAAAAATTAATTGACTTAACTAGCCAAGTAATATGACTTAAATGGTCAAGTAATTGTTGGATCGATGTACTCTGATCAAACTACTTTTGTAGCTTGTAAAGGTTTAATAATATTAAGTAAACTTAACACTATTAATATTGAAACACTGTTTAACCTTGTAAAGTATGCGGAATCTACTAACATAAAGCTTAAGAAGAACTTTTATATTAACCAAACTTTGAACCTGCTTTGTTACACAGATTCACTAACAATCCCTAACTATTTATCGACTTTGAACAACTCTAAAACTTATATCGACTAATACCTCTTAAGGCTCTTTATATAGATAACCTTAAGTCGGTTTACAACATATAATACTTGAACGACAAGTAATTATCCCTAACTAATTCTAGAATATTCGTTCAATATTACACATTAATCCTTTAACTAATATCGCACATAAGTCCTTGTTTCCTTCGAAGTACTTTAAGCTTTCTTCAGTAACAACAGTACTTTGACTTTATCTTCAGCAGTACTTTGACTTTATTCTTCATGCAGCAGTACTTTGATATTTTATATCCTAACAATCCTCCCCTAACTTGAACTCCACTTGCTTGATTTCAAGTTTCTTTGTTATCTTTAATCTTCAAATCTTTAATCTTCCAGAAAGATTGTTTCTTTATACCTTTATCTTCTATCTGTCATGTGTCAAAGTACTCTTCATCAGCATCTTTTTTTTTCAATAAATCTTCTCAGCAACTCAGCAACATTTTGGTACAATAATCATCAAATCTTTAAAAGTTTCGTACTATTCTCATCACTTCCAGGTGTGTTAACTCCTGTGAGAGGTGAATCATTGAAAATTATGATTTTTAGCAAATCATCAGCTATCAACGGATTTGAGTAGTCTTTACCAATAGCCGTTTGCTTTTGGACTAGTTAGTTCTTTGATATCAATCATGGTGAACTAATTACCAAAAATAGATTTTCCACAGCCTTTACCACAAGCCATTTTTCCTTGTGGGCTAGCCAACTCTTTACTTATACAGATATGGTGAGTTGAAACCAAACAATTTTTAGTAAATTGTCAACTAAAAATGGATTTGATTATCACATCAGAGCCGTACCCTCATGATGAGTCAAACTCTTTCTTGTCTGTTAAACATGGTGAGTTGATTACCATTTGTTGTGCAGTATAAATACTAACACCATGTGTTTCTCTTTCAAATCCTTTTTCTTCCTTTTTAAACATCAAAACTTTTTATTTTTATTTTAAAGGAGTTATACTGGTTTATATCAGCAAGCAGTACTTTGATAAAGTACTGTTTGTCTTTGCAGTACTTTGAAAAATACTTTTTATATAAAACAAATCATACCAGTATTATGCAATATTACTCTTCAGTCTTTGTCCATCTGATAAATAACTTGATAACATCCAAAGCTACTTCAGATTCATCTTCAAGTTCCATTCCATGATCCAGCATTCTAAGCATAATTTCTCTAATCAATAGATATCTCCTCTTAGCAAGCATATGAATCATGGTACCATCTTCCATCTCTAGTGTATGAACTCCTGATGACTCAAGGAATCTCCATATAGTGATTTCCCAATTCTCTTGATCATTCCACAGAGGATCATCACTTATTTCTTCAGTTTCCCAGATGGTAAATAAATCTCCAAGCAAAATTAATCCCACTCCTGACGCTTCAATCTCTGCATAGTATGTCTGCACTTGTATATATAAGTCATATAGATCTGCCCTTGTGATACAATGCAAAACATCCCATAACATCTTGAATACTGTGAAGCTTCCATCTTCTCTATTGAACATAAGGTAGTTTCCTTCTTTTGATTCAACTACAGAAAATGAGATTATCTTGGACTTCTTTCCAGAATCTTCAGTCTTCTTATTCTCAAAATCAACAACTCTGAAATAGTTTCTAAGTTCATCAAATGTGTCTTCATGAATCATCTTCAGTCTTTTTGACAGTTGATCATCTTGAACTGCTTTCTTTCTTTTCAATCTTCTTTGCTCAGCTTGTTCCTTTCTAATATCTTCTAACTTCTTATTTCTATCATTTTCCATAGGTACAAAGTTTTCCACTTCTTTTCTGATATCTTCTTGTACTTTATCCCACAGAGCTTTTACTTCTGGATACCTCATTTTGTGTAAGTTTTTGTATCCTCTTCTTTTCAAGAAACTCATCATCCAGTTCCTTTCCTGAGCAATAGTCATTGGCTTCTTTGTAATTGGCCTACTAACTTCTGCCAAATACTCAGCATCATACTCAGCTTGTTGTTTTCTAGCAAGCTCTGCATCTTCTGCAATCTTTAGATCTCTAATATGAGCAATAGTAAATTTCTTCTTTTTCTTCTTAACATCTTTCTGAACCTTGATCCCTTTCCCTTTATCTTTTGGATCTAGCTCTTCTGATTCAGAAGTACTTTCAGCAGCTTGTTGTGTAGGCTCAGAAATATGTATTCCTCTATTAGGTCTATCCATATTGATCATAATCTGAGCAATTGTTTCATCATCACTTGCAGTATGCACTCTTACTTCTTCTTGATGCACAAAAGTCGAAGGACCAGCTTCATCTTTATAATTCATTGTAGAAGGTCCAGCTGCAGTAACTCCACTTTCAGCAATATTCCTAGAGGAAGTACCTTGCTCAACAGAACCTTGCAGACTTATGTTTTCTGCAGCAGTACTTTGAACACCAGCACTTTGAATATTCTGTGCATCCACATCCTGCTTAACAATTTCTTGCTCATCATCTTCTTGAACAACTTCTTGCTCAGTATCTTTCTCTTGTGCAATATTCACATCTTCTTCAATGTAATTTTCTGGTACAAGAGTCTTTGGACTTTCTGGATATTTCCAAAGGTGAGCATCTTCAGAATATTTAATCTCAGCATCATCTTTATCCAAATTCTTATCTTGATTCCTCCCCAATTTGGTAAATGATGACCTCCTATGTCTCCTCTTGGATTTAGAAGACTTCTTTGAAGATTTAAACTTTGGCTTCTGAGACTGCTTCTTTTCTTTCACATAAAGCCTAAAATTCTAAACAAGAGGCCAAACAAATTTCTTCAACCTTCTGAACTTCTTTCTTAGCTTTTTGATTTCTGCAGCTTGAGCATTAACAGTTATCTTCATCTTCTCCAATTCTTTTGTCAAAGCAGAAGTACTCATAGCACCTTTAATTCCCTCATCTCCTCCAGGTGTTCAAAACCCACCTGTGGAAGTATAATCATTGGGAGTAGGTACCTGTGTATGCTCTGAAGCAGTACCTTTAGAAGAAGTACTTTTTGGAGAAGTACCTTGAGCAGAAATAGATTTATCCAAGGAAGCTGATACTGAGGGAGTCCGTTCACTTGAAACATAATGCTGAGGGGAAACAATGGGTGGTGTAGGTGTATGTGCTAATGCAGAATGCTCAGCAGAATCAGGTTGATCATCATTATTAGAATGTGCAGAACCACTATTGTTTTCTTTATCCCTAACAGCTTGAGCTACCTCTAACATATAAGCATTGAGAGGTGTATTCCTACCCGAAAATTTTACTCCCTTATGAGACATAAAAGTAAACACTTTAGGTGGCATCCTAATTGTGGGTACATAATCTTGAGGTTTTGGTATCCCATCTAATGGATTCTCTAAAAGTAGTTGAACAAATCTAGGATACATTAGAAAAGGTTTGCCAGCCTTAATATGTGTGAGCATATCTTCAAGGATCATATATGAGAAATTGAAAGGTTGATTTGTAATAAGACCAACAAATGCAGAAGCTATGGAATGGCTAAATTGATCCCAAGCAGTACTCTTTGGACTCAAACAATGAAGCAAAACATGTATAAGAAATTTACAATGAGGACTAACCATAGCTTTCTGAAAGGTAAGCTTATTCAAAGATCCTTCATACCCAATGTCTCTGAGTGTATTCCAAATCTCTTGTTTAGCAAACAGAACAGAGCCTCCTTCATCTTCAAATAACAGAGCCTCTCTGATTGTTGCTTCTGTTACACGAATAGCTCTCCCAGCAACTCTAGTAGTGATGATATCCTCTCCATCTTCAACCTCTGACCTTGCTGTATCCCAAAACGCTTGTATTCAAGGTCCAATAATCTTTGGGTTAACTAGGATTGAGTAACAGATGTTGGTTCCAGTGAGAAAATCAATAATTCCATGAAAATCAAGATTATCTTGGGTTTTCTCAAGGTTTGCTATCATGTTATGTTTGGTGTTGGTTCGTCGATTTGCCATGGTGATTAGGTTTAGAGAGAAAAGTGATAATTGGTGAAGAGTATGAATGAGTGTGATTAACAAGAAAGGTGAATGGATACGAGTGAATAAATAAGAAAAAATATGAGGTATATAAGGATAAAATACAAAAAATCACGGTAAATTAATATTTTACCGTTATTTTTGGAAGTGATTATCCCCATATCTTTCGAAAGTTTGTTACCCGCAAATCTGACCGTTGGAACAGTATCTGACACGTCAGCGTACCCTTTATATCATCAAGCAGTAGGTTCCATAAAATATGGAGCAGTACCTTCCGTTATAAACTCACACAGTATGTTGACCAAAGTACTTCCCAAAAAATATCTTGAATATTTGACTGTTTGACAAAAATATCTTTGAACGTCAACCCTGAGTAATTCCTATCTCCCCAAATTAAATCCCAAAGCTACCATGGTAAGTGAACTTCAATACACTTCATTAAATGCCCATTTACCTTTACTTTGCTTATAAAAGCAACTTTACCAACAACAAATTGCAATCACCTTTACCTTCTTTAGCAGAACACAAAAGCTAGTAATCACAATGAGTCACATTCCATTTGTTAACATCTCTTCTGACTCTGATGGTTCCACAGATTCAGAGATAAGCTACTACTCTGATTCTGAGTTTGAAGATCCAGGATGGTTGGACTACTTCCCTCCCCATGTACAATGGATGAGACCCCATGAATCTTCCTCATCAGTAAGTGTTGCAAACTCTACCATAACTGATGCAGCCAGCTCTACCATCAAAAAGCCCAAGAAGAAAAAGTCTGTACCTGGTTCATCTCTGGCTAATGAGCTTCCACAAGCTTTGACTCAAGCCTTGGAATCAGCAATACAGAACATGAAGTGGCCTGCTCCAAAGAAAGAGAGACCTCCCAAACAAGTTCTTGGTCTGGCTTGCCCAAGAAAGCAAGATTCTTTTGATGACCAAAGAAAGTCTGCTCAGAAGGGAAAGCATAACTATGAGGGCAAGGGAAAAAGGCCTATGGAGTAGGTGTGTGGAGCTTGGAAGTAGGTTGTGGTCGATGTTTGTTTGTCTTGTCTTGTGTTTTCTGTGTCTGTATCTTGGTAACAACAATGGTGATGTATGAATCTTCTGAATGAATAAAAAAACTTTTTCCTTTGAATGATACATGTAGCCTCCCCTCAAATAATGACTAATTACTAGCTACTAATGCCTCCCCTCAAAAATAGCTTACATATTAATCATGCTAATACTTACAACTAAAAAAGTAAATCTTGAAACATCAAAGCCCTTTGTGAGTAGATCTGCTACATTATCATCAGTATGAACTTTAACCACATTGATAAGCCTGTGTTCATAGAAATCTCTTATAAAGTGATGTCTAATCTGAATGTGCTTGGTCTTGGAATGATACACTGGATTCTTCACAATACAAATAGTACTCTCATTATCAATGTTGATAGGAGTATTCTTGAAGTTGAATCCATAATCCAAAAGCTGATTTTGCAACCAAAGTACTTGTGCACAACAACTTACAGCAGCTACATACTTTGCTTCTGTGGAAGAAGTTGCTGCAATTGTTTGGTTGTTACATTGCCATGACACTAATCTGCTTCCAAGGTACTGGCATCCTCCAGTTGTGGATCTTCTGTCATAGTTATCTCCAGCATAATCACTGTCTGAAAAGGCTTGTAGATGGAAAGGTGAATCCCTAGGATACCATAAGCCTAGCTTAGGTTGTTGCCTAAGATACCTGAAAATTCTCTTGACAGCATTTAAGTGTGATACCTTTGGATGAACTTGATGTCTTGCACACAAACACACAGCAAAAGTAATATCAGGTCTAGATGCAGTTAAATACATAAGACATCCAATCATAGACCTGTATAGTGTGACATCAACATCTTCTCCTTCTTCATCTTTTCCCAAAGGTTTGTTAGTATCCACTGGTGTAGATGTAGGCTTGACAGTTGTGAAATTGAATCTCTCAAGAATATCTGCAACATCCTTATCTTGACAAATGTATATTCCATTGCTTGACTGTTGCACTTGAAGTCCCAAGAAGAATGTTAATTCTCCTATTGAACTCATCTGAAACTCTTTCTGCATAAGATCTTCAAATTCCTTCACCATAGAGTGCTTTGTAGCACCAAAAATAATATCATCTACATACACTTGGACAAGCATGATATCCTTCTTATCTCTCTTGATAAACAAAGTCTTGTCAATAGCTCCTCTCCTATAACCATGTTGTAGTAGAAAATTGGAAAGTCTTTCATACCATGTTCTTGGAGCTTGATGAAGGCCATACAGGGCCTTGATAACCTTGTAGACTTTGTTTGGGTGTGCAGGATCTTCAAAACCAGGAGGTTGTTTGACATAAACTTATTCTATAATTTTTCCATATAGAAAAGCACTTTTAACATCCATTTGGTACACAGGAAATCCCATATAGGATGCAAAAGCCAAAAATAGCCTGATGGCTTCAATCCTTGCCACAGGAGCAAATACTTCATCATAGTCCACTCCTTCTTCCTTTCTATATCCTTGAGCCACTAACCTTGCCTTATTCTTGATAACATTCCCCCTTTCATCTCTTTTTACCCTGAAGACCCATTTTGTTCCAATCAGTCTCTTTCCATCAGGTAAATCACATAATACCCATACTTCTTGAAGTTTAAACTGTAGGAGTTCTTCTTGCATAGCTTCCACCCAACTTTCCTTGGCTAATGCTTGTTTGATATTCTTGGGCTCTTCCTGAGATAGAAAACAAGAAAATAAACACAACTTCTGATCCTTATGATTCACCCTGTTTTGTTTGTAGATAAAACTATGTAAAGAAGTATGTTGTTGAGACATATTCTTAGCCTTGGTCCTTGTGAGCACTCCTGAAGCTGAGGGTCCAATTTTGTTGGTAACAGGATGAGTTTTGTGAATTCTGAGAGTAGGAGTTGGTGAGACTTCAAGATTATCTTCCAAATTAGTTAAATCAGGATCTTCATTATTATCTGAGAAAATGCCTTCTTGATATAATTCATCATCAGTGTCTTCTAAAGTAATCTTGTTTGGATCATCAATATCTTCCAAGTCAGGCATATTAGAATCATTCACAGTATCAGTGTTTATCCAATTTGAAGTATCTAAAGGTTGAAAAGTACTTTCAAATGGATTAGCAGTACTTTGGGGTAAAGTACTGTCAATGCCTTTTGCCTTCTTCTTTTCTGCCTCATAAGCTCTCCTTTGTTCATCTTCATAAGACTTAGCCATTGTTTTTTGAAAAAACATCCTAGTAAGTTCATCTTGAATGGCTTGATCTTCAGCAGATACTGGGATTTGTGGTGGAACAGTACTTTGAGGATCAGCAGTACTATTAGGTTTAGCAGTACCTTGAGGCTTAGAAGTACTTTTCTTCTCATCATTGACATTATCAATTGGCTCATCTTCAGATCTTAAATTAATGTCATAAACAATGTACTGTGCTTCTTCTTCAGTGGGAACATCTTGATTTTCTTCCCTTACAGGTACATAATTCATTGATGAAGACATTAAATTAAGATCAAACATCCAATCAGGACCTTTACCTTTAGAATTTTCTTATTCTTCTAGAAAATCAACATGAAGACTTTCTTGAACCTTTTTGGTAGCCCTGTTGTACACTCTGAATCCTTTGCTATTGGTACAATATCCCAATCAATATCCTTCATCTGACTTCCCATCAAATTTGCCCAAATTATCAGCAGTGTTTAAAATGGTTAGGGGACATCCAAAAGGTTTCATAAACTTGATGCTTTGCTTCTTTCCCATGAGTAACTCATAAGGTGTCTTCATTTGAGGTTTTGTCATTGATACTCTATTCAACACATAACAAGCAGCACTTACAGCTTCAGCCCAAAATGGGACAGGTAATTGAGAGTCTGCAAGCATTGTCCTTGCTGCTTCTATAAGAGTTCTATTCTTTCTTTCTGCAACTCAATTTTGCTGAGGAGTTCTAGCAATACTGAACTCTCTTTTAATTCCTTTCTTGGCACAAAATTCATCCATTAGCTGATTCTTGAACTCAGTCCCATTATCACATCTAATGCCTCTAACCTTGAGTCTTAACTAATTTTCAAGTGCTATTATAAGATCATGAATAGCATAAAAAGTTTCATCTTTAAAGCATAAGAAAAAGACCCAACTAAATCTGCTACAGTCATCTGTTACAACCAAGCAGCACTTATTCTTGTTCAGACTAACAACTGAAACAGGTCCAAACAGATCCATGTGCACCAATTCCAAAGGCTCTCTAATGGTTTTCTCATCAATCTTCTTACATGAAGCCTTATGCTGTTTACCCTTCTTACAAGCAAGACATGAGTGATCATTCTTGAATGTTTTAGAAGGTAAACCTCTAACTAAGTTACCTCTGACCAGCTTATTGATGTTCTTGAAATTAACATGCCCCAATCTTCTGTGCCATTGATGTGCTTCCTCCATAGTTGCTCTTGCAATCAAACATGTTGCTCTTTCAGCAGAATTTACATTCTTTAAGTCTATGCTGTACACATCATTAGTTCTTGGTGCTCTCAGCATCACCAAGTGTCTATCTTCAAACTTGAAATTAGGAGAAAGTATAAGATAATCTGTGTCAAAGAATAACACAGGGTATTTCTTATCACAAATCTGAGAGACTGACAAAAGATTGAATTTGAGCTCCTTCACATATCTAACATCCTCAAAATCAATATTTCCTGCCTTGATAGTTCCTTTGCCAGTTATTCTTCCTCCATCAGGATCATTCCCAAATGTAACTTTCCCTCCAAAATAAGCTTTAAAATCTGACAAGAGCTCCTTTTCTCCTGTCATACTTCCAGAGCAACCACTATCTACATTAAGATGATCTTTGAGCTCCTCTTCTGGGTTGCCCTGCATTCACATGAAAAAGGTTAGTTATTTTTAGGAACCCAAGCCATTACTGACTTGTGTTCCCCTTGTGGAGTGACATACTCAAAAATTTTGAGTATGTGATTGCCACTGTCTTTGAAAGCATGATCAAGAATTAAGGTTTTTGTTTCCAAAACCGTTGGTTTATCATGATCAATTTTCCCTTTTTCACCCTTAACCTCTGAAAATACTGGTTCTACCCCAACAATACTTTCTTTCTTAACCCATTTTGTTATAACTTTAGGAGTTGGGTTCTGTGTTCTAGCATCTTTTCTTGTGTTGTAAGGCTTTGTCGGTTTGTAGTGGTTGTACCTCCTAGGTCTTACACTTGAGTGTTTGCTAGAAGCATCTTGATTAGGGAACTTTCTATCAGTACTTTGGGAAGGTACTGAGGGTTTGGAGTATGATCTTTTCTGATGAGGGTACCTATAGTCTTTTGAGAAATTACTATGGTTAACCCTAGTTGTATAATTCCAAACTGGTTTTGTTAGGTCACCATTATGTAAACACAAGTATGATTATGTAAGAAATGAGATGAGAATGAGAGTGGGATGATTATGAGAAATTTGAGAATATGAATTGCAAGAGTTTCCTTAATGTTTTCAAATAACCAACCAAGTATTACATAGACCTAAGACTTCTATTTATAGGGAAGGAGCTAGGGCAACACTCCCTCTCCTTCCTTTCATGAATTTCGTATGGGCTTAAAGCCCATGGACTATTATACTTAAGCCTAGTAAACTTGTAACATTACATTAGTGTAAGTAATAAATAACTAAAGCAACCTATTATTACAAATGACCGAGACTTGACAAAATAGTAAAAACTTAGGTTCCAACAGTCTCCCCCTAAGGGTCGGTCATCATGGTTGCTTGACGTCTTCATCTTAATCTTTGACTTTCATAGCTTTAGACGTCTTCAGAAATGATTAGAATATTGATGGATGTACTTTGCTCTTTGTCTTTGTTCTTTGATGATGTTGTAGTGATTTGCGTTAAGAAGTAATCTGCCATTCGTCTCTCCTGCGTCTGTGGTGGTTGTCCGCCATTCCAACATGCTCATTCATCTTTTGAATTCTGACTTATACATGCACGTAGTCCCTTTCTTTCACTTAAGATCTTTGGTCTTTATACTTTGTAGATTCTTCTTTTAGGTGTAGAATCTTACTTTGAACTTTGTGTTGCTTTGATCTTTGAGGGAGTTTTTGATGATTGCAAGATGCATGTATGAGCATGTGGAATCCGTCATCATGGAAGTGAGGTACCTGCGAGTAGACAGTTAGCAATAAATCACCGGTACTTACGGATAAGGAATTAGAGCTCATCAACAGCATATTGTGAAGACTCCTTCTAATCCTTATCCAGGCCGTTCCCATATTAGATACTCCCGAAGGAGCTTACGAGACCTACTAGGTAGCTCAATGACTGGGTGAGTCACTGGGGATCACTCCACGACTGTAGACCGTAATGGAACCACCGCAAACACTAAGCGTAACCCTTGTGGGGTTACTGAAGTGACCTGCTGTCAGGGCTGTTTGATGTTGACCCTGGCAGGATTTCCGTTCAATCATTGAGAAATACTTACATAATCCTCTCATAAACGTTCTCGGCAGATTGCTAAGATCTGCGAAGGACTCGATAATTTACAACTGATGCCCATTGATGTAGAACACCAGTTGTAGAAATACTAAGTGTTCCTAAGAGATCTTTGATGTATCTCGAGGCTCTAGACTCTATAAGTGCACACCTAGGTTTCTTATGCGGAGACTGGGGAGAAGTCTCCTGCTTCAATATCAACCGTCTCTAAGAGATAGGTCGATAGGTTACGCGGGTTCCCCGTGAGAATGAAACAAGTCCTTTTAAGAGAACTTGAGTGGTTAAGAAGGTTTAGTGTATTGCGTCACTGGGTCCATGACGACTTTGTCTTCAATACCGGTGTTGACTTTTGCAACAACCAGTAGCATATGTATTGAACCCGGTGTCTGCCCTAAGGTTGAACATATGGAGGGCTATTTCTTTTCACCCTTTACTTTACTTTTCTTTTTAATTCTTCAACTCCTTCTTTCCCTTTCATTCATTTCTCCTTTTTTTTTTTTCGTATCATACCTAAGGACTTCTAATTCTAACTATGGGAGATGTCCTTGGGTAGATCCCTCCGGCTCTGGCGGATCATAGGACGGATATTCCTATCTTAATCACCTTATAACTCCGACAGTAGCCAAGAAACCTTTGATTGAAAAATCTCTCAAAGTGTTTGTGATAATCAAATATTTTGGTTAACACTTTGAGAGTTTTGTGTACACTTTTGAAGGGCTCCCCCTGCACATGTGCTCATAAGTGTTTAATAAATTTTCACATGCGGGAGGAGCAAGCACTTTTGAATTGATCCACTTTCCATGAACAAGACCGATTCGAGACACGCTTACATCACTAGTTAAACTAGCTTGAAGTTATTACCCGTCGAGGATAAGTCCTTTCGATGTTACTAACTTGTATTATCTCGTCAATTCCTGGGTCAAAACTGAGTCTAGCTCGCACATGATACAACTTAAAGCTTTGACTTCGTATATTTTAATCACTTTTACATTTTCTCCCCCTCAAAAATAGCATATAAAATGGTGTTTTTGACAAACTTTTAGATTAAAATATGCCTTTTGAGTCTTACAGGGAGATTCACAAAGAACTTTTGATTTAGAGCAAAGTATTTTGTTTTGACAAGTGCTCCCCCTCAACAAGTGATTAGGTCTTATTGAGGTGAAATACTTGTCCTTTTGAGCAGAATTATGAAAAATCATAAATGTTTGATTAATTCTACTCAAAAGTAAGAAGCCTTCGCTCCTTATATTTAGGATTGAGGCACTGATGCGTACTTCAGGGTCCTTTCTTTACAAGTTCGGGTTGTGCACTGTAATGCGTACACAAACCATAATGGAAAAATGATTCAATCAATGAAACAATTGATAATGAAAAATATAACCAAATGTACCAAGTTATTCTTCGTCCGGAAGTGGAGCATCAAAGTTAGTGAACTTAGGTTCTGGTCTTTCGAAGAGTCGGATAGGAAACGAAGGTCTGACACCAATGTAGCTTTCCAGACGTCTGATTTGTTCCCGTCGAAATAACCTTTCTTCAATCTTTAAGACAAAGTTACGGACTTGTCTTCTTGAGCTGGATTTCCATCGAGGTTGTTCCCCTTTAGCTATTTTACGGCGATCATCATTCAGCCTTTTGACAAGCCCATCACGAACTGATTTGAGTGTAACATCACAGAATTTGTGTACTTCATCGAACCTCATGAAGCTTTGTAGCTTTTTGCTGTTGACGTAGGTGAAACCAAACGGTTCTTGGATGAGAGTAAACTGTGGTGTTTGATAGAGACCATCAAAGTAGAATTGTGGCTTTGTCAAATTGATCTTCTGTTGGTAACTTTCCACTCCAAGCTGAAGATCTTCCACTCTTTCTTGAACAATCAGTCTTCGGATGTAAAGAAGTAGTGATGCCATGAAGTTGTACTGGACGTCTCTATCGAATCCGCGCATTCTACTTTGAACCTTTTCAAGATACATATCTTCTATGTCATTGAGATTAAGGTTGGGAAAGTCGGCTTCGGAGAACTTGTACTTCTTTTCATCTTGTCGTTTAACAACAATTTCACGCATGAAAATGTAGTTAAATCGTTTTGACTGTTGAATCTCCAAGATAGCGAGGATCTTAGATTTCTGCTTCACATTTTCCAATGATGTTTCTCCTAATCTGCTGGTATAACCGAGACGACGACGATCTGGCCAATGTTGAATTCCATGTAGAGCATCTCTGTCGTAAGCTACGATGGAGTTGCTGAAAATACGAGTGGTTTCTTCAATGGCTGGAATTTCGTATCTTGCGGCTGGTACTGAGATTGTGAGTGAGGAAGCATATTTCTTCTTGGATGTTTCCTGAGTGAGCTGGATGTTACGAAGATCTTTGTTGAAGAAGAAGCTGTAAGGTATCTTGGGTTTGTCTGGAAATCCTTTCAAAGGTAATGGTTTGGTCCAGTCAGTGAAGTAAGGTTTTTCATGATTCTTGGAACTGAGATCGATATTCACTTCAGGATTTAACCAGTCAAAGTTGGCAGACATTGCACTAGCTATATTCTGCATGTGATATTCGTATTCGACTTTGTTTCCAGATCTTTTCTTGAGGAATTCTTGTGCGTCCCTATTGATTCTTCTGAGCTCTTCCTTTGTGAGTTTGTCGATGTGAAGATCCTTCATAATGACTTGGGTAAACTGTAGAGTGTTACCAGGAAAGGGTTCTTCTTCTTCCAGAGGAGGTTGAGCTTGAACCATGTCCGTCAGCCAATCATTCTGAGGAGTGTCATCATTGTCGAGCCATGGATGACGTGTTTTCTTCTTGGATTTCTTAGACTTAGATGTAGCATCTTTGTCTTTAACTTTGGATGGTGACGATGGCCCAGCATGAGAATCAGGAATAGGTGGAGCACGGTAATCAGTGTCAGGTTGACCTTGGAAGTCATCAGTGTGTTCCATGAAAATTTCTTCATCTTCAGTTTGACCTTTACCAGTAGTTGAGGGTTGTTGTTGAGTTCCAGGAGGTGTGGAGTCCTTTTGTGGTTGTAGAGAGGATGACGGACCTGTTCCAGACTTAGGTTTCTTGCCTTTGGAGTTTGGGTCAGGATCGTCATCTTTTCTTGTCCGTTTTCGGGTTCCAGCAGCATCTTTGCATGACTCTTTTGACATGTAAGCTACCATAGCATCATACAGGGCTTTTTCTTCAGCTGTCTGTGTGGTTTTGGTGGCAAGGTTGTCGAAGAGTTTGACAAGCATATCATTGAAGGACAATTCTTGGACGGTTGGAGCCACAGTAGAAGATTTTGCGGTGTGAAGAGTGAATGGTGTAGTAGACAACATTTTCCTCGTAACACTTCTAATTCTGTGATCCAAGTTGTCATTGATTGGTTTGAGAAGGTTTGCTACCTCAGGAGTGATCATCTCAACCAGATTTTTAGTGAGAAAATCATGTGTTGCAGTTCTGATAAATCCTTCGTAATCAGATTTCAAGAACTTGTCGATCAGCTGCGTTGACTCCTGGAATTCCTCAACTTGTTTGGTAAGATTGGTAACCATGTTGGTGAGTTTGATCACTTGCTCCAGAAGATCAACTGGTTGTTTTGGTTCATTGATTGAATGCTGTTTAGATGCGGTTTCAGAAGGTGTGGGAGATGAGTGCTCGGGTGATGATTTGGACGATGACTCGTTGTGAGAGTCCGAAGAAGAAGCAGGAGGAGTCAGATCCTTTGGTGGAGAGTCTTGAGGAGGTGGAGGTTGTGCTGAGGAAGTCTGCTGAGAAGATGACTTAAGAAATATGTTGGTGTCGAACGCGTTCTTCTCTTCGTTTTCCTTTCTACGACGTTCCTCTGCTTCCTCTGCTTCTCGTGCAAGAAACTCTGGAGTAATGAGATATTCATGTTCCTGATCCGTAGCTATGTTCTCTTGACCCCCAACATTCTCCTCTAAAGTTGCAGTCTCTGTCATAGTGACATCTCCTGTTTTGTCTGTATCTTTAACAGTGTCATCAGGCTGTGGAGCTGATTCTATCGTGGTGGATACGACGGGAGGAATCATGCTGCTTGTAGCTCCTACATGTTCAGACTGATCAATAGGTGGTGGGGTTAAAGGTTGAGACATGAGTCGGCTTTCGAGAGTTGCTTTCTTTTGTTCTTTCCTAAGCTGCTTTTCTTCAGCTCTTGTGTCGACAACTATACTCTTCAGTTTACGTTTATCGACCAAAGGTTCAACGATTCGTTCGTCCTCATCATCCTGAGGTTCATTGATAGTGACTCCTTTTCTTTTCCTTGTCTCTTCTTCATAGGTTTCAAGACTTTGTTGTACGGCGATCTCTGTTGCAGGAAATGCTTCATCAGGTGCTCGGTATCTCAGTTCATAGTCCGGTTCTTCTTCTTCAGATTCTGTATCGAACTTAGACTCGGTGTCAGAAGGTGGAGGAGTAGGTTCATCCCGAATAAAGTACTCAGGAGTTGCCTTCTTCTTTGGCTTGGTGACAGGTTTAGGTTTGGGTGTAGGTTTAGGCTTGGTGGAAGTCTTGGGTTTTGACTTAGGAGCATCCTTAGATCTAGTATGTGGTGAGGCAGTGGTGCTTGTAGTACTCCCAGACTTTACACCGCCTTTGCTACGAGTCTTTATTGTTGCTTCTTCTTGTACACCTTTGTAAGCGTTGTCATACAGCTTGTAGTTCAGACTCTGCTTGATTTTGTCATTCAGTAGGTATTCAGGAAGCCTCATTCCTTTGATCTTGGTTGAGGAAGTGGTCGTCTTGATGAATGAGGTGGTGAAGTCGTCCTCGAAGAGGTGCTTCGGCTCATTAGGATCAGCCATCCTTCTGATGAATTCTGGAGAACTTTTGCAGAGATGTTCTATGATAAGCTTGGTGAATCTTGTGAATGGTATCATAGTCTTCACACGTTCGGTCTGAATACTGTGGACGATATCATTCATGATAGGAACTGCAAAGTCAATCGGTGTCAGAGTCACCATCCCCAGAATGTTTGCAGGTGTTCGAGCCTTGGATGTTCATGACCACTTTTCCTTCCAGATAAAGATCTTACCATCAATAGACAGAATGTTCTCCAAGGCTGAGGAATATTCTTGGCATTAAATCGGGAAAGCTTGACAAGCGGTACATCATCATCAACCTCATATCCTAATTCAATGAAGAAGTCAAGAAGATCCAGCTCAGGTAGTATAGGAGCAAATTCGCTGTCAGTTTGTGGCATGAGAAGGGCTGTTCGAAGAACGTCATGATCTACAGAGTATTCTTGGCTATCCAATGTAACAGTGAAAGATTCATCGTCCAAGTTAGCTTGAGCTGTAAGCCAGAACTGATGAAGGTAGAACAGAGGAACTGAGGTAGAACAGGTGAGCATAGGTTTGCATGGATGTGCAAGTAGAATATCCTTGACAATCTTGCATGAGTTCTCTTTAATACTCAACTTGTCGAAATCAACTCGTGGATTGTTGTCGCCAATCGTGACGTTGTAGTTTTCGGGAGTGATGTCATCTATGGTAAGCAGTGGAAGACTTTGTTCAGTGACGTTCTCATTGGGTTCAGCCATGTTAATCTGAAAAATATCACCATAAACCAAACATCCAAATTTGTTACGTGTTAGCACAGTTTAGAGTTTGGATACAGATATCTACTTGAGACAGTTAAGCACAATTGTGTCATTTAGTAATGAGTGAAGTGTCACATAATGCATATTTGAAGAATCATGAAATCAACTAAACAATGCAACGTTTCGCAAATAAGCACAATTGATGATCACAATTCACAATTACATCACATTACACAACACTAATGAATCACAACAATGATACATAGATATGACATGACAAGGCCAAAAACAAGATATCGAAAAATATATCATGGACCTTTTATCGCAAATTTGAGTAAAGAAACAGATTTCGAAAAATGTTATAGTGAAACTTTTATCGAGAAAGTGACTTCTCGAAAAAATTTCTCAGAATTGACATTTATCGAGATCTTTTATCGAGATTTTTTTTCGAGAAAATTTGAGTTATCGAGAAACATTATTTTTCGATAAAATTTTCGAGAATCTGATGATTTCGAAAAGTTTTAGCTCAAATAATGATTTCGAAAACTAATTTCGAAAAATTGAGTATGAACAACATTTATCGAGAAACATAAGTTTCTCGATAAGTTTGTAAAAGATTTCGATAAAAACTCAGGTTCTCGAAAAAATTCTTATACAAGAATTAAATCGAATTAAATTGAAGTCACACGTACATTTCCTTCACAAAGAACTTTTCCAATGATATTGGCCTGTCACCAAGATAGACAAACACTACTTAGACAAAATCACAAAGATTTCGACAATTTCCAAGAACATGATTTCGATAAAGATCTATTTATGAGTAAGCTAAGTATCGTGGAATCAAGCATATCACAAATACATGAATTAAGCTTATAATGACACATAAACACAGTAGTAAACACATTAGACTCATTTAGCTCGATATTATTAACAAACGAAGCATGCTTGTTTATTGAGAATCAAGTTACAATGATGCATATCAACAAAACTAAATTTAATATCCATGTAAGAGACCAAAGAAACATATCCCACCAATAAAATCAAGCAAACATACACAGAACATCATAAACCCAATTCGACCCATAATTACGAATTCGAGAATTACAGTAAACATGATGTAGGGAATGAAAAAACAATGGGGATATATTATAAACAAGCTAATTAACAAATCCCTATCAAGAATCATCCACTAAAACATGTTTAGAGCATTTTTCGAAATTCCTAACCCTAGTTCTCGACATCAAGAAAACAGGAAATCGAACCGTTGAAAATTCAATTAATCAATATCCTATGTGTGTAATACCCTAGTGAGTACATAGGAACTTACGAATTGATGATCAAGGTCTTGGATTTCTGGATTGAATTTGAACCGTAGGTTAGAAAGGGTTTTAGGGGTTTATGAGTTTGTGGGGTTTTAATTATACGGTTTGTTTGTTTATTTGTTTTTGAAATTTAAAGTATTTGACACTTTAGGTCCCTTAACTTTAAGATATGTCTATTAGAGTCCTAAATTAACTATCAAACAAATGAGATATGCATCCGTTAAGTTAACTTATGAAGACTTTAAAACAAATGAGACAAAGTGATGAAAAAGAAATCGTCCACACACTTTGAAGAACCGTAAAATATGAGAAATATGCAAGTATACCAATTAAAATTGGTAAAAGATTTAAGCGTGACTCCCCCTCAACGCTTGTAAAGTAAGGACAAGGTGTTGAATGGAAGCGATATACTTGCATTTTTTTTTTTTTTTTTTATGAAAAATAAAATATGAAAAATCTTTTTGTCTTTTTGATTGGTTTAAAGTTAAGAAAGAAAAATTTTATACAAAGATAGTTATGATGTTTGACGATCAGTTGTATTTTGAAAACTTTTCCAGATCCTCTGGAGTCAAAGATCTCATACCAATTTGGTGAACTAGACTAGCAAACCTTGATGGTGCTAAAGATTTGGTAAGTAAGTCCGCCAGTTGGTACTCAGTTCCAACAAAATAAAGTTCAACTGTACCCCTTTCCACATGCTCTTTGATGAAATGATATCGGAGATCGATGTGTTTGGATTTGCAATGATGCACAGTGTTGCAGGAGATAGCAATTGCACTCTTTGAATCACAGTAGATGGGAATCTTGTTGAATAGGTAGCCATAATCTTTAAGTTGTGATCTCATCCAAATGACTTGAGCGCAACAAGCAGACATGGCTACGTATTCAGATTCTGTAGATGACAGTGAAGTGCAGTCCTGCTTCTTAGATTGCCATGACACAAGTTTGTCTCCGAGAAATTGTAATCCACCAGATGTACTTTTGCGTGTGTCTAAACATCCTGCATGGTCAGCATCTGAAAAAGCAATTAGTTCGAAACCAGAATCCTTCGGATACCAGATCCCCAAGTTAATGGTTCCCTTTATGTATCGAAGGATTCTCTTTACCTCACTGAGGTGTTTTTCAGTTGGTCTGGACTGATAGCGAGAGCACATGTAGATAGCAAATACTATATCAGGTCTACTAGCTGTGAGATACATGAGGGACCCAATCATACTTCGGTATTTGGTAGGGTCAACAGGAGTCCCATGTAAATCAGCATCTAGTTTTGTGGTATAGCCCATTGGTGTATTAAAAGTATCACAAGACATCATTCCGTGTTTCTTAAGAATTTTGAGAGCATATTTGGACTGATTTATAAAAATTCCACGGGGTGATTGATGAACTTGAAGTCCTAGAAAGAACGAAAGTTCACCCATCATGGACATTTCAAAATTATCTTTCATTAATTTTGCAAAATCATTAGAGTAACTTCTTTTTGTTGAGGCAAAAATGATGTCATCGACATATATTTGAACAACAAGTAAGTCCTCCCCGTAGGTTTTTGTAAACAGTGTTGGATCCACCGATCCTTTAGAAAATTTATTGGCCAATAAGAAAGTGGACAGTTTGTCATACCACGCCCGTGGGGCTTGCTTGAGTCCGTAGAGTGCCTTTTTGAGTCGGTAAACGTGATTAGGACGCTCAGGATCAACGAAGCCTTCAGGTTGACTAACATAAACTTCTTCACGGAGCAAAGGATTCAGCAAAATCTAGACCTTCCAGTTGAGAGTATCCTTTCGCTACCAGGCGTGATTTGTTGCGTATGACAGTCCCTTCTGCATCAAGCTTATTCTTCCAGATCCATTTTAACCCGATGACAAAGACTCCGTCAGGTCTTTCAACTAATTCCCAGACTTCTAATCTTATGAATTGCTGAAATTCCTCTTGCATAGATTCAATCCAGTTGTCATAAGTCATTGCATCTTTAATGTTCTTGGGTTCTTCATGACAAACTGTGAGTGCGTAGATGCAAGTTTCTCCATCTGTGTGAAGTCGTTGTCTTGTCATGACAGGTGCATCTGGATGGCCAATAATATGAACTAGTGGATGGTCACGAGTCCATTTATGTGTTGAAGGGTGTAGTTGATACGTAACTCGCGTGTTGGCAGGATCCAAGTTGCGTGTTGACGACTCAGCTATATCAGGAACTGTAGTAGCTGGTGCAAACGGATTAAAGAACGCATCAGGATCTTGCTCTGCGGGTTGTGGAACTGATTGTGGTGTGGGATCTTCAGCTGGATGGCGGGAGTTAGAACCAGTTTGTTCGGCTGTAGATGGTGATACAATTGGAGGACCGTCTTTCTCAACACTTGTAGAAGTTTGTTGAGGTGAGTCTGGTACTGGAATGTTATCAGGTTGAGCAGCGGAATTAGGTGAGACCTCAGTAGGACGGTATTCAATTGTGTCATCAAATAGTGGAGCAAACAAGGTTTCTAATTCTTTGCGGTTGAGTGGCAATGGTTCAGCTGAAGATGCCGGAGAGTTAAGACGGTTAAATTCGGGTCCTAAGCTGTGTTGCTCAGAAGCCATTTGGGTGAGTTCATCGAAATTAGCGTGAATAGTTTCTTGAATTTCTCTTGTACGACGATTCCATATCCGAAAACCTTTGGAATTTTCACAATATCCAACGAACACTCCGATGTCAGCCTTAGCTTTGAGTTTACCTAAATCATCACGATCATTTTTCGGATAGCAAAGTGCTCCAAACACATGAAAGTAGTCGATGTTCGGTTTTCTTTTGTGAACAATTTGATATGGTGTTATGCGATGGCGTTTTGTGATCATGCAACGGTTTTGAGTATAACATGCGGTGGAAACAGCTTCTGCCCACAAGTAATCTGGTAATTGAGCATTAATCAACATAGTTCTAGCAGCTTCCACTAACGTCCTGTTGCGTCTTTCAACCACACCATTCTGTTCTGGGCTTCTAGGAATAGATGTTTGATGTTCAATTCCCACTTTCTCATAATAAGACTTAAGTGTCTGATTTTTGAATTCGGTTCCATTGTCAATTCTGACGATTCGTACCGTGTTGCGTAGCTGAACTTGAATTTTAGTGAGAAAGGTGATGATCATCGAAGGAGCCTGATCTTTACTTCGTAAGAAATAAACCCAAGTCCATCTGGAGAAGTCATCCACAATTACTAGTATGTAGCGTTTACCGTTGATACTTTGAACACGCATCGGTCCACACAAATCCATATGAAGCAGTTGTAAAACATGATTCGTACTTTGCTCAGGTTTTGAAGGAAAATGAGCTCGAGTACTTTTTCCTTGTTCACAGGCTGGACATAAGTGATCTTTGGTAAAACGGAATCTTGGAAAACCATCGACAAGTTTATAACGAGCAAGGTCAGTCATAGTTCTGAAATTCAAGTGTGAAAGACGTTTGTGCCATAACCAAGATTTAGTTGATTCTGCTTTGGAGAGAAGACATATCGGAGATGTTGCTATCATATCTGACATTGATATGGTATAAAGATTGGAGCCACGTGAGCCAGACATTAGATCGTTTCCTTGTAAGTCACGAACAAAGCAAGTTTTCTCACGAAATGCAACTTCTAGATCCCCATCACAGAATTGACCAACAGAGAAGAGGTTGTGTGCAAGGCCTTCCACGTAGTAAACACGACTGATTTCGATGTTCCCGCTGATATAGTCACCATATACCATTATTAGAGCGTAATGATCATTCCCGAATCTGACAGTACCAATGAACTTTGAGACAAAGTTGTGTAACAGTTTGAGATTGCCTGTCATATGTCGGGTGCATCCGCTATCAACAATCCAGAGAACAATCTGTACCACCTGTATCACAAGAAGAAGACACGGATGGAACAGAAGTAAGGGTGGAACCCAAAGACAATGCGGGTTCCTGTTGGTTAGTAACACATGTATTCAACAATTTAGGAATCCATTTAAAGTCTGATTTGTATTGTAACCAACGTTGCCAGTTCCAACTAGTTTTTGCTTTCTTAATGTTAAATGCACTAGTAGTTGGCTCATTCCTAGATTTGTTCTCGGCACCTATGGGGTTAACTGGGATATCATTAGAAACCGTAGAAGACGGCTTTCCTAAGTTAGACTTAGAGGCAGTAGTGGGCCTAAAAGGAATGCGTGTCCTACGTTTCTTATGACGATTGAGAAGAGAATTAGCTAAACATTTTGTATGATCACCAGATGATACACTTTTACGACAAAACACACAAGATGCATTAATATTCAAAACATTCAAAGGTTCATCATTCGTTACATTTAGATTTTGATTACAATTTGCCAGATTAGAATCTAAATCTGATGCAACATGAGTTTTATTCAAATTCCTAAGTTGGTCTTCTACTTCTTGAGCTTCTAGGTGTCCTCTCTTACGTTGCAAGATCCTATTCTTCTTTTTACTTTTTCACTTGGGTCTGCTAACGCTAGAAGTGGAGACTAGTCCTGTAGAAGTGGAGTTATCAACATTAGTGTTTTGAACAACCTTTCCTTTATCAGTTTTGTTTAATTGATACATTCCTGGTGCTATCACCGTGGTGTCAACCATTTTTCCTTTTTGAAGTAGCTTAACTTTCTCTTTCAAATCAATGATGATGTGATTTTTGTCCTGTATTTCAGACTCAAGTAAACCATTGCAATATTTAATGTCATCGCGGTTTTGTTGCCATTTGGCGTTTTCAATTTTTAAATCCGCAATTTCTTTCTCGTATTGGAAACATCGACCTTTTAAAGACTCGTTGTTTTTGCAAATCTGACAAGAGTTTGAAACATTTTGACTTTGAAACTTCAATTCCCTTTCAAGACTTTTAGCTTGACACCATTCAAGCCTTTGATTGAGTTGACAAATTTCTTTTGAAAATTGTTTTGTCACATCATCATTTTTAATTCTCAACTTATCATTTTCTTGTTTAAGTGTCTCAATTTCCTCATTCAACAAATTATTATCAACACAATGATCATGCTTAAGCATGGAAGTACCAGAATTATAAAGATCATTCATGATAACAGACAATATATCAGCATTGAGAACTTGTTCCAAGAGTCGATCATCATCATTTTTTAAAACTCTATTTCTTTGCTTTTGAATCAAAATGTCATTTTCAGTTGCATTGAAAACGTTTATCATATTTTTGACCTCCTTTTGAAGTTCCTGATCCCAACGTGTAGCACAGAGACGGAGGTGTTGAACAATTGGCTTCATTTGTTTTTGAAAAATGTCTCTCTTTTCTCGCTCGTAAGCGGATTGAAAGGTTTCAACTTTTATTTCAGAATTACGTTCAATTGTTTCCTCCAAAATTTCGATGTCTTCCGTAAAAGTTTTGAAATAATTTAAGACACGACACGTTTTCGGTAAAGGTGTAAGTTCACCGGATGATGGTAAAGGACCATTTATTTGTGCTACAGTTTGAACAGGGGCCTCATTGTGAGATGAAACATATGACTCTTCGATAAACCATGATTTCTCAGGTAAATCCTTTTTAGTAACAAAAGATTTAGAAAGAGGTGGAGCTTTTGAATAGTCATATGGTGTCCAGTGTTGAACATAACTCATTTTTGATCGACTCTCGTCTTCTAGTTCTTCTTCTTCCTCAGTATAAAAAACAACAGCACGCACAATTGTATTATCAAACATGTGATCAATACTGTAAACCTTATGATTTTCTTTGAAAGCTTTGTGAAGAAACATTGATTTAAAATCGCAAAGTGCAAATCCTTTATCGGGTCTCGGTTTTAAAGCAAACTTTTGAATTGTTGTGACAGAGTTCCCGTGTTTGTGAACAATGTGACGAAATTCTTTGAGTTGTTTTTCAAGATCAACAATATCACCAAGTAAATCATCGATATACTTCCTTTTTCGTGTTTTATGTTCACAAAACTCCTTTTTGCAATTTGACAATTCTGTTTCAGTTTTTGAAAGGTCTCTTTGAAGACGTTCAACTTGCATTTTCAATTCACACTTCTCACTTTCAAGTTTCGAAATCAACTTTCCGTTTGACTCAATTAAATCATGCATTTTGCATTGAAGATCTTGTTCTTTGTTGTATGACTCGTGAAAAGCTTTTTCAAAACTTTTTGCATTTTTAATCTTGTCTTCCTGATTTGAAAGCTGAATTTTATAACATTCAATATCTCTTGCAAGTGACGTATTTTGTTCTTTCAAAACTTTGTTTTTCTCGTTGCATTTTATTATTTGCAATTGTTGAGCATCCAGCTGTTTAGATAACAATATGAGATCAGGGTCTGGATCAAATGATGGTTCATGTTGTTCTAAATTATCATGTTTATCATTCTCAATTGGATCATCAAATGAAACAACTGTGTCATCATCAAATATGACAACTGTGCTTATTTGTTCATCTTTTTGAGAGGATGAAGATGATTTAGATGGAACAACTTGCGCCATGTCTGATTCATAAGCAGAAGGTGAGACTATTTCATTAATAAAGCATGCATTGAGGTCATGTACCTGAGACAAGCCGTCAGTGTCATACACTGGACCTGAATCATTGAGCTTAAGTTCCTGCATGTTGGCCATAAGCATCACCGCACATTGGCTTCCAGATCTTCCATGTCATCATCGTTGTTCACATTTGCCATGAAGTTGTTGTCCTGTTCAGGGAAATGTCCATCTTTTTCATCTTGAAGAGCCATGAGTAATGCCTGCTTGTCAAACTTACTACCCCGAGTTCTCGGTTTGGGACATGCTGTAGCTATATGACCTTGTTCATTACAATTGTAGCACCAAACTGCATTCCCTGAGCTGGAGTTCCTTGTTGCAACTGAGTCAGACCGTTGTTGAGAAGAGCCTGAGTTGTTCCTGAACCCCGTATTGTTACTAAACCTCTGACCATTCCCATAATTTCCTGAAGAGCTTCCTGAACTAGATCGACCATAGCTACGATTCTGAATTTCCACTCTTCCATCATTAACAACAGCTTGATTCCTTGTGTTAGAGGATGGACGTTGACGGTTGTTTGTTTTATTAGAGAATTTGCTGAAAGCACGAGCAATAAGAGCAAGTCCCTGATTCAACGTATGAAAGTCATCATCGTCATCATCATTGGAGTTGGAGTAGTACACAGCATCATTGTTGTTTGACGGAACAAGTTGAGTAGAAGAATCTTGTGGAGATGAATCATAAGGGACCATTTGGTTCGAGGTGTAAGAGTTGGAAGATTGTGGATAACTGAAGTAGTTCTGCTCTTGAACATATGCATGATTTGACATTGGTGGTGGAGCATAGGGAGATTGAGCTACGAGAGCCAAAGAATTTGGTGTTGATGTTGGTGTGTATCCTCCTCGTAGAGCTCTATCTTTTTCCACTTCAGGTTCATGGTGTTTCAGAAAATCATACAACAATCCATATGGAGCATCATGAAGATTCTTCGTTTGACGAACAAATGTAACATATTTATGCCAATCAGGGCCAAGACTACCAACAAATTTGGAGTTCACAGCGATCCTTGGTACTGTGATTTTGTGACGTTCCAGATCATTGACCACATTAGTGAAACGATGATAGTAGGATTCAAGTGACTCTCCAGGTTCAATTGTGATGTCAGTGTATTCCATGTAAAGCTTGGATTCCATGTCATCTTTGTTCAATTGAGTGCCTTCCATAAGGAGATGAACGTGTTCCCACATAGCTTTGGCTGTTTTCTGAGCATCGACACTTCGATAGATCGGATTAGGTATACCCTGAAGTATATAAGCCATTGCATACTGATCAGCTTCACGATGTAGTTTCTGTTCTTCAGTGAGTGCAGTTTCTGGAAGGGGTCTATCACCAGGAGGACGTGGAGGATCAGTATTTGGATCACCAGCTTCAAATCTTGTTGGCCACTCAAATGGTCCTTCAAGTATCACTTGTTTCAAGAATTGCCCATGAGGTTTCTTTAGTTCAAGAAATCGTAGGAATCGACTTGACCATTGCAAATAATTACCAGGTGTTAGCATTGGAGGTGTCTCAAGTGATCCTGCCTCATGTCGGGATTGTTGAGTTGTAATAACTTCACACATTCTGTCAAACCAGTGAGGTTGTTTGGAGGAAAACTGAGTGTTTTGTTGTGGCACTTGATATGGTTGTTGTTGAGGAATGATCTGTTGTTGTTGCATCATTAGGTAATGATGTAGTGGATTGTATGTTTGTTTAGGAGGTTGTTTATTCATTATATGCGGAAGGTATTATTGTTGCTGATATTGCTGATGCTGAGGTTGCTGAGACTGCTAATGCTGAGGAATGTGAGGGAAGTAGTGATTAGGTGGTTGAGACATCTTCGAACACTTGTGTAGAAATGGATCTTGTAGAAAGTGTAGAATTAACCAAGTATCGAGAAACTTAGCACAATTGCGAAATATGTGATTTCGATAATTAGGTTTGCGAAACTTTGTTAGATTTTCGAGAAACAAGGTTTTCGAAAACTTTGTAGATTTTTTCGAGAAACAAGATTTCGAAACTTTGCAGGTTATCGAAAAATAAGATTTCGAAACTTTTCAGTTTATCGAAAAAATAAGATTTCGAGATTTTTCAGGTTTTCGAAAAAAACGTTTGCGATAAGTGCAATAACGTTTGCGATAACCAGAAAAAAGATAATTTTCGAAATTATACAATTTCGAAAACTTTCCCAAATGTCGAAGTACTTAACTTTCTTATACAAGAAAGAAAATACCGAGTCCACACAAACGAAGTCGAGGTAGTGCACTAAGAGAAGATCTCGATAACTTGTAAGTTTTTGTTTTTCAAAGAAAGCAATCCTAAAACTCGTTTTTATTCCAAACTTAAAAAATTTCGATAAAAGTACAAGTAACCAAAATCGAATATTTTTGTAAAAAGTTTGGAACTTTTTGGTTAGTTTTGATTTTAAACACAAGTTTGTAAGCAAAGATGTGAGAAAAACCAAGAAACTAACAAGAAAGTTTAAAATTTTCACAAAAAATTCGATAAAAAAACGATTTTTAAGATATAAATCAATGAAAACAATAACTACACCTTCCTCTAGCGAATGATACCACTTGTTAGGTCACCATTATGTAAACACAAGTATGATTATGTAAGAAATGAGATGAGAATGAGAGTGGGATAATTATGAGAAATTTGAGAATATGAATTGCAAGAGTTTCCTTAATGTTTTCAAATAACCAACCAAGTATTACATAGACCTAAGACTTCTATTTATAGGGAAGGAGCTAGGGCAACACTCCCTCTCCTTCCTTTCATGAATTTCGTATGGGCTTAAAGCCCATGGACTATTATACTTAAGCCTAGTAAACTTGTAACATTACATTAGTGTAAGTAATAAATAACTAAAGCAACCTATTATTACAAATGATCGAGACTTGACAAAATAGTAAAAACTTAGGTTCCAACAGGTTTGTTGTCCCTTAGCTTATACTCCTTATGACTTGGTTGTGCAGTTTTGGTCTTTGGATATTTACTTAAGTATTCTGAATGATAATCACAGTCTTTAATCAAATGATGAGGACTATAACATACATAACAGACCTTTGGACCAATATCCCCAAATCCCTTTCCATAAGGTTTTCTAAAATTTGCAGTATTTTGAAAGTATTTTCTTTGAGGTACTGCTGAGTGATCAGCAGTACTTTGAAAAGTGTTTGAAGGTACTGCTTGTTTTGAAAACTTGTTCTCATCAACCTTCGGTGCTTCAACAGATGTTTCTAAAGTTTCAGGGTTAGATTGTCTTTTAAGCTTCTTCGTAAACTCTAGATTATCTATCCCATAACAATCAACATCTTTTCTAGGTGGTTGAAAGCTACCTGGGGGATTAGGAACTGCATTATATCCCTTTTCTTTCTTAAATACAGGAGGTGTTGGACTAGGGTATTCCTCATTACTAGAAGTGTTTTCATCTAGACTTATGAACTCTTCATCACTAGTGGAGGTATCTACTGTAAGATTTAGTTCCTTACCCTTAAATGGAATGCCTTCATTGCTATCATTATCATAACCTAGTCCAGTTTTAATATTTGATGTTCTTTGCTTTTCAACAAATTGAACATGTGACACACCTGCTTCATTCCATACAACAAGTTTTTCTAATAACTTATCTCTCTCAGCAGTAACTTTCTCTAGTTCAGACACCTTACATCCTAGTTTCCATTCACTTAACTTAAGTAGGTAATCCTGTTGTTTATATGTTTCAGCCCATGCTACTTCATTGTTTTCATGTGTAATAATTTTGGCCTCCATTGACTCTAAAGTCAACTGATAGCCAGTTATCTCAGACATAGCCTTTTGAAATTTATCTCTTTCAGCTACATATTCACTAAGTAACTTTTGATACATATCATTGCACTTAGAGCATACCTCAGAGCTAGTGGATGAACTTGGTGAAGCAGCTACCATGGCAAGCTGAACAGGTGCTTCTTCAAACTCCATGCTCCAATCAAAGCTTCCTAGACCATCTCTTGACTCCAAAGCAGCATATCCAGGCTCTTCATCAAATGCTGTGCTCCAGTCTTCCAATGCAACCATTGAATAGGTTACAGGTTCATCATCAAACTCATTGGACCAATCAATCTCGGACAGATTCTCTTGAGCAACCAAAGCTTTTCGTTTTGGTTCAGTAATTGGAATCTCTTTTCTTTCAGGCTTGGGTGGTTCAATCATCTTGTTTGCTTGATACTTTGCAAATTTACATTCCCTTGCAAAGTGACCAATCCTTTGACAGTTGAAGCACTCAATCTTGGACTTATCAAATGTTATTCCCTGTTTAGCTCTGAAATTGATGCCTTTTCCTGTCTTATTCACATACTTCTTGATCCTTGCAGTGAGCATGGCAACTTGCCATCTGATATCAATTTCTTCCAAAGCATCATCATCTATTTGCAATACATCCTCTTGATAGGTGACAGGTAGAGATGCTTGTTGAGCAAAGAATGAACATAGAACTTCATCTGAGGTGGGGGTAATTGATTGTGATGAATTGGTGGTGACCATAGTTGTACATGGAGCCTGAGTTTCAGTCACAGTACTTTGAACAGGATAAGCAGTACCTTTGTTGGAAGTACTGCTTCTGTTTTCAGAAGAGACAAAAGCAATGTTTTAGGGTTTCTGATGTGTGCTTGAACCTATAGTACCATTCATCTCACGCTCATACACCTTCATATTGTGGTAGAGATCATCAAAGTCCATTGTATCCAGCCCTGGTTGTCCTCTGATCATGGTAGCAACTACATGCCATGCTGATGGCAAACTTCTCAAGAACTTCAAATTTGCATCTTCAACTGATGCCTCAGCATCATATAGTTCTAGCATACTCAGAAGATTTTGGAATCTTTCATAAGCAGAATCAAGACCTTCTCTTTCACCAACAATGAAAGTTTCAAATTGTTGCTTCAGCAAATTCCTGTGCATCCTCTTGGAAGCATCATTACCTCCAAACTTCTTCTTAATTGTAGCCCATAGTTGTTTGGCATCCTTGGCATCATGAAACTTTAATAAGTGACCATCAGGAATAGCAGAAAGCAGTATTTTGAGAGCTTTGTCTTGATTTCTTTTGGTAGCAGCAGGTATGGTAGGTTTAGGTGGTGTTGGTTGTCCAGGTACCTCTACTGGTTCATCAATTTGCATTTTACCATTGACAATCACATCCCATAGTGCATGGTCTGTGATGGCAATGTACTGCCTCATCTTCATGGCCCATAAGTCATATTCTCCCTTCTTAACAATAGGGATTCTAACAGCAGTGATTGAGGGAGCAGGTGCAGCTTCTGTCGACATCTTGAAGGGTTTGTAGTGAAATCGGTTTAAAGGTTTGTCTTCTTAATCAGAGTTTCCAACACAAGCTCTGATACCACTTGTTGGATCGATGTACTCTGATCAAACTACTTTTGTAGCTTGTAAAGGTTTAATAATATTAAGTAAACTTAACACTATTAATATTGAAACACTGTTTAACCTTGTAAAGTATGCGGAATCTACTAATACAAAGCTTAAGAAGAACTTTTATATTAACCAAACTTTGAACCTGCTTTGTTACACAGATTCACTAACAATCCCTAACTATTTATTGACTTTGAACAACTCTAAAACTTATATCGACTAATACCTCTTAAGGCTCTTTATATAGATAACCTTAAGTCGGTTTACAACATATAATACTTGAACGACAAGTCATTATCCCTAACTAATTATAGAATATTCTTTCAATATTACACATTAATCCTTTAACTAATATCGCACATAAGTCCTTGTTTCCTTCGAAGTACTTTAAGCATTCTTCAGTAACAGCAGTACTTTGACTTTATCTTCAGCAGTACTTTGACTTTATTCTTCATGCAACAGTACTTTGATATTTTATATTCCAACAGTAATTATGATACGGGTTTAACACAAGGGTGATCCTAATGCCTCTTATCATGTAGTAAATCCTACTACACGAATGTAGTCTCACTAGCGGTCTTGGGATGCATCACTAACGCAAGTTCTAGAATCTAAATGCTACCGGTACACTCGTAAGCACTAATAATAAATGCTTTTCCTATCAAATCTAAAGGCGAACCTCACATATTTGGGTGGAAAATTTTTCTGAATGATACGGTTTTGTGCTAGTCAAACGACTCCTATCCATGAGACGCTTGCTAAGGCTAAAGTTTCACTCCTAAATGTTGTTAAAAAATATAAATTTGGCGCTAAAATTACACTAACAAGTATTTCTCATAGTTTTATTACACGCCTACCATCAAACAAACAAACTCAAGCGAAAGTGTATCCTATTGAGGTGTCATCATTTTACCCTCCCCTTACACTTAGGATGAACATTGTCCCCAATGTTCAATTAAAGAATGTAAAAGTGAAACAGGTAAAAGAATGAAATCAAATACTCCCCTGATTCGCTCGGTGTGGATAATATGGTAACAAGGTTAGATCTTCCTCCAAGAAAATGAACAATCAAAGCTTCCCTTCCAGAATATAAATCATCTTCTTGTCAAACATAACCTGTTAAACCTGAGAAAACAAACAAGGAAACCTCGCGTAAAATCGGCGGCAATCTATATATACTAAAAAATCCTAGAAAACAATGTAAGATATAATGCTTGTGGAATGAATGTTTGCAGATTTCCTAGAGTTTATAAAACTAAAGATTCGACAAAAACTTTAAGACTCTGTTAGAAAAACAAAACTAGCAAAATTTCCAGAATTTTACACGTGACGCCGTCAGGAGTTTCTTCCTGACGCCGTCAGAAGTGACCAGCAGAAATCTTTATGTTAAGTTTTC
The DNA here is from genome assembly GCA_030686995.1 of Artemisia argyi. NCBI lineage: Eukaryota > Viridiplantae > Streptophyta > Magnoliopsida > Asterales > Asteraceae > Artemisia > Artemisia argyi. The sequence goes on along the minus strand of CM060701.1, from coordinate 170,970,228 downwards.
GGAAAATTTCTGGAAAAACTTTGTCCTACTTCCTGGAAAATCCTGCAAAACATCATTATGACTCGATACAAGCATTTGAGTCTAACAAATACGAATATATACATGTTTATTTAATATTGTGGAGAATCATGATCAATTTTGTTTCTTAAAAACATATTTGGGGTTTCCCCTAACACTTATCTTTTGCAAAATACCTTTGGATGAAGTTAAGACTAAGCCAAACGACAAAATAAAGTATTTTCACCATTTTAATTTTGAAACATGCTCTACCAACAATAAAAATAACGCATGCATACGGAAACAAATAACAATCAAACAAAGTAAAAATCACACAAAACATGGGTTTCCTCCCAAGAAGCGCTTTTCTTTATTTACGAGTCTTGTAGCTAGACTCAAGGTCATGGGCTATCGTGTGTCGCTTATGCTCACATAACCAAGGGTGAGCCATCTAATAGCCGCCTCATCTTTCTTATAATCATCACTTAACTCTAAACATCCACGATAATACCTTTTATTCTTTTCATGAGTATATTTAAGCCCTTTTCTTTTATCATTCTCACTTAGCATTTCTAGGGGCGGATACCTACTACACTTCTCCATGGAAAAATCCTTGAACCTAGGGTGTGCACGGGGCATTTGGTAGACAAAATCTTCATCCCCATCCGAGAAGGTAATTAGTTGGTCAACCTTTTGAAAGGTTTCCCAAACACAACTTGGGTTAACTTACTATTGATAAATTCTCCTAGATTCTCCATAACCATGAACTCAACAAGATAAACAAAGCTTCCTACAAACACATGCAATGACATTGCCCTAGCAATAACATTATCTCCTTTGTATTCTAACTCATCTACCATGATTTTATTATATTCACTACGCGAGATTATGTTCATTGGGAGAGATGAGTTAAGGTAGGCATTAAAGCTCCTAAATCCAATCTTACAAGGAAATTGCATATTGAATGAGCTATCACACTCAATCCTTGTTCTATGGTCAACATACCTAAGAGGGTTCACTTCATCTTCCATCCTATCCTCATTAATCACATCACCATCGTCAAGATCCTCATCGGAGTCTGAATAGTAAAAAGGACTAGCCCTATGGTCATCATCATGGTCAGACTCCTCCATTTCAGAATTATTGTCAAAGTGGTGGTTAGGCGAGAGGTTAGGTGGGTTTTCATTTTCCCCTAAGGGGATTGGGGCGGGCATTTAGAAAATCCTGCGACGAGAAAAACGAATAATAGGAATCAAACGATCAATGTTATTGTTATCCATCGAGATACTTTACGAACAAAAGAAACAGAGAAATAAGAAAGACTAAAGAAAACTAAAAATAAAAATAAAATCTTACTAGAAAGGAATCTAGCAAGTAGACCTAATAAAAAGAAATCCTAACATAGACAATAACTATTCCCCGGGCTGCGGCGCCAAAACTTGATGCATGGAAATTGCACCAGGCTTTACCTCTCGAGGGATCTCGAGAAGCTTACAACCCCCACCAGGCAGTGTACCTGATCGTTGTAGTATAGTATAGTGACAAGTACCGGGGGATTGATCGTTCAACTCAGGAATAGTGTCGCTAGGATTAGAAAGCCTAAAAACTAGGTCTAGAGGTGATGGATGATTCTTTTTGTATTTTTATATTTTATAAAAGCAAGTAAAAATCTCGGGTTTTGGAAGAGTGGGCGGAATTAGCTGCTAGTCAACTAACCCAATAACTAAAGATGCAATTAAAATTAAATAACAAAAATGAAAATAAGGCTAATTAAACTAGTGGTGTGAACAATATATGGGAGAATTGTGTTTACTTAGAATTCACTACTCCCTAGATATCTTTTACAGGTTAATTGTTTGTTATAGTTGCGTGGATGACGGGTTATATTCCTTAATATCAATCATGGGGTGGCGTACTTACTTCCCCAATTCTATAAGCTCCTACTTCACTCCTATGTCGAGCCTGCAAGAAGCTCCTAACATGGGATCACTAGAATTCGCTCATGCATTAAATACAACCATAAAAACCTAGTACACATTGGTCCATGTTTCTTAAGATGTTCAAGCAAGTTACACAATGGAGATCTGCCCGTTTTCTTAAGCCTAACATTGAAATCATTCATCCATTACAACTATAAACAAGCAATCAACCTATAATCAACATCTAGGTTTCATTACATCTAAGCAAACACACAAGAGATCTAGCCTAGCATGTTAAAATCAAGACAAGCGTAAGATATATTCAAACAACACATAGAAATATTGAATGAATTGAAAGGATACTTATCTCAATTGAACATGAAGGGTTTCAAGGGGTGAAAACCCTTGAAAATACTGAAAAAGTCGTGTTAGGGTTTATTAAGTTCAACCCTAAAATTCTCTTCTCTTTGAATGAAAATTACAAAAACTATATATAGATTTACTAAGGTGACGGCGTCAAGAAGAAAGTTCTGACGCCGTCAACCCGCCGCCCATAAAATTCTCGAACTGCCTAGATCCAGATCTGATGCGGTCATGTGTATTTCTGCTCTGGGCCGTCACCACTTTTACTTTTGACGGCCTTGTCTTGACGCCGTCATGTTTTCTCTGGGCCGTCATCATTTTTTCTCCTGACGCCGTCATAAAATTGCTCTTGACGCCGTCAGGTACTGTTCCCAGCAAGGAAAATTAAGACTTTGCCGTTTTCTTCACTTTTATGCTCCAAAAACGTCCAAAATGCTTCCTTTTCCAGAATTCACTCCCAAAGTACCTAAAATCACAAAAGGAACGATTTAGGGCAATATTTGATCAAATAAATTCCAATTCCGGCTTAAATGACCCCCTAAAAACGGATCATTTTTCGCCTCATCAGGGATAAAGAGGTGAGTGTAACAGGACCTTCAGCTCCACCTTCAGGGATATCTGAGGTATTGGGAGCATCATTAGTCCTGACAGGAGAATTATACAATCCTTCATCTAGATCCACATTATCAACAAAATAAGGTCTTAATGGATTTGGTGTATCAAGTTTTGTTATCTGTGGAGATTGTATAGGTTGGTCAGGGCCAAAATCCTCAGTTGCCACATGCTCAGTACGAGTAGCAAGACCTGGAGAGGGTATAGGTGTGGGAGGCCTTGGTGTAGATGGTCTTGGAGATGGTGGTGGTTGGGCATCATCAGAAACTGATGCACTTGCATCAGGAGCAACTTCAGGACCCTCAGGAGAATCCACTGGTGCATGAGCATCAGCAAGATCCTGACCACCAGCAGCTGCATTGCCAGCAGGCAACATAGCAGGTAGTAAAGGCCTATGGTCTCCATTGTAATTGGTTTTCATAGATGCAAATAGCTTGGTAGATAACCCCTTAACAGGCATATGGGTAGTGTCATTAGTCTGAATCCCTAAGATTATTTGAAGAAACCTAGGATACATTAAAAATTTAAGTTTGGTATCCTTAACATTTTTAAGCATTTCATCAAATATGTACTTAGAGAAATTAAAAGTTCTCCCCTGAGATAAACACACAATGGCAAGAGCAATATCTGTGGAGAATTGATCCCATTCTCTTGACTTGGAACTCATACACTGAAGTAGAGTGTGTGTCAAGAATCTCCATTTAGGGCAAAATTGATTCTTGTACCAGACCTTCCCATCTCCACGATATCCAGTAACCTGAAGACCTGCAAGTATCTCCTCCTTAGGCAACTCATGCTCCCCACCTTCATCATCCAACTGTAATTGAGTCCTAACCAATGACTCAGAAATTACACATTCTTCCCCATCAATGGTAGCCACAATTTCCGTTGGTCCTTCTTCAGCAGACCTTATGCGAGCAGTTCCCTAAAATTGTGTGACCAAAGATTCATGTATAATGACAGGGTATTGTGTTAAAGCAAAATGAATCTTTGGTCTTTGGAGAAATTCCATCATGTGTACATAGTGACCAACTCCTTTACCATGACTTAAGAAAGCTTGTTTGTTATGATCACCTTTGAATAATAGTTCTTCCATTGATTGATAAGAGAAAGTGGGTTTTGAATGCTAAGAGATTTTGAAATGGTTTTGAAGTTTTATAGGGAGAGGGAATCAGTTATTTGTGAGTGGGATTTGCACATCTAGGTTAATTGAAGTTAATTTCCAAACGTGGAGTGTAATTGGCAAGAATTGTGGAAACAATCTTTGACCAATTTTTGACTTTTATAAAATCACAAATAAAACTGACTCGTTAGCAGAATCCAAGTCAAACAGCAGGAATCAGTGGGTCAATCAACAGAAACCTACTTAATGTTGACTACGGTCAACCATTCCTTCCATCAGCAGCAACCATATGGTCAAATAGCAGAAACACGTCATCAGTGGTAACCATTATGTAGTAAAAATCTCTTTAGTCAAACTTTCTTTCTTAATTATGTGTAAACCGCCTTGCATTAATGGAAATAACTACACACGGTTTACTTTGACTTATAAATAGGGGGTAAAATCCCTAAATCACACCAATCAATTTCCCAATCCAAATCCCTAATCACATAACCACCAATCAAGAAATAACCATGTCATCCAATCCAAGCATCATCAACATTTCCTCTGATTCTTCTGAATCACTAACATCTCCACCACCATTAAGATTGCCAACCATCCCAAAAGATCTGACGAAGGAACAGGCCAAGAAGAAGAAACACGATGTGAACCCTCCAAGTCCCTCACCATCAGAGGACCCTGCAAACGTTCCTTCTTATTTGGATGATTCGGATGCTGCAAGTGAATGAGAGAAAAGGTGGAATGCACTAAAGAGGGGTGAAACAAGCAGAGCCCCCAATCCTTCACTATCCTCAGAGTCTTCAGAAGATCCCAATCCATGGATTCCATATCAACCACCACCCCGTGAACTTGTGTCTCCCTTCATTTGGACCTCATCTGATGAAGAAGATGATGATGAACTTTATCAGCCTCCCTCTACACCGGAGAGACCCCAATCCTCCCGTCCAAGATGACCATCAAGACCAAGAAGGTCAAATCCACCTCTGCCAAGGGCAAGGGAAGTGGTGATAGGGTTGCCTTGTCACCAACAGTAGAAAATCTTCACTAGGAACAAAGGTAAGGAGAAGATAGTTGATGTGAAGGGTAAGGGTAAAGGGAAAGTAGAATAGTGAGGTTAAGGTTGATTGGCTAGGTTTTGGGATTGTTTTGCTTGTTTAAACCCTGTAATCTTGTACTTTGGATGCTTATGAATAAAAACTTTGTTGCTTTTGTTTCACTTGGTTGTCTTACTGCTGATGAATATACATTCCACTGATGTAAACAAACTTGGTAGGAACTATCACCAGGAACACACATAAAGTATCATTAATGAGCAACTTGTGTCATCAGCAGCAATTGGTCAAACCTTAGTAGAATTCATCCGTAGAATCCTTTTATGGACAACTTGCAAAATTAGTAATTAGCACAGACTCAACTACCTCTCATTAAGTGACATTAACTCACATTAAACTTTAACTCAGTTCTATATAAAGAGGTCTTCAAGTCACAAGCTACCCAAAACAATTACACACTAACACCAACCACACCAAAGTCTTTCCAAACACACCAATTATGAACCCTAAGTCCAATGTCATTGAAATTTCCTCTGACTCATCTTCTGACTCTACCTCTGAATCCAACTCCCCTAGCAGTTGTTCTCCCAGACTTCACTCCAGTCACTGAGTTTCTCACCAGTGAAATGGAAAGGGTTTGTGAAAATATGAGCAAGATCTCAGTCCCTGTGGAGCCTCAATCTTCCCAGAGGTACAAGGGTCCACTCAAGGCTGTCCTAGGGCTTGCTGCTCCCAAACTATAGGACAAAGATATGCAGTCCAGAGGGGTCCACAAGAGGATGCCTGACCCCAAGGACCTGTAAAAGGGGAAGAGAAAGATGGAGTAGGAGTTTGGGTAGGTGTAGGTGGTTGTGTTGTTGTCTTTTGAGGTTGTTGGTTGTTTGGTTGTTTGTTGATCTCCCTTGTAATCATGAATCATGTTTGGTTGTTTGCTAATGTAATCCTAAACCTTATTAATGAATAAACTTTTAAGTTTTTCTGTTAACTCTTATTCTACTGATATGTGATGTAAGGATCTTTGTTCATCAGCAGAAATAGGAACCTGCAAACTAAACACAAAAACAGAACACAGAAGACAAACTTATACATCCTTGTTAGTCTAATTAGAAATAAACCTGCAAAACAAAGTTAGTAAACGTAATAATATACAACATCAATTACAATCCTCCCCAAAGGCATATGCCTTCCCTCAAACATAGCATTCAAGGGTTAACCATCCCAATGTGGACAACTAAGTGGTTAAACCTAGGTCCATCAAAATCCTTTGTTAATAAATCAGCCACATTATCATCAGTATGAATTTTAAGCACCTGTATTAAATGTTTCTCATTTGCATCTCTAATAAAATGGTGCCTAATTTCAATATGTTTAATTCTTTGATGAAAGACTGGATTTTTAACAATTGAGATGGTACTTTGATTATCAATATAGATTTTAGTGTTCATGAAGTTGAACCCATAATCCAGCATTTGTTTTTGAATCCAAAGTACCTGACCACAACAGTTAGCAGCAGCAACATATTCTGCTTCAGTAGAGGAGGTGGCCACAATGGTTTATTTCTTGCACTGCCAAGAAATTAGCCTTCTGCCAAGAAATTGACAACCACCTGTTGTGGATTTCCTGTCCAAATTAGCTCCAGCATAATCACTGTCACTGTATGCTTCCAACACAAATGGTGAGTCTCTTGGATACCTAAGACCTAACTTAGGTTGGCCTTTTAGGTACTTGAAAATCTTCTTCACTGCATTTAGGTGGGAAGTCAATGGAGTGACTTGGTGTCTTGAGCAAGCACTGACAGCAAAAGTGATGTCAGGTCTTGAAACTGTGAGGTACCTGAGTGAGCCAATCATGGATCTGTATAGATGAACATTAACAGCTTCATTTCGTTCATTTTGATTCTTAAACTTTGGAGGTTCATAGGGAGTAGTTCAGTCCTCAATAGTTCAAATTCAAACTTCTTCAAGATGTCTTTAACATATTTCTCTTGATGGATAAAGATCCCTTCAGGTTGTTGTTTGACTTGTAGCCCAAAGAAAAATGTCAGTTCCCCCATTGCATTCATTTGAAATTCACTTTTCATTAAATCTTCAAATTCTCTGCACCAAGCTTCCTTTGTAGAGCCAAAGATGATATCATCCACATATACTTGAACAAGAATGATATCGCTGGAGTTCTTCTTAATGAAGAGAGTCTTGTCAATAGCTCCTCTTCTGTAGCCATGCTCCAATAGGAATGTAGATAACCTTGCATACCAGGCTCTTGGTGCTTGATGAAGTCCATAGAGTGCCTTGACAACCTTGTACACCTTCTTTGGATGTTGTGGGTCTTCAAAACCTTGTGGCTGAGTGACATAGACTTCCTCTTCAATCTTTCCATAGAGAAAGGTACTCTTTACATCCATCTGATATACCACAAAACCCATGTATGAGGCACAGTCCAAAAACAACCTTATAGCCTCAACTCTAGCAACAGGTGCAAAAACTTCATCATAATCAATCCCTTCTTCTTGTCTAAAACCCTGAGCCACCAATCTTGCTTTATTTCTGACCACAATTCCTCTTGCACCCCTCTTGCATTTTAAAATCCACTTGGTTCCAATTGCAAATTTAGCTGCAGGTAGATCAACAAGTACCCATACATCTTGATTCTTGAATTGTTGCATCTCTTCCTGCATAGCCTCTACCCAACTAGGTTCACTCAAAGCTTGTTTAATGCTGGTTGGTTCTACTTGAGATAAGAAACAAGCAAACAGACAATGTTGTTGGTCTGTATGATTGTCCCTCTTCTGATTAGAAACATAAGTGAGAAAAGCACACTGTCCAAACTATGTCTGTTTCACTGCATTTCTGGTTAGAACCATAGCATTAGGATCACCAAGTATATTGGTTTGAGGATGAATGGTGTTGATCCTCTTAGTGGGAATAGGATTAACATCAACAAAAGTTTCAAGATTGGTCAGAGTTAGAGCAAAGTCATCATCATAAGAAGCTGGTTGAAAAATGCCAGCACTTTGTTCATGATTGCCAAGGTCTGAGGGGCTGGGAAACCTGCCAAAAGGTTCATCTAAACTTGTGGATGTAGTAGTGGAAACATGTACAACAGTAGAAATGCCTTCAGGAGAATTGGCATCAGCAGCAACAAGGGACCCGTCAGCAGAAACTGGGTTTCTGCTGGCATTAAGAGAAGCTTGTCTCAAGAGTGCCTCAGTATCCTGAGCAAACTCAAGACCAAGCCTTTTAGCTTCTTTAGTTGCTGCATGCTCTTGCTTTTTGAGTCTTGCAAGATCTTCTACATAAGTTGAGTTTTCCACATCATCAGCAACTTTGACATCCGAGGCTTCTTTGTTAGTAGGACCTGCAACATGAATAGGGAGAGAAGAAACAACAATAGTGGGTTCATCACATTCTGAATCACTGTCTGAGTCATCTGTTGGAACCAAAGTTTTTACTATTTTGTCAAGTCTCGGTCATTTGTAATAATAGGTTGCTTTAGTTATTTATTACTTACACTTATGTAATGTTACAAGTTTACTAGGCTTAAGTATAATGGTCCATGGGCTTTAAGCCCATACGAATTCATGTAAGGAAGGAGAGGGAGTGTTGCCCTAGCTCCTTCCCTATAAATAGAAGTCTTAGGTCTATGTAATACTTGGTTGGTTATTTGAAAACATTAAGGAAACTCTTGCAATTCATATTCTCTAAATTTCTCATAATCATCCCACTCTCATTCTCATCTCATTTCTTACATAATCATACTTGTGTTCTTAAACTTGTTATTTATATTCGAATTTTTGTGAAATATTAGTATTTTTTTGCTTGTTTCTTGGTTTTTATCACATATTTGCTTACAAACTTGTGCTACAAATCAAAACAAACAAAAAAGTTCCAATCTTTTTCTTAAAAATTCGAATAGGGTTTTTTGTACTTTTTTCGAAATCTTCTAAATTTTTGAAAAAGTTGTTAAAGTTTTCAACTTTCTTAAAGATCTCTTCATTTTACACATAAAAGTACAAGAATCTTGAAATAAAAAAGAGTTTTAGGATTGCTTTCTTTGAAAAACAAAACTTACAAGTTATCGAGAACCTGCTATTTGCCTATTTTCGAGATCTTCTCAAAGTGCACTACCTCGACTTCGTTTGTGTGGACTCGGTATTTTCTTTCTTGTATAAGAAAGTTAAGTACTTCGACTTTTGGGAAAGTTTTCGAAATTGTATAATTTCGAAAACTAAGTTTCGCAAATTTTGTGTTTTTTCGAGAAAAACTTACATTTTTCGAAATCACAAAAGTTATCGAGAAACTGATTTAAAAGTTTCGAAATATTATTTTTTTCGATAACCTGCAAAATATCGAAATCTTATTTTTTCGATAAACCTGCAAAGTTTCGAAATCTTTTTTCTCGATAATCTACAAAGTTTTCGAAAACCTTGACAAGTTTCGCAAACCCTAGTTGTGCTAAGTTTCTCGATAATTGGTTAATCCTACACTTTCTACAAGATCCATTTCTACACAAGTGTTCTAAGATGTCTCAACCACCAAATCATTACTTCCCTCATATTCAGCAACCTCAACATCAGCAGTCTCAGCAACCTCAGCATCAGCAGTATCAGCAACAACAATACTTTCCGCACATAATGAATCAACAACCTCCTAAATACAATCCACTACATCATTACCTAATGATGCAACAACACCTCATTCCTCAACAACAACCAAATCAACTGCTACAACAAAACACTCAGTTTTCCTCCAAACAACCTCACTGGTTTGACAGAATGTGTGAAGTTATTACAACTCAACAATCCCGACATGAGGCAGGATCACTTGAAACACCTCCAATGCTAACACCTGGGAACTATGTTCAATGGTCAAGTCGATTCTTAAGATTTCTTGAATTAAAGAAACCTCATGGGCAGTTCTTAAAGCAAGTGATACTTGAAGGACCATTTGAGTGGCCAACACGATTTGAAGCTGGTGATCCAACTGCTGATCCTCCACGTCCTCCTGGTGATAGACCCCTTCCAGACACTGCACTCACTGAAGAACAGAAACTACATCGTGAAGCTGATCAGTATGCAATGGCTTATATACTTCAAGGTATACCTAATCCGATCTATCGAAGTGTCGATGCTCAGAAAACAGCCAAAGCTATGTGGGAACATGTTCATCTCCTTATGGAAGGCACTCAATTGAACAAAGATGACATGGAATCCAAGCTTTACATGGAATACACTGATATCACAATTGAACCTGGAGAGTCACTTGAATCCTACTATCATCGTTTCACAAATGTGGTCAATGATCTGGAACGTCACAAAATCACAGTACCAAGGATCGCTGTGAACTCCAAATTTGTTGGTAGTCTTGGCCCTGATTGGCATAAATATGTGACATTTGTTCGTCAAACGAAGAATCTTCATGATGCTCCATATGGCCTGTTGTATGATTTTCTGAAACACCATGAACCTGAAGTGGAAAAAGATAGAGCTCTACGAGGAGGATACACACCTACATTAACACCAAATTCTTTGGCTCTCGTAGCTCAATCTCCCTATGCTCCACCACCAATGTCAAATAATGCATATGTTCAAGAGCAGAACTACTTCAGTTATCCACAATCTTCCACTTCGAACCAAATGATCCCTTATGATTCATCTCTACAGAATGATTCTACTCAACTTGTTCCGTCAAACAACAATGATGCTGTGTACTACTCCAACTCCAATGATGATGACGATGATGACTTTAATACGTTGAATCAGGGACTTGCTCTTATTGCTCGTGCTTTCAGCAAATTCTCCAACAAAACAAACAACCGTCAACATTCATCTTCAAACACAAGAAATCAAGCTGTTGTTAATGATGGAAGAGTGGAAATTCAAAATCGTAGCTATGGTCGATCTGGTTCAGGAAGCTCTTCAGGAAATTATGGGAATGGTCAGAGGTTTAGTAACAATACCGGGTTCAGAAACAACTCAGCATCTCCTCAATAAAGGTCTGACTCAGTTGCTACAAGGAACTCCAGCTCAGGGAATGCCGTTTGGTGCTACAATTGCAATGAACAAGGTCATATAGCTACAGCATGTCCCAAACCGAGAACTCGGGGAAGTAAGTTTCACAAGCAGGCATTACTCATGGCTCTTCAAGATGAAAAAGATGGACATTTCCCTGAACAGGACAACAACTTCATGGCAAATGTGAACAACGATGATGACATGGAAGATCTGGAAGCCAATGCTGCTGTGATGCTTATGGCCAACATGCAGGAACTTAAGCTCAATGATTCAGGTCCAGTGTATGACACTGACGGCTTGTCTCAGGTACATGACCTCAATGCATGCTTTATTAATGAAATAGTCTCACCTTCTGCTTCTGAATCAGATATGGCGCAAGTTGTTCCATCTATATCATCTTCATCCTCTCAAAAAGATGAACAAATAAGCACAGTTGTCATATTTGATGATGACACAGTTGTTTCATTTGATGATCCAATTGAGAATGATAAACATGATAATTTAGAACAACATGAACCATCATTTGATCCAGACCCTGACCTCATATTGTTATCTAAACAACTGGATGCTCAACAATTGCAAATAATAAAATGCAATGAGAAAAACAAAGTTTTAAAAGAACAAAATGCGTCATTTGCAAGAGATATTGAGTGTTATAAAATTCAGCTTTCAAATCAGGAAGAAAAGATTAAACATGCAAAAAGTTTTGAAAAAGCTTTTCAAGATTCTTACAACAAAGAACAAGATCTTCAACGAAAAATGCAAGATTTAATTGAGTCAAACGGAAAGTTGATTTCGAAACTTGAAAGTGAGAAGTGTGAATTGAAAATGCAAGTTGAACGTCTTCAAAGAGACCTTTCAAAAACTGAAACAGAATTGTCAAATTGCAAAAAGGAGTTTTGTGAACATAAAACACGAAAAAGGAAGTATATAGATGATTTACTTGGTGATATTGTTGATCTTCAAAAACAACTCAAAGAATTTCGTCACATTGTTTACAAACACGGGAACTCTGTCACAACAATTCAAAAGTTTGCTTTAAAACCGAGACCCGATAAAGGATTTGCACTTTGCGATTTTAAATCAATGTTTCTTCACAAAGCTTTCAAAGAAAATCCTAAGGTTTACAGTATTGATCACATGTTTGATAATACAATTGTGCGTGCTGTTGTTTTTGATACTGAGGAAGAAGAAGAACTGGAAGACGAGAGTCGATCAAAAATGAGTTATGTTCAACACTGGACACCATATGACTATTCAAAAGCTCCACCTCTTTCTAAATCTTTTGTTACTCAAAAGGATTTACCTGAGAAATCATGGTTTATCGAAGAGTCATATGTTTCATCTCACAATGCAGCCCCTGTCCAAACCGTAGCACAAATAAATGGTCCTTTACCATCATCCGGTGAACTTACACCTTTACCGAAAACGTGTCGTGTCTTAAATTATTTTAAAACTTTTATGGAAGACATCGAAATTTTGGAGGAAACAATTGAACGTAATTCTGAAATTAAAATTGAAACTTTTCAATCTGCTTACGAGCGAGAAAAGAGAGATATTTTTCAAAAACAAATGAAGCCAATTGTTCAACACCTCCGTCTATGTGCTACACGTTGGGATCAGGAACTTCAAAAGGAGGTCAAAAATATGAGAAACGTTTTCAATGCAACTGAAAATGACATTTTGATTCAAAAGCAAAGAAACAGAGTTTTTGATAAATGATGCTGATCGACTCTTGGAACAAGTTCTCAATGCTGATATATTGTCTGTTATCATGAATGATCTTTATAATTCTGGTACTTCTATGCTTAGGCATGATCATTGTGTTGATAATAACTTGTTGAATGAGGAAATTGAGACACTTAAACAGGATAATGAAAAGTTGAGAATTAAAAATGATGATGTGACAAAACAATTTTCAAAAGAAATTTGTCAACTCAATCAAAGGCTTGAATGGTGTCAAGCTAAAAGTCTTGAAAGGGAATTGAAGTTTCAAAGTCAAAATGTTTCAAACTCCTGTCAGATTTGCAAAAACAACGAGTCTTTAAAAGGTCGATGTTTCCAATACGAGAAAGAAATTGCGGATTTAAAAATTGAAAACGCCGAATGGCAACAAAACCGCGATGACATCAAATATTGCAATGGTTTACTTGAGTCTGAAATTCAGGACAAAAATCACATCATCATTGATTTGAAAGAGAAAGTTAAGCTACTTCAAAAAGGAAAAATGGTTGACACCACGGTGATAGCACCAGGAATGTATCAAATAAACAAAACTGATAAAGGAAAGGTTGTTCAAAACACTAATGTTGATAACTCCACTTCTACAGGACTAGTCTCCACTTCTAGCGTTAGCAGACCCAAGCGAAAAAGTAAAAAGAAGAATAGGATCTTGCAACGTAAGAGAGGACACCTAGAAGCTCAAGAAGTAGAAGACCAACTTAGGAATTTGAATAAAACTCATGTTGCATCAGATTTAGATTCTAATCTGGCAAATTGTAATCAAAATCTAAATGTAACGAATGATAAACCTTTGAATGTTTTGAATATTAATGCATCTTGTGTGTTTTGTCTTAAAAGCGTATCATCTAGTGATCATACAAAATGTTTAGCTAATTCTCTTCTCAATCGTCATAAGACACGTAGGACACGCATTCCTTTTAGGCCCACTAATGCCTCTAAGTCTAACTTAGGAAAGCCATCTTCTACGGTTTCTAATGATATCCCAGTTACCCCCATAGGTACCGAGAACAAATCTAGGAATGAGCCAACGACTAGTGCATTTAACATTAAGAAAGCAAAAACTAGTTGGAATTGGCAACATTGGTTACAACACAAACCAGACTTTAAATGGATTCCTAAATTGTTGAATACATGTGTTACTAACCAACAGGAACCCGCATTGTCTTTGGGTTCCACCCTTACTTCTGTTCCACCCGTGTCTTCTTCTGGTGATGCAGGTGGTACAGATTGTTCTCTGGATTGTTGATAGCGGATGCACCCGACATATGACAGGCAATCTTAAACTGTTGAAAAACTTTGTCTCAAAGTTCATTGGCACTGTCAGATTCGGGAATGATCATTACGCACTTATCCTGGGATATGGTAACTTTATCAGCGGGAACATTGAAATCAGTCGTGTTTACTATGTGGAAGGCCTTGGACACAACCTTTTCTCTGTTGGTCAATTCTGTGATGGGGATCTAGAAGTTGCATTTCGTGAGAAAACTTGCTTTGTTCGTGACTTACAAGGAAACGATCTAATGTCTGGCTCACGCGGCTCCAATCTTTATACAATCTCAATGTCAGATATGATTGCAACATCTCCGATATGTCTTCTCTCCAAAGCTGAATCGACTAAATCTTGGTTATGGCACAAACGTCTTTCGCACTTGAATTTCAGAACTATGACTGACCTTGCTCGTTATAAACTTGTCGATGGATTTCCAAGATTCCGTTTTACCAAAGATCACTTATGTCCAGCCTGTGAACAAGGAAAAAGTACTCGTGCTCATTTTCCGTCTAAACCTGAGCAAAGTACGAATCATTATTTACAGCTGCTTCATATGGATTTATGTGGACCGATGCGTGTTCAAAGTATCAACGGTAAACGCTACATACTCGTAATTGTAGATGACTTCTCCAGATGGACTTGGGTTTATTTCTTACGAAGTAAAGATCAGGCTCCTTCAATGATCATCACCTTTCTCACTAAAATTCAAGTTCAGTTACGCAACACGGTACGAATCGTCAGAACTGACAATGGCACTGAATTCAAAAATCAGACACTTAGGTCTTATTATGAGAAAGTGGGAATTGAACATCAAACATCTATTCCTAGAAGCCCAGAACAGAATGGTGTGGTTGAAAGACGCAACAGGACATTAGTGGAAGCTGCTAGAACTATGTTGATTAATGCTCAATTACCAGATTACTTGTGGGCAGAAGCTGTTTCAACCGCATGTTATACTCAAAACCGTTGCATGATCACAAAACGCCATCGCAAAACACCATATCAAATTGTTCACAAAAGAAAACCGAACATCGACTACTTTCATGTATTTGGAGCACTTTGCTATCTGAAAAATGATCGTGATGATTTAGGTAAACTCAAAGCTAAGGCTGACATCGGAGTGTTCGTTGGATATTGTGAAAACTCCAAAGGTTTTCGGATATGGAATCGTCGTACTAGAGAAATTCAAGAAACCATTCACGCTAATTTCGATGAACTCACCCAAATGGCTTCTGAGCAACACAGCTTAGGACCCGAATTCAACCGTCTCAACTCTCCAGCATCTTCAGCTGAACCATTGCCACTTAACCGCAAAGAATTAGAAACCTTGTTTGCTCCACTATTTGATGACACAATTGAATACCGTCCTACTGAGGTCTCACCTAATTCCGCTGCTCAACCTGATCACATTCCAGTACCAGACTCACCTCAACAAACTTCTACAAGTGTTGAAAGAGACGGTCCTCCAATTGTATCACCATCTACAGCAGAACAAACGGGTTCTACTTCCCTCCATCCAGCTGAAGATCCAACACCACAATCAGTTCCACAACCCACAGAGCATGATCCTGATGCGTTCATTAATCCGTTTGCACTAGCTACTACAGTTCCTGACATAGCTGAGTCGTCAACACGTAATTTGGATCCTGCTAACATGCGAGATACTTATCAACTACACCCGTCAACACACAAATGGACTCGTGACCATCCACTAGTTCATATTATTGGCCATCCAGATGCACCTGTTATGACAAGACAACGACTTCACACAGATGGAGAAACTTGTATCTATGCACTCACAGTTTGTCACGAAGAACCGAAGAACATTAAAGATGCAATGACTTATGACAACTGGATTGAATCTATGCAAGAGGAATTTCAACAATTCATAAGACTTGAAGTCTGGGAATTAGTTGAAAGACCTGACGGAGTCTTTGTCATTGGGTTAAAATGGATCTGGAAGAATAAGCTTGATGCTGAAGGGACTGTCATACGCAACAAATCACGTCTGGTAGCGAAAGGATACTCCCAACTGGAAGGACTTGATTTTGCCGAATCCTTTGCTCCAGTGGCTCGACATGAAGCTGTTCGGATCTTTTTGGCTTATGCTGCACACAGGAATATGGTGGTTTACCAAATGGATGTGAAAACAGCATTTCTTAATGGACAACTCCGTGAAGAAGTTTATGTCAGTCAACCTGAAGGCTTCGTTGATCCTGAGCGTCCTAATCACGTTTACCGACTCAAAAAGGCACTCTACGGACTCAAGCAAGCCCCACGGGCGTGGTATGACAAACTATCCACTTTCTTGCTGGCCAATAAATTTTCTAAAGGATCGGTGGATCCAACACTGTTTACAAAAACCTACGGGGAGGACTTACTTGTTGTTCAAATATATGTCGATGACATCATTTTTGCCTCAACAAAACGAAGTTACTCTAATGATTTTGCAAAATTAATGAAAGATAATTTTGAAATGTCCATGATGGGTGAACTTACGTTCTTTCTAGGATTACAAGTTCATCAATCACCCCGTGGTATTTTTATAAATCAGTCCAAATATGCTCTCGAAATTCTTAAGAAACATGGAATGATGTCTTGTGATACTTTTAATACACCAATTGGCTATACCACAAAACTAGATGCTGATTTACATGGGACTCCTATTGACCCTACCAAATACCGAAGTATGATTGGGTCCCTCATGTATCTCACATCTAGTAGACCTGATATAGTATTTGCTGTCTACATGTGCTCTCGCTATCAGTCCAGACCAACTGAAAAACACCTCAGTGAGGTCAAAAGAATCCTTCGATACATAAAGGGAACCATTAACTTGGGAATCTGGTATCCGAAGGATTCTGGTTTCGAACTAATTGCTTTTTCAGATGCTGACCATGCAGGATGTTTAGACACACGCAAAAGTACATCTGGTGGATTACAATTTCTCGGAGACAAACTTGTGTCATGGCAATCTAAGAAGCAGGACTGCACTTCACTGTCGTCTACAGAATCTGAATACGTAGCCATGTCTGCTTGTTGCGCTCAAGTCATTTGGATGAGATCACAACTTAAAGATTATGGCTACCTATTCAACAAGATTCCAATCTACTGTGATTCAAAGAGTGCAATTGCTATCTCCTGCAACACTGTGCATCATTGCAAATCCAAACACATCGATCTCCGATATCATTTCATCAAAGAGCATGTGGAAAGGGGTACAGTTGAACTTTATTTTGTTGGAACTGAGTACCAACTGGCGGACTTACTTACCAAATCTTTAGCACCATCAAGGTTTGCTAGTCTAGTTCACCAAATTGGTATGCGATGTTTGACTCCAGAGGATCTGGAAAAGTTTTTAAAATACAATTGATCGTCAAACATCATAACTATCTTTGTATAAAATTTTTTCTTTCTTAACTTTAAACCAATAAAAAGACAAAAAGATTTTTCATATTTCTTTTACTTAAAAAAAAAAAAAAAAAAATGCAAGTATATCGCTTACATTCAACACCTTGTTCTTACTTTACAAGTGTTGAGGGGGAGTCACGCTTAAATCTTTTACCAATTTTAATTGGTATACTTGCATGTTTCTCGTATTTTTTAACGGTTCGGAGAGCGTGTGGATGATTTCTTTTACATCACTTTGTCTCATTTGTTTTATATCTTCATAAGTTAGGCTATCTTATGCATATCTCTATGGTACTTATGTTTTGCTAGAAACTTTAGGACACTAGTTTGGTTTATATAAAAGGTAAGGGACCTAAAGTGTTAAATACTTAAACTTTCAAAAACATATAAACTAACAAACCGTACAAACAAAATACCCACCAATTCAAAAACCTTTCTTAAACCCTTTCAACTATACCTACGGCCCTCAATCATTCGAGTTATCCACGACCTTGATCATTAAATTGTAAGTTCCTATGAAATCACTAGGGCATTACAAAAATAGGATCTTGGTTAATTGGTTTTTCAACGGTTCGATCTCTTGATTTCTTGATGTCGAGAACTAGGGTTAGGATTTCGAAAATTGCTATTAACGTGTTGTGGTGTTTAATTCTTGATAGGGATTAGTTACTATGCTCGTTTCTAACACTTTCTCATCATTTATTTTCTCATTCCATCATGATTTCTTTGTCTTCGAATTCGTTAGATTGGGTCGAATTGGGTTTGTAAGGTTCTGTACGTATTAGCTTGATATTGTAGGTGGGATATGTTTCTTTGGTCTCTTATATGGATATTTGATCTAGTTTTGTTGATATGAATCATTGTAACGTGTTTCTCGATAAGCTTGTATGCTTCGTTCGAGATAAATGTGTCTTATGTGTTGACTACTGTGCTTATGTGTCATTATAAGCTTTATACATGTAGTTGTGATATGCTAGTCTCCGTGATAATCTTTTGTCTCAAATTTGTTAAGTTATCGAAAACATGTTCTTGAAAGTTATCGAAAACTTCATGATTTTGTCTAAGTAGTGTTTGTCTATCTTGGTGACAGGCCAAAATCATTGGAAAAGTTATTTGTGAAGGAAATGTACGTGTAACTTCAACAAAATTCGAATTAATTCTTGTATAAGAATCTTTTCGAGAAACTGAGTTTTATCGAAATCTTTTCAAATTATCGAGAAACTTAAGTTTTTCGATAAATATTGTTCAAAGCCCAAATTTTTCGAAAATACAATTTTTTTCGAAATCTTTCTGTGAACTCTACTTTTCGGAATCTTCAGTTTCTCGAAAAATTATTTATCGAAAAAATTATGTGTTTTTCTCGATAACTTAATTTTTCCGCAAAAACCTGATATAGGAAAGATCTCGATAAAAGATCTCGATAAATGTCAATTCTAAGGAATTTTTTCGAAAAGGTTACTTTCTCGATAAAGTTTCATTTTTTCGAAATCATTCAGTGAATTACATTTTCTCGATATCACCAGTTTCTCGACAAGTTGATAAAAGACATTTTTCTCGAAAACATCAATTTTTTCGAAAAAGAAAGAAATCTCGATAAAAGGCATTTATGTGGAATTCTTTCGAGAAGTCACTTTCTCAATAAAGTTTCAAAATCTTGTTTGGCATTGTCATGTTTTATCTAAGTTACATTGTTGTGATTCATTATTGTTGTATAATGTGATGTAATTGTGAATTGTGATTGTCATGTTGTGCTTATTTGCAATATGCATTATTTGACTCATAACAAAATGACGCATTTGTGCTTAACTGTCTCAAGTAGATATCTGTATCCAAACTTTAAACTGTGCTAACACGTAACAAATTTGGATGTTTGGTTTATGGTGATACTTTTCAGATAAACATGGCTGAACACAATGAGAACGTCGCAGAACAACCTCTTCCATTACTCACCTTGGATGACATCACTCCCGAGAACTACAATGTCACGATTGGCAACAACAATCCCCGAGTTGATTTCAACAAGTTGAATATCACACAGAAATCATGCATGATCGTGAAAGATATCCTACTTACGCATCCATGCAAGCCACTGCTCACCTGTTCTACTTCAGTTCCACTGTTCTACCTTCATCAGTTCTGGCTTACTGCTCGGGCCAACTTGGATGATGAGTCTTTCACTGTTACCTTAGATAGCCAAGATTGCTCTGTAGATCATGACATTCTTCGTACAGCCCTTCTCATGCCACAAACTGACAACGAATTTGCTCCAATACTACCTGACCTGGAACTTCTTGACTTCTTCATTGAATTAGGATATGAGGTTGATGATGATGTACCTCTAGTCAAGCTTTCCCAATTTAATGCCAAGTATATCCCTCAGCCTTGGAGAACATTCTGTCTGTTGGTGGTGAGATCTATATCTGGAAGGAAAAGTGGTCATGAACATCCAAGGCTCGAACACCTGCAAACATTCTGGGGAATGGTGACTCTGACACCGATTGACTTTGCAGTTCCTATCATGAATGATATCGTCCACAGTATTCAGACAGAACGTGTGAAGACTATGATACCATTCACAAGATTCACCAAGCTTCTCATAGAACATCTCTGCAAAAGTTCTCCAGAATTCATCAAGAGGATGGCTGATCCTAATGAGCCGAAGCACCTCTTCGAGGACGACTTCACCACCTCATTCATCAAATCGACCACTTCCTCAACCAAGATCAAAGGAATGAGGATTCCCGAATACCTTCTGAATGACAATATTAAGAAAAGGGCGAACTTCAAGTTGTATGATCTGGCTTACAAAGGGGAACAGGAAGAAGCCACAATAAAGACTCGTAGCAAAGGAGGTGTAAAGTCTGGGAGTACCACAAGCACCACTGCCTCACCACATACTAGATCTAAGGGTGCTCCTAAGTCTAAACCCAAGACTTCCACCAAACCTATACCTACATCCAAACCTAAACCTGCTACCAAGCCAAAGAAGAAGGCAACTCCTGAGTACTTTATTCGGGATGAACCTACTCCTCCACCTTCTGACACCGAGTCTGAGTTCGATACAGAATCTGAAGAAGAAGAACCAGACTATGAACTAAGATACAGAGCACCTGATGAAGGATTTCCTGCAACAGAGATTGCCGTACAACAAAGTCTTGAAACTTATGAAGAAGAGACAAGGAAAAGAAAAGGAGTCACTATCAATGAGCCGAATGATGATGAAGACGAACCAATCGTTGAACCATTAGTCGATAAACGCAAACTGAAGAGTATAGTTGTCGACACTAGAGCTGAAGAAAAGCGTCTTAGGAAAGAACAGAGGAAAGCAAGTCTTGAAAGCCGACTTCTATCACACCCTCCAACACCACCACCTATCGATCAGTCAGAACATGTAGGGGCTACAAGCAGCATGGTTCCTCCAACAACGTCAGAATCAGCTCCACAACCTGATGACAACGTTAAGGATACAGACAAGACTGAAGATGTCCACATGACTGAGACTGCTACTTTAGAGGAGAATGTTGGCGGTCAAGAGAACTTAGCTACGGATCAGGAACATGAATATCTCATTACTCCAGAGTTTCTTGCACGAGAAGCAGAGGAAGCAGAGGAACGTCGTAGAAAGGAAAACGAAGAGAAGAACGCGTTCGACACCAACATATTTCTTAAGTCATCTTCTCAGCAGACTTCCTCAGCACAACCTCCACCTCCTCAAGACTCTCCACCAAAGGATCCGACTCCTCCTGCTTCTTCTTCGGACTCTCACAACGAGTCTTCGTCCGAATCATCACCCGAGCACTTATCTCCCACACCTTCTGAAACCGCATCTAAACAGCATTCGATCAATGAACCAAAACAACTAGTTGATCTTCAGGAGCAAGTGAACAAACTCACCAACATGGTTACCAATCTTACCAAACAAGTTGAGGAATTCCAGGAGTCAACGCAGCTGATCGACAAGTTCTTGAAATCTGATTACGAAGGTTTTATCAGAACTGCAACACATGATTTTCTCACTGAAAATCTGGTTGAGATGATCACTCCTAAGGTAGCAAACCTTCTCAAACCAATCAATGACAACTTGGAACACAGAATTAGAAGTGTTACGAGGAAAATGTTGTCTACTACACCATTCACGCTTCACACCGCAAAATCTTCTACTGTGGCTCCAACCGTCCAAGAATTGTCCTTCAATGACATGCTTGTCAAACTCTTCGACAACCTTGCCACCAAAACCACACAGACAGCTGAAGAAAAAGGCCTGTATGATGCTATGGTAGCTTACATGTCAAAAGAGTCATGCAAAGATGCTGCTGGAACCAGAAAACGGACAAGAAAAGATGACGATCCTGACCCAAACTCCAAAGGAAAGAAATCAAAGTCTGGAACAGGTCCCTCATCCTCTCTACAGCCACAAAAGGACTCCACTCCTCCTGGAACTCAACAACAACCCTCAACTACTGGTAAAGGTCAAACCGAAGATGAAGAAATTTTCATGGAACAAACTGATGACTTCCAAGATCAACATGACACCGATTACCGTGCTCCACCTACTCATGATTCTCATGCTGGTCCATCATCACCGTCCAAAGCCAAAGACAAAGATGCTACATCCAAGTCTAAGAAATCCAAGAAGAAAACACGTCATTCACGGCTCGACAATGATGACAATCCTCAGAATGATTGGCTGACAGAAATGGTCCAAGCTCAACCTCCTCTAGAAGAAGAAGAACCCCTTCCTGGTAACACTCTACAGTTTACCCAAGTCATTATGAAGGATCTTCACATCAACAAACTTACAAAGATGGAGCTTAGAAGAATCAATAGGGATGCACAAGAATTCCTCAAGAAAAGATCTGGAAACAAAGTCGAATACGAATACCATATGCAGAATATAGCTAGTGCAATGTCTGCTGACTTTGACTGGTTAAATCCTGAAGTGAATATCGATCTCAGTTCCAAGAATCATGAAAAACCTTACTTCACTGACTGGACCAAACCATTACCTTTGAAAGGTTTTCCCGACAATCCCAAGATACCTTACAGCTTCTTCTTCAACAAAGATCTTCGTAACATCCAGCTCACTCAGGAGACATCCAAGAAGAAATATGCTTCCTCACTCACAATCTCAGTACCAGCCGCTAGATACGAAATTCCAGCCGTTGAAGAAACCACTCGTATTTTCAGCAACTCCATCGTAGCTTATGACAGAGATGCTCTACACGGAATTCAACATTGGCCTGACCGTCGTCGTCTCGGTTATACCAGCAGATTAGGAGAAACATCATTGGAAAATGTGAAGCAGAAATCTAAGATCATCGCTATCTTGGAGATTCAACAGTCAAAACGGTTTAACTACTTATTCATGCGTGAAATTGTTGTTAAACGACAAGATGAAAAGAAGTACAAGTTCTCCGAAGCAGACTTTCCCAACCTTTATCTCAATGACATAGAAGATATGTATCTTGAAAAGGTTCAGAGTAGAATGCGCGGATTCGATAGAGACGTTCAGTACAACTTCATGGCATCGCTACTTCTTTACATCCGACGACTGATTGTTCAAGAAAGAGTGGAAGATCTTCAGCTTGGAGTGGAAAGTTACCAACAAAAGATCAATTTGACAAAGCCACAATTCTACTTTGATGGTCTCTATGAAACACCATAGTTTACTCTCATCCAAGAACCGTTTGGTTTCACCTACATCAACAGCAAAAAGCTACAAAGCTTCATGAGGTTCGATGAAGTACACAAATTCTGTGATGTTACACTCAAATCAGTTCGTGATGGGCTTGTCAAAAAGCTGAATGATGATCGCCGTAAGATAGCTAAGGGGGAACAACCTAGATGGAAATCCAGCTCCAGAAGACAAGTTCGTAACTTTGTCTTAAATATTGAAGAAAGGTTATTTCGACGGGAACAAATCAGACGTCTGGAAAGCTACATTGGTGTCAGACCTTCGTTTCCTATCCGACTCTTCGAAAGACCAGAACCTAAGTTCACTAACTTCGATGCTCCACTTCCGGACGAAGAATAAATTGGTACATTTAGTTATATTTTTCATTATCAATTAGTTCATTTGATTGAATCATTTTTTCCATTATGGCTTGTGCACGCATTACAGTGTACAACCCGTACTTGTAAAGAAAGGACCCTGAGGTACGCTTCAGTGCCTCAATCCTAAACATAAGGAGCGAAGGCTTCTTACTTTTGAGTAGAATTTAATCAAACATTTATGATTTTTCATAATTCTGCTCAAAAGGACAAGTATTTCACCTCAATAAGACCTAATCACTTGTTGAGGGGGAGCACTTGTCAAAACAAAATACTTTGCTCAAAATAAAACAGTTCTTGGTGAATCTCCCCGTAAGACTCAAAAGGCATATTTTAATCTTAAGATTTGTCAAAAACACCATTTTGTATGCTATTTTTTAGGGGGAGAAAATGAAAAAGTGATTAAAACATACGAAGTCAAAGCTTTGAGTTGTATCATGTGCAAGCTAGACTCAGTATTAACCCAGGAATTGACGAGATAATACAAGTTAGTAACATCGAAAGGACTTATCCTCGACGGGTAATAACATCAAGTTAGTTACTAGAGCTAGTTGTCACCTAAAAGCTGACAATGTATCTCTTTATCTAACCACGTAAGCGTGTCTCGAAAAGGATTAGTCTTAGTAGAAATGTACCGTCTCGAGAAACTTTCTGTGAACTTGATCAGGCCGGGTAATAATTTCAAGCTAGTTTAACTAGTGATGTAAGCGTGTCTCGAATCGGTCGTGTTCACGGAAAGTGGATCAATTCAAAAGTGCTTGCTCCTCCCGCATGTGCAAATTTATTAAACACTTATGAGCACATGTGCAGGGGGAGCCCTTCAAAAGTGTACACAAAACTCTCAAAGTGTTAACCAAAATATTTGATTATCACAAACACTTTGAGAGATTTTCAATCAAAGGTTTCTTGGCTACTGTCGGAGTTATAAGGTGATTAAGATAGGAATAACCGTCCTATGATCCGCCAGAGCCGGAGGGATCTACCCAAGGACATCTCCCATAGTTAGAATTAGAAGTCCTTAGGTATGATATGAAAAAAGGAGAAAAGAATGAAAGGGAAAGAAGGAGTTGAAGAATTAAAAAGAAAAGCAAAGTAAAGGGTGAAAAGAAATAGCCCTCCATATGTTCAACCTTAGGGCAGACACCGGGTTCAATACGTATGCTACTGGTTATTGCAAAAGACAACACCGGTATTGAAGACAAAGTCGTCATGGACCCAGTGACGCAATGCACTAAACCTTCTTAACCACTCAAGTTCTCTTAAAAGGACTTGTTTCATTCTCACGGGGAACCCGCGTAACCTATCGACCTATCTCTTAGAGACGGTTGATATTGAAGCAGGAGACACCTCCCCAGTCTTCGCATAGGAAACCTAGGTGTGCACTTATAGAGTCTCGAGCCATGAGATACATCAAAGATCTCTTAGGAACACTTAGTATTTCTGCAACTGGTGTTCTACATCAATGGGCATCAGTTGTAAACTATCGAGTCCTTCGCAGATCTTAGCAATCTGCCGAGAACGTTTATGAGAGGATTACGTAAGTACTTCTCAATGATTGAACGGAAATCCTGCCAGGGTCAACATCTAACAGCCCTGACAGCAGGTCACTTCGGTAACCCCACAAGGGTTACGCTTAGTGTTTGCGGTGGTTCCATAGCGGTCTACAGTCGTGGAGTGATCCCCAGCGACTCACCCAGTCATTGAGCTACCTAGTAGGTCTCGTAAGCTCCTTCGGGAGGATCTGATATGGGAACGACCTGGATAAGGATTAGAAGGAGTCTTCACAATATGCTGTTGATGAGCTCTAATTCCTTATCCGTAAGTACCGGTTGTTTTATTGCTAACTATTTACTCGCAGGTACCTCACTTCCATGATGGTTGATTCCAACATGCTCATACATACATCTTGAAGTCAAAGAAAGCTCCCCCAAAGATCATAACAACACAAAGTTCAAAGAAAGATTCTACGCCAAAAAGAAGAATCTACAAAGTAAAAAGACAAAGATCTCAAAGTATGAAAAGGAACTTCTTGTACGTGAAAGTCTAAGTCCAAAGATGTATGAGTATGTTGGAATGGAGCTCAACCACCACTGACGCAGGAGTGACGAATGGCAGATTACTTCATAACATAATCACTACAACATCATCAAAGAACAAAGACCAAGAGCAAAGTATATCCATCATTATTCTTATCATTTCTGAAGATGCCTAAAGCTATGAAAGTCAAAGATTAAGACGAAGACGTCAAGCAATCATGATGACCGACCCTTAGGGGGAGATTGTTGGAACCAAAGTTTTTACTATTTAGTCAAGTCTCGGTCATTTGTAATAATAGGTTGCTTTAGTTATTTATTACTTACACTTATGTAATGTTACAAGTTTACTAGGCTTAAGTATAATGGTCCATGGGCTTTAAGCCCATACGAATTCATGTAAGGAAGGAGAGGGAGTGTTGCCCTAGCTCCTTCCCTATAAATAGAAGTCTTAGGTCTATGTAATACTTGGTTGGTTATTTGAAAACATTAAGGAAACTCTTGCAATTCATATTCTCTAAATTTCTCATAATCATCCCACTCTCATTCTCATCTCATTTCTTACATAATCATACTTGTGTTTACATAATGGTGACCTAACATCATCTTCTAGAGTACCTGCAATATTAGTAGGTGTCTCTTGTGTATCTGCAGAAGGGTTAGTTTTAAATCTTGTATACCCTAAGTGATCTGTCAAGTAGTCAAGGTCAAAGTACCATTCATGACCTTTACCCTGAACATTTTCATTGTCTTCCAAAAATCTCAGGTTAAGAGGCTCTTCAATCTTCTTAGCAGCCAAATTATATACCCTGTAAGCCTTACTATGAGCTGAGTAACCAACTATATACCCTTCAGCAGCTTTTTCTTCAAACTTTCCTAAGTGATCACTTGTATTCAGAATAGTCACTTGGCATCCAAAAGGTTTCAAGTACTCTGTTAATACAAATATTGCCTAAAAACGTTATTTATATTTTACGATCTTTGCTAAGTTTTATTAATGACAAAGTATGAACTTTAGCTAAGAGTAAATCATCACTTTAAGTGTTTAAGTCTTGTTTAACTAAGGTTTACATTTCCTTTTAAACAAAACATTTGTTTTTATTTCTTAAATTAGAAAGTGTCTTGTCACATCACTTTTATTTCTTTAAATAGAAATATCACATCACATTTATGGTAAGTTTTTCATTATACATTTATGGAAAGAAAGTTTGTTTGACTAACCATAAATTTTCTTGTGCAAGTTTGTGTTTGACTAGTATTTATGTGATGTGACCTTGTTTGGTTTGGAAGATTTATTGCAAAACCAACTGCAGCCCTGACGGAACCCTGGGGGTACACGGGCGGAACCCATCTGAGGGTTCCGCCATATCCGCCAGACCTGCAGAATGTTTTGCTATAAATACCAAACCACTTGTTAGTTTTGAGTAATCACTTTAGGACATATTTTCATATACTATCTCAACTAACTCAGTAACATTTGACTTGTGTGATCCTCTTATGTAGCAAGGGACTTCACAAGATCATTCAAGAAGTTACAAGCTTCAACTCTAAAGTTGCAAGTCTTGTTAGCTTTGTCATGTATAAGCTTTGGTAGTTTATACTTCATTTGTATCATGTATGTAGAAGTGATCGGTTAGTATTTTAGGCCTCAAAATACGTAGTGTGTCGGGAGTTGTTGTACCCTTGTAAAAGAACTAATGGGAGTGGTTGTACCCTTGGTAAAGAACTCGACATCCAGCTTAGTGTCGGTAAAAGTGTAAGCGACGATGGGAGTGGTTGTACCCGTGTAAAATGTAACAATTCGCAATTTCAGGTTAACTTTTATTCCCGAAAATTTCACTATTCACTTTTACTATTCACTTTTTACTATTCACTTTTCACTATTCATCTCAGAAATTTTTATTTCATATTCTCGTAAGTTAAACTATTTTAACGATAATCCGAGAGTTTGACGCTCGTCGGATCATTTCTGCAAAAATCACAAAGCCGTGTCCGAGATTTACTTTTAGGTTTAAACGTCCTTCCAGCATCCCGATATATCCATAAAACATTATAAACAATAGAAATATGATTTTCTATCATTTTATGACAATTCCAAAAGTTTCGGAATTTTACGTTTTTCAGTTCAGCGTTTTACGCGAATTGCGCGTTTTAGACCCGTGTTTCCAGTTTTTAGCAGGGTTTTAGCACCTGATAGATCCTACCACTCATTTTATATTTTATTATGGACTATATTGACATGTTTAACTATACTTTCAAGTTTCATATTTTTACGATACCCGGTTTTACGTTTTGAGGCTTAATCATTTACGGTTAGCAATTAACGGGACCAAAACTCACTACGTAACTTATATAAGGCCAAGATTCATCCACCTAGTCCCTTCCCCTTGTCCATGAACGTGTATATGGTGGCCTTGGTGGCTTGATAATGAGCCTAGGAAAGTATATGGTCTAAGAACAACCAAGTATGCATAGATGTGTTTAGTTTTTAACCATTAGTTCATTATACTTCATGTGTTCCAATTTTAACCACAAGTAAGTACTAGCTAACCTCCTCACTTGCACTATAAAAGGAAACTCATCTCTTCATTCTTTTCATCACCATTTAAAACTTCCCAACATAATTCCATAGCTTCATCATCTTTGATCTTCAAGTTACAAATTACATACCATAGTTAAAGGCCTAGTTATTCTCTACACGAAACTAGTGTTTATTTGGTGATTCCATGATTGAATTAGGAGCTACACAAGGGTACTAGGTCTGAGCTAAGATGGTTTTCACGAGGGTTATATAAAGATTAGCAAGGGTTTACAAGAGTTGTGGTGAAGGGTTTACAAGATTAGGATTAGTGTCCTAGTTCTATACTTGACTTCCTTTCTTAAGTGAAAGCCAAAAGTTGTAAGAAACCCTTATACACTTTCTTGCTCAATATCATTTTCATGCTTATTATGTTTCTTTCATGCTATATATGTTCTTGTTATTGTGTTCATGATGTTTAAAAATGGATAAAACGAGTATTGGTATACATATGTTAACTTATGACAAGCAAACAAGCAAACTAGTGATTTTTATGGAAAACCACGACCACAATAATATAACTTTGATATTTGACACTTACTTACTGTTAAAGAGGACTTAACAAGGAAAACATAGCAATTTGAATCACCCAAAACGAGTACACGAGTCAAAAGTTATGACCATTTGAAGTTAGCGAAACCAAAACGGCAAAACTGCCTAAATAGCATTCTGATCAAATTTTGATTTTGAAAGTCCCACTTCTGGTCCGATTCATCAAAAAGTTAAAACACGAAAGTTGTCCGGAACGACGTTTTCGTTCAGGAATAAAGAAGCTCGAGCCCTGAAAATGCTTTCTGAGTGATAATTTTCTTCAAATTCTTAACAACCCATTTTAGACCAAAGTAACTATATAATGGTTATAATTAGCTAGAACCAAGAGGTCTAATGACCTAAAGCCAAGACCACAACCATGGCTAAAGCCAAGGTTGAGTCTTAAGACCATGGTAACAATGACCAAGGTCACGGCAAAGCCACGGCTAAAGACCATATAACTATTAAAGATCAAAAACTTATATATATGTTATCAAATACTACAATAGTAGGGAGCCTCATGTGAGGAGTTCATTAAGTAAGCCGTCGAGATGAGTTGTGGATTTACGAATTAAAGTATCCTGGCTCCTCGAACGTTTACTCCATGACTTCTGAATTATGTCGGCCCGAACGGTAGTAAGAGATGTACAAACTATACATGTTTCATAAACGACTTATATTCAAAGACTTACACTATATACTAAGTACTACATCATGAACATTATGCAAGACATATATAGGCAATTCGTCGTATTCTTAGATGTTACTCCAAACCTAAGTGGCAACGTTCTATTATAGGCTGCTCTTAGAGACTTTCGCGATTCGACTACCACTTTCATTTCTCATTACATAGACTTAAGGTGAGTCATAGCCCCTACTTTTTCATACTTGTTTTAACTCTTTGGGGGGGATACATGCACAACTACTTGCTTACTTGTACAAATAATCAAAACATTTATACTTGATTGTTTTATACTTGATTGTTTTATACTTGATTGTCTTATACTTGATCGCATTATACTTGATGTCATATATACATGATTGCATTATACTTGATTGTGAGACTTCCAGTGGCTCCAGATTAAGTTGCTGGATGACCATTGAGACTTCCGGTGGCTCCACATTAAGTTGTTGGATGACCATTGAGGCTATTGATACATCCTAACATTTGCGAATGTTGGATACATCATAAACGTGAGGTCTTCGGAGATGAAGAGTAGACTCACGACTAATTGCTTAATTGTTTTGATGAATTATACATGTCTTAATCATACTATATTGTAGCAGTGGGTTGTGAACCCACAGGTTACAAGTCTCTTATGGCGGGACTTGTAACTGAGTGGATTCTCAATGCCTTTGCTGTGTGAACATTCTTTAAGGCTTTTCAACTATTTTAAGACAAACTCTATGAACTCACCAACCCTTGTGTTGACACTTTAGCATGTTTATCTCAGGTTAGTAAGGCGATAGCTAGTGCGTGGAACTTAGAGTCAAGCTGCATATTCTGAAGACTTACGCTTTTATGATTTACCATTCAAAACATTTTGTATACATTTATGTATCGTACTTTGGAATCTCATGTTTGTAACTTTGAATTCATTAATCGAATGGTAACTTTTCAAAACGTCTCATTTAGAGTTCGTTTTCTATAACTTGTACTTTGTATTATGAAGTAGCACCCCTGTGACACAGTCTTCCGCTGCGGTATTTTGGGGGTGTTACATAAAAGAACTCGACATCTAGCTTAGTGTCGGTAAAAGTATAAGCGACGTTGTAAAGGTTTCTCCACCGGGAAAGGATCTTGTTGATTAGTGCTTATAACTCTCGAGTTGGAAACTCGGGGCGTGGATGTAGGGTAAGGAAAAAGAGTCCTTGTAGCCGCACCACGATAAACAACCGTGTTGTGGTTTGATCGTTTCTTTCTTTATCTTTGCTTATTACATATTGTCTTTAGTTAGAATTGCTAATCACACGTAAAGCTTTTCAAAGAAGTAAACAAGTAAAGTTGTGTTTATATCTTTAAACAAACGTAAAGCTTTTCAAAGAACTAAAACAAGTAAAGTTAGGATTGTTATTTACACGTAAAGCTTTTCAAGGAATTGAACATATAATGTTGTGTTTATATCTTTAAACAAACGTAAAGTTTTAAAGGATAATCAAATTAAAAAGCGGTAAACTATTCCACTCCCTTCTAGTTTTCCACGATTGGCATCAGGAGCTACGTTACTCAAGATCTTTAAAATATAGTGTATTTTAAAACTTGGATCGATCCATGGATTTTGAAAATCTCAAAGAAGGGCAACCTATTCAAAACCCATCGCTATTTGAAAAAGAAAACTTCCTTGAATGGAAAAGTATATTTGAAAACTATGTAAAATCAATTGATCAAGATCTTTGGCATATTATTTCTATTGGTGATTTCAAACCAAAGAAAAGAAGTTTTGAAAACCAAGATAACCATCCTAAACTTGATAAAAATACTAAAGCTAAGACAATGATTTATAAAGCTTTATCAAGTACCAAATATGAAAGAATGTACTTTTGTCAAACGGCTAATGATATTTGGTAAAATATAATCAACATTCATCAAGGAATATGTCAAGTCAAAGATGATCAATTTGATCTTACATATGAATTAGAAGTTTTAGAAAAACTAATAGATAGACACTTAGTAGAAGTTAATACATGTGCTACTAGTTTAAATGTTTTAAATGAAGGTACAAGTGAAGATGAGTACGTGTGTCTTGATGAACTTGCTAGCGAATCATGGAATGAAACGGATATTGACGAAGACAATGATCCGGTGGTTAATTGTCAATTTATTGAAACAACAAGCAAGGTACATGTTGAAACCAAACATTTTTGCTTTGACACATTCATCTTAGAATTTTCTAAATTAGAAAATGAGTCTAAACTTTTAGGTAACATGAACCTAAAAACTATCCTTAACAATGAGTCTTCAAAATCTTTTGTGAATAACTTTGATAAGGAAATCTTGTTAGAAGATAAAATGTCTCGACTTGAGAGTAATGTTGAAATTGATCTAGAATGTAAATTATGTCTAGAGTACAAACATGAGATTAAAAAGCAAAATGAGAAAGGAAAAATGCTAGCTAAATTTGATGAAAGCTCAAAATCTCTTGAAAGATTGTTGAGGAGTCAAAGGTTGTTTGAAGATAAAACCGGATTAGGATTTAACTCAAAAGCACCATCAACTAGTAAAACAAAGCAAGTAAAATTTGTTAAACATAGAAGAGAGATTTAGAGATAATTCAATATCAAATAGAAGCTCATGATAAAAGGATTAAGATTATCATGCTCTATGCTTTTATATGATTATCTAACCTTCTTGGATACATGAGTAATTGAGTTTCCAAGCGTGTCATCAAACCAAGATTTTACGCTTTGTGTTTATTCTCTTGATAGCATCTCTATGCAATTTAAAAGGTACGCATTACTTCAACTTGACTTTGATTGTCTCTTGTTTCTAGCATTATGTGTTGTAGTATGTATTATTAGTAATATTCTGAAGTGTTTACCTGCTATTAGTAATAACAATGATTAGATTCTCTAAGGCAAGGAATTTCGTCATTAGTACTAGTAGGAGATATAAGGTGTTTCGGTTCTTTAACCGTCAAGAGATAAACACAAGAAACTCTTGAGTGAGTCTCACTCAACTCTTGCTTACAAGTGAGCTAACTAAGAATTTCCTAAGTGTTAAAATGTCTAACACTTTTGTGATGCTTGCAAAACAAAGCTTTGTAAAACAACATTCTTTAACACCATACTTTGGGTCTTAAATTGTGTTTTACTTCAACCACTCCTTTATGATAATTTCACATAAAAACACACAAGGTGAAATAAATCACATTAGCATACATTAGGATGTGTGGAAGAAAATGAGTTTTCAACATCTAGGATATACACATCAAATGTGACACTTAGTCTTATGATGTTGTACCTCTTGGACCATTTCAAAATGAATTAAGTTCATAGTGTCTCAACTAAGGAAACCCAAAGAGTCGAGGAGTCGTTGAATATAACATTTAACGAGAGATCACCTCCTTCTAAGATATCATCTTTGGTAGATGATGACCTAGTCGAAAGTCCAATGATGGCAAGACAAGTATGTTGTGTAAAACATTAAGGATAAAGATACAAAATAACATCTTCTCACCTTGAGTCAAACATTGAATCAAGTAAAATTGACATAAGTTATAAAACTTGATTTATAGGTCATAGTTGTGTCCAAGCAAATTCAACAAAAACAGTTTTTGGAATTTAGAGTAAAACAACTAGTGAAACAAAATAGATTTTTCAAAATAATTAAGTGATTATAGTGTCAATATTTGAAAGACTTTTTGATAATTGAAGCAAGCTCCAAAAGCAAGGGATTTTAACTTAAAGACATTCCTAGTTACTCTCTTGTTCTCAATGGTTAAGTTATTGATGACTTATCAAGAATGAGATTAGTAAATCCGTAGGTAAAACTAAACGTAGAGAAATGTTCGGAAGACTGCTTGTTCTCATAACAATTAGATCCAACATTATGTTTAGCGTTTGTCTATGTGCTCGTTTTAAAGAAGATCCTAAAACAACTCTTTAGTTGAGCTTGTTTGGATACATCGTAAGGTACTACACAACTAGGATTATGGTATCCCAAAAGAACGGTAATAGAAACCATAGTGTATGCCAAATGGAATTATGTCGGTAATAAGTTGATAAGAAAAGCACAAGTGGTACTTGCACTTTTATACCTACTTACCCAATGATTCTCCAAAACTCGTAAGGTTCTCAAATTAGTATCGGATAAAGAAGCACATCAACAAGCTCTTCTTGAACAAGCAAATACGTGTCAACAATAGAATTCATTTTATCAACATTGTTATCCCTTCAACAAAGGAAGCATCGACTTCAGCGACAATTCAATCCATTATGTTCTTAATTGACATATTGTGATCCGTCATCATCGCCTTGGTAAAAATGTTCATTGAGGAACGTCTTAACTAAGAAAGTCTTATAAGTTAACCATTCTATCAACGTTTTCACAAAACCTCTTGAATGAGAAGCATTCATCATCCCTAGGCTTAGTCAAAGACTTATAAGACCTAAAACCATAGTTTTGAACATTAGGATAAAACCACAAAAATCAAGACAATTCCTTTTGAATTTTTCCCTGCAGTACCCACGGAACCTTCAGACCATACGGGCGGAACCCTCCCTTTGGTTCCGCCTGGTCCGCCAAATCTGCAGCATATTTTATTTTTAATTTCAAAACCAAACACCTCTTTACTCACAACTCCAACTTACCAACAGCCATTCCTCACTCACAAACACCTTACCACACGAAAATTAGGGCTCTCACTTACATCTCTTCCAATCCAATCAACATTGTAAGTATTCTTATCATAATTACATTTTCAAACAAAATCTCATCACATTCACCTTGTGATATATCTCAGCCCTTAAGATTCAAAAAATGAGAAAAACTTCAAGCATCTTCCTCATAACCTTTCATCACTCAAACCTCAAACAACCAATGTGAAATGAGAAACCGAGTTATCCTTTGTCCTATCAATATCGAGTCATCCACCATTTCCATGTCCTCAAAGAAACCAAGAGTCAATATCATCTTCACCAATAACTCCACCTAGTCATCTTCACAAGTAGATTCCACAATGTAACCAAACAAGTGTGTCATCCCCACTATAACCTAACCTATTAAGATTAAACCACCTTTCATGATACATAAACCTATGCTCACCCTTGTGTCGCTCTTTGAAACAAAGGGCAATTCTCATATCCATACTCTCATTAACATATTTGTCTATGTCGTCAAAAGTCAAGTGAATTTCATTATGAAATGCGTCTCTTCCACTTTCTAGCAAGTGAAGAACACAAAGAAGATATCCAAGCTTCAAGTGTTGTCAATCACCACCTCATTTCACATATCCACTCTCGGTCGTCAACCGTACTTTACCACCGTTTACGACATTGTTAAAACAAATGAAAAACGTCATTGAAACATCACTTGCATTATAAAACGTTTTTAAGCATCAAAATGAGTCAAGTTAACCGAACCTCCACATTGTTTTCATATAGGCGCACACTAGAACATACACATTACAATAGTCGTTTACTTAGACTAAAATGTGAAATTTTGATTTTCTAGGAATCATCATGCCTCCTCTAACTCACTACGACCACAAGGACACCATCAAGTACCTACCCAAACACCACAAAACCAAAGGTCTTACTCAAACTCAAATCGTTGTTTTCAAAGCCTTAGAAAAATGATATGTCCATAAGGGTAGAACCATTTATCCATCCTTCTTAGAAGGCACAAACCTCTACACGGAACTTGCCACAATCAACTTTGAGTATCTCTTAGAAATCGAAGAGCCTATTTGTTCTAGGTTCATTTTAGAATTCTATGCATCCGTCACCCTCTCCAAGGATGAGTATGGTCGCATGTCTATTAACTTTAGGGCTGGTAGTCATCAATACTCCTTCACTCTCGAGGAGTTTGCTCAAATCCTATGTGTCCCAAACCATGGTACTTGCATCTACTCCGACTTGCACTCCCTCTCAACTCTTGACACACTCTTTGACCGCATCCATCCCTATGATACCCCTCTTGTGTCCAAAGATGAACTTCGTGAGCACCTCTTCATTAGGACCACCAACACTAGGAGAACTAGAACCAAAAATGAGGTCATCAAGGACCCATATGGAATGGAATTCAATGAACTCAAGCCCCAATTCAAGAAATGGGAAGAACTCCTTAGAGCCAATGTAATTAGCACCATAGGAAACCGGGATCACATCAATGTTTGCCTTTGCTACATGCTCTACTCCTTGTCCGTTAGGCAACCCTTCAACCTTGCCTACTACATGACCAAGAGAATGGCCAACATTCCCGTGCAAGGCACAACGTCTATGCCGTATGGAATGCTCTTGACCCGTCTCTTTAGGTTCATCTCTCCCATTCCATCAACTCCTAGAAGTCTTCACCTAGACTACTCTCTCATTCCACACGCTTTTGTCCCACTAAGTGATAGGAGAATCTACAAAGCCCAAGGTAAACATTTTCCAACTCTAGGCTTTGCCCATCTCTAGGCTCCCACCACTAGAATACATTTTCCAACTTTCGGATATTCCAAATGAGTCGGCGGAGTTCAAGCATACAAAGGGGATGTTCAAAAACATCGAGAGATTTCTTGGAAAGCTCAAGAAGAAGATTGACCGTCTATGAGAGCGGGTGTGTAGGAGTGTTTGGCACTAGGTGCTATTTGAACAATTTGGTCGTTTAAACATTACGTGTTATGTATTTGTGTGTTGGTAAGATATTTGGTACTATTTGGAACTTGTAGGAACTAACAATGATGCAGGAAGACAACATTTGGCATGTTGTCAAATTTTCAAGTTTATGATAATTTCACTAAGTATAGTAAAATTCGCTAGCCCCCGGTCAAAGTCCAATGGTATGCGTCTTTACAAGTCTAATTTTTGCATTTCCTAACCAGATATGAATTATATTTTTGTTTTTAGAAGTTTTCGAAAAATTTGAAAATCGTCTCGCGAGTCAAAAATGCGGACTGCCAAGTTTTTCAGGTCTGGCGGATCTGGCGGCACCCAAAAATGGGTTCCGCCAGTGTATTTTCTGGGCAATCCGCCTGTGTTGTCTCAGGGTTCCGCCAGTCACCTGCAGAAAATTTTTGTCATTTTTCTTAAGTTCAAAACTTGTAAAGTGTCAAATCATTTTCTTTAGTGAGAAACATCTTCCCTTACCTCCAATAACCATACTACGACAACTCTCACTCACTAAAACAATTAGGAAGTCACTTCCCACCAAAAATTCAAATTCAAACATAACTAACCCAAGGAACCTTTTTAAAGGATCCTTCAAACCATTGAAACATTTTTCAAACCAAATCACTTCCCATGATCACAAAGCATTGAGTTCATATGTTGGTCTTTCACTCCACCCAATTCCATTGGATTGACATCAAAATCATTTGAAACCTCAATCTTTGTATGGAACACATCAAATCCAAACACTCCTTCCCACAATTCTTTTTAAGTTTGATCACTTTAGAATACACCAAAATTTACACCAACACCATTACTTCTCTCAATCTCAAAACTCTTGCAAACCAAAGATTTGAGATGACTAAATCAAACACCTCATCCGAATCATCAAGCTAAAACCACTAGGATTAGTGTTAAACCTTGTTGCTTCAA
Source organism: Artemisia argyi (assembly GCA_030686995.1). Lineage (NCBI taxonomy): Eukaryota > Viridiplantae > Streptophyta > Magnoliopsida > Asterales > Asteraceae > Artemisia > Artemisia argyi. The sequence continues at coordinate 170,933,291 of CM060701.1, read as the reverse complement.
CAAAACCATCAAATCAAGCTCATCACTTGACATTTCTTCACCTATCCAAGACTTCCTTAACCTTACTACCTCAACACCATATTCAATACCTTGCAACATCAACATGACCACTATTCAATATTTCCTCAATCTTGCTACTCCAACATCCTCTCCCAAGCATGGCAATACATGCATAAACACTTTTCAACCATCAACCAAAACATCAAGTGATTTAACATCGCAACTCAACCATAAAAAAAAACTCCATCACCTCAATCACCAACACTTACACCAATGGAACTTTTCCATACACCACCAACATCACCACATCAACTACTTGGAAACTTTTAGAAGACCTATCACCTAAGTCATCAAGCCCATCATCCTTGTCACTTTTTGACACCATTGCTCAAATGGAAACCTAACAACAACCTAGTGAGCAATTAGATGATGAACCTCATCAACCATCATTGGTAGAACGGTTGGCTTACCATTATACTAGACACTCAATTATTTTTCCAAATGATCAAGGTCATGCACACCTAAAATCATTTGTATTTACCCCATTTACAAAGACCTTCATGGTAATCCTTCCGGAAAACCAAGCTTCCGTCACTTTGTTCAACAACAACAACTACAACAACAACTACCACCACCACATGAACCTTCCCAAAACTTTGAATCTCGATTTTCTTCGTATAAGAAAATAGAAGCATCTCTATGATCTTCCGCCAAGACCAACAAAACCATCACCTTTCACAAATGAAAAACCAAGGTCATTGCTTGACCAAAATGAGTCTTTTGACCACAACCAACCACCACAACAAGAAAATCACCACCTAAAACCATTGTTGTGTCACCCTATCCATGGTCCTCTAACCAATGAAATGAGGTTTATCCTAAACCACATTTTGGATCGTCTCATATTTAGAGTCTCCAAAATGAAACAAGACCGTTTCTTTTAGAAAATGTTTCCCATTTAAACCAACAAACCAAAACCGTGTCATCCTTTCAACCTTCAAAATAAAGCCCGCCACAACCTCCAACACACATTTTCATCCTTAAACAACCTTAGCCTTGTTTTTGGAAAATGTTTCTCATTAAGGAAAATGATGATTTCCTTGTAGCATTTTATGTTCTTAGTTTATTTTTAGTTTTTCTTTACTTTTAAGAAGTAGGATAATGTCGTCCTAATTTCTTGTCTTTGACTTTTTAAGAGTCAAATTTTTACATGAAATGAATTTCATTCTACTACAAGGTTTGCATTGTTTATTGACCATTTAGGTATATTGAGTGAACTATACCTTGCTATGGTAGCATACATATATCTTGTGTTTTAGAAACTAACCTTTCTTTTTGTAGGATCATTTTCCATGTTTTCTTTCCTTGATACTCCATTTAGGGGAGTAATATTCAAGGGGGAGCATAAGTGTTGCATTATTCCACTTCACAACTCTTAGTTGTGTTCTAGACGTGAAATGCTTTCATGACTTATCTTGTGTGGGAACTAACATTTTGTTTTGTAGGGTCAAAATCCATGTCTCCTCTCTTGGCACTCCATTTAGGGGGAGTATTGTCTAAGGGGTAGCAAGTGCATACTTCCGCTTCGCTACTCTTCTTTTTGTTTCGACAAAAAGGGGGAGAATTTATATATAAACTTGTTTCAAAAAAAATTTTTTTTGCATATCACATCATCTTAGCAAAAACAAGTTTTTATACTAACTTTATAAGACTTAACACTAAAACTAGTGACTTACTTATAAATAAAGTTTATGTTTTGTCATCAACAAAAAGGGGGGGATTGTTAATACAAATATCGCCTAAAAACGTTATTTATATTTTACGATCTTTGCTAAGTTTTGTTAATGACAAAGTATGAACTTTAGCTAAGAGTAAATCATCACTTTAAGTGTTTAAGTCTTGTTTAACTAAGGTTTACATTTCCTTTTAAACAAAACATTTGTTTTTATTTCTTAAATTAGAAAGTGTCTTGTCACATCACTTTTATTTCTTTAAATAGAAATATCACATCACATTTATGGTAAGTTTGTCATTATACATTTATGGAAAGAAAGTGTGTTTGACTAACCATAAGTTTTCTTGTGCAAGTTTGTGTTTGACTAGTATTTATGTGATGTGACCTTGTTTGGTTTGGAAGATTTATTGCAAAACCAACTGCAGCCCTGACGGAACCCTGGGGGTACACGGGCGGAACCCATCTGAGGGTTCCGCCATATCCGCCAGACCTGCAGAATGTTTTGCTATAAATACCAAACCACTTGTTAGTTTTGAGTAATCACTTTAGGACATATTTTCATATACTATCTCAACTAACTCAGTAACATTTGACTTGTGTGATCCTCTTATGTAGCAAGGGACTTCGCAAGATCATTCAAGAAGTTACAAGCTTCAACTCTAAAGTTGCAAGTCTTGTTAGCTTTGTCATGTATAAGCTTTGGTAGTTTATACTTCATTTGTATCATGTATGTAGAAGTGATCGGTTAGTATTTTAGGCGTCAAAATACGTAGTGTGTCGGGAGTTGTTGTACCCTTGTAAAAGAACTAATGGGAGTGGTTTTACCCTTGGTAAAGAACTCGACATCTAGCTTAGTGTCGGTAAAAGAGTAAGCGACGATGGGAGTGGTTGTACCCGTGTAAAAGAACTCGACATCTAGCTTAGTGTCGGTAAAAGTGTAAGCGACGTTGTAAAGGTTTCTCCATCGGGAAAGGATCTTGTTGATTAGTGCTTATAACTCTCGAGTTGGAAACTCGGGGCGTGGATGTAGGGCAAGGAAAAAGAGTCCTTGTAGCCAAACCATGATAAACAACCGTGTTGTGGTTTGATCATTTCTTTCTTTATCTTTGCTTATTACATATTGTTTTTAGTTAGAATTGCTAATCACACGTAAAGCTTTTCAAAGAAGTAAACAAGTAAAGTTGTGTTTATATCTTTAAACAAACGTAAAGATTTTCATAGAACTAAAACAAGTAAAGTTAGGATTGTTATTTACACGTAAAGCTTTTCAAGGAATTGAACATATAATGTTGTGTTTATATCTTTAAACAAACATAAAGTTTTAAAGGATAATCAAATTAAAAAGCGGTAAACTATTCAACCCCCCATTCTAGTTTCCCAGTCAAAAGTTCATAGGGTGTTTTATTATGTGGTCTTGTAATCAACACCCTATTTAGCACATAACAAGCAGTGCCCACTGCTTCAGTCCAAAACATAGCGAGAAGTTTAGAGTCAGCAAGCATTGATCTTGCAGCCTCTATCAGGGTTCTATTCTTCCTCTCTGCACCTCCATTCTGTTGTGGAGTCCTGGGATTGCTATAATCCCTTTTTATACCCTTTGTGCCACAGAGTTCAATGAGATTGGCATTTTTGAACTTTGTCCCATTGTCACACCTTATGCCTTTGATCTTCTTGTTAACTTGGTTTTCAATGAGGACCATAAAGTCTTTTAGTGTCTGAAAGGTTTGGTCTTTAGTCCCCAAAAAGAATGTCCAACTAAACCTACTATAAGCATCAGTGATCACCAGACATTAGTACTTATGGTCAATACTCCTGATGGATGTTGGACCAAAAAGATCCATATGAAGCAACTTCAAAGGTTCTGAGATGGTGCTCACAGCAGTAATGGCTTTATAAGAAGCCTTGTGTTGCTTTCCTTTGTTACATGCAACACAGTTGTGTTCATTAGTGAAGATCTTGGAAGGAAGTCAATGAACCAGTCCATCCTTAGCAAGTTTGTTGATAACCTTGAAGTTTACATGTGCCATCCTTCTGTTCCCTTTTGTAGATTCATCCAAGGATGCTTTAGCCACCAAGCATGCTAGATCACCTTCTGGATTGACATCATTCAACTTGAAGATGTAAATATTATGATTTCTTGGAACCCTTAGCAATACATGACTTTCATTAGGTATTTTGAAGTCTTGTGAAAGAATGAGACAGTCGTCCTCAATGAATAGCACATGAATCTTTTTGTCACAAATTTGTAAAACAGAGAACAAATTAAAATTTTGTAACTCCTTCACATAATAGACATTCTCAAAATCCACCTTTGGAGTTCTGATGGTTCCTTTACCAGTGATCCTCCCTTCTCCACTTGCAAATGTCACTTTGCCTCCATTAAAAGGCACAAAATCATGTAGCTTCTCTTGATTCCCAGACATGCTTCTTGAACAACCACTATCAACAATACCTAAGTCTTTATTTAAAAGAGGATGTCCCTACAACAACAAAGTATACAACAACATGAGTACCATAGAGAGACTCAAGTCATGAAAGACTTGAGCCTGCCTTGTGGATCATTAGAATGAAGCCATGTAGATAAGTTAGATCCACCATTGTTCCTGGAGCCCCTGTGTACAAATGGTCTATTAAATTTCCAAGAACAATCTGCTTAGGACTTTACAGCAGAATCCTAATATGCCATTCCCAAAAACATTGGGTCATAACATCCAGGCCAATATCCATTTTGAAAGTAATTATGATGATATCCAGAAAATGGTCTAGCAACATATCTATTCCCATCAGCAGCAAAATATCTACCAGCAGAAACAGACCCAGCAGTAGGAACAGACCTATCAGCAGAGACTGAGATGGTTCTGCTGGTGGTGTGGGTTGCGTGTGGAACCCATGAGGGTTTGGAATGAACATTGGTCCACTTTGGTCTAGGTCTATTATGAGCAACAGAAACACCCATCCTCTTTTCATGAAAATCACAATCCTTAATCAAATGAAATTTACTTCCACAAACAAAACACTTCTTCTTTTTAGAAGATCTATTCAATCTAAAAGATGTCTTATCAACCACACAATTATTCAAACAAACACCAGAAATAGAATTGTTTTGTAATGACTAAAAGGAATTGTTTTTGAAAGAAGTAAATAACAAGTCTTCAGGAGAAGCTGTCTTTGAAATAACTTCATGAGCAGCAACTCTAGAGTCAGTAGACTTGTAAGAGGACTTGACAGAAAGCTTTGATGAGGACTTGGGTGAATCTGACTTGGTCTTGGAATCACAACTGGCATAACTAGAGGTAGAGGTCTCTAAGGTCTTGTCCCTGAGAGAACAAGAGACACATTCATTAGAATCATTACTAGAGACACTACTAGAGTCAGGGGAGTCATTAGTCCTAGTCCCAGTTTGCATCTGTGATTCATTTAAGTCCAAATGGTGGGATGTGAGTTTAGAGGTTCCTATGGTATTGGGAGAGTCAGAATTATTAGTTTTACAAACAGGGTTTGGCAAGTCATTAGACTTTTTGCCATACAGATGGTGTGAACCATCAAAGTCTGACGTAGCGGTGGTGGGCATAAATACTCCTCTAATTGGTCCTGGAACATCATGATATTCGCAGACGATATTGTGTTGGTTGCAGAATCGGCCGAAGGGTTAAACTACAGACTGGAACACTGGCGCGAGGCTTTGGAAGACAATGGGCTTCGGGTGAGCAGAGAGAAGACGGAATACATGAGATGGGATTTCGGTAGCTACGAGATTGGCCGAAACGAGGAGGAAGTTCGTATCGGGGACCAGATTCTTCAACCTAAGGAGTCTTTTAGGTACTTGGGTTCGGTGATACACAAATCAGGAAGGATAGACGAGGACGTTACCCACCGTATTAGAGCAGGTTGGGCAAAATGGAGGGCGTCGTCAGGAGTACTCTGTGATAAGGAAGTCCCCTTTAAGCTTAAGGGAAAATTTTATAAGGTGGCAATTAGACCGGCTATCTTGTACGGGTCAGAATGTTGGCCTATCACAAAAGCTCACGCTAACAGAGTGGAAGTGGCAGAACTGAGGATGCTTAGGTGGATTTGTGGTAAGACGATGCTTGACATGATCCCGAACGGAGTTTTCAGAGCGGAACTTGAAGTTGAAACTATAATCTCGAAGATGCGAGAAGGAAGGTTGAGGTGGTTCGGTCATGTCAGGAGGAGGCCACAAACAGCACCGGTTAGGAGAGTCGAAGCGCTGATGGTCGACGGTTTGAGGAGGATGGGAAGACCAAAGCTCAGGTGGGAGGATCGACTTAGGCTAGACATGAAGGAGCTTCTCTTGTCCGAGGACATGATCTCAGATAGGAATGTGTGGAGAGCTAGGATTAGGACTTGCGGGTAGTGTCGGTAGGGTAGTAGTTGCTTGCCTTTGCGTCTGGGTCTTTTCTCTTCCCTTTGTTGCCCTGCCCCTTTGCCTTTTAGGTTTAGTTTGCCCTTTGCACGTTAGGTTTAGTGGCCCCGTTGCTCTTCCCTTTTTAGGTTTGTAGTATGCTAGTGGTGCCTCTTTTCCCTTTGCTTTGCCTTAGCTTTAGCCCCCTGCATTGCCTTGCTTTGTTTTTGTGATGCTCTTCTTGCTTTTTGCCCGCTTGCTTTTGCGTCCTTGCTTTGATGTGTTTGTTTTTGGCTTTTCTTTTGCTCTCTTTCTTTTACCCTTCTTGCTTTGTTTGCTTGTTTTGTTTGTCTTGCCCCTGGTTTGTTGTTTGTTTGTTGTTTTGGTGCTCTGTTTGTTTGCATGTTTTATTTGTTTTCTTTTGTACTAGGCCCCTTGCTGGTTGGTTGCTTGCTTCTTTTTGCTTTTACTTGTTGCTCTTTTACTACTTGTTTCTTTTTGTTTCTCTATCACTCGCACTGGTGCACTTGCCGGAGGTCTCCCTGGAAGCAGTCTCTCTACTCCCAGGTTTTACCTGGGGTAGGGGTAGGACCTGTTTACATTTCTACCTCCCCCATACCTCGCCTTCGCGGGATTGGGTATGTTGTTGTTGTTGTTGTAGGGTTATTTTTACTTTTCTTATCTAAATTATGGTATACCTCTGCACCTACATAATTCTGAAAACCTAAACCTATCTCAGATGTTACAGACTGACTACTATAGAGCAAACTAGCTAACTTATCACCTGAAATTAGCCATTCTTTATGCCTAGCCACTTCCTTATCAAACTTATCTTGCAAAACTTGTTTCTCTGATTCAATTCTAGCCTTTTCTTTTTTAGTAAATTTTAACTCATTGCTAGTCATCTCTAAATCCCTTTTTAATACTCTTATCTTCTCCTCATAAGCCAATTGATTTTGTTGAAACCAAACCTTTTTTTTTCTTCTAATGTTTTAAGAGCTTCTGCATAAGATTGAGCTTCAATAAAACTGGTTTTATATTTTGGTTCCATGTCATCATAAGCTTCTTTAAGAGCATTACATTTAATATCACACCCAAAAACACAATCAGATACCTAAGGAGATATTCCCATGAAGGCAAATTCAGCATCACAACTAGCCAAGTAGGAGATTTGCTGAGAAGTACTGCTTGCAGCATCATCAGTATCATGCTCATTCCAGTCAATGCAAGCATCTACAGTAGTCACCAAAGCCTTTGAATATCCAGCCTCCATGTCACACCCCCAATTTACCTGACTTGCAGCGAAATGGAATACCTGGGGGTGTCTGTCATAGCACCACAGTTACAGTTACATTGAACGACCTAAAGTGTCGTTTGGAAAATACTGCATTTGATCATTGAAATAATTCAGAGTTTACAAAATGAGGTCCCCAAAATGTGTTGCATGTTTACGAAAACAAGTCATCCTAGATCAAACGTTTACATAAGTGCATGAAATAATGATGAGACGCGTCGACTCCGCGACTCCATGAAGGTCCAAATGCATGTCACATGAGCTACCTTAATAACCTGAAATACATTGCTAAAACGTCAACACGAATGTTGGTGAATTCCACAGGTTTGTAAAATGTAATGATGTACGGCCACCACAAGTAAAAGTGCAAGATAAAAATCTCATGAAAATTGTACAATAGCCTTAAGCTCATGACACCGAAGCTATGACTGATGAAACACTATGCCCCTCCCGAATGTTCTGCCGAAACATTCAAATGTAAAAGACATGACATGCATCCGCTTACTGTTGGTATCCACTACCACGGATGGAGGCGTCACCCTCGATAGATCTATCCACTCACTCTCGCTTAACGGTAAATTAACGGTTCATGATGTTACAGGGGACTTGTCACATGGCAAGGTAACTTAAGCTATGTACATGTGTTTAAATACTTGGGCTCGTACTAAAATGATTGATGCAATGTATTCCCCCCGTGGGATTTGAAAACAATCAAAAATGTTGAATTGAAAACGGGGCTATGAAAACTCACCTCTAGCTGATGATACTGTGATGATGTGAAATGAACAACCATGAACAATTTGCCGCCGCAAACTAATATGATGGTACCATGAGCATGTAATGAACTGAAAGACAAGGCGCGCACACTAGCTGCAACCTAATGTAAATGATGAACGATCTACTTTAGATCACCAAATGATGTTATGAATGTCCATGCACATGTCCCTATACCACTCTACTCTTTGTAAAAACACATGTTGTTATCAAAAGTATATAATCCAAGTATTTGGAAAATATTGCTATTAGAAAATATAAATAGCTAGTTATAATATATATATACTTATATATATATATAACGTAAGTTTCCATGTAAGCGTTGAAATACTCGGGTTGTAATCCTTGAAATGATGAAAACATACTCATAATAACTAATACTACGTTAGTTATAAAGCTCGGTACTTAATATTATGTTTAGCTTATAAATGTACTTCGTAGTTTTTGCGCCAAATTATATTAAAAGCTGTCAAATATAAAAGGGTTTTAGCCGATATTCAAACGTGAATATCTTTGTCGTTACTTGTCCGTTTTACTTGTTCTTTATGTCCACGGTTACGTCTTAGTATGTAGTAATATATTTTGAAAAGCTCGGCTCCTCCGGGTTATGTCTAAAGTCTCTTTTTGTACAATGAAAAACGTCCAACAGCAACAAATTTCCAAAAAATACTTTTCGTCAACAATCTTGCAAAAATCATAACTTCTTCGTTATAAACTCTTTTTAATCCGTTCTTTCGCCTACGGATTCGTTTTTGAAAGTATTTTCTAAAAATTTTGCCAAAGTTTCCTTGGTGTTTACTGATTTTCCAGATTTTTACAAAACGGGACAGCATGTCTAAAATAGGTTCCAAATCAAGTTTCCAAGGTTAAAAACTAATTTCTACCATCACCAAACCTCTTGTAATCACCACATGGCTAATCTAATCTTACCATACACCTTCTTAGGGTGCCATGGACTCCTAACCAAGTTATTATAGCAAGGGGATTCATAACTAAAAAGTTAGGGTTTGTATGTTTCATTTTAGACAAAATAAATGGTGGTATAGCTAGTTGTACATGGTTTTTAGCATGATACTTATGAAATACATGTAAAAATAGGATGATCCATAAAAAATAAAGATGAAAACTTACTTGATAAAATGAGATGATTATAGGATGATTATGCTTGATGTTCTTGTGTTTTTGTTGCTTGATTCTTGATTAGGCTTGTAAAATGAACAAGTTTTGTGTTTTACTTTATGGAAAATGATCACTTGATCCTTGAGATGATTATGGGTCGTGGGTTTGGAGATGGAAATGGGGAAGATGAGATGAAAAATGTTCTTAGCTTAAAAGGTGAATTATGATTTTGGAAAATTAGTAAAGTTAGGTTATAATGTGTTTATTAGTTAAATAATGATAAGTTAATGCAATAGGTTAAAGGGGTGGTCTTGGGGCCGGTTTTCAAAGGGTAGGAGGGGGGGGGGGTAGGGTACTTGGTATTTAATTAGGAAACCTCTTAAGAATTTGCACTAGTTTGTGTTTTTAGTTACGATCGGTTACCGGTTTTATTAGAAATAAATGTTCACGAAGTATACCGGGATGAAATAAAGTTATAATAATGTTAAAAACATATTAAAAATATGTTGGGTACGTTTACTGAGTGATCGGGTGATTATTGTTTAGTTTTAACGAAAACCGTCGTTATATTCATACGCGTACGTTATAAATAAAATAAATTTCCAAAATACTGGGTAACTGAATGTTATAACTTTTATGATGTTAAAATGGATATAAAAATATGTCGGGACCATTGTGGGAATATTTAGATATATTCGTCGTGTATAAACCGGGTGTTTACGTTTACTATAAATACTTATACGTAAAAACGTTAAATGTACTGAATATAATAATTTGAAAATCCTGAGAGTGGTATAACATGAAAATGTTGTTATGATGATATGCAGACTACCTCCAGTCTGTATGGAAAGTCATTACTGATAATGCATGAATTCGCACCTGAACCAATACGGTTACGCGAATTTGAATACCCGTAAACTAAATTTACGATGAAATGTGTAATGCACGTGAATGATGAAATCTTTTCCCGCAATGAATAGTGTTCCGTGAATAGTAAATTTCCCAAAAGTTTCTCAGAATATCAAATTGACCTCGAAAACGATGAATAGTAAAACGATGAATAGTGTTTTGATGAATAGTGTTTGATGAATAGTGTTTTTCCAAAGTTCGGGAAATGACCCGAAATGACTTGAAATGGTGAGTTGTGACATTCTTCCCCTCTAAAAGGAACTTCGTCCCGAAGTTCAGTTTATGTTGGTTTCTGAAAACATAAATGTGAAAAGGTGATGATGTTCGAGAATTCCAGCGAACTCTAACGATAGGAATTCGACTCTGTTTCAACTGTTTGACCACACGGTCCATGATTTCTGTTGGTTCTCTTACAAGGTCTGAGATTGTCATTTGGGATGGATCCCTTCCAATGGAATCATGAGGGACTCATCTGAAAGTCATTTCTGGGAATCTGAAAATGTGAAATATGTTCGTGTAATCTTGTTGTTCTCTGACAATGTTCAAATCTAACGGCCACTAGGCCTACCCTGTCTGAAATATAAATGGTCCAGTGTATATTGGTGTGACTTTCCAAGTTTTCTGAACGATAACATGCCTTTCCTAGGCAGAGCTTTCTGCATAACTCTGCAGAACTTGAAGTTTTAATGGTTTACGACTTATTGAACTTGTAACTGGTTCTTGACTTGTAGAAAATTTCTGGTTATCTCATGAATGCCTACTGAACTAATGAGTTGAGCTTTTTCCAAGTCTGGCCCGTCAATAGATGGTCTGCACTTCTTAATGTTTTAAATGTGACACTGGTAATATATACTGCTGAATTCTGCCAGAACTCAAGTTTGTATGCTAGTTGGTCGATTCTAAAATGAATCTTAAATAGTCCAATATGCTAAAGGTTCAACCTTTCTTGTTATCCAATTTGTATCATGCCAATCCAAGGCAATGCTTTTAACTTAGTCTGTTCTCTAACTTGAATCCGGATGGTTTGTTGTTCAGGATACTCAATCCAAATGATGTGTGTTATGTACCAACCTAACTTCTGCCAGTTTCTCGCTGTTGGTGTAATAACTATTGTTGTAGATGAATTTGATTTATGTTAAATGATTGTTCCAACCATTTCTAGGGTCAATCACTCATGCTCTGAGCATACCTTCCTATGTTTGAATTGTTCTCTCGCTTTGACCATCGGTCTGAGGGTGATAGGTGATGTTTCCATCTAAATGGGTTTCTGAAGGAAATTCTGAAATGATTACTTGAAGTCCATGGTGATTCGGTTTCCTTAATAGGAATAACTGAAATGGGTACAATAAACCTTTGTGACTAATCCCACAACGTTCGGTCCTTCGAACTTGGCATTATCTGAAGGGATAGAATATAGGTAACAATTTGATTCCTTGTGTTTTGTTCCAACGGATGATAAGACATATGTCCTTCTTTGTCTATTGGGTTTGGTCTCCACTACTGAAGTTCGTGATCAAGTTGTGATGTTCCTCCTAATTCCTTCATCACATAATCCAAATATTCTCTATTGTCAAGTCACAAATCCTAAATGCATAAGCGATGTTGTAGGGAAAGTGGTTCTGGAAATTTGTCTTGCGATTGTGAGTTTTAGTTGAAATCCTTTTCTGAATAAACGAATTTAGAAAATGGAGCAGATGATTTACTAAGTAATATTTTTCCTGATGATTCAAAATCCAGTAGTTATGAAATAGGAACTGTTTTCAATCATGTTGTGATTAAGACTGCTTACCAAAGTTTGATGTCTATGTATATTTCTCATTGTACAATAGTGTTGCTAAAGATTGACCAAAAAGGATCGTACTTGTTCAAAATAGGAATTTCAGAAATCATTTTTCCACAAGGTATGTGATTTATGTAAACGCATCAACTTTATTTAAAAGTGAAAACACTGACAAGGATAAAATGGTAGTATAGAAAATGTTCGCTTAAATGCATAGATGTCTAACACTTAGTTCCTGAGGTTGTATAATGTCTATTGATGGTTATCTGGCATAACTACAAGCATAGGTATTTAGACTAACTTAAGTCCTGAAATAGTTTATCGTTGTAATTGGCAAGACGAAGGTATCACTTGATGTTGTGTCGATGAATGTCTATTCTGTTTTCCCATGTAGATGAGGAGATATGTTCTGGTTTGATCCCTTGCTTGGTATGAAGGTGAGGTTATCTGAAATTTCTAGACATAATGACTTAAAGGAATCTACATTGTTATTCTTGATTCAAACAATTGTCCTTTGTGAAAACTTACTGCAGGAAAGTTTATGTATGGATGAGGCCATGTTTAAATGAAATGCTCTACAGTCTCAATTAGAAGCTTGGTTTATTTCTATTGTGTTGTCCTGCGGACATCTATATTGAGTTCAATCCTGTAGCTCAGTCTAGCTAGTACCTTTAAATGATAGAATTTGACAACTAAGTCAGAGATGGTGATTCAGATGGTCTCGCAGTATCTTAGGATTGTTGTTGGGTTATGAATTCTCTCACTATATATTTCTAGTTCTGTAATCCTTTCATTGCTTTTATTGTATAGAGGAATCCTGCATGTAATTGATATGGAAAGTCTCTCTTAGGGAAGTCAATGGGAAAATCCAACTTAATGGCTAAGTGGGTGACAGGTAGGGTAAGTATCCAGGGATAGTTCGGCAAAAGGGATGTTTATGGAAAGTTCCTTTGTTTACAAAACTTTTGGATGAAGATTGTTATTAACAATCCTTTGAAAAGGTAATTATTTCCTTCATGGCATAATCCTTCCTGAATTTTACATAGGTGATCAGGCTATGTATAATTGAGGACTAATGATGCGATGTTGGATTTTGTCAAAATATCATAACTTTCCTCAAAAGTTTTAGATGGTGTTCAACGCATTGTTATTAAAATGGTATTCTGATGTTTTCTTTCAAGTAACATGAAAATTGCTTCGCGTAACAATAGTAAATACTTGGTGTAATGACAGAAAAATCAATTTATAGGATGGAAATAAAATAGCTTACTTCAGAAATTTTTCTGTAAAACAATTTCCCCATATGATAGTAAAATAGCTTGAATGGTGTATTGGATACGTGAGTGAATCTTGTCGAATGGTAATAGTCTACTAATTCGTCAAATACGAAATCAACCTAATACCTGATGAGACAATGCTAAAATGTTGCTAAACGATTTAAGTCTGAGCAAATGGAATAGAAATTGGAGTAAACGAAGGTTATGATTATCACCTAGGTAACAAAGGATAGATACTACATTGGATAGGAAAGTGCTTAATACCACTAGGTCATGTCATCGTACCAACGGTAAGTACAAAAGGAAAGATACAACCCTAAAGGGCTCGAACTACGGTTTATATGTTGAAACAAAGCACCTCCTGCTGAAGCATTGTTGTTATCCTTGATGTTGCTAATATCCTGACGGTTCTCTTTCAACAACTCACGCTATTCCTCGAGCGATTTAGTCTTGATTCCAAGTTCCTGATTTTTCCTTGTTCCTTAGTTCCGGGCAGTCATTCTTGAAATGCCCAAAGTTTCCACATTTGAAGCAACTCCCTGGGATTTTCTGATTTGTGAGTTTCCTACAATTTTCAGTCCGATGACCATGCTTCTTGCACACTCCACACGTTTTACTGCAATGATCTTGGTGATATTGATTACACAGGTTGTAGTAAGGTAACTTTCCAATATACCTTCTCTTTGTGTGCGGTTCTGCAGCAAAGGCTCTATTCATTTCTTGTCCTTTGGGTGATTGTTGAGCAGCATTGCAACCTAGATTGTTGTTCCACTTCCTTTTATTGTCACTATTGTTTCCTGATGCCTCGGCGTGAACTATTAGTTCCTTTGCTTCGATCGCCATTTTAATAATGTACTTTTCAAGTTTCTTACTTTCCGGTTCATCCATTGCAGGACCTAGTCGTGTTGATTCATAAAAATGAGTAGTGTACTTGTCAACATCATTTCCTACCATGATAAAGTTTAGTGTTTCATGTTCCCTTGCTCGTAATTCACTTCCTACACAAAATGTTATACCCACCATCCTTCTTAGTTTCTCCCAAGAGTGTGAGTAGGCAGCATCAACTCCCACCATCTTAATATATTTGGTCCACCATTTCTGGGCATGATCCTGAAAAGTGCATGTGGCGAACTTAACCTTGTATTCCTTACGACAGTCGCCACATTGAAATATTGTTTCTATGTCTTCGAACCATTTGAGAAGTTTCTTTGTGTTTCTAGTTCCGCTAAAGGAGGGAGGATATAAGCCTGGTCCAGGGACTTCCTGGTGTCCCTCTGTGTGAAATCAGGTTTGTGGCATCATAAGGTCGAGATAGTCCTGAAGTGGTGTCTGAAGTTGTGCATTTATCAAATCTTAGATAATATAGGTTCTGAACCATTCCTGAAGAATCTGCGGATGTTTCTGTTGAGTCCGTGTTATTGGTATTATCTACTAGGTGTCATCTAGTTCATGTCAAGTGGGAATGGAAAAGGAAAATGACAATGATGGTACTAGTGTATGGAATACTACCCTCTTTCGCGCTACCTCGCGACATCCAAAAGGTAAAACTAAAGTACACACTGTGGGAAGGCCAATAGTGTAATAAGTAACTGATGGTGGTGATAGTACCTGAGTAGTAAGTGCCCTACTAGTGATGGAAAGAAAACACACTATCTTCCTTGCAATAAGCATCCTAATAAGTCCATTAAGATAAATTCTGAATACACTACCAAAAGGCATTCTATGTACGGGCTGAATGATAGGAAGACTCTGTTCCTATGGCAAATCAATAGTACTAATGGTGGTGTAAATGCAGCTGGTGGTATAATGGTAGTGGAAGATGACAAGGCATCTTCAATGTCGGAATCCGATAAAAGGATGTCAGGGTGAGTATCTGAAGACATGTCACTTGTGAACCAGGTCAATAAAATGATATACATATACGGATATGAGTATAAATAACTCGCACAGGGTATGTATGAAACAACATGTATCATGATTATGCACTTATGATGAAATGATGAGATGCTATGATGATGTGGTTATAGTCTAGGGTCCAAGATACATCCTAGTTCGCTATAACCTTAGCTCTGATGCCAATCTGTCACACCCCCAATTTACCTGACTTGCAGCGAAATGGAATACCTGGGGGTGTCTGTCATAGCACCACAGTTACAGTTAGATTGAACGACCTAAAGTGTCGTTTGGAAAATACTGCATTTGATCATTGAAATAATTCAGAGTTTACAAAATGAGGTCCCCAAAATGTGTTGCATGTTTACGAAAACAAGTCATACTAGATCAAACGTTTACATAAGTGCATGAAATAATGATGAGACGCGTCGACTCCGCGACTCCATGAAGGTCCAAATGCATGTCACATGAGCTACCTTAATAACCTGAAATACATTGCTAAAACGTCAACACGAATGTTGGTGAATTCCACAGGTTTGTAAAATGTAATGATGTACGGCCACCACAAGTAAAAGTGCAAGATAAAAATCTCATGAAAATTGTACAATAGCCTTAAGCTCATGACACCGAAGCTATGACTGATGAAACTCTATGCCCCTCCCGAATGTTCTGCCGAAACATTCAAATGTAAAAGACATGACATGCATCCGCTTACTGTTGGTATCCACTACCACGGATGGAGGCGTCACCCTCGATAGATCTATCCACTCACTCTCGCTTAACGGTAAATTAACGGTTCATGATGTTACAGGGGACTTGTCACATGGCAAGGTAACTTAAGCTATGTACATGTGTTTAAATACTTGGGCTCGTACTAAAATGATTGATGCAATGTATTCCCCCCGTGGGATTTGAAAACAATCAAAAATGTTGAATTGAAAACGGGGCTATGAAAACTCACCTCTAGCTGATGATACTGTGATGATGTGAAATGAACAACCATGAACAATTTGCCGCCGCAAACTAATATGATGGTACCATGAGCATGTAATGAACTGAAAGACAAGGCGCGCACACTAGCCGCAACCTAATGTAAATGATGAACGATCTACTTTAGATCACCAAATGATGTTATGAATGTCCATGCACATGTCCCTATACCACTCTACTCTTTGTAAAAACACTTGTTGTTATCAAAAGTATATAATCCAAGTATTTGGAAAATATTGCTATTAGAAAATATAAATAGCTAGTTATAATATATATATACTTATATATATATATAACGTAAGTTTCCATGTAAGCGTTGAAATACTCGGGTTGTAATCCTTGAAATGATGAAAACATACTCATAATAACTAATACTACGTTAGTTATAAAGCTCGGTACTTAATATTATGTTTAGCTTATAAATGTACTTCGTAGTTTTTGCGCCAAATTATATTAAAAGCTGTCAAATATAAAAGGGTTTTAGCCGATATTCAAACGTGAATATCTTTGTCGTTACTTGTCCGTTTTACTTGTTCTTTATGTCCACGGTTACGTCTTAGTATGTAGTAATATATTTTGAAAAGCTCGGCTCCTCCGGGTTACGTCTAAAGTCTCTTTTTGTACAATGAAAAACGTCCAACAGCAACAAATTTCCAAAAAATACTTTTCGTCAACAATCTTGCAAAAATCATAACTTCTTCGTTATAAACTCTTTTTAATCCGTTCTTTCGCCTACGGATTCGTTTTTGAAAGTATTTTCTAAAAATTTTGCCAAAGTTTCCTTGGTGTTTACTGATTTTCCAGATTTTTACAAAACGGGACAGCATGTCTAAAATAGGTTCCAAATCAAGTTTCCAAGGTTAAAAACTAATTTCTACCATCACCAAACCTCTTGTAATCACCACATGGCTAATCTAATCTTACCATACACCTTCTTAGGGTGCCATGGACTCCTAACCAAGTTATTATAGCAAGGGGATTCATAACTAAAAAGTTAGGGTTTGTATGTTTCATTTTAGACAAAATAAATGGTGGTATAGCTAGTTGTACATGGTTTTTAGCATGATACTTATGAAATACATGTAAAAATAGGATGATCCATAAAAAATAAAGATGAAAACTTACTTGATAAAATGAGATGATTATAGGATGATTATGCTTGATGTTCTTGTGTTTTTGTTGCTTGATTCTTGATTAGGCTTGTAAAATGAACAAGTTTTGTGTTTTACTTTATGGAAAATGATCACTTGATCCTTGAGATGATTATGGGTCGTGGGTTTGGAGATGGAAATGGGGAAGATGAGATGAAAAATGTTCTTAGCTTAAAAGGTGAATTATGATTTTGGAAAATTAGTAAAGTTAGGTTATAATGTGTTTATTAGTTAAATAATGATAAGTTAATGCAATAGGTTAAAGGGGTGGTCTTGGGGCCGGTTTTCAAAGGGTAGGAGGGGGGGGGGGGTAGGGTACTTGGTATTTAATTAGGAAACCTCTTAAGAATTTGCACTAGTTTGTGTTTTTAGTTACGATCGGTTACCGGTTTTATTAGAAATAAATGTTCACGAAGTATACCGGGATGAAATAAAGTTATAATAATGTTAAAAACATATTAAAAATATGTTGGGTACATTTACTGAGTGATCGGGTGATTATTGTTTAGTTTTAACGAAAACCGTCGTTATATTCATACGCGTACGTTATAAATAAAATAAATTTCCAAAATACTGGGTAACTGAATGTTATAACTTTTATGATGTTAAAATGGATATAAAAATATGTCGGGACCATTGTGGGAATATTTAGATATATTCGTCGTGTATAAACCGGGTGTTTACGTTTACTATAAATACTTATACGTAAAAACGTTAAATGTACTGAATATAATAATTTGAAAATCCTGAGAGTGGTATAACATGAAAATGTTGTTATGATGATATGCAGACTACCTCCAGTCTGTATGGAAAGTCATTACTGATAATGCATGAATTCGCACCTGAACCAATACGGTTACGCGAATTTGAATACCCGTAAACTAAATTTACGATGAAATGTGTAATGCACGTGAATGATGAAATCTTTTCCCGCAATGAATAGTGTTCCGTGAATAGTAAATTTCCCAAAAGTTTCTCAGAATATCAAATTGACCTCGAAAACGATGAATAGTAAAACGATGAATAGTGTTTTGATGAATAGTGTTTGATGAATAGTGTTTTTCCAAAGTTCGGGAAATGACCCGAAATGACTTGAAATGGTGAGTTGTGACACTCCACCTCCTTCTTCTTGTAAGCTGAATATCTTGTATTATCTTCAACCTTCTTAGTGTTGCACTCTCTTGAAAAATATCCAATCTATCCACATGAATAGAACTTCACATTTCTCCTGTCAAAATGAGCTACATCTCTTCCATTAACATTGAGCTTTCTCCCAGCTTTTTGTTCAAACCTTCTTACTTTGAGAGATAGCATTGCCATTTGCCAATTTAAGTCCAACTCTTCCAATGGTAGCTCCTCTATCTGTTCAAAATCTTTATAAGCTAGTTGTTGCTTTTGATCAGAGTCAGCAAAAAATGAATGAAGTACATCTTCCATCACATTACTAGTCTGTTGATAACTCTTTGGGCCAGTAGTTGTGAAAGACAATGTTGTAGAGGAAGGACTTGGACTTGAAGAATGTGACACTCTGTTAGAATTAGTACTTATAAAAGCAGAGTGTGATGGAGGTGCTCCATAAGTGGAGTGTCCCTTGATATCAAGCTCTAGGGCTCTGAGCTTTTTGTACAAGTCATCAAACGAGAGATAATCCAGGCCACCTTTAGTTTTCAATGAGATGCTGACCTGAGACCATGAAAGAGGTAAAGCCCTTAGAAACTTGGAATTAACCTCCTCATTATCAGTCCTGGCTTGAAGCTGATTCAACTGACTCAAAATCTTCTGGAACCTATCATAACCTTTGTGAATGCCCTCCTCTTCTGTTATTCTGAACTCCTGAAATTCCTGCTTAAGCATAGACTTTCTCATGCTTTTAGATTCCTCATTGCGCCCGAATCTTGTTTTTATGGCCAACCAGATGTCTCTGGGATCATTAAGAGAATGAAAATCTCCCATGTGGTCATCAGGGATTGCTTGAAGCAAGATAGCTCTTGCTTTGTTCTCCCTTTGTACAGCAAGGATTTCTTCAGCAGATGATGGAGGAAAGATAGTAAAAAGGCCATTAGGATCTTTTCCAGTCTTTTTAGGACTGCTTCCATTCACTATCACATTCCATAGGTTGAAGTCAACACTGGCAATCCAGTTCTGCATCTTCATGGCCGAAATCTCATACTCATCTTTCTGAGATAGGGAAACTTGGCGTTGCTGTTAGAGAAAGCAACTTGTTGAAGCTGTTGAGTGAGAGTGTTGGCGTTGTTTAGAGTGACATCAGAATAATCTGTATCTCCCATTGGTACTGAATGAAAAGGTGTTTGAGTGTAAGTTTGATTACAGAGATTATCATGTGGTTCTAATACCACTTGTAGGATCTACCCTTGATAGATCTTGAGCCAATGGATCGATAGCCTACTAATGTAATCACTAGCAAGACTATATAGACAATCTCTATGAACTTGTATTTATTGCGGAATATAAACACAAACGATATACTAAATACTTTGATCCTCTATGGATCGTTATTATTCACTAATAATTGTTTTTGACATGTACATAATACAATAACCTTGGGTTCCTTTTATACTATAAGAAACCCTAACCTTTCTTACAAGAAATGAATAACATTAAACAATGAAAGATATTCTACACATCTTGTCCTAAAATAAACTAAATATAATCTTCTAAGAACTTTCAATGCTACGGATTAACTATATCCGCAGAATGTCTATCGTCAGCAGGAACCAGACATCAGCAGAAACTGCTATAAGCATCCGTAGGAACCTGTCAACAGGAAGTCATCAACAGTATCTATATGCTGACTTCAATAATTCCCTACAAATAAAGTTTAGATACTCACATCTCTCGGGTGTAATAAAGGTATATATCACAATATGAAAATGGAAAATATCTCTCACTACTTGTTATAGCACATAGATTACCATAGGCTTGGGAAAGGATCAAACCTTCACCACTTGGCGTAAGCACCTAGGATAAACTATCAAAGAGGTCTTTCAAAAGGGTTGTAACGTGAGGTGTAGGGATATGATAAACACGGTGTTGTTGGATAAACGCAATCTTTACTGGTGGCAAGTTAATCATCTTGGTCAATTACATGTACAATATGGTGTTGCTAAGCCAGGACTCCACTCAACTTAAGCTAATCATAAACTAACAAAAACATAAAATAAAAATAAAAGAAAACAGGATGGTAGTCCGTATGTTTTTTCTCTTTTTCTTTTTCTATTTTTTTTTCTTTTTCTAGAATTTTTCGATTTTTTTTCATACACTCTTGCCCTACCATCCAAAATAATACATCATAGGGAATTTGCATTCCCCTTACACTTGAACTTTTACATACTTTACAATCAACTATTCTAATGACTCGAATTAGGATAATCAAAACACTTGGAGTACTTTTTAAATATTAACGCACATATGGGGTAATAATTGACGTCTTCCCCAATACTTCATAACAATAGTACTTTACCCATGAGTCCCAATCATCCCAAAAAAATATGTACAAGATATGACTCGACTTAGCAACCATGTAATCAATGAGACAATTAACTAAGGGTTTAAACATGTAAGAATAATGCACTAAAGATGAGTGCATACAAGGAAGGTTAAGGCGATTTGGGTGTACATTTGAGGTGGCTAATGCCTCTTATCATGTATTAAATCCTACTACACGAATGTAGTCTCACTAGCGGTCTCTGGATGCATTACTAACGAAAGTTCTAGAATCTAAGTACTATCGGTACACACATAAGTATCTTTTCCTAACAAATCTAGGGGCGAACCTCACATATTTGGGGTGGAAAATTTTGAGTGGTACGGTTTTTTGTGCTAGTCATACAACTCCTATCCATGAGACGCTTATTAAGGCTAAAGCTTCACTCCTAAATGTTGTAAAAAAATTAAAATTTGGCGCTAAAATTACCCTAACAAGTGTTTCTATTAGTTTTATTACATACCTACTATTGAACAAACAAACTCAAGTGCAATTGAATTCTCTAAGGTACCATCATTTACCCTCCGCTTACACTTAGGCTGAACATTGTCCCAAATGTTCAATAAAAATGATGTAAAAGTAACGAAGGTAAAAGAATGAAACAAATACTCCCCTGATTCGTTCGGTGTGGATAATGTGATAGCATGGTTAGATCCTCATCCAAGAAAATGAATGTTGAAAGCTTCCCTCTAGAAATATAAATCATCTTCTTGTTCAATATAACCTGTTAAACCTGAGAAAACAATTATGGCAAACCTCGTGTAAAATCGGCGGCAAACTCTATACATAATAAAATCCTAGAAAGCAAATTAAGATATAATGCTCGTGGAATGAATGTTTGCAGATTTCCTGGAGTTTATAAAACTAAAGATTTAACAAAAACTCTAAGACTCCGGGAGAAAAACTAAACTCCTAAAATTTCCAGAATTTTACACTTGACGCCGTCAAGTTATAACCCTGACGCCGTCAGAAGTGACCTGCAGAAATTTCATGTTAAGTTTCCGGAAAATTTCTAGAAAAACTCACGCCATAATTCCTTGAAATCCTGCAAAATATCATTACGACATGATACAAGCATTTGACTCACACAAATACTAATATGCACATTCGTTTAATATCGTTGTGATTCATGTTCAAGCTCGTTCTTAGAAACAAATTTAGATTTCCCTTACACTTATCTTTTGCAAACTACCTTTATATGTAATTAAGATGAAGTTAAAGACAAAATAAAGCATTTTCATAATTTATTTTGAAACATGAACCACAAATAATAAAAATAAAACATGCATACGGAAACAAATAAAATCAAACAAACAAACAACCAAACAAATAAAGCTTCAAAATAAACAACCATGAAAATATAAATCCTACATGCATTAAAATAAAGAGTTATAAGCATCCAAGGGCCAAGAGAGGCCAAATTCTACATTATTACAGACCAAATTGTTTTGAGCATACAACCATAAATAAATTGTTCAAAGATCACATCATAACATGAACACATAACTGGGGAGGGGGACCATAGCGGTAGTCGTAGCCAGGAGGGAGGTGCCCAAAGTACCCATAGGGTGGGTAGTCCTACTCACGTCCAGGGAACGGGTCAATCTGCAAATGAGGCTCGATCTGATCACGAATCGAAAGGTGTTGCATCTGATGCAATGTGTGATCATATATCCAATCGAACATCTGGTCAGTGGTTGTTCTCCATGCATTAACCTGGCCCATCCAGGTCCCCTGATGGGCCTGCCAGTCCCCCCGACTCATATGCCGGTAGTAATCTGCAAAGCCGGCCTTATAGCGTTCATAAGGCAACTGCTGTGGCTCATCCTCCTCGTCGTCATCACCACCGATCCCCGCTGCTCCTCCTACAACATACCAAAGATAAGACCCATCTCCCAACTCCATGATGTCACAACTCGTAATTTCAGGTCCTTTTTCAAACGTTGAAATTTCATTATTCATCTCGGAAGTTACTATTCATCCGTTACTATTCATCATTACTATTCACTGATCACTATTCATTATTTTACTATTCATCGTTTTCAGAGTTAGTTTGAGATTCCGATAAACGTTCAAAAATTTTACTATTCATATGACACTATTCATTCAGGAAGGAAACCACTATTCACGATTATCGTTCATCATTTCGTAAATCTAGTTTACGGGTATTCAAATACGCATAACCAGTTAGGTTTAGCTGCGAATTGATGCATCATCATTAGTAACATCATCAACACTTTAGGCTCTACACGGATATGCATTATTTTAATTTACGTATGCTTAATTTGTAATTAACGTTACCACTCAGTTTTTATTATGAACGTATACCCAATACTCCCGATTACGATACTAATATATTTTCATACTCATTATAATAATATAAAAATTATATTATTAATTTACCCGGTGTTTTGAAACCGTTTACCATATTTTCCGGCAAACGACTATAATTACGTCGAATCACGATATTTCAACACGACAAATATTTTAACACCCAATTCTTATCAGGAATGTAAATTTATAATTTTTACAACGTTGTCACATTTTATTTGGTACCGTTAAACTTTATTTCTAGCAAACTCGGTACCCGGTATCTCCAAAAACTCAAAATATCTAACCTAAATCTTACAAAAATCTTGTAAATCTCTTCCTCCCATTTAATGTACCCTAAAATTATGGATCTTGTCTTTGACATGTTTTTCTTACTAGTTAGTACTTTCTTATATATATAAAATTTAAATTCATTTCTTTCATTCATATAACAATCAACTAGCAAAATAATTCTCTCATTCTCTCCTCTCTATATGATCGACCAAGACAAGATCAAGAACAAGAAACCATTGATCTTTCAAGTTCAACATTAAACAAGATCCTTTTGTACTTCTACTTAGGATTTTGAAATAAAATACCAATGTTTTACTCAAAATCACCTCAAATCTTCAAGTAAGTTTCAAGTAAACTTTCCTAATCTTTTATACTTTCATTCAAGCTATTTTGATGTTTTAGTAGCAAATCATACAAATATATATGTTACATACCACTTTATTTTAATCTTGTATTTTATACATAGATCTACAAATATTTAGAGTAATCTCATGAGATCCACCATTTTTGGTGAAGACTAGGAACCCCATGACACCCTAAGAAGGTGTATGGTAGGATTGAGTATTTGTGGAGTTGATTTGAGATAGTTTGGTTAAGCTTTGAACAAGCCTTGAACTAGAAAAGTTGATTTTTCAAACTATATATAAGGTTCTGTCCATTTTTGTAAAATCTAGAAAGATCAGGGGTTTCCGGGTAACATTGGGCTAAAGAATCAGAAAATACTTTCAAAAAAAAGCCGTGGGCGAAAGAACGGATTAAAACGAGTTTATAACGAAGGAGATATGATTTTTGCAAGTTTAACGACGAAAACTATTTTCTGAAAATGTACTTGCTGTTGGACGGATTTCGACGGACAAAAAGAGGTGTTAGACGTAATCTATAGGAGCCGACCTACTGAAAATATATTAGTATCTATTAATACGATTCCAGGGATATAAAGAACGTAGAAAACAAGCTTATAACGACCAAGATATACACGTTTGAAACCCGACGAAACTCTAATTATTTTGACAGCTTTACTATAATAGAATTTTTCTAAGTGTTGAACATTATATTTTCAAGTAACGACATTGGAAGCGATATTTCTTAACCGTCGAGGCACGTACGATCAAAAGTTAAATGAGACAACACCTAGATAATGTTACAAGGTTTTCAAAAACGCGAGCTTGACCATTAACACTTAACGTACAATATTTTGCGACTAGTTTTGCGAGGCCATATTGGTCATATTTTCAAGTAATGAAAAGTGTTATTTTACGACGAAAATACTATATTTACCGATAAAACACCAAACGAGGATCGTGGAGTACCGTTTCAAACTAATTACATGAAAAGTGGTTATTAACTTAATGAGACGTCTAAAATGTATTTTTTCGACGATAAACGTTATATTCAAGTTTCACGAGTGGTATCGATAACATATGTATTTGCATGTGTAACATCATTTCATTTCTTACATTAGACCATATCATTCATATTAGGTTGCGGTTAGAGATCGTGCCTCATTTTCAGTGTATCCACTTTTGTCCTCGTAGCTATCGCTCCAGGTGAGTCATAGCCCCTACTTTTTCAATTGTTTTGGTAAACTCTTTGGGGGAGAATACATGCTAGTTTAACTTAAACGCATTACTTGCTTTACATGGTTGATTACCCGTATTTCATTGGTATGTTTGATTTCCTGTATTTCATGGATATGTTTGATTACCTGTATTTCATTGGTATGTTTGATTACCTGCATTTCATGGAATTTGTCATCCTTTTTTATATGACCTCATGGTCACCAATTGTTCAAATATGTCAAATGTAGTATTGTGGTTTCCCCACTTGGCTGTGATGTCAAACATATTGTGGTTTCCCCACTTGACTGTGATGTCAAACGTAATATTGCTAGCTTCTCCACTTGACTGATTTATCATATGACCTCATTGTAATATTGTGGTTTCCCCACTTGGCTGTGATGTCAAATGTAATATTATGGTTTCCCCACTTGGTTGTGATGTCAAACGTATTGTAGTTTCCCCACTTGGCTGTGATGTCAAGCGTAATATTGTGGTTTCCCCACTTGACTGTGATGTCAAACGTAACATTGCTGGTTCCCTACTTGACTGATTTATCATATGGTCTCATTGTCAGAATTATTTAAATAGCAGTTTTGCTATATTTATCTTTGAATTTAGATACAAGTATTTCTTTTATTCACGTATTTGGCAGTGGGTCGTAAACACACAGATTACAAGTCTTTTATGGCGGCACTTGTAACTGAGTGGATTTACGATGCCTTTGCTGGGAAATCTTCATTCATATGCATTACATTCTTTTTCACAAGACTCTATGAACTCACCAACCTCGTGTTGACACTTTAGCATGTATTTTTAGGTATTAAGCAATAGCACGCTACTGGAGGTTTTGGCAGGGCATGGCATGGTCATAGAAGACTCTGATTATTCATATGGGGACCGTTTAAACTATTTTTAAGGGCCTACTTCCGCACTACTTTTATCAATGTAAATTCAATACTTTTGGTTAAACAATTTTATTCTAAATGATTGAAGTGAAAACCATTTTTGTACATGTGTTGAGATACCAATTGAGTTACACCCCAGCTACATGTAAGCTTCCGCTGGACCCGATTTTGGGGGTGTGACACATGACAACATTCATCTGCTTAAGGACTTAGCCTTCACCACCCTGCATGTGCTACCAACACTCAAATACCTCATGATCTTCGGCTTAAGGATTCCATAAGATCGTGCCAGCCGGGTAACAAACATCCCCCAATCTTATCACCCTCCTTTGCCCCAATTCCTCCCTTCAAATAGCTAGCCACCCAGAATGGGATGTTGTAGTACACATCCTGTGAGTAAATTGTGTACAAGAAGAAGAGGTCTGAAGAAATGATGCGGTGGGTGGAGCCATGGCGTCCTGACTTGTGACTTTTCCATGCTGTGTCTCAGGAACCTTTTCAATACGGTCCGGATTGCTAGCTCCCGTTCATAATTTTGCTACAGATGATACACGAGGAATCTTTTTATGGTGGTTCTTCCTTCTAATGACCGGCATATCTATGATTATTTTGTCCCAGATGAAACAGTAGGCATCGGTCCGTAGAACCTATAAAAAAGAGATGGTTGTGGCACGAAGCACTCTTGTGCACCTACGTCACTCGGCTCGTGCGCAACCTTGCCCCGTTATGTTATAGAAGAATTGAGCTTCTTGCTAGGCTGGTTATTCAAAGCCGACAATTGGCTGTCGGATTTCGTCCCGCAACTAGAATAAGATCGCTTCGGGGGTCACTGTGATGTGGCTGAATGTAGAGCAGCCTGCCCTTACAGCCTTTGATCAGTAGATTATTTAGAACTTCGGAAGATGGTCAAGGTAGTTGAATAAAGAAAAATCGTAAGAGAAGTGAGACTTGGATCCATCCGTTGAAATAAGTCATTAGCCAAGTGACTCTCGAAGGGCTTTGAGAAGAGTGGCAACAGGGAAGATGCTGAGAATTGCCGTGTCTATGGGGATTACCGGTTTTAGTATGAATCTGTTGCAAATGCATGTGAGGTAGGAATGCCTTCATTCAAATTTAAAACTTGTCGTCTAGTTGAAGGAAATGTTTGGAAAAGGGAACTTACAATAATAAGTGCTTTCCATGTTTATCTTATCTTTTGGAAGCATAAAATGCTTCAACTGTTCCCAATCCCGAATATTTTTCAAAGGGTTTATATACTCATGCACTTTTATTTTTATATACTCTTATTTAAGGTTTTGGGTTATCTCTTGATGGATGAGCTGCACCGCGCAGTCGCTCCTTTTCTAAGCTATATGTGATACACCTGTGAGTCAACCTAACCCTAGGATCCCTGAGGAAAGTTGCCTAGTGGTCGAGCTATATGCACCGTCCCCTATATTAGGCCAAAACAAAGCACACCTCATGTCATTCCTTATAGTTTCACCATTCAACAACTTACCCATAAACCCACCCTGAGTGGTCTCATACTGACTATACAACCCCGACCTCCAACCAAACTCCATAACCGAGAAAATCCTAAGCTCACCCCCAGCCTAAAGTAGATTGTTGTACCACCTATATCATTCCTTTCCTCAACCAGATTAAAATGAATGGTAGCCAAAAGTTCACGTACCAACTCCTCATAGACAGGCTCCCGAATTCTGAACAATCTTTCCCATTGAGGACCAGTGAAGGCATCAGTTTGGAAGCTTTGAAGAAAGGCTTTCTCGAGGCCCTGGTCCCTCAAGAAGTTCAAATCGATCACAACCGCACTGTTAACTTGGTGATTGAGCAATTAGTTGTACTTGGAGGTGGAGGAGTCATCATCAAAGACCCCCAACTTAGGACCGTGTCCCCGTAGCTTTCACGTTGGGACCTTGAAGGTCTTGAAGAGCTTCTTCGCCGACGGTTGCTCATTTCCTGAAACAAAATGGGATGGGACGGAAGTTAGAGTGGAGATTCAACAAGGTTAAGCTGTCAGACCCTCCTGACGCCATCAGACGTAAAGGCTGACGCCGTCAGGCTTATCAGACTTTTGAATCCAAGATTACGAGGGAAAATTTTATTTTTAAACTTTAAATACTCAATCCAAACACCCCTTTTTACAGCAACAATGGGTGTTGGACCAATGATTCGCGGATTAAAATCATTTTCTCATCAATGAGTCTCAAGCCCTATCGATTACAAACTACCCAATGCCTTAATCATTGTCACATAACATTAATTAGAGGGCATTAAAAGTTCTAGATACAAATCGATTCTAGGGTTTCTAAAACATGGGGTTTTACAAAATTGACGGGTCCTATGGATAATTGAATGACAAAGGATGAATGAAAATCACTTACCAAGTGGAGATTGTTGACGAATGATGACGAAATTGACATTGGAAATTCGGTGGGCGAGTGTTGGGTGGATATGTTTTGTGGGGTTTGTGGTGAAAGTGATAGATAAGAGGATATTATTGCTGACCAATCGAGGTGAAGGCATCACATGTAAATTCAGACACCGTTAGATGCGCGTAATTTCAATATTTTGTGACAATTTTCATATGATCCCTTGTACTTGCGTTAATAGCCAGTCAGGTCATCAACCATGATAGCCATTCTTGTTAGTAGATTCCACCAGGGTCAAATGTTTCGTTACTGTCACGAGGTGTAGTGTGATTTTGGATAGGGGCGGTTACTGTCCCGTTCAGGTTCCAATTTCCATCTTGGTAAGCAATAGGAAAGGTAAGGAGTTGTTCCATTGAAGTTTTTGGAATGAGAGTGTGCTTGAGTTTCATTTTTTGCTTGCCAGGCTTCAAGCGAAAGGACCATTTTTTATCTTCGTGAAAGTTAGGGAGCGTGACTTGCAAGCTTCCAATGAAGATTCTATTAGTTAGAGGGTTATTTTCTTTACGAGGGTCCCATAGAAACAAGGGGGATTTAAAGGTGAATCTCCGGGGGAAGGTGTTCCATTATCCCCTTCTTCACTTATCACCTTAGGGGTCGGGAGTTCAAAGATTTTTTCGATCTTGTTAGGTGTAACTCTTTCCCTAATCTTTTCCTTAATCCTTGATATAATCTTATCAGCGAAGTCCATTAAATCATTCCTAGTGTTTTCCATGCGAGTTTCTAATTGTAGAATCTGCCTCTCCTGATTGTTCACAAAAGTCAACATTATCCCTTCGAACTCCGCTTGTTGTGAACGTTCAGGAAAAGTATGTTTACTAATTGCACTCACATGTCTCTCAAGACTTACTTCGGTGTCAGCTACAGGCATCTCAACCTTCATTAATTTCTTAACCTGCTTTTCGATGTTCTCAAATAACTATTCTTGGGTTGCATTCACGTAGTTTAAACCCCCTTTCGTCAAGAACATTGGATCCTCCCATTCTTCTTCTTCGTATTGTGCTAAGCTCTCAATAACCTCCCAGCAGTTATCAATGCTGAGTCTGCTTCGTCTACCATTGGCAGCGTAATCTATGGCCCTTCTAGTTTGATGATTGACACCATCGTAAAAGCTTTGGATTTGGAGCCAAAGATCAATACCATGGTGATGAACTTTTTGGAGTAAGTCCTTGAAACGAGTCCATGCTTCATAAAGAGTTTCACCTTGACATTGTTGGAACATCAAGATGCCATTTCTTAGATTGGTGGTTCTCCCCGGTGGGAAAAATTGAGCAAGGAAACGAGTGGTGAGATCATCCCAAGAGGTTATGGATCCCGTGGGTAAACGCTCAAGCCGTTGGCTAGCTTGGCCACACAGAGAGAATTAAAAGAGACGCAATTGGGTCGTCTCTTGAGTTTCTTGAGATGTTGATTAGGATCTTCGGAAC
The DNA here is from genome assembly GCA_030686995.1 of Artemisia argyi. Lineage (NCBI taxonomy): Eukaryota > Viridiplantae > Streptophyta > Magnoliopsida > Asterales > Asteraceae > Artemisia > Artemisia argyi. The sequence goes on along the minus strand of CM060701.1, from coordinate 170,903,577 downwards.
GTAGTCCATGGAATGCACATCCGCTTTGCACCAACCGGATGATGTTGGATCGCAAGGGAGACACATTGGCTCCTTGAGTAAGCTCAATGGTGTTTCGATAGCCTTGGTGGCTAGGACGGGAGTACTCTCCTAAAGTTCGGGGACTAGGAGGTTGGTTTGGTTGTGGTGGGTTGATGGCTTCAAAGACATTAGCAACTTCCATGAAGGCAGATCGTAATGGTTACGAATAAAGGAATGAAGAAATAAGATAGACTAAAGAAACCTATAAAAATAAAATAAAAATCTTTCTAGAAAGGAATCTAGCAAGTAGACCTAATAAAAAGAAATTTCAACTTAAAAAATAACTATTCCCCGGCAACGGCGCCAAAAACTTGATATGCGTGGGATTGCGCCCTCGCAAAAGGTTTTACCTCTCAAGGGATCTCAAGAGGCTTGCAATCCCCACCAGGCTGTGTACCTGACCGATGTAGTATAGTGTAGTGGCAAGTACCGGGGGATTTATCGTTCTCTCGGGGAATAGTGTCGTTAGGATCAAAACTTAATTAAACTAGGTCTAGAGGTGAGGGATGATTCTATTTGTATTTTTATAGTTTTTTAGAAAGCAAGTAAAAATCTCGGGTATTGAAAGATTGGGCGGAATTAGTTGCTAGTCCACTAACCCAAATAACTACGAATGCAATAAAAATAAAATAACAAGAAAGTAAATATGAGAAAAACAATGGTAATAGAAATTTGTTTACTTATACTTCACTACTCCCTAGCTATCTTTTATTAGTTGAATAGTTTGAAACAATTGCGTGGATGGCGGGTTATATTCCTTATTATCATTCCTGGGGCCGTGTACGATCTTCCCCAACACTACAAGTTTCCACCTCTTCCTATGTCAAGCCGACAACTAGTTCCTAACATGGCCTCCTTAGTAGTCACTCATGCATTAAATACAACCTTTGAAATCGTAGTACACATCCGATTCATGTTTCTTAAGACGTTCAAGCATGTTACCAATTGGAAGTCTGCCAGTTTTCTTAAGCCTAACATCGACATCATTCATCCATTACAATTATCAACAAACAATCAATAGCTAGGTTTCATTACATCTAAGCAAACAAAAACAAACCTAGCCTAGCATGTTAAAATAAAGACAAGCATAAGATAGAATCAAACAACACATAGACATATTGAATGATTATTGGAAGACTTATCTTTATTGAAACATGGATGAAAGAAGGGTGAAAACCCCTGTAAAATTTGACCTAGGGTTTGTCCCAAAGTTCCTCCAAAAGTTCTATCCTTAATGAATGAAAATCAGAAGACTATATATAGAGATTACAGGTCTGATGGCATCACGTTATGATCCTGATGCCGTCAAATTGCCACCAATGCTTTCCTCAGATTGCCTAGATCCAGATCTGACGCCGTCATGTGTTATTCCAATCTTGGCCTTCACATGTAAATTGCTCTTGACGGCCTTGGTTACGCCGTCACTCTTTGATTCCCAAAAACGTTCTGGCGCATCTCGTGTAACTTTTTGTTAGGAATACAATTATTCCTATAGAAGACTCGGTCACCTAATTGATGTAATAGCATTTAAGTTAGGTCGTAGTTAGTTAATTATATATTAGTTTAGTTAGTAGTATACTAGTTTAAGTAACACCATGGAAGAAGGACTGGTCTTTACCCACTGTATGCCTGATCCACAGCCCGGGTGTGGGTGTTTTTATCTTTTTGTAGGAAACTATAAATACCCCTCTCCACATGTGGAGAGGGTTGGTGCTTTCACTTCTCTTAATCTAATACTACATTTTCTCTCATCTCTTTCTCTCTCTAGAAACACCCAACTCACTTTCTCTCTCTAAACTCTCTTCTTATTCATCTTTCTTGAATCAATCCAACCGTAAAACCATACATGTTACAATTATGAATATACTACAATTGGTATCAAGAGCCAAGGTTTCATCCTAGGATTGTTGGTGCTCAAATTTGTGGCTTGGCTTAGTGGTTCAATTTTTTTTGGTTCGAAATGTTTTTCAGGAAATCACCTCGAATTGATTTTTGTTTGTGGTGTTGTTGATGATTTGGTGGTATTGTTGTCTTTTGAGGTGTTAGTAGTACTTAATTTTTCACTTGGGTAGGTTGAATTAGTTGTTAGGTTGATGTTTGATGTGATTTAGTGCAAGATTCTTGTTAGAGATTAGCTCCTCTATTAGTGTTTCTTATTAGAGATTAGTTCCTCTAGTAGTATTTCTTATTACAGATTAGCTTGAATTTTTAGTAGAGATTTACTATATTTTACTACTTTGTCTTGGTTTATTATCAAAAAAGGGAAAAAGACAAACTTGCAAGATAGTGACTTTCTTGTATTTTTGTGTCTTGAGGTTAGCTCAAAGTTAGAGGTTAGCTCAAAGTTTGAGGTTAGCTCAGAGTTAGAGGTTAGCTCAGAGTTAGAGGTTAGCTCAAAGTTAGAGGTTAGCTCAAAGTTAGAGGTTAGCTCAAAGTTAGAGTTTAGCTCAAGGTTAGAGGTTAGCTCAAAGTTAGAGGTTTGCTCAAAGTTAGAGGTTAGCTCTAAGTCTGCGGTTACCTTTAATCTGCGGTTAGCTCCTAAGCTCTAAGTCTGCGGTTACCTTTAATCTGCGGTTAGCTCCCAAGCTCTAAGTCTGCGGTTACCTTTAATCTGTGGTTAGCTCCCAAGCTCCAAGTCTGTAGTTACCTTTAATCTGCGGTTAGCTCCCAAGCTCTAAGTCTGCGGCTACCTTTAATCTGCGGTTAGCTCCCAATTTCAATGGTTACCTTCAACCAGCGATTAACTATTTTTTAGCAGTTACCTTATATCAGCGATTAGCGGTTACCTTCTACTGAGTGACTACCTCTATTTTCAGCTATTAGCTCCTGCGATTTGGTGGCGTTTGGCGATTTGCTAAAGTTGTAGTTTGACCAAAGTTGACCTTTTACGTCTAAACTTCAAATGGGCTTAACTTTTGAACCGTAACTCCGTTTTCAACGAAATACCTGTCAAACGACCGGTACAGGCTGAATATTGAAAGGCTTCACCACAAAAGTTGTGTAACTAAATTTTTGAGGCCCAACTTGCATCAACCAAACCAAGAGCGCTACTACAACATATAACCTAGTTCATCAACTGATCATCAAGTTCAACTCCAGTCTTCGATGTTTCACGGTTTCTTCTTGATTTTGTAAAATTCCGTGAAAGAATCTATTTCTCGGTTTAAATCATAGAAGTGCAAATTCCCGTGCATGTTCACAACATGTCAAACTCTTCAGATTCAGTCATATCTGAGATACTCAAATTGTATGACATGTTTGATGGCCATAAGATTTCTGACAAAGTACAACAGATTGACGGTTTTGAGTCTGATATTGATAGAATGGAATCTTTGTGCTCTAATTCGCAAGAGAGAGAACCTCAACAGCCACAACAATTGCTCGATAATGCAAAGGATTGCTGTATAGATTGTTTTTGACAACTTCATTCACATCTCTCGGCACTCTTAGAGGGAACTGGATTCAAAATGGGATTCGAACGTGCATTTATAACACTCTTTGGTCAAGATATTCGGACTGTCACCGACACGATGATTCTTAACTTAGATCAACTACAACAACAACTTGACCAAGCAGAACCTTCCAATGTTAGATCCATGGCTGCCCTCTGTGTGCTCAACAAATAACTGCAAGTGTTCATCGATTCGAAATCCGCTATGATTTATGACTGTGAAAGTCTGATGACAATGAAGTGTTTTGCTGATCACACGAAAATTGAGGTTGACACATTTAGAGACACACTACTCTAACTCATGGGTAATGTGAAGAGGTTCATTAAGCAAAGAGCACCACACATACTTATGTATGACGACAAGGTGAAGGCATGTCAGGTGCTATCATGTGATGGTATTGTTGATTCGGGTAAAGCATCGGATGTTGGGTCAGTTGTCAATAAATGCAAAGGAATAGAGACGTATAAGCGTGACACTACCAGCAGTTCAGTGACTCTTGTTACACATGATATGGATGCAAATTTGAGACCGGTAAAAGAACATGTGTCATGTTCTGAGGTACCCTTAACTGATCAACATAATGTGCCCTCTAGTGAACGCCAGCATACTGATCAAATTAAGCCCATTTATGACACAAATTTTTGGAAAAGACTGATAGCAATATCATTTCTAATTCACCAAATATGAGTCATAAAGGGGGAGTAAGTGATCAGGATGTTGAACGTGATGATGATTCAAGTTCTTTGTTTACGGCTGAATCTTTCAAATCACATGATATGGTTGATAAAGATGTGTTTAATGAACTTTCAAACAGATTCTTACAACTTGAAAAGCATTGTATTTCCCTTGAAATCGCAATGCAACAAAAGGAAGAAAGTTTTCAAACTAACCAACCATGTATAAATCCGGAACTTCCTGATTTCCATGAATTCTTTGTGATAAATGATTTGAAAGCTCAACTAGAAACCAAAAACCTGACAATAAACAACCTGAAAAACCGTATTTCTGAGATGTGTGATATGTGTAATGAAGTTAAAGCTAAACATGATAGTGATGTGATTGCAACTAGAAAGTTTGAACAAAAAATGGCTGAATTACTTGATGAAAATGAGTCTTTGAAAATTCAATGCAAAGAACTGTGCGATTTAATCAAAGAAACAAAAACTAAGAATATTGAGCAAACAACTTCTTTGATTGCCAAAAATGATGAATTCAAAGCTCAACTTCTGGAAAAGGGTTTCACTATTGCAGCACCTAAGAACGAGCTAAGAAAAGGAACTGGGAATAGTGTGAACACTAAGTTTGCAAAACCATCAATCTTGGGGAAACCAGTTTTACAATCGAATAGAAACCAATCAGTTGTTAAACAACCTAATGCGTTTAGATCTGAACGACCAAAATTTTCAAAAACACGGTTTGCCTTCCAAGTTGATGCGGAGCAAGTTTTGACAAAACCAGTCACTCCACATTATTTGTTGATGCGTGGGAATTGCACCAGGCTTTACCTCTCAAGGGATCTTGAGAAGCTTACAACCCCCACCAGGCAGTGTACCTGATCGTTGTAGTATAGTATACTGACAAGTACCGGGGGATTGATCGTTCAGCTTAGGAATAGTGTCGCTAGGATTAGAAAACCTAAATACTAGTTCTAAAGATGAGGGATGATTATTTTTTGTATTTTTATATTTTATGAAAGCAAGTTAAAATCTCGTGTTTAAAGGATTTGGGCGGAATTAGTTGCTATTCAACTAACCCAATACTAAAGAGGCAATCAAAATAAAATACTAGAAATGAAAATAAACTAAATTATACTAAAGTTGTGAGCAATAAGTGGAGAAAATGTGTTTACTTAGATTTCACTACTCCCTAGACATCTTTTACACGTTAATTACTTGTTATAGTTGCATGGATGATGGATTGTATTCTTTAATACCATTCATGGGGTATCGCACATAACTCCCCAATTCTATGAGCTCTTATCTCCTCCTACACCATGCCCAACATAACTATAGGGATTGTAAACAGTGGCTCATGCATTAAATACAACCAATAAAGACCTTAGTGCAATAGGTTCATGTTTCCTAAGACGTTTAAGCATGTTACCATTTGGAGATCTGCCAGTTTTCTTAAGCCTAACATATAAATTCATTCATCCAAAACAAACTATAAACAAGTAATCAACATATAATCAACATCTAGGTTTCATTAGATCCAAGAAAACACAAGATAGATCTAGCGTAGCATGATGGAATTAAGACAAGAACAAGATATAGACAACCAACACATAGACATATTGATTGAATTAAAAGAACACTTATCTCAATTACACATGAAAGGTATCAAGGGGTTGGAACCCTTGAAAAACCTGTAAAATTCGCACCAAAATCGTACTTAGGGTTTCTCCAAAACTTCTCTCCTTTTTTTAATGTGAAAATTAGAAAACTATATATAGGAAAAGGGGTATGACGGCGTCAAGACCAACATTGTGACGCCGTCACCTCGCCGCCAAAACTCTTCTCGGACTGCCTTGATCTACATTTGACGCCGTCAAGTATTAATCATTTCCAGGCCGTCATGACTTTTACTCTTGACTCCCTACTTCGTGACGCCTTCAAATCTGTACTGGATCGTCATGGAATTTTGCTCTTGACGCCGTCAGGGAGTTACTCTTGACGCCGTGACCTACTGTTCCGAGCATGGAAAATTAAGACTTTGGCGTTTTCTTCACTTTTATACTCCAAAAACGTCCGAATTGCTTCCTTTTCCAGATTTCACTCCCAAAGTACCTAAAATCACAAAAGGAACGATTTAGGGCACTATTTGATTAAATAAATTTGAATTCCGGCTTAAATGACCCCCTAAAAGTGGTTCATTTTTCGCCTCATCATATACCATTACACTTGAGATTTGATTGTCCTCAAGCAAATGCGCTTTTATTCTAGTCAAAATACAAGTTAGGGGTCATTTAACACTAATATAAAAGTAATTACAACAAATAATCGTTCATCTAAAGACCAATAGACAAGCACGGAGGTCGTACACAAGCACCTCACAAATAGTGTTTAGATACTCACATCTCTCGGGTGTAATAAAGTGTAAATTACAATATGGAAACGGAAGATATCTCTCACTACCTGTCATAGAAAAATAGATTACCATAGGCTTGGGAAAGGATCAAACCTCCACCACATGGCGTAAGCACCTAGGATAAACTATCAAAGAGGTCTTTTAAAGGGTTGTAACGTTAGGTGTAGGGATATGAAATACACGATTTTGTTGGATAAAGGAAGTTTTACTGGTGGCGAGTTAACAATCTTAGTTAATTACATATACAATATGGCGTTGCTAAGCCAAGACTAGACTCGACTTAAGCTAATAAATGGAAAATAACAAAAACATAAAATAAACATAGAATGAAAAGGGATGGTAATCCGTATGTTTTTCTCTTTTTTTCTTTTTCTATTTTTTTCTTTTCTTTTCTTGATTTTTCGATTTTAATTTTTTTTTCATACACTCTTACCCTACCATCCAAAATAATACATCATAGGAGATGAGAATTCCCCTTACACTTGAATCTTTACATACTTTACAATAAACTAAACTAATGACTCGAATTAAGAGAATCAAAACACTTGGAGCACTTTTTAAGCTTAACGTACATATGGGGGTAATAAATGATGTTCTTCCCCGTTACTCCATAAATAAGTACTTACCCATGAGTCCCAATTGTCCCAAAACAATATGTACAAGGATATGACTCGACTTAGCAACCATGTAATCAATTAGAAAGTTAACTTAGGGTTTAACAAATAACAATAATGCACTAAAAATGAGCGCATACACGGAAGGCTAAGGCGATTTGGTTGTACATTTAAATTGGGTGTAACAAATTCTTCCTTTTAGTAAAATGCTTAAAGTTAGAAACGAAAAGATAGGCTCGGAGGGGTGTACTAGGGGTTTCGTGTACTTAAAATGAGTACAACGCTAAAGGTGTGGAAAAATTAGTTGACTTAACTAGCCAAGTAATATGACTTAAATGGTCAAGTAATTATAATACGGGCTTTAACACAAGGGTGATCCTAATGCCTCTTATCATGTAGTAAATCCTACTACACGAATGTAGTCTCACTAGCGGTCTTGGGATGCATCACTAACGCAAGTTCTAGAATCTAAATGCTACCGGTACACCCATAAGCACTAATAATAAATGCTTTTCCTATCAAATCTAAAGGCGAACCTCACATATTTGGGTGGAAAATTTTTCTGAATATACGGTTATTTGCTAGTCATACAATCTCCTATCCATGAGACGCTTGCTATGGCTAAAGTTTCACTCCTAAATGTTGTAAAAAATTTTAAATTTGGCGCTAAAATTGCACTAACAAGTATTTCTCATAGTTTTATTACACATCTACCATTAAACAAAACAAACTCAAGCGAAAGTGCATATGTAAGGTATCATCTTTTTACCCTCCCCTTACACTTAAGATGAACATTGTCCCCAATGTTCAAGTAAAGAATGTAAAAGTGAAAAAGTAAAGAGAATGAAATCAAATACTCCCCTGATTCGCTCGGTATGGATAATAAGGTGGCCAGGTTAAATCTTCCTCCAAGAAAATGAACAATCAAAGCTTCCCATCCAGAATATAAATCATCTTCTTGTCATACATAACCTGTAAAACCTGATAAGATAGACAAGACAACCTCGCGTAAAATCGGCGGCATCCTATATAAGTTACTAAATCCTAGAAAACAAGATAAGATATAATGCTTGTGGAATGAAGTTTGCAGATTTCCTGGAGATTATAAAACTTAATAATTCACAAAAACCATAAGACTCCGTTAGAAAAACAAAACTGGTAAAATTTCCAGATTTTTACACCTGACGCCGTCAAGAGTAAACTCCTGTCGCCGTCAGGATTGACCTGCAGAAATTCTTATGTTAAGTTTCCGGAAAATTTCTGGAAAAACTTGGTCCTACTTCCTGGAAAATTCTGCAAAACTTCATTATGACTAAATACAAGCATTTGACTCTAACAAATACGAATATACATGTTCATTTATTATTGTGGAGAATCATGATCGGTTTGTTTCTTGAAAACATATTTGGGGTTTCCCCTTACACTTATCTTTTGCAAAAATACTTTTAGGTGGAGTTAAGACTAGGCTAAACAACAAAGTAAAGTATTTCCACTTTTTAGTTCAGAAACATGATCAACCAACAATAAAAACTAAGCATGCATACGGAAGCAAATAACAAACAAACAAAAGTAAAATCACACAAAACATGGGTTGCCTCCCAAGAAGCACTTTTCTTTATTTACGAGTCTTGTAGCTAGACTCAAGGTCATGGGTTACTACGTGATACGGGTGAGTTCCTCTTTAAGGACATCTTTGGGATCAAACTTAGGTTTCAACTTCCTATCGGTTTCCTTAGTATGGTATGACCTTTCAAACTTTTCTCCATCCGGATCATACAAAGTCATCCTCATATGCCATGATCCATCACCTTCTTTAGGTGGCTTGTCCCACCTCCATTTACACTTGTCTCCCTCTCTTTTCCATTTATTTATCTCTATATTAATAGGCATTACGCTTAAGAACTCAATCATCTTCCTAAAGACTAAGGGGTCCTCAAAGGGATCTAGCTCTTCATCTCTAGCTATGAGTTGTTCTACCGAATGTGTCTTTTCAACAAAATCCTTTTCTAGATAAAATGGGCATTGAGGTCCTATGAAGTTCCTTTCTATCCAAGGTCCATATCTAGACGGTCTCCTATTCATCTCTACCCAATGCGGTGTCGGTTCATCATCATGATCAGACTCCTCTAACTCAGAATTATTGTCAAAGTGGTGGTTGGGCGAACGGTTAGGTGGGTTCTCATTCTCAACTAAAGGGAGTGGGACGGGCATTTGGAAAATCCTACGACGAAAAACACGAATAACAGGAATCAAACGATCAATGTTATTGTTATCCATCGAAATAGTTTACGAACAAAGGACACAAAGAAATAAGATAGACTAAAGAGAACCTAAAAATAAAAATGAAATCTTACTAGAAAGGAATCTAGCAAGTAGACCTAATAAACAGAAATTCTAACCTAGACAATAACTATTCCCCGGGCTGCGGCGCCAAAAACTTGATGCGTGGGAATTGCACCAGGCTTTACCTCTCAAGAGATCTTGAGAAGCTTACAACCCCCACCAGGCAGTGTACCTGATCGTTGTAGTATAGTATAGTGACAAGTACCGGGGGATTGATCGTTCAGCTTAGGAATAGTGTCGCTAGGATTAGAAAACCTAAATACTAGTTCTAAAGATGAGGGATGATTATTTTTTGTATTTTTATATTTTATGAAAGCAAGTTAAAATCTCAGGTTTGAAGGATTTGGGCGGAATTAGTTGCTATTCAACTAACCCAATACTAAAGAGGCAATCAAAATAAAATACTAGAAATGAAAATAAACTAAATTATACTAAAGTTGTGAGCAATAAATGGAGAAAATGTGTTTACTTAGATTTCACTACGCCCTAGACATCTTTTACACGTTAATTACTTGTTATAGTTGCATGGATGACGGATTGTATTCCTTAATACCATTCATGGGGTATCGCACATAACTCCCCAATTCTATGAGCTCTTATCTCCTCCTACACCATGCCCAACACAACAATAGGGATTGTAAACAGTGGCTCATGCATTAAATACAACCAATAAAGACCTTAGTGCAATAGGTTCATGTTTCCTAAGACGTTCAAGCATGTTACCATTTGGAGATCTGCCAGTTTTCTTAAGCCTAACATATAAATTCATTCATCCAAAAGAAACTATAAACAAGTAATCAACATATAATCAACATCTAGGTTTCATTAGATCCAAGAAAACACAAGATAGATCTAGCCTAGCATGATGGAATTAAGACAAGAACAAGATATAGACAACCAACACATAGACATATTGATTGAATTAAAAGAACACTTATCTCAATTACACATGAAAGGTATCAAGGGGTTGGAACCCTTGAAAAACCTGTAAAATTCGCACCAAAATCGTACTTAGGGTTTCTCCAAAACTTCTCTCCTTTATTTAATGTGAAAATTAGAAAACTATATATAGGAAAAGGGGTATGACGGCGTCAAGACCAACATTGTGACGCCGTCACCTCGCCGCCAAAACTCTTCTCGGACTGCCTTGATCTACATTTGACGCCGTCAAGTATTAATCATTTCCAGGCCGTCATGACTTTTACTCTTGACGCCCTACTTCGTGACGCCTTCAAATCTGTACTGGATCGTCATGGAATTTTGCTCTTGACGCCGTCAGGGAGTTACTCTTGACGCCGTCACCTACTGTTCCCAGCATGGAAAATTAAGACTTTGGCGTTTTCTTCACTTTTATGCTCCAAAAACGTCCGAATTGCTTCCTTTTCCAGATTTCACTCCCAAAGTACCTAAAATCACAAAAGGAACGATTTAGGGCAATATTTGATTAAATAAATTCGAATTCCGGCTTAAATGACCCCCTAAAAGTGGTTCATTTTTCGCCTCATCATTTGCCTAAGTTAACTGTTTCTAGTTCTGTTAAACCTCAACAAGTAGTTACTCCAACTCCCAACACATCTAGGATTAATTCGAACACTGTGTCTAAACCAAGCATTAAGATTCAAAATTCTTATGAATCAAATGATTTGCACAAGAACTACGACCTAGTAATGGCTAGGAAAAGGGCACTACTTCATAAGGATGGTATCTTAGGTTCACAACCTCGCCTGATGCCTCCTGGTTTATTGAGGAACACTGCTAAGGTTCAACCGGTGAAATCTAGGACTTTCACTAAGTCATCCACAATGCATAGGAAGCAACACAAACCTAAAACTTCTCCTAGGTGGATACAAACTGTTAAATCTTTGGAGACTAGGAATATCGATAAGCCTTTTGCTATGCATAAGAAGCTTAGTAATCCTAGACCTTGCCATAAGTGGATTCCAACTGGTAGAACTTTTAAGTATGTTGGACTAAAGTGGATACCTACCAGAAAGGTGCCTACTGATGGCAATGCCATGGTTGACCGTGAAACGCCCAAGGGTTTGGATACTAACGTCACTAACCCATGTATATGCAATCAAGTTTGTAATGTTAGTGCAGGTAGTCCTTACTCAGTTGCAGGTACATCAATCATTCACCACACGAGAAGACTCAAAGTCTGGAGGCCTAAAGCGAGCATATCTCCTACTTCAGGAGGTATAGGTGGTCAATGTTGATGTATGTTCATTATGACGTCTGTTCACATCAGTTTAGGCCTCGCTCTTCAACATAATGACGTCTGAATACTTCAGTTCAGGCCTCGTTCTTCATCATCTATGACGTTTGAGCAAATCAGTTCAAGCCTCGGTCTTCAATGTTATCAATATGGTGTCTGCTGACAACACTTCAGGCCTCGTTTCCTCAAAGAAAAGAAAAGTGTACGCTTGAGTGCGCTTTATCTTCTGAAGACGTGTTATGCTCTTGCTTCTGACCATTCTCAACAACACGGTTCATGCTTCCTCCATGTTCGTTCAGTTATCAAGTAGATCTACTCATCTTTGATCGAATTTGTATTCACTTTCTCATTCAAAAATGGCAAACTTTGTATGAAATTTTTGAGGGGGAGAAGTGTGAACAGTGGATCAACCTCTTATGCAATTTTTGAGGGGGAGAAGTGTGAATAAACTACATGTATTTCTATTCACTTGGTCAATCGAAAATCGCATCCACATATGCAATATTTGAGGGGGAGAAGTGTGAATAAAATACATGTTGATTGATGCGTGAAATGACTCTCCTCTCCTCCAACACCTAATGTTCCACTAAGTAAGGATGACTAAATGTGACTACGGAGTTGATTGGGTATCACGTATTTGAGATTGAAGTTGACTTTCACAAAGGTGTGATCTTAGTTTATCTTGAAGTCGGGGTTGGTTGGATGAATGAATTTCAATGATAACTTGCTCGTGCTTTAGATTCAAGTTGAAGACTTGGTTTATCTAGTTACCAGCAGTCGAGGTGGATGGTTGAAGACCTGGTTAACTATCACTTTAAGGAGTTATGTTGTAATACTCAGTGTCACACGCCAATGTCATTGTGGATAATCGCAAGAGGTGGTAATGTCTCATGCTTTGGTTAGGTAGTGAGTACTTAGAGAATTGCTTGGTGCATAAATTTTCTACACCGTTCTTCCAACATTAGTGCAAGCTTGAGTCACAAGAATGGGGAAGTCTACTTCAGTTTCAAATTTGGTATATCGGGTTTTCTCCATACGTGGTCATTTACTATTAGCCAGTGGAAGTGAAAGGAGGTTTAATTAGGGGTTGATCTGCAAAGAATTGTTGAAGAGAATTGTTATCGACATCTACTCATGGGGTAGTGATTTGTATGTTGCTTCCAGTTGATATGTTTATGTACACACAGTTATGATGATTCCGAGTGATCGCCATCATCATGAAGGGAGAAATGTGTACATCGGGGCTTTTATCAAAGAACTGGAAGCATTCTAAGTGAATTGAAAATGTCGAATTGTCGTTCCCCAAACAATTCCATGAAGAAGTTTCAGACTATCAGTCTATGATCCACAAGATAAGAGACTGAAGACTATTTGGGCAGAATGGAGTAATACTTCTTCAACAAGCATCAAGGTTATTTCAAAGGGTTGTCAGTTTGGGAGGGAGCAAGTACACCTATGGGCTTGCTAATTGGGAAGGAGGATTAACCCAATTCGTGAACGTTTCTATAGTAGTTGATTCTTACTAGATACATTTTAGCTTATTTGGTTCTTCTCAACAATTCAAGTATATGTGCGTTAAAAGTGTTGCTGATTCTGAGGTTTTAAAACCAGCAAGGGGGAAGGAGACATGCATTTGAATTCATAACGAGTACACGTGATGAACTTAATACTTCGTTATACTTCGTCTTAATTGAAGCTATGCCTGGAAGACAAATGTCATAACCGCAGAGATACTCAGTGTCTTAACTCGTGGCGTTTGGTGTATCATTCCAACTATATGGGGGAAGTAGTCTTCTGATACTTGTGGTGTGAATTACTTCAGCTTTCAGTGGGAAGTAATATGAGAAGAACAATTGGAGCGTGAGATGATATTGCTTATCGACATCTTCATATGAGCTGATATGATTTATGGTAAAGTGCTTCTGGTTAATGCTTTATGTACACAATGTTATGTTGATTCCGATGAGATCGCAACCATCAGGGGAGAGATTTGTGTACATCAAGGATGCGCAACAGGTTCACTTGATCGGGCTTAATCATATATTCCAGAGGTGATATCCGCAGAGATGATCAGTGCTTCAACCTGTTAGTTTGGTGTCATCGTTTCTTCTTGTGTTGGATACATGCGTACAATATGGATTGCGTACAATATGATCAGTGCTTCAACCTGTTAATTTAGTGAAATGAAGATGTTGATATCTTATTTCCCCTAATAGACAACTGCTCCAAACCTCAAAGTAATGTGTACATTGGGGACTGATGCGTGGGAATTGCACCAGGCTTTACCTCTCGAGGAATCTCGAGAAGCTTACAACCCCAACCAGGCAGTGTACCTGATCATTGTAGTATAGTATAGTGACAAGTACCGGGGGATTGATCGTTTAACTCAGGAATAGTGTCGCTAGGATTAGAAAGCCTAAAAACTAGGTATAGAGGTGAGGGATGATTCTTTTTGTATTTTTATATTTTATGAAAAGCAAGTAAAATCTCGGGTTTTGGAAGAGTGGGCGGAATTAGTTGCTAGTCAACTAACCCAATAACTAAGATGCAATCAAAATAAAATAACAAAAATGTAAATAAAGCTAATTAAACTAGTGGTGTGAACAATAAATGGGAAAATTGTGTTTACTTAGATTTCATTACTCCCTATATATCTTTTACAGGTTGATAGTTTGTTACAGTTGCGTGGATGACGGGTTATATTCCTTAATACCAATCGTGGGGTGGCGTACGTACTTCCCCAACTCTTTAAGCTCCTACTTCACTCCTATGTCGAGCCTGCAAGAAGCTCCTAACATGGGATCATTAGAATTCGCTCATGCATTAAATACAACCATAAAAACCTCGTACGCATTGGTTCATGTTTCTTAAGACGTTCAAGCAAGTTACACTATGGAAGTCTGCCAGTTTTATTAAGCCAAACATCGAAATCATTCGTCCGTAAAAACTATAAACAAGCAATCAACCCATAATCAACATCTAGGTTTCACTACATCTAAGCAAACACACAAGAGATCTAGCCTAGCATGTTGAAATCAAGACAAGCGTAAGATATATTCAAACAACACATAGACATATTGAATGAATTGAAAGGATACTTATCCTAATTGAACATGAAAGGTTTCAAGGGGTGAAAACCCTTTAAAATACTGATAAAATCATGCTAGGGTTTCTCCAAGTCGTCCCTAAAATTGTCCTCTTTTAATGAATGAAAATTACAAAACTACATACAGATTTTCCAAGGTGACGGTGTCAAGAAGAAAATTCTGACGCCGTCAACCCGCCGCCCATAATAAAATCGGATTGCCTAGATCCGGATCTGACACCGTCAAGAGTAGTTTTCCTCTGGGCCGCCACGTGTAAAGGGACCATGACGGCCTATGGTGACGCCGTCATGCCCTAGTGCAAAAACATTCTGGATCGTCATGGACTCTATCCTCTTCACCTCATGTTTTCCTCTTGACGCCGTCATTAAGAAACTTGTGACGCCGTCAGGTACTGTTCCCAGCAAGGAAAATTAAGACTTTGCTGTTTTCTTCACTTTTATGCTCCAAAAACGTCCAAAATGCTTCTTTTTCCAGAATTCATTCCAAAAGTACCTAAAATCACAAAAGGAACGATTTAGGCAAAATTTGATCAAATAAATTCAATTTCGGGCTTAAATGACCTTGTAAAAACTGATCATTTTTCGCCTCATCATATACCCTTACACTTGAGATTTGCTTATCCTCAAGAAAATGCGCTTTTATTCTAATCAAAATAAAAGTTAGGGGTCATTTAACGCTAATATAAAAGTAATTGCAACAAATAATCGTTCCACTAAAAACCAAAGACAAGCACGGAGGTCATACACCAGCACCTCACAAATAGTGTTTAGATACTCACATCTCTCGGGTGTAATAAGGTATATATCACAATATGGAAATGGAAAATATCTCTCACTACCTGTCATAGCAAAATATATTACCATAGGCTTGGGAAAGGATCAAACCTCTACCACATAATCGTAAGCACCTAGGATAAACTATCAAAGAGGTCTTTTTAAAAGGTTATAACGTTAGGTGTAGGGATATGAAATACACGGTTTTGTTGGATATAGGCAATCTTTACTGGTGGCGAGTTAATCATCTTGGTTAGTTACATGTACAATATGGCGTTGCTAAGCCAAGACTAGACTCGACATAAGCTAATAAATCAAAAATAACAAAAACATAAAACAAACATAGAATGAAACGGGATGGTAGTCCATATGTTTTCCTCTTTTCTTTTTCTATTTTTTTTCTTTTTTCTTCAATTTTCGATTTTTTCTTTTTTTTTTTTTTTTTTTTTTTTTTTTTTTTTGCATACACTCTTACCCTACCATCCAAAATAATACATCATAGGGAATGAACATTCCCCTTACACTTCAATTTTTACATACTTTAAAATAAACTAATCTAATGACTCGAAACAAGATAATCAAAACACTTGGAGTACTTTTAAGATTAATGCACATATGGGGGTAATAATATGATGCTCTTCCCCATTACTCCATAACACAAGTACTTTACCCATGAGTCCCAATCGTCCCAAAACAATATGTACAACAATATGTACAAGGGTTTAAACAAATAACAATAATGCACTAAAGATGAGTGCATACACGGAAGGCTAAGGCGATTTGGTTGTACATTTAAGTGGGGTGTAACAAATTCTTCCTTTAAGTAAGATGCTTAAAGTTAGAAACGAAAAGATAGGCTCGGAGGGGTGTACTAGGGGTTTCGTGTACTAAAAATGAGTACAATGCTAAGGTGTGGGAAAAATTAATTGACTTTACTAGCTAAGTAATATGACTTAAACGGTCAACTAATTATGATACGGGTTTAACACAAAGGTGATCCTAATGCCTCTTATCATGTAGTAAATCCTACTACACGAATGTAGTCTCACTAACAGTCTCGGGATGCATCACTAACGCAAGTTCTAGAATCTAAATGCTACCGGTACACTCATAAGCACTGATAGTAAATGCTTTTCCTATCAAATCTAAAGGCGAACCTCACATATTTGGGTGGGAAATTTTTCTGAATGATACGGTTTTGTGCTAGTCATACGATCTCCTATCCATGAGACGCTTGCTAAAGCTAAAGTTTTACTCCTAAATAAAAAAATTTAAATTTGTCGCTACAATTACACTAACAAGTATTTCTCATAGTTTTATTACACACCTACCATCAAACAAACAAACTCAAGTGAAAGTGTATCCTATAAGGTATCATCATTTACCCTCCCCTTACACTTAAGATGAACATTGTACCCAATGTTCAATTGAAGTTTGTAAAAGTAAAATAGGTAAAAGAATGAAATCAAATACTCCCCTGATTCGCTTGGTGTGGATAGTGCGGTAACAAGGTTAGATCTTCCTCCAAGAAAATGAACAATCAAAGCTTCCCTTCCAGAATATAAATCATCTTCTTGTCATACATAACCTGTTAAACCTGAGAAAACAAACAAGGAAACCTCGCTTAAAATCGGCGGCAATCTATATATACTAACAAATCCAAGAAAACAATGTAAGATATAACGCTTGTAGAATGAATGTTTACAGATTTCCTGGAGTTTATAAAACTAAAGATTTAGCAAAAACTTTAAGACTCCGTTAGAAAAACAAAACTAGCAAAATTTCCAGAATTTTACACATGACGCCGTCAGGAATTAATTCCTGACGCCGTCAGAAGTGATCTGCAGAAATCTTTACGTTAAGTTTCCGGAAAATTTCTGGAAAAACTTATGTCCTACTTCCTGGAAAATCCTGCAAAACATCATTATGACTCGATACAAGCATTTGACTCTAACAAATACGAATATACATGTCTATTTAATATTGTGGAGAATCATGATCAATTTTGTTTCTTAAAAACATATTTGGGGTTTCCCCTTACACTTATCTTTTGCGATATACCTTTGGATGAAGTTAAGACTAAGCCAAAGGACAAAATAAAATATTTTCACCATTTTATTTTTGAAACATGATTTACCAACAATAAAAATAAAGCATGCATACGGAAATTAAAAATCACACAAATTAAAAATGAAACCATAAGCAACCCATAATATTAAAATCCTACATGAAAATAAAAAAAATAAAAATTATCCAGGGCCAACAGAGGCCATACCCTAAACTATTACAAGCCAAATTGTTTCAAATCACACAACCATGAATAAATTGTTCAGAAATCACAAACATCATGACAAATCATTGGGGAGGGGGACCATAGCGTTCGTCATAGCCAGGAGGGAGGTGCCCGGTGTACCCGTAGGGAGGGTAGTCCGTCTCGCGACCAGGGAATGGGTCGATCTGTAGCGGGGGCTCAATCTGATCACGGGTGGAGAGATGTTGCATCTGGCGGATGGTGTGATCATACATCCAATGAAACTGCTGGTCAGTGGTGGTCCGCCATGCGTCCACCTAACCCATCCAGGCCCCCTAATGTGCCTTCCAGTCTCCCCGACCCATGTGTCGGTAATAATCCACCGACCCAACCTCATAATCCCCATAATGTGGCTGGCGGGGCACTCCCTCATCATCATCATCATCATCATCATCATCGCCAACAGCCGCAGGTCCTCCCACAATGTACCAGGTATAGGACCCATCCCCCAGCTCCATCACAATGCTCATCTGCTTGAGGGATTTAGCCCTCACCACCCTACAAGCCCTACTGTCCCTCAGGTACCCCATGATCTCAGGAACAAGTACCCCATAAGAACGAGCCAAACGGGTCAAAAACATCTATTCATACACCTTGTCGATGTCCCTCTCCCCCACACTAGTATTCAAATAGCTTGCTACCCAAAATGGGATGTTCCAGTATACATCCGCTTAAAACATGGTGTATAGGTAGAACAGATCTGAAGCAGTGACACAATGAGTGGTGCCATGACGCCTCGACAAGCTGTAGGTGATGCACCTGTGGGCTAACCTGATCATGGGGTCCCTGATTGAGGCCGCCCAGTAGTTGAGGTATATACCCCGTTCCCAATACTCGGCCAAAACATGGAACACCTCAATTCGCTCCTCATCGTCTCCCCATTCAACAAACTCTGCATGAAACCCCCCTGAACACCCTCCTCCTGAGAATATAAACCTAATCTCCACCCAAACTCAGTAACCGAGCATGATCGAAGCTCTCCCCCCAATCTAAAGTAAATGGTGGTGCCTCCCATATCTGTCCTAGCCTCAGCCAAATCAAAGCGAAAAGTCGCAAAGAACTCCCTTACCAATTCACTGTAAAGTGTCTCCCTCATCCTGAACAATCTCTCCCATTGAGGAGCCGTGAATCCATCAGTTTGGATCCTCCCAAGGAAGTCACCCTCAAGACCTTGGGACCTCAGAAACTCCCAATCGATCACAGCCCCATCATCGATATGGTGATATAGGAGTTCCGCGTACTTGGTTGTAGCGGCGTCATTATCAAACTCACTACAACTATGGACCAAGTCCTCATAGTTTACATGTTGGGATCTAGACGAACTCCCTCAGTGTTGTCGTGATCGTTTGCTCATTTTCCTGGAAAAAAGATAGAATGGAACGAAAATGGTTAGAATGAGAGTTTTACGAATTCATGCTGTCAGACACATCTGATGCCGTCAGGAGATGAAACCTGGCGCCGTCAGATCCAGCAAAAGTTCACCCATGCAATTACGAGGGAAAAATCAATTTTCAAACTCTAAATCCATGACCCAAACATTCGTTTATGCAGAAAACATGGGTGGGGTAAAAAAATCTGTGGTGTGAAAGATTTTTCCACAATTAACTCATGATTCGAATCAACCACTATCACCTAATGGTAAACTCATGATTACAAAACACCTAAGGAAGGGCATTATGATTCTTAAAGATGGGTCAATGATAGGGTTTCGGATGATGGGGGTTTTCAAAATTGGTAGGTTCTAAGGATAATTAAATGAAAAAGGATGAAGAAAAATTATTTACCACGTGTAGATTTGTCATGGAAGATGTCGGATTGGATCTTGGAGATTCGGAGGTGGAGCAACACTTGGGTATGGTTTGTGGGGTATGAGTTGAAAGTGATGGAAATGGGGTTATTATTGCTGAGAATGTAGATAGCTAATCAAGAGTGAAAACTATGAGTAGCCATCCCATTAGTGAAGTCCACCAGGGTCAAACACTTTGTTATTGTCACGGAGAGAGGCGTGGTTATCAAAAGGGGTGGGCAAAGTTCCAGTTAAGTTGTGATCTTCGCATTGGTCAATGGTGGGTACGAAGAGGAGTTGTTCCATAGAGGATCCCAAAGCTGTGGTGTTTTTGATGTGCAACCTCTTCACACCAGGTTTAAAATCAAAGGAACGTTTCTTGTATAAGTTAGGGAGCGTGGTTTGCAAGCTTCCAATGAAGATGTTATGAAATTGCAAGTTCTTTTCCTCCTAAGGATGCTCATAGAAGTAAGGGGTAGTTGACGGTGAAGCACTTGAAAAGGATTTCTCATTATCCTCTTGGTCACACACCAAAGGGGTTTGGACTTCAAAGATTTTTTCGATTTTTCTTGGTGTGGATTTTTCCTTAATCTTTTCCTTAATTCTTGATATGAATTTATCTGCTAAGTCCATAAAAGCATTACGAGTGCTTTCAATACGTGCTTCTAAGTGCCGAATTTGTTTTTCCTGATTATTCATGAAGGTTACCATTATCCCTTCGAACTCCTCTTGTCTTGAACGTTCAGGAAAACTATATTTGTTAATCGCACTCACACATACATCAGGACTCCTTGCGGTTTCCGCAGCAGGTATTTCAACTCTCATCAAACCCTTAACCTGCTTCTCAATATTTACCAATAACTGTTCTTGGGTAGCGTTCATGTCATCAAGACTTCCCTCTTTTGAAAACATCGGGTCCTCCCATCCTTCTTCTTCGTATTGTGCTAACCCCTCAAGAACTTTCCAGCATTTATCAACGCTAAGTCTATTTAGCCTGCCATTGGCTGCGTAATCTATGGCCCTTCTCGTTTGATAATTAACTTTATCATAAAAGATTTGAATTTGGAGCCATGGTTCAATGCCATGATGAGGGACTTTTCAAAGTAAGTCTTTGTATCGAGTCCATGCTTCACAAAAGGATTCACCTTGACGTTGTTGGAACATCAAGATATCATTTCTAAGCTTGGTAGTTCTCCCCGGTGGGAAGAATTGAGCAAGGAAACGAGTGTTGAGATCATCCCATGAGGTGATGGATCCCGCGGGTGAACGTTCAAGCCATTGACTAGCTTGATCACGTAGAGAGAATTGGAATAGGCGTAATCGGGTCGACTCTCTAGTTGTAACATCAAGGTCTATAGAATCTACGATTTTAAGGAAGTCCTTGGGATCTTGATTAGGATCTTCGGATCGAAGTCCATGGAATGCACATCCTCTTTGCACCAACCGGATGGTGTCGGATTGCAAGGGAGACACATTGGCTCCTTGGGTGAGCTCAATAGTGTTTCGATAGCCTTGGTGGCTAGGTCGGGAATACTCTCCTAGGGTTCGGGGCCTAAGAGGTTGGTTTACTAGTGGTGGGTTTTGTTGGTGGTTTTGTTGTGGTAGGTTGATGGGTTCAAAGATGTTACCACCTTCCATGATGTCGAATGGTAAAAATTACGAACAAACACACGAAGAAATAGATAGACTAAAGAAAGCCTAAAAATAAAAATAAAATCTTACTAGAAAGGAATCTAGCAAGTAGACCTAATAAAAAGAAATTCTAACCTAGACAATAACTATTCCCTGGGCTGCGTCGCCAAAAACTTGATGCGTGGGAATTGCACAAGTCTTTACCTCTCGAGGGATCTCGAGAAGCTTACAACCCCCACCAGGCAGTGTACTTGATATTTGTAGTATAGTATAGTGATAAGTACCGGGGAATTGATCGTTCAACTCAGGAATAGTGTCGCTAGGATTGGAAAGCCTAAAAACTAGGTCTAGAGGTGAGGGATGATTCTTTATGTATTTTTATATTTTAGGAAAAGCAAGTAAAATCTCAGGTTTTGGAAGAGTGGGCGGAATTAGTTGCTAGTCAACTAACCCAATAACTAAGATGCAATCAAAATAAAATAACAAAAATGTAAATAAAGCTAATTAAACTAGCGGTGTGAACAATAAATGGGAAAATTGTGTTTACTTAAATTTCATTACTCCCTATATATCTTTTACAGGTTGATAGTTTTTTACAGTTGCGTGGATAACGGGTTATATTCCTTAATACCAATCGTGGGGTGGCGTACGTACTTCCCCAACTCTATAAGCTCCTACTTCACTCCTATGTCGAGCCTGCAAGAAGCTCCAAACATGGGATCATTAGAAATCGCTCATACATTAAATACAATCATAAAAACCTAGTGCGCATTGGTTCATGTTTCTTAAGACGTTCAAGCAAGTTACACTATGGAAGTTTGCCAGTTTTCTTAAGCCTAACATCGAAATCATTCATCCGTAACAACTACAAACAAGTAATCAACCCATAATCAACATCTAGGTTTCACTACATTTAAGTAAACACACAAGAGATCTAGCCTAGCATGTTGAAATCAAGACAAGCGTAAGATATATTCAAACAACACATAGACATATTGAATGAATTGAAAGGATACTTGATGAGTGCTTAATCACTCATCCTTTTTAAGCCTTATTTCAGACCAAAAATACCGAATACTAACCAAAAATGCCAAGAGAATGCATGTTTTTGTATTTGTGTATGTGCAGGTACGGATATGAGAAAAATGAACGAAAACAAAGCAAAACCGACAAAAACGAGCACGAGAACGGAAAAAGGTCAAAAGCCGGAGCCGGGGAAGCAAAATGATCAAAGAGAGTTCAAATTATCATTAGAAGTCCTCAGCCTTTCAAAATGTTTCATAATTGGTCCCTGGTCAAAGTTTGAGAATTTGGCGAATTTAGTCCCTCAAGTTTAAGATAATTACAAAAGTGGTCCTTTGAAGAATTATTCGAAGAAAAGTCCAAAAAGATCCTCATGAATCAAAGAATGTCATAACAAGCCCTTTGAAAATAACTTTGGATAAATTACAGATTTGGTCCCTATGGTTTGCAATTATACTACTTTGGTCCTTGTAATTTCACTAATCCTAAACCAAAAATTAATACAACCGGATCCATAATTACACTTGGCCCAAATAAAACAAAAGCCCAACACCCTCACCCCAACCCGGCCTGCTACCCTACCCCCAGTCAACCCACTTATCCCAACCCGGTCAACCAATTTTTATAACAAAACAATAAAACCCCCAAACCTGTTCCCGCCCCCCAAAATTAACTTTTACCCAGAAACTTAGAGCCCTAGTTACTATTCACAAGAGTAAAATCCAAAATTGACCATGATTAAGGGTATGATTGTCCAATTACTTGAGTATCTAGAAGCCCTGACATGTGCAGATATCTGAAACGCTGGCAATCCACATGAATGTGCGTGCCAATGATTGGGTGGAATTTAATCCAAGGGCTGTTATTCAAAGATTAGGCACCACGTTTTGATCAACGGCTATCAGAGACTCAAAAGAAACACAAAGTGTCGCGGATGGATGACATGGCATACTTGAAGCAATCTCCTCAGCTCAGCTATATAAGCACCCATCCTCACCTCATGTAACTCGTCCAATTTTTCATGTTATTAGAAGGATTTTGACCACTTTTAAATTTCTTGTCATTTTAAATTAAGTTTTTATTGTAAATTTTCATTCCAAAGCATTGTATTGAATTTACTCTTATCAATACAATTTCAGTTTTTTATATTGTCTTAATTTTAATTTCAGCTTATTTCAATTCCTGTTATTAGTGTAAAGTCTAAATCATTAGTTTTATTCAGTTTCAATTTTATGTATTTGTTTCTGTTTATCACTTATATGAAAAATCCAAAAAAATATAAAAAATCAGAAAAAATAAAAAAATAGTTCTAATTTTCAAGTAAGTTTCCAAAAGCTTATTTACTATTTTATATAAACTCAATTCAGCTTTTTCACTGCTTTTGTGAGCTTCTTTTGTCATTTATTCCCAAATATCATAAGAGTCAAAGAAGTCAAACTCAGCTTATTGCACTAAGCTCATCTTATTTCTGGAATTCTAAAGACAGCCATTAGGTGCGTTTGGCCTGTCTTAAAGACAGGCTGTGTGGGATAGCCTCTCTGTTTGGCTGAGAGGAATGGTACGTCTTCATTTTTAATTTTCATCAGCTGATTATTGAATTTTATTTAGATTAGTAGTTGTCTATTTCTGATTTGATTTAGCATTTGCATTTAGTCTAGCTTAGTTTGAGTATGTTTTCATTTTAATCTTATGTTAGACTTGATTTTTTTTGTTCTACTGTTTCATTAGAAGTTATACCTGAGATTTGTGAGATATTGATCGTTTGTGTTTGGTTGTTAGAACTTCTGGTTGTTTGAATCTGAATTAGTATCCAGCAAGTGAATATGAGTAGCCTAGGAGTTTATTGTAGCCTGAATCTCATAGAGATCGTTCTATCAGTTAGTAGCATATAGGGTGTTTGGTTCCGTTTTAGTTGGTTGTGTTGACTGTGGTGGTTCATTGCTTAGTTTATTTTGCTTGTTTGAGTAGAAACTGGTTCATTGTTAGGATATAGGTTACTCATAGTTGTTCATTGTTGCATTATTTTTTAGTCATTATAACGTCATCTCTATCAGTGTAGTTTAGTGCTTATTTTCTGTTCGTGTCAGTTTCATTACATCTCATATAGCTTATAGAATAACTTTGCATCAGTAATATAGCATAAAAGTTCAATTTGCGTTCAAATCTAAAAACAGTTGCTACAATTCAGGGGTGTTTGGATCTGTTGAATCCTATGTGTTATTGTGGATTAATTGGTTAGTTTGTTGCATTAGTGGTTAGATCTAGGTTTATACTAGTCAATTAAGTAAGTGACTGCCCTGTCCAAACAGATCTGATCTCAGGTCCATTTAGTGGCTTGATTTGGCTTAGCATTGAATGTTCTTTGTTTTTCCCAGTAATTAGTAGTATAAGGTTTCCATAGTCACCCTTGGATTGAGCTTAACAGCTAATTAGGTTGCTAAGGTTTAAGCTGCAAGTTGAAGGTTTGAACTAATTATCTGTTTGGGCTGCTATTGTGTTTTTCAACACATGTTCTGAGATTAGTGGTTTATATCAGCTACTTTGTTCTTTAAGTTGTTGTTCTCAAGTTAACTTTAGCCTTTAGCTTATTCAGCTAACATATTGCTTATTGTGTTGAGTGCTTATTTGACCTGTTTGTGTCTATTATCCATGTTTCTGTGATCCATTGATCTATTCTCAGTTCCATTAAGCTTCACATAGTCAAAAACACTTCTGTTTTAAGTTTGGTCAAAATTGGTCAAGGAGTGCTTATTAATAAGCACTCCAAATAAGCAGTTTTGAGCTAATAAGCTGTTTCCTGGCTTATTTTACTTTCAAAATTTTTTCCCAAGCTTATTTTATTATTTTAGATTTTCTGTAATTTTTTCAAATTTTTCTAAGTTAATTTACTATTTTTTATTTTATTTTCATTTTTAATCATTTATAAATACTTTTTAATTACTTAAAAATCCAAAAAAAATCTGAAAAATCCAAGAAAAATCCAAAAGTATTTTAGAAAATTATTTTCATTTATTTTAGAATTTTAGAAATTTATTTTGCATTTTTCCCATTTATTTTCAATTTTATTTGAATTTTAAATAATTTTTAATTAGATTTATTACTTTTTAGTTCCTAAAAATTACATAAAAAGCAAAAAAAAAATACTTTTTAGTTTTAAAATTACTTTTTAGTTATTTTATAATTTTCAAAATTTATTTTTCATTTTTCCCACATTATTTTCATTTTCTTTTAATTTTTAATTAGTTAAATAGTTTTTAATTCATAAAAAATAAATAAAAAGTCAAAAAAATATTTTTCTTTTTCTCAAAATTTTCTTTTATCATTTTTAACTTTTGAAAATTATTTTCAAGTCCGTAGGAGTCGTGTAGCTTAAAAGTCGCGTTTTATTTCGTACGTTAACGTTTATTTTACGTTTTAGCTTACGTTTTCGATTCTACGTTACGTTTTTAGTTTCCTTTTTTGAATTACGTGATTAGTTAGTTATTTGTGCTTCATTTACTTATTCATTAGTATAATCTCATTCAAATCACTTTTTACCACTTTCACGACACGTTTCGCGATTCGGGAATTCAAAATTCCATTCACACCTTCGTTGGGAAGGTTGAAGTGAATTTTTCGTTTTCGTTTTTCGAAATTGTGTTTTGAAAACCTTCCTTGTATATATTTTCTATAAAAACCATAAAAATTGAAAAATGAAAAACACTTTTCCTAAAGTATTTTCAAAAATACCATAAAAATAATAAAGTTACAGCCTCGACTCGACCGAAAAGAAGGGCGTTGTAAACCAAATAAGCTTCTCAATATAACAACGCGTGAAATTAGTTGCTAATCGGATTACTTTGGATTCTACGACCGAATAAGCGGAAAATATGGAAGCTTTGACATTAAATTGCAAGCTGAAGAGAGATCCATTCTTCTCTCCCGTTCCGTCGCGAGTAGGCTTAAAGGAAACGGTTTACGATTAACGTAACGTTTGAAAAAGAAAATAAAAGTTTTAAGTTTTTGAATTTTGTTTTCCAAAAATAAAAATACAAAAAGATTTTCCTTTTCCATTTTGATTTTCCTTTTATTAATTAAAAACCAAAAATAATCTTCTTATCCTCTTATCATTTGATTCTTCTTCTTTAACCCTCTAAATCGATAATTCTTATGGATCCGACTTGTTTTAAATGTGGTGAACCGTTCTTTGAAGGTTCATGTGTTTGGTGTACGTGCGAACAATGTGGTAATGATATTCACGATGGAGTTTGTTTGTTTTGTAATACTCCCGAGTATGTTCGAAACGCAACCTTTCAAAGCGTTCCCGATTACTATCCAACACCACCGCCGTCTCCATTCACTTGCTTTAATTGTGGAAATCCATCCGACGAGGGATTATCGTGTGGGCAATGCTTTTGTACTCAATGTGGATACACGAATTGTATATGTTACGCCCCGAGTGCTGAAACGTCTTACGCTTGTGATGCGAGTTTTGATAATTATCCTCAAAATGATTTCAATCATCCTTTTCAAAACTTTTATGAGCAAGTACCAAATTACAATGATAATTCGTTCCAAAGTTCATCGAATTTTGAAAATTGTCGGGGATCGTTTGAAAATTTTTATGAGCCGAATTCGTGTTACGATTCTCATGGTTTTTACCAACCCCCACAAACTTCCGATTTTACTAATAATATTTGTGAAATTAAATCCATGATCGAGAAGATAAAAGAGTTGGTGGCTAACCGTTATACGCATACTCCCGAGCCTCGTGAGAAGACTATTTCAGAGTTACTTGCTGAAGAGAGAGCATCTAATCCTTTCAAAAATTTTGTTTACTATGATTCCGACGACGATGATGAGAAAATTACGTTTGTTCTTAATCCTTACAAAACGTCCGTTGTTTCTCCCGTAGAATCCGAGGACTCTCTAAAAATGGGGGACGAGCATCTAAACACTATTCTGGCAACGAAATTGGACGAATTCAATAAGTCTAGTGTTGAGAACCTCGTTGAGAGGAGTGATGTCGTTTTAGACGAGATCGAGGCTTGTCTTGCTAACAATGATTCTAATTCGACGATGATTTGATGATACTAATTTTGATCCTGAGGGAGACATCCGTTTGATTGAAGAATTATTGAATATAGAACCGTCAATTTCTCTCCCTCCGATGAGCAATGAAGATTTTGATGAAGTTGAAAGTTATACCGATTCTCACAATGAGTATACTACGAGTGATGAAGATTCTTGTAGAGATATCGATGATAATGATGAAGATGATGATGCAGAAATACAAGATGAAACTCTTCGTGACAAATTATCCAAAGTTTATCTTCTCATTTCTAAAATCGAGGTGTTGAAAGATCCTCCGACATCTTTTTCTCCTATCCCCGATATGGATAGTGATTTCTTACCCGAGCTTGAAATTTTTTGATTTGAAGAGACGAGTAGTGGCAATCCCACTATTCATGCTGATATCTCTCTTCCGGATTATGAGCGTTTTAATTTTGAGATCGATTTTGAACTTGTTTCCGATAATCCGTCACGTGACCCTCTTTTAGAGGTTGTCGATTGATTTCTTGCTACGGATGACTCGATACCACCGGGTATTGAGAATGACGAGAATGATGTTCAAAGTAATATTCTTTCCGATTTATCTTTTTCTCGTCCACCGGCGAAACCACCCGATGTAGATTGTGAATCCGGTACGAATGAAGTTATTTTTGGAGTGGTGGACGAGATTTTTGAACATGATGTTCCTGTGCTTGATATTTTACCCACCCAACCCACCCGTGATTCAGAAATCGACTTTGCTTTTATCATCCGGGTGTTTCAACCATTCTTTACTTATCCCATCAGTTCTTCACTTTTCCACTCCACCGGGAGTGAGGACACCGTATTTGACCCTGGCATCTCTCTCTTTTGTGCCAAGTGGCCGTTTTATCTGCTCTCCCCAAGGATGAATTAATTCGGGGATCGAGTCAAGCTAATGTGACTCGGAAACCAAAAACAAGCGCTTCGTGGGAGGCACCCCATGCTTATCCATTTCATCTTCTTTATTTTCTATTTTCTTTAATAACGTGACGTGAAGGGGGCGACCCTTTCCAAACTTGTGTTTTCGTGGTTGTTGATGAATGTTCAGGAATTTCCCCGAAGTTTGAGGACTCTCGTGCTCGTGGTTTGTCGTTCTCTCCACTCGAGTCTCATCCTTCGCTGCTCTTTCGGAAATTCACCATATCCAAAATCTTATCGACTAACGTTTATCTCTTGGCATACTTAATAAACGGCCTTAGATTTTACGTAGGATTACCTTTACCCTTAAAACATTGAGGACAATGTTTCACTTTAGTCTTGGGGGGTGAATCTTCGATTCGATTTGACCTGTACCATCGTCTGAGCTGTTTAACTTACGCAACTCCGTTTTCCACCAAGATTTTTATTTTTTGTCACCGCTTTATAATCAAAAAAAAAAAAAAAAAAAAAAAAAAAAAAGTATATGATATGAATAATAAGTTTTGACACCTTGTTTTGACTTTCCTACCGGCGAGAGTAGAAATAAATGTTCCGACTTGACCGGGCGTGTTGAGCCCTAGCTCGTCTCCCTTAACCAATATAATCATTAGATTATGGCTAAGCATCCGCGGATCTCATTATTTGGGATTTTAAATTTGCGGAGATCGAGGAATGATAGAGTTTATTTAGAAGTTTCGTGCTATACACGGATCGCATTACTGGGATTTAAAAAACCCACAAGAGGTACTTGTGGCCTCCTTGTTCCCATCAGAAACGTCACCAATATATAATAGATGTCTAGGATTAATTAAGGGTATACGGTTTGGGCAATACTTAGTTTTTTCTCGTTCCCAACAAAATCTCTGCATATGGGGGTTTGGTACACATAGGGGTACTGCCAGTGTTACGGTAAAATAGACTATTGCATCTTGCCGGTTCGCAGCCGATGTTGTAATCTTAGTAAAAACCGTAGGACTTGGGATTTGGCATATGATTATGAATATCAATAATAATAGTCCAAAGCCAAATAAAAAGGCAGAGGAATCCAAAGCTACAAAAAGCAGCGGATAGAAATCCAAAGTCATAATAAAGCTCTTACATATTGGCGGCTCATAAACCGTTGACTGTAAAAGAATAAAGGACTAAGGACCAAAGTATTATTAAAGTGCTTATGATTATGCAAAAATGCCAAGCTTCGACTCCGGGGGTTTCCCTAATAAAAAGCTTCCGTTTCGGGTATCAAACATGGTATGTCTCGGTCGTAAATAAAAAGGGGGCCTCCACAAATCGTGTTAAATCAGAGACCTTCATGTGGACCCGATTTCTGTATGCAGGGGTTTTCGAGGGAAAGTTTGGAAACTACTTAGCGTTCAAATTTTGTGCTCTTATCGGACTAACAAATATCGAAACGAGAAAATATGAAGCAATTCATTTCTCACAAATTAAAATCTTGAGATACAAAACTTAGGACCTGGGGACAAGAGGTAATACACAAGTAACTTTTGTGGTCAGTGTTAGCATCTAACTTCTGGATAAACAATGATTTCGATTTTACGCTTAGTTTGGGAGCTTGTGAAAAATCAAGGATGACGATTTTTATCCGTATGGTCTCTTCTCTGTGAGAAGTGTTTCTACTCGTTGACCCTGAAAGTTATCAACAAATAAGAATTGATAATGAAAGTCAAGGCAAACCGTCACATATATAAAAATGAAATAGTACAAAAATAGTAGTTGTAGTTGTTATTTATGAAAATCGGAAAACGGAGCATTTTTGAGAAGAAATGATTTTACTATCTCTTTTGAACATCATTGCTACTTTACAACGTCAGTAAAGAGAGGTTTTTAAATTATTTATCCATTAAGCGTGAGGTGATGACATTGCGTGAGGGCACGGCAATACCTTAGTCTGGGGGATTTTGATGAGTGCTTAATCACTCATCCTTTTTAAGCCTTATTTCAGACCAAAAATACCGAATACTAACCAAAAATGCCAAGAGAATGCATGTTTTTGTATTTGTGTATGTGCAGGTACGGATATGAGAAAAATGAACGAAAACAAAGCAAAACCGACAAAAACGAGCACGAGAACGGAAAAAGGTCAAAAGCCAGAGCCGGGGAAGCAAAATGATCAAAGAGAGTTCAAATTATCATTAGAAGTCCTCAGCCTTTCAAAATGTTTCATAATTGGTCCCTGGTCAAAGTTTGAGAATTTGGCGAATTTAGTCCCTCAAGTTTAAGATAATTACAAAAGTGGTCCTTTGAAGAATTATTCGAAGAAAAGTCCAAAAAGATCCTCATGAATCAAAGAATGTCATAACAAGCCCTTTGAAAATAACTTTGGATAAATTACAGATTTGGTCCCTATGGTTTGCAATTATACTACTTTGGTCCTTGTAATTTCACTAATCCTAAACCAAAAATTAATACAACCGGATCCATAATTACACTTGGCCCAAAGAAAACAAAAGCCCAACACCCTCACCCCAACCCGGCCTGCTACCCTACCCCCAGTCAACCCACTTATCCCAACCCGATCAACCAATTTTTATAACAAAACAATAAAACCCCCAAACCTGTTCCCGCCCCCCAAAATAACTTTTACCCAGAAACTTAGAGCCCTAGTTACTATTTACAAGAGTAAAATCCAAAATTGACCATGATTAAGGGTATGATTGTCCAATTACTTGAGTATCTAGAAGCCCTGACATATGCAGATATCTGACACGCTGGCAATCCACATGAATGTGCGTGCCAATGATTGGATGGAATTTGATCCAAGGGCTGTTATTCAAAGATTGGGCACCACGTTTTGATCAACGGCTATCAGAGACTCAAAAGAAACACAAAGTGTCGCGGATGGATGACATGGCATACTTGAAGTAATCTCCTCAGCTCAGCTATATAAGCACCCATCCTCACCTCATGTAACTCGTCCAATTTTTCATGTTATTAGAAGGATTTTGACCACTTTTAAATTTCTTGTCATTTTAAATTCAGTTTTTATTGTAAATTTTCATTCCAAAGCATTGTATTGAATTTACTCTTATCAATATAATTTCAGTTTTTTATATTGTCTTAATTTTAATTTCAGCTTATTTCAATTCCTGTTATTAGTGTAAAGTCTAAATCATTAGTTTTATTCAGTTTCAATTTTATGTATTTGTTTCTGTTTATTACTTATATGAAAAATCCAAAAAAATAAAAAAAATTAGAAAAAATAAAAAAATAGTTCTAATTTTCAAGTAAGTTTCCAAAAGCTTATTTACTGTTTTATATAAACTCAATTCAGCTTTTTCATTGCTTTTGTGAGCTTCTTTTGTCATTTATTCCCAAATATCATAAGAGTCAAAGAAGTCAAACTCAGCTTATTGCATTAAGCTCATCTTATTTCTGGAATTCAAAAGACAACCATTAGGTGCGTTTGGCCTGTCTTAAAGACAGGCTGTGTGGGATAGCCTCTCTGTTTGGCTGAGAGGAATGGTACGTCTTCATTTTTAATTTTCATCAGCTGATTATTGAATTTTATTTAGATTAGTAGTTGTCTATTTCTGATTTGATTTAGCATTTGCATTTAGTCTAGCTTAGTTTGAGTATGCTTTCATTTTAATCTTATGTTAGACTTGATTTTTTTTTTGTTCTACTGTTTCATTAGAAGTTATACCTGAGATTTGTGAGATATTGATCGTTTGTGTTTGGTTGTTAGAACTTCTGGTTGTTTGAATCTGAATTAGTATCCAGCAAGTGAATATGAGTTGCCGAGGAGTTTATTGAAGCCTGAATCTCATAGAGATAGTTCTATCAGTTAGTAGCATATAGGGTGTTTGGTTCCATTTTAGTTGGTTGTGTTGACTGTGGTGGTTCATTGCTTAGTTTATTTTGCTTGTTTGAGTAGAAACTAGTTCATTGTTATGATATAGGTTACTCATAGTTGTTCATTGTTGCATTATTTTTTAGTCATTATAACGTCATCTCTATCAGTGTAGTTTAGTGCTTATTTTCTGTTCATGTCAGTCTCATTACATCTCATATAGCTTATAGAATAACTTTGCATCAGTAATATAGCATAAAAGTTCAATTTGCGTTCAAATCTAAAAACAGTTGCTACAATTCAGGGGTGTTTGGATCTGTTGAATCCTATGTGTTATTGTGGATTAATTGGTTAGTTTGTTGCATTAGTGGTTAGATCTAGGTTTCTACTAGTCAATTAAGTAAGTGACTGCCCTGTTCAAACAGATCTGATCTCAGGTCCATTTAGTGGCTTGATTTGGCTTAGCATTGAATGTTCTTTGTTTTTCTTAGTAATTAGTAGTATAAGGTTTCCATAGTCACCCTTGGATTGAGCTTAACAGCTAATTAGGTTGCTAAGGTTTAAGCTGCAAGTTGAAGGTTTGAACTAATTATCTGTTTGGGCTGCTATTGTGTTTTTCAACTCATGTTCTGAGATTAGTGGTTTATATCAGCTACTTTGTTCTTTAAGTTGTTGTTCTCAAGTTAACTTTAGCCTTTAGCTTATTCAGCTAACATATTGCTTAATGTGTTGAGTGCTTATTTGACCTGTTTGTGTCTATTATCCATGTTTCTGTGATCCATTGATCTATTCTCAGTTCCATTAAGCTTCACATAGTCAAAAACACTTCTGTTTTAAGTTTGGTCAAAATTGGTCAAGGAGTGCTTATTAATAAGCACTCCAAATAAGCAGTTTTGAGCTAATAAGTTGTTTGCTGGCTTATTTTACTTTCAAAAAATTTTCTCAAGCTTATTTTATTATTTTAAATTTTCTGTAATTTTTTCAAATTTTTCTGAGTTAATTTACTATTTTTTTTATTTTATTTTCATTTTTAATCATTTATAAATACTTTTTAATTACTTAAAAATCCAAAAAAAATCTAAAAAATCCAAAAATATTTTAGAAAATTATTTTCATTTATTTTAGAATTTTAGAAATTTATTTTGCATTTTTCCCATTTATTTTCAATTTTATTTGAATTTTAAATAGTTTTTATTTAGATTTATTACTTTTTAATTCCTAAAAAATACATAAAAAGCAAAAAAAAAATAGTTTTTAGCTTTAAAATTACTTTTTAGTTATTTTATAATTTTCAAAATTTATTTTTCATTTTTCCCACTTTATTTTCATTTTCTTTTAATTTTTAATTAGTTAAATAGTTTTTAATTCATAAAAAATAAATAAAAAGTCAAAAAAATATTTTTCTTTTTCTAAAAATTTTCTTTTATCATTTTTAACTTTTGAAAATTATTTTCAAGTCCGTAGGAGTCGTGTAGCTTAAAAGTCGCGTTTTATTTCGTACGTTAACGTTTAGTTTACGTTTTCGATTCTACGTTACGTTTTTAGTAGCCTTATTTGAATTACGTGATTAGTTAGTTATTTGTGCTTCATTTACTTATTCATTAGTATAATCTCATTCAAATCACTTTTTACCACTATCACGACACGTTTCGCGATTCGGGAATTCGAAATTCCATTCAAACCTTCGTTGGGACACGACCCGGGGAAATACTTTCCTAAGCATTTCTTCGGTTAAAAACTATACTTAAAACGACAAAATCAATACTTATCTTAATTCAACATGAAAGGTTTCAAGGGGTGAAAACCATTGAAAATACTAATAAAATCGTGCTAGGGTTTCTCTAAGTCGTCCCTAAAATTGTCCTCTTTTAATGAATGAAAATTACAAAACTATATATAGATTTTCCAAGGTGACGGCGTCAAGAAGAAAATTCTGACGCCGTCAACCCGCCACCCATAATAAAATCGAATTGCCTAGATGCAGATCTGACGCCGTGATGAGGCGAAAAATGAACCACTTTTAGGGGGTCATTTAAGCCCGGAATTGAATTTATTTGATCAAATATTGCCCTAAATCGTTCCTTTTGTGATTTTAGGTACTTTGGGAGTGAAATCTGGAAAAGAAGGCATTTTGGATGTTTTTGGAGCATAAAAGTGAAGAAAACGGCAAAGTCTCAATTTTCCAACCTGGGAACAGTAGGTGACGGCGTCAAGAAGGAATTTCTGACGGTGTCAAGAGTAATTTCCATGACTTTCCATGACGACCCAGTACAGATTTGACGGCGTCACAAGGTAGGGCGTCAAGAGTAAAATGCATGACGGCCTGGAAAATGCTAACACATGACGGCGTCAAAAGTAGATCAAGGCAGTCCGAGAAGTATTTTGGCGGCGAGATGACGGCGTCACAAGATTTGTATTGACGCCGTCAGACCCTATTTCCTATATATAGTTTTCTAATTTTTACATTAAAAAGAGAGAAGTTTTGGAGAAACCTTAAGGCCGAACTTTATACGATTTTCACAGTTTTTTCAAGGGTTTTCAGCCCTTGAAACCTTGCAAGTGTAATTGAGATAAGTATTCTTTTAATTCAATCAATATGTTTATGTGTTGGTTATCTATATCTTGTTCTTGTCTTGATTCCATCATGCTAGGCTAGATCTATCTTGTGTTTGATTAGATCTAATGAAACCTAGATGTTAATTATGTGTTGATTACTTGTTTATGGTTGTATTGGATGAATGATTTCGATGTTAGGCTTAAGAAAACTGGCAGATCTCCAAATGGTAATATGCTTGAACATCTTAGGAAACATAAACCGATGTGCACTAGGTTTTATTGGTTGTATTTACTGCATGAGTAATTTCTAATGATCCCATGTTAGGAGTTTTTAACGGCTCGACATAGGAGTGAAGTAGGCACTCATAAGATTGGGGAAGTAAGTGCGCCACCCCATGAATGGTATTAAGGTATACAATCCGTCATCCACACAACTATAACAAGTAATTAACGTGTAAAAGATGTCTAGGGAGTAGTGAAATCTAAGTAAACACATTTTCTCCACTTATTGCTCACAACCTTAGTTAATTTAGTTTACTTTCATTTTTAATATTTTATTTTGATTGCATCTTTAGTATTGGGTTAGTTGACTAGCAACTAATTCCGTCCAAATCCTTCAAACCCGAGATATTTACATGCTTTCTAAAAAATATAAAAATACAAAAATAATTTTCCGTCATCTTTAGCACTAGTAATTAGGTTTTCTAATCCTAGCGACACTATTCCTAGCTGAACGATCAATCCCCCGGTACTTGTCACTATACTATACTACAACGATCAGGTACACTGCCTGGTGGGGGTTGTAAGCTTCTCAAGATCCCTTGAGAGGTAAAGCCTGGTGCGATTCCCACGTATCAAGTTTTTGCAGCCGCAGCCTGGGGAATAGTTATTGTCTAGGTTAGAATCTCTTTTTATTAGGTCTACTTGCTAGATTCCTTTCTAGTAAGATTTTATTTTTATTTTTATTTTTAGTTTTCTTTAGTCTATCTTATTTCTCTGTGTCCTTTGTTCGTAAATTATTTCGATGGATAACAATAACATTGATCGTTTGATTCTTGTTATTCGTGTTTTTCGTCGTAGGATTTTCCAAATGCCCGACCCACTTCCTTTAGTGGAGAATGAGAACCCACCTAACCTCTCACCCAACCACCACTTTGACAATAATTCTGAGTTAAAGGAGTCTGATCATGATGATGACCGTAGGGCTAGTCCTTTTTACTATTCAGACTCCGATGAGGATCTGGATGATGGTGATGTGATTAATGAGAATAGGATGGAAGAGGAAATAAACCCTCTTAGGTATGTTGACCCTAGAACTAGGATTGAGTGTGATAGTTCATTCAACATGCAATTTCCTTGTAAGATCGGATTTAAGAGCTTTAACACCTATCTTAACTCGTCTCTCCCAATGAACATAATCTCGCGTAATGAATATAATAAAATCATGGTAGATGAGTTAAAATACAAAGGAGAAAACATTATTGCTAGGGCAATACCATTGCATGTGTTTGTAGGAAGTTTGGTTTATCTTGTTGAGTTCATGGTTATGGAGAATCTAGGAGACTTTATTGATGATAACTTTACCCAAGTTGTGTTTGGAAGACCTTTCAAACGGTTGACCAACCTCGACGAAAAACTCATAGAAGGGTTAATTACATTCTCGAATGGGGATGAAGATTTTGTCTATCAAATGCCCCGCACACACCCTAGGTTCAACAATTTCTCCATGGAGAAGTGTAGTAGGTATCCACCCATAGAAATGGTAAGTGAGAATGACAAGAGAAAAGGGCTTAAGTATACTCATGAAAAGAATAAAAGATACTATCGGGGATGTCTAGAGTTAGGAGATGAGTATAAGAAAGATGAGGCGACTATTAGATGGCTCACGCTTGGTTATGTGAGCATAAGCGATACACGGTAACCCATGACCTTGAGTCTAGCTACAAGACTCGTAAATAAAGAAAAGTGCTTCTTGGGAGGCAACCCATGCTTTGTGTGATTTTATTTGTTTGTTTGTTTGTTATTTGCTTTCGTATGCATGCTTTATTTTTATTGTTGGTAGATCATGTTTCTCAATTAAAAAGTGGAAATACTTTACTTTGTTGTTTTGGCCTAGTCTTAACTCCACCTAAAGGTATTTTTGCAAAAGATAAGTGTAAGGGGAAACCCCAAATACGTTTTTAAGAAACAACTCGATCATGATTCTCCACAATATTAAATGAACATGTGTATTCGTATTTGTTAGAGTCAAATGCTTGTATTGAGTCATAATGAAGTTTTGCAGGATTTTCCAGGAAGTAGGACCAAGTTTTTCCAGAAATTTTCCGGAAACTTAACATAAGAATTTCTGCAGGTCAATCCTGACGGCGTCATGAGTTTACTCTTGACGGCGTCACGGGCATAAAAATCTGCAAATTTTACCGGTTTTGTTTTTCTAACGGAGTCTTATGGTTTTTGTGAATTATTAAGTTTTATAATCTCCCGGAAGTCTGCAAACTTCATTCCACAAGCATTATATCTTATCTTGTTTTCTAGGATTTAGTAACTTATATAGGATGCCGCTGATTTTATGCGAGGTTGTCTTGTCTATTTTCTCAGGATTTACAGGTTATGTATGACAAGAAGATGATTTATATTCTGGAAGGGAAGCTTTGATTGTTCATTTTCTTGGAGGAAGATTTAACCTGGCCACCCTATTATCCATACCGAGCGAATCAGGGGAGTATTTGATTTCATTTGTTTTACTATTTCACTTTTACATTCTTTACTTGAACATTGGGGACAATGTTCATCTTAAGTGTAAGGCGAGGGTAAAATGATGATACCTTACATGTACACTTTCGCTTGAGTTTGCTTTGTTTAATGGTAGGTGTGTAATAAAACTATGAGAAATACTTGTTAGTGTAATTTTAGCGCCAAATTTAAAATTTTTTTACAACTTTTAGGAGTGAAACTTTAGCCATATCAAGCGTCTCATGGATAGGAGATTGTATGACTAGCACATAACCGTATATTCAGAAAAATTTTCCACCGAAATATGTGAGGTTCGCCTTTAGATTTGATAGGAAAAGCATTTACTATTAGTTCTTATGAGTGTACCGGTAGCATTTAGATTCTAGAACTTGCATTAGTGATGCATCCCGAGACCGCTAGTGAGACTACATTTGTGTAGTAGGATTTACTACATGATAAGAGGCATTAGGATCACCCTTGTGTTAAACCCGTATTATAATTTCTTGACCACTTAAGTCGTATTACTTGACTACTTAAGTCAACTAATTTTTCCCACACCCTTAGCGTTGTACTCATTTTTAGTACACGAAACCCCTAGTACACCCCT
This sequence comes from Artemisia argyi, assembly GCA_030686995.1. Classification (NCBI taxonomy): domain Eukaryota; kingdom Viridiplantae; phylum Streptophyta; class Magnoliopsida; order Asterales; family Asteraceae; genus Artemisia; species Artemisia argyi. The sequence continues at coordinate 170,865,479 of CM060701.1, read as the reverse complement.
CCGAGCCTATCTTTTCGTTTCTAACTTTAAGCATTTTACTTAAAGGAAGAATTTGTTACACCCCACTTAAATGTACACCCAAATCGCCTTAGCCTTCCGTGTATGCGCTCATTTTTAGTGCATTATTGTTATTTGTTAAACCCTAAGTTAACTATCGAATGGGTAAAGTACTTATTTTATGGAGTAATGGGGAAGAACATCATATATTACCCCCGTATGTACGTTAATCTTAAAAGTACTCCAATTGTTTTGATTTTCTTAATTCGAGTCATTAGATTAGTTTATTGTAAAGTATGTAAAAATTCAAGTGTAAGGGGAATTTCCATTCCCTATGATGTATTATTTTGGATGGTAGGGTAAGAGTGTGTGTATGTAAAAAAAAAAAAAAAAAAAAAAAATCAAAAAATCAAGAAAAGAAAAAAAATAGAAAAAGAAAAAGAAAAGAGAAAAAAAAAATACGGACTACCATCCCGTTTCATTCTATGTTCATTTTATGTTTTTGTTATTTTTCATTTATTAGCTTAAGTCGAGTCTAGTCTTGGCTTAGCAACGCCACATTGTACATGTAATTAACCAAGATTGTTAACTCGCCACCAGTAAAGACTGCCTTTATCCAACAAAACCGTGTATTTCATATCCCTACACCTAACGTTACAACCCTTTAAAAGACCTCTTTGATAGTTTATCCTAGGTGCTTACGCCATGTGGTGGAGGTTTGATCCTTTCCCAAGCCTATGGTAATCTATTTTGCTATGACAGGTAGTGAGAGATATCTTCCGTTTCCATATTGTAATTTATACTTTATTACACCCGAGAGATGTGAGTATCTAAACACTATTTCTGAGGTGCTTGTGTATGACCTCCGTGCTTGTCTATTGGTCTTTAGTGGAATGATTATTTGTTGTAATTACTTTTATATTCGTGTTAAATGGCCCCTAACTTGTATTTTGAGTAGAATAAAAGCGCATTTGCTTGAGGACAAGCAAATCTCAAGTGTAAGGGTATATGATGAGGCGAAAAATGAACCACTTTTAGGGGGTCATTTAAACCCGGAATTGAATTTATTTGATCAAATATTGCCCTAAATCGTTCCTTTTGTGATTTTAGGTACTTTGGGATTGAAATCTGGAAAAGAAGGCATTTTCGACGTTTTTGGAGCATAAAAGTGAAGAAACGGCAAAGTCTCAATTTTCCAAGCTGGGAACAGTAGGTGACGGCATCAAGAAGGAATTTCTGACGGCATCAAGAGTAATTTCCATGACTTTCCATGACGACCCAGTACAGATTTGATGGCGTCACAAGGTAGGGCGTCAAGAGTAAAATGCATGACGGCCTAGAAAATGCTAACACATGACGGCGTCAAAAGTAGATCAAGGCAGTCCGAGAAGTATTTTGGCGGCGAGATGACGGCGTCACAAGATTTGTCTTGACGCCGTCAGACCCTATTTCCTATACATAGTTTTCTAATTTTCACATTAAAAAGAGAGAAGTTTTGGAGAAACCCTAAGGCCGAACTTTATACGATTTTCACAGGTTTTTCAAGGGTTTTCAGCCCTTGAAACCTTGCAAGTGTAATTGAGATAAGTATTCTTTTAATTCAATCAATATGTCTATGTGTTGGTTGTCTATATCTTGTTCTTGTCTTGATTCCATCCTGCTATGCTAGATCTATCTTGTGTTTGCTTGGATCTAATGAAACCTAGATATTAATTATGTGTTGATTACTTGTTTATGGTTGTATTGGATGAATGATTTCGATGTTAGGCTTAAGAAAACTGGCAGATGTCCAATTGGTAACATGCTTGAACGTCTTAAGAAACATGAACCGATGTGCACTAGGTTTTATTGGTTGTATTTACTGCATGAGTAATTTCTAATGATCCCATGTTAGGAGTTTTTAACGGCTCGACATAGGAGTGAAGTCGGCACTCATAGGATTGGGGAAGTAAGTGCGCCACCCCATGAATGGTATTAAGGAATATAGTCTGTCATCCACGCAACTATAACAAGTAATTAACGTGTAAAAGATGTCTAGGGAGTAGTGAAATCTAAGTAAACACATTTTCTCCACTTATTGCTCACAACCTTAGTTAATTTAGTTTACTTTCTGATGAGTGTCTAAATACTCAGCATTTTATACTAATCTGAGCTGCCAAAACGTACTAAAACACTTAAATATGCATCAAAATACTTAAAATATCTTAGAAGTGTGTTTTATATGTTTCAAATGCAAAATATGCAAAAACAAATTAAAAACGTACAAAGTTTGCATAATTGGCAGTTTCAGTCCCTCAAGTTTCATAAATTGTCAAAACTAGTCCCCGGTTATTCTAAAAACATGAAAAAGTCATCAAAGGTCCTTTTTAATCATAAAGTTACATATTTAGTCCTTTGGTGCAAAGTTTCATAAAATTACAAGTTTAGTCCCTGTACTTTGGAAATTGACATAAATGGTCCCTGGGATGTTAATAACTTTGAGAAATTCAATTTTGGTCCTTGTACTAATAATCTTTTGCAGGAATGGTCCTTGGTGTGAAGTTTGGTGAATTTACATAATTGGTCCCTCAAGTTTGGCAGTTTGGCAAAAATAGTCCCCGGGTATTTAAAAGTGAAAAATATCAAATATACCCTTGTACTATTCACATATTGGTAATTATGGTCCTTTGAACTACTTTGGGAAAGTAACATAATCAGACCCTCAACTTTGCTATAATTACAAATTTGGTCCTTGTGATTTGTTACTAAAAAACCATCCGGACCCTATTTTATTATAATACCCAAAACCAAATCCAAACTAAACCCAAACAACCATACCAGCCCACCCCTGATCCATACCCTTTTCCAGCCCAATCCCAAGCCCAGTCCACACCCCGTTATAATATTACCAGGGTCAACACCCCGGTCAAACCCACTCCCCTTCCACTTTTTCCCTCCCAATACCACCACCACCACACAGACTCACATACCACCATACCAGCCCACGGTTTCACTTCCACAACTTGCTCCCCACTCTCCTCCACCTCCACAACCCTCCAAAACCCCTAAAAACCTCACCACGCAATCTACAGTGCCCAGATGACACTTTGACTATTTTGGCGCGAAAAAGCGTTTTAAACGGTGGAGATGAGTCAAACTAAATCAATGGTTCTCAATTGGTGGGATATGTCTCTGTGGGTCCCACAAACCCTGAAAGTGGCTACAAAAGGGAAAAGAAGCAGAAGAGTTCAAGTATTAGTCTAGGTTTAGTTTAATAAAATCGTATGTAGTGTAGTTTACATTTTCAGTTGTAATTTCCATAAAAATCACTTGTATTCAGTTATCTTAGTGTAATTTGATCTTTCTTAAACCTTTAATTGCACTCTTGTTTATTAAATTCGAAATTAGCAATTTTAATTGAATTTGACAAATTCAGTTAGACTTTCTTAATGGTTGTTGTATTATGTTATTTTTAGCTCAATTAAGTTACTAGTAAGTTTCATAAAGATTTTAAGGAGTTAAAACCAGTTTTAGTTCATTACTCAAAAATAAAAATAAATCCAGAAAAAAATAAAGAAGAAAATAAAAAATTAGTATAATTGGAAGGAGAAGCTGGAGCTTGATGGAAATTGGATTGTTTCTGGTATAGTACCTCATGGGAGGTGTAGGTGATGGTTTTGGATCCCCTGGTTCATAATCTCAGCTTGAAAATAAATTTGTAAGCTCCAATTCAGTTTCTTATTATTATCTTGTGATTCTTATCTATATTTGTATTTGGTTGTTGAATTCTGCTTATATAAGTTTAACTTTGATTAGTGTATGCTTAGAAATCAGATTAATAGGTTAGTTGTTTGATTTGGTTCATTAAATCACAAAACAGGCCACTATAGGAGTGTTTGGATCATACCAGTATCTAGTATCTGTGTTGTTATTTAGTGGTTGTTTTTGTTTCGATATATTGCATCAGTCATAGTAGGATAGTAGAACCATAAAAATTCAAGTCTCTTGTGACCAAAAGTCAAAATTACATTCTAAATCCCTTCACAGTTAACTGTGAAGGATTTGAGGCCCATAGACCCTCACTTTAGCTTATAAGGTATAGCTTTAGCTTAATTTAGGTCTCTTGTAGCTTTATATAACTTAATTAATTAGTTAGAAGTGTTAGAATTTCATAAAAGTCAAACTAGCCAAGTTTCATAAAAAAGTTAATTGCACTCATCTCAGATTTTTACAAGATTTCAAAGATTTGTTTTGATTTATGTGTTGGGATTGAGACTTCAGGATTTTTACATGTTAAAGTATGTCAGCTAGTCTTTAGAAATCAGTTAAGGGCTTATTTTTAAGACTTTTGTTGTGGGTCCCACCCTTGCTCAAAGACAACTGCAGGGCAAGGTATTGCCCTGCTGTAGTCACCACAGGTCCATCACCACCACTTTGGTGGTGGTTTGTGACCACCTCAGTGGGCCCTACTTGTCAACCGTAGTTCCTTACAACCCCCCTCCTACCAGGGATACTTAGTCAACCTTTTGTTTGACCTCTAGACCTGTGGACCCCACTTAGCTTTGCATCCAAAGTTTGTCCCCATTCTGTCTCAGAATCATATTAAGTCAAGTGCTTATTTGAGCTTTTTGGCTTATCCAGTGGTCCCCACTTGCCAAATTTAGCTCAAACTTGTTTAAGTAACTTATTAGAATCAGGATAATCCATAGTGGGTCCCACACAAGTCAGTTTTAGCTTATTTGCTTAGTTGGTCAACTGCTTAAGTTAGTAGCTTATATCTAGCTTATTATTAAGTTATAAAAAGATTGTTTTTACAAAAGTTAGTTATTTTTAGGTATAAAATAGATTTCTAAAAGAAAATTCAAGAAAAACCAATATAAAATTAAGTGATAGTTTCTATTTAATTTAATTTAATTTTAATTTTAATTTTTAGATTTTTATTAAGTAATTTGTAATTTTATATTTTTATTAATTTCCTTTTAGGTTAAAATATTTTTAATAATTTTATCAGATTTTTATATTGTCATTTGATATTTATTAGATTTAAAAATAGTTTTATTAGTAATTAATCAATAATTAAGTTATTAATAGCATAATTAATTTTTATAAATCAACACCTAGTTTTTATATTTTTTATAGCTTTTATAAATCATAAAATAGTTTTAGGAATTTTTTCATAATTTTCTAAGTTAGTTTAGTATTATTTGTAATTTAAAATAGTTTAATTAGTATAATTAATATAAATAGTTTTTAATTAATAAAAAGCTTATGAAAAGACAAAAATATTTATTTTTATTTTTTATACTTTCTTCAAGTTCATTTTAAGTTTTAGAAATTATTTTTATAAATTTTTAGTTTAATTTGTAGTGTTTATTATTTTTAGTTTTGATTTAAATTAGTTTTAATTAAATAGTTAAATAGTTTTTAATTAAATAATTAATAATAATTAATATAATAATCTAAAAAATAGTTTTCTTTTTTAATTTAATTTTCTTTTAAGTTTAAGTTCTTAGAATTTTCATTTTTAACCCTTGTAGTTTATTTTTCTTAAAACTCACCTTTTTCTCAGCACGCAATCGCGTCTGATTTTAAATTGGTGTACATTTATACGTTTTAGTTTACCTAAGTTATTTTAAGTTATAAAACCCTAGTTTAATCACACACACACACTTTTATTCATATACCATCCCTGTTCATAATCACTCGATCACAAATTCATTTTTAATTAAACATCGCACACCTCGTTGGGACATTACGACCCGGGGAAACACTGTATTCCACGGAAGCATTTACCTCAGCTGTTTGACTATTATACTTGACCATTCACAAGTGGTTGACCAATAATTATCTGACCGTTTGAGGCGAATCAAAATTTGGCGCCGCTGCCGGGGAGGTTGTGCGCTTATTCTAAACGATTTTGCGTATTAGTGAACCTGAATATACACCCATTGTATATTTACCATCTTTTATCCATATTTTTATAAAACAAAACACAAAAATATTCACCTTTACACCCCTACCTATTTGATTCTTCATTTCTCACCCCCTAAACCCTTTGATTCTTCTTATGTCTTATTCTCACTCTCTTATCTGTCAATGGTGTGGTAGTCCTTATAATAGTGGTAATTGCCCAGTTGTGGCAGGGTAGAGTCAGGAAACGAGTCTGTCTATAACCAAAATCCCTATTCCTATCCTGACATGACTGATTCATTCCACCAGCTTCCATACCATGAGACTCAGCAATTTAACTGTTGTGAGTATTGTGGTGGTGCACACTACAGTTCTGATTGTCAATCAGGAGACACGCTTGTCAATGAGCAGTTTCCTAATAACAATTACGACCCACCTCCACAGTACCAAATGAACCAAGCAACTCCTCAAAACCAGCAAGACCTTTGTCTAGAGGTTCTTGACAAACTTAAAGACCTTAAGGAGGAGTTAGCTAATATGTCGTTTCACAATGCACCAAGTTTTTCTTGTGTACATTGTGGGGGTCCTCATGATGATTTCAAATGTCAACCGTATTATAAACCTGAACATTGTTCTAGTTCTAATACATCCGGTTTTGACACATTCACACCCCCACAGTTTCCACTCATTCCATATTCTCGTGATAAATCTATTGCGGAATTACTTGCTGAAGAACTTGATTCGCCTCAAACGGTCAACTCTTATTAGTCAGCCACTTGTGAATGGTCAACCGTAAAAGTCAAACAGATCGAGGCAAATGCTTCCGTGGAATACAGTGTTTCCCCGGGTCGTAATGTCCCAACGAGGTGTGCGATGTTTTATTGTAAACGAATCTGTGATCGAGTGATAATGAACAGGAAGTAACCAGATAAAAGTGTGAGTGTGTGTTTAAACTAGGGTTTAAAAAGTAAAATGACTTAATTAAACTATTGGAATGATTACGTAAAACCTAGATATCTAAAACGTACACCAAATTAAAATCAGACGCGACTGCGTACTGAGAAAAAGGTGAGTTTTAAGAAAAATAAACTATAAGGGTTAAAAATGAAAATTCTATAAACTTAAACTTAAAATAAAATTAAATGAAAAAGAAAACTATTTTTTATATTATTATATTATTTATTATCAATTATTTAATTAAAAACTATTTAACTATTTAATTAAAATTAAACTAAAAATGATAAACAATACAAATTAAACTAAAAACTTATAAAAATAATTTATAAACTTAAATTAGAACTTGAAGAATGTATAAAAAATATAAATAAATCTTTTTGTTTTTTTATGAGCTTTTTATTAATTAAAAACTATCTATATTAATTATACTAATTAAACTATTTTAAATTACAAATAATACTAAACTAACTTAGAAAATTGTGAAAAAAATTTATAAAACTATTTTATGACTTATAAAAGCTATAAAAAATATAAAAACTAGGTATTACTATATAAAAACTAATTATGTTATTTATAACTTAATTATTGATTAATTATTAAATAAACTAATATTAATTATAATAAATACTAAATGACAAAACAAAAATCTGAGAAAATTATGAAAAATACTTTAACCTACAAGGAAATTAATAAAAATATAAAATTACAAATTACTTAATAAAAATCTAAAAATGAAAATGAAAATTAAATTAAATTAAATAGAAACTATCACTTATTTTTATGTTGGTTTTTCTAGATTTTTCTTTTACAAAACTAATTTATACTTAAAAATAAACACTTTTTGTAAAAACAATAATTTTATAAGCTACTAATAAGCACTGTGGGAGCTTATTGCTACCACAGTTGACTTTTGTTGACTAGAAAGGGAAATAAGCTCAAATGAGCTGGTGTGGGACCCACTATGGTATATTCTGGTTCTAATAAGTGAGTTGGACTTTTCAAAGCTAAAATTAGCCAAATAAGCTAAGTAGATAAGCTGATAAGCCAAAATAAGCTATTCCAAAACTCAAATTCAACACAGAATGGGGACAAAGTTTATGGCTTATTCTAGGTGGGTCCACTGGGTTTCAGGTCAAACAAAAGGTCAATCCTAAGAGTCTACTAGGAGGGGGGGTTCAAAGATGCTAAGTTTGACAGGTGGGGCCCACTGAGGTGGCCACAAATCACCACCAAAGTGGTGGTGATGGGTGAATCTGCTGGTGTGCAGGGGAGATGTCTTCCCTGCAAGTGTTTTTAGCCTAAGGTGGGGCCCAGTAGAAAAATCCTAAAAATATAAAACTTATGGGAACTTAAATATGAGCTGGTAGACTACAACTAGGAACAAGTTTTAGGTTCTAAAAGCTATTCCTAAATTCTAAATAATTCTCCCAAGTTTTGGAAAAAACACTCCTTAAACAAGATGTATTGATGATTTTCGAAGTAAAACAAGGTTTTAATCTATAAAACTGATTCCAAAGACTATAATATACCTAATTAAGATCAACTGAACACGAATCAATCACAACACAAGCTTATCACTCAGATTTGTCACATATGAGTTTTTCACTGTGAGATTTTTGGATTTTTGAGAACAAATGAATCTTAAGAACAAGTAAACTATTTTATACTAAATACTGATTAACTAACACTAAATAAACATAAAAGCACACAGATAAGCAAAAATAAACTAAGCTACAGTAGATTAATAGAAATTTAGGAACAAGCTTACAAGTGGGATTGGCCTGAGAAACAAAGAACCAACGAACCAAATCAATACCTAGTGTCCCCCATAGGACTCTATTACCAATTTCAATCCAAATGACACCTGCTCAACTGCTTTTCCTTCTTCTTCTTATGATTTTTATTTTTCACTATTTTATTTGATTTTCTTGGAATTTTTGTATTTAACTACTAAACTAGATTTTGAGATATCTAAAAGCTTTAATAAGCTTTGTCAAGGCTTATGTGAACTTAACAATTCAATACAGCAACAATAAACAACATACAACTTTTGTGAGATTTTTGAGAATTTTATGAAATTGCATAAACTGAGATAGCAAATGAAACTTGAAATTAACTTGATTTAAAGATTAAAGTACATTAAACTAACTGAGAACAAATGTTTGAAACTGAAAATAACAACTAGAACTTATTCTACACTACCTACGATTACATTAAGCTAAAACTAAACTAATATCCTTTTTCTTCTGCCTCATTCCTTCTTTATAGATAATCTCTGAGTTTGTGGGACCCACTGGGGCATTTCCCACCAATCCTTAGCCCTTGATATGGTCAAAGTCATCATGGTCGTTTAAATTATTAACTTGGCGAAAAGTCTCAATTGGGTACTATAAATAGCGTGGGGATGTTTTCAAGGTTTTGGAGGGTTGTGGAGGTGGAGAGTAGTGGGTAGGACAGCTGGGGTGTGAGGTAGAGGTGGTATACCAGCTGGTTTTGGGTTGCAGAGGTGTGGGTGGTAATGGAGGGAAAGGGGTGGTTTTGTGGTGTTTGACCGGGGCGTTGACCCTGCGTTTTATTTATAACGGGGGTTGGACTGGGCTGGGTAGTGCGCTAGGAAATAGGATAGTGGGTGGGCTTGGTTTATTATTTGGATTGGGTTTATTTTTGGTTTATAGTAATAATAAGGATCCGTTTGGTTTATAACTTGGAAAATCACAAGGACCAAATTTGTAATATTCTGAAAATTTAGGGGGGCTGATGTGTGACTTTCCAAAGTTTATCATGAGGGTCTAAATTGTCACATGTGAATAGTACAAGGGTATTTTTTTGTCATTTTTCATTTTTTAAATACCCGGGGACTAAAACTGACAAACTGCCAAACTTGAGGGATCAATTATGTAAATTCACCAAACTTATCACCAAGGACCATTCCTGCAAAAGATTATTAGTATAAGGACCAAAATTGAATTTCTCAAAGTTTTTACATCCCAGGGACCATTTATGTCAATTTCCAAAGTTGAGGGACTAAACTTGTAATTTTATGAAACTTTGCACCAAAGGACTAAATATGTAACTTTATGATTAAAAAGGACCTTTGGTGACATTTTCATGTTTTTAGAATAACCAGGGACTAGTTTTGCCAATTTATGAAACTTGAGGGACTGAAACTGCCGATTTATGCAAACTTTGTACGTTTTTCATCTGTTTTTGCATATTTTGCATTTGAAACATATAAAACACACATTTAATATATTTTAAGTATTTTGATACATATTTGAGTATTTTTGTATGTTTTGGCAGCTCAGATTGGTATAAAATGATGAGTATTTAGACACTCATCAATCCCCCACACTAAACTATTGCTAGTCCCTAGCAATCTATTGAGAAAAACTTAATGGATTTGAAAGCCTCTTTACCAAAAGCCATCACTTCTGGAGTAGCCAGGTGTAAGAACTGTGGCACACCTGATAACCGTGTGATTTTGAGCAAACCACCAGCTGTCAACGGATTTGATTTGTCTTTACCAAAAGCCGTTTGCTTCTGGACTAGCCAACTCTTGATGGAATAGTCAACATCTTGGTGAGCTGATTACCAATTATGGTTTTTCCACTGCCTTTACCACAAGCCATAATCTTGCGGGCTAGCCAACTCATTCGCTTTATGGGATATGGCGAGTTGACGTACCATACAATTTTTGGCAAATTGCAAGCCATAAACGGGTTTGAGATATCTTTACCAAGAACCGTTTGCTCCTGGATTAGCCAATCCTTATGTGGGTTAGACATGGCAGACTGATAACCATTTATTGTGTTCTAAGTGAGAAAAAATTTTAAAATTTTGGCTAAAATGGGGGTTCTTGATGGAACATGTGTTTAAATTCGTTAGAATAACGAATCTCCCCCCACACTTAGAACTGAATATTGTCCTCAATATTCAAAGTACTGGGTGTTAAACCAACACTTAGAACGTAAGAAGAAAATATTCCATCGCCTTTATTTAAGATGTATATACATACAATTATTTTTTTAGATAAAACTTCTTAAATAGAAGCTATCACTATATTTACATTATATATATATATATATATATATATATATATATATATATATATATATATATATATATATATATATATATATATATATACAACATGTGGGGCATCTCCTCCACACCAGGGTGGTACACGGGTGAAAACCTATATACATGCTAATGTTTTTGATTACTGAGTCACTAACTTGACTCGACCCCGAATTTATTTGTCCATGGGGAAGCAAGTGGAAGAGACAATCTCATCGGACTTTCATTCAAGATGTTTGGATAAACATTTGAAGCACGTGAAAGTTCCACACCGATGAGATATGTACCCGGCTCATAATTTATAAATGAGAATGCCGGGGTCAAAGATAATGTCCTCATTCCCGAAGGAGTGAAGAACAGGATAAGGAACAGGATATATGAAGAAAAGAAAGAAAATCATGATTAATACCTCATCTTCAATAGGAGAATTCATTGTTTCATGAATCTCCTCGTTTAAGCTCGTTTGATCAAGACATATTATGGGTATGTCTAGATCAAAATAAAAACTATCATACTCCGGAGGAGATATGATATGAGTGAGTTCACCGGAGAACTCCTCAAAGGTGAATGATTCGTATTCGGGATTGAATTGAGTGAGTTCATTGGGGAACTCCTCAAAAGTAAATGATTCATAAACGGGAAGAGAATTAAAAGAATGAGAAGTGGTACTGCCACTTATCTTCTCTTTCGTTTGATCAAAATGGAACGTTTGCAATTCCGGAATAGAATCATTGATCAAAAACTCACTATCCTTGACGGGGATAGGAGATGAAATAGGCTTTTCATTAAAAGCCTCGATTCTAGAAATGAGAAGATTAGCATTTAATAATGTAAGACGAAGAGCTTCGTCTTGGTGTATTTCTTCATCATTCTCTTCTTCTGAGTTGACAAGCTCAAAAGGTAATTCCCCCACACTTATGTCTTCACAAGATAAAGAATCGTCCTCATCAGAATCAGAGAACATCTCAATATGATCATTTGGAAAGACAAGAGGGGGAGGAATATCACACAAATGATCAAGAATTCCCTGTGACTCACTTGGGATTGAGACAAGGTTCTCAACACTAGACTTTATGAATTCGTCCGATTCCTTTGCAGGAACAGTGTCAAGATGCTCGTCCCCCATGTTCAGAGAGTGAGTGGGAACCTCGGGTGTGATAACATCATACAGAGGGAGCTGAGAAGGACTAGCGGTAATGGAGTCTACAAGTTCCATTTTTTCTACTGCTAGTGTTTTAGTTATATCCTTTTCTCCCTGTATATACATGGAAGGAGTCTCAACTGATGAACATGATGAGGTATCATCACTTTCATCATCTTCATAGAGAAGAACAGCATTTTGAAATTTGGTACGTGTTATAGCTGCGTGTTCTAAGACTAATAATTCTTCCATGCTTCTTACGTCTCTAGCAGCATGTTTTTCAGCAAGTAATTCCGCGATAGATTTATCACGAGAATATGGAATAAGTGGAAACTGTGGGGGTGTGGATGTGTCAAAACCGGAAGGTTGACATTGATCATCATTATGAGGACCCCCACAATATACACAAAAAAAACTTGGTGCATTGCGAGACGACATATTAGCCAACTCCTCTCTAATGTTTTTAAGTTTTTCAAGAACCTCTAGACAAGGGTCTTGCTGGTTTTGAGGAGTTGCTTGGTTCATTTGGTATTGTGGAGGTGGGTCTTGAAACAAATAGTCGTAATTGTTACAAGGAAATGGATTCCTTGTTTGACAATCAGAGCTAAAGTGTGGACCTCCACAGTACTCACAACAGTTAAACTGCTGAGTCTGGCTTGGTGTATTTTGATACGAAGCATCATTGAGATTTGGATAATATGATTCTTGCTCGTATGAATGTGATGGGTAATTGGAAAAATTTGAGGGGTCGTTGAATGAGTTTTGATTAGGATCATAAGCAAATGTATTACTCGATCCACAACACAAACAACTCCCGTTTTGAATATCATTACCACATTGTTCACATGTACACCAACGACATGGAAAACCGAAAAGCGGCTCACCACAACCATCACAAGGAACAAAATCTGGAGGTGGGGCAAGTGGTGTGCTCTGAGAGCTAGCAATTTCCACCACTTCCGTTATGGTCTCAGGTTTTGGTTCTTGATAAAAGTGAAGGTTAGGTAAGTTGTTCTTTTCAGTCACTGCCCTAAGCTCAGTACGATTGCTTGACAAACTTTTAACCATAAACCGTGAAAGGTTAGGATCAATTTTTGAAGGTTCGTCATTAATAGGACGTATCTCAGGCTGTGAAGGGTAGTTGGAAGAATTTGGTGAATCATTGAGAGAATTTGGACTTATGAACAGATTGCACACAGTACAAAATCTGTTACTACAATTATTGCCACATTTCTCACAAATACACCGGAGACAACGAAAGCCGTTCTCAATCGGGCTTTTACAGTGAAAACACTTGTAACCGAGAGACGCCATAAGAATTATGTATGAAATGAGTGTAAAAAGGTAGAATCAAATGGATAGAGGGTAAGGAATAATATTTTTGGGTTTTTTTGTTTTTGTTTTTGATGAAAATATGGACAAGGATGGAAAATATACAAAGGATGTATATTCAGGATCACTAATACGCAAATTCGTTTAAAATAAGCGCACAACCTCCCCGGCAGCGGCGCCAAATTTTGATTCGCCTCAAACGGTCAACTCTTATTAGTCAGCCACTTCTGAATGGTCAACCGTAAAAGTCAAACAGATCGAGGCAAATGCTTCCGTGGAATACAGTGTTTCCCTGGGTCGTAATGTCCCAACGAGGTGTGCGATGTTTTACTGTAAACGAATCTGTGATCGAGTGATAATGAACAGGAAGTAACCAGATAAAACTGTGAGTGTGTGTTTAAACTAGGGTTTAAAAAGTAAAATGACTTAATTAAACTATTGGAATGATTACGTAAAACCTAGATATCTAAAACGTACACCAAATTAAAATCAGACGCGACTGCGTACTGAGAAAAAGGTGAGTTTTAAGAAAAATAAACTATAAGGGTTCAAAATGAAAATGCTATAAACTTAAACTTAAAATAAAATTAAATGAAAAAGAAAACTATTTTTTATATTATTATATTATTTATTATTAATTATTTAATTAAAAACTATTTAACTATTTAATTAAAATTAAACTAAAAATGATAAACAATACAAATTAAACTAAAAACTTATAAAAATAATTTATAAACTTAAATTAGAACTTGAAGAAAGTATAAAAAATATAAATAAATCTTTTTGTTTTTTTATGAGCTTTTTATTAATTAAAAACTATTTATATTAATTATACTAATTAAACTATTTTAAATTACAAATAATACTAAACAAACTTAGAAAATTATGAAAAAAAATTATAAAACTATTTTATGACTTATAAAAGCTATAAAAAATATAAAAACTAGGTATTACTCTATAAAAACTAATTATGTTATTTATAACTTAATTATTGATTAATTATTAAATAAACTAATATTAATTATAATAAATACTAAATGACAAAACAAAAATCTGAGAAAATTATGAAAAATACTTTAACCTACAAGGAAATTAATAAAAATATAAAATTACAAATTACATAATAAAAATCTAAAAATGAAAATTAAAATTAAATTAAATTAAATAGAAACTATCACTTATTTTTATGTTGGTTTTTCTAGATTTTTCTTTTACAAAACTAATTTATACTTCAAAATAAACACTTTTTGTAAAAACAATAATTTTATAAGCTACTAATAAGCACTGTGGGAGCTTATTGCTACAACAGTTGACTTTTGTTGACTAGAAAGGGAAATAAGCTCAAATGAGCTGGTGTGGGACCCACTATGGTATATTCTGGTTCTAATAGGTGAGTTGGACTTGTCAAAGCTAAAATTAGCCAAATAAGCTCAGTAGATAAGCTGATAAGCCGAAATAAGCTATTCTAAAACTCAAATTCAACACAGAATGAGGACAAAGTTTATGGCTTATTCTAGGTAGGTCCACTGGGTTTCAGGTCAAACAAAAGGTCAATCCTAAGAGTCTACTAGGAGGGGGGTTCAAAGATGCTAAGTTTGACAGGTGGGGCCCACTGAGGTGGCCACAAATCACCACTAAAGTGGTGGTGATGGGTGAATCTGCTGGTGTGCAGGGGAGATGTCTTCCCTGCAAGTGTTTTTAGCCTAAGGTGGGGCCCAGTAGAAAAATCCTAAAAGTATAAAACTTATGGGAACTTAAATATGAGCAGGTAAACTACAACTAGGAACAAGTTTCAGGTTCTAAAAGCTATTCCTGAATTCTTAATAATTCTCCCAAGTTTTGGAAAAAACTGAGAACTACAATTTGACTTTTATTGAAACTTAAACTAGTTTGACTATGATGAACTTTGAATCTAATTTAACTACTGAGAATGATGTAATATGATATACTAAGACTTAATTAAGCTATTATAACAGAATGTAAGCAAGTATGAATGAAATAGGAGTGTCAAGCCCAATCAGTTGACTGCTATGTAATATGAAGGTGGATTTTGACTTTATATACTAATGAGGTACTAATATTATGACTGTTTAAACCTATTTAGACATGAACTAACATTATTCAATAGCAAACAACAACAATAACAGCCATGAACATGGCTAACACAGATAATCCAAACACTCCTTAAACAAGATGTATTGATGATTTTCAAAGTAAAACATGGTTTTAATCTATAAAACTGATTCCAAAGACTGTAATATACCTAATTAAGATCAACTGAACATGAATCAATCACAACACAAGCTTATCACTCAGATTTGTCACATATGAGTTTTTCACTGTGAGATTTTTGAATTTTTGAGAACAAATGAATCTTAAGAACAAGTAAACTATTTTATACTAAATACTGATTAACTAACACTAAATAAACATAAAAGCACACAGATAAGCAAAAATAAACTAAGCTACAGTAGATTAACAGAAATTTAGAAACAAGCTTACAAGTGGGATTGGCCTGAGAAACAAAGAACCAACGAACCAAATCAATACCTAGTGTCCCCCATAGGACTCTATTACCAATTTCAATCGAAATGACACATGCTCCACTGCTTTTCCTTCGTCTTCTTATGATTTTTATTTTTCACTATTTTATTTGATTTTCTTGGAATTTTTGTATTTAACTACTAAACTGGATTCTGAGATATCTAAAAGCTTTAATAAGCTTTGTCAAGGCTTATGTGAACTTAACAATTCAATACAGCAACAATAAACAACATACAACTTTTGTGAGATTTTTGAGAATTTTATGAAATTGCATAAACTGAGATAGCAAATGAAACTTGAAATTAACTTGATTTAAAGATTAAAGTACATTAAACTAACTGAGAACAAGTGTTTGAAACTGAAAATAACAACTAGAACTTATTCTACACTACCTACGATTACATTAAGCTAAAACTAAACTAATATCCTTTTTCTTCTGCCTCATTCCTTCTTTATAGATAATCTCTGAGTTTGTGGGACCCACTGGGGCATTTCCCACCAATCCTTAGCCCTTGATATGGTCAAAGTCATCATGGCCAATTAAATTATTAACTTGGCGCCAAAGTCTCAATTGGGTACTGTAGATAACGTGGGGATGTTTTCAAGGTTTTTGGAGGGTTGTGGAGGTGGAGAGTAGTGGGTAGGACAGCTGGGGTGTGAGGTGGAGGTGGTATACCAGCTGGTTTTGGGTTGCAGAGGTGTGGGTGGTAATGGAGGGAAAGGGGTGGTTTTGTGGTGTTTGACCGGGGCGTTGACCCTGTGTTTTATTGATAACGGGGGTTGGACTGGGCTGGGTAGTGGGCTAGGAAATAGGATAGTGGGTGGGCTTGGTTTATTATTTGGATTGGGTTTATTTTTGGTTTATAGTAATAATAAGGATCCGTTTGGTTTATAACTTGGAAAATCACAAGGACCAAATTTGTAATATTCTGAAAATTTAGGGGGGCTGATGTGTGACTTTCCAAAGTTTATCATGAGGGTCTAAATTGTCACATGTGAATAGTACAAGGGTATTTTTTTTATTTTTCATTTTTTAAATACCCGGGGACTAAAACTGACAAACTGCCAAACTTGAGGGATCAATTATGTAAATTCACCAAACTTATCACCAAGGACCATTCCTGCAAAAGATTATTAGTATAAGGACCAAAATTGACTTTCTCAAAGTTTTTACATCCCAGGGACCATTTATGTCAATTTCCAAAGTTGAGGGACTAAACTTGTAATTTTATGAAACTTTGCACCAAAGGACTAAATATGTAACTTTATGATTAAAAAGGACCTTTGGTGACATTTTCATGTTTTTAGAATAACCAGGGACTAGTTTTGCCAATTTATGAAACTTGAGGGACTGAAACTGCCAATTTATGCAAACTTTGTACGTTTTTCATCTGTTTTTGCATATTTTGCATTTGAAACATATAAAACACACATTTAAGATATTTTAAGTATTTTGATACATATTTGAGTATTTTTGTATGTTTTGGCAGCTCAGATTGGTATAAAATGATGAGTATTTAGACACTCATCAATCCCCCACACTAAACTATTGCTAGTCCCTAGCAATCTATTGAGAAAAACTTAATGGATTTGAAAGCCTCTTTACCAAAAGCCATCAATTTTGGAATAGCCAGGTGTAAGAACTGTGGCACACCTGATAACCGTGTGATTTTGAGCAAACCACCAGCTGTCAACGGATTTGATTTGTCTTTACCAAAAGCCGTTTGCTTCTGGACTAGCCAACTCTTGATGGAATAGTCAACATCTTGGTGAGCTGATTAACAATTATGGTTTTTCCACTGCCTTTACCACAAGCCATAATCTTGCGGGCTAGCCAACTCATTCGCTTTATGGGATATGGCGAGTTGAGGTACCATACAATTTTTGGCAAATTGCAAGCCATAAACGGGTTTGAGATATCTTTACCAAGAACCGTTTGCTCCTGGATTAGCCAATCCTTATGTGGGTTAGACATGGCGGACTGATAACCATTTATTGCGTTCTAAGTGAGAAAAAATTTTAAAATTTTGGCTAAAATGGGGGTTCTTGATGGAACATGTGTTTAAATTCGTTAGAATAACGAATCTCCCCCCACACTTAGAACTGAATATTGTCCTCAATATTCAAAGTACCGGGTGTTAAACCAACACTTAGAACGTAAGAAGAAAATATTCCATAGCCTTTATTTAAGATGTGTATACATACAATTATTTTTTTAGATAAAACTTCTTAAATAGAAGCTATCACTATATTTACATTATATATATATATATATATATATATATATATATATACAACATGTGGGGCATCTCCCCCACACTAGGGTGGTACACGGGTGAAAACCTATATACATGCTAATGTTTTTGATTACCGAGTCGCTAACTTGACTCGAACCCGAATTTATTTGTCCATGGGGAAGCAAGTGGAAGAGACAATCTCATCGGACTTTCATTCAAGATGTTTGGATAAACATTTGAAGCACGTGAAAGTTCCACACTGATGAGATAAGTACCCGGCTCATAATTTATAAATGAGAATGCCGGGGTCAAAGATAATGTCCTCATTCCCGAAGGAGTGAAGAACATGATAAGGAACAGGATATATGAAGAAAAGAAAGAAAATCATGATGAAAATCATGATTAATTCCTCATCTTCAATAGGAGAATTCATTGTTTCATGAATCTCCTCGTTTAAGCTCGTTTGATCAAGACATATTATGGGTATGTCTAGATCAAAATAAAAACTATCATACACCGGAGGAGATATGATATGAGTGAGTTAACCGGAGAACTCCTCAAAGGTGAATGATTCGTATTCGGGATTGAATTGAGTGAGTTCATTGGGGAACTCCTCAAAAGTAAATGATTCATAAACGGGAAGAGAATTATAAGAATGAGAAGTGGTACTGCCACTTATCTTCTCTTCCGTTTGATCAAAATGGAACGTTTGCAATTCCGGAATAGAATCATTGATCAAAAACTCACTATCCTTGACGGGGATAGGAGATGAAATAGGCTTTTCATTAAAAGCCTCGATTCTAGAAATGAGAAGATTAGCATTTAATAATGTAAGACGAAGAGCTTCGTCTTGGTGTATTTCTTCATCATTCTCTTCTTCTGAGTTGACAAGCTCAAAAGGTAATTCCCCCACACTTATGTCTTCAGAAGATAAATAATCGTCCTCATTAGAATCAGAGAACATCTCAATATGATCATTTGGAAAGACAAGAGGCGGAGGAATATCACACAAATGATCAAGAATTCCCTGTGACTCACTTGGGATTGAGACAAGGTTCTCAACACTAGACTTTATGAATTCGTCCGATTCCTTTGCAGGAACAGTGTCAAGATGCTCGTCCCCCATGTTCAGAGAGTGAGTGGGAACCTCGGGTGTGATAACATCATACAGAGGGAGCTGAGAAGGACTAGCAGTAATGGAGTCTACAAGTTCCATTTTTTCTACTGCTAGTGTTTCAGTTATATCATTTTCTCCCTGTATATGCATGGAAGGAGTCTCAACTGATGAACATGATGAGGTATCATCACTTTCATCATCTTCATAGAGAAGAATAGCATTTTGAAATTTGGTACGTGTTATAGCTGCGTGTTCTAAGACTAATAATTCTTCCATGCTTCTTACGTCTCTAGCAGCATGTTTTTCAGCAAGTAATTCCACGATAGATTTATCACGAGAATATGGAATGAGTGGAAACTGTGGGGGTGTGGATGTGTCAAAACCGGAAGGTTGACATTGATCATCATTATGAGGACCCCCACAATATACACAAGAAAAACTTGGTGCATTGCGAGACGACATATTAACCAACTCCTTTCTAATTTTTTAAGTTTTTCAAGAACCTCTAGACAAGGGTCTTGCTGGTTTTGAGGAGTTGCTTGGTTCATTTGGTATTGTGGAGGTGGGTCTTGAAACGAATAGTCGTAATTGTTACAAGGAAATGGATTCCTTGTTTCACAATCAGAGCTAAAGTGTGGACCTCCACAGTACTCACAACAGTTAAACTGCTGAGTCTGGCTTGGTGTATTTTGATACGAAGCATCATTGAGATTTGGATAATATGATTCTTGCTCGTATGAATGTGATGGGTAGTTGGAAAAATTTGAGGGGTCGTTGAATGAGTTTTAATTAGGATCATAAGAAAATGAATTACTCGATCCACAAAACGAACAACTCCCGTTTTGAATATCATTACCATATTGTTCACATGTACACCAACGACATGGAAAACCGAAAAGCGGCTCAACACAACCGTCACAAGGAACAAAATCTGGAGGTGGGACAAGTGGTGTGCTCTGAGAGCTAGCAATTTCCACCACTTTCGTTATGGTCTCAGGTTTTGGTTCTTGATAAAAGTGAAGGTTAGGTAAGTCGTTCTTTTCAGTCACTGCCCTAAGCTCAGTACGATTGCTTGACAAACTTTTAACCGTAAACCGTGAAAGGTTAGGATCAATTTTTGAAGGTTCGTCATTAATAGCACGTATCTCAGGCTGTGAAGGGTAGTTGGAAGAATTTGGTGAATCATTTAGAGAATTTGGACTTATGAACAGATTGCACACAGTACAAAATCTGTTACTACAATTATTGCTACATTTCTCACAAATACACCGGAGACAACGAAAGCCGTTCTCAATCGGGCTTTTACAGTGAAAACACTTGTAACCGAGAGACGCCATAAGAATTATGTATGAAATGGGTGTAAGAAGGTAGAATCAAATGGATAGAGGGTAAGGAATAATATTTTTGGGTTTTTTTGTTTTTTTTTTTTTTGTTGAAAATATGGACAAGGATGGAAAATATACAAAGGATGTATATTCAGGATAACTAATACGCAAATTCGTTTAAAATAAGCGCACAACCTCCCCGGCAGCGGCGCCAAATTTTGATTCGCCTCAAACGGTCAACTATTATTAGTCAGCCACTTGTGAATGGTCAACCGTAAAAGTCAAACAGATCGAGGCAAATGCTTCCGTGGAATACAGTGTTTCCCCGGGTCGTAATGTCCCAACGAGGTGTGCGATGTTTTATTGTAAACGAATCTGTGATCGAGTGATAATGAACAGGAAGTAACCAGATAAAAGTGTGAGTGTGTGTTTAAACTAGGGTTTAAAAAGTAAAATGACTTAATTAAACTATTGGAATGATTACGTAAAACCTAGATATCTAAAACGTACACCATATTAAAATCAGACGCGACTGCGTACTGAGAAAAAGGTGAGTTTTAAGAAAAATAAACTATAAGGGTTAAAAATGAAAATTCTATAAACTTAAACTTAAAATAAAATTAAATGAAAAAGAAAACTATTTTTTATATTATTATATTATTTATTATTAATTATTTAATTAAAAACTATTTAACTATTTAATTAAAATTAAACTAAAAATGATAAACAATACAAATTAAACTAAAAATTTATAAGAATAATTTATAAACTTAAATTAGAACTTGAAGAAAGTATAAAAAATATAAATAAATCTTTTTGTTTTTTTATGAGCTTTTTATTAATTAAAAACTATTTATATTAATTATACTAATTAAACTATTTTAAATTACAAATAATACTAAACTAACTTAGAAAATTATGAAAAAAATTTATAAAACTATTTTATGACTTATAAAAGCTATAAAAAAATATAAAAACTAGGTATTACTATATAAAAACTAATTATGTTATTTATAACTTAATTATTGATTAATTATTAAATAAACTAATATTAATTATAATAAATACTAAATGACAAAACAAAAATCTGAGAAAATTATGAAAAATACTTTAACCTACAAGGAAATTAATAAAAATATAAAATTACAAATTACTTAATAAAAATCTAAAAATGAAAATTAAAATTAAATTAAATTAAATAGAAACTATCACTTATTTTTATGTTGGTTTTTCTAGATTTTTCTTTTACAAAACTAATTTATACTTAAAAATAAACACTTTTTGTAAAAACAATAATTTTATAAGCTACTAATAAGCACTGTGGGAGCTTATTGCTACCACAGTTGACTTTTGTTGACTAGAAAGGGAAATAAGCTCAAATGAGCTGGTGTGGGACCCACTATGGTATATTCTGGTTCTATTAAGTGAGTTTGACTTGTCAAAGCTAAAATTAGCCAAATAAGCTGATAAGCCAAAATAAGCTATTCCAAAACTAAAATTCAACACAGAATGGGGACAAAGTTTATGGCTTATTCTAGGTGGGTCCATTGGGTTTCAGGTCAAACAAAAGGTCAATCCTAAGAGTCTACTAGGAGGGGGGGTTCAAAGATGCTAAGTTTGACAGGTGGGGCCCACTGAGGTGGCCACAAATCACCACCAAAGTGGTGGTGATGGGTGAATCTGCTGGTATGCAGGGGAGATGTCTTCCCTGCAAGTGTTTTTAGCCTAAGGTGGGGCCCAGTAGAAAAATCCTAAAAATATAAAACTTATGGGAACTTAAATATGAGCTGGTAGACTACAACTAGGAACAAGTTTCAGGTTCTAAAACCTATTCCTAAATTCTAAATAATTCTCCCAAGTTTTGGAAAAAACTGAGAACTACAATTTGACTTTTATTGAAACTTAAACTAGTTTGACTATGATGAACTTTGAATCTAATTTAACTACTGAGAATGATGTAATATGATATACTAAGACTTAATTAAGCTATTATAACAGAATGTAAGCAAGTATGAATGAAATGGGAGTGTCAAGCCCAATCAGTTGACTGCTATGTAATATGAAGGTGGATTTTGACTTTCTATACTAATGAGGTACTAATATTATGACTGTTTAAACCTATTTGGACATGAACTAACATTATTCAATAGCAAACAACAACAATAACAGCCATGAACATGGCTAACAAAGATAATCCAAACACTCCTTAAACAAGATGTATTGATGATTTTCAAAGTAAAACAAGGTTTTAATCTATAAAACTGATTCCAAAGACTGTAATATACCTAATTAAGATCAACTAAACATGAATCAATCACAACACAAGCTTATCACTCAGATTTGTCACATATGAGTTTTTCACTGTGAGATTTTTGGATTTTTGAGAACAAATGAATCTTAAGAACAAGTAAACTATTTTATACTAAATACTGATTAACTAACACTAAATAAACATAAAAGCACACAGATAAGCAAAAATAAACTAAGCTACAGTAGATTAATAGAAATTTAGGAACAAGCTTACAAGTGGGATTGGCCTGAGAAACAAAGAACCAACGAACCAAATCAATACCTAGTGTCCCCCATAGGATTCTATTACCAATTTCAATCCAAATGACACCTGCTCCACTGCTTTTCCTTCTTCTTCTTATGATTTTTATTTTTCACTATTTTATTTGATTTTCTTGGAATTTTTGTATTTAACTACAAAACTGGATTCTGAGATATCTAAAAGCATTAATAAGCTTTGTCAAGGCTTATGTGAACTTAACAATTCAATACAGCAACAATAAACAACATACAACTTTTGTGAGATTTTTGAGAATTTTATGAAATTGCATAAACTGAGATAGCAAATGAAACTTGAAATTAACTTGATTTAAAGATTAAAGTACATTAAACTAACTGAGAACAAGTGTTTGAAACTGAAAATAACAACTAGAACTTATTCTACACTACCTACGATTACATTAAGCTAAAACTAAACTAATATCCTTTTTCTTCTGCCTCATTCCTTCTTTATAGATAATCTCTGAGTTTGTGGGACCCACTGGGGCATTTCCCACCAATCCTTAGCCCTTGATATGGTCAAAGTCATCATGGCCGTTTAAATTATTAACTTGGCGCCAAAGTCTCAATTGGGTACTGTAGATAACGTGGGGATGTTTTCAAGGTTTTGGAGGGTTGTGGAGGTGGAGAGTAGTGGGTAGGACAGCTGGGGTGTGAGGTGGAGGTGGTATACCAGCTGGTTTTGGGTTGCAGAGGTGTGGGTGGTAATGGAGGGAAAGGGGTGGTTTTGTGGTGTTTGACCGGGGCGTTGACCCTGCGTTTTATTTATAACGGGGGTTGGACTGGGCTGGGTAGTGGGCTAGGAAATAGGATAGTGGGTGGGCTTGGTTTATTATTTGGATTGGGTTTATTTTTGGTTTATAGTAATAATAAGGATCCGTTTGTTTTATAACTTGGAAAATCACAAGGACCAAATTTGTAATATTCTAAAAATTTAGGGGGGTTGATGTGTGACTTTCCAAAGTTTATCATGAGGGTCTAAATTGTCACATGTGAATAGTACAAGGGTATTTTTTGTTATTTTTCATTTTTTAAATACCCGTGGACTAAAACTGACAAACTGCCAAACTTGAGGGATCAATTATGTAAATTCACCAAACTTATCACCAAGGACCATTCCTGCAAAAGATTATTAGTATAAGGACCAAAGTTGAATTTCTCAAAGTTTTTACATCCCAGGGACCATTTATGTCAATTTTCAAAGTTGAGGGACTAAACTTGTAATTTTATGAAACTTTGCACCAAAGGACTACATATGTAACTTTATGATTAAAAAGGACCTTTGGTGACATTTTCATGTTTTTAGAATAACCAGGGACTAGTTTTGCCAATTTATGAAACTTGAGGGACTGAAACTGCCAATTTATGCAAACTTTGTACGTTTTTCATCTGTTTTTGCATATTTTGCGTTTGAAACATATAAAACACACATTTAAGATATTTTAAGTATTTTGATACATATTTGAGTATTTTTATATGTTTTGGCAGCTCAGATTGGTATAAAATGATGAGTATTTAGACACATCAAACGTGCTGCTAGAGACGAAAGAAGCATGGAAGAATTACTAGTCCTAGAACAAGCAGCTATAACACGTACCAAATTTCAAAATGCTGCTCTTCTCGATGAAGATGATGAAAGTGATGATACCTCATCAAGTTCATCAGTTGAGACTACTTCCATGGATATACAGGGAGAAAAGAGTATGGGAGAGTTACTAGCAGCAGAACAAATGGAAATTATAAAATCCATGTATGCTAGTCCTTCTCAACTCCCTGAGTCTGCTGTTATCACACCCGAGGTTCCGACTCACTCTCTGAACATGGGGGACGAGCATCTTGACACAATTCCTGCAAAGGAATCTGACGAATTCATAAAGTCTAGTGTTGAGAACCTTGTCCCAATCCAGAGAGAGTCACAGGGAATTCTTGATCATATGTGTGATATTCCTTCCACCCCTGATAATCCAAATGATCAAATTGAGACTGTCTCTGATTCCAGTGAAGATTGTTTATCTTATGGAGACATCGAATTTGTTGATGCATCACTTCCCGAGTCTAATGTTGACCATCTTCTTGAAGAGTTCACTGATGAACTCTCTCATATGGATCCCATCCCACCAAGGGATGAAAATGAAGTCTTTGACTTTGAAGAGGATTTGAGAGAGTTAGAATTCTTACGTACTCATGATCCTTCGATTGAACTCACTCAGATCAATCCACTTCCTCCGGGAAGTGAAAATGATTTGGACGAATTCGAGGCTTTTATGACTGAAGATAGTTCAATTTCATATGAAGTTGATGATAACTATCTTGATCCTGAGGGGGACATTCTTTGTCTAGAAAGTTTGTTAAACAAAGATACATTTCCCCCTCTTCCACCCAAACAACTTCATAATGAGGAAATCAAATCAGTTGAGGAAACTGATAAATTTCCTGAGATCAAGCTTAAGAACTCGCCTCCTCCACTTGAAAATGCATTTCTTGAGGAGGAAGTTCTTATCTTAATTGCTATTCAGATCTCCCTACTTTCCTTCACCTACCAGGTGATTTCTCCTGTTCTTCACTCCGGGAATGAGGACACTATCTTTGACCCCGGCATTCTCATTTATAAATTTTGAGCCGGGTGTCATTATATCTCATCGGTGTGGAACTTTCACGTGCTTCAAATGTTTATCCAAACGTCTTGAATGAAAGTCCGATTGAGATTGTCTCTTCCACTTACTTCCCCATGGACAAATGAATTCGGGGTCGAGTCACGCTAGCGACTCGGTAATCAAAAACAGTAGCATGTACATAGGTTTTCACCCATGTTTCACCCTAAGTGTGGGGGAGATTCCCCACATGTTGTATATATATATATATATCCTCTAAAAAAAATGTAAATATAGTGATAGCTTCTATTTAAGAAGTTTTATCTAAAAAAATAATTGTATGTATATACATCTTAAATAAAGGCTAAGGAATAATTTCTTCTTACGTTCTAAGTATTGGTTTAACACCCGATACTTTGAATATTGAGGACAATATTCAGTTCTAAGTGTGGGGGGAGATTCGTTATTCTAACGAATTTAAACACATATTCCATCAAGAACCCCCATTTTAGCCAAAATTTTAAAATTTTTTCTCACTTAGAACGCAATAAATGGTTATCAGTCCGCCATGTCTAACCCACATAAGGATTGGCTAATCCAGGAGCAAACGGTTCTTGGAAAAGATAACTCAAACCCGTTTATGGCTTGCAATTTGCCCAAAATTTTATGGTGCCTCAACTCGCCATATCCTAAAAAGCGAATGAGTTGGCTAGCCCGCAAGATTATGGCTTGTGGTAAAGGCAGTGGAAAAACCATAATTGGTAATCAGCTCACCAAGATGTTGACTATTCCATCAAGAGTTGGCTAGTCCAGAAGCAAACGGCTTTTGGTAAAGACTAATCAAATCCGTTGACAGCTGGTGGTTTGCTCAAAATCACACGGTTATCAGGTGTGCCTCAGTTCTTACACCTGGCTACTCCAGAAGTGATGGCTTTTGGTAAAGAGTTTTTCAAATCCATTAAGTTTTTCTCAAAAGATTGCTAGGGACTAGCAATAGTTTAGTGTGGGGATTGATGAGTGTCTAAATACTCATCATTTTATACTAATCTGAGCTGCCAAAACGTACTAAAACACTTAAATATGCATCAAAATACTTAAAATATCTTAGAAGTGTGTTTTATATGTTTCAAATGCAAAATATGCAAAAACAAATGAAAAACGTATAAAGTTTGCATAATTGGCAGTTTCAGTCCCTCAAGTTTCATAAATTGTCAAAACTAGTCCCCGGTTATTCTAAAAACATGAAAAAGTCATCAAAGGTCCTTTTTAATCATAAAGTTACATATTTAGTCCTTTGGTGCAAAGTTTCATAAAATTACAAGTATAGTCCCTGTACTTTAGAAATCGACATAAATGGTCCCTGGGATGTTAATAACTTTGGGAAATTCAATTTTGGTCCTTGTACTAATAATCTTTTGCAGGAATGGTCCTTGGTGTGAAGTTTGGTGAATTTACATAATTGGCCCTCAAGTTTGGCAGTTTAGCAAAAATAGTCCCCGGGTATTTAAAAGTGAAAAATATCAAATATACCCTTGTACTATTCACATATTGGTAATTATGGTCCTTTGAACTACTTTGGGAAAGTAACATAATCAGACCCTCAACTTTGCTATAATTACAAATTTGGTCCTTGTGATTTGTTACTAAAAAACCAACCGGACCCTATTTTATTATAATACCCAAAACCAAATCCAAACTAAACCCAAACAACCATACCAGCCCACCCCTGATCTATACCCTTTTCCAGCCCAATCCCAAGCCCAGTCCACACCCCGTTATAATATTACCAGGGTCAACACCCCGGTCAAACCCACTCCCCTTCCACCTTTTCCCTCCCAATACCACCACCACCACACAGACTCACATACCACTATACCAGCACACGGTTTCACTTCCACAACTTGCTCCCCACTCTCCTCCACCTCCACAACCCTCCAAAACCCCTAAAAACCTCACCACGCAATCTACAGTGCCTAGCTGACACTTTGACTATTTTGGCGCGAAAAAGCGTTTTAAACGGTGGAGATGAGTCAGACTAAATCAATGGTTCTCAATTGGTGGGATATGTCTCTGTGGGTCCCACAAACCCTGAAAGTGGCTACAAAAGGGAAAAGAAGCAGAAGAGTTCAAGTATTAATCTAGGTTTAGTTTAATAAAATCGTATGTAGTGTAGTTTACATTTTCAGTTGTAATTTCCATAAAAATCACTTGTATTCAGTTATCTTAGTGTAATTTGATCTTTCTTAAACCTTTAATTGCACTCTTGTTTATTAAATTCGAAATTAGAAATTTTAATTGAATTTGACAAATTCAGTTAGACTTTCTTAATGGTTGTTGTATTATGTTATTTTTAGCTCAATTAAGTTACTAGTAAGTTTCATAAAGATTTTAAGGAGTTAAAACCAGTTTTAGTTCATTACTCAAAAATAAAAATAAATCCAGAAAAAAATAAAGAAGAAAATAAAAAATTAGTATAATTGGAAGGAGAAGCTGGAGCTTGATGGAAATTGGATTGTTTCTAGTATAGTACCTCATGGGAGGTGTAGGTGATGGTTTTGGATCCCCTGGTTCATAATCTCAGCTTGAAAATAAATTTGTAAGCTCCAATTCAGTTTCTTATTATTATCTTGTGATTCTTATCTATAGTTGTATTTGGTTGTTGAATTCTGCTTATATAAGTTTAACTTTGATTAGTGTATGCTTAGAAATCAGATTAATAGGTTAGTTGTTTGATTTGGTTCATTAAATCACAAAACAGGCCACTATAGGAGTGTTTAGATCATACCAGTATCTAGTATCTGTGTTGTTATTTAGTGGTTGTTTTGGTTTTGATATATTGCATCAGTCATAGTAGGATAGTAGAACCATAACAATTCAAGTCTCTTGTGACCAAAAGTCAAAATTACATTCTAAATCCCTTCACAGTTAACTGTGAAGGATTTGAGGCCCATAGACCCTCACTTTAGCTTATAAGGTATAGCTTTAGCTTAATTTAGGTCTCTTGTAGCTTTATATAACTTAATTAATTAGTTAGAATTGTTAGAATTTCATAAAAGTCAAACTAGCCAAGTTTCATAAAAAAGTCAATTGCACTCATCTCAGATTTTTACAAGATTTCAAAGATTTGTTTTGATTTATATGTTGGGATTGAGACTTTAGGATTTTTACATGTTAAAGTATGTCAGCTAGTCTTTAGAAATCAGTTAAGGGCTTATTTTTAAGATTGTTTTTGTGGGTCCTACCCTTGCTCAAAGATAACTGCAGGGCAAGGTATTGCCCTGCTGCAGTCACCACAGGTCCATCACCACCACTTTGGTGGTGGTTTGTGACCACCTCAGTGGGCCCCACTTGTCAACCTTAGTTCCTTACAACCCCCCTCCTACCAGGGATACTTAGTCAACCTTTTGTTTGACCTCTAGACCTGTGGACCCCACTTAGCTTTGCATCCAAAGTTTGTCCCCATTCTGTCTCAGAATCATATTAAGTCAAGTGCTTATTTGAGCTTTTTGGCTTATCCAGTGGTCCCCACTTGCCAAATTTAGCTCAAACTTGTTTAAGTAACTTATTAGAATCAGGATAATCCATAGTGGGTCCCACACAAGTCAGTTTTAGCTTATTTGCTTAGTTGGTCAACTTTGGTCAACTGCTTAAGTTAGTAGCTTATATCTAGCTTATTATTAAGTTATAAAAAGATTGTTTTTACAAAAGTTAGTTATTTTTAGGTATAAAATAGATTTGATTTAATTTAATTTTAATTTTCATTTTTACATTTTTATTAAGTAATAGTTTCTATTTAATTTAATTTAATTTTAATTTTCATTTTTACATTTTTATTAAGTAATTTGTAATTTTATATTTTTATTAATTTCCTTTTAGGTTAAAATATTTTTAATAATTTTATCAGATTTTTATATTGTCATTTGATATTTATTAGATTTAAAAATAGTTTTTTTAGTAATTAATCAATAATTAAGTTATTAATAGCATAATTAATTTTTATAAATCAACACCTAGTTTTTATATTTTTTATAGCTTTTATAAATCATAAAATAGATTTAGGAATTTTTTCATAATTTTCTAAGTTAGTTTAGTATTATTTGTAATTTAAAATAGTTTAATTAGTATAATTAATAGAAATAGTTTTTAATTAATAAAAAGCTTATAAAAAGATAAAAATATTTATTTTTATTTTTTATACTTTCTTCAAGTTCATTTTAAGTTTTAGAAATTATTTTTATAAATTTTTAGTTTAATTTGTAGTGTTTTATTATTTTTAGTTTTGATTTAAATTAGTTTTAATTAAATAGTTAAATAGTTTTTAATTAAATAATTAATAATAATTAATATAATAATCTAAAAAATAGTTTTCTTTTTTAATTTATTTTTTTTAAGTTTAAGTTCTTAGAATTTTCATTTTTAACCCTTGTAGTTTATTTTTCTTAAAACTCACCTTTTTCTCAGCACGCAATCGCGTCTGATTTTAAATTGGTGTACGTTTATACGTTTTAGTTTACCTAAGTTATTTTAAGTTATAAAACCCTAGTTTAATCACACACACACACTTTTATTCATATACCATCCCTGTTCATAATCACTCGATCACAAATTCGTTTTTAATAAAACATCGCACACCTCGTTGGAACATTACGACCCGTGGAAACACTGTATTCCACGGAAGCATTTACCTCAGCTGTTTGACTATTATACTTGACCATTCACAAGTGGTTGACCAATAATTATCTGACCGTTTGAGGCGAATCACTTTCATTTTTAGTATTTTATTTTGATTGCATCTTTAGTATTGGGTTAGTTGACTAGCATCTAATTCCGCCCAAATCCTTCAAACCCGAGATATTTACTTGCTTTCTAAAAAATATAAAAATACAAAAATAATTTTCCGTCATCTTTAGCACTAGTAATTAGGTTTTCTAATCCTAGCGACACTATTCCTAGCTGAACGATCAATCCCCCGGTACTTGTCACTATACTATACTACAACGATCAGGTACACTGCCTGGTGGGGGTTGTAAGCTTCTCAAGATCCCTTGAGAGGTAAAGCCTGGTGCGATTCCCACGTATCACGCCGTCAAGAGTAGTTTTCCTCTGGGCCGTCACTTGTAAAGGGACCATAACGGCCTATGGTAACGCCGTCATGCCCTAGTGCAAAAACATTCTGGATCGTCATGGACTCTATCCTCTTGTTTTCCTCTTGACGCCGTCATTAAGAAACTTGTGACGCCGTCAGGTACTGTTCCCAGCAAGGAAAATTAAGACTTTGCCGTTTTCTTCACTTTTATGCTCCAAAAACGTCCAAAATGCTTCCTTTTCCAGAATTCACTCCAAAAGTACCTAAAATCACAAAAGGAACGATTTAGGGCAATATTTGATCAAATAAATTCAATTCCGGGCTTAAATGACCCCCTAAAAACGGATCATTTTTTGCCTCATCAAGGACACACAACAGGGTCATGTGATCGGGCTTCATCATACATTCCGGGATTGTTAACCGCAGAGATGATCCATGGTTCACCTTGTTACTTCGGTCCTATCATTTTCTTTGGGTCTTTGAGCGTCATACAATGAGACTTTTCGCAGCACTTCAACTACTTGTGAAGTGGTCTCATGAAGATGAGTGTCGGTTTGGGGGGAAGCTACCAAAGCTTCACATTGAGGAGGCTAAAACTCAGCGATTTGGTGGTGTCTAGCGATTAACTCAGCTGTGAGATTCTAGTGATTTGTTAACTACTTGTGTTTGGTGAATTGTTGTGACTTAAGTCATTTCGATTACTCTGATTGTAATTGGACGTTGTGAGTTAATCTTTACGGCTTGAATTATTACGATAGGATCTATTGTAACTTGACTTGTCGCGACTTGACACTTAGTGCTAATTGTGACTTATCCGAGATCTCACTCTAAGTCTAACTCGCATATTACATCTTTTGGTTTCTTTTGTTGACTTTAGTAAAATCCCGGGAAAAGATTCGACCTCTCGGTTTAAGTCACAAGAGTTGTAAAATCCCATTTAAGATTATGTCATGGCATCTACCGCTTCAGACGATTATTCAGGAGCCTCGAAAGCTTTGGTGGTGAAAGTTTAAGAGATGTTGACTACTAACTTCTACAACGAGCCGAACGATACTATCATTTTGGTACTCATGTCAACATCTTCTTAAACTGATTAGTATCCTTTGTACATATCTTATACCAATACGTAAATAGAAAATTATAAAACCTATAAAAACCATAAAAATCTGAAAAATCATAAAAAATACAAAAATATTCTTCTCACGACATGTCTCTTGTGTATTCAATATTATGTGTGTTTCTAGAAATGTCATTCAATAATGACACGGAATCATACATATGCTTGAGCAAGAGTTTTTTGGTTTCAAATAAAGTTTTTTTTTCAAAAACATGTCTTATCTCAAAATATTCTTCAAAACAACGGCTTGTAGTCATTTCAGGCTACAACCCGGACTTCAAAAATATGGCTTGCTATTACTTCAGATAGCAACCCGTTTTTCAAAATGGGGAAAACACGTCGCCAAAAAGACGGTTGTTCCTTTTACCGGGTGCAGTTCACCTGGGCCTGGATTATTTTATATCCATGTTTCTTCGATCTAATGTAAGCTTCAGTGCATTATTTCTTGATAAAGAAGAGAAATCTTCTTTCTATCGCCAAATACTTTCCCTTCTATGATTTTTCCGGAAAGTATTTGTGCAAAACTTGGTGGTACCATGAGATTTTGATTGAAAATCAAATTGAACTCTAAATTTTGATAAAATTTTCACTCAATCAATGACATCCTTTATTTAAGCTTTAACATCCGTCATTGATTGAGGGGGAGAGTGATTTCTCAAAATTTTATGTATCATCAAAACTCTCCACACTTTGTACCAAATAAGCAATAATACACTTTGTGATGGTTATGTGTCAGAATGAGAAATTTTCAAAGAGTTTTCGTTAAAACTTCAAATCTTTTGTAAACTCATCAAATCTGACACATAACAACCTCCCTCACAGATTGAGGGGGAGCATGAAAAAGGTTCTTCTTTTATCAGAAAATATCAAAACTGACCGCATTTCTCTCCCAAACGTTTCCTAACTTATTTAAATCAATTGAGATAAAAAATCTTGAAAGATTTGAAATTTTTGATCGGGGGAGAGAATGTGATTTAAATATGAAATTTGATAATCAAATGTGATCTTTTGGACTCAATAAATAGGCTCCCACATATGTGCTAAACACTTTCGAATATCGACGCGCATATTGAGGGGGAGCAAAAGGTGTTTGTGGAAGTAATACCAAAGACCGACCATTTATCTTTATGCATGGAGTTATAAGGATGGTTAAGGTTAGGTATGAGTTCAAATGATCCACCAGAACCGGAAGGATCTTCCCAGGGACAATCCATAGATAGATTATAAGTCCTTAGGAATGATTGAAAAAAGGAGAAAAGTGAGAAAGGGAAGAGTGCGGACTGAGATAGAGCTAGGACTGGAACAAACCCAACAAGGTTCTAGTGATGAAGTCTCGGTAAGCACTGAAGGGGTTGAAGAATGAAAAATAAATGAAATGAGAAAGGGAGAAAAGAAATAGCCCTCCATATATTCAACCTTAGGGTAGAAACCGGGTTCAATTCATAATCTACTGGAGGTTACGAAGGTAACATCGGTATTGAAGACAAGACGTCATGGACCCAGTGACGCACTGCACTAAACTTCCCAACCACTCAAGTTATCTTAAAACAACTTGTTTTATTCTCACGGGGAACCCTGTGTAATGTATCGACCGCTCAATGCGAGCTATGTTGATACCTAAAACAGGAGACGCCTCCTCAGTCTCCAGGAGCGGATCAAAACGCACTATTGAGTCTAGAGCCAAAGAGATCATCCATAAATCTCAGTAGGACACACTTCCAATATGCTTATTGTTTCACACAATGTGGAAAGTAAGATAAAATATTTAGAGTCCTACGCATTATCCTTGTGGTATTGCCAGAACATCCGAGTGATATGAAAATATTCACGATCAAAATGGAAATCCTTCTAGAGCGAACACCTTTCAAGCTCTTGGTAGGTGACATGTGAGATCCATCTCGGATCAATGATCAAGTGACAACTAGAAAGCAACAATGGTGCGATTCAACATTGAATCAAACTTGTTCCAGGATATGGATTGACGGATACTTTTACAAAAACCTTTCAATGTGCTCATCAACTATTTTTCGAGCACATTGATTGTGTATAACCTTTCAAACAAAAGTATTTTTGATGGAAATATGATTCAAAGCTTAAAATTCTCGTCGTGTCTCAAAAATGTTTATCATATGACACGCAAGTGATTTCTATAAATCAATTTCTCATCAATCCGTGAATATTTATTCACGGATTCACTCTATCGTGCTGTCTGCTTTGAGACGTTCCGGTATGAGAACATGCTAAGTATGAAGATTCCGAAGTGGATTCTTTGGAAAACTCATTACTACAAGCTGGAAATTCCTGTCAAGGAGAGTCTTCTTTAAAAGAGACTCGACCTGATCACAGGTCGGTTTTCACAAAACCGGAGGGTAGTCTGTCCTCGCAGAACGAATGACAAAGCCATATTCGTTCTCTATCTTTATTGCAAACTGTTTTGTTTCAGGGATACATATAAAGATGGCGTTGATGGTACCTATTTTCAGCTGAATCGGGTCAATCCATACCTCATGCTCACATATCCTACACGCTATCAATGATGATCATGAATGATGAGAGACTTACTACAACAACTGTTGAGAGACTACTAACAACGTTTCTGCAACTCTGATGAAAAGTCTCCTGATCCGCAACTCTAATGTAATGTCTGCTGATCCAGAAGGGTGTGAGCATGATGGTCCCGAAGTCACAACATCATCTGAAGGAAAAACGACTAAGGATGAGCTTGGAGATTTACTGTGGCTGATGATCTCAAAGAAGCTCAAAGATCACACATTCCAAAGGAATCACAAATCACAAGATCATTGCTTGAAGTACAAAGTGTGGTGAAAGTGAAGAATCATATCCTACGAGCTACAAGATCTAAAGAATGCTTGAAGATCAAAGAGCTTAATTTCCAAAGGTGACCTCGCTTAGGGGGAGATTGTAGGAATACAATTATTCCTATATAAGACTCGGTCACCTAATTGATGTAATAGCATTTAAGTTAGCTCGTAGTTAGTTAATTATATATTAGTTTAGTTAGTAGTATACTAGTTTAAGTAACACCGTGGAAGAAGGACGGGTCTTTACCCACTGTATGCCTGATCCACAGCCCGGGTGTGGGCGTTTTTATCTTTTTGTAGGAAACTATAAATACCCCTCTCCACATGTGGAGAGGGTTGGTGCTTTCACTTCTCTTAATCTAATATTATATTTACTCTCATCTCTTTCTCTCTCTAGAAACACCCAACTCACTTTCTCTCTCTAAACTCTCTTCTTATTCATCTTTCTTGAATCAATCCAACCACAAAACCATACATGTTACAATTATGAATATACTACACTTTTCATTCACCTCTTTGCCAATACGTGACTTCGTCACCTCTAAAGCGTGACACCGTCACCTCCAAAGCGTGACACCGTCAGGTACTATTTCCAGCTTGATTTGGAGACTTTGCCGTTTTCTTCACTTTTCGTTCCAAAAACATCCAAAATGCTTCCTTTTCCAGATTTCTTCTCCAAAGTACCTAAAATGACAAAAGGAAGGATATGAGGAAATATTTGATCAAATAATCACGACTTAGGGCTTAAATGACCCCCTTAAAGCGTAACACTTTTCGTCTCATCAGCCACCATGAACACCAAGTGTTGTCCCATATGTTTTTAGGCCAAAACACATATTAGTATTCTCGAATTTTGAAAACTGGATCATCTAGTACTCTAAACTTTTAAGGGCGCAGAATGGTACCCTATACATGAAAAATGGAATTTCTACTACTTTTGTACCAATTAATTCAACAATTAATTGTTTTTTCCTTTCTAAAAAATTAGTTTACTAAAATCTTTTCTGATAAATGACTTATAATAAAACTTTTTCTAGGTAAATAATTTTTTTTCCTAGTTTTGGATCGAGATATGGGATTCACCTACATTCGTTATACTTAATTGGTTTTTGAGTAATAAATTTACTGGAGAAAACTTTTATCCAAAAAAAAAAAAAAAAAAAAATTTCATAAAATTTAATTGTTTTCATATTTTTAAAACTTATATACTATTTTAATTGATTATTTAGAATATTACGAATATATATGTAGTATGATGTAATCTGATGAGGCGAAAAATGAACCACTTTTAGGGGGTCATTTAAGCCCGGAATTGAATTTATTTGATCAAATATTGCCCTAAATCGTTCCTTTTGTGATTTTAGGTACTTTGGGAGTGAAATCTGGAAAAGAAGGCATTTTGGACGTTTTTGGAGCATAAAAGTGAAGAAAACGGCAAAGTCTCAATTTTCCAAGCTGGGAACAGTAGGTGACTGCGTCAAGAAGGAATTTCTGACGGCGTCAAGATTAATTTCCATGACTTTCCATGACGACCCAGTACAGATTTGACGGCGTCACGAAGTAGGGCGTCAAGAGTAAAATGCATGACGGCCTGGAAAATGCTAACACATGACGGCGTCAAAAGTAGATCAAGGCAGTCCGAGAAGTATTTTGGCGGCGAGATGACGGCGTCACAAGATTTGTCTTGACGCCGTCAGACCCTATTTCCTATATATAGTTTTCTAATTTTCACATTAAAAAAAAAGAGGAGTTTTGGAGAAACCCTAAGTACGAACTTGGTACGAATTTTACAGGTTTTTCAAGGGGCCTTTGCCCTTGATCCCTTTCATGTGTAATTGAGATAAGTGTTCTTTTAATTCAATCAATATGTCTATGTGTTGGTTGTCTATATCTTGTTCTTGTCTTAATTCCATCATGCTAGGCTAGATCTATTTTGTGTTTGCTTAGATCTAATGAAACCTAGATGTTAATTATGTGTTGATTACTTGTTTATGGTTGTATTGGATGAATGATTTCGATGTTAGGCTTAAGAAAACTGGCAGATCTCCAAATGGTAACATGCTTGAACGTCTTAGGAAACATGAACCGATGTGCACTAGGTTTTATTGGTTGTATTTACTGCATGAGTAATTTTTAATGATCCCATGTTAGGAGTTTTTAACGGCTCGACATAGGAGTGAAGTAGGCACTCATAGGATTGGGGAAGTAAGTGCGCCACCCCATGAACGGTATTAAGGAATACAATCCGTCATCCACGCAACTATAACAAGTAATTAACGTGTAAAAGATGTCTAGGGAGTAGTGAAATCTAAGTAAACACATTTTCTCCACTTATTGCTCACAACCTTATTATAATTTAGTTTTATTTTCATTTCTAGTATTTACTTTTAATTGTATCTTTAGTATTGGGTTAGTTGACTAGCAACTAATTCCGCCCAAATCTTTCAAACCCGAGATATTTACTTGCTTTCTAAAAAATATAAAAATACAAAAATAATCTTCCGTCATCTTTAGCACTAGTAATTAGGTTTTCTAATCCTAGCGACACTATTCCTAGCTGAACGATCAATCCCCCGGTACTTGTCACTATACTATACTACAACGATCAGCTACACTGCCTGGTGGGGGTTGTAAGCTTCTCAAGATCCCTTGAGAGGTAAAGCCTGGTGCGATTCCCACATATCAAGTTTTTGGCGCCGCAGCCCGGGGAATAGTCATTGTCTAGGTTAGAATTTCTTTTTATTAGGTCTACTTGCTAGATTCCTTTCTAGTAAGATTTTATTTTTATTTTTAGGTTCTCTTTAGTCTATCTTTTCTTTGTGTCTTTGTTTGTAAAAAAACCTTTCCATTGATTATTCCGTTAGCCATTATGGAGAACGCGAATCCACCATACCATAAACCACAAAGGCCATTCTACCCTATGGACATCTCGAATTTCAAACAATATCGAGATGAACCCATATATGATGCATGGACTCGTTTTAGAAATTTACTCCGAAAATTCCCTCATCATAGTTTCGCTTTAGCATCCCTAACCCGAACCTTTTACTATCATGTTGGCCAATGTGACCAAATGCGCATTGAGGATTTTGCCAATGGGGACTTTAAGGAATTAAGTGCTGAAGAAGCATGGGATGCCATAGAAGATTGTGCCCAATATTATTATAGGGTAGACAACCCAACAAACGTTAGTACAAGTCAATTGAATATAAATTTCCAGGATCATGAAACAAGTTTGTTTGGGGATGAATATATTAGTGTTGAGATACCTAAGTGGTTGTCATGTAATGCCATAGTACAAAACGAACACATAGGTAACCTTGATGTGATGGAGGATGTAGCCAAACATGATCACATTGATAAAAAAGACCTAGGTTATATGATCGATGATGATGAATCTCAAGAAACAGATGATGAATCTTTTGGGCAATTTGTATATAGTAGTCATAATATTGAGGATGATCCTTATGATTCGGACATAGAAGTTGAGATGCCTAGAGAAGCACGTGAGATACTTGGGAAAATGTTAGGGTTAGATTATATTAAAACACATGTTGAGGATATAGGTGATCTTAACACAAGGAATGGTGAAGTGAATAACATGAGCCCACAAAGTACCCCACAAGTCCTACCATCATTTGAGACACATACACCGCCCGTGACTTACCCGGAAGAAGTAGAAGAGACTATAAGAACCCCAATTGAGGTAGAAACCTTGGACCAAGCACAACTAGAGGATATAGGTTTGAATACTTATAATGATAACCTTACTCTTAGCTCTAGGGAAGTTCCTAGTTTTGATGAACCGGAGCCTCAACCAAAACCATTGCCTAATCTTCCATCCTTAGATGAAAATTTAGGAATTGAAATAGGTTCGATCCACCCATCAAACCATATAGTTCGGGTAGTCTTAGGATAAAGGTAGTGGACTCTAAGCCTTGTAGAGAGGAAGCCAATATAGGAGTGGAAAATGACCTTACAAGCTTACATCACCCATTTATGATTGATCACAAGAAACATTATAGGTTTAAACCGGTTTTATTAGGTAAAGATGGATCCCCAACTAGTAGTCTCTTGGAGTTGATAGAAAATGATCCCTTTCTAGGAGAAAATCTTAATCCACCCATTAACCCGATTGAATTTGTTAAGGTTATGATGATAGGAGCACACCCCTTTGAGAATATAATTCATCCACCACTCTTACCTCACGTGGCATATTTTCACCCTAAGGGTGTGTATTGCTACTTCCACCCGCACTTAATCCTAAGTGTAGGGAACACCTCCCTTATTTCCGTTAAATAAGGGTAGAGTCAGGCTTGTGACTCAAACAAAAACAAGCGCTTCTTGGGAAGCAACCCATGCTTTGTGTGATTTTATTTGTTTGTTTGTTTGTTATTTGCTTCCGTATGCATGCTTTTTTTTTATTGTTGGTAGATCATGTTTCTCAATTAAAAAGTGGAAATACTTTACTTTGTTGTTTGGGCCTAGTCTTAACTCCACCTAAAGGTATTTTTTGCAAAAGATAAGTGTAAGGGGAAACCCCAAATATGTTTTTAAGAAACAACTCGATCATGATTCTCCACAATATTAAATGAACATGTGTATTCATATTTGTTAGAGTCAAATGCTTGTATTGAGTCATAATGAAGTTTTGCAGGATTTTCCAGGAAGTAGGACCAAGTTTTTCCAGAAAGTTTCCGAAAACTTAACATAAGAATTTCTGCAGGTCAATCCTGACGGCGTCACGAGTTAACTCTTGACGGCGTCACGGGCATAAAAATCTGGAAATTTTACCGGTTTTGTTTTTCTAACGGAGTCTTATGGTTTTTGTGAATTATTAAGTTTTATAATCTCCAGGAAATCTGCAAACTTCATTCCACAAGCATTATATCTTATCTTGTTTTCTAGGATTTAGTAACTTTATATAGGATGCCGCCGATTTTATGCGAGGTTGTCTTGTCTATTTTCTCAGGATTTACAGGTTATGTATGATAAGAAGATGATTTATATTCTGGAAGGGAAGCTTTGATTGTTCATTTTCTTGGAAGAAGATTTAACCTGGCCACCTTATTATCCATACCGAGCGAATCAGGGGAGTATTTGATTTCATTTGTTTTACTTATTTCACTTTTACATTCTTTACTTGAACATTGGGGACAATGTTCATCCTAAGTGTAAGGGGAGGGTAAAATGATGATACCTTACATGTACACTTTCGCTTGAGTTTGCTTTGTTTAATGGTAGGTGTGTAATAAAACTATGAGAAATACTTGTTAGTGCAATTTTAGCACCAAATTTAAAATTTTTTACAACATTTAGGAGTGAAACTTTAGCCATAGCAAGCGTCTCATGGATAGGAGATTGTATGACTAGCACATAACCGTATATTCAGAAAAATTTTCCACCCAAATATGTGAGGTTCGCCTTTAGATTTGATAGGAAAAGTATTTACTATTAGTGCTTATGAGTGTACCGGTAGCATTTAGATTCTAGAACTTGCGTTAGTGATACATCCCGAGACCGCTAGTGAGACTACATTCGTGTAGTAGGATTTACTACATGATAAGAGGCATTAGGATCACCCTTGTGTTAAACCCGTATTATAATTTCTTGACCACTTAAGTCATATTACTTGACTACTTAAGTCAACTAATTTTTCCCACACCCTTAGCGTTGTACTCATTTTTAGTACACGAAACCCCTAGTACACCCCTCCGAGCCTATCCTTTCGTTTCTAACTTTAAGCATTTTACATAAAGAAAGAATTTGTTACACCCCACTTAAATGTACAACCAAATCGCCTTAGCCTTCCGTGTATGCGCTCATTTTTAGTGCTTTATTGTTATTTGTTAAACCCTAAGTTAACTTTCTAATTGATTACATGGTTGCTAATTCGAGTCATATCCTTGTACATATTGTTTTGGGACGATTGGGACTCATGGGTAAAGTACTTATTTTATGGAGTAATGGGGAAGAACATCATTTATTACCCCCATATGTACGTTAATCTTAAAAGTGCTCCAAGTGTTTTGATTTTCTTAATTCGAGTCATTAGTTTAGTTTATTGTAAAGTATGTAAAGATTAAAGTGTAAGGGGAATGTTCATCCCCTATGATGTATTATTTTGGATGGTAGGGTAAGAGTGTATGCAAAAAAAAAAAAAAAAAAAAAAAAAAAAAAAAAAAAAAAAAAACGAAAAATCAAGAAAAAGAAAAGAAAAAAATAGAAAATGTGAAAGAGAAAAAACATACGGACTACCATCCCTTTTTATTCTATGTTCATTTTATGTTTTTGTTATTTTTGATTTATTAGCTTAAGTCGAGTCTAGTCTTGGCTTAGCAACACCACATTGTACATGTAATTAACCAAGATTGTTAACTCGCCACCAGTAAAGACTGCCTTTATCCAACAAAACCGTGTATTTCATATCCCTACACCTAACGTTACAACCCTTTAAAAGACCTCTTTGATAGTTTATCCTAGGTGCTTACGCCATGTGGTGGAGGTTTGATCCTTTCCCAAGCCTATGGTAATCTATTTTGCTATGACAGGTAGTGAGAGATATCTTCCGTTTCCATATTGTAATTTATACTTTATTACACCCGAGAGATGTGAGTATCTAAACACTATTTGTGAGGTGCTTGTGTATGACCTCCGTGCTTGTCTTTGGTCTTTAGTGGAACGGTTATTTGTTTTAATTACTTTTATATTAGTGTTAAATGACCCCTAACTTGTATTTTGACAAGAATAAAAGCGCATTTGCTTGAGGACAAGCAAATCTCAAGTGTAAGGGTATATGATGAGGCGAAAAATGAACCACTTTTAGGGGGTCATTTAAGCCCGGAATTGAATTTATTTGATCAAATATTGCCCTAAATCGTTCTTTTTGTGATTTTAGGTACTTTGGGAGTGAAATCTGGAAAAGAAGGCATTTTGGACGTTTTTGGAGCATAAAAGTGAAGAAAACGGCAAAGTCTCAATTTTCCAAGCTGGGAACAGTAGGTGACGGCGTCAAGAAGGAATTTCTGACGGCGTCAAGAGTAATTTCCATGACTTTCCATGACGACCCAGTACAGATTTGACGGTGTCACAAAGTAGGGCATCAAGAGTAAAATGCATGACGGCCTGGAAAATGCTAACACATGACGGCGTCAAAAGTAGATCAAGGCAGACCGAGAAGTATTTTGGCGGCGAGATGACGGCGTCACAAGATTTGTCTTGACGCCGTCAGACCCTATTTCCTATATATAGTTTTCTAATTTTCACATTAAAAAAAAGAGGAGTTTTGGAGAAACCCTAAGTACGAACTGGGTACGAATTTTACAGATTTTTCAAGGGGTCTTTGCCGTTGATCCCTTTCATGTGTAATTGAGATAAGTGTTCTTTTAATTCAATCAATATGTCTATGTGTTGGTTGTCTATATCTTGTTCTTGTCTTAATTCCATCATGCTAGGTTAGATCTATCTTGTGTTTGGTTAGATCTAATGAAACCTAGATGTTAATTATGTGTTGATTACTTGTTTATGGTTGTATTGGATGAATGATTTCGATGTTAGGCTTAAGAAAACTGGCAGATCTCCAAATGGTAACATGCTTGAACGTCTTAGGAAACATGAACCGATGTGCACTAGGTTTTATTGGTTGTATTTACTGCATGAGTAATTTCTAATGATCCCATGTTAGGAGTTTTTAACGGCTCGACATAGGAGTGAAGTAGGCACTCATAGGATTGGGGAAGTAAGTGCGCCACCCCATGAATGGTATTAAGGAATACAATCCGTTATCCACGCAACTATAACAAGTAATTAACGTGTAAAAGATGTCTAGGGAGTAGTGAAATCTAAGTAAACACATTTTCTCCACTTATTGCTCACAACCTTAGTATAATTTAGTTTTATTTTCATTTCTAGTATTTTCTTTTAATTGTATCTTTAGTATTGGGTTAGTTGACTAGCAACTAATTCCGCCCAAATCTTTCAAACCCGAGATATTTACTTGCTTTTTAAAAAATATAAAAATACAAAAATAATCTTCCGTCATATTTAGCACTAGTAATTAGGTTTTCTAATCATAGCGACACTATTCCTAGCTGAACGATCAATCCCCCGGTACTTGTCACTATACTATACTACAACGATCAGGTACACTGCCTGGTGGGGGTTGTAAGCTTCTCAAGATCCCTTGAGAGGTAAAGCCTGGTGCGATTCCCACGTATCATAATCTTAGGGTAAGTTTGTTTTTTCGAAGAAAATGCAACGAATGCAAATTCCCGGGTCGTTCTCCCAACGAAGGTTTGAGGTCGAATTAGCCGATTCGGTGTCGCGTAAAAGTGAAATGAATAGTAATCTAAAGTGAATTTTTTGTTTTTACACTAAGATATATGAAATAACAATCAAAATTAAGAAATAAAGCATAAAGTACAAGCATATAAAGCACATGTAACTAGAAATGCAAATACGAATTAATAAATGACAAATTAACGTAACGTAACGTACTAAAAAGTGAAATCTAATGAAAATAGCTCCTAAAATTATGAAAATAAATTTAAAAAATCCTAAACATTCAAAAATAATTTTGAGAAATGAAATTATATTTTTTTGAATTTTTATCTATTTATTGTGAATTTATTTCTATTTTTGAATTAAAAAATGAATAAAAATAAAAATAATTATGAAAAATGATTAGAAAAATAGAAAAGTGATTATGAAAAATCTAATTAAACTAAAAATAATTTTCTAAACTAGTTTTATATTTTTTATGGCTTTTTCTGATTTTTTCTTATTTTTATTTATTTAAAAAGTATTAAAATCTAATTAAAAATAAGAAAAATAGCAAATTATTGAGGGGAATTATGAAACTTTCTGGAAAAATCTAAAATATTATTAGAAACCTATGAAAAATAAAGTTAAAGAAAGTTTAGGCCAAATATGCTGTTTTGGGCTAATAAGCAGTTTGCAATAAGCTCAAAAATAAGCTAAATTGCACCAGATGAGACTAAAAGCTCAGGAAACAATCAAAACACTATAATAAGCTCAGATCAATGCACAATACTCAGAAAAAAGCTCAAGATATAAGGAAATAAGCACAAATCAGCCTAGATGAATGTTAATGATGCTTGATGAATGTTAACAAAAAGCTAAGAGTTAAGCTAATGAGTTAACAAATTAAGCTATTCTAAACTAAAATAAAACTAAGACAACTTGCTAAAGAGAAATTAGGCAAGTAACAAGCTAAACTTGAGCCTAATTAAGAAATCTTATGAAATCAACTCCCCTGATGCAGGGGAGGTTTGTACCAAACAACTAATGTAACAATTCGCAATTTCAGGTTAACTTTTATTCCCAAAAATTTCACTATTCACTTTTTACTATTCACTTTTTACTATTCACTTTTTGCTATTCATGTCAGAAATTTTTATTTCATATTCTCGTAAGTTAAACTATTTTAACGATAATCCGAGAGTTTGACGCTCGTCGGATCATTTCTGCAAAAATCACAAAGCCGTGTCCGAGATTTACTTTTAGGTTTAAACGTCCTTCTAGCATCCCGATATGTCCATAAAACATTATAAACAATAGAAATATGATTTTCTCTCATTTTAGGACAATTCCAAAAGTTTCGGAATTTTACGTTTTTCAGTTCAGCGTTTTACGCGAATTACGCGTTTTAGACCCGTG
Source organism: Artemisia argyi (assembly GCA_030686995.1). Classification (NCBI taxonomy): domain Eukaryota; kingdom Viridiplantae; phylum Streptophyta; class Magnoliopsida; order Asterales; family Asteraceae; genus Artemisia; species Artemisia argyi. The sequence continues at coordinate 170,821,001 of CM060701.1, read as the reverse complement.
TTTCCAGTTTTTAGCAGGGTTTTCGCACCCGATAGAACCTACCACTCATTTTATATTTTATTATGGACTATATTGACATGTTTAACCATATTTATAAGTTTCATATTTTTAGGATACCCGGTTTTACGTTTCGTGACTTAACAACTTACGGTTAGCGACTAACGGGACCAAAACTCACTACGTAACTTATATAAGGCCAAGATTCATCCACCTAGTCCCTTCCCCTTGTCCATGAACGTGTATATGGTGGCCTTGGTGGCTTGATAATAAGCCTAGGAAAGTATGTAGTCTAAGAACAACCAAGTATGCATAGATGTGTTTAGTTTTTAACCATTAGTTCATTATACTTCATGTGTTCCAATTTTAACCACAAGTAAGTACTAGCTAACCTCCTCACTTGCACTATAAAAGGAAACTCATCTCTTCATTCTTTTCATCACCATTTAAAACTTCCCAACATAATTCCATAGCTTCATCATCTTTGATCTTCAAGTTACAAATTACATACCAAAGTTCAAGGTCTTAGTATTCTCTACCTAGTTCTTAAGTTTGTTTGGTGATTCCATGGTTGAATTAGGAGCTACACAAGGTTACTAGGGCTGAAGTTAAATGATTTTCACAAGGGTTATATCAAGGCTAGCAAGGGTTACAAGAGTTATGGTGAAGGGTTTACAAGCTTAGGTTTAGTGTCCTAGTTCTATACTTGACTTCCTTTCTTTAGAAAGCCAAAAGTTGTAAGCAAACCCTTATACACTTTCTTGCTCAATATCATTTCATGCTTATTATGTTTCTTTCATGCTATATATGGTCTTTGTATTGTGTTCATGATGTTTAAAAATGGATAAAACAAGTATTGGTATACATATGTTAACTTATGACAAGTAAACAAGCAAACTAGTGATTTTTATGAAAAACCACGACCACAATAGTATAACTTTGATATTTGACACTTACTTACTGTTAAAGAGGACTTAACAAGGAAAACATAGCAATTTGAATCACCCAAAACGAGTACACGAGTCAAAAGTTATGACCATTTGAAGTTAGCGAAACCAAAACGGCAAATCTGCCTAAATAGCATTCTGATCAAATTATGATTTTGAAAGTCCCACTTCTGGTCCGATTCATCAAAAAGTTAAAACACGAAAGTTGTCCGGAACGACGTTTTCGTTCAGTGACAAAGAACCTCGAGCCCTGAAAATGCTTTCTGAGTGATAAATTTCTTCAAATTCTTAACAGCCCATTTTTAGACCAAAGTTACTATATAATCATTATAATTAGATGAGACCAAGAGGTCTAATGACCTAAAGCCGAGACCACAACCATGGCTAAAGCCAAGGTTGAGTCTCAAGATCATGGTAACAATGACCAAGGTCACGGCAAAGCTACGGCTAAAGACCATATAACTATTAAAGATCAAAAAGCTTATATATATATATATGTTATCAAATACTACAATAGTAGGGAGCCTCATGTGAGGATTTCATTGAGTAAGCCGTCGAGACGAGTTGTGGATTTACGAGTTAAAGTGTCCTGGCTCCTCGAACGTTTACTCCATGACTTCTGAATTATGTCGGTCCGAACGGTAGTAAGAGATATACAACTTATACATGTTTCATAGACCACTTATATTCAACGACTTACACTATATACTAAGTACTACATCATGAACATTATGCAAGACATATATGGGCAATTCTTCGTATTCTTAGACGTTACTCCAAACCTAAGTCGCAACGTTCTATTATAGGCTGCTCTTAGAGACTTTCGCGATTCGACTACCACTTTCATTTCTCATTTCATAGACTTAAGGTGAGTTATAGCCCCTACTCTTTTCGTACTTGTTTTAACTCTTGGGGGGGATACATGCTCAACTACTTGCTTACTTGTACAAATACTCAAAACATTTATACTTGATTGTTTTATACTTGATTGTCTTATACTTGATTTCATACATACATGACTGTCTTTTATCTTTGGGAAGTGGCTCCCAGTAAACTTATATCTTTGGGAAGTGGCTCCCAGTAAACTTATATCTTTGGGAAGTGGCTCCCAGTTTTCTTTGGGAAGTGGCTCCCAGTTGTCTTTGATACATCCTAACATTTGCGAATGTTGGATACATCATAAAAGTGAGGTCTTCGGAGATGAAGTAGAGACTCACTTTTAATTGCTTAATTGTCTTGATGAACTTATACATGTCTTTATTATACTATACGTTAGCAGTGGGTTGTTAACACACAGGTTACAAGTCTCTTATGGCGGGACTTGTAACTGAGTGGATTCTCAATGCCTTTGCTGTGTGAATATTCTTTTAAGGCTTTTCAACTATTTTAAGACAAACTCTATGAAGTCACCAACCATTGTGTTGACACTTTAGCATGTTTATCTCAGGTTAGTAAGGCGATAGCTAGTGCGTGGAACTTAGAGTCAAGCTGCATATTCTGAAGACTTACGCTTTTATCATTTACCATTCAAAACACTTGTATACATTTATGTATCATACTTTGGAATCTCATGTTTGTAACTTTGAATTCATTAATCGAATGGTAACTTTTCAAAACGTCTCATTTAGAGTTCGTTTTCTATAACTTGTACTTTGTATTATGAAGTAGCACCCCAATGACACAGTCTTCCGCTGCGGTATTTTGGGGGTGTTACAACTAACTTCAAGCTGTTGAAAACCCTTTGAACAAAATTTTGAAAATTAATCTGAAAATACTTTTGAAATCACAAGCTGGTGAATTTATAACATCCAAAATTTCAAACAAAATAATAAAAAATTGAGACAATGAAATTTCTAAAACAAAATGAGTTTGAAACTGACTTGTCTTTTTGACTTTTTCTGATTTATGCAATTTTGACCAAAGTGAGATTCAAATGATCAAATAAGAATGAAAATGTGATTATAAGCTAAAATGATGCTAGATTAAGCTATAATGACTACTTATGAAACTACTTATGAGCTTATGCAAACTAATGATACTAACAGTTATGGTATTGTTATGAATCAAAGGTGATTTTGACTATTATATGAAAGACTACCAAAAATTATGTTATTACTGGTCTATACTAGCCTAATGCAATCTATTAGTGCCAATTAAATAACAAGAGAACAACTAGTTCACAGAATTTAACACTAACCCCAACACCTCTATATCTAACTGAATTGAACTTTTATGAAGCATTTATGATAATTAACCTACCAAAACATGAATCACCAACAAGTACTGATGCAAAAGACTAATAGGAACTCAGAAAAATTGTGACAAACAACAAAGCAATTTATGAACTCAAGATAGCTATACTAGGCAGATAATGAAACAGTAACAAGTAATATGATGCAAATAACAATAAAGTGCTAAGATAAACTAGATAAAGCAGTAAAATAACTAAATTAAGTAGAATCAAACAATCAACAAGCTAATATCTAATATCTAATCTACTCAAAGCAGATTATGCTATCTGAAGTGAAAATTGAAATGAAAAACTTACAATGTAAGCCCTCAGCTGAACAGAGGGCACATTTCAACCAAGCTTATCTTTAAATAAGCTCAAATTCACCATTAAAACCATGATCTAACCAGAATAAACCCAGATCTTCATGATTCATCTTCCTTTGACTTTCTTTGAACATAATTGAAAAGTGATTTTTTGACTTGATCTAACTACGAAATCAACTCACAAAAGCTATATTAGCTTAAATGAGCTTGTATCTAGTTAAAAAAGCTTGGATGCAAGTTGAGGTTTTAGTAAAGTAAAACATATTTTTGTATTTTTATTGTTTTTCTTATTTTTCGTGTTTTTATAAAAGGAAAAACAGAGGTAAAATGAGAATGTTTAAAAGCTAAAAAGAGCTTTTGAAAAGGTTAATGGAATAGTAAACTATTTATAAGATGATAATGACTAGACTAATTAAGCAGTAAAGTAATGAAAAGAAAAACAAGTTAAATCAAAGGTTACTTCAATTCTATTGATAACAAACTTGAATTATAAGGAGAACAAAAAAAAAAAAAAAAAAAAAAAAAAAAAAGAAAAAAAAAAACTGAAATACAACTACTAATTAATCTAAGACATTTCAACATCATTTCTTTACTAAAATTCTACATGAGGATTGAGGTGGTGAAGGCTTGTATTTATAACCGAGCTTGAAAGGTTGAGGATAAGGTTATAAGAAGCTTCTGGATCCATAATTATCAACCCTTGATCAATTTTGTGCTTCTTTGATCCAATAACAGCCCTTGGATGAGATCAATGAGGTGCGTAGACCAATGAAATGCTCCTAATTTGCCATGTTGGCTATCCGTGCTGTGATATTCTCTGTCATATGAGTCAGACCTTCTAGAAAGGGTATCTAATGATTGGGTGATGTGTTTCACCCAATCATAGATCACCATTTTCCATGTAGACCAATTGTGAGCTGCTTATCCTCTCTGACATGTTGCACGCACGTAGTATTAGCTTCTAGATGGTTTAATTGTGGGTAATTATATGGGGGGTGGGTAATTGAGGTGAAAGTAATTTTAGGGTTCACGTGAGGGGAGGGGGATGATGTACGAGGAAAAATTGGGGGGAGGGAAAGTTGATGTTGGGTTATTTTATTATTATTTGACCAAGGTAAGTAATGTTTGACTGAGAGTGTATTGGATCTGGGTTTTGTGTTTGGGCTTGGTAAAGGTTTTGGGCTTGTGTTATGATTTAGACTTGGACTAGTTTATTTAAGCTTATGTTTTAATTTAGGATCCTGATTGGTTTATGCCAAGGACCATTTGTGTAATTAGCTAAAATTCCAAGGATTGATTTTGCCAAGTTTTCAAAGAAATCTTCAAGGGTCTCTTTTGTCACTTTCATGAAACATCAAGGGTCTTTATGTCATTTCTTCAAATTAATCATCAAAAGGACAAATGTGACAACTTTAGAAACTTGGAGGACTGATTTTGCCAATTCCTTCAAACTTTCACCAAGGACCTTTCTTGCTAAATTCTCAATCTTTAGGGACTTCATTTGACTTTTTGAGCTTTCTTTGACCAATATCCTTCCCCGGCTCCGGCTTTTGACTTTCTTTCATTCTCGTGCTCAGTTTTGTCGTTTTCTTACTGATTTTTGTCCTTTTCTTGAATATCCATACCTACACAATCACAAACACAAAAATACACAATCTTTGGCATTTATGATTAGTTTTTGGTCATTTTACTCTTATTTTGGACAAGAAAAAGGGTATGAATAAGCATATACCAAAATTCCCCGGACTAAGATATTGTCTTGTCCTCACGCAATGTGATCAATCCACGTTTTTGAGATAATTAATTTCACAAATATTTTTACTAACTTTGTAAAGTATCAAAACGTTCAAAAGAGATCACGAATCATTTATTCTCGAAAACGCCCCATTTTCCAATTTATTCCACACTTATTCTCTTTTTTGTACTTTTTTCTTTATTCTTGTGACGGTTTGTTTGACTATCATTATCTTTCAATAATTTTTAGGTTCTTAGAGTAGTAACACGACTCATAGAGAAGTGACCATATGGATAAAAGTCGTCATCCTTGGTTTTTCACAAGCCCCAAACTAAGCGTAAAAACGAAATCATTGTTTATCCACAAGTTAAATGCTAACACTACCCATAGAAGTTACTTGCGTAATTACCTCTCATTCCCATTTCCTATTTTTGTATCTCGTTATTCTATTTTTGGTTAGAAATGAATTGCTTCATATTTTCTCGTTTTTATAGTTTTAGTCCGATAAGAGCAAAAAGTTTAAACGCTAAGTAGTTTCTAAACCTTCCCTCGAAAATCCCTGCATATAAAAATGAGGTCCAGATGGAGGTCTCTGATTTAACACGAGTTTGAGGGTCCCTTTTTTATTTACAACCGAAACATCCCATGTCTGAAACTCGAGACGGAAGCTTTTTATTAGGACACCCCGGAGTCGAAGCTTGGCTTTATTTAACATTTATAAGCACTTTAACAATTTAGCCCTTAGCCTTTTACAACAATTACAACATCGGTTATGAGCCGGCAGGATGTAATAGTCTTATTTTGACCTTGGAATTTTTCCTCCACCTTTTTAAAGTCTACAACAATGGGTGTGAACCATTAAGATGCAGAAAACTTTTATGGCTTTGGATTATTTATTCATTATTCATAATTATTTGCCAAACCCCGAGTCCTACGGCCTTTACTAAGATCACAACATTGGCTGCAAACCGGCAAGATGTGATAGTCTATTTCACCGTAACACTGGCAGTACCCCTATGTGAACCCAACCTTCATATGTATAAATTTTCTTAGGAATGAGTGAAAACTAAGTATTGCCCAAACCATGCACCCTTAATTAAACCTAAGAGATCTATTTTATATGGGGTGAAACAATTTTGTGGGAACGAAAAGGCTACACGTACCTTTCACGAGCTCTAAAGAGAACCAACTACTCCACGTTTAGCATCTAACTTCTAAATAAACTCTATCATTTCTCGTTCTCTGCAAATTTAAAATCTCAAGTAATGAGATCCGCGGATGCTTAGCCGATAATCAGCTACGCATATATAAAGTCAAATACGGAAACTTGCAAATTCTTAGAAAAGAATTCGCATTTTCTAGTTCCTTATGTAAAAGACTAGTGAAAGATTTTAAGCCATGCATATCTAAAGTCAAGTACGGGAACTTGCAAACTCTTAAGAAAGAATTCACATTTTATAGCTCCTTGTGTTCAAGACTAGCGCAAGCTTAAGACGATTATATTGGTTAAGGGGACAAGCTAGAGCTCAACACGCACGGTCAAGTCAAAAAATTTATTCCTACTCTCGCCAACGGGAAAGACAACAAGGTGTCAAAACTTATTATATTTTTGCACAATTTTTTCAACTTTTCTCATTTTTTGTGCTTTTTCACAACATTTTTTCAAATTTTTTTCGATTTTTTGTATCTTTTCAATTTTTAAAATTTTTTCAAATTTTTCAATTTTTGGGAAAAATGGAGGTGTGTAAGTAAACGAGAAGGTGAAAGTGCAAGGTCAAATCGAATCAAAGATTCACCCCCCAGACTAGAATGAAACATTGTCCTCAATGTTTTACGGGTAAATGTAATCCTAACAAATATCTAAGACCGTTTATTAATTATGACAAAGATAAACGTTAGTCGATAAGATTTTCGGATATAGAATTTCTATAAGCATCGATAAATGAGACTCGAGTGGAGAGAAAAACAAAATCACGAGCACGAGAGTCATCATAAATCGGGGACAATCCTGGACAATCATAAACAAACAACCACGAAAACACGAGAATGGAAAAGGTCGCCCCCCTCACGTCATTTGATTAGAAATAAGAAATTTAAGAAGATGAATGGATAGGCATGGGGTGCCTCCCACGAAGCGTTTTGTTTTTGTTCACCGAGTTACGTAGCTTGACTAGATCCCCGAATTCAATTGTCCATGGGGAAAGTTTTGAGATCTGGGACTACCATGGGTGGTATGTCCCCTCCGAAGTAATGTTTGACACAATGACCATTCACCTTAAAGTTAGGAAAATCGGATTGAGCTAACTCGACGGTTCCATAAGGGAATACTTGAATAATGGTGAATGGTCCAGACCAACGGGTTTTAAGCTTGTCCGAGAAAATCTTCAATCGAGAATTGAAAAGAAGGACCTGATCACCAACGTTAAATTCACGGTTTTTGATCTTTGAGTCATGAATCCTCTTTGTTTTCTCTTTGTAGATTAAACAATTCTTATAAGCTTGATTACGAAGCTCAGTTAATTCATTCAATTGAACTTTTCAGTGATCTCCCGCGGTTTTTAAGTTGAAATTTGCATGCTTCAAGGCCCATTAGGCCTTATGCTCAAGCTCAAGCTCAATGGGAAGATGGCATGACTTTCCATACACCAACTTATAAGGAGTGCACCCGATGGGTGTTTTGTAAGCAGTGCGGAAGGCCTAGAGTGCATCATCTAATTTGTCAGCCCATGAGGCTCGGGTTTCTCCTACGGTCCTTTCTAAAATTCTTTTAAGTCTACGATTGGACACCTCAACTTGACAGCTCGTTTGCGGATGATACGCGGTACTAAGACGATGTGTAACACCATACTTGAGAATAACGTTTGCAAATTGATCATTACAAAAGTGAGTACCGCAATCACTAATAATAGCACGAGGTGCACCGAGTCGGGAAAATAGACTCTTTAAAAACTTAACCACAACTCAGGCATCGTTAGTGGGGAGCGCTTTCGGTTCAACCCATTTGGACAAGTAATCGACGGCAACGAATACATACTTATTCCCTTTTGAAGAGGAGAATGGGCCCATAAAGTCTATACCCCACACGTCAAAGATCTCACAAATTTGAATAGCATTTTGAGGCATGTCATCCTTTTGTGAGATTTTTCCTTGACGTTGGCACGAGTCACATAACTTTACCAAGTCATGTGCATCTTAGTATATCGTAGGACAATAAAAGCAGGAGTCAAATACTTTCTTTGTGGTGTAATTGGCACCATGGTGTCCCCTTATGGGTCTACTATGGCATGCCAAAAGAATGTCATTGGCATTTTTGCCATGAACACAACACCGGATCACTTGATCCGAACACAAATTAAACAAGTAGGGGTCGTACCAAAAGTAATGTTTAACATCTTTAAAGAATTTTTTTCTATTGTTGGGACGACATCCTTTTCCTTACAAAATTCACCGCATGGTAATTCGCAAAGTCGGCGTACCATGAGGGTACTAGGATCACTATGTGATAACATCCCAAGTGTCTCGAGAGGAAATGTTTCGGTAATTTCCTTGTTCTCGAGAACACTTTGATGAGGATTCTCTAAACGCGAAAGATGATCAGCGGCAAGGTTCTCAGCTCCTTTTTTATCTCGAATTTCGACATCTAATTCTTGAAGGAGAAGAATCTACAGAAGTAATCTTGGCTTAGAATCTTTCTTTGCCATTAGATACTTTAGAGCCAAATGGTCCATATACACTATGCACTTTTTCAAGACAAGATAAGGTCGGAACTTTACAAAATCATATACAATGGCTAACATCTCTTTCTCTGTAGTCATATAGTGAGATTGAACGTCATTCATTATCTTACTTGCATAGTGTATCGGTTGGAAATATTTAGTCTTTCGTTGCCCCAAGACTGCCCCAATAGCATAATCGCTAGCATCGCACATAACTTCGAAGGGAAAATCCCAATCGGGGGCAACTAAAATCGGTGCCTCCGTTAACTTCATCTTTAAGATATTAAATGCATCGACGTATTCATTTGAGAAGAAGAACGGGGAATCTTTTTCTAATAAGTGGGTCAGAGGCCGGGCTATCTTAGAAAAGTCTTGGATAAACCGTTGGTAAAAACCGGCATGACCAAGGAAACTTTTGATTCCTTTTACGGTGGTTGGATGAGGTAGCTTTGTGATAACATCGACTTTAGCACGATCTAACTCGATCGTGGATTTTGAGATTTTGTAGCCGAGGACAATGCCCTCTTTAACCATAAAGTGGCACTTCTCCGGATTTAGAACCAAATTAGTGTCTTCAACCGTTGGAGCATTTTTTCTAAATGGGATAGGCAAGCAGTGAAAGAATTTCCATAAACCGAGAAATCATCCATGAATACTTCCATGGTGGTCTCAATCATATCATGGAATATGGCCATCATGCACCTTTAGAACGTGCCCGGAGCATTACATAAGCCAAAGGGCATATATCGGTAAGCAAAAGTTCAATAAGGGCAAGTGAAAGTGGTTTTTTCCTGATCCTGCGGATCAATGGGAATTTGGAAATACCCAGAAAAGCCATCAAGGAAACAATAGAACTCATTTCCCGGTAGAAGTTCAAGCATTTGATCCATAAATGGAAGTGGGAAATGGTTCTTTCGAGTAGCATCATTTAATTTTCGGTAGTCAATACACACTCTCCATCCCATAACGAGACGTGTCGGTATCAACGCATTATCATCATTAGTCACAACGGTCATACCACCCTTTTTAGGAACACCATGGATCGGGCTAACCCATGAGCTATCCGAAATTGGATAAATCATACCAGCGTCAAGGAGTTTGATTATCTCCTTTTTGATCACTTCATGGATTTTTAGGTTGACCCTTCTTTGTTGTTGGACGGATGCCTTGTAGTTATCTTCGAGCAAAATTTTATTAGTACAAAATCGAGGGTCTATGGCCTTTATGTTGGAAATCTGCCAAGCGATGGCACTCTTATGCTTCTTGAGCACATCTAAGATTCGGGTCTTCTCCTCATCTTTTAGGTCTTTGGAAATGATGATGGTAATTTATCGGTCTCTTCTAAGCAAGCATATTCAAGATGAGGAAGTAAATCCTTGAGCTCGAGCTCCGGAGGATTCTCAATAGACGGCTTAACTTCTTTTATTTCTGCCATTTTAAGGTCTATCGGAGGGGAAGAAGGGGTCGGGTTTTCATTTAACAGTTTTTCAAGCAAAAGAATATCCCCCTCCGGATCATGATAGGAATCATCAACTTCCGGTGAAGAAGATGTGTCAACAACAAGAAAGGCATCGACCTCTTCCAAAAGGAAATCACCTCCCTCAAACAGAGTAAGGGACGGGGAAGAGTCGGAAACAATTGGTTCTGAAGAAGGAGTAGGATTGCCACTCGAAGCATTATTAGAAAAACCAAGAAGCTCTTGAGAATACTCCTCCGAATCAACGTCAATAACATCAATACGGTTAACGTAAATATGATCAGAATTGGAGGAGTATCTCGATGTTTGGTCAAAATTGAACGTAACAGCTTCACTTCCAACACAAAGGGTAATCTCCTTGTCGTAAACATCAATCAAAGCATGGCCCATCCTTAGGAATCCTCTCTCGAGAATGAGAGGAACCCGCGGACCGGCATCAAAATTGACTATCACAAAATCGGCAAGGAAATGGAAATTTCCCACATTGACGAAGACATCCTCGGCTATTCCCACAGGACAGGAAGTAGATCGATCGGCAAGCTCGAGGGTCATGCAAGTCAGAGTAAGTTCGGGAAGAGACAATTTCTTCCAAATGGATAATGGCATAAGGTTAATGCTAGCACCTAGATCGGCCAAGGCGAAGCACTGAACCATTCCAGGAAAATTACATGGAATAAGAAACTTTCCAGGATCTCCGAGCTTTTCAGGAAGCTTTTTCAGTAAAACCGCCGAGCAATTCTCATTCAATGGAGTTTTTGCCATTTCAAATAATTTCTTTTTATTATTCGACAAATTCTTGATCATAGACACAAATTTCGGCATAAGAAGAATAGCATCCGTGAAGATTATATCAAAATGTAAGTCTTGGAAGATCTGAAAGAACTTCTCCATTTGATGATTAGCTTTTTCACGGAGCTTTTGATCATTTAGTCAAGACGGATAAGGCAATTTGGTCTTAATGGGAATTTCTTTTTCTGATTCAAAAACAACTTTTTTTTTCCTTTAGACGGTTGGGCAACCGAAGGTTGGATGTCTTCGGTCCTTCCATTATCAGTAGGAAGTTCCGTATCCTTTGTAGCCTCGGTTTCATGGTCGACTACCATAGGAGGAAGAGAAGAAGAGCTAGTCGGAGCTGTTGGTCCATTGTACGAAACACCACTATGTGTTGTGATCGCTTTAACATCGCCCCTCGGGTTAGCGATCGTGTTGCTTGGGAGAAAAGTATTACCCGAGCCCGAGGGTCGATCATTTAAAAGCTTCTTAATTTCACTCATTTCCTTAGTCAAAAATTCATGAGATTTCATCAAATTCTGATTTTGAAGCATTAGTTGTGTTAAGAATCTCATCCGAGGGCGACGGATTTGGAACAACATTTTGAATTTGATTAAAATTTTTCCCTCGGTTGTTATTGTTGAAACCTTGATTTTGAAAATTTCCATGATTTTGATTAACATTTCCATGATTAGCATTTTGAACATTCCCTTGAAAATTCCCTTGATTCGGGCCTTGATTTTGATTCCCTTGAAAACCCCGATTTTGATTAAACCCTTGGTTTTGATTTTGAAAACCATGATTAGCTCGATTTTGATTTTGATTGACTTGATTGTTACAATTTTGCACATTGTGATTTTGAGGTTGGTTGTTAAAACCTGGTGGTCCAAGATAATTGTTTGAATGGTAGCTAAGAAGATTTCGATCTCCTTGGGGTTGGTAACCCATTACCACCCGTGTTTGCAGCGTTCACATTCTAGTGAGCATAGGCACCGGTGGCTGGACACTCATAACACGGATGTGGATCACTACAAGTTTCACAACTTTGTTTCACTACATTGACTTGATGAGAAGATTTATCTTTTAAAAGAAGCACCATTTGTTTAGTGAGAGTTACAAGAGCCTCATTGGTCTTGTTATTAGCATCGAGAACATGAGCCAAAACATCATCATTTGATTTGCTACTAGCACTTCAGACTTGAGTTTTGCTTCTCGAAGTCCTCACTTGAGCTTTATTTTCAATTATTGTGAAAGCTTATTGAGTGTTTCGAGTCAACAAGTTTCCACCCGCAGAAAAGTTGAGTGAGTCTTGATCGGCAAGACTCAACCCATTGTAGAAAGTATGAATCTGATGCAAAGGTGAAAACCCGTGATTCAAACATTTTTCTAGCGACTCCTTAAATATATCCCTAGCTTCGCTGAACGATTCATCGAAAGCTTGTTGGAATTGAAAGATTTGAGTGCAGAGATTAAAAGTTTTAGAAGGAGGATAAAAGTGATTTATGAACTTGTTAGCTAGATCACCCCAAGTGTGAATTGAGTTCGGGGTTCTTTTTCTAGCCGAGTCCGGGCTGCTCCTTTGAGGGAAAAAGGAAACAATTTCATTTTAACCACATCATAAGGAACTTGATTAATCTTTATCGTCTCATCGTGATTAATCTTTGAGGGAAAAAGGAAACAATTTCATTTTAAGAAACAATTCCTAATATGAGAATAAGGATCTTCATTCTCAAAACCGTGAAATGAGATACTCGTGATTATATTGAGTAACCCATGATTGATTTCAAATTGATTAGCTTGAATATCGGGTATCACGATGGCGCTCCTAACACCATTAAAAGGTGATTGGAGTTATTCCTCCATCGGACGAAGATCATAAGCCAGTTGAGGTCCCATCGGAGGGATCCCGTTATGTTGAGCACTACCCATCGGCGGGGGTCCCATGTTTTTATCGTTTTGGTTCATTTCCTCAACGGTTGGTGATGAGGCGAAAAATGAACTGTTTTAGGGGGTCATTTTAGCCCGGATTCGAATTTATTTGATCAAATATTGCCCTAAATTGTTCCTTTTGTCATTTTAGGTACTTTTGGAGTGAATTATGGAAAAGGAAGCATTTTGGACGTTTTTGGAGCATAAAAGTGAAGAAAACAGCAAAGTCTTAATTTTCCTTGCTCGGAACAGTACCTGATGGCGTCAAGGGTCTTCATGTGACGGCGTCAAGAGTAATACAAGAGGTGGAAGTGGATAAAGTCCGTGCCAATCCAGAAGAGTTTTACACTATGGGCATGACGGCGTCACCATAGGCCGTCATGGTCCAAATACATGTGACGGCCCAGAGTAATATTGCACATGACGGCATCAAATCTGGATCTAGGCAATCCGATCTCATTATGGGCGGCGAGTTGACGTCGTCAGAAATTCCTTCTTGACGCCGTCACCCTGTAAAATCTATATATAGTTTTGCAATTTTCATTCATAAAAGAGGGACAAATAGGGTGTAACTTTGGAGAAACCCTAGTACGAATATTACTGCTTTCTCAAAGGTGTTTACCCTTTGAAACCTTTCATGTTCAATTGAGATAAGTACTCTTTCAATTCAATCAATATGTCTATGTGTTGCTTGAATATATCTTACACTTGTTTTTGAATTTAACATGCTAGGCTAGATTTCTTGTGTGTTTGCTTAGATGTAGTGAAACCTGGATGTTAATTATGGGTTGATTGTTTGTTTATAGTTGTTACGGATGATTGTATTCGATGTTAGGCTTAAGAAAACTGGCAGATTTCCATTGGTGACACGCTTGAACGTCTTAAGAAACATGATCAGAGGTGTACTATGATTTTTGGTTGTATTTAATGCGTAGGAGAATTCTAATGATCCCATGTTAGGAGCTTCTAACGGCTCGACATAGGAGTGAAGTAGGATCCTATAAAGTTAGGGAATATTGTACACGGCCCTACGACTGGCATTAAGGAATATAACCCATCATCCATGCAATTGTAACAAACTATTAACCTGTAAAAGATATCTAGGGAGTAATGAAACCTAAGTAAACACAACTCTCCCTATCATTGTTCACACCACATTAGTAATTAGCTTTATTTTCATTTCTGTTATTTTATTTTGATTGCATCTTAGTTATTGGGTTAATTGATTAGCAACTAATTTCGCCCACTCTTCAAAAAACCTGAGATTTTAATTGCTTTCATTAAATAAAAAAAAATACAAAAAGAATCATCCCTCACCTCTAGACCTAGTTTTTAGGCTTTCCAATCCTAGCGACACTATTCCTGAGTTGAACGATCAATCCCCCGGTACTTGTCACTACACTATACTACAACAATCAGGTACACTGCCTGGTGGGGGTTGTAAGATTCTCGAGATCCCTCGAGAGGTAAAGCATGGTGCGATTCCCACGTATCAAGTTTTTGGCGCCACAGCCAGGGGAATAGTTATTGTCTAGGTTAGGATTTCTTTTTATTAGGTCTACTTGCTAGATTCCTTTCTAGTAAGATTTTATTTTTATTTTTAGGTTCTCTTTAGTCTATCTTTTTCTTCGTGCCTTTGTTAGTAAATTAAATTCATTGACTATTTCGTTGACCATTATGGAAAACGCGAATCCACCCCTTTCCCCTAGAGAAGTGGCTTTGTTGCATGAACAAATTGAGAATGAGATTAGGGAACTTAGGAAGCTTAATACGTTGATTAATGTTGAGCTCGACCATGCATTTAGTGACCTAGCGACCGCCTTGTATTCAAATAAGGATCTAGGACCTAATGATTTTGAGAATGTGGTTGAGGAACTTGAGGAAGGGGATATAGATCTAAAGCTAGATGACTATTTCAATCTATACCCCACTAAGGAGGAGATTGCGTACTATAATAATCTTATTGATAATCCTCGACCTCCTTTCACTAGAATTGAGCCTAAGATAAAGAGAGGCGATCCTAAGAGTGCAAAGATACCATGTATGATTGGGTATAAACATATTGACAATGCTTACATTGATTTTAAATCCCCAATCAACATTATGTCTTCGAGTGTTTATAATGATATAGTGAAAACAAGACTTGGACCTAGAAAGGATACTAAATACCTCGGTGGAGTTTGTAACTTTGTCGGGAGAGTTAAAGGTCTACATGTCTTTTTTGGGAACTTTACTTATGTCACTGACTTTATGGTTGTTGAAGACCTGGCTAGTGTTATTGATTGTCGCTGATCCCATGTTGTGTTTGGTAAACCATTTGTTGAAGAGTCCAAGTTAGAATATGACGAGATAGAAGGGACAATCCGATTTGCTAGTAAAACTGATAGGATCACATATAGGATGCCTAATAGAATGAAAGAATTTTGTTTTGGGCCTCGATTTGACATGGATAACATTGGTGCTTTTGAGGACATCAGTGAAGAGGATTAGAAAAAGGGCATGGACTATGTATGGGAGAAGAAGAGCCTTTTCAACAAAGATTGCTTGACTCTAGAACCGAAATATAAAGTTGATAAGGAATTTGCCAATAGGATTATAGGAGCAATTGAGAAAAAGGTAGTTGGTCTCTATAAAGAACATTTACAATCAGCGAATGAGACCAACGATGAGGTAACGTAATTGCCCATGACCTTGAGTCTAGCTACAAGACTCGTAAATAAAGAAAAGCACTTCTTGGGAGGCAACCCATGTTTTGTGTGATTGTTATTCGCTTCCGTATGCATGCTTTATTTTTATTGTTGGTAGATCATGTTTCAAATTAAAATTGTGAAAATGCTTTATTTTGTCGTTTAACTTCGTCTTAACTTCATACAAAGGTATTTCACAAAAGATAAGTGTAAAGGGAAACCCCAGATATGTTTTTAAGAAACGAAAATTGATCATGATTCTCCACAATATTAAATGAACATGTTTATTAGTATTTGTTTGAGTCAAATGCTTGTATCGAGTCATAATGATGTTTTGCAGGATTTTCCAAGAAGTAGGACATATGTTTTTCCAGAAATTTCCCAGAAACTTAACGTAAAGATTTCTGCAGGTCACTTCTAATGGCGTCAGGAGTTAACTCCTAACGGCGTCATGTTTAATATTCTGGAAATTTTGCTAGTTTTGTTTTTCTTAATGGAGTCTTGAAGTTTTTATTAATTCTTTAGTTTTATAAACTCCAGGAAATCTGCAAACATTCATTCCACAAGCATTATATATTAATTTTCTTTCTAGGACTTGTTAGTATATATAGATTGCCGCCGATTTTACGTGAGGTTGCCTTGTTTGTTTTCTCAGGTTTAACAGGTTATGTATGACAAGAAGATAATTTATTTTTCTGGAAGGGAAGCTTTGATTGTTCAATTTCTTAGAGGAAGATCTAACCTTGTTAACACACTATCCACACCGAACGAATCAGGGGAGTATTTGATTTCATTTTTTACCTATTTCACTTTTACATTCTTTAATTGAACATTGGGGACAATGTTCATCCTAAGTCTAAGGGGAGGGTAAATGATGATACCTTATAGGATACTGTTGCACTTGAGTTTGTTTGTTTGATGGTACGTGTGTAAAAAAACTAAGAGAAATACTTGTTAGTGTAATTTTAGTGCCAAATTTAAATTTTTTTTACAACATTTAGGAGTGAAACTTTAGCCTTAGCAAGCGTCTCATGGATAGGAGTAGTATGACTAGCACAAAACCGTACTATTCAGAAACATTTTCCACCCAAATATGTGAGGTTCGCTTTTAGATTTGATAGGAAAAGTGATGAGGCGAAAAATGATCCGTTTTTAGGGGGTCATTTAAGCCCGGAATTGAATTTATTTGATCAAATATTGCCCTAAATCGTTCCTTTTGTGATTTTAGGCACTTTTGGAGTGAATTCTGGAAAAGGAAGCATTTTGGACGTTTTTAGACCATAAAAGTAAAGAAAACGGCAAAGTCTTAATTTTCCTTGCTGGGAACAGTACCTGATGGCCTCACAAAGTTCTACACGACGGCGTCAAGAGTAAAACAAGAGGGGAAGTGGATAGAGTCCGTGACGATCCAGAGAGTTTTTACACTAGGGGCATGACGGCGTCACCATAGGCCGTCATGGTCCCATTACATGTGATGGCCCAGAGAAAATTTGCACTTGACGACATCAGATCTGGATCTAGGCAATCTGATATTACTATGGGCGGCGAGTTGACGGCGTCAGATATTTCTTGTTGACGCCGTCACGATGGAAAATCTATATATAGTTTTGTAATTTTCATTCAGTAGGAGAGGACAATTAGAGGGATAACTTGGAGAAACCCTAGCACGATTTTTACAGTACTTTGAAGGGTTTTTACCCTTTAAAACCTTTCATGTTCAATTAAGATAAGTATCCTTTCAATTCATTCAATATGTCTATGTGTTGATTGAATATATCTTACGCTTGTCTTGATTTTAACATGCTAGGCTAGATTTCTTGTGTGTTTGCTTAGATGTAGTGAAACCTAGATGTTGATTATGGGTTGATTGCTTGTTTATAGTTGTTACGGATCAATGATTTCGATGTTAGGCTTAAGAAAACTGGCAGACTTCCATAGGGTAACATGCTTGAATGTCTTAAGAAACATGAACCAATGCGTACTAGGTTTTTATGGTTGTATTTAATGCATGAGCGAATTCTAATGATCCCATGTTAGGAGCTTCTTGCAGGCTCGACATAGGAGTGAAGTAGGAGCTTATAGAGTTGGGGAAGTACGTACGCCACCCCACAAATGGTTTTAAAGAATATAACCCGTCATCCACGCAATTGTAGCAAACTATCAACCTGTAAAAGATATCTAGGGAGTAATGAAATTTAAGTAAACAAAATTTTCCGATTTATTGTTCACACCACATTAGTAATTAGTTTTATTTACATTTTTGTTATTTTATTTTGATTGCATCTTAATTATTGGGTTAGTTGACTAGCAACTAATTCCGCCCACTCTTCCAATATCCGAGACTTTTAATTGCTTTTATAAAAAAATAAAAATACAAAAAGAATCATCCCTCACCTCTAGACCTAGTTTTTAGGTTTTCTAATCCTAGCGACAATATTCCTGAGTTGAACGATCAATCCCCTGGTACTTGTCACTATACTATACTACAACGATCATGTACACTGCCTCGTGGGGGTTGTAAGCTTCTCGAGATCCCTCGAGTGGTAAAGCCTGGTGCAATTCCCACGCATCAAGTTTTTGGCGCCGCAGCCCGGGGAATAGTTATTGTCTAGGTTAGAATTTCTTTTATTAGGTCTACTTGCTAGATTCCTTTCTAGTGAGATTTTATTTTATTTTTAGGTTTTCTTTAGTCTATCTTATTTCTTCGTGTCTTTGTTCGTAACCTTTACCATCCGACATCATGGAAGGTGGTAACATCTTTGAACCCATCAACCCACCACAACAAAACCACCAACAAAACCCACCACTAGCAAACCAACCTCTTAGGCCCCGAACCCTAGGTGAGTATTCCCGTCCTAGCCACCAAGGCTATCGAAACACTATTTAGCTCACCCAAGGAGCCAATGTGTCTCCATTGCGATCCGACACCATCTGGTTGGTGCAAAGCGGATGTGCATTCCATGGACTTCATTCCGAAGATCCTAACCAACATCTCAAGGACTTCCTTAAAATCGTAGATTCCATAGACCTTGATGTTACAACTAGAGAGTCAACCCGATTACGCCTATTCCAATTCTCTCTACGTGATCAAGCTAGTCAATGGCTTGAACGTTTACCCGCGGGATCCATCACCTCATGGGATGATCTCACCACTCATTTTCTTACTAAATTTTTCCCACCGGGGAGAACTACCAAGCTTAGAAATGATATCTTGATTATTCCAACAACGTTAAGCTGAAACTCTATATGAAGCATGGGCTCGTTTCAAGGACTTACTCCAAAAAGTCCCTCATCATGGCATAGATCTTTGGCTCCAAGTCCAAATCTTCTATCACCATATCGATCTCTCCACAAGGCGAACCATTGACTAATCGGCCGGTGGTAAGCTACGTGATCTAAGTGCGGAAGAATCATGGGAACTCATAGAAGATCTTGCTCTCTATGACAACGAAAGTTGGAATGATCCCCGTGATTTGAACAAAACGGTCAAGGCAATATATTTGCCTTCGAACAATTCTAGCACTCCCGACCGTATGATCATGGAACTTGAGGACCAAGTCAAGTTTGTCTTGAAATCTTACGAAGCTCCTAAGCCTTCAAGCCAAGTGAACAAAATCACTTCTTCATGCGAATTATGTAGTGGTCCCCATGACACTCGTGATTGCGTGGAACTCCCCGGAACATCTTTTGCGAACTACGCATCCTCGCGTACCGACGAAGCGGGAGACAAGTGGTACACCTTCAAACCCGAGCCGAACCCTTATGGTGA
Organism: Artemisia argyi; assembly: GCA_030686995.1. Lineage (NCBI taxonomy): Eukaryota > Viridiplantae > Streptophyta > Magnoliopsida > Asterales > Asteraceae > Artemisia > Artemisia argyi. The sequence continues at coordinate 170,801,417 of CM060701.1, read as the reverse complement.
TTCCTACAATCCTTCTTAGAAAAATCACCCGAACCTTAGGTGGAAACAAAGCCAAAACAATTCTTCCAATCCGCTTAATCTTTACTAACCAAACGGTCCACCCTCCAACCGCACTTTCAACAAAAATCCTTCTAATAACTATGGTAGTACCAATAATCTTGAAGGATTGATGTCCAAGTTTATGGCATCTCAAGAAGCTCGCATATCTAAGTTTGAAGCCGATTTCAAACAAAAGCAAAGCGAGATGACCACCAAAATTGACACATTGTTGAAAGTTCTCAACGACCGAGATATGGGAGCACTCCCAAGTGACACGGTCAAGAACCCGAAACTAAACATTAATTCCATATCATCGGTTTCGTCATCCACTTCTTGTCCGCAATACTACTCGGTTAAATCAATGAGCACGTGTTTCAAGCAAAACCAAATTCTTTAAATGGACCAATCGAATGAAACACCCAATATCAAACCGGTCAAAAGCATAGTTGAAACACCTCCTACACAAGACCTTGAAGATGAATTCAAGGAGCTCCACTTTGAACGCCCCGTCATTGATGTCTTAGCCCGTGCTCCCTACTATAGTGCCCTCTTAGAAAAATATGAAAAGTTTAAATTGGGTAAAAATGGGACCGCCTTCGTTCAAAACAAGTTGCCTAAGAAGCTTGATAAAAAAAATGGTATTTGAGGCAAAAAATGATTCGTTTTTAGGGGGTCATTTAAGCCCGAAATTGAATTTATTTGATCAAATATTGCCCTAAATCGTTCCTTTTGTGATTTTAGGTACTTTTGGAGTGAATTCTGGAAAAGGAAGCATTTTGGACGTTTTTGGAGCATAAAAGTAAAGAAAATGGCAAAGTCTTAATTTTCCTTGCTGGGAACAGTACCTGACGGCATCACAAAGTTCTACATGACGGCGTTAAGTGTAAAACAAGAGCTGAAGTGGATAGAGTCCATGACGATCCAGAGAGTTTTTACACTAGGGGCATGACGGCGTCACCATAGGCCGTCATGGTCCCATTACATGTGATGGCCCAGAGAAAATTTGCACTTGACGGCGTCAGATCTGGATCTAGGCAATCCGATATTACTATGGGCGGCGAGTTGACGGTGTCAGATATTTCTTCTTGACGCTGTCACGATGGAAAATCTATATATAGTTTTGTAATTTTCATTTATTAGGAGAGGAAAATTAGAGGGATAACTTGGAGAAACTCTAGCATGATTTTTACAGTACTTTCAAGGGTTTTTACCCTTTGAAACCTTTCATGTTCAATTAAGATAAGTATCCTTTCAATTCATTCAATATGTCTATGTGTTGTTTGAATATATCTTATGCTTGTCTTGATTTTAACATGCTAGGCTAGATCTCTTGTGTGTTTGCTTAGATGTAGTGAAACCTAGATGTTGATTATGGGTTGATTGCTTGTTTATAGTTGTTACGGATGAATGATTTCGATGTTAGGCTTAAGAAAACTGGCAGACTTCCATAGGGTAACATGCTTGAACGTCTTAAGAAACATGAACCAATGCGTACTAGGTTTTTATGGTTGTATTTAATGCATGAGCGAATTCTAATGATCCCATGTTAGGAGCTTCTTGCAGGCTCGACATAGGAGTGAAGTAGGAGCTTATAGAGTTTGGGAAGTACGTACGCCACCCCACAAATGGTATTAAGGAATATAACCCGTCATCCACGCAATTGTAGCAAACTATCAACCTGTAAAAGATATCTAGGGAGTAATGAAATCTAAGTAAACACAATTTTCCCATTTATTGTTCACACCACATTAGTAATTAGTTTTATTTACATTTTTGTTATTTTATTTTGATTGCATCTTAATTATTGGGTTAGTTGACTAGCAACTAATTCCGCCCACTCTTCCAATATCCGAGACTTTTAATTGCTTTCATAAAAATATAAAAATACAAAAAGAATCATCCCTCACCTCTAGACCTAGTTTTTAGGTTTTCTAATCCTAGCGAAAAGATTCCTGAGTTGAACGATCAATCCCCCGGTACTTGTCACTATACTATACTACAACGATCAGGTACACTGCCTGGTGGGGGTTGTAAGCTTCTCGAGATCCTTCGATAGGTAAAGCCTAGTGCAATTCCCACGCATAAAAAAGCATTCATTATTAGTGCTTATGAGTGTACCGGTAGTATTTAGATTCTAGAACTTGCATTAGCGATGCATTCCGAGACCGCTAGTAAGACTACAATCGTGTAGTAGGATTTACTACATGATAAGAGGCATTAGGATCACCCTTGTGTTAAATCTGTATCATAATTACTTGACCATTTAAGTCATATTACTTGGCTAGTTAAGTCAATTAATTTTTCCCACACCTTAGCGTTGTACTCATTTTTAGTACACGAAACCCCTAGTACACCACTCCGAGCCTATCTTTTCGTTTCTAACTTTAAGCATCTTACTTAAAGGAAGAATTTGTTACAACCCACTTAAATGTACACCCAAATCGCCTTAGCCTTCCATGTATGCACTCATCTTTAGTGCATTATTGTTACATGTTAAACCCATAGTTAATTATCTAATTGATTACATGGTTGCTAAGTCAAGTCATATCCTTGTACATATTGTTTTGGTACGATTGGGACTCATTGGTAAAGTACTTATGTTATGGAGTAATGGGGAAGAACATCATATTATTACCCCCATATGTGTGTTAATCTTAAAAGTACTCCATGTGTTTTGATTATCTTAATTCGAGTCATTAGAGTAGTTTATTGTAAAGTATGTAAAAATTCAAGTGTAAGGGGAATGTTCATTCCCTATGATGTATTATTTTGGATGGTAGGGTAAGAGTGTATGCAAAAAAAAATAAAAAAATAAAAATAAAAATAAAATCGAAAAAATCAGGAAAAGAAAAAAAAAGTGTTAGGATCCTTGATCTTATATCTAATACAAGTTATATTGAGAATAGAAGAGAAAAGTAGAGAGAGAGAGAGAGAGAGAGAGAGAGAGAGAGAGAGAGAGAGAGAGAGAGAGAGAGAGAAGAGAGAGGAATGGGAACTCTTGTATGTGAAATGAATAAACTTGATATTACCAAGAGAACCAACCTCTAAATGAGGCCTTACATGGGTATTTATACTTGTAGTCTAGGGCTTCACATATCTTTGACCATATTACATAACTAGCCCTTAGACTTTATACAAGCATGAATAATACACATAAACTTAATAAACTAGCATTTACTAACTATTACATGAATATATTTAACTAACTGTTTGACTCAATAATGATCGCCACTTTTAATGCTAACAATCTCCCCCTAAGGGATGATCATTGAGATCTCTCTTTGATTACATAAATGATCAACACTTCTAATGCTAACAATCTCCCCCTAAGGATGATCATTGAGATCTCTCTTTTGTGACCTTGATCTTTGATCTTTAAAGTTTGTTCTTTTTGAACTTTGAGTCTTGTTGTGTAATAGTTTTGCTAGTTCCTTTGTTCCAATCATGCTTTGTGATCTTTCTTGCCTTTGATCAACACTAATACTCTGTTGTCTTTACGTCTTTTCCAACATGCTCATACTTTGTTTGACTTTGAATCTTTGTGAAGTTCTCTTTTCTTTGACTTTTAACCTTTTTTTATTTAGTTTGTAGATTCTTTGACTTTGACTTAGAAACATTCTGAGCTTTGCATTGCCTTGATCTTTGAAGAGAGCTTTGCAGAGTATGAGCATGTGGATCTTTGAGTGATGGTAACGGTCTTTCTCCATGGAACATTCATTAGTACCTACATAAAACAGTTAGCAATAAAGCATCCGGTACTTACAAGTTCGGAATTCAAGATCGTTAACAACATAGTGTGAAAACTCTCTCTAACCCTTGCCAAGGCTGTTCCTGAACCAGATACCCCCGAGAGGGCTTACAAGATCCACCAAAGTACATCAATGATTCAGGTGAGTTGCTGGAGATCACCCCATAACTGTAGACCGTTTGAGACATAGTAACCATCATCATAGATAAGGCAAGATCCGTAGATCTCATAAAGACTCTTAAAACTTTTGTCCTTTTTAGCGAACACAAGTGTATTCATAGGAAGTGTATCCTAAGAGATCTTTTAATGTAACTCATGGCTCTAGACTCGATAAGTGCATATTTTGGTTTCCCTATGCGGAGACTAGGGAGGGGTCTCCTGCTTCAATATCAACCATCTCTAAGAGATAAGTCGATAGATTACACCGGTTCCCCGTGAGAATGAAACAAATATCTTTTAAGAGATACCTGAGTGGCTAGAAGGTTTAGTGCAATGCGTCACTGGGTCCATGACGTCTTGTCTTCAATACCGGTGTCACCTTAGTAACAACCAGTAGCATATGAATTGAACCCGGTTTCTGCCCTAAGGTTGAACATTTGGAGGGCTATTTCTTTTCACCCTTTTCTTTACTTTTCTTTTTAATTCTTCAACCCCTTCTTTCTCCTTTCATTCTTTTCTCCTTTTTTCATATCATACCTAAGGACTTTTAATTCTAACTATTGGAATTGTCCTTGGGTAGATCCCTCCGGCTCTGGCAGATCATAGGACGGTTTTTCCTAACCTTAGTCACCTTATATCTTCATGACTATCCTATTGTTGCCATAAAACCATTTGTGAAAATCTCTCAAAGTGTTTATGATCATGAAACACATTGTTGTTGCAACTTTGAGAGTTTTGCAATTTTAGAAGGACTCCCCCTTCACATGTGCTCATGTAATTTTTAAGAAATTTGCACATGCCTGAGGAGTTTGCACTTTTGAATAGATCCACTTTCAACGAACATGACCGATTCGAGACACGCTTACACACTAGTTAGACTAGCTTGAAATTATTACCCGTCCTGGTCAAGTCCAATGAAAGTTTCTCGAAATGGTACATTTCTACTAAGACAAATCCTTTTCGAGACACGCTTACGTGGCTAGTTAAAGAGTTCCATTGTCAGCTTTTAGGTGACAACTAGCTCTAGTAACTAACTTGATGTTATTGCCCGTCGAGGATAAGTCTTTTCGATTACAAACTTTTGTTGTTTCGTCAATTCTTGGGTCATTTCTGAGTCGAGCTCGCATGAGATTCAGCCACAATCTTAAACACATTGATCACATTTTAATAACGTCTTCTCCCCCTCAAAAATAGCATATCCATGGTATTTTTGATACCAATTGATTAAAACCTTTTATTTTTGGATAGCATATGGGAGAAACGGATGTTTGTAAATTCCGAATTAGTTTCTTTTAAGCATGATCTTTTTGGAACATCTTTTCATTACTCCCCCTCAAAAATAGAACATTTTGAGTAAATTTAAGCTTTTAAGGATTTGAGGGAGTAATATCTTGAGCTACATGGTGAAAAGTTTTGAAAACCTTTTGAAACATTTTTCAAAATTTTGCTCAAAAAATTAAGAAGACTTTGATAAGCTTTTTGGAGAGAAGTCTTCTTATCTTTTAGGATTGTTGCACAGACATGTACAACAGAGTCCTTTCTTTGAAAATCACGGGTTATACACTGTTATGTGTGCATAAGCCATAATGTTTTTAGGATAAGTGCTCAAAAATGATTAAAAACCTTTGTTTTGATTTACGCACTTTCCTTTCTTTGAAGAACGAGTCCTTAGCTGAAATACTAAGAAGTCATCATTGAAGCCCGGGTTTTGTACTGAAGTATACGAAAGCCATTATGAATTTGGATTAGACAACAACTTTTGGAACCCATTTAAGCACGGCGCCAACTGGGTTACCATATTTTGAAATCCATTTGTAAGTTGTGTCAATCCGAGACAAAGAAATTGAATTCAAACGAGGACTGAAAACCTGTGTTTCATTTTGAAATAAAGCTCGTGGAATCAACGGTGATTTAAAACTCTTTTGCTTTTGAAAGTTGTTTGAGAAACTCGGTGTCTCTCTTGGAGTTTTAAAACTTGAAGAAGAAGTTTTCCATCCATTGTTGAAACCCGGTGTTTCATTTCGAAAATTCGTTTTTGAGATGAATGGAAACCTTCCAGAATTAGGATTTTTCCAAGCATAGCCATTCGTTTGTTGTAGCGGAAGCATTTCAGAGTATGAATATGTCAAATGTTTTGAACGGCTTTGCTTTAGTTTCCACACTGGCCTTACCGGAGTAAAACGAGAGTATGGAGTTTGAAAACCTTGATTCTTTTCTTTATGAGCACTTGCATTTGAAACCTTTTGAGGAGTAAATGTTTCAGAAAAATTAGGTCTCTTTGAAAACTTCCTTCCTTTTTGCAAAGAATAGGTGGTAAATTGAGAAACCCTTTTAGAAAATGGTTTTGAAGATTCACCTGTGTAAACCTTTTCTGAAACATTTACTTGTGGTTTAGACTCGTTTGAAACTTGAGATTTTCCTTTTGACCGGTTAAGAACATCAAACTTTGCTTTTAAGGCATTGTATGACGTTCTCAAATCATTGTATTCTTTTTGAAGAGAAAGATGATATGACGATGCCAGTTTTTCTTGCAAAGAAGCATTTTGATTTTCAAGATGTGCAAAATATTTTTCATATTTGTCTATTTCGATTGAAAAATCATTTTTGGCATCACCAAAATCCTTGATTTGTTGTGCAATCGTTTTTTCCAATTCAACAATTTTATTTTGGAGCACAGACTTTTCTTTGTCAAAAAGATGATTTGGTGTGATCTGAGAGTCAGATTTGTTTGAAGATTGATTCTGAACTCTTGACCGCTTGATTGAATCAAACAAGTTTTTGTAAGTCTGTTTCAAATGCTCATTTTCTTTTTGTAATGATGCCATAACATGTTCCAGTTCAAGATTTTTTGTATCAAGTTCATCGAAATCAAACTTGATATTGGTATCATCACAATTTTCTACAAAAATCTTTTCTTTTTCTTTAAGCACTGATGTCAAAGAGTTTTTAGAAGACATTTTCTCATTCTTCTCTTGCAGCTTAAGTTGGAAAGAGATACTTTGTGCTTCGAGTTTTGCAAGATGTTTCTCAAACTGAGCTGTTCTTTTTGACAATTCTTCTTTGACATCAGCTGCTTCTTTTGAAAGCTCGGTGATTTTCTTTTTGAGACAAAGATTTTCAGATTTCAAAGAAGATGTTTGTTCGAAATTCACATTCTCATACTCATGGTTCACAGATGATGACTTGAACGACTCTATTTGATTTGTGAAAAATTCCTTTTGAATGTCAAGTATTAAGCATTTTTCATCAAATTCGTCTTCAAGAGAATGAACATACTTTAAATCTTCTCTCATTTCAGTGACAAGATGTTTTTCAAAGTACTCAAAACTTAAGTTGAGATTTTTCACATGAGGTTCAATCTCATCTTTCAAAAACTTTTTGACTTCAATCTTAAGGCGTACATCTGATGAAAGAGGATTGGAGAAAACGCTGGTATCGATGTCTACATGCTTAAACCAAATGGCCTTTAACGTATGCTCAATGTGATGTTTAAGACTACAAAATTGTTTCCTTGCTCTATTTTGCCATAACGTAGCATCATAAGTAGCAAGTTGAGCTTCTTTGAAAAATCTTTTCACATTTGTGTCTTTTCTTTTGAAAGGTGCTTTTGGAAAATCAGTCAATTGTGTACAACCATACACAAAGCCGTGGTACGAGAGTGGGTTTTTTGTTTGTTTTACTTTCAAACGTTTTTCCTCTTCAGATTTTAGAATATCTTGAGATTCAAACAAAAGATCATCTGACAATTCTTTTCCCATATCATCAGCGTTATACAAAATAGGTGTCAACTTTTGCACTTTGTTTAAAAAACAAGGTTTTTCATTTTCCACATTAGCATTATTCACAAAACCAATCCCAGATGTTTGTTTCTCAACCTCCTCATCTTTAGTAGGCAGCATGTTTATAGTTTGAGAAGTCTGTCCCAATTTTCGAAGTTTGTTTTCAAGATCGTTTGTTCGTTTAAAAAATTCTTGATTTTCATTCTCAAGTTTTGTATTAACAATCTCAAAATTTGAAGTGGTTGCCTTAAGCCTGGAATTTTCACTTTTTAAATCACTGTTCTCTTTTACAAGTGCTTGAACCTTTCTGTTGTTAAGAACCATTTGAGCATCCAGTTTTTGAATGGAACGTTTTTCACGAAGAACAGCTTCACTATAACCAACTTCAAGTTCTTCATTTCTTTTTAAAATTGGTTTGACAGACTCTTGATTCATTTCAAACTTCCAAGCTTGAGATTTAAGGTTTGAGTTTTCAAATTCAAGTTCAGCTTTTCTTTTTGTTACATTTTGAAAACCTTTTTCCATTTCTTTAAATCTCTCAAGCTCTTTTGTTAATAAGACATTCGTTTGCTTAGCTTCACGATTTTCGTTTTTGCACTTGTCAAGTTCATGTTTGAAATTATTGATTAATGAAGCAAATAAGGCACGATCTTGTTCATAAGGAGATCCATCCTGGGCAGGCTCACCTCTATTAGGATCCATATCTGGAGTATCAAAAGTGATATTACTATCATTTTGTTCCACCACATATGTATCACTAATAGACTCAGAATGCTCAGGATGTGTCTGATTATGAGCAAACACATTATCAAACACAACACCATTATTGTTTGAATGTTGTACCTTAGTGAATATCTCTGTGTCTGATGAAGGTCTGATGTGATCATCCTCAGTATCCCAAACTGCTTCATTCCTTTGTGTACCATCAGCATCCGAATCATAGCTAGGACTGCTACTTTCAACCTGCTGTTTTGAAGATGAATCACTGCCTGTGAAAACCAAACTGACATCTGATGCATCACCCTCATTGACTATTTCCTCTTCATTTTGAACATCTTTCTCTGTCTCTTTTTCAATCATCTCAGTTTCCTCTAACTGCATCTCTTTGTCCTTCTGCGCTTTTTCCCGTTTCAGCTTCTCAATCTCATTCCCTGAAGTGCTTCTTTCTTTTTCATTTGAATCCCTCTTCTTTTTCTGCATCTCCCTCAGATGAAGTGATAAGCACCATTTCCAGTATGTTCATAAGATTAAGCAATTGATCTCTAAAGACTTCAACTTCCATGCTAGTGAAGTGTTTTTTCCATATACTGCTTGCTGATGCATAATCCCAAGAATTCTTAAACGCTCTAAAATTCATGGACATGAACCCTTTTAACTGTGTCTTGAGCTCTCTAAATCCTACCATGCAATCACTTCCCTGTTCAATTTGCATTTCGAGATGAACAATGTTGTTTTGAAGATTCCTTTTGAAGGTAACAACGTCCATTTCAGATCCGAAGAATGTCTTAAAAGTTCTAAGAAATGATGAATCCCATAATGGTTGACTTGCTTCTGAGAGGGCCACACATTGAAGTTTAACTGATTCAAATTGTATTAAACAGTTTTCTTTGAAGTGCATTGCGAGCTTTATCCTTACTTGCGTCTCTCTTCTTTTTGAACTTGATTCCATTATCAAATGTATAGTTGATATATCACACACAAAGGTTGAAATACAGAATTCTGATTTTCCCTCCAAAATAATTTGAAAAATTTACTCTCCCAAAATTTGAAAATCACTATTAAAGGCACTTCTAAGGTTACCAGAAAAATTTGAGTTTTGAAAATTTTTACGTCAAAATTTACCGAAAAAATTTGAATTTTTGGCCTAAAAATTTGAATTTTGGGTCAAAATTTTCAACGTTATACTAAACATTGAATCTCGCGTAAAAATTGAACGTTTAATCTCCTGTAAAAAATAAATTTTACTCAAAATTTCCCGCCAAAAAAAGATAGGATAACTTGTGTAGATGAATGGATCTTTTAGGATAACTTTGATTTTTTTTTTTTTTTTTTTTTTTTTTTTTTTTTTTTTTTTTTTATAGAAAGATAGGATAACTTGTGTAGATGAATGGATCTTTTAGAAGGTATAGAGTTAGCTAAATCTCGAAAACTTGTACAAACATGTGATTGCGAAACTTGTCACATAAGTGATTGCGAAAATTGTACTTGAGATTGCGAAATTTGTCACTTGAGATTTCGAAAAAAAATTTGATATTTGCGAAAAACAGGTTCTCGAAACTTAGTGATTTTGAAACTTTTTCAAAAATATGTGTTCTCGAAAAGCTTGTGATCTCGAAAATTTGAATTTTTCGAAACTTATGTATTCTCGAAACCTATGTATTCTCGAAAGTTTGAAGGTTTTCGAAAAAATACTCAAGTTTCTCGAAAGTTAGTGTTTTCTCGAAAAATTGCAATTTCGAGAATACAATCACTCAAAATTTTCGAAATTATCCAATTTTGAAAATATGCCAAAAGTCGAAGTGTTTTCTTTCTTATACAAGAGAGAAATCACTGAGTACACGATCGGTAACACTTTAGTAGCAACGAAGAGTAATCTCGAAATAGTGACAAGGAGAGTTTGCGAAACTTGGTACTATGTGATCCCGAAATGAGGCAGATTTTTGTTTTAGTGAAAAGCAATCCAAAAACACGTTTTTAATCCAAGATTCTTGTACAACTATCCTTAAAATGATGAAATCTTAAAGAAAGTTGCAAACTTGAGCCACTTTTCAAAAAAATGAAGATATTTCGAAAAATAGTACAATATGAAAAACGTAGGTTTTTGTTGAAAAAGTTTGAGACTTTTTGTTTGTTATGATTTGTAACACAAGTTTGTAAGCAAAGATGTGATAGAAACCAAGAAACAAACACGAAAGTACAAAAAATTTAAAAAAAACGAGATGAACAACAAGTTTTTGAATCGATTTTAACAAAAAACCACCTACTACACCTTCTTCCGGCGAATGATACCACTTGTTAGGACCCTTGATCTTATATCTAACACAAGTTATATTGAGAATAGAAGAGAAAAGTAGAGAGAGAGAGAGAGAGAGAGAGAGAGAGAGAGAGAGAGAGAGAGAGAGAGAGGAATGGGAACTCTTGTATGTGAAATGAATAAACTTGATATTACCAAGAGAACCAACCTCTAAATGAGGCCTTACATGGGTATTTATACTTGTAGTCTAGGGCTTCACATATCTTTGACCATATTACATAACTAGCCCTTAGACTTTATACAAACATGAATAATACACATAAACTTAATAAACTAGCATTTACTAACTATTAAATGAATATATTTAACTAACTGTTTGACTCAATAATGATCGTCACTTTTAATGCTAACAAAAAGAGAGAAAAAAAATAGAAAAAGAAAAGAGAAAAACATACGGACTACCATCCTGTTTCATTCTATGTTTATTTTATGTTTTTGTTATTTTTGATTTATTAGCTTAAGTCGAATCTAGTCTTCGCTTTGCAACACCATATTGTACATGTAATTAACCAAGATGATTGACTCGTCACAAGTAAATATTGCCTTTATCCAACAAAACCGTGTATTCCATATTTCTAAACCTAAAATTATAACCCTTTAAAAGACCTCTTTGATAGTTTATCCTAGGTACTTACGCCATGTGGTGGAGGTTTGATCCTTTCCCAAGCCTATGGTAATCTATTTTGCTATGACATGTAGTGAGAGATGTTTTCCATTTCCATATTGTGATATATACTTTATTACACCCGAGAGATGTGAGTATCTAAACACTATTTGTGAGGTGCTCGTGTATGACCTCCGTGCTTGTCTTTGGTCTTTAGTGGAACGATTTTTTGTTGTAATTACTTTTATATTAGTGTTAAATGACCCCTAACTTGTATTTTGATTATAATAAAAGCGCATTTGCTTGAGGACAAGCAAATCTCAAGTGTAAGGGTATTTGATGAGTCCAAAAATGAACCGTTTTTAGGGGGTCATTTTAGCCCGGATTCGAATTTATTTGATCAAATATTGCCTAAATCGTTCCTTTTGTCATTTTAGGTACTTTTGGAGTGAATTCTGGAAAAAGAAGCATTTTGAACGTTTTTGGAGCATAAAAGTAAAGAAAACGGCAAAGTCTTAATTTTCCTTGCTGGGAACAGTACCTAACGGTGTCAAGGGTCTTCAAGTGACGGCATCAAGAGTAATACAAGAGGTGGAAGTGGATAAAGTCCATGACGATCCAGAAGAGTTTTACACTATGGGCATGACGACGTCACCATAGGCCGTCATGGTCCAAATACATGTGACGGCCCAGAGTAATATTGCACATGGCGGCGTCAAATCTGGATCTAGGCAATCCAATCTCATTATGGGCGGCGAGTTGACGGCGTCAAAAATTCCTTCTTGACGCCGTAACCCTGTAAAATCTATATATAGTTTTGCAATTTTCATTCATAAAAGAGGGACATGTAGGGTGTAACTTTGGAGAAACCCTAGTACGAATATTACTGCTTTTTCAAGGGTTTTACCCTTTGAAACCTTTCATGTTCAATTGAGATAAGTACTATTTCAATTCAATCAATATGTCTATGTGTTGCTTGAATATATCTTACACTTGTCTTGAATTTAACATGCTAGGCTAGATCTCTTGTGTGTTTGCTTAGATGTAGTGAAACCTAGATGTTAATTATGGGTTGATTGTTTGTTTATAGTTGTTACGGATGATTGTATTCGATGTTAGGCTTAAGAAAACTGACAGACTTCCATTTGTGACATGCTTGAACGTCTTAAGAAACATGATCAGAGGTGTACTATGATTTTTGGTTGTATTTAATGCGTAGGAGAATTCTAATGATCCCATGTTAGGAGCTTCTAACGGCTCGACATAGGAGTGAAGTAGGATCCTATAAAGTTAGGGAATATTGTACATGGCCCTACGACTGGTATTAAGGAATATAACCCGTCATCCATGCAATTGTAACAAACTATCAACCTGTAAAAGATATCTAGGGAGTAATGAAACCTAGGTAAACACAACTCTCCCTATCATTGTTCACACCACACTAGTAATTAGCTTTATTTTCATTTCTGTTATTTTATTTTGATTGCATCTTTATTGTCACTATACTATACTACAACGATTAGGTACACTGCCTGGTGGGGGTTGTAAGCTTCTCAAGATCCGTCGAGAGGTAAATCCTGGTGCGATTCCCACGTATCAATTGGGAAATGAACCCGGTGATTGTGTCGTAAAATCCTTTCGTTATTTGAAAGTGGAGAAATAAGATTTTGAGAAGATGAGCGAGTGATCATACACCAAAAAGAACAAAAAAAGAAAAAGAAAAGAAAATCAAATTAGAAAATGAAAATCTTTTTGTTTTTTTATATTTATGAAAACTTTAAAAATTCACAATATTTTTGGTAACCGTTACGCTAATCGTAACCGTTTCCTTTAAAACTACGCGCAACGAGGCGGGAGGGCAAAGGTTTGCACAAAGGCTACTTGAAAACCCGCTCTCTTCGGCTTGCAATTTAATGTCAAAGCCTACCTTGACCCCGGGTTATTTGGTTGTAGTAATAAAGTAGTCCGATAACGTTTAATTTCATGATTTGTTTTGTTGTTTATTCGGAATGGTTTACAACACTCTCTCAAGGGTGAGGATGTTATTTCATTTTTGTATTTTTGAAAACACTTTAGGAAAAGTGTTTTATTTATTTTCTTTTTGTATTTTTCTTTTTGAAACAAAAACACAAAACTTCCGAGGGAAGGGTCTTCAAAACACAAAAACAATGATACGAATCAAAGAACCCGTTTTAAGCCTTCCTCGGCAGTGGCGCCATTTAATTGATGTAATTTTAGGGTAAGTTTGTTTTTCCGAAGAAAATGCAACGAATGCAAATTCCCGGGTCGTTCTCCCAACGAAGGTTTGAGGTCGAATTACCCGATTCAGTGTCGCGTAAAAGTGTAGTGAATAGTGATCTAAAATGAATTTTTGGTTTTTACACTAAGATATATGAAATAACAATCAAAATTAAGAAATAAGGCATAAAGTGCATGCATATAAAACACAAGTAACTAGAAATGCAAATACGAATTAATAAACGACAAATTAACGTAACGTAACGTAACGTACTAAAAAGTGAAATCTAATGAAAAGAGCTTCTAAAATTATGAAATAAATTTCTAAAATCCAAAATATTCAAAAATAATATTGAGAAAAGAAATTATATTTTTTTGACTTTTTATCTATTTATTATGAATTTATGTCTATTTTTGAATTAAAAAAATGACTAAAAATACCAATAATTGTGACAAATGATTAGAAAAATACTAAAATGATTCTAAAAAATCTAAATAAACTAAAAATAATTTTCTAAACTATTTTTATATTTTTTATGGTTTTTCTGATTTTTTTTGAATTTTTATTTATTTAAATAGTATTAAAATCTAATTAAAAATAAGAAAAATAGCAAATGATTGAGGAAAATTATGAAACTTTCTGGAAAAATCTAAAATATTATTAGAAACCTATGAAAAATAAATTTAAAGAAAATTTAGGCTAGATAAGCTGTTTTGGGCTAATAATCAGTTTGCAATAAGCTAAAAAATAAGCTAAAGTGCAACAGATGAGACCAAAAGCTCAGGAAACAATCAAAACACTATAATAAGCTCAGTTCAATGCACAATACTCAGAAAAGCTCAGGATATAAGCAAATAAGCACAAATCAACCTAGATGAATGTTAATGACGCTTGATAAATGTTAACAAAAAGCTAAGAGTTAAGCCAATGAGTGAACAAATTAAGCTATTTTAAACTAAAATCAAACTAAGACAACTTACTAAATAGAAATTAGGCAAGTAACAAGATAAACTTGAGCTTAATTAAGAAAGCTTATGAAATCAACTCCCTTAATGTAGGGGAGGTTTGTACCAAACAGCTAACTTCAAGCTGTTGAAAATCCTTTGAACAATGTTCTGAAAATTAAACTAAAAATACTTTTGAAATCACAAGCTGGTGAATTTATAAAATCCAAATTTTCAAAAAAATTATTAAAAATTGAGACAATGAAAATTCTAAAACAAAATGAGTTTGAAACTGACTTGTCTTTTTCACTTTTTCTGATTTATGCAATTTTGACCAAAGTGAGATTCAAATGATCAAATAAGAATGAAAATGTAATTATAAGCTAAAATGATGCTAGATTAAGCTATAATGACTACTTATGTAACTACTAAGAGCTTATGCAAACTAATGAAACTAAGAGTTATGGTATTGTTATGAATCAAAGGTGATTTTGACTATTTTATTAAAGACTACCAAAAATTATGCTATTACTGGTCTATACTAGTCTAATGCAATCTATTTGTGCCAATTAAACAACAAGAGAACAACTATTTCATAGAATTTAACACTGACCCAAACACGTCAATATGTAACTGAATTGAACTTTTATGAGAATTAAACTACCAAAACACCAATCACCAACAAAAACTGATGCAAAACACTAATAGGAACTCAGAAAAATAGTGACAAACAACAAAGCAATTTATGAACACATGATAACTATACTAGGCGGATAATGAAACAGTAACAAGTAATATGATGCAAATATCAATAAAGTGCTAAGATAAACTAGATAAAGCAGTAAATTAACTAAATTAAGCAGAATCAAACAATCAAGAATCTAATATCTAATATCTAATATCTGATCTACTCAAAGCAGATTATGCTATCTGAAGTGAAAATTGAAATGAAAAACTTACAATGTAAGCCCTCAGCTGAACAGAGGGCACATTTCAACCAAGCTTATCTTTAAATAAGCTCAAATTCACCATTAAAACCATGATCTAATCAGAATAAACCAAGATCTTCATGATTCATCTTCCTTTGACTTTCATTGACCAGAATTGAAAAGTAATTTTCTGACTTGATCTAACGACAAAATAAACTCACAAAATCTATATTAGCTTAAATGAGCTTGTATCTACTTGATAAAACTTGGATGCAAGCTAAGGTTTAAGTAAAGTAAAACATATTTCTGTATTTTTATTGTTTTTCTTATTTTTTTGGTGTTTTTATAAAAGGTAAAATGAGAATGTTTAAAAGCTAAAAGAACTTTTGAAAAAGGTTAATGGAATAGTAAATAGCTTATAAGATGATAATGACTAGACTAATTAAGTAGTAAAGGAATGAAAAGAAAAACAAGTTAAATCAAAGTTTACTTCAATTCTATTGATAACAAACTTGAATTACAATGAGAAAAAAAATTGAAATACAAATACTAATTAATTTAAAGACATTTCAATAGCATTTCTTTACTAAAATTCTACATGAGTAATGAGGTGGTGAAGGCTTGTATTTATAGCCGAGCTTAAAAGGTTGAGGATAAGGTCATAAGAAGCTTTTGGATCCATCATTATCAGCCCTTGATAAATTTTGTGCTTCTTTGATCCAATAACAGCCCTTGGATGAGATCAATGAGGTGTGTAGACTAATGAAATGCTCATAAACTGCCATGTTGTTAATCCGTGCTCTGACATTCTCTATCATGTGAGTTAGTGATGCGTGGTTTTGCAACCTTGCAAAAGGTTTTACCTCTCAAGGGATCTTTAGAAGCTTGCAGTCTCCACCAGGCAGTGTACCTGACCGATGTAGTATAGTGTAGTGGCAAGTACTGGGGGATTGATCATTCTCTCAGGGAATAGTGTTGTTAGGATCAAAACTTAGTTAAACTAGGTCTAGAGGTGAGGGATGATTCTTTTTGTATTTTTATAGTTTTATAAAAAGCAAGTAAAAATCTCTGGTTTTGGAAGAGTGGGCGGAATTAGTTGCTAGTCAATTAACCCGAATAACAACAAATGCAATGAAAATTAAATAACAAGAAAGTAAATTTGGAGAAAAAACAATAATAAGAGAAACATGTTTACATAGATTTCACTACTCCCTAGCTATCTTTTACTAGATGATTAGTTTGTTACAATTACGTGGATGACGGGTTATATTCCTTAATACCATTCGTGGGTCCGCGTACGATCTTCCCCAAATCTATAAGCTTCTACCTCTTCCTATGTCGAGCCGATTGGAAGTTTGCCAATTTTCTTAAGCCTAACATCGATATCATTCATCCATTACGATTAATAACAAACAACCAAACAATAATCAATAGCTAGGTTTCATTACATCTAAGCAAACACAAAGAAAACCAAGCCTAGCATGTTAAAGTAAAGACAAGCATAAGATAGAATCAAACAACACATAGACATATTGAATGATTATTGGAAGACTTATGTTTATTCAAACATGGATGATAAAAGGGTTAAAAACCCTGTAAAATTCGACCTTTGGTTTCTCCACAAGTTCTCCCAAAAGTCTCTCTAATATTCTCTTCTTTCAATAAACGAAAATTAGAAAACTATCTATAGATTTTGAGGTCTGACAGCGTCACGTTATGATTCTGAAGCCGTCAACCCGCCGCCAATATTCTTCTCGTATTGCCTAGATCTAGATCTGACACCGTCATGTGTTAATCAACTCTTGGCCATCACGTGTGTTTTTGCTCTTGATGGCGTTGGTGACGCCGTCATGTGTTATCTCCGAAAAACATTCTTGCGCGTCTCGTTATACATTTTATCCACCTCTTTGCCATAACGTGACGCCGTCAGGTACTATTTCCAGCATGATTTGGAGACTTTGCCGTTTTCTTCAATTTTCGCTCCAAAAAGTCCAAAATGCTTCCTTTTCTTGATTTCTTCTCCAAAGTACCTAAAATGACAAAAGGAACGATTTAGGGCAGTATTTGATCAAATAATCTCGACTTAGGGCTGAAATGACCGCCTAAAAGCGGTACACTTTTCATCTCATCAAATACCCTTACACTTGAGATTTGCTTGTCCTCAAGCAAATGCGCTTTTATTCTAATCAAAATACAAGCTAGGGGTCATTTGACACTAATATAAATGTAATTACAACAAATGATCGTTCTACTTCAACCAAAACAAGCACATAAATTATACACTAGCACCTCACAAATAGTGTTTAGATATTCACGTCTCTCGGGATCAAACCTCCACCACTTGGCGTAAGCACCTAGGATAAACTATCAAAGATGTCTTTTAAAGGGTTATAACGTGAGGTGTAGGGATATGATAAACACGGTTTTGTTGGATAAAGGTAATCTTTACTGGTTGCGAGTCAATCATCTTGGTCAATTACATGTACAATGTGGTGTTGCTAAGCCAAGACTCGACTCGACTTAAGCTAATCATAAACAAACAAAAACATAAAACAAACATAAAAGGAAACGGGATGGTAGTCCGTTTGTTTTTTCTCTTTTTCTTTTTCTATTTTTTTTCTTTTCCTTGATTTTTTGATTTTTATTTATTTATTTATTTATTTATTTATTTTTGCATAAACTCTTGCCCTACCATCCAAAATAATACATCGTATGGAATTTGCATTCCCTTTACACTTGAACTTTTACATACTTTACAATTAACTATAATAGTGACTCGAATTAAGATAATCAAAACACCTGGAGTACTTTTTAAATATTTGCGCATATATGGGGGTAATAATTGACGTCTTCCCCAATAATCCATAATAATAGTACTTTACCCAATCGTCCCAAAACAATATGTACAAGATATGACTCAACTTAGCAACCATGTAATCAATTAGACAATTAACTAAGGGTTTAAACATGTAAGAATAATGCACTAAAGATGAGTGCATACAAGGAAGGCTAAGGCGATTTGAGTGTACATTTGGGGTGGATTGTAAACAAATTGTTCATTTAAGTAAAATGCTTAATGTTAGAAACGAAAAAGTTAGGCTCGAAGGGGTGAACTAGGGGTATCGTGTACTAAAAATGAGTACAACGCAAAGGCGTGGGAAAAATTAATTGACTTTACTACTCAAGTAATTATGACTTCATTGGTCAAATAATTATGATATGGGTTTAACACAAGGGTTATCCTAATGCCTCTTATCATGTAGTAAATCCTACTACACGAATGTAGTCTCACTAGCGGTCTCAAAATGCATTACTAACGCAGGTTCTAGAATCTAAGTACTACCGGTACACTCATAAGCATCTTTTCCTAACAAATCTAGGGGCGAACCTCACATATTTGCGGTTGAAAATTTTGAGTGGTACGGTTTTTTGTGCTAGTCATACAACTCCTATCCATGAGACGCTCATTAAGGCTAAAGCTTCACTCCTTAATGTTGTAAAAAAATTTAAATTTGGCGCTAAATTGCCCTAACAAGTATTTCTCTTAGTTTTATTACACACCTACTATTGAACAAACAAACTCAAGTGCAATTGCATTCTCTAAGGTATCATCATTTACCCTCCCCTTACACTTAGGATGAACATTGTCCCCAATGTTCAATAAAAAAGATGTAAAAGTAATGAAGGTAAAAGAATGAAATAAACACTCCCCTGATTCGTTCGGTATGGATAATGTGATAACATGGTTAGATCCTCCTCCAAGAAAATGAACGTTGAAAGCTTCCTTTTAGAAATATAAATCATTTTCTTGTCCAATATAACCTGTTAAATCTGAGAAAATAATCATGGCAAACCTCGCGTAAAATCGGCGGGAAATTCTATATATACTAAAAGCCTAGAAAGCAAATTAATATATAATGCTTGTGGAATGAATGTTTGCAGATTTCCTGGAGTTTATAAAACTAAAGATTTAACAAAAACTATACGACTCCGGCAGAAAAACAAAACTCACAAAATTTCCAGAATTTTACACTTGACGCCGTCAGGTTATAACCCTGACGCCATCAGAATGCTCTGACAAAAATCTTATGTTTAGTTTCCGGAAAATTTCTAGAAAAACTCATGCCTTAATTCCTGTAAATCCTGCAAAACATCATTATGACTTGATACAAGCATTTGACTCAAACAAATACTAATATGCATGTTCGTTTAATATCATTGTGATTCATGTTCAATCTCGTTCTTAGGAACAAATTTAGATTTTTCTTACACTTATCTCTTTCGAAATACCTTCATATGTAATCAAGACGAAGTTAAAGACAAAATAAAGCATTTTCACAATTTATTTTGAAACATGAGCCACAAACAATAAAAATAAAATATGCATACGGAAACAAATAAAATCAAACAAACAAACAAATAAAGCTTGGGTTGCCTCCCAAGAAGCGCTTTTCTTTATTTACGTGTCTTGTAGCTAGACTCAAGGTCACATCCTGCCATGTATCGCTTATGCTCATGTATCCAAGTGTGAGCCATCTAATTGTTGTCTCATCTCTCTTATAGTCAACACTTAGCTCTAAACATCCGCGATAATACCTTTTATTCTTTTCATGAGGATATTTAAGCCCTTTTCTTTTATCATTCTCACTTAGCATATCGAGAGGTGTAAACCAATTACATTTCTCAATAGAAAAATTTTGGAACCTACTAGGGTGTGCACGGGGGATTTGGTAAACAAAATCTTCATCCCCATTTGAGAATGTAATTAACCCTTCCACAAGCTTTTCATCTAATTTGGTTAACCTTTTGAAGGGCTTCACTAACACAACTTGGGTTAAGTTACTATCAACAAACTCTCCTAGATTCTCCATAACCACAAATTCAAATAAATAGACGAAGCTTCCTACAAACACATGCAGTGTATTTGCCCTAGCAACAATATTATCTCCTTTGTACTCTAACTCATTTACCATAATTTTATTGTATTTAGTACGCGAGATTATGTTCATTGGTAATGATGAGTTAAGGTAAGCATCAAACCTCCTAAATCCAATGTTACAAAGAAATTGCATATTAAATGAGTTGTTATACTCAACCCTTGTCCTAGGGTCGTCATACCTAAGAGGGTTCATCTCATCTTCCATCCTATCCTCATTAATTGCATCACCATCATCTAGCTCATCATCGGAGTCCGAATAGTAAAAAGGGCTAGCCCTATGATCATTATCATGGTCAGACTCCTCTATCTCGGAATTATGGCCAAAGTGGTGGTCAAGCGAGAGGTTAGGTGGGTTCTCATTTTCCACTACAGGAATTGGGATGGGTAGTTGGAAAATCCTATGACAAAAAACACGAATAGCAGGAAATAAACGATCAATGTTATTGTTATCCATCGAGAGAGTTTACGAACAAAGGAAACAAAAGAGTAAGATAGACTAAAGAAAATATACAATAATAAAATAAAAATCTTACTAGAAAAGAATCTAGCAAGTAGACCTAATAAAAAGAAATTTCAACCTAAACAATAACTACAAATGCAATGAAAATAAAATAACAAGAAAGTAAATTTGGAGAAAAAACAATAATAAGAGAAACGTGTTTACTTAGATTTCACTACTCCCTAGCTATCTTTTACTAGTTGATTAGTTTGTTACAATTGCGTGGATGACGGGTTATATTCCTGAATACCATTCGTGGGGCCGTGTACAATCTTCCCCAACTCTATAAGCTTCTACATCTTCCTATGTCGAGCCGACTACTAGCTCCTAACAAGGCCTCCTTAGTAGTGACTCATGCATTAAATACACCCAATTAATCATAGTACACATCCGATTCATGTTTCTTAAGACGGTCAAGCATGTTACCAATTGGAAGTCTGCCAGTTTTCTTAAGCCTAACATCGATATCATTCATCCATTACAATTAATAACGAACAACCAACCAATAATCAATAGCTAGGTTTCATTACATCTAAGCAAACACAAAGAAAACCTAGCCTAGCATGTTAAAGTAAATACAAGCATAAGATAGAATCAAATAACACATAGACATATTGAATGATTATTGGAAGACTTATCTTTATTGAAACATGGATGATAAAAGGGTGAAAAAGCCTGTAAAATTCGACATAGGGTGTTGATATAAATAATGTTTAAAAAGGTTATTAATATCTATCAATAAACCTATGTTTTGATAATCACAAAACTCAAATCAAATTAAGTCAAGATTAAGACGTAAACAAGTATTTGTTAACAAATATTTACTTCTACATCTAATATCACTTAAGGTATGCATAAACTAAGCATCTTATGCATTACATGATCAAAGAAAATTTTGTCTTAAGACATAACATCTTATAAAATGATATAAACATTTTATATATATTTGTAAATCATTTTTGGTAAAGCTATATTAAACCACAAAGATATGATTTCAAATTTCCAACCAAAAAGGGCAAATTTTATCCAAAAAAACTTTTCCAACATTCAGGAGGGCGGCCCCTTTAATTTTACTAGGCGGCCCCCTTAATGATTAAGGGGACCGGCCCCTAATTAAGGGGACCGGCACGCTCCAGAACAGTAAAATCTGGCCCTATAAATACTGGATCATTTCACACATTTTTCTCACCTTTTTGCACTATAAACTTTCTGATCCAACCTCCATCTCTAGATCTAAAATCCTTTGATCATATAATTCATAAGTCTTTGTTTCCAAGTGATCCAAAGCTTCATCCATTCAAGTGCAAGAAGAAGAACACTTTTCTACATCCATCTAATTGTAGTAGTGTTGTGAATAGCTAGTTTCATATTGTAGTTGTGTTAGATATTTGTAAAGGTGTTACGTAAATTTGTTGATTGTAGAAACTAGGTGTGTTGTAAAATAGTTTAGTAGTTGTGAATTAGTTGTACATAGAAGAAGGTGTGAAGTTGTGAAGTTGTGAAGAAGGTGTGAACCCTTGAAGAAGTTGTGAAGTTGTGAAGCCTTGAACAAGTCGTGAGATTGGTTCTAGCTATGATTAGAACTCGACATTTAGCTTAGTGTCGTTAACTCATGTAAGCCAAGGTGTGTAAGGTTTCTCCACCATAAGGAGTTTGTTGACATAGTGAAGAAAACTCTCGAGTGTGGTACTCGGGGAGTGGAGTAGGGCAAGGAAGGTGTCCTTGTAGCCGAACCACTATAAATTCGCGTGTTGTGGTTTGATCTTTCTAACTCTATCTTTTCTTCATTACATTTCAATACTTTCATTACTAGATTAGAATTGCTTATATTGGTTGTCCTTTGAATTCACTTGAGATCGAATCGAAATTTTTTTTAATAACCTACAAAATATTTTGGTAATAAACTTTTAAAAAGATGTAAAACTATTCAACCCCCTCTAGTTTTCCACAATTGGTATCAGGAGCCACGTCTAGCAAGATCTTTAAAATATATTGTATTTTAAAACTTGTAACGATCTATGGAATCTGAAAAATATTTCGAAGGGCAATCTATGCAAAGACCACCACTATTTGAAAGTGATGGATTTTTATATTGGAAAAATCGAATCGAAACTTATGTGAAGTCAAAAGATCTAGATCTTTGGCATGTTATTACTAATGGTGATTTTTTACCTATTCAAAATAACCCCGAAACTAAGAAAGATGAAATCGTACCTTTTGAAAAACAAAATGATGATTTAAAAAGAAAACTTGCTAAAAATAATGAAGCAAAAATGGTTATTTATAATGCGCTACCACGTAAAGAGTACAAAAGGATCTTTATGTGTGAAACTGCAAAAGAAATTTGGAACTCTTTACTAATAACTCACCAAATTAATAGCCAAGTCAAAGATAATAAGATAGATCTACTTGTTCAACAATATGAGCAATTCACGATTCCGGAAGAGGAATCAATTGATAATGCTTTTGCTAGATTTAACACTATCATCACAAGTTTAAAAACACTTGATGAGAATTTTTCTAGTGAGAATTTTGTTAGGAAGTTTCTTAGGGCTCTTCATCCAAAATGGCGAGCTAAAGTGACAGCCATTGAAGAATCGAAGAATTTGTCAACATTGCAACTTGATGAATTAATTGGAAATCTAAAAGTTTACGAAGTTATCATTAAGAAGGATTCCGAAATGGTCAAAGAAAAACGAGAGCAAAGCAAGTCAATCGCCTTGAAAGCTAGAAAGGAATCTAGTATCAAAGATAGCTCATCTTCCGAAAGTGATGACGAAGAATACGCCATGGCCATAAGAGATTTCAATAAATTCTTCAAAAGGCGAGGAAGATTCGTAAGACAACCGCATGATGAAAGGAAAACATTTCAAAAGAGTAAAGATGACAAGAACAACAAGATTGAAAGAAAATGTTTCAAGTGTGGTGATCCAAATCACCTCATCGGAAAATGTCCAATGATGACAAGAGATCAAAATCAAAGAGCTTTTGTTGGAGGTGCTTGGAGTGATAGTGATGATGATGAGAAAGAAACGACAAAAGAAGAAAAGTGTCTTATGGCGAATACATCAAATGAGGTACGTTCCGAAACCGAATATTTTAGTGATGAAAGTTTATCATTAGATGAAAAAGATCTAGATAATGAATATAATAGGCTATGCAAATTAGGACAACTAGTAATGGCCAAAAACAAATCACTAAAACACATAAACAATCAATTGGAAAATGAAGTACTTGAACTAAAAATTAAAATACATCAACTTGAAAAAGGTAAAGAAATTTTTGAAGAATGTAAATCATGTCAAGTGCTTAAAAGTGAAAACGAAATACTTAGGGAAGAAATTCGCAAACTTAATAAATTTGAAAATAGTAGTCACTCACTTAGTAAAATAATAAGTATTCAAAGAACATCCGGAGATAAAACCGGTTTAGGATTTAACTCAAATGAAGCTTCAACAAGTGAGATTAAAAATGTCAAATTCGAAAATGAACCTAACGAACAAAAATCTCTAAAATCTAATCCTAAGTATATACTTATTAATGATAGAAAAATACCTCTTGCCAACAATGAAGAAGTAAAAGCTTTTTACAAACCGTCTTTGAAAAACGAGGTAGGATCTTCTAAATCTAAGACAAGATCTAAAACACCACCACCTAGAAAATCAAATAATTCTAATCCTAGGTCTAAAACACCTCAACCAAGAAGAAACCAAAATAGGCAAAACTATAATAACAATAGCAATCAAATGTGGAACTACCAACAAAGCTACAATCCTTGGGGTATAGTACCACCTTTCATGCACCCTAGTCAAATGTTAAACATGTTTGGACCAAACAACTTTGGACCAAAGAGACAATGGGGATCGAATGGCTAGATGAACATTCCTTGAGGCAATCTTGAAGTTTTTCTCAACATAGACTTTTTCAAAGTCTATATATTGTCTTGATGATTTTGAAGATTTTTTTTGAAGACCACCGGGTACGCCATTCTTTCATAACTCATTGCCATGCTTAGATAAATATGTTTTAGTTGATTACATTGTTTGCGTAGATATAGCTTGTCTATTTTCTTCTCTATTTGTTCGATCATATATATACTTATATATATATATATATATATATATATATATATATATATAATATATTAAATATATATACATATATATATATATATATATATATATATAAATATAATTGCTTGCACATAACCTAGATACGTCATTAGTTGACTTTCTAGAACTCCAGGAAATCGTTCTTTATCGAACCCTTTCCTTCCCCCTCGCGTTATTCTAGTAAGTCCTCTTTTAGGAGACTCATGATGATGAAGGGAGTCAAGTGGACTTTTATCATCCAAGAACGCCTTCGCACGTGAACACTATGGATGAAACAAACTCCTCTTGCCGACTATATCCTATCTCCACTACTATCTTTCAAATCTCACCCATCAACCTATCTTTCACTCACATTTATACTTATATATATATATATATATATATATATATATATATATATATATATATATATATATATATATATATATAGAATCTAGATCAAATAAGATCAATCTTAAAGTTGTAAAAATAAGATCCAACTAAAATTTGACAAGTGACACTCTCGTTAAAAGTAAAATTAATTTTTTTATTAAGTACAACTAAAATTGTTAAAGTTCCGATGTTTTTCTTTTTCAAATTGACGAAACCAAGGTGATACACTTTGATTCGACATGTAATGTATCAGGTTAAGGTGATACACTCTGATTCGACATGCAAATTTATAGTTGTGTATCACTAATTCAAACTCATGTATCAGTTGGTTATTAGTTGTTAAAATGTTAATTCGTATTAATACTTTATTTTTTGTGTATTACTGCTAATATGGTTATTTATAAAATGGTTTTAGTGGTTGTTTAGACTAGATCTTATTTTTACAACTTTAAGTTTGATCTTACATTAACCCTCCCCTATATATATATATATATATATATATATATATATATATATATATATATATATATATATATATATATATATATATACACTTATTCACACATTCCCGAACACACCTCAAACCCTTCATCAACTTAACACTTTGATCATTTTTTTCAAAATTGTCAAAGGTATATTTTAATTATCGAAATGGTAATTAAAAATTGTTAAGAATGTTATGATCGTGCCATTAAACGTTTACGTATTTTTGATATATTATAAATCTAATTATATACGTATAAATACTTTTGTTCCAGATACTTTTGTTATCGAGGGCGGTCCCCTTAATGTTTAAGGGGACTGGCCATCTGACACTTCCAAATCCGTTTTCCTCCTTATTTCCATTCCCAAACACTCCATTTGCTCATTCATCTCTTCCCCATTGCTGCTGAGTACGAACCAAAACACCCAAAACAATCAAAATACTCCACCATATCACCAATCCGGGGTTGTTTCGCAAAGGGCAAACATCAACCAAACATATAACAACATCTTTTGTAAGTTTTCCAACATGCATTTCATCACATTTCATTCGATTTGGTGTCTAATCACTAATTATGCATTTTATTAAAATTTATTTTAATTTGAATTTAAGTGAAATAGAAGCTAGAAATTGAACTACCAGATGCTTCCCATAGGATTAGAATGATGTATTGCAACTCCAATTTAGTATAACATATCATTTTGTCAAAATCATTAATCGCCCATAAACCCTAGTTGAATTTTATTTTTCAAGAGGCACATTGTTGATATAACTCTTAAAAACTACTTAAAACTTACTACTTTACATTGTTTTAATGTTCTAAACAATCAAAACATACTTTTAAATTTGTTATAAAATGGTTCATGAAGACAACATGGGCGTTTGGTTCAAGAACAAACTATAACTATATGTAGCTATTTGAAACTTAAAACTAGTTCATAAAATTTGTTAATACTATTAGAATCAATAGACGTCATCAAGATATATAATCAATATATATATTGATGTTTTAGGATGTTTTTATCTAGTTTAAGGGAGCATTTGGTTTATTTCAAAAATGATATTTTTGAAAACTAAAATTCGCATTTTAATCTTTTAAACAAACTTATGTTGCGTCAAACTCTTATGAAATGGAAGATATATAATCTAATATATATCTAGCCTTATTTCAAAATGAATTATGATATCATACTCTTTGATATCATATATTCTAAACGAGTTTAAAATCAAAATAAAAGGAACATTATGAAACTACTTCATTGAATATTTTTTTTTGTCGAAGTAGAATTTCGTTCCACATATATTGCATATAATTATATATACATATATATATATAACATATGCATGATAGTTGTTTTTATATTAATTCTAGTTTTGTTGTTATATTGTTTAGGTGAAAATGCCTAAGACCACGGTTGGTGATGTCTCCAAAACCAAACAATACATTCCAAATGTCTCTTCTACTCCCGGCATGTCTCCTTCAGTTGCATGTTTCTATCGTCCTATTGAAAATAGAAACATTCACGAAGGACGAATTGTCGATCCATCTTTCTATGAAAATGATCAAACCGAACGAATGTTCACCAATATTCGTTTTGAATGTCTTTTCCAAATCAATGAACCAATCATTCCTCATTTTGTCCTTGATTTCTATAGCCAAGTGACGGTGCAAACCGATCCCCTTGGTAATATCCTCATTTCCTTCATGATTCAAAATCAATTCATCACTCTTACTCTTGCTCAATTCGGTCAAATTCTTCGAATCCCATACAACGGCCAAGCCGTTTTCTCAAATGATTGGGATCTTTCCACTCTTGAAAGAAATCGTCCTCAGGATGGCCCCTACTATTCTGAGATTCCTAGTCCTGAAGACATTCGTCAAATGCTTTAACTAGAACGTTGTACGACTAGTCGAGTAATCAAATCGAAGAATGTCGATATTCATGCCAATCAAATTCTCCTCAAAGAGCTAAGCCAAGACATGAAGAAGTGGGAATAACTCATTCGAGAGAATGCGTTTGGTACTGGTGGTCACCGTGATCATGTCACGGCGAGCATTGCCCACATGCTTTATTGTGTTATTGCTGAAGAGCAATACAATTTAGCTTATCTTTTTATTCATCGAATCATGTCCGCCAAAAACACCCCAAATGCCAATCTTCCTTATGGTATGTTTCTCACACGACTTTATCGTTATGTGATGGAACACTACCCACATCTTCAAAGAGACTACTACGTTCACATCCTTCCTACTTTGAACCAACTTACTCTTGTTCGTACTCATTGTCCTCGTAGTGACAAAGGAAAATCTCGTGTTCCTTTGTACTCTAGGCCTCGTGGTTCTACATCTCATCGTGATGACGATGATGATGAGGAGGAAAACACCTCACGTGTTAGTATTCCATCCCCCACGACCTTTGTTGAAGATCTTTCCGATTTTGATGATACCGAGTATCAAATTCCTCTTCCTCATGAACGTACCGATGAGCTTCTCTTCACTCGTCAAACGTCTATCCTCAACTGTAACACCCCCAAAATACCGCAGCGGAAGACTGTGTCACTGAGGGTGCTACTTCATAATACAAAGTACAAGTTATAGAAAACGAACTCTAAATGAGACGTTTTGAAAAGTTACCATTCGATTAATGAATTCAAAGTTACAAACATGAGATTCCAAAGTATGATACATAAATGTATACAAAGTTTTGAATGGTAAATGATAAAAGCGTAAGTCTTCAGAATATGCAGCTTGACTCTAAGTTCCACGCACTAGCTATCGCCTTACTAACCTGAGATAAACATGCTAAAGTGTCAACACAATGGTTGGTGAGTTCATAGAGTTTGTCTTAAAACAGTTGAAAAGCCTTAAAGAATATTCGCACAGCAAAGGCATCGTGAATCCACTCAGTTGCAATTCCCGCCATAAGAGACTTGCAACCTGTGTGTCCACAACCCACTGCTAAAAGTTAGTTTATACAATGCACCAGATTATATTCACCCAAGGTCAAGAATAGACACAAGGGCGGGGGAATCTTCCCAAATAGTACTACGTCATCCAAGGTCAAGTATAGACACAAGGGTAGGGGGCATCTTCCCATGAGTACTACCAATACCTCTCTGACAAAATAGAGTATTATGTATGCATGTAAATACGAATCTTGTATTTAAATTAAGCAAGTATAGTGTAACAAGTATGTATAACGCAATCAAGTATAATGCCAATCAAGTATAACACAATCAAGTATAAATGTTTAAGAGTATTTGTACAAGTAAGCAAGTAGTTGAGCATGTATCCCCCGCAAGAGTTAAAACAAGTATGAAAAGAGTAGGGGCTATGACTCACCTTAAGCTTATGTAATGAGAAATGATAATGGTAGTTGAATCGCGAAAGTCTCTAAGAGCAGCCTATAATAGAACGTTGCGACTTAGGTTTGGAGTAACGTCTAAGAATACGACGAATTGCCTATATATGTCTTGCATAATGTTCATGATGTAGTACTTTAGTATAATGTGTAAGTCGTTGAATATAAGTGGTCTATGAAACATGTATAGGTTGTAAATCTCTTACTACCGTTCGGGCCGACATAATTCAGAAGTCATGGAGTAAACGTTCGAGGAGCCAGGACACTTTAACTCGTAAATCCACAACTCGTCTCGACGGCTTACTCAATGAACTCTTCACATGAGGCTCCCTACTATTGTATTATTTGATAACATATATATAAGTTTTGATCTTTAAAAGTTATATGGTCTTTAGCCGTGGCTTTGCCGTGACCTTGGTCATTGTTACCATGGTCTTGAGACTCAACCTTGGCTTTAGCCATGGTTGTGGTCTTGGCTTTAGGTCATTAGACCTCTTGGTCTTAGTAAATCATAACTATTATATAGTGACTTTGGTCTAAAAATGGGCTGTTAAGAATTTGAAGAAATTATCACTCGGAAAGAGTTTTCAGGGCTCGAGCTTCTTTATTCCTGAACGAAAACGGCGTTCCGGACAACTTTCGTGTTTTAACTTTTTGATGAATCGGACCAGAAGTGGGACTTTCAAAATCAAAATTTGATCAGAATGCTATTTAGGCAGTTTTGCCGCTTTGGTTTCGCTAACTTCAAATGGTCATAACTTTTGACTCGTGTACTCGTTTTGGGTGATTCAAATTGCTATGTTTTCCTTGTTAAGTCCTCTTTAACAGTAAGTAAGTGTCAAATATCAAAGTTATACTATTGTGGTCGTGGTTTTCCATAAAAATCACTAGTTTGCTTGTTTGCTTGTCATAAGTTAACATATGTATACCAATACTTGTTTTATCCATTTTTAAACATCATGAACACAATAACAAGAACATATATAGCATGAAAGGAACACAAAGAGCATGAAAATGATAATTAAGCAAGGAGTATGTTAGGGTTTTCTTACAACTTTTGGCTTTCTCTTAAGAAAGGTAAGTAACTAGTAAGGTACGGACTTTGATAGACTTAAGCTTCACCCTTGCTATCTATGATAAACCGAGGTTATTTGAAGATTATAACGACACCTTCTTGAAGTCCAAAGCTATTTGAAGATTATAACGACGTCCTTTTGGAGACTTTAAAGTTATAACAACTTTTCTTAGAAAATTTCCAAGATTGAAGATCAAACACTAGTTTTCTCTCAAAAACTAGTTAACTTTCTTACAAAATATAAGAAAAGTGCCTTAGGTTTTAGGACTTGAAGGTTATAAGAAGGTGTGGTGCAAGTTTTCTATTTGTTTTAGCTTGGTATTTATAGGGTAGGAAAAATAGTTAACCATATATTGGGTTAGAATTTAACCATGGTTAGTTTAAGACACTTGTAATGATCTAAAGAATCAATGGTCAAGATTTAACCACACATGGTGACTCCTACCCCCCTAAGTCGGTTCCATAAGGATAAGGGTGACTAGATGAGTAGTCATGGTCTTTGGATGATAATATCCTAAGTATGTAGCTAGTTTTGGACCCGTAAATTGCTAACCGTAAGTTATTAAGCCACGAAACGTAAAACCGGGTATCCTAAAAATATGAAACTTATAAATATGGTTAAACATGTCAATATAGTCCATAATAAAATATAAAATGAGTGGTAGGTTCTATCGGGTGTGAAAACCCTGCTAAAAAAACTGGAAACACGGGTCTAAAACGCGCAATTCGCGTAAAACGCTGAACTGAAAAACGTAAAATTCCGAAACTTTTGGAATTGTCCTAAAATGAGAGAAAATCATATTTCTATTGTTTATAATGTTTTATGGACATATCGGGATGCTAGAAGGACGTTTAAACCTAAAAGTAAATCTCGGACACAGCTTTGTGATTTTTGCAGAAATGATCCGACGAGCGTCAAACTCTCGGATTATCATTAAAATAGTTTAACTTACGAGAATATGAAATAAAAATTTCTGAGATGAATAGTGAAAAGTGAATAGTAAAAAGTGAATAGTAAAAGTGAATAGTAAAAAGTGAATAGTGAAATTTTCGGGAATAAAAGTTAACCTGAAATTGCGAATTGTTACAGTCTCTACCCCTTAAGGAGAACTTCGTCCCGAAGTTCAGTTGATGTTAACTACTTATAGTGTGTCTAAGAGAATCCGGGATTCCAGGATCTCTAAAATAGTGGTGTTCACTCTGATTCGTCTAAGGTTCTGGTTAAGGAGTTGTATCGGCTACAATTAAGCCCACTTATTTATAACACATTACTTACATAAAGAAGCGTCCAAATTTATGTAAGTAAGGTATCATAAACTTACGGTTCGGTGATTTACAATTTCTTTATTTAAATGCAGAGGCGTCCCAATCCATTTAAATAAGGAGATTCTAAAACATCCTACTTAAGAATTTCCGACACAAAATCCGCCTTCTGAGGCCGATAGTAAGATAATCTAGTCATCAAATCCCTAAAGCTAAGCAATAATATTATTTAACTCAAATCTTGTGTCTCATCAAACAAGAACTGTCACAAGATCAAGTTAACTAATTAGTTATTACTGAGCTCCATGTTTTTAATGACTCGACTAATCTCTGGGGCTCCTTATAATGCTAAAGTCACATCATCTAACAGCGTGGAACTAAACCAACAACTACCAAAAAGCGTATGTGTATGTAGTGTGTGTAAGGCGAATAAAGAGGAAAGTCCTAACGTATATAGCAGTTATAGTCTAGGGCACTAAATGCAACCTAGTTCTCTATAACCAAGGCTCTGGTACCAATCTGTAACACCCCCAAAATACCGCAGCGGAAGACTGTGTCACTGAGGGTGCTACTTCATAATACAAAGTACAAGTTATAGAAAACGAACTCTAAATGAGACGTTTTGAAAAGTTACCATTCGATTAATGAATTCAAAGTTACAAACATGAGATTCCAAAGTATGATACATAAATGTATACAAAGTTTTGAATGGTAAATGATAAAAGCGTAAGTCTTCAGAATATGCAGCTTGACTCTAAGTTCCACGCACTAGCTATCGCCTTACTAACCTGAGATAAACATGCTAAAGTGTCAACACAATGGTTGGTGAGTTCATAGAGTTTGTCTTAAAACAGTTGAAAAGCCTTAAAGAATATTCGCACAGCAAAGGCATCGTGAATCCACTCAGTTGCAATTCCCGCCATAAGAGACTTGCAACCTGTGTGTCCACAACCCACTGCTAAAAGTTAGTTTATACAATGCACCAGATTATATTCACCCAAGGTCAAGAATAGACACAAGGGCGGGGGCATCTTCCCAAATAGTACTACGTCATCCAAGGTCAAGTATAGACACAAGGGTAGGGGGCATCTTCCCATGAGTACTACCAATACCTCTCTGACAAAATAGGGTATTATGTATGCATGTAAATACGAATCTTGTATTTAAATTAAGCAAGTATAGTGTAACAAGTATGTATAACGCAATCAAGTATAATGCCAATCAAGTATAACACAATCAAGTATAAATGTTTAAGAGTATTTGTACAAGTAAGCAAGTAGTTGAGCATGTATCCCCCCCAAGAGTTAAAACAAGTATGAAAAGAGTAGGGGCTATGACTCACCTTAAGCTTATGTAATGAGAAATGATAATGGTAGTCGAATCGCGAAAGTCTCTAAAAGCAGCCTATAATAGAACGTTGCGACTTAGGTTTGGAGTAACGTCTAAGAATACGACGAATTGCCTATATATGTCTTGCATAATGTTCATGATGTAGTACTTTAGTATAATGTGTAAGTCGTTGAATATAAGTGGTCTATGAAACATGTATAGGTTGTAAATCTCTTACTACCGTTCAGGCCGACATAATTCAGAAGTCATGGAGTAAACGTTCGAGGAGCCAGGACACTTTAACTCGTAAATCCACAACTCGTCTCGACGGCTTACTCAATGAACTCCTCACATGAGGCTCCCTACTATTGTATTATTTGATAACATATATATAAGTTTTGATCTTTAAAAGTTATATGGTCTTTAGCCGTGGCTTTGCCGTGACCTTGGTCATTGTTACCATGGTCTTGAGACTCAACCTTGGCTTTAGCCATGGTTGTGGTCTTGGCTTTAGGTCATTAGACCTCTTGGTCTTAGTAAATCATAACTATTATATAGTGACTTTGGTCTAAAAATGGGCTGTTAAGAATTTGAAGAAATTATCACTCGGAAAGAGTTTTCAGGGCTCGAGCTTCTTTGTTCCTGAACGAAAACGGCGTTCCGGACAACTTTCGTGTTTTAACTTTTTGATGAATCGGACCAGAAGTGGGACTTTCAAAATCAAAATTTGATCAGAATGCTATTTAGGCAGTTTTGCCGTTTTGGTTTCGCTAACTTCAAATGGTCATAACTTTTGACTCGTGTACTCGTTTTGGGTGATTCAAATTGCTATGTTTTCCTTGTTAGGTCCTCTTTAACAGTAAGTAAGTGTCAAATATCAAAGTTATACTATTGTGGTCGTGGTTTACCATAAAAATCACTAGTTTGCTTGTTTGCTTGTCATAAGTTAACATATGTATACCAATACTTGTTTTATCCATTTTTAAACATCATGAACACAATAACAAGAACATATATAGCATGAAAGGAACACAAAGAGCATGAAAATGATAATTAAGCAAGGAGTATGTTAGGGTTTTCTTACAACTTTTGGCTTTCTCTTAAGAAAGGTAAGTAACTAGTAAGGTACGGACTTTGATAGACTTAAGCTTCACCCTTGCTATCTATGATAAACCGAGGTTATTTGAAGATTATAACGACACCTTCTTGAAGTCCAAAGCTATTTGAAGATTATAACGACGTCCTTTTGGAGACTTTAAAGTTATAACAACTTTTCTTAGAAAATTTCCAAGATTGAAGATCAAACACTAGTTTTCTCTCAAAAACTAGTTAACTTTCTTACAAAATATAAGAAAAGTGCCTTAGGTTTTAGGACTTGAAGGTTATAAGAAGGTGTGGTGCAAGTTTTCTATGTGTTTTAGCTTGGTATTTATAGGGTAGGAAAAATAGTTAACCATATATTGGGTTAGAATTTAACCATGGTTAGTTTAAGACACTTGTAATGATCTAAAGAATCAATGGTCAAGATTTAACCACACATGGTGACTCCTACCCCCCTAAGTCGGTTCCATAAGGATAAGGGTGACTAGATGAGTAGTCATGGTCTTTGGATGATAATATCCTAAGTATGTAGCTAGTTTTGGACCCGTAAATTGCTAACCGTAAGTTATTAAGCCACGAAACGTAAAACCGGGTATCCTAAAAATATGAAACTTATAAGTATGGTTAAACATGTCAATATAGTCCATAATAAAATATAAAATGAGTGGTAGGTTCTATCGGGTGCGAAAACCCTGCTAAAAAAAATTGGAAACACGGGTCTAAAACGCGCAATTCGCGTAAAACGCTGAACTGAAAAAAGTAAAATTCCGAAACTTTTGGAATTGTCCTAAAATGAGAGAAAATCATATTTCTATTGTTTATAATGTTTTATGGACATATCGGGATGCTAGAAGGACGTTTAAACCTAAAAGTAAATCTCGGACACGGCTTTGTGATTTTTGCAGAAATGATCCGACGAGCGTCAAACTCTCGGATTATCGTTAAAATAGTTTAACTTACAAGAATATGAAATAAAAATTTCTGAGATGAATAGTGAAAAGTGAATAGTAAAAAGTGAATAGTGAAATTTTCGGGAATAAAAGTTAACCTGAAATTGCGAATTGTTACATCAACCGTCAACAACAAATGCATGAAGAACTTCGAGGAGGTTTCAAATCCGTTGGGAAGATGTTTAGGAAGATGCTTGGAAAGAAGAAGAAGTAGGAAATATTGATGTATTGCTACTTGTTATTACTTAGTTCTACTTGACATTTGTATGATTTGCTATTTGTCCGATTTATTCGGAAATACTTGTGTTATTTCTTGTTTGTCTCTTGAATGTCGTTTAGATCCTAACTATTATCATGCTACTATCTTAATGTTATGCTATGCTTCTTTTCAATATGAGTTATAATATGTCTATTTGCATGCATATTTGGTTATATATATATATTTATATATCATCATTCCTAGAGTATATACTTCTAATAGAGCTTGCTGGGAAAACACACTTGAAAAATAACCAAATTCTGCAAATTTTGGGTTTCTGGTCGTCTGGGAAAACACCAGATGGGCGGCCCCCTTAATTCCCTAGGCGGTCCCCTTAATCATTAAGGGGGACGGCATACAATTAAGGGGACCGGCCATCTGGAACTGGTTTCACTGTTTTCTTTTGCATCTTGTGAACCCTTTCTCTAGTTTCAGCTACCATTTCCCATTTTAACCCAAAGGGGTGTTCGTTTTTGTGTATCACAGCCCCAAGAGGGTGCGTTTGGTTTGGTCTTCGATCCTCCACCGAGAGCCCCCTCCAAAGATGCGCTTGGCTTACTTACGAGGGTGGTTATTTATGCCTACTCAACTTGCCCAACAAAATGCATAAGTCTAAATCTATATAACTGATTTGCTAAATAAATGGATTGGGGTTGTGTCAACTGCGGGTGTCGTATGGTGTTGAGTCGAGCACAACCAACAGCCCAAATCCCGAGTCCAATTATTGTGCTTCTTTTGGCTGCTTATCCTTGCGACGTCCCCACACTGAGAGTCTCAGGTCCGAGCCTCAGTTTGGCCAAATTTACTCCTCGCTATTTGTGTATCTTGTTTACAAGACTGTTAATAATAGTAAAGTAAATCCTGCATTTTTTTTCCATCTTTCTTTGGCTGCTACGACATAAGCAGAAGAGATGTAAACACTTTTGGTAATTATTTTTTTATGGGCTTGCAAGGATTGTTTTAACAAAATGGGCCTGTGTGTGTGTGTGTGTGTCGAGCTCAACAAGCCTAGGCATGGTGCGTCTGAATTATATACAGCAAATTTAAAAAAAATCTTGTGTTATAACATAACAATAGGGTGCGTTGAGTTGAAACCAGATGTGTAAAATACTTGTCATAATAGGGTGCGTTTGAACTTATGGTGTAAAACAAATATAAGCACTTTGAAAAGAAAACATAAAGTTTGCAAGGTATGTGTCACATGAAATGGTGTAGTATAACGTCACCCGAATCGTCATTCTAATTAAGTCACGGTTGTTTGTTCTTCTCAACATATTTAATGACTCACTCGTATACTTGTTCTCGACTCATTTCCTTACGACATTCCGTAAATTTACTAAACGTACTATATAAACATATTACAAGCTATAATTATAACCAAGACTTAAATTTTAAATCATTAATCGAGATCTCATGTAATGAAATACTTATACTAAACGTAATTTATTTTGATAATCTGACAATGGGTTATCAATGTTTGTGACACTTAGTCACCACGTACAATTAAAACATATACATGGGTCATGCCCGAATTTTCTAGAAATCCTACAATTATAATTTACAAGTGCATTTTTAAATACAAACTCTTTCAATAAAACTACTAGTTAAAATATAATTTTCACACGCTTTTATTGTTAACTAATATTTAGCTTTTGAACGACATTCTTATAATCCTACTTCGTTTATCATTTACTTGTGGTACTTTCTGAACGTCGTCTTTCGGTTATTTTCGAACCGGAGATGTATTCGTCTTTGATACTTTTGTATCATGTACTTAAATACTTGTACACTTCCAAGAGCCAATACTTATACACACTCAGAAAATTATTTTCAAACATAAATGCTGCCGCACAAGCAATAACAACACAAACACTATAAAACTTTTAAACTTATTTAACCTTCTTTGAGTCTTAAACCCAAAACTATAAACTAAACTTGCCGTACTATTCTAGGTCGCGTGTCGGTGCCGCACACTATCACTACTTGACTTTTTCTACCATACTGCTATTTAATAAGGTGAGTTCATACCCCCTACTTTTACTTGTTTTATGATTGTTTTGGGGGAGAATACATGCTCGTTTTTAACTAAACTCAATGCCTGTTTATACTTAAACTCGTTACTTGCTCTTACTTGAAACATGACTTATTTACTTATTGCACATTGAATTACCTCATTTTGAACGCAAGTGTTTAAATCATATATGTGAGTTTGTAGCCCTACTTTATTTATACTTGTTTCACCACTATGGGGTGAGAATCATGCAAAACATTTTCTGGACCACTATAATGTTTTTACTTTCTCAAAACTATTACGTGGAATTAGCCTAAGACACTGAATCCCATATGCCCAAACTCATGAACCGTTAATTCCTGGGGGGAAGCGCGAATGCTATAGATAGATCTATTGGGGATGACACCCCCGTTCGGTTGACCGGATAGGCAAACGCGAGCGTATAACATGTCGAAACACGAGTGTCACGGGATAGACACTTGCAAGGGCTTTCTTTAACATGCTTCTAGAGCATGCACACTATCATAGCTTCGGTTACATGAACTTAGTGCTAGCGTAATAGACTTCTACTTTTACTATGTGACATTATATTCGTTGTAATGATCACATACTTTGCCTATGGTCCAACTTTATGCTTAATACTTATGGTCTACCTTACTGACATTTTTCATAACACTGTGAGTAAAGCAGTAGTCACTAAAACTGAACTTGATTTGTATGTGAACGGTCATTCACACTCGAAACCTTGTGGTCCACATTACTACATTTACTTGAAAGTAAACTATATTTTCATGACATTGTGAGCGAAACAATGGTCACAAAACTTTTATCAAACTCTCATTTTCTTTCATACTAAATTGCTATTTATACAAACTTATGAACTCACCAACCTCGTGTTGACACTTTTTAGCATGTATTTTCAAGTTTAATGTGATAGTTAACGGTTGAAGGCTTTGGCATGGCATGGCATGGTCATAGATGACTCTGATATAATTGGGACCGTATAAATTATCTTATAGGCCTGTATTTCCGCACTATTTTTTTGAAAGATGTAAACAAAATACTTTTGACTATGAAATTTCTTTTAAACAGTTGAACTAAAAACTGTTCTTTATACTTGTGTTGTGATACCAATTGAGTAGCACCCGTGTGACATGTGTGCTTCCGCTGGACCCGTATTTTTAGGGGTGTTACAGATTGGTATCAGAGCCTTGGTTATAGAGAACTGGGTATTTTTAAAACCTAGACTATAACTACTTTTACAAAAAAAAAAAACTTGAATCTATGACCGCCACATGCCTGCCTGCTAAGCCTCCTGCTTTACTTATTATAAAACACTTTCTTTAAGAGTAAGGGACATATTACTAGTGTAACTGAGCTGAGTATTTCTAAATTCATTGAACCTCGGTGGAATATAGACTGATCACCTATATTCGACCAGGGACAGTGGGACATAGCCTGATCACCTATGTCCGACTCAGAGGTGAATTTTACGATACTAAGAATAGTTATAATATAATTATGTCCATATTGATTCCTACTTGATTTTCAAAAATTTATGTGTGGGTACATAATCATGGCATGGCATTCACATCTACACAACAACACACTGGCATCATAATATTTTTTTTTCTCTTAACTGGAATACTCTTTTATCACAATCTGGTTGTGTTACAGTCACCTCTACCCCTAAACTTACACTCAATAGATGTTGTAACTTCCTTGCTAAGTACACTACTGAGACAGCCAACTGATTGCTAGTTGCAATAAGCACCCTCCTTCATAGTCGTACTCTGAACTTGTCAAACTCCCCATTCAGCAGAGATGTTATGCCCAACAGAAACCTTAAGACCTTAAAGAGCAAACTAGACCACTATAATTGGAACAGGCACCTAATCCTTCATGTACCCTCGATAATACCAGTTGTCTATCTTGTTGCCCTCTTATAAGATAATAAATTGTGTCGCTATTAACATACAAACTATTTTCAATTGTTTTACAACTCATTTTGCGGTCATCCCATAAAATATTTTACTTCGATTTCATGAAATCAAGATTTTTACCATGCTACTATTTTATAAACAATAAATTGTTTTCTACTGTCCTATAAACTGTTTTACGAATCATCTTTATAACTATTTTATCATGATGTAATAAACCGATTCATTACCTTACTACCATTCTATAAAACAACAATCAATTTCGCTAGCATTTTCTAAACGATATTACAATTATCCTACAAGTCTTACTATACTTTACAAAACTATTTTACTCCCCTATGAACTGCCTTGCTACTAAATCACAAAAACTAAACTACAATTTTGCTACAGTATTACAAATGATAGATTGTTTTCCTATTACTCTATAGACTATTGTACAACCCGTTCTATAAACTATTTTGCAATCACCATGTGAACTATTTATCCAATTGAAAAGTACTTTATGTTACTACCTCTTGGTACTGTTAAAGTAAATTGAATACTTATGTTTATGAAATTCGCTTTATATTAAACATTGAACCCTACTCAGGCTTGACAACTAGACTCCGTCATTAAGCACCTGAAAATTTGTGGAAACGAACATACCTGACTACACATTTTTCCTTAAGATCTTTGCTTTTTAAGGACTTTTCTTTTGGAAAGGCGTTTTTAGAAATCACAAAACTTGTAATGGTACTTTTCCCAAGATACTCACTTTGATGTGCCAAAATTTCTCTAGTCAAACTTTATTGAGACTTTTGTATATTAAAGGGGTGACTAAATGTTAACTTTTGAAACATGGTTTTACCTACACCATGTTTAAAGACTGTTTTACTGAAATTATGAGTCTTATGAAGTCGCATCAGTTTACCTCACTGCAAATTTTCAGCAAAGAACCAAAACCTATCCCTAACGACCAAGTTAGTAGAAACTTGCAAAAAGGAACTAAATCCACGTGGGGAACGTGAAGATGAATTCTCGTGCGTATATACCCATCTCTTTTTGGCCACAACGGGTAACTTGAATTGAATCGCGAGGACGCGATTCCGTTTAAGGAGGTGTGACTATAACCACCCGTAATTTTTCGGACTATTATTTTAATAGTGGAATAATTTGTTTTTATCAGAAAATGTGAATTAATTAATTTTTGACGATTAAAGTATAAAAACGAGAAGATATCTCGTTTTTCCTGAAAAACGACACCACACGCGTACCGACACTACTTTAGTAACGGCTAAAATCCACCAATCGATATCCAAGTTCGCAACAATTATATTTTTCGTGTTCACGCAAAACCAAAGTGCTACGTTTACACCAAAGCTCAACGGGACACGGAGTACACGAGTCATTAAAAAAAAACAAGAGATAAACTTAATCCTAACACACACCAAATCGTCCCTTTTATATTTATGTTATTTCCTTCCTTATTGTTGTCACCAAACCCACAAGACGGCATATTTTATTTAGTCACAAAGAAATAATAATAATAATAATAATAATAATAATAATAATAATAATAATAATAATAATAATAATAAACATTTATAATAGCTATAAGACCTCTCTCTTTATCCTAATCCACACACACACGTTATCACAAAACCACAAGATACCTCTTTCTCTCCTCTTTCTTGGAAAACCTGCTACTACCTCGAGTACATCTCCCCTACAAGGAGAAATAATCACTTTCACCTTTTCTCTTCTTTGTGCACGGAGTCCGAAGATCCAGACAACCAGGCGGCGTACTCTATTCTTTCTCCCCTTCCCAAGCGTGGTCACGGGATGGCTTATGAAGTAGCAAATTATAACTTCTTTTGGCTATCAACAAAGTTCAATACAAGAAAGTTTGGTCAAGTTTTTCTTGTTTTTCCTCTTTTAAGTCCCAACCGATCCACAGAAACGACCACATCTCTAAAGCTTCATCCAAAGGTCAAGAGTAATCTGTGGTGGTGTTTCTGCTTGGATCGGATTGGATTATTGTTCTAATTGGTGGCCTTCTTCAATCAACCTTCCCGTTGTAAGGATCTTATTAATTTCCTTCCATTCAGTAATTTATTAATTTAAATCTGTTATAAAGATTATTATGTTGATTTGGTCTTATGAGATTGAAATATTGAATTGTGTATAAACATATATCGATCTTTTCTCCTTTTTTATGTCCTAGGAATGAAATTTTTGTTGTTGTTGATAACTCTTGTATGGCAATAATTAATCTCTTTCAAAATCTAAGTATTGGCTATAATATGAAAGTGCTAATTAGTAAACTCGCTTAATGTTTATAAGCTTATTGGGGTTTAAGGCTTATTGGTTTTCTTTTGGTTTTCGGTTCAACAAGAAGCACCCTTGAGGTGTTTGTCTATCTGGTGTCGCAGCCCACACCCCAAAGGGGTGTTCGTTTTTGTGTATCACAGCCCCAAGAGGGTGCGTTTGGTTTGGTCTTCGATCCTCCACCGAGAGCCCCCTCCAAAGATGCGCTTGGCTTACTTACGAGGGTGGTTATTTATGCCTACTCAACTTGCCCAACAAAATGCATAAGTCTAAATCTATATAACTGATTTGCTAAATAAATGGATTGGGGTTGTGTCAACTGCGGGTGTCGTATGGTGTTGAGTCGAGCACAACCAACAGCCCAAATCCCGAGTCCAACTATTGTGCTTCTTTTGGCTGCTTATCCTTACGACGTCCCCACACTGAGAGTCTCAGGTCCGAGCCTCAGTTTGGCCAAATTTACTCCTCGCTATTTGTGTATCTTGTTTACAAGACTGTTAATAATAGTAAAGTAAATCCTGCATTTTTTTTCCATCTTTCTTTGGCTGCTACGACATAAGCAGAAGAGATGTAAACACTTTTGGTAATTATTTTTTTATGGGCTTGCAAGGATTGTTTTAACAAAATGGGCCTGTGTGTGTGTGTGTCGAGCTCAACAAGCCTAGGCATGGTGCGTCTGAATTATATACAGCAAATTTAAAAAAAATCTTGTGTTATAACATAACAATAGGGTGCGTTGAGTTGAAACCAGATGTGTAAAATACTTGTCATAATAGGGTGCGTTTGAACTTATGGTGTAAAACAAATATAAACAGTTTGAAAAGAAAACATAGAGTTTGCAAGGTATGTGTCACATGAAATGGTGTAGTATAACGTCACCCGAATCGTCATTCTAATTAAGTCACGGTTGTTTGTTCTTCTCAACATATTTAACGACTCACTCGTATACTTGTTCTCGACTCATTTCCTTACGACATTCCGTAAATTTACTAAACGTACTATATAAACATATTACAAGCTATAACTATAACCAAGACTTAAATTTTAAATCATTAATCGAGATCTCATGTAATGAAATACTTATACTAAACGTAATTTATTTTGATAATCTGACAATGGGTTATCAATGTTTGTGACACTTAGTCACCACGTACAATTAAAACATATACATGGGTCATGCCCGAATTTTCTAGAAATCCTACAATTATAATTTACAAGTGCATTTTTAAATACAAACTCTTTCAATAAAACTACTACTTAAAATATAATTTTCACACGCTTTTATTATTAACTAATATTTAGCTTTTAAACGACATTCTTATAATCCTACTTCGTTTATCATTTACTTGTGGTTACTTTCTGAACGTCGCCTTTCGGTTATTTTCGAACCGGAGATGTATTCATCTTTGATACTTTTGTATCATGTACTTAAATACTTGTACACTTCCAAGAGCCAATACTTATACACACTTAGAAAATTATTTTCAAACATAAATGCTGCCGCACAAGCAATAACAACACAAACACTATAAAACTTTTAAACTTATTTAACCTTCTTTGAGTCTTAAACCCAAAACTATAAACTAAACTTGCCGTACTATTCTAGGTCGCGTGTCGGTACCGCACACTATCACTACTTGATTTTTTCTACCATACTGCTATTTAATAAGGTGAGTTCATACCCCCTACTTTTACTTGTTTTATGATTGTTTTGGGGGAGAATACATGCTCGTTTTTAACTAAACTCAATGCCTGTTTATACTTAAACTCGTTACTTGCTCTTACTTGAAACATGACTTATTTACTTATTGCACATTGAATTACCTCATTTTGAACGCAAGTGTTTAAATCATATATGTGAGTTTGTAGCCCTACTTTATTTATACTTGTTTCACCACTATGGGGTGAGAATCATGCAAAACATTTTCTGGACCACTATAATGTTTTTACTTTCTCAAAACTATTACGTGGAATTAGCCTAAGACACTGAATCCCATATGCCCAAACTCATGAACCGTTAATTCCTGGGGGGAAGCGCGAATGCTATAGATAGATCTATTGGGGATGACACCCCCATTCGGTTGACCGGATAGGCAAACGCGAGCGTATAACATGTCGA
Source organism: Artemisia argyi (assembly GCA_030686995.1). Classification (NCBI taxonomy): domain Eukaryota; kingdom Viridiplantae; phylum Streptophyta; class Magnoliopsida; order Asterales; family Asteraceae; genus Artemisia; species Artemisia argyi. The sequence goes on along the minus strand of CM060701.1, from coordinate 170,757,820 downwards.
AACACGAGTGTCACGGGATAGACACTTGCAAGGGCTTTCTTTAACATGCTTCTAGAGCATGCACACTGTCATAGCTTCGGTTACATGAACTTAGTGCTAGCGTAATAGACTTCTACTTTTACTATGTGACATTATATTCGTTGTAATGATCACATACTTTGCCTATGGTCCAACTTTATGCTTAATACTTATGGTCTACCTTACTGATATTTTTCATAACACTGTGAGTAAAGCAGTAGTCACTAAAACTGAACTTGATTTGTATGTGAACGGTCATTCACACTCGAAACCTTGTGGTCCACATTACTACATTTACTTGAAAGTAAACTATATTTTCATGACATTGTGAGCGAAACAATGGTCACAAAACTTTTATCAAACTCTCATTTTCTTTCATACTAAATTGCTATTTATACAAACTTATGAACTCGCCAACCTCGTGTTGACACTTTTTAGCATGTATTTTTAGGTTTAATGTGATAGCTAACGGTTGAAGGCTTTGGCATGGCATGGCATGGTCATAGATGACTCTGATATAATTGGGACCGTATAAATTATCTTATGGGCCTGTATTTCCGCACTATTTTTTTGAAGGATGTAAACAAAATTACTTTTGACTATGAAATTTCTTTTAAACGGTTGAACTAAAAACCGTTCTTTATACTTGTGTTGTGATACCAATTGAGTAGCACCCGTGTGACATGTGTGCTTCCGCTGGACCCGTATTTTTGGGGGTGTTACACATACCTAAATCAACCATTTCCATACTATAAATTCCCTCCACAATCACCATTCTTCATCTCATCATTCACCATTCAAATCATCATGACTCCACCAAGCACCTCACACTCCAAAGCCTCCAAGAAACAAAAACTTGTGGTCATCCCCCCAAAACAACTCTTCATTGACTTAACAAATGAAGACAACAAAACACCATCACCTCCACCCAAATGCTCATCCCCAAGTGCACCCAATGCACCATCTAAAACACCTTCCACTCATGGAACTTCCTCATCCTCCATACCCTCAACCTCATCAATTAATGACTACATCAACTCACACTTGTTACCATAAGTATCATCACCACTTCCTACACAAGAACCCATGTCCACTCATCTTACCATCTCACTTTCACCAATAACACCACTTGATGCTCATCTCTCATCTCCACCAATTACACCACCATTCTTTGCCAATCCCGTGCCTTGGAGGCTACTTGAATCCCATCGGGATACTTGTCTTTGTTGCATCCACAACCGCACGGTCATCTTTGGCCTTAGAGATGAAATTCAATATATGTTTTCATATATTGAACATTTGCTTACCAACCCACCACCACCACCAACTCCACCATCCTCTCCAAACATTCCTCCACCACAATTCTCACCCATTCCTCCATCATCACCATCATGCTCTCCTAATTAAGCATTTGATATACTTAATAAATAAAGCCTCTACCACCCTTTTGCTTGCAAGCTCTATGAAGAACATGTATTCTTGCCATGATGATGTATTTTCCTTATTGTTAGTTTGTGAACTAGCTTTTCTACTTGTAATCCAAATTGCTACTTGTATGTTGTGTCTTGACACAACCAATTATTTGATATGAATGCTTCCTTTCAAACACGCTTTATTTTTTTCTTTATCACCTTATACATGTTTGCATGCATATACTTGTGCTTCTAATATTTTTTTTTGCAAAGCATTCCATAGCTCGTTCTCTTGGTGCCCCCAAACGAGGGGGACTACACATCAAGGGGGAGATTTCTACCCGTCAATTTTTCACATTTAAAAATTGTCGGCATAACCTTTTTGATTCTACAAAAAGGGGAAGAAGTAAATATAAACTCACTAAAATACTTGTTTAAAAATTAATTTTTGAGTTAATGAGTTTAAGTTTTGTAATCATCAAAAAGGGGGAGATTGTTGATATAAATAATGTTTAAAAAGGTTATTAATATCTCTCAATAAACCTATGTTTTGATAATCACAAAACCCAAATCAAATTAAGTCAAGATTAAGACGTAAACAAGTATTTGGTAACAAATATTTACTTCTACATCTAATATCACTTAAGGTATGCATAAACTAAGCATCTTATGCATTACATGATCAAAGGAAATTTTGTCTTAAGACAAAACATCTTATAAAATGATATAAACATTTTATATATATTTGTAAATCATTTTTGGTAAAGCTATATTAAACCACAAAGATATGATTTCAAATTTCCAACCAAAAAGGGCAAATTTTATCCAGAAAAACTTTTCCAACGTTCAGGAGGGCGGCCCCCTTAATTTTACTAGGCGGCCCCCTTAATGATTAAGGGGACCGGCACGCTCCAGAACAGTAAAATCTGGTCCTATAAATACTGGATCATTTCACACATTTTTCTCACCTTTTTGCACTATAAACTTTCTGATCCAACCTCCATCTGTAGATCTAAAATCATTTGATCATATAATTCATAAGTCTTTGTTTCCAAGTGATCCAAAGGTTCATCCATTCAAGTGCAAGAAGAAGAACACTTTTCTACATCCATCTAATTGTAGTAGTGTTGTGAATAGCTAGTTTCATATTGTAGTTGTGTTAGATATTTGTAAAGGTGTTGTGTAAATTTGTTGATTGTAGAAACTAGGTGTGTTGTAAAATAGTTTAGTAGTTGTGAATTAGTTGTGCATAGAAGAAGGTGTGAAGTTGTGAAGTTGTGAAGAAGGTGTGAAGCCTTGAAGAAGTTGTGAAGTTGTGAAGAAGGTGTGAAGCCTTGAAGAAGTCATGAGATTGGTTCTAGCTACGATTAGAACTCGACATTTAGCTTAGTGTCGTTAACTCGTGTAAGCCAAGGTGTGTAAGGTTTCTCCACCATAAGGAGTTTGTTGACATAGTGAAGAAAACTCTCGAGTGTGGTACTCGGGGAGTGGAGTAGGGCAAGGAAGGTGTCCTTGTAGCCGAACCACTATAAATTCGCGTGTTGTGGTTTGATCTTTCTAACTCTATCTTTTCTTCATTACATTTCAATACTTTCATTACTAGATTAGAATTGCATATATTGGTTGTCCTTTGAATTCACTTGAGATTGAATCGAAAGTTTTTTTAATAACCTACAAAATATTTTGGTAATAAACTTTTAAAAAGACGTAAAACTATTCAACCCCCCTTCTAGTTTTCCACATAGGGTTTCTCCACAAGTTCTCCCAAAAGTCTCTCTAATATTCTTCTCTTTCAATACACGAAAATTATAAAACTATATATAGATTTTGGGGTCTGACGGCGTCACGTTATGATTCTAAAGCTGTCAACCCGCCGCCAATATTCTTCTCGTATTGCCTAGATCCAGATCTGATACCGTCATGTGTAAATCAACTCTTTGCCATCACGTGTGTTTTTGCTCTTGACGGCCTTGGTGACGCATCATGTGTTATCTCCCAAAACATTCTAGCGTGTCTCATTATACATTTTATCCACCTCTTTACCATAACGTGATGCCGTCACATGCAATACGTGACGCCGTCAGGTACTATTTCCAGCTTAATTTGGAGACTTTGCCGTTTTCTTTACTTTTCACTCCAAAAACATCCAAAATGCTTCCTTTTTCCAGATTTCTTCTCCAAAGTACCTAAAATGACAAAAGGAATAATTTAGGGCAATATTTGATCAAATAATCTCGACTTAGGGCTTAAATGACACCCTAAAAGCGGTACACTTTTCATCTTATCAGTCAGACCTTTTAGAAAGGGTATCCAATGATTGGGTGATGTGTTTCACCAAATCATAGATCACCATTTGTCCACGTAGACCAATTGTGAACTGCTTATCCAATCTGACATTTTGCACGCATGTGGGATTAGCTTCTAGATGGTTTAATTGTGGGTAATTATATGGGGGGTGGGTAATTGAGGTGAAAGTAATTTTAGGGTTCATGTGAGGGGAGGGGGTTGATGTACGGGGTAAAATTGGGGGGAGGGAAAGTTGTTGTTGGGTTATTTTATTATTATATGACCAAGGTAAGTAATGTTTGACCGAGACTGTATTGGATCCGGGTTTTGGGTTTGGGTTTGGCCTTGGTAAAGGTTTTAGGCTTGTGTTATGATTTGGACTTGGACTAGTTTATTTAAGCTTATGTTTTAATTTAGGATCCGGATTGGTTTATGCTTAATAATCACAAGGACCATTTTTGTAATTAGCTAAAATTCCAAGTATTGATTTTGCCAAGTTTGCAAAGAATTCTTCAAGGGTCTCTTTTGTCACTTTCATGAATCACCTAAGGTCTTTATTTCATTTCTTCAAATTAATCATCAAAAGGGCCAAATGTGACAACTTTAGAAACTTGGAGGACTAATTTTACCAATTCTTTCAAACTTTCACCAAGGACCTTGCTTGCCAAATTCTTAATCTTTAGGGACTTCATTTGATTTTTTGAGCTTTCTTTGACCAATATCCTTCCCCGGCTCCGGCTTTTGACTTTCTTTCATTCTCGTGCTCGGTTTTGTCGTTTTCTTACTGATTTTTGTCCTTTTCTTGAATATCCATACCTACACAATCATAATCACAAAAACACATAATCTTTGGCATTTATGATTAGTTTTTTGTCTTTTTAGTTTTATTTTGGACAAGAAAAGGTGTATGAATAAGCATACACCATAGTATTTATTTAAAATATTTCTTACGCGTTACTCTTGATATATCTTCGTATTGTAATATTAAATGTAATTTTTAGATCAACTTATAACTAACTATATATTAGTTTCTGTAATTTTCTTTAGCATATGTATATAAAGAAATAAATAGTTAATACGGATATTTATATATTAAAAGTAGTGCAATAAATTCACTTTCTATAAAGTATTATTCCAAAAATATACTCCGTATTTATCCACAATAACTAAATATAATATTATATTAATTATGAGAAAAGTGAAATAAACTATATTTTTACTAAAATATGATTAATTATCTTAAATTTAACTGCAAATCATTTTTATTACATTAAGTTTTAGTAAATTGATTTTTTAGAAAAAATTAAAAAATAATAAGTTATGGAGGGTTAATTTAGTATAGGGTAGTAGTAATTCCAGTTTGCCAAGTTCGGGGTACCATTCGGCACACTTAAAAGTTCAGGGGACTAAATGATCCCGTTTTCCAAGTTATGGGTAGTAGTATGTGTTTTTGCCTATGTTTTTATGCCATTTTATAAGCATTATTATTTATTTATTTTTTATTTTATTTTTATTTTTATTTATTTTTTCTTGTATGATTTGTTGTTATGATAGAAATAAGTGATTTTGAGTTGGATCTTCTTTGTGGAGTACATATGATATTTGATTTAAATATGAGATATGAAGTTTGACGAAACAAGTTTAAGATAGATGTATATAATGTTTTCTTATATGTTTAAGAGGTGTATAGAAGTATTTAATGTTGTTGGTTCCGATAATTTTGGTTTAAGTTTGATTTTAGTTAGTAGGCTAATTTAGATGGATTAATTAATACATGTGTTTTTTTGTTGTTGTGAAGTTAGTTGGGGATCTTGATAAATAAATTCAAGGATTTTAAAATCTGTGTGAAAAAGTGGGGTTTGTATATATCTTGATGGATGTTTTGGTGATGAATTATAACGATGGTGGCGTTAGAGAGTAGAGCAAATGGTGTTGTTAAAGAGAGAAGCATGAAAGGTGTTAATTTGTGTGTGAGAGAGGGAGAGAGAGAGAAAGAGAGGGAGAGCGAGCGAGCGAGAGAGAGAGAGAGAGAGAGAGATAGAGAGAGAGAGAGAGAGAGAGAGAGAGAGAATGCCACAAAAAGACTATTTTCTGTTGGGAATTCTACTAAGTAAGAATTCTGCTGACGGTTACTACTGAAGAGCTGGTTCCTACTGAAGCAGTGTATCTACTGAAGTCTAGTTTCAACATTATTAGTTCCTGCGGATATAGTTATTCCGTATTTTATGTAATATAGTTAGGATATGCATGAGTTTAATTAGGAAGTGATAATGCATATCTTTTAGAAGTTTTAGAATATACGTTTCTTGTGAAACGGTTTAGGGTTCCTTGTGTATAAAAGGAACACACGATTATGTATTGAACACACGTTTTTTAGAAAACACTTTGAATATTATTAAAAGATCCATAGAGGATCAATTGTTCTTAGTATTCAGTTGTTAAAACTTGTGTTTGTTTCCACTTTAAAATACAAGTTACAGAGATTATCTTTTAGTGCGTTAGTGATTACATTAACATAACTATCAATCCACGAGTGCTCAAAGATCTATCAAGGTCTTAGGTTCAACAAGTGGTATCAGAGCCTCGGGAGAGTCTCTTTGATACTAAGAAACACCAATATTACACCATTTCAATAAAAAACAATCAAAAACAATGCCTGGAACAGATGATGAAGCTGATACAACTCAGAACCAAAACACCACTTCTCTCCAACAACTCAATCTCTTAAACAGTAATGCCAAATTCCTATACCTTAAGAATGCTGAAGAGTATGATTTGTGGTCCAGGAAGATGCAAAACTGGATCACAAACATTGACTGGAATCTTTGGGAAGTTGTCCGTAAGGGCAACAGCTTAAAGAAACATGTCAAAGATGCTGATGGGATTGTGACTATTGTAGGTCCCAAAACTGCTGAAGAAGTTCTAGCTGTGCAGAGGGAGAATAAAGTCAGAACAATTCTCCTTCAGGCTATACCAGATGACCACATGGGTGACTTCCATTTCATGGAAGATGCCAAGGACATTTGGATGGCCATTAAGGCTAGATTTGGTGGGAATGAGGGGTCAAAAAGGATGAAGAAATCAATGCTGAAGCAACAGTTTCAAGAGTTTCAGATATCTGAGGAAGAAGGAATCCACAAAGGTTATGACAGGTTCCACAAGATCTTGAGTCAACTTAATCAGTTGAAGGCTAGGCCAGATAATGAGTACTGCAATGCTAAGTTTTTAAGATCTTTGCCACCATCCTGGTTGCAAGTCAGCATTGCTCTCAAAACTAAAGGTGGATTGGACATGATCTCTTTTGATGACCTCTACAACAAGCTTAAATCTCTTGAGCCTGATGTTAGAAGTCCCATTCGTCCATCCACTCACTCAGCCTTTGTTAGCACCACATCCAATCCGGTGAATCATGCCTCAAGCTCTTACACCTCAGGAGCATCTTCTCAAACCCACACTAAACCAATTCCTAAATAAAAATCCAGTAATATAATGGAAGATGTTCTTCACTCTTTTGTTGCTGAATATGAACATAAGCAGTTTCTAGCTTATGAGGATTTAGAACAGGTGGATCCATTGGAGATGGAGGAGATGCACTTGAAATGGCAGTTGGCAATGATTTCTATGAACATCAAAAGGTTTGAGAATAAGTCTGGGAGAAAGTTTGGTTTTTAGGGAAGATATGCAGCAAGATTTGACAGAAGGAAGGTTAAGTGCTACACTTGTGGTCAGATGGGCCACTTCTCAAGAGAATGCAAGGAGAGAAAGTCTGGAGATGAAGTTAGATATGGCTCATATCTATTGGAATCAGGAACTTCTAAAGCTGTACCTTCCAAAGCTTTGGTGACTGTGGATAGCCATATTGATTGGACTGTTCATGAACCTCCTGAAGAGGAAGCTTCTACTTCTGAACAAGTGAATATGCTGGCATACTCCCCCTCAGAGGATAAGAAGGAGCAAGTTTCCTTGATGGGCATCTTTCATGTACATAATTGTGTTTTTGGCTGTAGTGTAAGACATAATGAACTTAAACAAGAATATGATGAATTGAAACCTAAATACAATGGGTGTTATGTAGAAGTTTAGGCCTATAAAAAGGCTTTAAAAACTTTAGAAAAATAGAAGGTTTGGTTTCAAAAGAATCAGCTTAAATATGAAGAAAAGATAAGAGTCTTAGAAAGTGACTTAGAATGTGCTAAGATAGATTTAAGACGAACTAAAAAAGAAAAATCTGATGTAGAACTAGAGAAACAAGAATTACAAGTAAAGTTTGATAAAGAAGTGGATGGTCGTATGAAGTGACAAGAAGGAGCTTCTAATTTAAATAAATTGATTGATGGTCGTCAATTTGTTAGGTCTAGAAAAGCATTAGGATATGATAAATATATAGATCCTGAGGAATTAACTTATCTTGATATATCCAGTGTTTTTGACCTTCAACCTCTCCTAGAATTTCAAAAACCTGTAAAATATGCTAAGGAAGGGGGATTGAATGTTGTACCTGGACCTATTAGAGGAGAACACATGCTTATAGACCTGTCCATACCTGTTGACTTTGATGGATCACGCCATCTTTATGGCAAAAAGTCAAGTGACTTGTCAGACCCTGTTTCTAAATCTACTGACTTTGTCTCTTGTTCTGACAGTGACAAGTCTTCTGACCAAGGGTCTACTGCATATACCAGTTTCGATTCAAGTGAAAAGTCAGACCTTCCCAGGAACACACCCAAGACTCCCTACAAGCCTATTAGAGTTACTGATGATTACAAGACAGTTTCTTCTGAAGACTTGTTATTTAATTCTTTGCAAAACAATGTTTCTAGTTATGTTAAAAACAATTTTGTTTGTGGTTTGAATCCTTTTTCATGTTTTTTAACATCTTTCACTTTGAATAAATCTTCTAAAAAGAAGAAATGCTTTGTGTGTGGAAGTAAATTTCATTTGATTAAGGATTGTACTTTTCATGAGCAAAGAATGGGTGTATGTGCTAGTCAAAGAAAACCTAGGCAAATGTGGAAGAATGTTAATGATATACCATCTTTTGTTCCACATCAGCAGAAACACAATTCTGCTGAAAAACATTCTTCATGGAGAAGAACTGGTATTAGCCTTTTGTGTGACCCACTAGTTCTTACTTTCATAATGGTTATTGCGCTAGACAGTTTGACTCTATGTATGTTGGTGGAGGGTATTGGGATACTGTCACACCCCCAGAATTGGGTCCAGCGGAAACATACATGTAGCTGGGGGGTAACTCAATTGGTATCTCAACACAAGTACAAAAGTAGTTTTCACTTCAATCATTTAGAATAAAATAGTTTAATCAAAAATGTTGAATTTACATTGATAAAAGTAGTGCGGAAGTAGGCCCTTAAAATAGTTTAAAACGGTCCCTAAATGAATATCAGAGTCTTCTATGACCATGCCATGCCCTGCCAAAACCTCCAGTAGCGTGCCATTGCTTAAAACCTGAAAATACATGCTAAAGTGTCAACATGAGGTTGGTGAGTTCATAGAGTCTTGTGAAAAAGAATGTAATGCATATAAATGAATATTTCCCCAGCAAAGGCATCGTAAATCCACTCAGTTCCAAGTCCCGCCATAAGAGACTTGTAACCTATGTTTTTACCACCCACTGCCAAATATGATTTAGTTTACGTGAACAAAAGAAATACTTGTATCTAGATTCAAAGATAATTTGTATCAATACCGCTATATAAACCATTCTCAACAATGAGGTTTTATAAATTAACTCATATGTACAATATCCACAAGTAAAAAGTATATCATGACATGATGTCAAATTAGTTCTACATTGTCACTTAAGCTCATGACCTCGAAGCTAGACAGAAATGGCCCCACATGAGTGTTTATCAGGCACTCATAATTAATAAGACATGCAATGCATCCGTACCCAGTTCGAGCAACCCAATTACGGATGGATGAGTCACCCTCAATAGATCTATTCAGTCATTCCCGCTCGTACTTTAATTAACGGTCCATGATAATAAAAGGGGACTTAACTTGATAATAAGGCAACTTAAGCAATGTATGGAAATTCGGATACTTTGGCATGTACAAAAATAATTGATGCAATGTATTCTCCTCCGTGGGATTTGAAATCAAAATATGAATTGAAAACGGGGCTATGAAAACTCACAGAAATATGTATATCGTTAACAGAACTTGTGAAAGTATAAATCAAGTATTTAAGCATGTATCTCCCCCAAAGAGTTTATCAAACAATTAAAATAGTAGGCGCTATGACTCACCTGGTGCGATAGTTACGATGACAAAAGTGGATACACAGAAATGAGGTATGATCTCTAACCGCAACCTAATATGAATGGTATGATCTAATGTAAGAAATGAAATAATGCTACACATGCAAATACGTATGTTATCGATACCACTCGTGAAATTTGAAAATAACGTTTATCGTCGAAAAAATCCATTTTTGACGTCTCGTTAAGTTAATAACCACTTTCCATGTAAATACGTTGAAACGGTATTCCACGATCCTCGTTTGATGTTTTATAGGTAAATATAGTATTTTCGTCGTAAAATGACACTTTTCATAACTTGAAAATATGACCAAAATGGTCTTGCAAAACTAGTCGCGAATTAGTGAATATTAAGAGTTAGGAAAGAAGCTCAGTAGTTTTGAGAAGATTTTCACCTTAACTAAAAAGTCATAGAACTGAAGTTTGTCCATACGGGTCTCGATCATAAAGAAAAATAGCCGCAAAGTGAGGTATTTGGGCTGTTTTGACAGATTCTGGGCAGTTTTTTGGAAAGTTTGGAAGACCATATGTTATTCGTTATTAATTCTTTTGACAAACAGTTGGTGTTTTAAAAACTAGGCTAGGTGAACTAACTTTTTGTCAATGATGTAAATGGCTCTCAACCATGTCACTTGGCGAAATGGTTAATACTTGAATTCCAAGTGTTGGGCTGAAGGAAAATATTAAAATCGTCTAAAATTCAAACGCTTGTATCTTTTTCGTTATAAGCTCGTTTCCTATGTTCTTTATATCCCCGAAATCGTGGGAAAACGTATTAATATATTTTTGATAAATCGGGATGGCTAGATGTAACACCCCCAAAATACCGCAGCGGAAGACTGTGTCATAGGGATGCTACTTCATAATACAAAGTAGAAGTTATAGAAAACGAACTCTAAATGAGACGTTTTGAAAAGTTACCATTCGATTAATGAATTCAAAGTTACAAACATGAGATTCCAAAGTATGATACATAAATGTATACAAAGTTTTGAATGGTAAATGATAAAAGCGTAAGTCTTCATAATATGCAGCTTGACTCTAAGTTCCACGCACTAGCTATCGCCTTACTAACCTGAGATAAACATGCTAAAGTGTCAACACAATGGTTGGTGAGTTCATAGAGTTTGTCTTAAAACAGTTAAAAAGCCTTAAAAGAATGATCACACAGCAAAGGCATTGAGAATCCACTCAGTTGCAAGTCCCGCCATAAGAGACTTGTAACCTGTGTGTTCACAACCCACTGCTACAATATAGTATGATAAAGACATGTATAAGTTCATCAAAACAATTAAGCAATTAGTCGTGAGTCTACACTTCATCTCCAAAGACCTCACGTTTATGATGTATCCAACATTCGCAAATGTTAGGATGTATCAATAGCCTCAATGGTCATCCAACAACTTAATGTGGAGCCACCGGAAGTCTCAATGGTCATCCAGCAACTTAATCTGGAGCCACTGGCAGTCTCAATGGTCATCCAGCAACTTAATCTGGAGCCACTGGAAGTAACACAATTTAGTATAACGCAGTTAAGTATAACACAGTCATGTAAGTATAAAATCAAGTATAAGACAATCAAGTATAAAACAATCAAGTATAAATGTTTTGAGTATTTGTACAAGTAAGCAAGTAGTTGAGCATGTATCCCCCCCAAGAGTTAAAACAAGTATGAAAAGAGTAGGGGCTATGACTCACCTTAAGTCTATGTAATGAGAAATGAAAGTGGTAGTCGAATCGCGAAAGTCTCTAAGAGCAGCAACTTTTGGCTTTCTAAAGAAAGGAAGTCAAGTATGAACTAGGACACTAAACCTATGCTTGTAAACCCTTCACCATAACTCTTGTAACCATTGATAGACTTGATATAAACCTTGTGAAAACCATTTAACTTCAGCCCTAGTAACCTTGTGTAGCTCCTAATTCAACCATGGAATCACCAAACAAACTTAAGAACTAGGTAGAGAATACTAAGACATTGAACTTTGTAGTGTAACTTGTAGTTTGAAGATCAAAGGATCATGGTGCTAGGGATTGATGTTGTGGCGTTTTTGGTGATGAAGAAAGGATGGAATGAGCTCTCTATTTATAGCAAGAATGAGGAGGTTAGGAAGGTTACTAGGAAAGTGCTAAAACTTGGAGACAAAGTTGTAAATAAATATGATCTAATGGCTAAAGTCATGAGATGATGCCACAAGTGTGAATGCCCCCCCCTAGTGGCGGTTCAAGAACTTGGAGAACAAGGTGTGGACTTTTGATGGTACTATCCTAAGTATGTAGCTAGTTTTGACTCCGTAAGTTGCTAACCGTAAGTTGTTAAGTCACGAAACGTAAAACCGGGTATCCTAAAAATATGAAACTTATAAATATGCTAGAACTTATCAATATACTCCATAATAAAATATAAAATTAGTGGTAGGATCTATCGGGTGCTAAAACCCTGCTAAAAACTGGAAACACGGGTCTAAAACGCGCAATTCGCGTAAAATGCTGAACTGAAAAACGTAAAATTCCGAAACTTTTGGAATTGTCCTAAAATGAGAGAAAATCATATTTCTATTATTTATAATGTTTTATGGATATATCGGGATGCTGGAAGGACGTTTAAACCTAAAAGTAAATCTCGGACACGGCTTTGTGATTTTTGCAGAAATGATCCGACGAGCGTCAAACTCTCGGATTATCGTTAAAATAGTTTAACTTACGAGAATATGAAATAAAAATTTCTGAGATGAATAGTGAAAAGTGAATAGTCAAAAGTGAATAGTAAAAGTGAATAGTAAATAGTGAATAGTGAAATTTTCGGGAATTAAAGTTAACCTGAAATTGCGAATTGTTACAGTCTCTACCCCTTAAGGAGAACTTCGTCCCGAAGTTCAGTTGATGTTAACTACTTACGGTGTGTCTAAGAGAATTCGGGATTTCAGGATCTCTAAAATAGTGGTGTTCACTCTGATTCGTCTAAGATTCTGGTTAAGGAGTTGTATCGGCTAAAATTAAGCTCACTTATTTATAACACATTACTTACACAAAGAAGCGTCCAAATTTATGTAAGTAAGGTCACATAAACTTATGGTTCGGTGATTTACAATTTCTTTATTTAACTGAAGAGGCGTCCCAATCCATTTAAATAAGGAGATTCTAAATCATCCTACTTAAGAATTTCCGACACAAAATCCGCCTTCTGAGGCCGATAGTAAGATAATCAAGTCATCAAATCCTTAAAGCTAAGCAATAATATTATTTAACTCAAATCTTGTGTCTAATCAAACAAGAACTGTCACAAGATCAAGTTAAATAATTAGTTATTACTGAGCTCCATGTTTTTAATGACTCGGCTAATCTCTGGGGCTCCTTATAATACTTAAAGTCATATCATCTAACAGCGTGGAACTAAACCAACAACTACCAAAAAGCGTATGCGTATGTAGTGTGTGTAAGGCAAATAAAGAGGAGAGTCCTAACATATATAGCAGTTATAGTCTAGGCACTAAATGCAACCTAGTTCTCTATAACCAAGGCTCTGGTACCAATCTGTAACACCCCCAAAATACCGCAGCGGAAGACTGTGTCATAGGGATGCTACTTCATAATACAAAGTAGAAGTTATAGAAAATGAACTCTAAATGAGACGTTTTGAAAAGTTACCATTCGATTAATGAATTCAAAGTTACAAACATGAGATTCCAAAGTATGATACATAAATGTATACAAAGTTTTGAATGGTAAATGATAAAAGCGTAAGTCTTCATAATATGCAGCTTGACTCTAAGTTCCACGCACTAGCTATCGCCTTACTAACCTGAGATAAACATGCTAAAGTGTCAACACAATGGTTGGTGAGTTCATAGAGTTTGTCTTAAAACAGTTAAAAAGCCTTAAAAGAATGATCACACAGCAAAGGCATTGAGAATCCACTCAGTTGCAAGTCCCGCCATAAGAGACTTGTAACCTGTGTGTTCACAACCCACTGCTACAATATAGTATGATAAAGACATGTATAAGTTCATCAAAACAATTAAGCAATTAGTCGTGAGTCTACACTTCATCTCCAAAGACCTCACGTTTATGATGTATCCAACATTCGCAAATGTTAGGATGTATCAATAGCCTCAATGGTCATCCAACAACTTAATGTGGAGCCACCGGAAGTCTCAATGGTCATCCAACAACTAAATCTGGAGCCACTGGCAGTCTCAATGGTCATCCAGCAACTTAATCTGGAGCCACTGGAAGTAACACAATTTAGTATAACGCAGTTAAGTATAACACAGTCATGTATGTATAAAATCAAGTATAAGACAATCAAGTATAAAAGAATCAAGTATAAATGTTTTGAGTATTTGTACAAGTAAGCAAGTAGTTGAGCATGTATCCCCCCCAAGAGTTAAAACAAGTATGAAAAGAGTAGGGGCTATGACTCACCTTAAGTCTATGTAATGAGAAATGAAAGTGGTAGTCGAATCGCGAAAGTCTCTAAGAGCAGCAACTTTTGGCTTTCTAAAGAAAGGAAGTCAAGTATGAACTAGGACACTAAACCTATGCTTGTAAACCCTTCACCATAACTCTTGTAACCATTGATAGACTTGATATAAACCTTGTGAAAACCATTTAACTTCAGCCCTAGTAACCTTGTGTAGCTCCTAATTCAACCATGGAATCACCAAACAAACTTAAGAACTAGGTAGAGAATACTAAGACATTGAACTTTGTAGTGTAACTTGTAGTTTGAAGATCAAAGGATCATGGTGCTAGGGATTGATGTTGTGGCGTTTTTGGTGATGAAGAAAGGATGGAATGAACTCTCTATTTATAGCAAGAATGAGGAGGTTAGGAAGGTTACTAGGAAAGTGCTAAAACTTGGAGACAAAGTTGTAAATAAATATGATCTAATGGCTAAAGTCATGAGATGATGCCACAAGTGTGAATGCCCCCCCCCCCTAGTGGCGGTTCAAGAACTTGGAGAACAAGGTGTGGACTTTTGAGGGTATTATCCTAAGTATGTAGCTAGTTTTGACTCCGTAAGTTGCTAACCGTAAGTTGTTAAGTCACGAAACGTAAAACCGGGTATCCTAAAAATATGAAACTTATAAATATGGTTAAACATGTCAATATAGTCCATAATAAAATATAAAATGAGTGGTAGGATCTATCGGGTGCTAAAACCCTGCTAAAAACTGGAAACACGGGTCTAAAACGCGCAATTCGCGTAAAACGCTGAACTGAAAAACGTAAAATTCCGAAACTTTTGGAATTGTCCTAAAATGAGAGAAAATCATATTTCTATTATTTATAATATTTTATGGATATATCGGGATGCTGGAAGGACGTTTAAACCTAAAAGTAAATCTCGGACACGGCTTTGTGATTTTTGCAGAAATGATCCGACGAGCGTCAAACTCTCGGATTATCGTTAAAATAGTTTAACTTACGAGAATATGAAATAAAAATTTCTGAGATGAATAGTGAAAAGTGAATAGTAAAAAGTGAATAGTAAAAGTGAATAGTAAATAGTGAATAGTGAAATTTTCGGGAATAAAAGTTAACCTGAAATTGCTAATTGTTACACTAGATCAAGTTTTACACCTCAGATTTGCCCTTGAAAATCGTGGGACACCAAGTACAATTTACAGAAAATAGTTTTCGTCGTTAAACTTGCAAAAATCATATCTCATTCGTTATAAACTCGTTTTAATCCGTTCTTTCGCCCACGGCTTCGTTTTTGAAAGTATTTTCTGATTCTCTAGCCCAATGTTACCCGGAAACCCCTGAGTTTTCTATATTTGGCGTTTTGGGACAGTAGGTATTATATTGTTTCAAAAATTGATTTTCCTAGTTTGTAACTTGTTCAAATCTTTACCAAACTACCCCAAATCAACTCCACAAGTGATTGCTAATAAAAATTATAGATCTATGTTTATAAAGAAAATGAGTAATAAGTGGTATGAAACATAACATATATGCATGTTTTTGTTACTAGATCATGAAAATACATCAAGTAAATGTTTAAAAGAGTAGGAAAATAACTAGTAACTTACTTGTGATGATTATCAAGAGATGGTGATGAAAACCCATTTAATCTTTGTGGTTTTTATTTCAAAACCCAAACTAGATTACTACTAGGATTTGATAAATACTTGGTTCTTGAAAAAGCAATGGTTTCTTCCATGTTCTTGTTCTTGGCCGAATGGTAGAGAGGAGAGAATGAGATGAGAGAAAACCTTGTGTTATGATTTTGTAAAAGTAATTTATGTATGAAAAAGGTGTTTATGTAATGAAATATCTAGTTTATGGCATAATGGTAATTAATTAGTCAAGTTCAAGTAAAAGTCTTGTATACATACACTAGGATGTTGATTCCAGTGTATTTGAGGTAGAAAATTGAAAGTTTGCTTGGTATTATCTAGTTTACGGAGTCAGTTTTGGTTCCGTTAATTGCTAACCGTAAATTGTTAAGCCGCGAAACGTAAACGTAAATCCGGGTATCGTAAAAATATGAAACTTGAAAGAATGACTAAACTTGTCAATATACTCTATAATAAAATATAAAATGAATGGTAAGTTCCATCGGGTTCTTTAAACGCTGTTAAAACTGGAAACGCGGGTCAAAAACGCGTTATTCGCGTAAAACGCTGAACTGGAAAACGTAAAATTCCAAAACTTTTAGAATTGTCGTAAAATGAGAGAAAATAATATTTCAATCGTTTATAGTGTTTTATGGACATATCGGGATGCTGGAACGACGTTTAAACCCAAAAGTAAATCTCGGACACGACTTCGTGATTTTTGCAAAAATGATCCAACGAGTTCTAAACTCTCGGATTATCGTTAAAATAGTTTAACTTACGAGAATATGAAATAAAAATTTTGGAAATGAATATTGAAAGTGAATAGTAATAGTGAATAGTAACTGATGAATAGTAACTTTCCGAAATAAATTATGAAATTTCGACATTTGAAAAAAAGACATGAAATTACGAGTTGTGACAGATACTGCTGCGAAGCCCTAAGCAGGTTGTTCTTGGACAAGGAAGGGACCTAATTTGGAATACAGGCCCAAGAACAATGGTGGATCTAAAACATCTACATGGCCTACCTCTTATGATCCACAAGGCAGGCTCAAGTCAGCAATGACTTGAGTCTCCAATGTGTACTAATTCTTGTATATTTTTGTTGTTGTTGTAGGATCATCCCCTGAAGAGTACTGAAGTAGGTATAGTAGATAGTGGTTGTTCCAGAAGTATGTCAGGGAACAAGGATAAGATGCATGAATTTGTGCCTATAGAAGGAGGAGGCAATGTGACTTTTGGTGGAGGAGATGGAAGAATCACTGGGAAGGGCACTATCAAAACACCTCTGTTAGATTTTGAGAATGTATATTATGCGAAGGAACTTGAGCACTTTAATCTGTTCTCTGTATCACAAATCTGTGACACCAAGAATAAAGTTTTCTTCTCTGAGGATGAATGTCTTGTGCTCTCAAAGGACTTCAAACTTCCAGAAGATATAACTGTTTTGCTAAGAGTTCCTAGAACCTTCAACTTGTACACATTCAATCTGAGTGATGTTAAACCAGAAGGTGATCTAACATGTTTGGTGGCCAAAGCTTCCCTGGATGAATCTACAAGACAGCATAGGAGGATGGCTCATGTGAATTTCAAGACCATTAACGAGCTTTTTAAACTTGGTCTGGTTCAGGGACTTCCTTCAAAAGTCTTCACCAATGAACATAATTGTGTTGCATGCAACAAAGGAAAGAAACAAAGAGCCTCTTACAAAGCCATAACAGCTATGAGCACCATTTCAGAACCTCTTCAGTTTCTGCACATGGATCTCTTTGGTCCAACTCCTATCAGAAGTATTGATCATAAGTACTTTTGCCTAGTTATCACTGATGATTATAGCATGTTTTGCTGGGTATTCTTTTTGAAATGTAAAGATGAAACAACTCCTATTTTAAAAGAATTCATTACTCTGATTGAAAACCAGCTAAATAAAAAGGTTAAAGGAATTAGGTGTGGCAATAGGACAGAGTTCAAAAATGTTGTTTTCATAGAATTCTGTAAGTCTAAAGGGATAAAGAGGGACTATAGCACTCCCAGAACCCCACAACAAAATGGGATTGCTGAAAGGAAAAATAGGACCTTAATAGAGGCAGCAAGATCCATGCTTGCAGACTCTAAGTTACCCACTATGTTTTGGACTGAAGTAGTAAGTATTGCTTGCTATGTCCTGAACAGGGTATCCATCACCAGACCTCATGTCAAGACACCTTATGAACTTCTCACTGGGAAAGTTCCAGACATTCATTACCTTAAACCTTTTGGGTGTAAAGTAACTATTTTGAACACTAGTGATGCACTAGGAAAGTTTGATGGCAAGGCTGATGAAGGGTATATTGTGGGTTATTCAGCTTATAGCAAGGCATATAGGGTTTACAATTTGCATGCTAAAAGGATTGAGGAAACCCTTAACCTGAGATTTCTAGAAGATCAGCCTAATGTTCAAGGACAAGGTCATTCTTGGTACTTTGACCTAGATTACTTGACTGATTACTTGGGGTACACTAGACATGTTTCTAATCCAAATGCAGGTACCAAAGATACAATTTCTAACCCTGCAGGTTCCCTGGATGATGACTCAGAGAGTGACTCTGAGAAAGATGAACAAACCATTATTGTACCTTCTTTTCCACCTAACCATTTTGCAGGTAATTATTCTGCTGCTGAACATGAAGTTGAGTCACATTATGCAGAGGATCTTGCTAGACTCAAGAAGCAAGAACATGCAGCCACTCAGGAAGCCAAGAGACTCAGTGAAAAGTTTGCACAAGAGACTGATGCCTTACTTCAACAATCAGCACAAGCAGTCAGTGGAAACAAGGATGGTGCTGACAATTCTGCTGAAGGCTCTCCTGTTCCTGCTGATGTGATCAAAACTGCTGATAGTCTTGCTGCACAATCTCCCCTTTCTACTGAAGTGTCTACAGACTTTGAGAAGCAATTTACAAGATTTCTAAGTCCTTCTGATCTTGGTAATTATCAACCCAAGACTGGTATCTTTAACTCAGCTTCCTATGATACTGAGTTTGGACCCACTGTCAACAACCTTGATGCCAAAATCAATGTCAACCCCACAACAACAAAGATGATCAATAATGCTCATCCCCTATCAAAGGTTATTTGAGATCCTCAAGCACCTATTAGAACTCGAAGTACTGTGAAGAACACTAAATATGGTAAAGTTGCTTTCATTTCCTATGTCTACAATCAATAGAGGGACAATCATACAGACTTCAAACATTATCTGTTTGCTTGCTTCCTTTCTCAGATAGAGCCAACCAGTGTTCCTCAAGCACTTTCTGATTCAAGTTGGCTTGAAGCAATGCAAGAAGAGATGCTTCAATTTAAGAATCAGCAGGTTTAGATATTGGTCCCTCTCCCTGATGGTAAATATGCAATTGGGACAAAATGGATTTTGAAGAATAAAAGAGATGCAAGGGGTATTGTGGTGAAAAACAAAGCAAGGTTAGTGGCTCAGGGGTTCAGGCAAAAGAGGAAGGCCTAGACTATGATGAAGTCTTTGCACCTGTGGCCAGAGTTGAAGCAATCAGGATATTCTTGGCCTATGCATCTTATATGAGATTTATGGTATATCAGATGGATGTCAAAGGTGCTTTTCTGTATGGTGAGATTGAAGAAGAGGTTTCTGTGACTCAACCCAAGGGTTTTGAAGACCCAGATCATCCTGATCATGTGTATAAGGTTGTTAAAGCTCTCTATGGACTACATCAGGCACCTAGAGCTTGGTATGCTAGGCTGTCTACATTTCTGCTGAAGCATGGTTATAGAAGAGGTGCCATTGACAAGACTCTCTTCCTTAATAAAGACTCCAGGGATATCATTCTAGTGCAAGTTTATGTGGATGACATCATATTTGGTTCCACTAAAGAAGAATGGTGTAGATAGTTTGAGGATTTGATGAAGGGAGAATTTTAGATGAGTGCCATGGGGGAGCTCACTTTCTTTTTGGGTTTACAGGTTTAGCAGAAACCTGATGGTGTCTTTGTCAGTCAGGATAAGTATGTAAAAGATATGTTGAAGAAATTTGATATGGACAATGTCAGGACTGCCACTACTCCGTATGAAGCTCCCAAACCAAAGAACAATTTTGAACCTGATCTTCCTGTGAATGTCCATTTGTACAGGTCCATGATTGTTTCTTTGATGTATTTGACTGCTTCTAGACCTGATATTACATTTGCTGTGAGTGCTTGTTCAAGGCACCAAGTCACTCCACTTACTTCTCACTTGAATGTTGTCAAAAAGATCTTTAAGTACCTGAAAGGCCAACCTAAATTAGGTCTTTGGTACCCAAAAGAATCTCCTTTTAAGCTGGAAGCATATAGTGATAGTGACTATGCTGGGGCCAATATGGATAGGAGATCCACAACTGGAGGTTGCTAATTCCTTGAAAGAAGACTGATTTCTTGGCAATGCAAGAAACAGACCATTATTGCTACCTCTACTACTGAAGCAGAGTATGTTGCTGCTGCCAATTGTTGTGGACAGGTTCTATGGATTCAGAATCAATTGCTAGATTATGGGTATAATTTCATGAATACCACCATTTTTATTGACAATCAAAGTACCATTTGCATTGTTAAAAATCCAGCTTTTCATAATACAACCAAACATATTGAAATCAGGCACCACTTTATCAGGGATGCTTATGAAAAACATTTAATTAAAGTGGTTAAAATTCACACAGATGATAATGTGGCAGATGTAACAATTCGCATTTTCAGGTTAATTACTTTTCCCGGAAAATTTCACTATTCACTTTTACTATTCATTTTTCCCAAAATTTTCCCGAAACTTGATTTTTTATTTGATATTCTCGAGTGATAAATCATTTCCATGGCAAATTAAATGTTTGACATTCATCAGATCATTTTCGGGAAAGTTATTAAGGAATTACACGTTTTAGGGTAAAACGTCATTCAGAAATTCTACGCACAACGAAACTCGACCGTGTTAAGTGACCCCGCATCAGAAAAATGTTTGACACACTCATGATTTATTTGAGAATTAATCGTGACTGAGAAAAACATGACCAAAATAAACCTCGGCCGTGAAAAACTGGAATTTTCAGTTTTTAAGCGTTTTTACTCAGCCGTAACCTTAGCCTATACCTGCACCGCGTTTCTAATACAATTTGAGTTTTCAACTTATTAGAAAAAGTCAACATATTTTTCCATCCTCCATTGACCAAAAATCATTCCTTGATTTTTAGGCTTACGGTTTGATGTCTAAAAGACATTTAATACCAACCGACACTAGACTGAGCCCAGTCTAGACATTATAAGTCTTTTTAAATCATTTTTATCCTATTAGAAAAGTAACATTTTACTTTTCTCAATTTTATGCAATATTCGTACATTTTACGTATTACGCGTTTTAGACCCGTGTTTCCAGTTTTAGCAGGGTTTTACCACCCAAATGGAACCTACCACTCATTTTATATTTTATTATGGAACATATGGACATGTTTATCAAGACTTTCAAGTTCCATAATTTTACGACACCCGGTTTTACGTTTTGAGGCCTAATCATTTAAGGTTGGCATTTCCCGGAGTCAAAACTAACCAAGTATCTTGGATAATATCAACAAAGTCCAACACTTCCTCCCCAAGGCTTGTGAACCGCCACTAGGGGGGGGGATTCACACTATGTGGCTCAATCTCATGCTTTATGCCTTAAGATGTTAACATGTGTTAACCTTGGTGAGCAAGTGTTGACAAGTCAATGAAAGTAACCTCCTCATGGACCTATAAATACCCCCTCCCCTCCCCTTGTTGCCGTGGATATCCAACACCAAAACCACACCATACTTAGCTTAATTCCTTCCAATTTCTAGCAAGGTTCAAGTGCAAGTTCAAGGTAGAAACTCTAGTTAGGTTATCATTCATCAAACACTTCCATAACCTCATATACTTGGTGATTTCTCTTGAGTTTGAATCCACTCAAGTCACCTCCACTTTCATCATCTCTCTTTCAAGATTACAAGAGTAGAAAGATTGCAAGAAGTGAAGTGGGTTGAAGCAAGTCTATCAAAGTCCTATCCTTACATGTTAACTTCCTTTCATCTTTGAATGCCAAAAGTTGTAAGCCAAACCCTAACATGCTTCTTGTTGAATAATCATGTTCATGTTATTTACATATTATTCATGCTATATTATGTCTTGTATTCATGTCCATGATGTATAAAAGTGAGTAAAACAAGTTATTGTACATGATTGATAAGACAAGTTAATAAAACAAGTAAACTAGTGACTTTCTTGGTATAACCTGATCGAAATGGTAAAATTATGATATTGGATCATTACATATTACAGTAGAGGACTTAACAAGGAAACCATAGCAATTTGAACCACCTAAAACGAGTATACGAGTCAAAAGTTACGCCCATTTGAAGTTACCAAAGATTTGCGGCAAAACTGCCTAAACCATACTGTTTTGCATTCCGACTTTTCGAAAGTCACCCTTCTGGTCCAATTCATCAAAAAGTTAAAACACGAAAGTTGTTCGGAACGCCGTTTTCGTTAAGGTTTAAAGAAGCTCGAGCCCTGAAAACGCTTTCCGAGTGATAAATTCTTCAAATTCTAAACAGCCCATTTTTAGGCCAAAGTCATTATATATAGGTTATGGTTTAAAAGGAACAAGAGGTCTTATGACCTAGAATCAAGACCACAACCATGGCTAGAGCCAAGGTTGAGTCTCAAGACCATGGAACAATGACCAAAGGTCATGGCAAGGCCATGACGAAATGAACATGCAAGCTTACTTAGGCGTAAACATGAAACAAGGAGTTGACGATAACTTGAACAAGCAATTTAGATCTACTTCACTTAAAAAGGAACCATGAGATATTACAAGGAAAAATGGTCATACGAGACTTATAAAACTACCCCTAATAACAATCTTCATGTACTAATAAACTTTCCTAAGTTTATTCAAATATCGGACATGTAACTTTTCGGATCAAATCTTATAACTATATATTTTATCAACTACTACAATAGTAGGGAGCCTCATGTGAGGAGTTCATTATGTAAGCCGTCGAGATGAGTTGTGGATTTACGAGTTAAAGTGTCCTGGCTCCTCGAACGCTTACTAACATGACTTCTGAATTATGTCGGCCCGAACGGTAGTAAACGATATATAAGACATACATGTTTCATGAGTCATTACTTTCAATGACTTACACTATACATCATACCACATCATGGACTAAATGCTAGATATTTATATAGGCAATTCTTCATATTCTTAGACATTATTCCAAACCTAAGTTGCAACGATTATTCTAGGTTGCTCGTAGAAGTTCTTACGGCATATCCATCATTCTCATTATACATCATCCAACTCAAGGTGAGTTCATAGCCCCACTTTCCATTACTTAATTGTTTTACAAACCCTTGGGGGGAATACATGCTATTTTAACCGAGCACAATGTTTTTAAATTGTATGCTTGCCTGATTGTTTTATTATCACTAAGTACCAGCCTTGCTAAACCGAGATCCCTTATTATGAACCATTTAATCACTAGCAATAGTGAGCGCAAATATTGTGAATAGGCCTATTGGGATTGATGAATCCCATTTGTATTGACTAAGTTCAAACAAATGCACTAATATTTGAGATTTAGGTATGTTAGCAAAGTACCTACCGGGATAAATCTGCCGATCGATATTGGTACACGTTAACGTTTTGGTGTCATAAGCTTAGTAATGATAATAACTGTTTTGTTTTCCAAACATTGGTGTGAGTCTATAGCTGACACTACCAACATATTGTGTTCAAACATTAAACAAACTCTATGAATATCACTCAACCTTTGTGTTGACCTCTCAAGCATGTATTTCAGGTTCATGACGATCAAGGATGGCACGGAAGGGCACGGATACTCAAGAGGGCTATAAATTTTATTATCATTCAAAACTCATTTAAATTGTAAACATGGAACCATCTGGGACCTCATTTTGTAATCTCTGATATTTATACAATTTGAATGATAAATCTTTTAAAACGACTCAATTGGAGTTCGTTTTCTATTATTGTGACTATTGTGCCGTCGAGTAACACCCAGTTTGAATTCCGCTGCAACCATGAATTGGGGGTGTTACATATTGGTACCAGAGCCATGGTTATAGAGAAACGGGTCTAAGTGAGACCTAAACTATAACTACAATCACAAGTAAAAACATTTTTATAGCCTTCCGCTCTCCGTGTCTTCCATCCTCCAGACGATTATGGACTTAGTAAGCATGTTATGCTACACAAACATATTAGTATATTCATATATACCCATTTTGAGCATTTCCCCGTAGACATTTTTATGCTACACAAACATAATTGCATATTAATATATGTACCCTTAACATAATTGAGCATTTCCCCGTAAGCATTCTATACTACATGAACATATTAGTATATTGATATATAAACTCGGTTTATTTTCAATCATTTATCTAAAAAATGGACTAAACATATCTGTGTATGCCTATTCTAAGGCATTTCGGCACAACCACACTCTCCCAATCATGTTCCTAATCCAACATTCATTTTCCAAGACATTGTGAGATACAATGGTCTCATTCATTTTCCAAGACATTGTGAGATACAATGGTCTCATTCATTTCCAAGACATTGTGAGATACAATGGTCTCATTCATTTTCCAAGACATTGTGAGATACAATGGTCTCATTCATTTTCCAAGACATTGTGAGATACAATGGTCTCATTCATTTTCCAAGACATTGTGAGATACAATGGTCTCATTCACTTTTCAAGACATTGTGAGATACAATGGTCTCATTCATTTTCCAAGACATTGTGAGATACAATGGTCTCATTCATTTTCCAAGACATTGTATTATACAATGGTCTTAACCATTTCTCAAATGTTTTGAGTCACACAATGGTCGAACCTACTTCCCAGACATTGTGAATTGCACAATGGTCTAACCTACTTCTGAGACATTGTGTTTTACGCAATGGTCTCTAGAATTATTCCATCACATCATCAATATCATTTCATATGATATCAAAAACCCATCACAATCTATCGATTTCTAAATAGAAATATGAGATTTTTAAAGGACAAACAAATCCATCACCTACAAAAGCTGAAGTTCAGCCCTACATTCATCAAAGTTTTCTTTTGAAACCTTCATTATTAAAAGTTCGTGATCCTGGCCAAGTATGTTCTATTTTAGAACTACTTAAAACTTCCTTTCCATACGTACCTACCCTTACTATCTTCTGTGCAATGGAATATGAAAACATACGTTACAAGTCTTGTATGGGCGGGACTTGCAACTTAAGGATTTGGCATCGCCTTTGTTTAGTAGACAGTTTCCCGAAAGCAACGGACATATCACAAGTATACCTAATTTAGGTATTTGAAAATTTTATCGAACCTTGGCTAAATATAGACTAGTCACCTATATTTAACCTAGGGACAGTGGAATATAGTCTGACTAACTATATTCGACTTAAAATTTTCAAATACTGAGAATAGTTGTACAAGGGTTATGTTTAGATTGATTTCCTACATGAACACGATAAACCACCAGAATACATTAAAACAATCTAGAGACACGATAGTGTCTTACCACTCAGCAAGATCTTAACACCTTAATTCATTCTTGAAAATTTTCATTTATGAGATAATCCGAACTACTATCTTGGGATAGTTATCAATTATTCTGTTCATCCTGTAGAAGTACTATCCTGTTTAAGTCCTAAGGATACCATTCCGTCATAAACCTTTAAAATTTCTTAAAATTTTAAAGCAAACTTGACATCTCTACCAGTATTAATGTTAAGCATACACTACACACTTTTGTTCATCAACATATCACAACATTACCTTCACAACCGTGGCAAACACAAGCTCATTAACAGATCTTGATGCACTTTTAAAGCTCAAATCATCCATAGTTACATCACAATCACCCTCATCAGCTTTACAAGTTTGAATATTCATCTTGTACTTTTGGAACACCAGTATCATCTCATAATACACTACCTTGTAACTCACCGGCTAAGTATGAATGTTGTGTTGGGAATTCTTAAGTAGGATGATTTATAATTATTTGAATGGATTGGGATGCCTCTTCATTTAAATAAAGAAATTGTAAATTACCGAACCATAAGTTTATATTCCTCTATTTACATTGTTTGGGATGCCTCTCTATGTAAATAAAGAATTATAAACAAGTGGGCTTATTTGTATCCGAAATAACATAAGTATGAAGTCAATAAACACTAGGTACAACAACCGATTACCTACTAGGCTATGATTGCAATTACTATCTCAATTCCTATTAATATTCGACTGCTATATCAATTTCCTTTGATATTCGACTATTACCATACCTTTCCTACATAAAAGTAAGCCTCATCCTACGCCATACACTGAAATGACAAATCAAATTACATCACCGGTAATCCCAGACTTTAGTCCTCATAAGTAACCATACCTGTTCATCGACA
Organism: Artemisia argyi; assembly: GCA_030686995.1. Classification (NCBI taxonomy): domain Eukaryota; kingdom Viridiplantae; phylum Streptophyta; class Magnoliopsida; order Asterales; family Asteraceae; genus Artemisia; species Artemisia argyi. The sequence goes on along the minus strand of CM060701.1, from coordinate 170,731,263 downwards.
CCACTCCAACATATAACACACATAGAACTTCGGGACGAAGTTCCCCGTAAGGGGTAGAGACTGTAACAATTCGCATTTTCAGGTTAATTATTTTCCCGGAAAATTTCACTATTCACTTTTACTATTCATTTTTCCCTAAATTTTCCCGAAACTTGATTTTTTATTTGATATTCTCGAGTGATAAATCATTTCCATGGCAAATTAAATGTTTGACATTCGTCTGATCATTTTCGTTAAAGTTATTAAGGAATTACACGTTTTAGGGTAAAACGTCATTCAGAAATTCTACGCACAACGAAACTCGACCGCGTTAAGTGACCCCGCATCAGAAAAATGTTTGACACACTCATGATTTATTTGAGAATTAATCGTGACTGAGAAAAACATGACCAACATAAACCTCGGCCGTGTAAAACTGGAATTTTCAGTTTTTAAGCGTTTTTACTCAGCCGTAACCTTAGCCTATACCTGCACCGCGTTTCTAATACAATTTGAGTTTTCAACTTATTAGAAAAAGTCAACATATTTTTCCCTCCTCCATTGACCAAAAATCATTCCTTGATTTTATAAGTCATTCCTTGATTTTTAGGCTTACGGTTTGATGTCTAAAAGACATTTAATACCAACCGACACTAGACTGAGCCCAGTCTAGACATTATAAGTCTTTTTAAATCATTTTTATCCTATTAGAAAAGTAACATTTTACTTTTCTTAATTTTACGCAATATTCGTACATTTTACGTATTACGCGTTTTAGACCCGTGTTTCCAGTTTTAGCAGGGTTTTACCACCCAAATGGAACCTACCACTCATTTTATATTTTATTATGGAACATATGGACATGTTTATCAACACTTTCAAGTTCCATAATTTTACGACACCCAGTTTTACATTTTGAGGCCTAATCATTTACGGTTGGCATTTCCCGGAGTCAAAACTAACCAAGTATCTTGGATAATATCAACAAAGTCCAACACTTCCTCCCCAAGGCTTGTGAACCGCCACTAGGGGGGGGGGATTCACACTATGTGGCTCAATCTCATGCTTTATGCCTTAAGATGTTAACATGTGTTAACCTTGGTGAGCAAGTGTTGACAAGTCAATGAAAGTAACCTCCTCATGGACCTATAAATACCCCCTCCCCTCCCCTTGTTGCCGTGGATATCCAACACCAAAACCACACCATACTTAGCTTAATTCCTTCCAATTTCTAGCAAGGTTTAAGTGCAAGTTCAAGGTAGAAACTCTAGTTAGGTTATCATTCATCAAACACTTCCATAACCTCATATACTTGGTGATTTCTCTTGAGTTTGAATCCACTCAAGTCACCTCCACTTTCATCATCTCTCTTTCAAGATTACAAGACTAGAAAGATTGCATGAAGTGAAGTGGGTTGAAGCAAGTCTATCAAAGTCCTATCCTTACATGTTAACTTCCTTTCATCTTTGAAAGCCAAAAGTTGTAAGCCAAACCCTAACATGCTTCTTGTTGAATAATCATGTTCCTGTTATTTACATATTATTCATTCTATATTATGTCTTTTATTCATGTCCATGATGTATAAAAGTGAGTAAAACAAGTTATTGTACATGATTGATAAGACAAGTTAATAAAACAAGTAAACTAGTGACTTTCTTAGTATAACCTGATCAAAATGGTAAAATTTTGATATTGGATCATTACATATTACAGTAGAGGACTTAACAAGGAAACCATAGCAATTTGAACCACCTAAAACGAGTATACGAGTCAAAAGTTACGCCCATTTGAAGTTACCAAAGATTTGCGGCAAAACTGCCTAAACCATACTGTTTTGCATTCTGACTTTTCGAAAGTCACCTTTCTGGTCCGATTCATCAAAAAGTTAAAACACGAAAGTTGTCCAGAACGCCGTATTCGTTCAGGTTTAAAGAAGCTCGAGCCCTGAAAACGCTTTCCGAGTGATAAATTCTTCAAATTCTAAACAGCCCATTTTTAGGCCAAAGTCATTATATATAGGTTATGGTTTAAAAGGAACAAGAGGTCTTATGACCTAGAATCAAGACCACAACCATGGCTAGAGCCAAGGTTGAGTCTCAAGACCATGGAACAAAGACCAAAGGTCATGGCAAGGCAATGACGAAATGACCATGCAAGCTTACTTAGGCGTAAACATGAAACAAGGAGTTGACGATAACTTGAACAAGCAATTTAGATCTACTTCACTTAAAAAGGAACCATGAGATATTACAAGGAAAAATGGTCATACAAGACTTATAAAACTACCCCTAATAACAATCTTCATGTACTAATAAACTTTCCTAAGTTTATTCAAATATCGGACATGTAACTTTTCGGATCAAATCTTATATCTATATATTTTATCAACTACTACAATAGTAGGGAGCCTCATGTGAGGAGTTCATTATGTAAGCCGTCGAGATGAGTTGTGGATTTACGAGTTAAAGTGTCCTGGCTCCTCGAACGCTTACTAACATGACTTCTGAATTATGTCGGCCCGAACGGTAGTAAACGATATATAAGACATACATGTTTCATGAATCACTACTTTCAATGACTTACACTATACATCATACCACATCATGGCCTAAATGCAAGATATTTATATAGGCAATTCTTCATATTCTTAGACATTATTCCAAACCTAAGTTGCAACGATTATTCTAGGTTGCTCGTAGAAGTTCTTACGGCATATCCATCATTCTCATTATACATCATCCAACTCAAGGTGAGTTCATAGCCCCACTTTCCATTACTTAATTGTTTTACAAACCCTTGGGGGGAATACATGCTATTTTAACCGAGCACAATGTTTTTAAATTGTATGCTTGCCTGATTGTTTTATTATCACTAAGTACCAGCCTTGCTAAACCGAGATCCCTTATTATGAACCATTTAATCACTAGCAATAGTGAGCGCAAATATTGTGAATAGGCCTATTGGGATTGACGAATCCCATTTGTATTGACTAAGTTCAAACAAATGCACTAATATTTGAGATTTAGGTATGTTAGCAAAGTACCTACCGGGATAAATCTGCCGATCGATATTGGTACACGTTAACGTTTTGGTGTCATAAGCTTAGTAATGATAATAACTGTTTTGTTTTCCAAACATTGGTGTGAGTCTATAGCTCACACTACCAACATATTGTGTTCAAACATTAAACAAACTCTATAAATATCACTCAACCTTTGTGTTGACCTCTCAAGCATGTATTTCAGGTTCATGACGATCAAGGATGGCACGGAAGGGCACGGATACTCAAGAGGGCTATAAATTTTATTATCATTCAAAACTCATTTAAATTGTAAACATGGAACCATCTGGGACCTCATTTTGTAATCTCTGATATTTATACAATTTGAATGATAAATCTTTTAAAACGACTCAATTGGAGTTCGTTTTCTATTACTGTGACTATTGTGCCGTCGAGTAACACCCAGTTTGAATTCCGCTGCAACCATGAATTGGGGGTGTTACAGATTGGTACCAGAGCCATGGTTATAGAGAAATGAGTCTAAGTGAGACCTAAACTATAACTACAATCACAAGCAAAAACATTTTTATAGCCTTCCGCTCTCCGTTTCTTCCATCCTCCAGACGATTATGGACTTAGTAAGCATGTTATGCTACACGAACATATTAGTATATACCCATTTTGAACATTTCCCCGTAGACATTTTTATGCTACACAAACATAATTGCATATTAATATATGTACCCTTACCATAATTGAGCATTTCCCCTTAAGCATTCTATACTACATGAACATATTAGTATATTGATATATAAACTCGGTTTATTTTCTATCATTTATCTAAAAAATGGACTAAACATATCTGTGTATGCCTATTCTAAGGCATTTCGGCACAGCCACACTCTCCCAATCATGTTCCTACTCCAACATTCATTTTCCAAGACATTGTGAGATACAATGGTCTCATTCATTTTCCAAGACATTGTGAGATACAATGGTCTCATTCATTTTCCAAGACATTGTGAGATACAATGGTCTCATTCATTTTCCAAGACATTGTGAGATACAATGGTCTCATTCATTTTCCAAGATATTGTGAGATACAATGGTCTCATTCATTTTTCAAGACATTGTGAGATACAATGGTCTCATTCATTTCCAAGACATTGTGAGATACAATGGTCTCATTCATTTTCCAAGACATTGTGAGATACAATGGTCTCATTCATTTTCCAAGACATTGTGAGATACAATGGTCTCATTCATTTTCCAAGACATTGTGAGATACAATGGTCTCATTCACTTTTCAAGACATTGTGAGATACAATGGTCTCATTCATTTTCCAAGACATTGTGAGATACAATGGTCTCATTCATTTTCCAAGACATTGTATTATACAATGGTCTTAACCATTTCTCAAATGTTTTGAGTCACACAATGGTCTAACCTACTTCCCAGACATTGTGAATTGCACAATGGTCTAACCTACTTCTGAGACATTGTGTTTTGCGCAATGGTCTCTAGAATTATTCCATCACATCATCAATATCATTTCATATGATGTCAAAAACCCATCACAATCTATCGATTTCTAAATAGAAATATGAGATTTTTAAAGGACAAACAAATCCATCACCTACAAAAGCTGAAGTTCAGCCCTACATTCATCAAAGTTTTCTTTTGAAACCTTCATTATTAAAAGTTCATGATCCTGGCCAAGTATGTTCTATTTTAGAACTACTTAAACTTCCTTTCCATACGTACCTACCCTTACTATCTTCTGTGCAATGGAATATGAAAACATACGTTACAAGTCTTGTATGGGCGGGACTTGCAACTTAAGGATTTGGCATCGCCTTTGTTTAGTAGACAGTTTCCCGAAAGCAACGGACATATCACAAGTATACCTAATTTAGGTATTTGAAAATTTTATCGAACCTTGGCTAAATATAGACTAGTCACCTATATTTAACCTAGGGACAGTGGAATATAGTCTGACTAACTATATTCGACTTAAAATTTTCAAATACCGAGAATAGTTGTACTAGGGTTATGTTTAGATTGATTTCCTACATAAACACGATAAACCACCAGAATACATTAAAACAATCTAGAGACACGATAGTGTCTTACCACTCAGCAAGATCTTAACACCTTAATTCATTCTTGAAAATTTTCATTTATGAGATAATCCGAACTACTATCTTGGGATAGTTATCAATTATTCTCTTCATCCTGTAGAAGTACTATCCTGTTTAAGTCCTAAGGATACCATTCCGTCATAAACCTGTAGAAGTACTATCTTTTAAAACGACTCAATTGGAGTTCGTTTTCTATTATTGTGACTATTGTGCCGTCGAGTAACACCCAGTTTGAATTCCGCTGCAACCATGAATTGGGGGTGTTACAGCAGATCTGTTAACTAAAGCTTTTGATGGACCTAGGTTTCAACACTTAGTGGTCCATATTGGTATGCTTAACCCTTGAATGCAAAGTTTGTGGGGAGGCATAGGCCTCAGAGGAGGCATATGCCTCAGGGGAGGATTGTGATTGTAAACTTTGTATAATTAGAGTATATTATTGTTTGGCTAACACTAACCAACTAATGTTTCTGTGAGATTTGTTTGTTTTGTTATTCTTTGTTTGATTTGCAGAATGTCCTCATTGTCTGAAATTCATCAAGTGCTGTCTCAAAGGGAATATGGTCTTGTATGCTGAGTATTGTTTCTACTGAAGAGTCAATCATAATGAAACACATTGTTTCTTCTGAATAATTACACAAGAATTGACAAATAAGGAAAGATTTTCATTCATTCAAGAAACAATTTGCAGCTTACATACAACTTCAAAATGGATTACAAAGATCATTCCTATGCTAAGACTACCAAATCTATACTATGCTTCTGTCATCCATTACAAAAAGGACTGGTGGATATGCATGACCAGTATGATGAAGAAGCTGAAGGAGAAAATGGAAAAGAAGAGGAGGAAGAATGATGAGGAAGACGATGAAGATGCTCAAGTACCTATTTTTATAACTTCAGTTCAAGGCAAGAAGATGCTCAAGAACCGAGTTTTATATCTTTGCTCCTTGGCAACATCCCATCATCACCTACTCCATTTCCCTTTCCCTTTACCCACTACCTCTGCCTTCTTGCCCTTTCCCCTGCGTCCATGGTAAGATGAACCAGATCCTAGAGCAGGAAGACCCAACACCACACCCCGTGATGTTGGAAGAGATGGATTTCTCTTCCTAGGCCTTGGTTGGGGTCTCTCTGGTGTGGAAGGAGGAAGAAATGATGGATCTTCGTCTTCATCCTCTGAAGAGTCTTCATCAGAAGTAAAGATGAAGGGAGAGACATATTGTCTCTCAGCAGGAATGGGGGCATTACTTGGTTCCCCCTTCTCCAAGGCATTCCATCGTATTTCCAACTCTCGAGCATAATCTGAATCGTCTAATTCAGATGGATACGGTGGAAGAGCATCTGATGTGGAAGAGGAGGAAGAGGAGGAGGTCAGGTCTATAATTTCAAGTTTGGAAGACATTATTTGGTGATGAATTTGGGTTAATTGTGAAATTAGGGTTTTTGTTATGATTTGGGGGTAATTTGATATCTGAGAAGTGTGATTTGGGGGTTATTAAATAGGTAAAGTCTAGGCTTTATGATCATTAATGCGAGTTGGGTGGCAAAGTAAAATCAAGATATTCACTGAAGATATTTTTACTCTTGATTGGTTTCTGCTGATTGACCATCCATCAGCAGATTGACTTCTATTTCTGCTGAAAGGTAATTTTGAAATTGGAGGGTTCCATGTTACACGTCAGACTTGGTCAACAGTTTGTTCCGATAATTTTGACCATGATTGGGGAACTTCCAAATATAACCTACTTTGCATATCCTTGCCTAAACTAAATTATTCTTCCATCACTCCATTTAAACCCATCATTCTTTTCATAATTCATAACCGTCTCTCGCAAAATAATTCAAATGGCTCGACTTGAATTCAAGCAAGATCATAACAAGTTTGCTATTTTGAAAAAGGCTAAGGGTCATGAAGAGTTTGATTCAATGGTGGAGTTTCTACAGAGTTCAAAGATTCATTATGCCTTAACACATTCTCCTAATGTGATCTATGAATCTATGGTGAAGCAGTTTTGGGCATCTGCTAAGAAAACATCTGACACAGAGATCGTAGCTGAGATTGATGGTAATGAGTATGTGGTAACTGAAAGTTTGATCAGGACAAAGCTTCAGTTGGATGATGAGAATGTTGTTTATGACTCCAATACTGAAGAGATACTTGCTGGGTTGAGGGAAGCTGGTTATCAAAGCACTGACACGACTAAGTGGTTGAAGAATCAGTTCTGTCCCAAGTGGAGGTATTTGGTGCATTTGTTGCTTCAATGTATCAGCAATAAGTGTGGTGGCTGGGATCAGTTCTCTGCCCAATTGGGTTGTGGTATTGTCTGTCTCTCTAAAGGGTTAACTTATTATTTCTCAAAGTTTATTTTTGCTAATATGCTAGAAAATGTTGAGAAACAAAATCATAAGTTTTTAATGTACCCTAGGTTTTTACAAATAATTTTCGACATAACCACTGAAGACAGGATTCATGTGCCTATTAAGAGCCTTGGTTCAAAGTTGTTTGCCTCTATGAAAACTAACTATAATGGGGAACATCGCCCTTTGTTGGCTGCTATGTTGCCACATGGCAATGATGATGTAGTTGAGGGTGATGCTATTGGTCTTATGCCCTTTCCAAATGCTGCTGATGATGGTAATCCATCATCTTCTGGTGTTGCTGCTGGTGGTAATCCTTCAGTGGTAAATGAGGGAGAGCCATCTATAACTGCTGAACCATTATTTGTTTCTCCTGACCAACCTCCACCTTCCCCTTTACCTCTGTCACCTAGTCCTGTTCCTTCACCATCTCAGGTTGATCCTGTTGAGCTAACTCCTGAGGTTGAAGAGACAATTCAGAGTATTGGTACACAGGTACCTACACCTTTTGAGCCTGAGATTACTAGATTACCTACACCTAGTCCTGTGAGAGAGCCAGTTGATGAAGGTTCTCCTAATGTTGTACATATGTTTGTTTCTCCTGCTAGGTTCAATGACGCTCCATTTACCACTGAGCAATATGTTGGTGGAGTAGAGGACCCTGTTACTCTCACATCTGTACATGATTTGCTTTGCAGGTATATTAGAAAGAATGATGCTCTTCAAAAAGAGCTTGATGATACCAAGTCTACTCTTGGTGGTGAGATTGAGAAGCTGAAAAGCAAAGTTCAGGATTTGGAGGCACAACTTACTCAGGAGAAGAAAAGAAAGGTGGTAATTGATGCTGCTGAAGTGCCTCGGGAGGGTAATTTGGACTCCCTTGAAATCTTGGCTGAAGTGGCTGGACAGACACATGCTTCTTCTCCCACAATTGCTAAAGTTTCACAATCTACCCCTGGTACTAGGAGGAAGACTGTTGCTAAGAAGAGAAAGGCTTCTAAGGGAGAATCACCTAAGGATAGTTCTTTTATTGACTTTGATTCTGATGATGACAATCCTGTTGTTTGGGAGAAAGTAGTAAAATGGGAACTTGTTGACTCTCCAACTGGTCAAGGACAAGTCAATGTCCTTCACAGACAGGATGGTTCCACCAAAGAGTTTACTTTTCTAAGTCAAATTTTACATATGGTGGATAGGCAAGATATTATTTCTCTCTATGGCTGGGTTGTAACTTATTATCAAACTCATCAACCTGAAGGGATGGGTATGTTTCTGTTGGGAGATTTACAAGTTCTTTGTGATTCTCATCTTTTTACTGGTGCTGGCTTTTATGTGTGGAAAGGACATAGGAATTGGGTGGTTGATACTTGGAAATACTTTCCTCTTCCTGAGGTTCATATGATCATCACCACTACTGGCAAGACCTTATATTGTTGGGCAGATGTGACATATCCAATCACAATAGGTGTTATGAACCAATTGCTGGAAGTTAAACTTATTGTTCCTTTAGATATGATTGGGAATGATATGCATATGGCTGAACAGTTGATTAGAGCCATCAAGAGGAGCATTTTGGTTAAGAAGGAATTGGAAACTCAGCATGGTGTTCGAATTGAAACTTATTTGGAATGATTCGGTATGGTATTTTGTTATATATTTATTTATTTATTAAAAAAAGGAAAAAAAAACTAACAGATTTGTATAGTATTGTGTATGTTGTATGCAGGTTTGGTGTTGATTATTTTCACACGTTCTCTGGTTATCAACTTACCTGATGTTGACTATTCCATCAAAAAGTTGGCTAGTCCAAAGGGTACAGCTTTGGTAAAGACATGTCAAATCTGTTGATAGCTGTAATAGTTTGCTAAAAACTATTGGGTACTCAACTTACCCATGCTTAACAGTTGAGAGTTGAATGGTTGTCAATTGACCATGGATTTTTCCTTTATGGATTCCCAATAATTGGCAAGCCCAGATGAATATGGCTTGTGGTAAAGGCAGTGGAAAACCATATTTGGTATTCAATTGACCAAGGTGATTAAATCAACCAAATGATTGACTAGTCCTGAGCAAATGACTGCATGTAAAGACAACTCAAATCCGTTTACAGCTGATGATTTGCTAAAAATCATATGGTCATCAGTGTACCATAGTTTTCGAACTTAAACATTTGGCAACTCCAGTAGTGATGGCTATTGGTAAAGAGACATCAAATCCATTATTTTCAATGATTCACCTCTCACAGGAGTTAACACACATGGATGTGATGAGAATAGTATGAAACTAATTTGTTTTGATGTACATTTGATCATCTGTTGCTGCAAAGAATGGTGTTTTCAAGTATGTGTTGATCATAGAGATCCTGCTGATGGTGATTCTTTGCTGATGATGTTTGACTTCAATCCTCTTGGTTTGTCATTTTTAAAGATCTATCAAGAATCTTGAACTTAACCATGTCAAATTCAAGATTAGGGGTGGATTGTTGGGAATTCTGCTAAGTAAGAATTCTGCTGACGGTTACTGCTGAAGGATACTACTGAAGAGCTGGTTCCTGCTGAAGTAGTGTATCTGCTGAAATCTAGTTTCAGCATTATTAGTTCCTGCGGATATAGTTATTCCGTATTTTATGTAATATAGTTAGGATATGCATGACTTTAATTAGGAAGTGATAATGCATATCTTTTAGAAGTTTTAGAATATACGTTTCTTGTGAAACGGTTTAGGGTTCCTTGTGTATAAAAGGAACACACGATTATGTATTGAACACACATTTTTTAGAAAACACTTTGATTATTTTGAAAAGATCCATAGAGGATCAATTGTTTTTGTATTCAGTTGTTAAAACTTGTGTTTGTTTTCGCTTTAAAATACAAGTTACAAAGATTATCTTTTAGTGTGTTAGTGATTACATTAACATAACTAACAATCCACGAGTGCTCAAAGATCTATCAAGGTCTTAGGTTCAACATTTTCCCTCACATGAAATACATGTGAAGGGTTTAATTGGGGATAGATGGCGAATAGGACTGTTGGTGATGCGAACTAGACATCAGAGGGATAGATGATAGACTTATTTTGAAATTGGGACTAACGGTAGAGTTAAGAATTAAACTAACGGTACAAAGTGATGATACAAAGTTGAAAATGCTAAGGATAACACTAGCAGTATTAACTCACTTAGTACTGCTAGTACAACAAGTTTGTACTGCTTATGAGCTAAACACAGATTAAGATATACTTGAAGATAATTATAGAATAGATATTATGTGTATCTTATACCTTTAGTTTGATACGAATATTAGTTTACTTGTAAAGGACTCCTTGTATTATTAAAGGAGATCCTAGGTTAGAAGTTTTTATATACAGATTTCCTATATCACTCTAAGAAAAGCTTCAAGGTTGTAAACCCTAGTAATATTCTAGATCACTCATATTATTAATAATATTAGAGCACTTGGTTATATTCTAGTTCATTGTTTGCTATTCAATACAATTCAACTGTTACATATACAGAGTCTTCAAAGTATTAGCCAGTAAGTTCAGCTTGCTAGTTAGTATATACTCAAAGTATCACCAACACAAATCTTGTGTTCAAGATCCTTCATTATTGGTATCAGAGACAGGTTCTAATACTTTGAATTAGAAGATCTAGAAGAAAAACTTTTGTTCTCACTCAAGAAGATGGACATAGAAACCACTTAGTCATCATCAACAACAGCCAAGCTACCCATACTCAAGACAAATGAGTATGATCTTTGGAGTCTCAGGATTGAGCAATACTTCATGGTGCAAGACTATGCACTATGGGATATCATCAAGCATGGTGATTCATACAAACCATCTACATTTAAAGTTACCAATTCTGATGGTTCCAAGTCAACCAAACTCTATGATGAACCAGTAACCAATGATGAAAAAGTTCGCAGAAAAAATGATCTCAAGGCTAAGCATCTTTCACTTATAGTGATGCCTAATGATCAGGTTCTAAACTTTAGTCATCATGAGACCGCTAAGATTTTTTTTGAAGCTATAGTGAAAAGGGTTGTAACACCCCCAAAATACCGCAGCGGAAGACTGTGTCATAGGGGTGCTACTTCATAATACAAAGTACAAGTTATAGAAAACGAACTCTAAATGAGACGTTTTGAAAAGTTACCATTCGATTAATGAATTCAAAGTTACAAACATGAGATTCCAAAGTATGATACATAAATGTATACAAAATGTTTTGAATGATAAATGATAAAAGCGTAAGTCTTCAGAATATGCAGCTTGACTCTAAGTTCCACGCACTAGCTATCGCCTTACTAACCAGAGATAAACATGCTAAAGTGTCAACACAATGGTTGGTGAGTTCATAGAGTTTGTCTTAAAATAGTTGAAAAGCCTTAAAGAATGATCACACAGCAAAGGCATTGAGAATCCACTCAGTTACAAGTCCCGCCATAAGAGACTTGTAACCTGTGTGTTCACAACCCACTGCTAACATATAGTATAATAAAGACATGTATAAGTTCATCAAGACAATTAAGCAATTAGTAGTGAGTCTCTACTTCATCTCCGAAGACCTCACTTTGGGAGCCAATTCCCAAGGACAACTGGGAGCCACTTCCCAAAGAAAACTGGGAGCCACTTCCCAAAGATATAAGTTTACTGGGAGCCACTTCCCAAAGATAAAAGACAGTCATGTATGTATGAAATCAAGTATAATGCCATCAAGTATAAGACAATCAAGTATAAAACAAGCAAGTATAAATGTTTTGAGTATTTGTACAAGTAAGCAAGTAGTTGAGCATGTATCCCCCCCAAGAGTTAAAACAAGTACGAAAAGAGTAGGGACTATGACTCACCTTAAGTCTATGTAATGAGAAATGAAAGTGGTAGTCGAATCGCGAAAGTCTCTAAGAACAGCCTATAATAGAACGTTGCGACTTAGGTTTGGAGTAACGTCTAAGAATACGAAGAATTGCCCATATATGTCTTGCATAATGTTCATGATGTAGTACTTAGTATATAGTGTAAGTCTTTGAATATAAGTGGTCTATGAAACATGTATAGATTGTAAATCTCTTACTACCGTTCGGGCCGACATATTTCAGAAGTCATGGAGTAAACGTTCAAGGAGCCAGGACACTTTAACTCGTAAATCCACAACTCGTCTCGATGGCTTACTCAATGAACTCCTCACATGAGGCTCCCTACTATTGTAGTATTTGATAACATATATATAAGTTTTGATCTTTAAAAGTTATATGGTCTTTAGCCGTGGCTTTGCCGTGACCTTGGTCATTGTTACCATGGTCTTGAGACTCAACCTTGGCTTTAGCCATGGTTGTGGTCTTGGCTTTAGGTCATTAGACCTCTTGGTCTTAGTAAATCATAACTATAATATAGTGACTTTGGTCTAAAATGGGCTGTTAAGAATTTGAAGAAAATTATCACTCGGAAAGCGTTTTCAGGGCTCGAGCTTCTTTATCCCTAAACGAAAACGTCGTTCCGGACAACTTTCGTGTTTTAACTTTTTGATGAATCGGACCAGAAGGGTGACTTTCAAAAGCAAAATTTGATCAGAATGCTATTTAGGCAGTTTTGCCGTTTTGGTTTCGCTAACTTCTTATGGCCATAACTTTTGACTCGGGTACTCGTTTTGGGTGATTCAAATTGCTATGTTTTCCTTGTTAAGTCCTCTTTAACAGTAAGTAAGTGTCAAATATCAAAGTTATACTATTGTGGTCGTGGTTTTCCATAAAAATCACTAGTTTGCTTGTTTGCTTGTCATAAGTTAACATATGTATACCAATACTTGTTTTATCTATTTTTAAACATCATGAACACAATAACAAGAACATATATAGCATGAAAAGAACACAAAGAGCATGAAAATGATATTGAGCAAGAAAGTGTATAAGGGTTTCTTACAACTTTTGGCTTTCACTTAAGAAAGGAAGTCAAATATGAACTAGGACACTAAACCTATGCTTGTAAACCCTTCACCATAACTCTTGTAACCATTGATAGACTTGATATAAACCTTGTGAAAACCATTTAACTTCAGCCCCTAATCACCTTGTGTAGCTCCTAATTCAACCATGGAATCACCAAACAAACTTGAGAACTAGGTAGAGAATACTAAGACCTTGAACTTTGTAGTGTAACTTGTGTATTGAAGATCAAAGGATCATGGTGCTAGGTATTGATCTTGTGGCGTTTTTATTGATGAGAAAGGAAGAAGAATGAGCTTGTATTTATACTATGAATGAGGAGGTTAGGAAGGTGGCTAGGAAGGTGCTTAAACTTGGAGACAAAGTTGTAACTAAGTAAGATCTAATGGCTAAAGTCAAGATTTAACCACACATGGTGACTCCCCCCCTCCTAAGTCGGTTTGTATATGGATAGGGTGACTAGATGAGTAGTCATGGTCTTTGGATGATAATATCCTAAGTATGTAGCTAGTTTCGACTCCGTAAATTGCTAACCGTAAGTTTTTAAGTCACGAAATGTAAAACCGGGTATCCTAAAAATATGAAACTTATAAATATGGTTAAACATGTCAATATAGTCCATAATAAAATATAAAATGAGTGGTAGGTTCTATCGGGTGCTAAAACCCTGCTAAAAACTGGAAACACGGGTCTAAAACGCGCAATTCGCGTAAAACGCTGAAATGAAAAACGTAAAATTCCGAAACTTTTGGAATTGTCCTAAAATGAGAGAAAATCATATTTCTATTGTTTATAATGTTTTATGGATATATCGGGATGCTGGAAGGACGTTTAAACCTAAAAGTAAATCTCGGACACGGCTTTGTGATTTTTGCAGAAATGATCCGACGAGCGTCAAACTCTCGGATTATCATTAAAATAGTTTAACTTACGAGAATATGAAATAAAAATTTCTGAGATGAATAGTGAAAAGTGAATAGTAAAAAGTGAATAGTAAAAAGTGAATAGTAAAATTTTCGGGAATAAAAGTTAACCTGAAATTGCGAATTGTTACAGTCTCTACCCCTTAAGGAGAACTTCGTTCCGAAGTTTAGTGTGTCTAGGAGAATTCAGGATCTCTAAAATAGTGGTGTTCACTCTGATTCGTCTAAGGTTCTGGTTAAGGAGTTGTATCGGCTACAATTAAGCCCACTTATTTATAACACATTACTTACATAAAGAAGCGTCCAAATTTATGTAAGTAAGGTCTCATAAACTTTTGGTTCGGTGATTTACAAAATCTTTATTTAACTGAAGAGGCGTCCCAATCCATTTAAATAAGGAGATTCTAAATCATCCTACTTAAGAATTTCCGACACCAAATCCGCCTTCTGTGGCCGATAGTAAGATAATCAAGTCATCAAATCCCTAAAGCTAAGCAATAATATTATTTAACTCAAATCTTGTGTCTCATCAAACAAGAACTGTCACAAGATCAAGTTAACTAATTAGTTATTACTGAGCTCCATGTTTCTAATGACTCGGCTAATCTCTGGGGCTCCTTATAATACTAAAGTCACATCATCTAACAGCGTGGAACTAAACCAACAACTAACCAAAAAGCATATGTGTATGTATTGTGTGTAAGGCAAATAAAGAGGAAGGTCTCAACGTATATAGCAGTTATAGTCTAGGTACTAAATGCAACCTAGTTCTCTATAACCAAGGCCCTGGTACCAATCTGTAACACCCCCAAAATACCGCAGCGGAAGACTGTGTCATAGGGGTGCTACTTCATAATACAAAGTACAAGTTATAGAAAACGAACTCTAAATGAGACGTTTTGAAAAGTTACCATTCGATTAATGAATTCAAAGTTACAAACATGAGATTCCAAAGTATGATACATAAATGTATACAAAATGTTTTGAATGATAAATGATAAAAGTGTAAGTCTTCAGAATATGCAGCTTGACTCTAAGTTCCACGCACTAGCTATCGCCTTACTAACCTGAGATAAACATGCTAAAGTGTCAACACAATGGTTGGTGAGTTCATAGAGTTTGTCTTAAAATAGTTGAAAAGCCTTAAAGAATGATCACACAGCAAAGGCATTGAGAATCCACTCAGTTACAAGTCCCGCCATAAGAGACTTGTAACCTGTGTGTTCACAACCCACTGCTAACATATAGTATAATAAAGACATGTATAAGTTCATCAAGACAATTAAGCAATTAGTAGTGAGTCTCTACTTCATCTCCGAAGACCTCACTTTGGGAGCCAATTCCCAAGGACAACTGGGAGCCACTTCCCAAAGAAAACTGGGAGCCACTTCCCAAAGATATAAGTTTACTGGGAGCCACTTCCCAAAGATAAAAGACAGTCATGTATGTATGAAATCAAGTATAATGCCATCAAGTATAAGACAATCAAGTATAAAACAAGCAAGTATAAATGTTTTGAGTATTTGTACAAGTAAGCAAGTAGTTGAGCATGTATCCCCCCCAAGAGTTAAAACAAGTACGAAAAGAGTAGGGGCTATGACTCACCTTAAGTCTATGTAATGAGAAATAAAAGTGGTAGTCGAATCGCGAAAGTCTCTAAGAACAGCCTATAATAGAACGTTGCGACTTAGGTTTGGAGTAACGTCTAAGAATACGAAGAATTGCCCATATATGTCTTGCATAATGTTCATGATGTAGTACTTAGTATATAGTGTAAGTCTTTGAATATAAGTGGTCTATGAAACATGTATAGATTGTAAATCTCTTACTACCGTTCGGGCCGACATATTTCAGAAGTCATGGAGTAAACGTTCAAGGAGCCAGGACACTTTAACTCGTAAATCCACAACTCGTCTCGACGGCTTACTCAATGAACTCCTCACATGAGGCTCCCTACTATTGTAGTATTTGATAACATATATATAAGTTTTGATCTTTAAAAGTTATATGGTCTTTAGCCGTGGCTTTGCCGTGACCTTGGTCATTGTTACCATGGTCTTGAGACTCAACCTTGGCTTTAGCCATGGTTGTGGTCTTGGCTTTAGGTCATTAGACCTCTTGGTCTTAGTAAATCATAACTATAATATAGTGACTTTGGTCTAAAATGGGCTGTTAAGAATTTGAAGAAAATTATCACTCGGAAAGCGTTTTCAGGGCTCGAGCTTCTTTATCCCTGAACGAAAACGTCGTTCCGGACAACTTTCGTGTTTTAACTTTTTGATGAATCGGACCAGAAGGGTGACTTTCAAAAGCAAAATTTGATCAGAATGCTATTTAGGCAGTTTTGCCGTTTTGGTTTCGCTAACTTCTTATGGCCATAACTTTTGACTCGGGTACTCGTTTTGGGTGATTCAAATTGCTATGTTTTCCTTGTTAAGTCCTCTTTAACAGTAAGTAAGTGTCAAATATCAAAGTTATACTATTGTGGTCGTGGTTTTCCATAAAAATCACTAGTTTGCTTGTTTGCTTGTCGTAAGTTAACATATGTATACCAATACTCGTTTTATCCATTTTTAAACATCATGAACACAATAACAAGAACATATATAGCATGAAAAGAACACAAAGAGCATGAAAATGATATTGAGCAAGAAAGTGTATAAGGGTTTCTTACAACTTTTGGCTTTCACTTAAGAAAGGAAGTCAAATATGAACTAGGACACTAAACCTATGCTTGTAAACCCTTCACCATAACTCTTGTAACCATTGATAGACTTGATATAAACCTTGTGAAAACCATTTAACTTCAGCCCCTAATCACCTTGTGTAGCTCCTAATTCAACCATGGAATCACCAAACAAACTTGAGAACTAGGTAGAGAATACTAAGACCTTGAACTTTGTAGTGTAACTTGTGTATTGAAGATCAAAGGATCATGGTGCTAGGTATTGATCTTGTGGCGTTTTTATTGATGAGAAAGGAAGAAGAATGAGCTTGTATTTATACTATGAATGAGGAGGTTAGGAAGGTGGCTAGGAAGGTGCTTAAACTTGGAGACAAAGTTGTAATTAAGTAAGATCTAATGGCTAAAGTCAAGATTTAACCACACATGGTGACTCCCCCCCTCCTACGTCGGTTTGTATATGGATAGGGTGACTAGATGAGTAGTCATGGTCTTTGGATGATAATATCCTAAGTATGTAGCTAGTTTCGACTCCGTAAATTGCTAACCGTAAGTTTTTAAGTCACGAAACGTAAAATCGGGTATCCTAAAAATATGAAACTTATAAATATGGTTAAACATGTCAATATAGTCCATAATAAAATATAAAATGAGTGGTAGGTTCTATCGGGTGCTAAAACCCTGCTAAAAACTGGAAACACGGGTCTAAAACGCGCAATTCGCGTAAAACGCTGAACTGAAAAACGTAAAATTCCGAAACTTTTGGAATTGTCCTAAAATGAGAGAAAATCATATTTCTATTGTTTATAATGTTTTATGGATATATCGGGATGCTGGAAGGACGTTTAAACCTAAAAGTAAATCTCGGACACGGCTTTGTGATTTTTGCAGAAATGATCCGACGAGCGTCAAACTCTCGGATTATCGTTAAAATAGTTTAACTTACGAGAATATGAAATAAAAATTTCTGAGATGAATAGTGAAAAGTGAATAGTAAAAAGTGAATAGTGAAATTTTCGGGAATAAAAGTTAACCTGAAATTGCGAATTGTTACAAGGGTTGGTGGTAATTAAGCTACCAAGAAGACCCAAAAGGCTCTGCTGAGACAAAGCTATGAAAATTTCACTGCCACAAGCAATGAATCTCTTGATCATGTCTTGAATATGCTTCAAAAGATTTTCAATCAACTGGCTGTGTTGAAAGCTCCTATTCCACAAGAAGAACTGAACATTAAGTTTCTCAATAGTTTGACTGCTGAATGGCTTACTTATGTTGTTGTTTGGTTAAACAAGCCTGAATTGGAGAAATTGACTCTCAATGACCTTTACAACAACCTAAAGATTGCTGAACCAAAGGTGAAGAAGTCAGGAAGTATAAGCACAGCGTCTGGAAACATGGCATTCTTATCAACTACCAGGGATTATAGCTCTGATGATGAGGATGATTCCACTTATCTCTATACTGCTAACACTTGAGTTAGTACTGCTAGCACTAGAGTTAGTACTGCTAGTTCAAAAAATACCAGTGCTGGATTAAGTGATGATACTGTTTATGCTTTCTTGGCTAGCAAAGTTGAAGATGCCCATCTCTACAATGAAAATTTGCTTCAAATTCATGATGATGACATAGAAGCAATGGATTTGAAGTGGCAGTTATGTTTAATGAGCATAAGGGTCAAGAGGTGCTTTCAGAGCATTGGAAAGAAGATCACCCTCAACTCAAGTGATGTTGCTGGCTATGACAAGTCCAAAGTGGAATGCTACAACTGTAGGAAGAAAGTAAATTTTCCCTAGGAATGTAGAAGCCCCAGACATCAAAACAGAGACAATATTTACAAGAAGGGTAACCAGAATGATGTGTCTGTGAAGGAACCTTCTTCTAAAGCCATGTTAGCTAGTGATGGAGCTCCTTTTGATTGGAGCTTTATGGAGGAAGAAGCAGCACCCACTGATTGTGCATTGATGGCTTTCTCAGATTCTAATGTATATAATATCAATAGTTGCTCTAACTCTTGTCCTGCTTTAAAAGAGTATGAGGCACTTAAGGTTATATATGGTAGTCAAAGAATTGAACTTAATTATTTTAACTTTAGTTTGGCAAATCATTAGAGAGGACTAGGTGTTAAAGGAACAACTTGCTTTTTATAGATAGAATGAATCAAATTTTATTGAGGATATAGCTGTCTTAAAAAGGGACTAAGAACACAGAGATGCCCAAATCAGTATGCTAAAATATGATTTAGACAAGCTCAGGGAAGAGAAGGAAAACGTACAATTAAGTGTTGACACTCTTGAGTATACATCAAAAGATGTACAAAAGATTATAGAAGCTTAACTTGTCAACAAAGCTAAATCAGAGTTAGGATATAAATCTGTTGCACCTCCTAACAAAGTAATGTTTGTACCCCCATGCATTGACTTAGCTCACACTGGTCTAGATGAGTTTAAATAAAAGGAGTTTCCTCCTTATGGTCCTTGATAACGCTCAAAATTAACATATTTTTAGTCACGTTATTGTTTAATTTATGAGTGGAAATTGGTCATATTTGTATACATTTGTTACT
This sequence comes from Artemisia argyi, assembly GCA_030686995.1. Classification (NCBI taxonomy): domain Eukaryota; kingdom Viridiplantae; phylum Streptophyta; class Magnoliopsida; order Asterales; family Asteraceae; genus Artemisia; species Artemisia argyi. The sequence goes on along the minus strand of CM060701.1, from coordinate 170,711,669 downwards.
TAACCGTAGAAAAGTGTTTATACATGCAAATATAGCCAAAAGCAGTGAAAAGTGAACAAAAGATGAAGAATTGAAGTGGACATGCATTTTTGGAGAGTTTCGAGATGATCAAAGAAGAAAGAAACGTTGCGTGAACAAAAGGATTTGATAAAGACAAGTTTGCTATACGAAATTATCAAGGAAATATCAAGTTCTAATGGACAAAGTCATGCCACGAAGAAAAATATTGCATGCAACGTAAAACGACGAAGAAAAGACAAGAAATCATGTTTAGACGAGATCCAACCGATCGGTTGCAACCCGCAACCGAATCGGCTGAATATGTGCCAGAATGACCAACCGATCGGTTGGCGAGAAACCGATCGGTTGGTGGTGACTGAAGTTACAAGTTTTGCATTAATTGGCGAATTTACTCCCCATAATCATTTGTGGCTGATCATTGTTGCTTATTTACTGTGGAGGGACGTTTTTACTTGAAGCATAAGTGTCATTAAGCTATATAATGAGCACTTAGGACTTAGAGATACTTGTACCACCATTATCTAACTTAGTATTACACCAAATCTTGTTAGCTTATCTTATATTGCCTGAAAGTTTACTAAGTGTTGTAAAAATGTCCGAAATGTGTTGAGTTAAAGTCTCAAGCATTGGTTCGAGTGTGAAGTTGTTTACTTACTTTGGTGAGCAATTGGAGGAGTGTGGTTGCTATAGTTCCACAAAGTTTTCTCATTGTAATTTCAAGACTAGGTACACCTTGATACTTATAATGAACAATTGTTACTTTAAGTTTTATGAAAGTTTTCTATTTTACTTGTGTTTTATTATGCTTGCTATGGAGTAATTTGTGATATACTTGTGTATATGTTGTGATTGGTAAATGGAGTATTATCTTATGAAAAAGGTGATGCATGAAAACATATCTATTTTTATGAGTTTGTTGATTTAACATCTTTTCTTGCTTAATTTGTCGGTAAAAACAATTTCTTGAAAAATGGGTCCGAAAGGATTTTCAACTTGTTTTTATTCCAAAATATTAATACACCAAATTAGTATGGAATAGGATGCTTGACAACCATCTTATTTACTTGTTAAAATAGATTTGAAACGATTTCATCACGAAAAAAGGACCTAAAGGATTCGTAGAAATTCATAAGAAAAGAATTGATTTTCTAAACAACCATGTGTTTATAGGATTGTCATACTAATTTGATATGTCCGAAATGAGTCATTTAGTTGATTGAATTCTTAGTAGTAGTGAAAACATGACATACAACATGAATTGTATAACTACTCAATTTTAGTTGCGCATCATAACAAGTTTTACACCAAACTTCGTACTCAAATTGTTACGATACTCCTACTCACCAATCAAGGAATTATACATAAGTATATGTTTAGTTTTAATTGAGTTTCTTTTACATTAAGCTTTTACATAAATTTGGATTGACAACCCTTATTTATCAAACGTTTTTCTAATTACTAAAACTACCAAATCCCTTGGGACGATCTCGACTTACCCACCTTTATTACACCGGACGAGTATACTTGCTCGTATGTGCTAGATAATAATCGGATAATTCGTGTTTATAAATTTTAAAACTTGTACTAACAAAACGCACATCAAGTTTTTGGCGCCGCTGCCGGGGATTTGATTAATTTTCTTAGTTTTTAGTAATATATTTGTTTGAAATTAGTTTTTAAAGTTAACAGTAAAAAAAAAAGTAAAAAAAATTTGGTTTTTTGACCAACCGATCGGTTGGTGGTCAAGGTAAAATTTCTTGGATTCTCTTTTTAGCAATTAATTCTTACTTTTCTGTTTTTAGTTAATTAGTTTTAATGTTTTTATAATTAATGATAGTTTTTAATAGTTTTAAGTTGCAATTATTAGTCATTTTAATGTTTTATAAGTTTTAATTTCAATTAATGATTTAGTAATTCTTAAAGACACCTTAATTAATGTTTTTATTGTTTTTAATCTTGTAATTAAAAGTTTTATTAGTCAAAAAAAAAAAAAAACAACAAATTTGTGTAAAAACTCCAAGCGATTCGGTTGCGGGTTCCAACCGATCAGTTGGGAGTGGTAATTTGTGCTAACCGATTCGGTTGGGTAAGAAACCGATCGGTTGGGCACCTCGGTAAAATTTTTGACATTTTTAATTTTTAGTTTATTTTCTATTCTTAGTGTTTTATTTAGTTAATTTACTTGTTCTTATTTCATATTAAGAGTTTATTTGATTATAACTAACCCTCATGCTAATGATTTTGATTTTTTTTATGGTTATGTTATAGTTAGTAAGTGCTTAAGTTGAAATGGAGAGTTTGAGCCAAATTTATGCGTATTTGAAAGACTTGGAAGATACGTTCAAGGATTCCGGTGATTCCTTGAAAAAGTTGGAAAGTTTGTTAGAAAAAGCAGAGTTGGATTTGGAAGGAGAGGAAGTTGTTTGTGATAATGTTGCTTATTTGCCACATGAAATGTGTTAACCAAAGAAGGAGAAGGAAAGGAAAGTTGTTGTTTTCACTAGAGCACCACCTAAGAAATATGATGCTCCACACATGAGGTATTCAACACCTTGTGCGGTGGAAGGAGTTAAAGCGTGGGATGCGGAATTGAATATGGAATATGGAGACAATTATATTTCGGAAGGAATGCTTGACAAACTTGGTTTTGTGAGGCTTGATTATGGAAGTTATGGTAAGAAGTAAGTGAAAGGAGTAAGAGTGAATATTCATGGTCATATCTTTAAAGTTGATTTTGTTGTTTTGGAGTATACTAATGAAGATGAACCGGAAGTGATTTTTGGTAGAGATTTCTTAGTGAATACCAAGTGTAGTTTGGATTTTGCACTTTGGGAGTTGAAAATTAACATAAGTGATTTGGAAGAAGGGAAGAGTGTGAATGATATGCTTGTTGATGTTTGTGAAGGAATGGAAATGTTGAAGGAAGGAACGGATGAAGTTTGTAAAATGGGTAAAGCTAACCGAAACAAAACACCATTGAACAAATTAACCCAACCCTCCACCCAAAAAGAAAACAAATCATCATCATCCAAAACACCACCTAGTTCACCAAAAAGTACCAAACCTTTAACCAAAGAGCAAAAACAAGCCATTTTGGAGAATCTTGAAGCAAAGATTACTGAATTGATGGAAAACAAACCGGTCATTGAAGTGTTGAGGAATTATATGGAGTATAGGAAGAAGTTAGATGGAGTTATGTTGGCAAAGTCTAAGTTGGAGGATAATAGTTTTGATGAAGTAGAGGAGAGAAGGATAATTGAAAATGGACTCCCAAAGAAAATGAATGATCCCGAAAATTTTGTTTTACCGGTTAAAATTAATGGGACAACTCCTTTATATGCATTAGCCGATACGGGTTCTAGCGTGAGTATTATGCCTTATCCATTGTATCATAATTTAGGATTAAGAGACCCTACACCTAACAATTCTAAACTCACTATGGCGGATAATTCTAAGGCAAAAGCAATGGGGGAAGTAAGAAATGTGAGAGTTCAAATTGGTTATCAAGCATTCTTGGCGGATTTTCTTGTGTTAGATGTTGCGGTTGATAAGGAACTACCTTTGTTGTTAGGTAGACCATTTTTAAGAACTTGTGGAGCTATAATAGATATGGGAAAAGGTACCATGACAATTGATGATGGAGTTCTTAAGAATACTTACTATCCAAAGCCTAGAGGGGGTAGTAATGGAGATGATAATGATGTGGACCAAGAGGAGGATTACCTTGGTTGCTTTGAAGTAGGAAGGGATGAAGAAGGTAGACCAAAGTTTGGTCCATGCACACCTAGTTTCTTTGATATTGAAGATGAAATAGAAAGAGCTCTAGCAATGGAGGCTTTCTTTAATCCTTTTAAAAATATTTTTGGGTTTAACAAGTTGACAGATTTTCTTGGATCTTTACCGGTCCAATTGAAGAATTTGGAATGGAGTTCCGAAGGACATAGCATTTACAAAAGAGAAGAAGGAGATGGTGATTGGCATTGCATATTTGATATCATATGTCCTAGTGGAAGGAACTTTGCAAGAACTTTCAAAACTCAAAAGACAACTAGGAAGTTGGCAAACAAGTATCGTGGAGAAGACATTCTTAGGAATGAATATTTCTATGGATGAAGAAGAATGATCACAAGAATAAAGCACACCTTGTGCTAGTTTTTTTGTTTCGTATTTTTATTTTTTTTCATGCATTTTATTTTATGTTTTTAAGTTTTATGCATTTCAAGTTTGAATGAGACTATCTATCTATTTATCTATTTATTTATCTTTTTATTTTAGTTTTAGTTTTTAGAGTTTGAGTTATATTTTAGTTTTAAGTTTAGAAGTAGAAATAGATGACCATGGTTTTTGGTAGACAAAGTGTGTTTGGAATACAAGTTAATAAGTTTAAGAAGAAAAAAAACTGCTAGTACTTGTGCAAAGTCAAGTAGTGGAGAAAAACACTTTGAAAAATCAATTTCAAACAAACCGAACGGATGGATTGACAACTGATCGGTTGAAGTTGAATATATAAGCCAAAATTTTCAAAAACTTAAGAAAAACACATACACACTGTGACAACTGGCAAAATAGGGAGCCGTTTTATAAAACCCGCATTACATTGAAATTATAAATTTAGAATTTTTGAAAATTTATTGTGACGAGATATTTTACGAACGTTGATACTTGATTTTGATCGTATGTTAATTATGAGGATTGATTACTTATTTATGGTTTGGTTTGATTCGGTCGTAATGATTTATTTTGAGATCGTTATTTTGGCACTACTTTGACTTCGGCACTAGGTTGACCTAACAATTTTAATTATATTTTATATGGGTTCGGATATTATTATTATATTCGGAACGGGTTCGGTTGGAGAAAGTGGTTTGATTATTTAAGGTTTCGGGTTTGGCCCGTGTGTTTGCATTGGGCTACTTAGCCCACTACACTCTCACTATTATTATTATTAATAATAAAAAGAATTTTTTTTTTTTTAATTACATTAAATCGTCCTTGTGTGAACCGAATCCCACAAACACCCTCACCATTTCACTCTCTCCTCTCTCTCTCAACTTTTACATCTCACAAACCCTAATATCCCATAGCCGCCGCCCCTCCAATCGGCTGCCACCACAAAACCGCCGCTCCACCACCATCAATACCACCACCAATTGACTCCCCATCTCATTTCCTTCTTGATATACACAAACACGCGCCCTAAAACTAATCTTTTCAACTCGTTTTATCACAAAAATCATCACCATCTTTATTGTTTTTGAAGTCTCTTCACGATTTGGTCTTGGGAATCAAAGGTAGGATGAGTTTTGACTCGTATTTTGGTGAAAATGTGACCAAGGGTCACGGATTTAATTATTTTCTTTCGGATCTATGGTTAAATACATGAAATACAAGTGGGTTTTTGATAAAACATGATCTAAATCGAGTTTGGTATCCGGGTTGTGTTTATTTTTGATGGGTCGAAGTGAACCCGAGAGTTTGTGCTCTCGGTTTGTATTATTCTCGGTTTTGGTTGTGGATTTGTGATGATTCTTGATCTTGGGTTCGAATTTGTGATGTTTGGTTATCATCTTGATGTTTGGTATACTTGGTTGTGTTTGGTTCGACCCTTGTGGTCATTTGGTATTCGGCCGACACCCCATGGGGGCTGTTTGGGTCGAGTTGGCTCGAGCTAGAGCAAGCCGCAACCTAATCGTCTCGGGTGGGACTCGCTTACCCTGTTTCGGGTGTAATATTGACCCGGGTTGACTTGGTAAATCAACCCGTATGTGATTATGTTTTCGGTTGTTATTTATACTTGCCGAAGTATTGATTTTGTCGGGGTTATTATTTTTGGGCCATGAGTTTATTATTTTTGAACTTGAAGTGGTATATTGGAATACGAGTTATATTGGAGATGTGTTGTCGATTGTGGAACTTGGGGACCGATTGTGAGACGGTCATTAGATGACGGAGATAGGTTAGTCGGGTGCCGTAGTCGGACCCTCATGTTGTAGCACGTGGTTATGGGATTGTTTGGATGGAGTTGATTTATATTGTAACTTGATTATATTGTTTTGGACTTGGACTATGAGCCGAGGGTCATGACTCAGACATGTGACCAAATTCTATGACTCGATAAATATTTAAAAGTCGATATTAAAATAATACTCGTTATAATATTATTAAGAATATAATCGTTTATAAATGTATATATAGACGTGTTAAACGTATATGTATATATATAAATGCGTATATTAATAATGAAACGATCACGAGTAAAAGTTATAATAATAAAACGATAGTTGTTATACTATGTGAATAGTGTAATAAATGTCGGACTATTGTTATAAATAAAAATTATATAAATAATGGCGAAACATAAGTCGGGTAAATAATAATTAAAAATGTGATTTTATTTATAAATTAGAAACTTATCGAGTTATAGGAATTGTGGGACTTTAAAGTCCAAGTGGGCTTTATATTGTGACTTCGTGTTGTCACGGATATATGACGGTTAATATAAACATTTTATATATCGAATGACTTATTCTAGATCGAGTTATTTGATGATATAAAATGGGTATATTAATGGGCATCGTATCCCACGACGCCTATAGGATGTGGTATATATTTTAGGGTAATAAATTACTATATGTCTCGTGGAATTTGGCCGATTCGACGATATATATAGGGAATTCATTGGACTACAACATATACCAAATAGAAACTTATGTGCAATGTGCTTTAGGTTGGCTATAATCTTGGAACGATATATTACGTAAATAAATATGGGAGATTACCAAATCGACGGATTTGATAAGCTTCGATAATTATTTAAATAATATATTGGGCTAACATTAGACCTATAGTTGTCTTATTATTATTCTTTGTTGAGGCTTTTTGGTTTGAGCTGTGTCGACCCTCCACCCGTATGGATACCAAACGTCGAATTTCAAACGAATATGAAGTTAATTCGAGAAATGGATAATTTTGGAAAGTAAAATGGAATACGCTTGGGAATGGGAATATTTGATTTTGAGGAAATGATTTCTGAACGGGTTTGATATTGTTAGGAAGTGCCGAGTCAGTAGTCGCCGTTACGTGAGTTGCTTGAGATTTCTTACGTCTTTCTTCTATCGTTTCTTTTGAGGATTTCTGGACTTTAGGTGAGTCATAGCCCCACTTTTACTCTTGAACTATGTTTTCAATACTTGGGGTGAAAAACGTGCAAATGTTTTATGTGGACTATTATCGCTTTATTTATTTATTTCAAAACTTGCTATGCTTATAGAACTAGGTAGGATTAAGCGAGGCCTAGTCCCGAACTAGGTAAGCTATTGATTTAGTTGTTGAGCGAGGCCTAGTCCCGAACTAGGTAAGCTATTGGATTGGTTATAGAGCAAGGCCTAGACTTCAGCTAGGTAAGCTATTGATTGGATTGATTTGAGCTATAGCGTACACCTATAGGGATGATTTATTTTGGTTGGAACATTTTGGTTGGATATTTTGGTTGGATGATTGAGGCCTAGTCTAGCTAGCAAGCGTTTTGCATATATGTCCACTATATTGAATTAAGAATCTAAACCTATGATCTCACCAGTGAAAGCTGACTTTTAGCACGTTTTCTCAGGTAATTAAGTGATGCTCTATGGATGCTTGGGATTGGAGGCTTGGCATTTGGCACCGGTTATGGATCTATATTTTCTAAAACTCTGATAACTATTGTGGACCTATATTTATTTCTTTTGGGCCTGACTTTGGATGATTTTGGGATAATGTAAACTTTAAAACCCCGCGTGGTTGCATTTTATTTTGTTTACTTTATCTCGTTCTTTTATGTCTTGTGTTTGGATACCAATCCCTGTAGCACCCCGAAAGCTTGTTGAGTCTTCCGCTGTATCAAATTTTGGGGGTGTTACAGATTGGTATCAGAGCCAAGGTTATAGAGAACTAGGTAAATAGACACCTAAACTATATAACCGATTTTTATAGAAAACGATCCTCGACCATTGCCCACCAGCCCACCAAGCCAAAGCATCATTGTTTATTATTGAGGTATTATGAGAATTATTGAGATGATTAGAGATTTGGGATTTCTTGAGATGATTTGAGGATTTGAGGTTTATTGATTTAGTAATTTGATGCGTTTTGAGGAATTATATGCGTTTTGAGGAATTATATGCGTTTTGAGGAATTATATGGCTCAATTGTTTTGAGAATGGTTTTAGTAATGTGGTATTTTAAATCTTTCTTGATTATATACGATTTGGAATTATATGATGATTTTTGGATATGGTATTTTGAGTTCGCGGTTTAGTTGTTTTTGAAACACTTACACCTACCCTACGCCGTTGTCACAGACTATGGCCTCCTATACGCCTGATGTTGTTGAGGATATTCTTACTACACCGGTATTGCCAGCACAGTTCACCATGGCTCTTGATGAGCCATACCAGGTTGCCATGCATTCAGCTACTATGACACCGACAGGTTCTACTTCAGCACCATCTGCTGCATCTACGCAGGGACCCTCATCTTCTTTAGGGCTCCCTGGTACATCGAGGCAGCTTACTCTTCATCAGGTTTTGGCTCGTGTGGCTCCACGTTTTGCCCACTGAGCTATGGCACGTATGTCGGTACGCCCTACTTCACTACCTTTACAGATTGATGCTCACTCTCTTCTGTCTGAGGCGCCACCCACATCATTGCGTCGTCGTCCTAGATCACCTACCCCTTCACCACATGGTTCACCGGTTAGACGACAACGATTGATGATGTACTCTTCTGATGAGGAGGAGGAGTACGAGGGTGAGGATGAGGCTGATGACCCTCAGGAGGCTGAGCAGGGTGATGATGATGACCCTGAGGAGGAGGATGACCCTCAGGAGGATGAGTTGCCTGATGATGATGATGTGTTATTACTACCAGCTCAGGCTGAGGAGCCTGATTCACCTGTACATCCGATTGAGCCTGATTCACCTGATCATCCGTTTTTGTTTGAGTTGCCACCTGGTAGTCCCGTTGAGTCAGATGCATCTTCTGAGGTTTCTGCTGAGCATGCAGAGTTAGGTGAGATTGGTAGGTTGTGCGCTCAGATTACGGCTCTTGATGAGAGAGTTACTCATATGTCTGAGCGGATTGATAGAGTGACCGTTGAGTTTATTGGGCAGTTGAGGGTTGATATGGTTATGGCTGAGAGGAGAGTTACTGAGATGAGGAGATTTTGATGGAGGTTCATGAGCATATCGATAGTTTACAACGAGGTTTTGTTACAGCTAGAGAGGCCGACCGCAAGCTATGGCAAAGGAATGCCGAGTTGGAGAAGGAGGTGGCTGACCTCAAGAGAGACCGAGACACCCATAGCGTTGAGCTAGGATCGTTATGGATGGATCTTGATGGCTTGAGGCAGGAGTTGAGGAGCCTCCGCCAGCAGCGTGGCTAGTTGCTTGGATTATGTTGTCTTGTTGCTTTCTAACCGAGGAGTGTTCGGTTAGAAAAGCTAGCAATCATGTTTTGATGTATTTTGTTCAGTATTCGTCTCTTTTGGAACGATTAGTACGTTTTGTGTTATCCAGTAGTTGGAACGATGTTAGATCGCTATTGTATGGTTGATGGTTATTAGTATATGGTATTATGTGATTTTGGGTGTTATGGAAATTGAGTCCTTATCTGTTTTATTGATGTTCCATGGTGTATTGTTGCTATTCTTTTCGTGACTTGGCTTCGTTGACTTAATTCTTGTTGAGCATATGATAAGTCCTATCGGAGACTCACGAACTTGTATGATGTTTCAGATCAATGGCCCCATGAAGAAACCCTGTTAGAGCTACCAGAACTGGACTTGCAACGACTACCCCTGGTCGTCGAGGTCGCCGTCCTACTCGAAATGTTGAGACCCCTACTCCTGATAACATGGACACTACTAACCGCAACAACAGGAATCAAAATGTTGATGTTCAGGGAGACAATGATCATGTTCCACTTAATGTACCTACTGTGGATCAAGCAATGATCAATCAACTTGTGGAGCAACGAGTTGCTGAGCTACTAGCTGAGTCAAATCATTCCAACAATTCTGCTGGAACATTTCCACCTGTTCGTGCTAATGGATGTAACTACAAGGAGTTTAGGATCTGTGGACCCGTTGAGTTTGGTGGAACTGAAGGAGTGGTCTACTTGGTCAGCTGGATAGAGAAGACTGAGTCAGTGTTTAATGTCAGTGGTTGTGCGGAGAATGCGAAAGTAAAGTTTGCTTCTTTTACTTTCAAGGATGAAGCTTTAACTTGGTGGAACAATTACCGTAACTCGGTTGGGAGTGATGTGGCTTATGCTATGACTTGGGTGCAATTTAAGTCTTTGCTGATTCAGACTTACTGCCCAAGGAATGAGATTAAGAAGTTGGAAATTGAGTTCTGGAACCACAAAGTGAAAGGTACCGATATGGCAACTTACAATCGCCGTTATCGAGAGTTGGCCTTACTCTGTCCCGATATGTTTAGGACTGAGACCCAAAAGATTGAGAGGTATACCGATGGATTGCCGGTAGCTACAAGGAACGATGTGATTTCTGCTAAGCCTGCAAACATTCATGAGGCTATCACTATCGCTCAACAATTGATGGACTTTTTGGCATTGGAAGAAGCTGAGAAGGATAAGAATGGAAAGAGAAAGAGGGACGATCACTCTAAGGGTAATGATCTTCGAAACAAGAGACAAACAACTACTAGAGCTTATGCCATGGGAGATGGAGACAAGAAGAACTACAATGGAGATGCACCCAAATGTAACCGATGTTACAAGCATCATTCTGGTCGATGTACGGTAATGTGCAAGAATTGCTCTAAGATGGGACACATAGCTAAGGATTGTAGAGCTCGACCACTTGCTATGGTTCAAGCTACTCCTGAAACTATGAGCAAGGCAAATGTTACTTGCTATGGATGTGGAAAGAAAGGACATTATCGGAATGAGTGTAGGGAATCGTGGAACCGAGGAAATCAAGGATCGGGTGGTAATGGGTACAATAATGGAAACCGTGGAGTTGGAGGAAACCGAGGACGACAAGATAATGGGGACCAACGCGTGGAAGCTAGAGTTGCTCATGGAAGAGTGTATGCACTCGGGAACGAGAAAGGAGAAGATCCGAACGTTGTTACTGGTACGTTCCTTCTCAATAATCGTTATGCTTCCATACTATTCGATATTTGTGCCGATAAGAGTTTTGTGTCCACTAAGTTTGCACCCTTACTTGAGAAACCCCCGATGGCCTTAGGAATTGGTTATGATGTAGAGTTAGCTAATGGAAACATAGAGAGGATTAAGACTATCATTCGCGGTTGCACGTTAAATTTTCTGAACCGTCCTTTCAACATAGATCTTCTACCCGTCACGTTAGGAAGTTTTGATGTCATTATTGGTATGGATTGGTTGTCGAAGTATCGTGCTCATATAATTTGCGATGAGAAGATCGTGCGTGTGCCATACGGCAATGAGATTCTGAACATACCATGAGATAGAAAGGATTTGAGAGGCCCATCTAGATTAGTGGTTATATGTCACAAATCGTAAATTTTGGTCTTTTCCCGAACTTTCACATTTACTATTCATCCGTTACTATTCACCGATCACTATTCATCATTTTACTATTCATCTTTTTCGGAGTCAGTTTGTGATTCTGAGAAGCGTTTAAAAATTTTACTATTCATAAAACACTATTCACCTCCGGAGAAAATTTGTCATTTATACGTGAGTTGCGTCATTTCTGTGCACGTACGATTATCAACCTAATAAACGTTATCTTATGAGCTATTATTTTAAATAATTGATCCGTCAATCCCAACTATGGTCCTAACATATTTTTATACTCATAATAATAATATAAAAATTATATTATTAATTTACCCGGTGTTTTCAAATCAACTGCTACATTTTACGGTCGGAGCTTATAACTCCGTCGGTTTGCGATATTTTAACCCGATCATTATTTTAACTCCCGATTCTCATCAGGAATATTATTTTATAACTTTTACAACTTCGTCGTATTTTATTTCACCTCTTTAACATTTCTTTTTAGTTAACTCGGTACCCGGTATCCCCAAAAACTAATAATATCTACCCAATTCTACACCAAAGTCAAGATTACCTTACACATTTCATATTTTCTTCTTTTCTTCCTTTGATTGCCGCCCCCCCCCCCCCCTATGACACCTTCCTAAATTTATGGATCTTGTCTACTAAGTCTAAAATACATATAACTTGTACATTTTTTTCATTTCATCTCATTTTCATCAAAACAACTAGCAACTCTTTTTATTCCTTTCTTCTTGTCATTTTCGGCCAAGACACAAGAACAACAAGAAACCATAATTTTTCCAAGATCAAGTGTTAATCTAGTTCCTTTAGTGATCCTTGTTTGAGTTTTGAAATAAAAACTCAAGGTTTCTTAGGTTTGTCTCATCTAAGCTCTATAATCTTTCTAAGTAAGTTGTCAAACTCTTTTCCATAATTTCTTCATGTTAATTTTATGATCATATGATTTCCATTCAAGATCTACATGCATATGTTAATTATACCACTCATTTATATATATATATATATATATATATATATATATATATATATATATATATATATATATATATATATATATATATATATATATATATATAACTTTTGATCCCTAGAAATGGATTATAGTTAGATCCTTGTTAGATCCACTTGATTTATGATGTTTAGGAACCCATGACACCCTAAGAAGGTGTATGGTAAGTTTAGACTAGATTTGTGGTGATTGAAAGTGGTTTGGTTGAAGTTGAAACAAGTTTGAAACTAGGAAAATGATTTTTGAAACTACAAATTGACCTACTGTCCCTATTTTTGAAACGTGGGAAAATCAGTGGATGATGGGTAATTTTTGATCAAAGATTTAGAAAATACTTTCAAAAACGAAACTTTTGGCGAAAGAACGAACTAAAACGAGTTAATAACGAAGGAGATATGATTTTCCGAATTTAACGACGAAAACTATTTTCTGAAAAACTGCATGCTGTTTGACAGTTTTCGACGGGCAAATAGAGGCGTTAAACGTAACCTAGAGGAGCCGAGCTATCGAAAATATATTAGTCTATACTAAAACAAATCCGTGGATATAAAGAACGAGTAAAACGAGCTTATAACGACCAAGATATACACTTTTGAAACTAGGCGAACTATATATATATTTGACAACTTCTAATAGTACATATTTTCCTAAGTTATGGAAACATTATAATTCAACGATAACTCTTATTTTCAAACTACGAGTGGTATAGGCTTCATGTGCATGTACATTCATCGCATCCCCTCATAATCTTAGTAGATCGTATCATTCGTTCATATTAGGTTGCGGTTAGAGATCGAACCTCATTTCTGTGTATCCACTTTTGTCATCATTGCTATCGCACCAGGTGAGTCATAGCCCCTACTCTTTTAAATTGTTTTGTTAACTTTTTGGGGGTGTGACATTATATCTTGCACTAAGTTGCCGAAGCTAATGGAGAAAGGAAGTTACCTTTTCTTAGCCCAAATTTCTGAGAAAGGAGAGAAGGAGAAGAAGGAAAGGTGCATTGGAGATGTACCTATAGTTCGTGATTTTTCGGATGTGTTTCCCGATGATTTGCCGGGAATTCCACCTACTAGACAAGTGGAATTCCAGATTGAGTTGTTACCTGGTGCTGCAACTGTAGCACGAGCGCCTTATCGTCTTGCACCTACTGAATTGGAAGAGTTGTCGAAACAATTAGCGGAGTTAGCCGAAAAGGGATTCATAAGACCAAGTTCTTCGCCTTGGGGAGCCCCGGTCTTATTTTTAAAGAAGAAGGATGGATCGTTCCGTATGTGTATTGATTATCGAGAGTTGAACAAGTTAACGGTGAAGAATAGATACCCGTTATCGAGGATCGACGATTTGTTCGATCAACTTCAAGGATCGAGTGTGTATTCGAAGATCGATTTGAGATCGGGATATCATCAGCTTTGAGTGCGCGAGGAAGATATTTCGAAAATGGCTTTCAGAACCCGTTACGGGCATTACGAGTTTCAGGTGATGCCGTTTGGGTTGACTAATGCACCGGCGGTATTCATGGATATCATGAATCGGGTGTGTAAGCCTTACTTAGATAAGTGATGCGTGGGAATCGCACCTTGCTTTACCTCTCGAGGGATCTCGCGAGGCTTACAACCCCCACCAGGCAGTGTACCTGATCGTTGTAGTATAGTATAGTGACAAGTACCGGGGGATTGATCGTTCAGTTTAGGAATAGTGTCGCTAGGATTAGAAAACCTAATTAAAAGTTCTAGAGATGAAAGATGATTATTTTTGTGTTTTTATATTTTATGAAAGCAATTAAAATCTCGGGTTTTGAAAGAGTGGGCGGAATTAGTTGCTAATCAACTAACCCAAAAACTACTTTGTAACTAATTAAACTAATGAAAATAAAATTAAACTAATATTAAACTAAGGTTGTGAGCAGTATGTGGAGAAATTGTGTTTACTTAGACTTCATTACTCCCTAGATATCTTTTACATGTCAATTACTTGTTACACTTGTATGAATGACGGGTTGTATTCCTTAATACCATTCGTGGAGTGGCATACATAACTCCCCAACTCTATGAGCTCTTATCTCCTCCTACACCATGACCCAGCACAACTATAGGGATTGTAAACAGTGGCTCATGCATTAAATACAACCAATAAAGACCTAGTACGCCTCGGTTCATGTTTCTTAAGACGTTCAAGCATGTTACCATTTGGAGATCTGCCAGTTTTCTTAAGCCTAACATATAAATCATTCATTCAAAACAAGAATAGACAAGTAATCAACACATAATCAACATCTAGGTTTCATTAGATCTAAGCAAACACAAGAGAGATCTAGCCTAGCATAGTAGAATTAAGATAAGAACAAAAGATAAACAACCAACACATAGACATATTGATTGAATTAAAAGTATACTTATCTCAATTACAATGCAAGGTCTCAAGGGTTTGGAACCCTTGAAAAACCTGTAAAAGAGGCACCAAAATCGTCTTTAGGGTTTCACCAAAACTTCTCTTCTTTTTAATGAAAAAACTAGAAAACTATATATAGGAAAATCGTCCTGACGGCGTCAAGAGTTAAATCTGACGCCGTCAACTCGCCGCCATACACTTCCTCGGACGCCCTAGATCCAATCGTGACGGCCTATGTGACGCCGTCACCACCCACGGTAAATTAATCTTGGCCACTTTGACGCCGTCACCTCTCCATCTGACGCCGTCACCAGCTACGGTAAATTATTCTTCATGTCTGACGCCGTCAAGAGCAAACCCTTGACGCCGTCACCTTGTATTTCCAGCTTGGATTTTTGGTACTTTGTTGTTTTCTTCACTTTATGCTCCAAAAACGTCCAAAATAGCCTCTTTTCCAGAATTCACTCTCCAAACACCTAAAATCACAAAAGGAACGATTTAGGGCAATATTTGATCAAATAAATTCGGATTCGGGCTTAAATGACCCCCTAAAAACGGATCATTTTTCGCCTCATCATATACCCTTACACTTGAGATTTGCTTGTCCTCAAGCAAATGAGCTTTTATTCTACTCAAAAGACAAGTTAGGGGTCATTTAACACTAATATAAAAGTAATTACAACAAATAATCGTTCCACTAAAGACCAATAGACAAGCACGGAGGTCATACACAAGCACCTCACAAATAGTGTTTAGATACTCACATCTCTCGGGTGTAATAAAGTAATATAACATTATGGAAATGGAAGATATCTCTCACTACCTGTCATAGCAAAATAGATTACCATAGGCTTGGGAAAGGATCAAACCTCCACCACATGGCGTAAGCACCTAGGATAAACTATCAAAGAGGTCTTTTAAAGGGTTATATCGTTAGGTGTAGGGATATGAATTACACGGTTTTGTTGGATAAAGGGAATTTTACTGGTGGCGAGTTAACAATCTTAGTAAATTACATGTACAAGATGGCGTTGCTAAGCCAAGACTAGACTCGACTTAAGCTAATAAATGAAAAATAACAAAAACATAAAATAAACATAGAATAAAAACGGGATGGTAGTCCGTATGTTATTTATTTATTTTTTCTTTTTCTTTTTCTTGATTTTTCTATTTTTTTTCGATTTTTTTTTTTTTTTTTTTTTTTTTTTTTTTTTTTGCATACACTCTTACCCTACCATCCAAAATAATACATCATAGGGGTTTGAGCACTCCCCTTACACTTGAATCTTTACATACTTTACATTAAACTATTCTAATGACTCGAATTAAGAAAATCAAAACACTTGGAGCACTTTTAAGATTAACGCACATATGGGGGTAATAATATTATGTTCTTCCCCATTACTCCATAAAATAAGTACTTACCCATGAGTCCCAATCGTCCCAAAACAATATGTACAAGGATATGACTCGACTTAGCAACCATGTAATCAATTAGAAAGTTAACTTAGGGTTTAACAAATAACAATAATGCACTAAAAATGAGCGCATACACGGAAGGCTAAGGCGATTTGGGTGTACATTTAAGTGGGGTGTAACAAATTCTTCCTTTAAGTAAAATGCTTAAAGTTAGAAACGAAAAGATAGGCTCGGAGGGGTGTACTAGGGGTATCGTGTACTAAAAATGAGTACAACGCTAAGGGTGTGGGAAAAATTAGTTGACTTAACTAGCCTAGTAATATGACTTAAATGGTCAAGTAATTATAATACGGGTTTAACACAAGGGTGATCCTAATGCCTCTTATCATGTAGTAAATCCTACCACACGAATGTAGTCTCACTAGCGGTCTCGGGATGCATCACTAACGCAAGTTCTAGAATCTAAATGCTACCGGTACACTCATAAGCACTAATAATGAATGCTTTTCCTATCAAATCTAAAGGCGAACCTCACATTTTTGGGTGGAAAATTTTTCTGAATATACGGTTATGTGCTAGTCATACAATCTCCTATCCATGAGACGCTTGCTATGGCTAAAGTTTCACTCCTAAATGTTGTAAAAAATTTTAAATTTGGCGCTAAAATTACACTAACAAGTATTTCTCATAGTTTTATTACTCATCTACTATCAAACAAAACAAACTCAAGCGAAAGTGCATATGTAAGGTATCATCTTTTTACCCTCCCCTTACACTTAAGATGAACATTGTCCCCAATGTTCAAGTAAAGAATGTAAAAGTAAAATAAGTAAAAAGAATTAAATCAAATACTCCCCTGATTCGCTCGGTATGGATTTTAGTAGGCCAGGTTAAATCTTCTTCCAAGAAAACGAACAATCAAAGCTTCCCTTCCAGAATATAAATCATCTTCTTGTCATAAATAACCTGTAAATCCTGACAACAATAGACAAGGCAACCTCGCGTAAAATCGGCGGCATCCTATATAAGTTACTAAATCCTAGAAAACAAAATAAGATATAATGCTTGTGGAATGAAGTTTGCAGATTTCCTGGAGATTATAAAACTTGATAATTCACAAAAACCATAAGACTCCGTTAGAAAAACAAAACCGGTAAAATTTTCAGATTTTTAACTCCTGACGCCGTCAAGAGCAATTGCCTGACGCCGTCAGAATGGACCTGCAGAAATCTTTATGTTAAGTTTCCGGAAAATTTCTGGAAAAACTTTGTCCTACTTCCTGGAAAATCCTGCAAAACTTCATTATGACTCAATACAAGCATTTGACTCTAACAAATACGAATATACATGTTCATTAAATATTGTGGATAATCATGATCGGTTTGTTTATTAAAAACATATTTGGGGTTTCCCCTTACACTTATCTTTTGCGAAAATACCTTTAGGTTGGAGTTAAGACTAGGCTAAACAACATAATAAAGTATTTCACATTTTAATTGAGAAACATGATCAACCAACAATAAAAATAAAACATGCATACGGAAGTAAATAACAATCAAACAAATAAAATTCACAAAAAACATGGGTTGCCTCCCAAGAAGCGCTTTTCTTTATTTTCGAGTCTTGTAGCTAGACTCAAAGTCGTGGGTTACTACGTGATTTCATCATTTGAAATGATGTACCCCATATAATTGCGATCATTACTGTTATGGTGGTAGTGCCTCAATCTATCAATACTCGCAATCACCTTCCCACCTAATTTGCTTCTCAAGTTAGCTACCCCATCTTGGCTCAATCCTTCGATGGTGAATGGCCCATACCACCAAGGACTCGGTTTATCGGGTGGTATTGTGGTTTCTAAGTCTCAAGAGTACTAAGTTCCCTTCCTCAAACGGTGTATGATTGCTTGTGTGTTGGGTGTGTTTGAGTTCTATCGGATCTTTATTGCTTTTTCTCCTTTCATCCTTAGCTTTCTTATAGCTCTTGATTCTTGCCTCCCATGCAAGAATTTTATTCTGAACACGAATGGGCGTCGTGCCAATGTTGTTTTTAATCATTCTCCAACTCAAATTCTCATGCCCACTTTGCGGAGTCATGTAGAAGCTAATCTTTCTCTTCCCAGATTTAAGCTCAATCTTCCTATCTTCATACTTAATTACAGCCCTAGCGGTGGTGAGGAAGGGTGCCCCAAGGATTATTGGCATGCATCCATCTCCTTTATCATCAATGATCATAAAATCGACGGGGTACATGAATCCTGCAACATTGACTAATACATCTTCTGCTATTCCTAGGGGGTATATGTACGAGTGCCCAACAAGAGACAGCCTAACACGAGTGGGTATTGGCATCTTTGACGTCAGTTGGATGTAGATAGTCAGGGGCATAAGATTTACTTCCTATCCTTGGTCGGCGAAAGCACTAAGATGTTTCAAGTCCCCGATGCTCGTTGGTAATTCAAAATTTCCACATGCTACCTGCTTGGTGGCCACTTTCTGTACCAGTAACCTCTCCACCACTGATCCTCCAATAAGCGTATCATACTCATCTTCCTCTTCTTTCTCTTTTTCGGGGACCTGTTTGGAGGATTGATTACGCCTATCATCCTTAATCCAATTTGTTATGGTGTTTTTGTTTATGTCGTGTTTCAGGTAGTAACTCAAAGGTTGTGACTCAGGTGGTTTTTCTAAGGTCTGTTTAGCAGGAGTTTTTACCTTCTCGTTATCTTTATGGACAATGGTGATGGAGTTAACAAATTGGGTGGTGGGAGTGGCGCTTTCTTTCCTTAGCAGTATTCGTTCGGGGGACTTCTGACTGGCATACTCCTCCAATAAACTCAACATCTCATTCATTTTCCCCTGCATCTCCTCCTTTTGCTTATAAACTGCTTCTTCGAATCTAGCAAGCCGATCAGAATGGGTCGCCATATACTCTCTCATCCTAGCCTCAAATTCCGAGCTAAGTTCCTTGGGAGGGGAACAAGGTGGAGTGCACCTCTGAAAAGTCTCGACATGTTCTCTAGAGGGTGATTCAGATAATGGTATCGAGGTTGATCTTGAGACAGAATTGACCGTGGCTTGTCTAGGACTTAAGGGTCTCCTTTGCCTTTCCTCGAAATAGTCAACTTTTGCCTCAATTTTGCATAAGAGTTCCTCGGGGATTTCGGTGGTCCCTCCAGATGCCGAGACTGCATTGATGGCTGCTTCCACCGTATGTTTAAACTCCCAAATCTCATTGTTATCGATAGCGAGCTCTTCAATAATCGCCCATGACTCCTCAGCATCCTTATCACGCAATTTTCCTCCCGCGGCCCTGTCGATAATGCGCTTAGTGTGATAATCAACATGGTCGTAGAAAATTTGAACTAATAACCAAGTGTTTATGCCATGATGAGGGATCTTGTGGAGGAGATCCTTAAAACGGGCCCAAGCCTCGTAGAAAGGTTCACCCCGCTGTTGCTCAAACATCAAAATGTCCCTTCTAAGCATTGCAGTCTTTTCCGGCGGAAAGAATTGGGTAAGGAAACGATTGGCGAGATTTTCCCATGTGGTGATGGATCCCGCGGGTAAACGCTCAAGCCATTGACTAGCTTGATCCCGTAGAGAGAATTGGAATAGGCGTAAACGGGTAGTCTCTCTAGTTTCAACACCTAGGTCTATGGAATCTACGATTTTGAGGAAGTCCTTAAGGTGTTGGTTTGGATCTTCGGAACGAAGTCCATGGAATGCACATCCGCTTTGCACCAACCGGATGGTGTCGGATCGTAAGGGGGTCACATTGGCTCCGGTGAGCTCAATGGTGTTTCGGTAGCCTTGGTGGCTAGGTCGGGAATACTCTCCTAAGGTTCGGGGCCTAAGGGGTTCTAATGGTGGGTTTTGTTGTGGTGGGATGATGGGTTCAAAGATGTTACCACCTTCCATGATGTCGGATGGTAAAGAGTTACGAACAAAAGCACGAAGAAATAAGATAGACTAAAGAAGACCTAAAAATAAAAATAAAAATCTTACTAGAAAGGAATCTAGCAAGTAGACCTAATAAAAAGAAATTCTAACCTAAACAATAACTATTCCCCGGGCTGCGGCGCCAAAAACTTGATGCGTGGGAATCGCACCTTGCTTTACCTCTCGAGGGATCTCGCGAGGCTTACAACCCCCACCAGGTAGTGTACCTGATCGTTGTAGTATAGTATAGTGACAAGTACCGGGGGATTGATCGTTCAGCTTAGGAATAGTGTCGCTAGGATTAGAAAACCTAATTAAAAGTTCTAGAGATGAAAGATGATTATTTTTGTGTTTTTATATTTTATGAAAGCAATTAAAATCTCGGGTTTTGAAAGAGTGGGCGGAATTAGTTGCTAATCAACTAACCCAAAAACTACTTTGTAACTAATTAAACTAATGAAAATAAAATTAAACTAATATTAAACTAAGGTTGTGAGCAGTATGTGGAGAAATTGTGTTTACTTAGACTTCATTACTCCCTAGATATCTTTTACATGTCAATTACTTGTTACACTTGTATGAATGACGGGTTGTATTCCTTAATACCATTCGTGGAGTGGCATACATAACTCCCCAACTCTATGAGCTCTTATCTCCTCCTACACCATGACCCAGCACAACTATAGGGATTGTAAACAGTGGCTCATGCATTAAATACAACCAATAAAGACCTAGTACGCCTCGGTTCATGTTTCTTAAGACGTTCAAGCATGTTACCATTTGGAGATCTGCCAGTTTTCTTAAGCCTAACATACAAATCATTCATTCAAAACAAGAATAGACAAGTAATCAACACATAATCAACATCTAGGTTTCATTAGATCTAAGCAAACACAAGAGAGATCTAGCTTAGCATAGTAGAATTAAGATAAGAACAAAAGATAAACAACCAACACATAGACATATTGATTGAATTAAAAGTATACTTATCTCAATTACAATGCAAGGTCTCAAGGGTTTGGAACCCTTGAAAAACCTGTAAAAGAGGCACCAAAATCGTCTTTAGGGTTTCACCAAAACTTCTCTTCTTTTTAATGAAAAAACTAGAAAACTATATATAGGAAAATCGTCCTGACGGCGTCAAGAGTTAAATCTGACGCCGTCAACTCGCCGCCATACACTTCCTCGGACGCCCTAGATCCAATCGTGACGGCCTATGTGACGCCGTCACCACCCACGGTAAATTAATCTTGGCCACTTTGACGCCGTCACCTCTCCATCTGACGCCGTCACCAGCTACGGTAAATTATTCTTCATGTCTGACGCCGTCAAGAGCAAACCCTTGACGCCGTCACCTTGTATTTCCAGCTTGGATTTTTGGTACTTTGTTGTTTTCTTCACTTTATGCTCCAAAAACGTCCAAAATAGCCTCTTTTCCAGAATTCACTCTCCAAACACCTAAAATCACAAAAGGAACGATTTAGGCAATATTTGATCAAATAAATTCGGATTCGGGCTTAAATGACCCCCTAAAAACGGATCATTTTTCGCCTCATCAATAAGTTTGTGATTGTGTTCATCGATGACATTCTGATTTATTCAAAGAGTGAGAAGAAGCATGAGGAGCATCTAAGACTTATCTTAGAATTGCTCAAGAAGGAGAAAATGTATGCCAAGTTTTCGAAATGTGAATTTTGGATTCCGACGGTACAATTTCTAGGTCATGTGATTGATAGACAAGGAGTTCATGTGGACCCTGCTAAGATTGAAGCGATTAAAGATTGGGCTGCACCTACGACCCCAATGGAAGTTCGTCAGTTTTTGGGATTAGCCGGTTACTACCGAAGATTCATTGAGGGATTTTCGAAGATAGCAAAACCATTGACCAAATTGACTCAAAAGAGTGTTAAGTATGAATGGGGAGATAAGGAAGAGGAAGCCTTTCAGTTACTTAAGGAGATGTTGTGTAGTGCCCCTATCTTGGCGTTACCCGAGAGAAAGTGATAGCTTATGCTTCCCGACAACTCAAGAAGCATGAGAAGAACTACACCACCCATGATTTGGAGTTGGGTGCTGTGGTTTTTGCTTTGAGGATATGGAGACATTACTTGTATGGAACCAAGTGTGTAGTGTTTATTGATCACAAAAGTCTGCAACACATTCTGAACCAAAAAGAGCTTAACATGAGGCAGCGATGTTGGATTGAGCTGCTAAGCGATTACGATTGTGAAATTCGCTACCATCCGGGTAAAGCAAACGTTGTTGCTGATGCTCTTAGTCGAAAGGAGAGAATTCCACCGTTATGAGTTAGGTCATTAGGAATGACTATCGTATCACCATTACCGTCTCAAATATTAGAAGCTCAAACAGAAGCGTTGAAAGCAGAGAATCGAACTGCTGAGAACATATTTGGGATGGCAGAAAATGAGAAGGGATTTGTTAGACGTTCTGATGGAGTATTATATTTTGGAGAGAGAAGTTGGGTACCATTGTATGGAGGAATTCGAGAGTTGATTATGCATGAGTCGCATAAGTCGAGATACTTTATTCATCCTGGGTCTGACAAAATGTACCAGGATTTGAAGAAGTTATATTGGTGGCCAAATATGAAGGCAGATATAGCGTTGTATGTTAGTAAGTGCTTGACTTGCTCTAAGGTTAAAGCCGAACATCAAAGACCGTCAGGATTATTGACGCAGCCAGAACTTACGGTTTGGAAGTGGGAGCGGATTACGATGGTCTTTATTACCAAATTACCAAAGACAGCTAGCGGTTGCGACGCTATATGGGTAATTGTGGATCGTTTGACTAAGTCTGCTCATTTCCTGGCGAATAGTGAAGATGATAGTGTGGATAAACTTGCGAGGTTGTATGTGAAGGAGATTGTTTCTCGTCATGGAGTTCCGATATCGATTATTTCGGATCGCGACAGCCGTTTCACGTCTGCATTGTGGCGATCACTTCAAACCGCTTTGGGGACAAGACTTGATATGAGTACTGCATATCACCCCCAAACCGATGGTCAAAGTGAGAGAACTATTCAGACTTTGGAGGATATGCTTCGTGCATGCATCATAGACTTTGGTAAAGGCTGGGAGAAATATCTACCCCTTGCGGAGTTCTCCTACAACAATAGCTACCACACAAGTCTTAAGGCTGCACCATTTGAAGCTTTGTATGGTCGTAAATGCTGTTCACCTATTGGTTGGGCAGAAGTTGGAGATAGCCAACTCACAGGCCCTGAGCTTATCTTGGAAACTACTGAGAAGGTAACGCAAATTCGAGATCGACTGCAAGCAGCTAGAGATAGACAGAAAAGCTACGCCGATCAGAGGCGTAAACCCCTAGAATTCCAGGTTGGAGACAAAGTGATGTTGAAAGTCTCGCCTTGGAAGGGTGTGATACGTTTTGGGAAACGTGGGAAACTTAATCCCCGCTACATTGGACCATTTCTTATTTTGGAAAGAATTGGGCCCGTAGCGTATCGTTTGGAATTACCTATGGAACTGAGTAAAGTTCATGATGTGTTTCATGTTAGTAATATGAAGAAATGCCTTTCAGAGGAAACACCAGTTATACCGATCAAGGATATTTGTGTGGATGAAAGTTTGAACTTTGTGGAAGAACCGATTGAGATAATGGATAGAGAGATCAAACGACTCAAGAGGATTCGTATTCCGCTCATCAAAGTTTGTTGGAATTCGCGGCACGGACCGGAATTTACGTGGGAACGTGAGGATGAGTTTCGAAAGAGATATCCGAAGCTTTTCACTTCGTAGATGGGTTATTTCGAGAGAAACCCGGGACGGGTTCCTTCTGAGGCTGGGAGGATGTGATAACTGGCAAAATAGGGAGCCGTTTTATAAAACCCGCATTACATTGAAATTAGAAATTTATAATTTTTGAAAATTTATTGTGACGAGATATTTTACGAACGTTGATACTTGATTTTGATCGTATGTTAATTATGAGGATTGATTACTTATTTATGGTTTGGTTTGATTCGGTCGTAATGATTTATTTTGAGATCGTTATTTTGGCACTACTTTGACTCCGGCACTAGGTTGACCTAACAATTTTAATTATATTTTATATGGGTTCGGATATTATTATTATTTTCGGAACGGGTTCGGTTGGAGAAAGTGGTTTGATTATTTAAGGTTTCGGGTTTGGCCCGTGTGTTTGCATTGGGCTACTTAGCCCACTACACTCTCACTATTATTATTATTAATAATAAAAAGAATTTTTTTTTAAAATTACATTAAATCGTCCTTGTGTGAACCGAATCCCACAAACACCCTCACCATTTCACTCTCTCCTCTCTCTCTTAATTTTTACATCTCACAAACCCTAATACCCCATAGCCGCCGCCCCTCCAATCGGCTGCCACCACCACACCGCCGCTCCACCACCATCAATACCACCACCAATCGACTCCCCATCTCATTTCCTTCTTGATATACACAAACACGTACCCTAAAACTAATCTTTTCAACTCGTTTTATCACAAAAATCATCACCATCTTTATTGTTTTTGAAGTCTCTTCACGATTTGGTCTTGGGAATCAAAGGTAGGACGAGTTTTGACTCGTATTTTGGTGAAAATGTGACCAAGGGTCACGGATTTAATTATTTTCTTTCGGATCTATGGTTAAATACATGAAATACTAGTGGGTTTTTGATAAAACATGATCTAAATCGAGTTTGGTATCCGGGTTGTGTTTATTTTTGATGGGTCGAAGTGAACCCGAGAGCTTGTGCTCTCGGTTTGTATTATTCTCGGTTTTGGTTATGGATTTGTGATGATTCTTGATCTTGGGTTCGAATTTGTGATGTTTGGTTATCATCTTGATGTTTGGTATACTTGGTTGTGTTTGGTTCGACCCTTGTGGTCATTTGGTATTCGGCCGACACCCCATGGGGGCTGTTTGGGTCGAGTTGGCTCGAGCTAGAGCAAGCCGAGACCTAATGGTCTCGGGTGGGACTCGCTTACCCTGTTTCGGGTGTAATATTGACCCGGGTTGACTTGGTAAATCAACCCGTATGTGATTATGTTTTTGGTTGTTATTTATACTTGCTGAAGTATTGATTTTGTCGGGGTTATTATTTTTGGAACTTGGGGACCGATTGTGAGACGGTCATTAGATGACGGAGATAGGTTAGTCGGGTGCCGTAGTCGGACCCTCATGTTGTAGCACGTGGTTATGGGATTGTTTGGACGGAGTTGATTTATATTGTAACTTGATTATATTGTTTTGGACTTGGACTATGAGCCGAGGGTCATGACTCGGACATGTGACCAAATTCTATGACTCGATAAATATTTAAAAGTCGATATTAAAATAATACTCGTTATAATATTATTAAGAATATAATCGTTTATAAACGTATATATAGACGTGTTAAACGTATATATATATATATATATATATATATATATATATATATATATATATATATATATATATAAATGCGTATATTAATCATAAAACGATCACGAGTAAACGTTATAATAATAAAACGATAGTTGTTATACTATGCGAATAGTGTAATAAATGTCAGACTATTGTTATAAATAAAAATTATATAAATAATGGCGAAACATAAGTCGGGTAAATAATAATTAAAAATGTGATTTTATTTATAAATTAGAAACTTATCGAGTTATACGAATTGTGGGACTTTAAAGTCCAAGTGGGCTTTATATTGTGACTTCGTGTTGTCACGGATATATGACGGTTAATATAAACATTTTATATATCGAATGACTCATTCTAGATCGAGTTATTTGATGATATAAAATAGGTATATTAATGGGCATCGTATCCCACGACGCCCATAGGATGTGGTATATATTTTAGGGTAATAAATTTCTATATGTCTCGTGGAATTTGGCCGATTCGACGATATATATATAGGGAATTCATTGGACTACAACATATACCAAATAGAAACTTATGTGCAATATGCTTTAGGTTGGGTATAATCTTGGAATGATATATTACGTAAATAAATATGGGAGATTACCAAATCGACGGATTTGATAAGCTTCGATAATTATTTAAATAATATATTGGGCTAACATTAGACCTATAGTTGTCTTATTATTATTCTTTGTTGAGGCTTTTTGGTTTGAGCTGTGTCGACCCTCCACCCGTATGGATACCAAACGTCGAATTTCAAACGAATATGAAGTTAATTCGAGAAATGGATAATTTTGGAAAGTAAAATGGAATACGTTTGGGAATGGGAATATTTGATTTTGAGGAAATGATTTCTGAACGGGTTTGATATTGTTAGGAAGTGCCGAGTCAGTAGTCGCCGTTACGTGAGTTGCATGAGATTTCTTACGTCTTTCTTCTATCGTTTCTTTTGAGGATTTCTGGACTTGAGGTGAGTCATAGCCCCACTTTTACTCTTGAACTATGTTTTCAATACTTGGGGTGAGAAACGTGCAAATGTTTTATGTGGACTATTATCGCTTTATTTATTTATTTCAAAACTTGCTATGCTTATAGAACTAGGTAGGATTAAGCGAGGCCTAGTCCCGAACTAGGTAAGCTATTGATTTAGTTGTTGAGCGAGGGCTAGTCCCGAACTAGGTAAGCTATTGTATTGGTTATAGAGCAAGGCCTAGACTTGAGCTAGGTAAGCTATTGATTGGATTGATTTGAGCTATAGCGTGCACCTATAGGGATGATTTATTTTGGTTGGAACATTTTGGTTGGATATTTTGGTTGGATGATTGAGGCCTAGTCTAGCTAGCAAGCGTTTTGCGTATATGTCCACTATATTGAATTAAGAATCTAAACCTATGATCTCACCAGCGAAAGCTGACTTTTAGCACATTTTCTCAGGTAATTAAGTGATGCTTTATGGATGCTTGGGATTGGAGGCTTGGTATTTGGCACCGGTTATGGATCTATATTTTCTAAAACTCTGATAACTATTGTGGACCTATATTTATTTCTTTTGGGCCTGACTTTGGATGATTTTGGGATAATGTAAACTTTAAAACCCCGCGTGGTTGCATTTTATTTTGTTTACTTTATCTCGTTCTTTTATGTCTTGTGTTTGGATACCAATCCCCGTAGCACCCCGAAAGCTTGTTGAGTCTTCCGCTGTATCAAATTTTGGGGGTGTTACACACACAATCCACCAAAAATTGGGGTTAAAAATTCGACCATAAGAAGTTGTTAGAAGGTTGCAAGAGTGATAATTAATCATCAATGGCATCAAGTCAAGTATGTTATATCATTAATTTTGTTCAATTAAGTTTTAATTCGGATGATTGAAATTAGGTCACAAATTGGGTATTTTTGAATTAGTTCGAATTAAGATGTAATATTTTGGGGATAAGTGATTAGATGATAGGAGAAGGTATTGCAAAAAAGAATTAGATCAATTGGTTAAATTTTGAGTAAGAATTCATTGATTGAATTTTCGGATTGAATTGGGTATAATCTTTGGAGCTAGTTTATTTGCAATTGATGAATCCCAGAAGTTATATGATTGATAATTAGTGTTGTTAGGTTATTGCATTGTTGATTAGAACACTATTTGGAAGATTTTTAGTAGATGATGTTCTTGGTTTTTATAGAATCATTGGGTTTATGATTGGAAATGTTAGGAATGATCGTTAGGAAAGTTTGGATGTTTAGAAGTACTCAAGAATGAGAGATTACAAGTTAGAAACAAGTTTGGATTGATTGGGAAACGTTTAGGATGGATTGAAAATGAATTTGGTTTGCAGAAAACTCCAACCGAATCGGTTGGGAGTGTGCCAAAGTGCAACCGATTCGGTTGGACGTCAAACCGATCGGTTTGTCGCCTTGGTAAATTTTTTTAAAAATTTTTGAAATGTGTTTTCTAGTTTTTAAATTGATTGATATTAGTTCTTATACTTATATACTAACATAATTGAGATTTATTTCAGGGAAATGTTGGAAGACTGGGCCGAAATCTGATTGTTAGTAAATATTTGAAAAGGAACGAGCAAAAAAGGGTTACTTTCAGTTTGAAACCGGAATCGAATGAGAATGTTAAGTTTTCTCATGTGCAAAATAAGGATGAGAAGAATGCGTATAGAGAACGTGTTTCAAAACTTCAAGAAAGGAATATTGCTAAGCCTAGGTTGATTGATTGGGAATTTCTTGAGGAGTATGGATGTGAAGATCAATTAAGGAGTATGATGAATATGGTTTATGTGTATCCTGGTGACGGAGATAAATTTGAAGATTATTCATGGGAAAGAACTTTTAGTATTCGTGAAGATGTTTACAAGGAATGGTGTTTGGAGTTCTTTTCTACGTTCTATTTTGATAGAAAGGTAAATGATGTACTTGGAGATGTTTGTGTTTGGTTTAGGTTGTGTGGTCGCGAACATGCTTTATCTTTGCCGAACTTTGCAGTTGCACTAGGTTTGTATGAGGAGAGTGAGATTCAACATAGGTTGTTTAGACCACATTTTGTGAGTTTAGTTAGAGGCAATGATCAATACACGGGTATTGATGAGTATTGGAATAGAATTGGTGATCCAACTTGTCTTAGGAGAAATGCTTCTAGGATTAGGAACCCATTGTTGAAGCTTTTGCAAAAGTTGATTTCTTGGGGATTGATACATAGGAGTAGTGGACAAGACAAGTGTAGTCAACCGGACTTATGGGTGATGAAGTTGATGGAGGAAGACAAGAATGGGAATATGGCATGGATTATTGCCGAGTATCTTTCGAAGAGAGCACCGGGGATTAAGAAAAAAAGTGATGTTTGTGGAGGTCATTATGTGACCATGTTGGCTATAAATCTTGGGTATTATAATGATGAGGAGTTGAGGAAGTGTAGAGTAAGAATGGAGAGTGAATTTTGGGATGCTTTTAGTTTTGGGAAAGCATTGGATAGGATTAACAAGACTTTGGGACCTTGGATTGAACCAAGTGTGGGGGCACAATCCGGAGCTTATGCGGGAGCGCCTTCACAACCTCAAATGTGGAGTTTTCTGAGTAGTACTCAAAGTGGTTTTGACTCAGGATGGGGTGATTGGAACCGTGAATTAAATGCTATTGAGTGTAGGGATGTTTGGAGAGATTCGATGCAAATGAGGACTAATTATAACTATGATTATTCCATGCCTATGATCCAACATTTGGCACAAGATGCCAATTATGAGGTACCTCCATACAACCCACCAAATGTTCCACCATACCCTTTACCGTATTCTCCATATCCTGGACCATACCCCTATCCTTATCCTGGTTATTCACCATTTCCCGAGCCATATCCTCCATAATGGTATTCTTCCCGAATATGGTAGTTCAGGTGTTAATGTGGGTGGACAAAGTTTTAATCCGGGAGGATCGAGTTATGATGTTGGTGGATCGTCATCAAGAGCTGGAAGGAAGAAGAGATGAGTGGTAGACGAAGACGATGAAGAAGATGTTGATGAGGATGAAGAGGAAAGTGAGGACGAGTTCGTTCGTTCGGATGTGAGTTATTGATGGTAACGCTTGGTTACATGATTATGGTTGGTTTTCAAAAACAATTATGTGTCAAACAATTTCTATTTCTATTATCTTTAACTATTTTCTTGTAGGATTTATAACGTAACGTAATTTTCTATTTATTTGGTTTAGATTTGCTTTTGTTTGTGTTTGTTTGGTTGTTTCGTATATTTTGCAGTTTCTTGCAGGAGTTTTATTACGGAAGCATATAGTTGATCAACTTTTGGAGTCGGTAAACTCATTTGCTTATTATGATTAAATATGCATGTTGCGTATTTAACTCTGGTATTTTCTAAATTTTTTCATTTCCTTTACTTTGAAGTCATTTTTTTTATTACATTGAGGACAATGCAAAACTTAAGTGTGGGGGAAGGAAGAAAATAGAAAAATTGCATTATTTTTAAATTTTTTATTTTCAAATTTTTGATTTAGAGTCGTGAACTTTAGTAACTAGTAGTGAACTTTAAAATAAGGTTGATTTCATGGTATATAATAATGATATTTTTTGGAGAATAAATTCAAGTTTTAAAGAGCAATTTGTCTTGAAATTGATAATATTTGCTAGCACAATTTTATACCCTTATTACTTTAAATTGTGAGGATTATTTTTTTATGAGAATAGTATTTCTTATACTATTTACATATTTCATGATGAGTGTGCCGGTGGTTGTGTTAATTCTAGAACTTGTACTTGTTATGCATTACGGTTAAAATCATTTTCGAATGATGAGGATATATTCATATGATAAGAGGCAAACTTAGGAATAAAATCAAATGGCCATCCGTTTACAAAATAATTTTTGCTAACCACATCGGTTAGTTACCCTCGTATTTGGAACCCATTTGTTAGCGTTCATTTTTAGCGCTAGATACCCCTAGTTTCACCCTCTGAGCCATCCTTTTCATTTTGTTAAATCCAGAAAAATACAAAAATATTTTACACTTTAAACCTTAGCCTAACCCTTGTCAAAGTCTAAAAGATGGATTGCGAGTTGCTTGGTTGCTTGGTTAGTTTTTGATGATTATTAGTTAGCCACACTTCACAATTCATGTGTGTGCCATTCCAACAAAGATGAAGGATGCATACTTTTTATTTGTATTTTTTGTGGTGTATGCTTATGCGAAGTGTGGGGGAAGTTATCTATTTAAAGAAAAAAAAGAAAAAAAAAAAGAAAAAGAATAAGTCATCGCAACTATAAGGTGACAAATATAACCAATGTGTTATATTATTATGACATATGTTGTTAGCTGATGTGCTAAATTTGAAGAATATTTTATGGAGAGTCAAGGTATCAACATATGGAGTCGAAGAGGAGAAAGATTGTAACTATTAGCATTTTTGGGTTTGTGGATTATGTGAGATTAGCAACTATGGGACTTAGACTTTGATTTTATTTTTCTTTTAAAACCAATTTCATAAATATTCCCATGCCTTATCCTTACCTTTTTGACTTAGTGTAATTATTTTGCAGGAAAGTTTATAAAACCCTTAGCCTAAACATTACAACCCGAATAAAATACCTCTTTGATGAGTTATTCTATTGTTTTGATACTTGTACAAGCCTATGGTAAGAAACATTAATCATGACTGTGCAATGAGTGATCTATTTATTGTTACACATATTGAGTGATGAGTGAATTTCAAATTATTTTCATGAGGTGCTTAGAATTGTTATCAAAGCTCTTTATTTACTTGATTGAGTTCAAATAAGATATTTGCATTATTACCATTGAATTCAATTTTCTTTTGATTAAGACTTGCTCGAGGGCGAGCAAAGCTCAAGTGTGGGAGATTTGATAACGCTCAAAATTAACATATTTTTAGTCACGTTATTGTTTGATTTATGAGTGGAAATTGGTCATATTGGTATACATTTGTTACTTAACCGTGGAAAAGTGTTTATACATGCAAATATAGCCAAAAGCAGTGAAAAGTGAACAAAAGATGAAGAATTGAAGTGGACATGCATTTTTGGAGAGTTTCGAGAGGATCAAAGAAGAAAGAAACGTTGCATGAACAAAAGGATTTGATAAAGACAAGTTTGCTATACGAAATTATCAAGGAAATATCAAGTTCTAATGGACAAAGTCGTGCCACGAAGAAAAATATTGCATGCAATGTAAAACGACGAAGAAAAGACAAGAAATAATGTTCAGACGAGATCCAACCGATCGGTTGCAACCCGCAACCGAATCGGCTGGATATGTGCCAGAATGACCAACCGATCGGTTGGCGAGAAACCGATCGGTTGGTGGTGACTGAAGTTACAAGTTTTGCATTAATTGGCGAATTTACTCCCCATAATCATTTGTGGCTGATCATTGTTGCTTATTTACTGTGGAGGGACATTTTTACTTGAAGAATAAGTGTCATTAAGCTATATAATGAGCACTTAGGACTTAGAGATACTTGTACCACCATTATCTAACTTAGTATTACACCAAATCTTGTTAGCTTATCTTATATTGCCTGAAAGTTTACTAAATGTTGTAAAAACGTCCGGAACGTGTTGAGTTAAAGTCTCAAGCATTGGTTCAAGTGTGGAGTTGTTTACTTACTTTGGTGAGCAATTGGAGGAGTGTGGTTGCTATAGTTCTACAAAGTTTTCTCATTGTAATTTCAAGACTAGGTACACCTTGATACTTATAATGAACAATTGTTACTTTAAGTTTTATGAAAGTTTTCTATTTTACTTGTGTTTTATTATGATTGCTATGGAGTAATTTGTGATATACTTGTGTATATGATGTGATTGGTAAATGGAGTATTATCTTATGAAAAAGGTGATGCATGAAAACATATCTATTTTTATGAGTTTGTTGATTTAACATCTTTTCTTGCTTAATTTGTCGGTAAAAACAATTTCTTGAAAAATAGGTCCGAAAGGATTTTCAACTTGTTTTTATTCCAAAATATTAATACACCAAATTAGTATGGAATAGGATGCTTGACAACCATCTTATTTACTTGTTAAAATAGATTTGAAATGATTTCATCACGAAAAAAGGACCGAAAGGATTCGTAGGAATTCATAAGAAAATAATTGATTTTCTAAACAACCATGTGTTTATAGGATTGTCATACTAATTTGATATGTCCGAAAGGAGTCATTTAGTTGATTGAATTCTTAGTAGTAGTGAAAACATGACATACAACATGAATTGTATAACTACTCAATTTTAGTTGCGCATCATAACAAGTTTTACACCAAACTTCGTACTCAAATTGTTACGATACTCCTACTCACCAATCAAGGAATTATACATAAGTATATGTTTAGTTTTAATTGAGTTTCTTTTACATTAAGATTTTACATAAATTTGGATTGACAACCCTTATTTATCAAACGTTTTTCTAATTACTAAAACTACCAAATCCCTTGGGACGATCTCGACTTACCGACCTTTATTACACCGGACGAGTATACTTGCTCGTATGTGCTAGATAATAATCGGATAATTCATTTTTATAAATTTTAAAACTTGTACTAACAAAACGCACATCAGTCCTAAGACCAATGAGAATCCTATTGTTAAACAGTCTGAGGATTCCTTTGAGAGTGCAAGTGACACTTCTCTAATCAATGAGTGTGTCCCTAAGGTTGAGTATGAGGTCAAAGTAGAAGCCTCTAAGGTTCCTAAAGTGGTAAAACAAGAAAATGTAAAACCAGTTAGGAATATTGTTAGATATGTAGAGATGTACAGGTTCACACCTAGAGGTAATCAAAGGAATTGGAATAATTTGAAATCTCTACAACTAGGTAGTGATTTTGTCATGCAAAACAAGACACGTTTTGTATGTGGAAGTTTTGACCGCTTGGCTGCATATTATAAACATAACCCATGGAAAAAGGTTGATTCTAGGGATACAAGGGTTTCTTGGAATAATCATTGATGCGGATCACAAGACTCGCAAAATTTTTACTTCTCAAGGGATCTTGAGAAGCTTGCAATCCTCTAGGCAGTGTACCTGACCGGTGTAGTATAGTGAGTGGCAAGTACAGGGGATTGATTGTTCTCTGGGGAATATTGTTCGTTAGGATTGAAAGCTACGCTAATTAGGTCTAGAGGCGAGGGATGATTCTTTTT
The DNA here is from genome assembly GCA_030686995.1 of Artemisia argyi. Classification (NCBI taxonomy): domain Eukaryota; kingdom Viridiplantae; phylum Streptophyta; class Magnoliopsida; order Asterales; family Asteraceae; genus Artemisia; species Artemisia argyi. The sequence continues at coordinate 170,677,731 of CM060701.1, read as the reverse complement.
GTGTTTTTATAATTTTTTTGAAAACAAGTAAATTCTTGGGTATTGGAAGAGTGGCCGGAATTAGTTGCCAGTCAACTAACCCAAAAACTAATAATTAACAAAATAAAATAAAATAACAGAAAAATAAATGTGGTGAACTTCTTATGATGAGGAAAATGTGTTTACTTAGATTTCACTACTCCCTAGTTATCTCCTATTCATTATTGATTTGTTACGATTGTTTGGATGAAAGGATTGTATTCCTTAATACCATTCGTGGGGGTGTGAACAGCCTTTCCCAACCCTATGAGTTTCTATCTCTTCTTATGTTGACACGTTTAGTATCCTAACATAGCCTCATTAATAGTCACTCATGCATTAAATACAACCAATAAAACCATAGTACACATCCGATTTTGTTTCTTAAGACGTTCAAGCCAGTTACCGTATAGGAGATTTAGCCAGTTTTCTTAAGCCTAACGCTAATCAATCAACCAAACAATCAATAACAACTCAACAATCAATATTCAACAACTAGGTTTCATTAGATCTAAGCAAACATGAATGAATCTAAGCTAGCATGTCAAAGAAAAGAAAAGAATAACAATCAATCAAACAACACATAAACATATTGAATGATTAAAAGGAAGACTTATCTTTAATTAAAGATGAAAGAAAAGAGGGCTTGAAAACCCTAAAGTAGCTGTGAAATTCGTCTAGAGTTTGTTGCTAAAAAGTTACACACTTTTAATGAATGAAAATTGAAAAATATATACAGATATACAAGTCTGACGGCATCAGGTTTTAGCCTCTGACGCCGTCAGGTCATCGTGTTTTAGGGTTTCGTATCGCCCAAGAGATCTCTGACGCTGTCCCGTTATAAATGTTCTGGGCCGTCTCTCTTTAGCTTAACATGAGGCGACCTTACTGCAAATGCACCTGACGCCGTCAGGTGTTATCTTGAGAAATTCTTCTAGGGCATCTAGTGTAAAAGTCCATGGCTTCTTATCAAAAGGTGATGGCGTCAGCTCCAAAGCGTGACGCCGTCAGGTGTAAAAACCTGACTTTCTAGACTTTTCTTGTTTTCTTTATTCTTGAGCATAAAAACGTCCGAATGGCTCCAAAATGATCTATTTTCCAGAATTCATGTCCCAATTACTTAAAATGACATAAGAAATGATTTGAGGTAATATTTGACCAAAAAAACATGATTTAAGGCTTAAATGACCCCATAAAAACGTATCAAATAAATCCTTGTCAAATACCCTTACACTTGGGATTTGCTTGTCCTCAAGCAAATAGCTTTTATACCAATTAAAATTCAAGTTAGGGGTCATTTAACATTAATATAAAAGTAATTACAACAAATGATCAATCCACCTTAATCAAAACAAGCACGGAAATTATATACTAGAACCTCACATATAGTGTTTGGATACACTCATATCTCGGGTGTTATAAGTGTATATATCACAAATGGAAATGGAAGAAATATCTTTCACTACCTGTCATAGCAAATAAATTACCATAGGCTTGGGAAAGTATCAAACCTCTACCACTTTGGTGTAAGCACCTAGGATGAACTATCAAAGAGGTCTTTCAAGGGTTATAACGTTAGGTGTAGGGATAAGGAAAAACACGGTTTGTTGGCTAAAGGGATATTTTACTGGTGGCAAGTCAATTGTCTTAGTTAATTACATATATACAATGCGGCGTTGCTAAGCCAAGACTCAACTCAACTTAAGCTAATTATGCCCAACATAAATAAAAGATACGGGTTGGTAGTCCGTATGTTTTTCTACTTTTCTTTTTCTATTTTTTTCAGTTTTTTTGATTTTTTTTTTCATACACTCTTGCCCTAACATCCAAATAATACATCAAGGGGGCTCGGTTCCTCCCCTTACACATGAATTTTTACATAATTAAAAATAAAGACTCGAATCAAGAGAATTGAAACACTTGGATTACTTTAAAACATTAACACATACATGGGGGTAATAATGATGTTCTTCCTCATTAGTCCATAACACTAGTACTTTTACCCATGAGTCCCAATCGTCCCAAAACAATATGTACAAGATATGACTCGACTTAGTAACCATTTAATCAATTCGACAACTAACTAAGGGTTTAAACAAATAACAATAATGCACTAAAGATGAGTGCATACAAGGTAGACTAAGGCGATTTGGGTGTACATTTGGGGGTGGATTATAAACAAATTCTTCCTTTATGTAAGATGCTTAAAGTTAGAAACGAAAAAGATAGGCTCTCATGGTTGTACTAGGGGTATCGTGTACTAAAAATGAGTACATCGCAAAGGTGTGGGAAAATTAATTGACCAATGAAGTCAATGTAATTATAATAGTCTTAAAACAAAGGTTATTCTAATGCCTCTTATCATATAGTAAATCCTAACTACACGAATGTAGTGTCACTAGCGGTCTCGGGATGCATCACTAATGCAAGTTCTAGAATTTAATACTACCGGTACACTCACAAGCACTAAAGATAAATGCTTTTCCCTAATAAATCTAAAGGTGAACCTCACATTTTTGGGGTGGAAATTTTTGAGTGGTGCGGTTTTTGTGCTAGTCATATAACTCCTATCCATGAGACGCTTATTAAGACTAAAGTTTCACTCCTAAATGTTGCAAAAAATTTTAAATTTCGTGCTAAAATTACTTTAACAAGTATTTATTTCAATTTTATTACGCATTAATTATTAAACAAAACAAAAATCAAGCAAAGTCGCACATTAGCACATTTGTTGGTTAATGTCTAAACATGACACAATAAAAGCACATCATTTCAATCGTGTCAATCATGTCAATTAACATAAGTCTCATTTAATGCATACACCCTCCAAATTGTTTATATAATTCGAGCACCAAGAAGTAGCACAGTCGCACACTATATATAAAAATATATATAATTCTATATATATTTGTAAAATTTTCCAATTCTAAACAAAGTAAAATCCGAAAGTTTAGACTATGAGTTCACCAACAACCGATGACACAACAAGCAAAGATAAAGTGATCTCCGAAACCGTCGTTGATCATGGGGAACTAACTTTAGAAGAGGAGAATTTATTGCAACTAGAAGAGGAAAGATTGAGACAAGCCTTAGAAGAAAGTGAAACAATTCAACAGGAATGAGAAGAAAGCATAAGAAAAAAGGTAGAGGATGAAGAACATCAATTATGTCTAGACGAAGAAGCTGAAAGAGATACTTTAGCCGAAGAAACAAGGATTGAACAGGAATGGCGGGCACAAATCAAGAAAGAAAAAGATGAAGAATATGAGTTTTATTTGGAATTTGGTTGCTACCCATATCATTTCTAGTCACACATTTGTAATCGCACATTTGGTTACCACCGACTACATCTATATTACTATTTAGCTTTATTTCACTATAAATAGAGGTTAAGAAACAAAGCATCCAAAACAAATAACACATACATAAAAATTCTTATTTCTTCTGGTTCACTATAAACAACACTTGCCACCATTGTAGAGCTCCGACAACGATTACCATGTCGCGGACAGATCTTAATCCGGGTCATCGGTTCCACCTGTGTCCTAACTGTGCTTTTAGCCGTTGGTACGACCCGCCCATGTGCCCGCGTTCCATGGTTATCATTCCCGGATTATTGAGAAGGATCAACAATCTTCAAGAAACATCTAGGCAGAATGCAAGCAAGGCTCAAATAATGAGAGTACTCTTGTATATTTCTTGGTTTTTATTTGTTATGTATGTTTTGTTAAATTGGGTAAAAGTGTGTCATATTTTGTTTTCAAGTCCTGGAGTAGTAATGTTGACTTTCTAGTGTTTGGTTGTAACATTGAAGCATTCTAATGTATCTCATGCGTATTTTGTTGAAGTAGTAATGTTAACTTTTAAAAGGTATGCATGTTTATAATAATACTAGCATATCGCCGAAAATAAACACGAATATATACATCAATTAAGCATACGAAAGAATTAATGAACATCAAACGGTAGTACAAATACCCAAAGTTTCATAGTCAATTACATAAAATAAAGGACTACAGAATATATTGTTTTTGTAACAAATGGCTAACATTTAACATCTACATGGGATTAGGATTAGGCACGATTATCTTGTACTTCTAAAAAAAAGATGTCAGTTGCTCACGATAGGCTAAACCTACCTCAACGGGATCACTTACATCCAATGATAAATGATGTGATAAACGATATAGAAATGTGCAAACCGACACGCCGCAGTCACCGTAAATAGGACCTTGTATCGGCAAATTCTGCTCATACTTGAAGGTTATGCAATAGTTTGATTGGTCAATGTTCTTCCTCTCTATGACTTCACTTTCTTCTAGGTAGAAGGGAAGATGCTCAGCGACAACATTCATCCAATTCTCCCACCACGGGCGTGACTCTTCATAAACGTTATCAGGTCCACCAAGGCTGTCATATATGGTTATCACACCTGAACAAATATTAAGCTCTGGTAAACACCAATGAACTTCTGTTTCGTTGACCGGGAAATAAACCTAAAATATGGGAAAAAAAATATGAAAAAGTTAAGCCATTTTACAGCACTTTCCAACTTAATGTGTGTGTGTGTATATATATATATATATATATATATATATATATATATATATATATATATATATACTAAACGATATAATGTGTTGTTAAAAGCTAATATGAGCTACTATATGCAATAACCAGAATACCAACTAGAGATTGATCATACCAGAAATTGGACTTGTGCCATAACCTATTTTGAACCAAAGTATGCTATAATAAGAAGTAAAAGGTACCTTAAGCTAGGATTTTACTAAACTACTTATGCAAATAATTTTAACCAAAAACTTTTAGAAACCTTATTAAATGGTATTGAAACTATTGGAAACTGCTCTTTATCACTATTAAACTACAACTATATCTAACTTAGAGCCAAATGAAATCTAGATTAAGGTCAAAACAACAATAAGCTTCAGAAATTACCTTGTGCCAAACACCCCCTAAGGGGTTAACTGTGGGATTTTTTAAAATGAAAAATCAGATTTAAAGCAATACTTTGAAAAGGAGTGATGAATTAGGCCAAGGATACACTAAATTGCATAGTTTGACTATGATTAAGCATAAACTAATAAGCTAGTCTTTGGCAAACAATGAACGGTTAAATGAAGTAGTAAAGAGAAAAGACAAGGAATTTATATCTTCTCCATAGATTTTGAAGACCAAGGTACACCGTAAGTCACCCCGTCAGCATAATACAGTGGCATATCACGATTGAGGATCATGGTGTTGAAAAATGGGCTAACAGCTACCCAATTCGCATTGTTGGGTCTAAAGTGCATGATATACAAGACCCAAAGTTCTATGTGATGCGAAATAATATATTTTTAAAATTAATTAACGATAGTTGTACATATTTAAAATACATTGTCAAAATATAAATTCGACGATAAAATGACATACCGAATCAGAAAGCCAACCTCTTCTATTTTCGTCTTTGCACAACAAAGCTCCCCAAAAATGATTGTTCACCACAATATCTGACCAAGGAAAACTAGAGTAAAGGTCCTTTTGCGTACGAAACACCAAGTTTATTTCTCTATGAGCATTAACTCTGTTTGGCGGCGAACCTTTAGGACGAGTCAGATCCTGAAAAATTGTTGGATACAAACACAAAGAATTAATTTTAAATAATTTTGGAATATAAAATATAACCTGTTACATTACATTGTATGTACCTCTTTCCATGGTTGTAGTTGAATCTCCTTTCCGTCAGAGCCAAGCAGAGTCTTCAATGTTTTTTTTTTTATAAACCTTTTGCTTACGCTTCCGGCGGACTCTAGGTGTAGTTGGTGGTGGGTCTGTAAAAGGATCTTGTTGGTACGCACTCTTCTTCCTCTCACGAGCAAATGGAACCTGTATAGTTTTGACCTTTTTTGTGTCTTGAACAACGTTAACATTTTGAGCATCTTGTGAGTCATTTTCAACATTTATGATTTCCACATCATTTTCCTCTTCCATGCCAGTTACCCCCAAATGTAACTCATTTGTATCCTGAAAAAGAAATTTAAGAAATGTGAAGTAAATATAAAATCGTATCTAATCAAGACTATGCTTAACCCATGACAAATAAATTAAAACTGATTAACGTATAATTACCCGAGGAGTGATGAAGCTAATCAAGTTCATCAAAGATTCTACTGCTACCAATCCTTCACTAGGCGATGGACATATGTCTTGAACTTCTACATCGACATGCATGATTTCTTCAAGCTCATTATCCTTAAGAACAAAAACGAAAGTCATTAAATAAATAATACAAAAACATATCATATTAAAAAAATTGGGATCATAACTATAAGTTAAAACAATTAAGTTAAAGACACACCGTTGAAGCATGAACACCAACTTCATGATCGGTACCAACATTTGTTACAAATTTATCAACGCAAAAAGTCTTGGTTACAACGGTATTATCATCGTCATATGGGTCGGTCACACACTTGTTCACCCCACTCGTACCAGTTTCCAAAACTCTGCCCGCGGTACAATCATCCACAAAAGCATGCTTATTTTTATTAATATCCTCATAAGCATCTTTATAACTATTGCTAACACTAACACAAGCATCAATCAGATTATTACTACCATCATCACGGTTGTTAGAATTCGATAAACCAACGGAAACATGATACATTTTCTTAACCCCATCATCATTCTGTTTGTTAACAACATAATCAATACCAGCAGCTGCGTCAACCAAATTGTTACAAACAGTGTCACAAGCTTTAACACCATTACTAGCTTTCAGCTTTCTCATTGATTGTGGGAACGGTTTGAGGTTTCAGTAGTTGTTCGATTGCTATTAAACGAGTACTAATACTTTTGTAGTTCGTCAATTCGCGTTCCATATCAACCAACATCTTTACAAGTTCTGATTTGCTCAACCCATTCAACCATTCATCAACAACCTCCTCATTCACCTCTTCTTCTTCCTCCACAGTTTCTTCATCAACAGGGACACGCACTTCATGTTTAACACCCACTTCATGTTTAACCTGTTTGCTAACAAATTTATGACAAATCCTTGGCTTAAATTTTTTCCGTGCCAATGGTTTCGGAGTTTCAGTATTTGATGTCTCGAGTTGTTGGAAAAACTCAACACTGGATCTTCACCATAGAGATTGGTTTTTGCTGGGTGTCGGCATGAGTTTTTCGACAGGTTTTCTCGAATAAAATAAACGGTTATAGTCAGATTTGTTAAACTTGTATGATCAGCCCAAGCAACACTACGGGAGATAACATTATCTTCTTTTTTATACTATAACCTTGTGTTAGGAAAGCTTTCCAATACAAAAATCTGCAAATATAACAACAACGAAGTTACAAGTTAAGAATATATATTAGTGAAATTAATATATACTTTTACAATCATACAAACATATGTAGCATGTGTCGGTTCTGAATTATTTGTCAAAATAAACTGGAACAAATTAACAGCCTAACACCCTATTTAATACAACATAAATAATCAACCTACTAAGCATTGTTAAGCTATCCTAGTCTTATTAAGCAGTCTAGATAAGTGAATAAAAACTAAATCAGCGTAATCCTAATGAGTATCGCTGATGCAAAATGGACTGACGGGCTATGTTTAAGGCCTAAGTTAAGCTTCAAAATGATAAGCTAACTAACTAAAAAGCCAACACAGTTATCCACTTAAATATGTTTTCATGTAATATTATTACAAACGGCAAAAGCGGATACATTTCTATATGAAGTGAATAATGAATACACTCACCTTCAAAGCAAAGACAAATCCGTACAACGAATATGTAGCGTTGTATTCAGAACCCAACTTTGCGTATTCTTTCAAACGCGTCTTTCTTTTCTTTGAAACAACATTGTAAACCCTGTCGTGAAATTCCCTCCACATATATTCCCCCCAAGGAAAAGCATTCCACACATAAAAATCATCAACTAGACAAAGAATCTCGTTTGACATTACATGCCTAAGCTCTTGACCCATCAATACGTAAACTAGTGCTAACAGCAGACAAAGACGCACGACATCCTTATTGGACATCTTAATAAAATTGTCGCTTTGGAGAACACTTATAAAATTATAACCCTTTACTCTATCGATACCAGGAAAAACACGTTCGCTAAAACTAGAAACTGAATCTTTCATGTGTTTTAAACATATTTTGCTGAATCAAACCAGATATTAAACAAAACTCTCTCCTACTAAACTCTAGATTATGTTGCCCTATCTCAAAAAACATGGGGTTTCGTAACTAGGGTTATCAACATGTTTTTTATGTTGAAGCATAAAATTGAGGACATGGTTATCATGGTCTTCTGATCTTAAATCCAGCCATGCCCCCAAAACAGTGTTTCTAAACATTGCCAAAGGATCCTCATTGTAAGCCAATTTACCCTTAATGGTTAAAATTAAGTACAACCTACTTCGGATAGTAACTTTCGCATTATAAACCTAAACCCAAACAAAAATTGAAGAATATTAAAATTAAGTTAAACCACTACCAAAAAATGGGTAAGAATCATAGGTGTGCTAAACATACGGTTTGACGTCTCCACGTCTCGTGTTCTCCATCATAAACCTAAATAAAAAATGCACAAAATTAAAATCAACTTAAACCATACGAATGGTGGGTAGATCATAAAATGGGTACGAATCGTAAAATTTAAACTTACGGTTTGACGTCTCCTCTTCTCCATGATACGTTTGGTGGGTAGGTCGTAAATTTCTCACAAGGAACGATGTATGTGTTTTATGTGTGTGTGTTAGATCTAAGTTAGGAATAGTGTTTTTGCGAATAGTGTTTTTGCACTAGAATCGAAAAAAAAATATTAAATAATTTTTGTTCCCTCCCGATGAAATCAAAGAAAGATTTTCTAGCCGTCAATCACACACTTGCAAGTCGAGCAGCCGTCAGTCGTACACTTGGTTCGGAGAAAACAAACTACTAGTGGGGTCACTAAATGATTGGTGAATATTTGACATGAAACATGTATTCGGTCACGTGTCAGCTGATATATGGAGTCGCACAGTAGCACAGGTCGGACATGATTAAAATTGGAAGTTGCATGATTTTTTAACTCAATCGTGGTGCAAAATTCGATTTTAGGTGCAAAATTGAAATCATCGAAAAAAAAAAGGTTAGAAATTCACATTCTCGAACATTTTTGTTGTTTAAGCTAAAATTAGTTCTTGATTTTGCTCTAGTCAATGCACTATTTGTTTGCGAAATTATGTTCTGTTATTCCTTAGACCAGTTAGAAAAGCAGCGCCGTTATATGCGCCTACAGGTGCTGAGATGTGTAGTACCGACGTTTACCGCCCTGTTTTTTCTTATAAGATTATGAAACAAAAATTGTTTTTTAAACCGAGTTTTCTGCTTTGTGTCTTCCAAAGGATGCAAAGTGTGTATCAACGGTGTTTTTGTCCTATGATTAGTTTAAGGGTTGCACATTTATTGATGTGGATCCTATTATATTTTCCTGCTTTATAATAATACGCTAGAAAATTTCTATCTCTAAGAACAATTCGACCTTACATAATGATAAATCCAAATAGTTTTATTAGTCAACTAGACAACAACCTATGAGATTATGAGAAATTAATAAATAGTTTGGGAGAAAATGTAATTCTAACCAAGTATTTATAAGAATTCATAAAACTCATTAACCAAAGTAATAACGCTACTAACATTAGCAATCAATGTTATAGAACGAGAATTGTTGAAAATTGCACTTCGTTGCGGCCATGTTTAACTTTGAGTTATCTGAAGTTATTTAAAACATCTAAAAAAGTTAACAAAATTCGTATTTTATGTTATTTTATCTTATTATTAGTATATTTCTTTTTTCGCAGGCAAGGAAAATATTTATGAAAACTTCAGAACCAAATACAACTAAGGTCCCAAGGTGGGAACAGAAAAGCAAACCACAAATGCAAGAGATACAAGATTAAAAGGAAACAAGACATGGGCCAAATCAGACACGAGGCATTCACGTGATTCCATCCGTTACCGCCTTCGGGTTTCGAGTCCATTTACTTCGGTCGAAATTAACACATTTGCACCGATTTGAGATCCATAGAAGCGACAAAATTTGGATTTGAGGGAATATGTCTTCATTTCTAATGCCTTGCTTGCGATCATTCAATGCAGGAACGACGCGGTTTCTCCATTTCCAAATCGCCCATAGAGTAACTAGACAAACACCATGAAAGATCTTTGCCAATACTATATTCCCATCCATAGTATTCTAATTACCACAATCTCTCGTACCAACATCAACGTTCACCAGAGTTGGAATATCTCACCAACTATAGCACTTAAACCAAACGTTCTTTACCTTTGGACAATTAAAGTAATATGGTTGATGTCTTCCACCTCAGACTCACATAATGGACAAAGCAACGGATGGACATCAATACCTCTCTTATCAAGATTTGAGAGATGAGGAATCCTATAGCTGATAACCTGCCAATTAAATATATTAACTTTTCTTGGGACCCAAGTATTCCAATCGAAAGATAGACCCAAACAGCTATTTGAAAGAAGCTTATTATCTATTTTTCGACATGTAGTTAACGGAATAAATCCCATTAGAATTTAAAGACCAATTCCAGCTATCTTCCGCACCAGGCATTAAGGAGAGACCATTAATGAGATTAAGCAAATCATCGAGGTCGTCAACAGTTGTGCCTCGATGTTGTATACGCCATGACCAGCAACCCACTGGAATTAAATATATTAACTTTTCTTGGGACCCAAGTATTCCAATCGAAAGATAGACCCAAACAGCTATTTGAAAGAAGCTTATTATCTATTTTTCGACATGTAGTTAACGGAATAAATCCCATTAGAATTTAAAGACCAATTCCAGCTATCTTCCGCACCAGGCATTAAGGAGAGACCATTAATGAGATTAAGCAAATCATCGAGGTCGTCAACAGTTGTGCCTCGATGTTGTATACGCCATGACCAGCAACCCCCCCCCCCCCCCCCCCCCCCTCCCCCACTCACCATTAACGAGGGCCCAACGATCACAAATAAAACAATCATGATTAATATCAAGCGCAAAAAGACGATGGAATCTGTTCATCAAACACGGTCCATTATCAACCCAAACGTCATTCCGAAACAAGATGTCACTTCCACTTTTCACTTTCTGAGAAAATGAACTCCGAAATTGTATGCCGAGATCATCTATCATTGCACCAGCACTTACGATGTTCTGCCATATACCTTTCTTCAATCCGGGACTAGCCGTATTTGAGAAGCCCCCGTCAACCCCATGAAATTACAACTTTACTCCATATAGCTTCTTTTTCCATGAGGAAGAGACAACGCCATTTTCCAAGAAGGCTTAAGTTTTTTGAATGAATATTACCAACAGCTAAACCACCAAAATCACGATTTGCCATGATGTTTTCCAACTATTCCAAACCATCCCTTTTTCATCATCTTTGAAACCCCAAAAAAATCTACTACGAATTTTTTCAAGTGAATCTATAACTTTTATAGGAGCTCGAAACAAGAAAGATAATACAGCGGGAGAGATCCAAGTATTGATTTAGTTAAAGTGAGACGTCCACCAATAGATAAGAGCTTTGACTTCCAAGATGAGACTTGAGAAGTCAACCGGGATGTCACTTCACCCCATGATTTTGTTTTATGCATTGCTTTCCCTACTGGAAGCCCTAGATACATAAAAGGAAGCCTATTGGCTTTACAGTTTAAAATGTGGGCAAACATATCCACGTCACTTGGATTGGCCCCAACACCATAAATGCAGCTTTTGGCCATGTTAACGCCTAAACCCGATGCTTCATTGAAGCACTTAGGACATATATGAGGTTTCTTGCATTTGATAGAGACCATTCTCCAAAAATAAGTGCATCATCTGCGTATTGAAGCAGAGATAAATTTGTGCAATCGTCTCTGAGATATAGGCCTTTATAAATGACTTTGTTACAAGCCTCCAAGATCAAAACTTGTAGGGCCTCCGTGACGATAATGAATAAAAACGGGGGTAGGGGGTCCCTTGTCTAAGACCTCTTTCCATGTGAAACTCCGGCGTAGGGGAACCGTTAACTAAAACGGAGACAGAGGCTGTATACAAGCATCCACTTATCCAAATCAACCATTTTGAGCTAAACCCCATTTGCTTCATGATATCCAACACAAAATCCCAACGAACACTAACAAAAGCTTTAGCAAAATCGACTTTAAAAAGGAGAAGATTTAACTCCATCATATTAACGTATTCAATGATCTCATTTGCAATAAGAACCCCATCATATTACGACGACAGTATTTGTTTGTTAAGTTATATTCACTAATAGAAAACAAAAGTTTAGAAGGAAAAAAAATGCATATGTCATGGCTTGAATATGTGTTACCCATTATACTACAACATAATTTGCTATATTTAATTTGTATATATATGTGAAGCAAACATTAAAATTTGATAAAATAAGCTTCTGCATAGTAATTCATTGTTCACAATTTAATATAGGAAGCAAACATCAAATTATAATATTAAAATAAGTTTATGAATGATACTGTAATTTCATGGTTCACAATAGTATATATTATATTGTTAATCTTGGGGTATATTAAATACACAATTTTGATGAAACCAAATTATTATATATATTTCAAGCTAGGACAAATAATATTAATATGTATATTATTTCTAATTGAGTAATACTTATATATGTTTTATATATATTGTAAAATCAGTTGAGTTGTTTAATAAGGTCCTGCAAATAAAATCCAAATTAGTTATCAAAACCTTTGACAACAACAATGATCAACATTTCCTTACATGTGATGTTTCACTTATTTCACTTTTTATGTTCAATTATTTCTAGCCCATAATGCCGTGTGTTTTGACCCTTCTTTATTTAATGGGTTGTAGGTCGCAATATGTCTACGAACTTTTTCTAAGTTACGTTGACATATTTGTGGAAAACTAGAAGGGGGATTGAATAGTTTTACGTCTTTTTCGTTTTGCTTATTTTATAAAAGATAGTTTCTAAGATAAAACTTTCAAATCACTTTAATACATAAATATATATACTAGTTAATTTATGATTTTGTATAAATACTACTTATGTATAATGTATAATTTCAAAACACTTAACTACAAAAGTATAAATACAAGATTTATTAAAGGTTTTATATATACAATGCTTATGTATAATGTTTGGAAAGAATATACAATTTTATATATTTTATGTAAGCATATATATGTGTAGTAGTGTATAGATATAATTATATGTACTAGGTTGGTTTTTGTAAGATTAGTTTTATGAATGAATTTTAGTTTGATCTTTATGTGAAATCAACATATGCACAATACTATCAATTATGACTATGTGTGAAATGCAAGTAAGTAATAAATCAAAGAGTGAGAGATGGAAAGATCAAACCGAGACACAAAGGATTTATAGTGGTTCGGCTACAAGGACACCTTCCTTGCCCTACTCCACTCCCCGAGTCACCTACTCGAGAGTTTTCTTCACTAGATCAAAAACCTCCTTTATGGCGGAGAAAACCGTACACACCAATATACACACCAATTTACACACCAATCTTCACACCAATCTTCACACCAATCTACACACCAATCTTCACACCAATCTACACACCAATCGACTATTTTCTTCACACCAATCTTCTACACACCAATCTTCTATACACCAATCTTCTATTCTCTTCACACCTTCAAAGTACTAATGTCTTGACACCTTCAAGTCACTAATATCTTTACAACTTCAATGCACTAGTGTCTTGACACCTTCAAGCCACTAATGTCTTCACAACTTCAATGCACTAATGTCTTGACACCTTCAAGCCACTAATGTCTTCACAACTTCAATCTACAAATGTCTTCTAGTCTTCTCCACTAGAGATCCTTAATTTCTTCACTACAAGATCCTATTGCTACAATCTCCTATCACCACTACTATCTAACCCTTCTTCTTCACTTCAAGTTACACTTCACACTTACAACAATTCTAGATTCTTCAACTAAATCTAGTTAACTAATACATACACCTTATTCACCAAAGTATGAAAGATATACAAGAAAATGTAAACAAACAACTTAGATAGCAAGATGATACTAAGTTGTAATACTTCTAATAGAAGTATTCTTCTCTTTGCACTTGAAAGAATGAGGCTTTGGATCACTTGAAAACAAAGGCTTATGAAATGATCAAAGGATTTTTAGGATTGAAATGGAGATCTAGAACAGAAAGTTTTTGTGCAAAAAGGTGAGGAAAAAATCCAGGTTTAGGGTGGTATTTATAGACAAAAGAATCTGACAGAGGAGCGTGGCCGGTCCCCTTAATTCATGGCCGGCCCCCTTAAAATTAAGGGGACCGCCCCTTATAATTAAGGGGGCCGCCCATCTGTAACGGCCAGAAAACTTGTCTTTTAGTGGGGAAAGTTTATTTGGTGAAAAACTAACTGATTTTGGTTAAATATTTGAAATCATATATTTAGTATGATTAAAACATTTTTCTTTATTACCAAAAGTGTTTTTCAAAAATATATAATATGTTTATATGATTAAATAAACTTTGTGTTAATTAATTAACTACCCCTTTGATCATACATTGCACTAAACACTTTGTTTATTCATACCTTAAGTGATTTGTTGGTGAAAGTGATTATTTATTACTAAATACGTGTTTACGTCATGATCTTTGGTTTGATTAGTTTAAGTTTTGTGATTATCAAAACATAGAGATATCGGAAGATATGAATAATGTTTTCAGTCAATTATTTATATCAACAATCTCCCCCTTTTTGATGATTACAAAACCTAAACTTATTAAATCCAAAAATTAATATTTAGACAAGTATTTAGTAAGTTTACATTCACTTCTCCCCCTTTTTGTAGAATCAAAAAGGTTAGGCCGAATAAGCTTCGTGATAGAAGTTTAAACGGGTAGAAAACTCCCCCTTGATGTATGCTCCCCCTCGTTTGAGGGCACCAAGGTTTCGAGAAAGTAATTCTTGCAAGAAAAATATTAGAAGCACAAGCATGGCACAAGCAAATACATATAGCATAATATTAACAAGTAATAATCATGGCACAAGGGAATAAGAAACATATATTAAACCATTCAATAATAGAGAAATGATTATGTCAACCCATAATCATTGTTACAAAGGCAATACAAATAGAATTCTAAATAACATAGAACATCCTATAGTGCCAACAAGGAGTGTCACCAAACTTTCTTGAATCCCAAAATGGTTGAGGAGTTTTATTTGAAAATGAGAAAACATAAGCATATCAAATGCTTGGTGGTTTAGTGGAGGTAAACTCTTGGTTCCATGGGTGTTGGTGAGTTTGTAGAGCTTGGAGGTGGTGGATTTGAAGTGGAGTTTGTTGGTTGAGGGTTGTGATGTTGTTCAAGTGATGGGGTTTGTTGAGATCTAGTAAGAAGATACTCAATCCAAGTGAAGTGCTCATTCAAAGCAATGGTTTGTTGTTGAAGGAAGATGCAACAAGGGCAATTGTTAACATGCTTCTCAAGTTAGTTTTTTTTATGTGGTGATGATGGTGAGCTTGATTGTGGTGGATCCAAATTGCGTTGAGCAAGATGTAATGCTAAAAGAGCACTAATCTCATGTGCCTCTTTTAGCTCCTCAACGAACTTCAAGTGTTCGGAGGAAGGTGATGGTGGTGGAGCATGATAGTTGTCTTGGGTGAAGGTTTGCACATGCAACATTGGAGTGGCATGTGAGGTTGTAGGAAGTGGTGGTGGTACTCTAGGTGGTGGAGACATGTTTGAGCTTGGGTAATCATGAAAACATGATATGGGTGGAAGAGGTTCTTCATGAGTGGATGATGTCTTTGTTGAATGAGCAATATGTGAAGTGTTGATTGAGATGTTGGGATTGTTGTTTTGGGATTGAGCATGCTCATCAAAAGAGGAAGCATTAATGAGGGTATTAGTGGAAGATAGGTTGTGGGATGACTCATTTGAGTGGGTTTGAGGTTGAGTTGTTGGTTGACTTGAAACAACATCACAAGGGTTATGACAAGAATCAAGTTTCCTCCTCCAAACGGGTTTGACGGAGATCCTTGCGGTTCTTGAAATCTTTGGTTTTTGGTTGTTGGAAGATGACATGTTTGGGTGTGATGGCATTAATGGTGGGAGGAGAGTATTTATAGTGTATGAGAAATGTGGTTTAGGAAGGAAAATTTGAGGGATAGTATGGGACAAAATATGTTTGTGAATTTTGGGAAGTATATGTTGAAATGGGTCAAAAAGTGATAAAGACAACAGTATCCCCGACCATCAGATGGCCGGTCCCCTTAAATGGAGGCCGGTCCCCTTAAATTTAAGGGGGCCGCCCTTATGATTTAAGGGGGCCGCCCATCTGGTGATTCCCAGAATGCCAGAAATGGGTTTTTGGCAGAAAATTTTCAAAAAGGTTGTGTTTTTGGATTTGGATTCAAGTAAGTTCAACTCTTGAGGCTATATAGAGCATACTATTCATGAATGTAGAGAATATCATAGAAATGATTAGAGTGAACAATTAATTCCTAATAATCATGTTATCTACTAATATTTCAATTAAGTTTGGTAACTAAGGAAGCAATAAAGCAAACTAGTTAAGTATGCAACTATATGAAGATAATGGTAAGTAGGATTAGTGCAAACAAATTTAAGATTGCTTATGATAAACAAGTGGGAAGATATGATTATATGAACTTCAAAACTTGTTACAAACAAGATCCATATGGGCAAACCATGATTCTCATGAAATGATTTGATTAGATTGTGGATGTCATTTTCACATAAGTTTATGACATATGTGAGAAAATAATAACGTTTTAAACAAAATGTTTTTAGTTTTATTCAACAATGTTTGAAAGTAAGTTTTCACTTAATGCCATAAATCTGGGAACGAAAGAATCTAATGAGAAGCAAGGTTCATAAAAGTAAACTAGCATTAGGTATATATAGGAAGTGCAATTTAATCAAGTTGGAGAATGAGTATGAGACTATTACTAGTGGTGCTCAATTCAGGCTAAACACGACCGTTTTTACGGGTTACACACACCCAACTTCTCACATAGAAGCAATTCAACCGTTAGGTTAAATTGAATTTCTAGTCAATAGATTCTCCAGTAGTCATTCTCCTTTTAGAAGAAATCGAGTTCCTAAATTTACCTATCGAAGATTACCAAATATGAAGTTTTCTTGATTCACTAATACTTGGCTTAATGTTTTGAAATACATTCAAGTTTGTATCCTAATAAAACAAATTTTGTTTTGTTTCAAAAAGAAAAATGTTTCTGCTTTGATAAAGATCAAAATAATGTTATGATAGCTTACGATTAAGCATGTTGTTCGAAAAAGCATAAAATAGATATTCGAAGGGTTTTAACTCAAAGAGAGAAGTTTTTAAATATGATGTATTGATTTTGATAATCAAGAAATTTCAGGTGAAAGATATACTTCAAGAGAATCGATTCAGCCCATTGTCACATGTAATCATCTCTAATGGCAACTAAAGATGTGAGAGAGATATGGTAGACATTGAACATCTAAATGCAATGAGATAGGAAAAGACAAAGAAAATCATCAATGAATGCAATATAGACATATGTATATATGCATGTATACAAGACACATTGTAATATTGAGTCACTAGCAAGTCTTAATTATAACACATCTATTAATGCAACTAGTAAGATCATATAGCACAAATGGCAAGTATTCTATTCTAGATCATAGAAGATTATCAATATAGATGAAAACTAAAATAAATGATAATAGACATAGCAATAAGAGGGTTAATTATCCTAATGTTATGTATGCATATATTGGTATTCATGATCTAAAAGCATAGCAACTTGCAAATTAAAACATATTAATATACTAATTGAAGCATACTCTATCTTAATGTAATGTAGGCAAGTTTTTGAAAAGAAAACTTACCTCAGGTCCAGCTCTTCTTTAAGAGTGGTCATGAGAGCAATATAAAACGTCAAGAAGGTTTTCCCCAAAGCAAGTTGAAGAAGCGAAGTAATATCCCAATGCAAAAAGGATCAAGGAGACTTGATCATAGAAACACTATCGGTCGCACCAATCATCACAAGTCGTGCAGATTAAGAATGGTAGAACAAGAA
Source organism: Artemisia argyi (assembly GCA_030686995.1). Classification (NCBI taxonomy): domain Eukaryota; kingdom Viridiplantae; phylum Streptophyta; class Magnoliopsida; order Asterales; family Asteraceae; genus Artemisia; species Artemisia argyi. Next base: position 170,659,539 of record CM060701.1, on the reverse strand, counting down.
TCCTTCGTCATGAGGTAGTAACGAACACACCATAAAGTCAATGGTCATCAAATGAAAGAAAGCGAATAGAGCGATCCAAAAAGTAGTAGTTCCTTTGATCGTTAATTACCTACACATGACAGAGATCTTGGTACCCAAATTCTCATGGGTCCGAGTTGATTAGTAGCGAACATCCAATGCACTTAAATGCATATAAAGAGGATGTCGTCGAGAAGTACAAGAATTCATTATTTGTTTGTTTCAACAAACAAACAATAACTTTCTTGACTAGAGAAATAATCAATGGATGTAAATAATAATAGTTCTAAATTTTTCCATTAGGTTTAACAAATTTTATTTGTTTTGATGTATTTGTCAAATACTCATCTGCCGTAAATCCTAATCCGGTTTTATCATAAAATGACTTTTGAATGTTAAGTAGATATTTTAAAGATTTAGAACTATTTTCGAATTTTGCCAATATTTTAGCTTTTTCCTTTTCCATTTTAATTTCATGTTTATAGTCTTGACAATTTTTACATTCAAGATCAATTTCAATATTACTTTCAAGTCTAGACATTTTGTCTTCTAAAATTATTTCTTTTTCAAAGTTATTTTCAGCGGATGTTGAAGATTCATTTTTAAAAATAATTTTTGAGTCAATGTTGCAAAAGTGTTTGAAGTTATTTTCCATTTTTGAAAATTCTAATGTAAATTGATCATAGCAAAAATGTTTGGTTTTGAATTGTACCTTATTTGTACTTGTACAATCTTCACTCGCTATACGGTGATCAATTCCATTGTTCATGTCGCTCCATGTTTTGTTTGTAGTATTGCTTGGATCTTGGAGCATGTAATCCTTGTCATCACTATTTGTATTAACATTTGTTAGGATGTTCACGTATTCCGTATTTACATCGTCTTTATCGTCCTTGTTGCACCATGATTTATTAACATGCTTTCTTCGGATTTGACACATGTGTTCTTCATTATTGGTACCTTCAATGATCACATTTGAACTAGTAGTACATGTGTTTATTTCAACTAAATATTTATCTATTAAATTTTCTAGAGTAACTATTTCATGTGCAATATCAAGTTTATCATCTTTGGTTTTACATTTCTCTTGGTGAAACTTTAAAAGGCATTTCCAAATATCATTTGCCGTTTTACAAGGAAATAATCTTTCATATTCAACATTTGGTAGACTTTTGAAAATAAGTAATTTAGCTTTAGTATTTTTATCAATTTTTATTTGAAAATTATTATATTGATTTTCAAAATCCATTTTGGTTAGTTTAAGATCACCAATTGAAATAATATGCCAAAGATCAAGATCTATTAATTTCACATAATTTTCAAATTTATTTTTCCATTCAAGAAAATGATCATTTTCAAATAATGGTGGTTTTTGCGTAAATTCTCCTTCTAGATATTTTTCGAATTCCATAGATCGTTACAAGTTTTAAAATACAGTATATTTTAAAAATCTTGTTAGACGTGGCTCTGGTACCAATTGTGGAAAACTAGAAGGGGGGGTTGAATAGTTTTACGTCTTTTTCGTTTTGCTTATTTTATAAAAGATAGTTTCTAAGATAAAACTTTCAAATCACTTTAATACATAAATATATATACTAGTTAATTTATGATTTTGTATAAATACTACTTATGTATAATGTACAATTTCAAAACACTTAACTACAAAAGTATAAATACAAGATTTATTAAAGGTTTTATATATACAATGCTTATGTATAATGTTTGGAAAGAATATACAATTTCATATATTTTATGTAAGCATATATATGTGTAGTAGTGTATAGATATAATTATATGTACTAGGTTGGTTTTTGTAAGATTAGTTTTATGAATGAATTTTAGTTTGATCTTTATGTGAAATCAACATATGCACAATACTATCAATTATGACTATGTGTGAAATGCAAGTAAGTAATAAATCAAAGAGTGAGAGATGGAAAGATCAAACCGAGACACAAAGGATTTATAGTGGTTCGGCTACAAGAACACCTTCCTTGCCCTACTCCACTCCCCGAGTCACCTACTCGAGAGTTTTCTTCACTAGATCAAAAACCTCCTTTATGGCGGAGAAAACCGTACACACCAATATACACACCAATTTACACACCAATCTTCACACCAATCTACACACCAATCTACACACCAATCTTCACACCAATCTACACACCAATCGACTATTTTCTTCACACCAATCTTCTACACACCAATCTTCTATACACCAATCTTCTATTCTCTTCACACCTTCAAAGTACTAATGTCTTGACACCTTCAAGTCACTAATATCTTTACAACTTCAATGCACTAGTGTCTTGACACCTTCAAGCCACTAATGTCTTCACAACTTCAATGCACTAATGTCTTGACACCTTCAAGCCACTAATGTCTTCACAACTTCAATCTACAAATGTCTTCTAGTCTTCTCCACTAGAGATCCTTAATTTCTTCACTACAAGATCCTATTGCTACAATCTCCTATCACCACTACTATCTAACCCTTCTTCTTCACTTCAAGTTACACTTCACACTTACAACAATTCTAGATTCTTCAACTAAATCTAGTTAACTAATACATACACCTTATTCACCAAAGTATGAAAGATATACAAGAAAATGTAAACAAACAACTTAGATAGCAAGATGATACTAAGTTGTAATACTTCTAATAGAAGTATTCTTCTCTTTGCACTTGAAAGAATGAGGCTTTGGATCACTTGGAAACAAAGGCTTATGAAATGATCAAAGGATTTTTAGGATTGAAATGGAGATCTAGAACAGAAAGTTTTTGTGCAAAAAGGTGAGGAAAAAATCCAGGTTTAGGGTGGTATTTATAGACAAAAGAATCTGACAGAGGAGCGTGGCCGGTCCCCTTAATTCATGGCCGGCCCCCTTAAAATTAAGGGGACCGCCCCTTATAATTAAGGGGGCCGCCCATCTGTAACGGCCAGAAAACTTGTCTTTTAGTGGGGAAAGTTTATTTGGTGAAAAACTAACTGATTTTGGTTAAATATTTGAAATCATATATTTAGTATGATTAAAATATTTTTCTTTATTACCAAAAGTGTTTTTCAAAAATATATAATATGTTTATATGATTAAATAAACTTTGTGTTAATTAATTAACTACCCCTTTGATCATACATTGCACTAAACACTTTGTTTATTCATACCTTAAGTGATTTGTTGGTGAAAGTGATTATTTATTACTAAATACGTGTTTACGTCATGATCTTTGGTTTGATTAGTTTAAGTTTTGTGATTATCAAAACATAGAGATATCGGAAGATATGAATAATGTTTTCAGTCAATTATTTATATCAACAATATTTTTATAAAGTGATACGAACTACACATTTGATGTATTTGTCATATAAAAAATGCTACCTTGATCATCTTTCGAAGTTCTAAATAATCTACTGACCACATTAAAATGTGCATATCAGAACACTTTTTTAAATTTTTTTGCATTTAATAATATTTTATTTATTAAACGTATAAAGATGAAACTTTGAAAAAAAAATCGTTATTATTTTCTGACCTAAACCATTTTTTCATCTCACTTTAATAAAATAAAATTGAAACAAGGTATGATGATTGATGCATTCTTGATCATACTTGTGTGTTCAACGAAGATTTCAACCCGCACGTTGCGATGGAGCGTCTGTACTCGGTACTATTCCACATATCGAAAATATCAATTTTTTCTAACGTGGAAATTGCAATTTATTTTTTGATATGAGAATTTTCTTAAGCAATTTTTATTATAAATGCAGTATTTACTGTTCATATGCCGAAGCCCATATAGCATTGTTTTTTAGTAATTCGGTTTTTGAAATCTTGACTGAACCGAACGGAGAATATTTATTTCGGCTCCGGTTGTTGATACATTTTTTTTATACTAGTTACTATTTAGATAGTTCTTCTATAAGTTTATATCTCAAGTCCACCAATCTCATTAAATTTATATAAATAAAAAGCCAAAAAAATGTAGCTAATTATGTTTTTTTTTGCATGCATCCTCGAGACATATATACACCGATGCTTCAGTTTCCCAAGTATCATAAGGAGATTCTCCACTTCTAATCTTCACTCCAGCTGTTCCTACCTCAAATTTTTTTGGTTATTTAAGGAGCCCCAATGTCATCTCTTTAAACATTCTTAACACCACGAAAAAAGAAATAAGATAAATTCAAGATAATTTTGAACAATGGCTAAGTTAGAATGTGTGAAAACGTAGAGGGGGTGTGAATATGTTTCCGTTTAAAAACTTTAAAGCTTGTTGTATAAAATATCCAATTAAGCTTGTTGTTATATGAAAATGCCAATTATAGTCTTATAACTAATAGGAAGCATATAGTAAAACAAGTTGTCACACAAGCATAAACATCAAGCCACAACACAAACAATAATATAGTGCAAGTTTAAAAGTAAAGAAAGTGCAAACCAGACACGATTATTTATAGTGGTTCGGTCACGGAGCTCCTCTCCACCCTACTCCATTCCATGAGTACCCAACTCGATAGTTACTTTACTAGATCAACAAGCTCCCTTCTTGGCGGAGAAAACCTTACAAACGTCGCTTACACTTTTTCCGGTACAAAGCTAAATACCGGGTTCCAGTTCGAGGTGGAACCAACCTAACGTCGCCTATACAATATTTCTGTTACTAAGCTAGATGTCGAGTTCTTTACAAGGGTACAACCACTCTCGTTATGTTTTATGGCCCAACATAAAAATCTTGTGTTTTATGGCACAAAAACATAAACCATCTAATCTAGTTTGGTGAATATATTGTGATGATACAATGATGTTTACAATGATGATCCATGACACAAATATCTAATGGATATGAATGACTAATCTAAATGAACTTCTTGAATAAGAAATCTTCAATCAATGAGGATGACAAGAGCTTTTGAATCCTCATATGATGATATGCTTTGGTGGATGATGATGGCAAGATCTCAAAGCTTTCTTTGGTGGATCAAGATATATGATATGCTTATAACAAAGATGAATGTTAGAAGCATTATGATCATGTGATGGTCAGAGTGATTAATGTATGTTACTACATGGTTACCTAGTAATCTAAATGTGTTTAAAACGATAGAGAGAATGTATTTTCATGTGATGAGAAAACAACTAAACTTGTCTTGCTATTTATAGGCAAAAAAATCCAAAGAATCTTTATCAAATCTTAACCAAATCTAACCAAAATATACACCATATCTTTCAAAGATTCTTGAGTGTAAATCTAAACAAAATATTCACTATATCTTTCAAGGATTTCAAGAGTGACAATCTAACCAAGATATTCACCAAATCTTTCAAAGATCGTAAAGAGATTTGATGATCCATGGAATGATGTAAAAAAGCATTTCATTTTAGATTAAAAAGTTTCACAAAGTAAACTTGTAAAATGAATGTTGTAGCTTAGTTAAATGATGTTGTTTAAGAAGTAATTAGTAAGTTAATGAGTTAATAAAAATGTTTGATTACTTATAACGTCATAAGACACATTTTTATTATTAGTAAACTTACAAATTTTACTTTGACACCTAACGTGCAAAGTGAGTTCGAAATAGAATGATTAACCTTTTAAAATACATAATGATCCTAAACGTATTTTAAACATTCTAAATGATTTGTTTAGGGGCTTGAGCATAATGTAACATAACAAACATGTACGAACATCTGTTGTAGCATATGCGGACTCGAGACATAGAGAGGTGTTGAATGTATGTTCAGACAAAATATTATTACGAGTAACTTGTACATTTTGCGTTATGTATCAAGTTATATGTTTGTTATCAATCAAAATAAACGAGACTGTATAAATTAAATATCATAATATTTGCACTAACAATCTTCCCATTTTTGATGATGATGAAATATGTAAACGTGATAGATAGTAAAATGTAAAAAGTTACTTGTGTCCATATTACCTTCTACATTACCTTTTCCGTTTACACTCTTCTCCCCCTTTTGTCGAAACAAAAAGGTTATATCCTTGGAGTTTAAGCTTCATTTCTCCCCGAAAAGATGAGCTTGCATCATCCCTAGTAAAGTTAAATTGTTTACTCCAATCCCCTATGGTCGTTCCATCCCCTAGGTTATTGCCCTTGTTTAGTAGCGGTGCCATGGATCAAGTTAAGAGGTTTAATGATGCAGGATTTACTGACCAGGTTTTAAATTTATTTTTTCTCAATTGCATATGGTCTACCTTAATGCACTAATGGACAATGTATCTGGTCGTGTGTAGACTAGTAAATGGTAAAACCAAGATCGTCCCAAGAGCTAAGGTGCGGATATTACCTAATTTTAATGTCACTAGTTTAAAAGGGGGTTTTGATTGTAGATTAATTAAACTAAAGAAAATGAAATGACGAAGCAACTAAATAATGAAGAGAAATCAGATGGGGAGAATAGTGTTAACCTAATTACTCTTGTAATTACATGACAAGTTTTCTAAATGTGCATCCTATCGTTTCATCTTGGGGTTTAATTCGATAGACTCAGATGGTCAAATGGCCTAATCCTATCTTACACCTCACCCTATTCTCACAACCTATAATTGCAAGAGTTCGCTGGTTAGCCTTTGACCTACTAAATGCAAGAGTCATTAAGTTCCTCTACTAACTTAGGTAGTCTAACGGGATGCGGCCGTTCAGAACTTACATCCCCTCTAATTCCTTAAGCAAGTCTGTTTGGTAGGTGGTCGTTCATTGAAATTTCCACATGGATGGTGATATTACTACCACCAAGACACACCCTTATCCGCTATGGGTCCTATGGTCAATTCTCCTAGCCTCAATGGAACTACCAAACATCGTCGCTACCAAAACCAGAGTATCCTAACAAGTGCTAAGAAAGTATTCAGATAAAACAATAATAGATGTGAGAAAACTAAATCATGGCAATAACAATTTCATAATAAGGCTAACACCAAAAGGTGTTTAGCCACTCATGTTCATAAATGCAGAAAAATAAGTGTTTAACATAACAAATGTAAACATTAATTTAATACAAATCTAATGAATGAATAAACTTATGATTATGCTTGCATTCTCCCTTGGAAATGACTTCTATGCTAGTAGAACTTCGTTCCCCTTACTCCCTGAATTCCTCCTGACTTCTGAGTGGTGAAAAGTGAATGAATAAACTCAGAATTAGGGTTGGTATTTATAGGCCCGACTTTACTACGGCGTAGCTCTAGGTTTAGATACGTCGTAGCCTTCGTAAATGTTATCTACAACGTAGCTAGATCATGTGCTACGAACGTATTTCTTGTATTAGCACTTCTACGGCGTAGTTTTGTTGGAAACTACGTCGTAACTTCTTCTTTGGCAATGAAAGTTATCACTGTCTAAAATAGAGACCTACGGCGTAGCTGGAATGATTGCTATGTCCGTAGAAGTCTTTAAGTGATAACTACGCCGTAGTGATGATGTGGACTACGCCGTAGATAACAGATAAGCGTTGACTGGTCTTTAGTGAGTGCTACGGCATAGGTAAATGATACCTCTATGCTGTAGTTAGTGCAAAATCCACATACTTCAATTATTTTCATATTAGTCTTTCCAAATCCGCGTCTTTTTGTTCCTATGCTCATCTTTACCCTGAAAACACAATATAACCAAATAAGAATATATATCCTAACATATTAAAACAAAAGATGAGTAATCTAGGGGGAAATTAACACTAAAACATTGCTATTATTTGATGTTAACAAATATCCCCACACTGGAACTCTACTTGCCCTCAAGTAGACCTTATTAGAATAATTCTTAAAAAGATATCATCCGAGACACTAGAAGATATGAATCTAAAAATTTCCTATGCTAGAATATTTCAAAGCCGAACACCCACGAAAATGGGAACAAACACTCATTCATCACTAAGCTAAGTGTTAATTTCGGGGTGATCACTCAACGCACAGTTATAGTAAGTATTCTATCATAGGCTTGACGGTTACACAAATCTCCACCACTAGAGCTAAGGTCAAAACAAGTTTTAAAGGCAATATTAGGTGAACATATTTAAGGCTATTGGTGTAGTGTTATTACTAACATACTACGGCGAAGGCGACAAAGGCAATGGTACATGACCAGAACGCCGGGCAAGACACCAATGACTGCTCTATTCCCTCACCTAAGCATGATTCACAACTAAAGGGTAGGATAGGACATGAGATGCACAATAATGGTGTAAAATGAAAAGTCTTAACCTATAAATGAGTTGCAACCACTTGCCGTTCATCCAAAGTCAAAGCTTCAAGACAAAAAAATTGGATCATAACAAGTGAATGTGCAATCAGTGGACGTCATTATGGGCACAACACTTGGTCTTCAAATCTTCATAAGTGATCGAGGTGGCCTCCTCGATGCTAAATCTTTATCAGCTCAAAACATGGTGCTATACATTTTTGCACTAGACAAATAAACTATCTACATACTGGATTTCACAATATTTTTTTTCATAATAACAATTACAAGAAATAATAGAAATACATTCCCCCACTTGAGATGAATCATACTTGGAATAATTGAGGGGCGGGGGGGGGGGGGGGTTCTCAAATGATCTTCATAGATGGGTCTTCAATGTAAGTGTGATTTCTAAGTCTCTTAACTCGAACCTCAAACTAGATCAAGTGGCAACTTCTCAATCATAAACCAAGATTACACGATAGGCTAAGGAGAATGGGTATATCAAAAAATTTATTATATGGGTAAGAAATGACATGATAGGTTCAAAAGGGTGTAACTAGGGGTATCTTGCACTACAGATGAGTCGAACAAAAGGGTTAAAACAAGGGGGTCGTAAAGTCGATGTGACTAATAGATAAATGCACACATATAGGCTATTTAGGTGATAATCCTAAAGTATTGCCTTCTTAAAAATTTTCTTCCAAATGTGTCAAGTAATCTCAACACACTACGCGTCTATGGTCTCAAATGATGTAAAGGCCAAGTTCTAAAGTCCAGAAACTATCGACACACTCATAATTTGGTGGATTTGGGTAATTCAGGGGAAACTGACAAGGTTAAACCTCACCATGGAAATAAGGGTTAAATGTGCTCGGCTAAGGTCTATTCTAGTTAGGTTCGGAAAAACATGTCAAAAATTTTAAAAATGGCATAATTTTTCAAAATAAACTAGAAAATAGGGAAAATAAAAGTTCAAGTTAAATTCTACTCCTGTCCCCCCACTTGAAATGTACAAAGTCCCTTTTGTACGCAAATAAGCAATAAGAATAAAGGAGATAAGTAGAATTGGAACGAGAACTTCCCTGAAACTTGCTCTTAAAAATGATAGAATGATTATGTTGAGAAAACGTGCCTTCGCTTCCCCAAATGAGCAAACTTCATATCCCTGAAATCATGCAACTACCACAAGTATAAAACCTAAAAAGAAAAATAAAGGAAAAATAAAAATCCTAACTCACTTTCGTAAGAATCATGATTGCGTTTAGCATATGCAACAAGCGTTTTAAACCAATTGGTATCCTAAGTGGATGAGTGAAGTCTCGTGAGGGTTTAAAGTGAACACACTCACAAAGTTCATTTAAAAATAATACAATGTTAAAGTATGTTTGTTATAAAAATCTTTTTAATTTATTTGGTATAGGAGAAAACTACGGCGTAGTGCAAATAGACAGCTACGCTGTAGGTGGAAAAATCTTAGGGTGCTATGGCGTAGTCATGGAGTAGGCTATGCCGTAGACTTTTCCTGGGGAAATTCTTGGAGTAAAAACTCCAATTTTAGCTCATCCAACTTCTACTATACCCCTTCTCTTTTACCAGCAAAAATGATTAGAACAAAACATACAAAACCAACTACACTAATAAAATGGAAAAACAAAGGATAATTTGGGTTGTCTCCCGAAAGAGCACTTTTGTTTATTATCGAGTCTTTATGTTAGACTCACTGCCGCGTCAACCATGCAGGAGGGTGAGTTTCTCTGTCTTAACCTTGTCCGAATAGGCGGATGACTTGCTCTAAACAGTTGAAGGAATGTAATGTGTTGACCAGAAATGATCATCTCGGAGAAAGTTAGCTCTTTCCCATTCGCTTCTATACCTTGTTTTATCCCTTAGGTCTAATTCAACCTCTCCGAATTTAACCCGAATCCAATTATCAAATGAGATTCCCTTATAGCTTACTTCCTGCCCTAAGTGCCTATTGAAACATGCCCACTCGTATCTTTTAACCAATGGTTCAGGTAGCTTCCCCCCATTGCATTTGTTATGAAGGGGATCACAGGTCGGCCAAGCTTGAGTAGTTCCTCCATGTTTCATTATTGCAGGTTTACAAAATTTAACTGTCCATTCGACTTCTTCACCCGAATTAATTTTGTTGAAATATTTATGGTGCCACATTTTTTTTATCAAATTTCGAATCTTCATAACATGACCAAACGTTAGGTTCCTTTTCAACTATCTTAACCTAATCTTTCTTCCAACATTGCAAGATTTATGAAAAGGGGAGCATGAAGGCATACATAACTTCCCATTTTTCTTGATCAGCTTAGGTTCATAGCAATGATGAAAAATGGTGACCGTTGTAGGGCCTTAGTTCTCATCCCATGGTTCAAACGAGCGGTCTTCCTCATCACTATCTTCCTGAGATGATTCCTCACTTTCATCGCTCATATTGTGACTAACATCATGTGCATATTTTAAACATATAGGAGGCATATAATTGAAAATATCACCTGAAATTCCAAACGAGTCGGGTGGTGTTTCCTCATTTGCAATTTGTTCCATGCATGAACTAGCTACCTCCTTGTTTTCCTTCAACTTAGTCATTTTAAAAACTATCCTTTCGTTATATAGTTCAACTTCGAATGAGATTTCCTTCATGAAGACATCAATTCGAGCTCGAGATGTTACGAGGAAAGGTCTTCCAAGGATAAGGTCTTCCCTTAGAACATTTTCCATGTCAGTTACTACGAAGTCCACATGAAATAGAAACCTATCAATTTCAACTAAGACATCATCGACAACTCCTATCGGGGTTGCCTTAGTCATATCTGCCATTTCGAAAACCAAACTTGTTTTCCGGAGGCTTGTTAATTTAAGTGAGTGAAAAAAGAGAGTGGCATAACATTAATGCTAGACCCTAAATCAATCAATGCCGATAAGTCAAAGTAACCGATGGTGCAAGGAAGGGTGAAGCTTTCCGTGCTATCCTCCTTAGTTGGTAACTGGCAAATCATTGTACTGCTGGTCGTGGGTTCCTCCTTCAATAGATTTTTTTCACTAGGTAGATGGTTGATGTGTTTCGAAAGCTTTAAATTTATAAGACTAGTTTCACCAATTCCTTAATACACAAAACACATGAGTAAAAGTATAACCCCCATTAATAGTAAAGGTTTTTAGTCAAGACCAGGTCGTCCCAAGAGAGGTAATGATTTCTTATGTTAGCTATGGTTAACAAAATTAGATTCCAATGATTGTCACTTATCACTAAAACCGTTTTTGTTGGATTTAAGATTTTTGTATTGTTTTGCCAAATTGATTTAAAGGTATGTTTATCCAAGGCTGAGCACATGAGAATAATAAGCATAAGTATCACAAAAGGTACATGGACAAAGAACATAAGTAAAGTATGATGGTAGATCTTTGATGTGTGCTCACGGTGTGTACAAGTTTTAAAATTTATAAACACGATTACCGATTAACTATTTAACACATACGAGCAAGTATACTCGTCCGTTTTAGTAAAGGTGGGTAAGTCGAGATCGTCCCAAGGGATTTATAGATCAAAGTATTAGAAAACTAGTTTGTATAAAAGGGTTGTAAATCTTTTATTATCGAAAATTCAATTATTCAAGAAACAATAAAACTAAAACATATACTTGTGTGAAATGCCACAATCAATCAATTGGAGTATTCATGTTAAGCTTGGTGTAAAATTGTTATGATGCACAACTTTTATATGAATGACTAACAATCAATGGTGTTTATCATGTTAAACCATCACTAGAATTCAATCATCTAGTTACTTTCTTTCGGCCTAAGACAACTAGAATAATAATTCCATTAACACAATGTTGTTTAAAGCAATTCTTTACTTATGAATTCCTACGAATCCTTTCGGCCTAATTTCATGATGAAATCTTCTCAAATCCATTTTAAAGAGTAAACATGATGCTCGTCACACACCATATCCCATACTAATTCGTGCACTAACTTTTTGGAATAAAAACATTTAGAAAATCCTTTCGGCCAATATTCCCCAAAGATGTTTTTATCAACAAATTAAGCAAGATAATATATTATCCCAACAAACTCATAAATTAAGAAGATTTTTCATGCATCACCTTTTTAAAATAAAGAATACTCCATGACTAACTAAATCATTCACACAAGTATATACCAAATCATTCCATATCAATTATATTAAAACACAAGTAGTAAACAAAACATTCATTATTTTTAAAGTAACAATAATTCATTATAAGAAACAAGATGTACCTAGCTTGAGAATTACAAGAACTAAAACCGTGGAACTATAGCAACCACACGCCTCCAATCGACTACCAAATACAATAAAAAACTCCACACACTTAACCAAACTATTGAGACTCTAACTCAAAGTTTCCTGGACGTTTTTAGTGCTGTAGCAACCTTTCGGGTGAGAAATATTAAGTTAGTAATAACTTGGTGTAAGTTATTACTTAAGATTTTGTGGTACACTTTGGTTGCAAGCCTAGATGTCATTATATATCCTCCAATCACTTAATTCTCAAGTAAAAACGTCCCCTAAGAAGTTATTAGTGAGAAATGATCAGCCATCCATGATAATGAGGAGTAAAAACGCCATTAAATGCAATCTTGTAAAAACAGCCACCATCCAACCGATCGGTATTTGCTCCAACCGATCGGTTGGTTCTTCAGGTTCATTCCAACCGAATTGGTTGCGAGCTCCAACCGATCGGTTGGATTGAACTTGTAACCAACTCTTGTCTTTTTCTTTATCGTTCTTCGTTGTATGCATTCTATTCCACTTTGGTGCTAATTCCTTTCATAGAACTTGATATTATCTTGACATATGAACATAGAAATCTTGAATCTATCAAATCCTTGAGTCCTTGTGTGATTCTTCACTCGTTTCCTTCTCGAAAATCTCCAATTATGCACCTTCACTTCATTTCTTCATCTTTTCATCACTTTTTCCTGTTTTTGGCTACATTTGCTTGTACAAACACTTTTCCATGATTAAGTAACAAATATGTACAAATATGATGCATAAAACACACCTAAAAACATGTATAATTTACGTGTTATCAATCATGTAAACTAGTATATCTACTCTATGTAGGAGAATCTCCTTTCGGCCTTTGATTCTAGATACAAAGAGTGAATAAAGTGTGGTCCAAGTATGAAGTATTAAGTATGCATTTCCTCTAGTCAAGTCTTTAGACATGAGACTAGTCCTTAAGCGTGTCATAGTCAAGGTCATCATTTGTTTGACTAAGCAATTCTCACAAGCATAGCAATGACTTGTTATAGACTGACAATTCATAATATAACCAACATAATTGCATCTTTTGACCTTTAAGCAATCACAATGATCAATCAAGACAAATGATAAGAGACTAAACAATGACATATCAAATGCATATATAATAGATTCAATATTCATGATACAAAACTTATATTACTCATGGCAGAAGTGCCTCAAACAAACATAAAGTTACTACTCTATATCCATAATATATTAAATAAGGTAAATAAGTAGTTTCATGATTAGCAACGAGTTTATACCAAAGTTATGAGTGTTGCTCACGTTCCAAAGTAATTCTCCCGGTATGGTACTAACTTCAACTCCTTAGCTAGTGGTTTTTGGTGCAAAACCACTACTTCTTCTTCTTAATAATCAAGAGATGATTCTTGATTGTGGTGTGTATAATACCACAGTTTGAGCCTTTATTTATAGTTGCATTTCAACCCTAAGACAACCCTGGTGAGTAATGATAGGCACACAAGTGGTGTAAAACCGGCTAGCTTCTTCTACTTACTTGGTGCCAAAGTGTCATTATTTGTACTGAAGACCAGCGCACATATAACATATAACCGACGTACTTTCTGATTGACCAGTGGTTGAATAGTTGACAAAAGGTGCCCGTAATCGATGCGCTTTCTCCATAAGATTGGCGAGCTTTTGTCCGAACTAGTAATAATTATCTTGAGTCATTTCTTCCTTGTACTTCATACATCTTTCCTTCAATCCTTTATCCTGCACATTCATTCATATATAAGGTACCAAAAGTCCTAATAATAAGGTTATTTACTATTTAATTTACATAATATCGAGGGTATAAATATGTATAATACGAGACTCATCAAATCCCCAATACTTAAATTAATGCTTGCCCTCAAGCATGCAAGAAAAGTATTTTCCAAAATCGAGTCTCGTATAAGTTTCAAATATACATATTTTTATGTATCCAAGATAACCAAGAATAACATGACATGCACCTCATGAATATGAATATTTTTTGAAGTTCTCTCAAGCACTCATGTAAAATGTTTTTGCTTAAGTTTTACTCTCATAGCTTAGTCATAACTTATAGATTTACCATATGCTTGTAAAAGAAACAAAACTGCAACGACGTGGAGTAAGCACCAAGTATAAATATCAAAGAGGACTTTTATTCGGGTTATAACGTTAGGTTTAAGGGTTATAAGGTATGGATTTAGACATGGAATTTATTTGTAAGAAACTTAAGTCGCGGAATCATATTATTCTCTTTATTCCTTCTTTTTTCATAATTTTTTTTTTCATTTCTTTTCTCAACCATATTACAACAAACATAAAGCGTGCAACTCTTCATACTCATCGTAATTGGTAAACAACCATATTTTTCTCTCATATATATTCCAATCCTAAGATTCCCGACTAAGTGATACATTTTTGTTATTTTCTTGCTAGATAAATAGAAATGAAAGTTGAAGGCTCAGAAGGGTATATCTAGTGGATAATAGCACTTAAAGTGAGTGCTAAATGGGTTTAATTTTTTTTAGAAAATGGATGGCTTATATATGGTGTAATTCCTAATTTTTGCCTCTTATCACATAAAAATACTTATATCACACGAATGTCATCTTACTGCTGTCTCATAATAATTTCTATTAAAAGTTCTAGAATCACATAAATTATCGGCACGCTCATAATCAAAGAAATCAAGCATAAAAAGGTATATGCTGAAATAGGCTCGAAATCCTCACATTTTCGGTGGTAATGGTTATAAAATGTGCAAATAATGTCATTTTAATCCCGATTCAGACTTCATATGATTGTTTTGGATACGTTTTCTTAAAAATATTTTTTACTTATTACAAAACTTATTTATTTTATACCCCCGTAATCGGCGTACATAACTAAGATGTGCTTCGGTTTTTATTAAAATATACGGCGAACTTATTATATAAAAGCCGTGGTTTTTTTTAAATTTATACTTAACAGTCTATACTAATATAGATATTCCTTTATTTTTCAAGTTATCTTTCCCCCATACTTAAATTAAGCATAGTTCCTAATGCTTTAGAATTAAAAACAAAGTATAACGGGAAAAATAAAGATAACGATACTTCACGGGTATTCTTTTGTTTCTCACCGAGAAATCTTCCAAATGCTTGTCCATCTTTTGGACCAATTCTTGCACACACACACATCATGCAACACAAATAATATCACAAAATTGTAGTGTGCACTTATCACAATACATTAGTTACAATTATTATTCATAAGTAGTAGTAGTTAAGTTGTTTCAAATTGTTTTGGTGCATACGTGGTGATTTGGTTGTGCAAGTGTCAAATATTGTTTTAAGTGGGTACCAACAGAGGTACCCTTGTTACAGACCCATAAAACATGTTTTATATTGTTTTGATCTCACGAACAACAGCCTGGTTAAACAAATGTCCATCACAAACAACAAACTCCAGAACCACGCCGTACAAACTATAAAGGTACGGCGGTTTTTTCTTCCTTCTTCACCATCCATTCAGGGGTACCACCTCCAATACTTCTGGTAATCCTTTAAGCTTCCCAGTATCTGCTTCTTTCAAATGACTAAAACTCTTGATTTCCAAAGGTTTGCACAATACTGGCTCTCCAAACAGCTTCATTTCATCTTCATTAAGCAAACCCAAATTCTTTGCAATTCTAGTAGCAAAGTGCTCAGAACAAATCTTAGCACCTTCAGCAGAAACAACTCCTTCACCTAGATGTTGTGCCAATAACTAAGTTAAATTTAGGGTGGACAGATTCAAATCTAGCACATATTGTTCATAATGAGATTTGTGGAAAATGGACTTGACCATGATCTTGTTGAGTACTTGCAACAGTGGGTTCTTTATCTTCCAAACCTTTTTTTCCCATAAACTCTAACATCTTCACCACTGATCTCCTTCTAAAATGCATCAGCATCAAATTTTCCAATCATTCTTCCTCCATTAGTCACCAGTATCTCAAAATGAACACTTTTCATCTCTTCCTCAGAATAGATACCTAGCAGTTTTCCAAACTCATAAATTGTCACCTCTCTCTCTATACCTCCAAGTCTGAATCTCATAAACTTGTTAGTCCTGACCTAATCGTTTGAGATCTCCTTCTTCACAGCCAAAGAACTGAAAAACTCAAGACACCACTCCATATAGATTGGCTCCTTGATCTCAATTGCTCTATTCCGCATCTGAGATGTCACAATCTCATGCCCATATACTTCTCTTACTAGCAGCACATCCTCCATGATCTTATCACAACCTAGAGTTCTCATAGTATTCCGGTTCAATATCTTAGGTACATCAATGCTCCTGAAGTAAAGTTTGTTGAGGTTAAAGTTCAAGGTTCTCTTGTCAACCTTACTGGCCCCCTTGCATAAAAGATTTAGATGTTCCTCAGGTTCCCTTTTAGGTGCCAGAGCTCCCTTTGTCCTAGATGCAATCCTAGAGCTAGTCTCTCCTGGCATATTCTACTCAAACAATCACAAACACTAACCATTAGTTGTTAGAAAACATAAACATCCAATATATAATCAATTAAGCAAGTTTCAAGCATTCTGTGACCAAATTTTTCCAGAAAAGCGGCAGTTTTTTATTAAAAAACCAGCGGTTAAGTGACAAATTATGAAAATGTTCAACGGGTTTTATAAAAGCTCAGATGTCTTTGCCCACAAGACCAGCGATTTTATTGTTCTGCACATAAGTGCTCTGTTCTTAATTCCAAGAACCATTTTCATTGCTACTAAGCCTCAAAATCTATCCTCAAAAGCTTCTTATATCTCATAAGAAATCTTTAGTTTCTATTAAGTCCAATTTATCGTTAGTTAAAACATCATACTTCAAGTTCTCAAGTATCCAAAGGAAATTTCTCAAAAATCCTTCTTAAAATCTCTTAAATCATGTAATAGCTCAACTTAAACTCATGTCAAATGTTTCAGGAAACTACATTGCACTACTAGTATAGGTAGTTACTAAAATTAGGGCAAAGATAACCCTAAATCAATAGTGATTAAAATTCTATACCTAATCAAGGGGCAAACTCAAGAATCATATAAACCAACACATAATCAAGCATTAAATAACCATAATTCAGATTATCATAGCAAACCCTAAGTTTTTGATCACTAAAACCCTAAGAAGATTTTCAAAAGATTAACACAAGTGTAAATAATCTCAGAATGGTGTGAAAAGCGTCGGTTTTCTGTTATGTGTGTTTTTTGGTGTTTTTACTTTTTAGCGCGTACGTTGAAAATGATATGTGTTCAAGTTATAAAAGCTTCCCTCGTTAAAAGTTCGGCGATCTTAGTTAAAAGGTCAGCAGTTTTGTTTCTGCAAATTTCTTATCAGTCTGCTATGAACTATTAAAAACGGTGAAAATCAAAGCTATAAACTATAACAATCATAGAAATATGTATAATAGATATTCATTCTTCTCTTATCAGAGGCATAATCATCAAGCATAAGCTTGAGATACAAATTTATTTAAAAATACGGCAAAATAACATAGAAATGAAAAATTAAGAAAGGAGTATTGTTTCAACTCCATTTTTGTGTTACTTTGTTGTTTCAAGCAGTGAAATTGTTTGGTGACATGATGTTACTCAGCTTGTAGGAACTAGATGGCTTCCTCTTGGTGTCAAGAGAGGATTAAGATGTTTTTGGAATTTCTTTCTCATGAGGACCAACCTTACCTTCCTCATTAGTTTCTACCCACAAAGTTATTTCTCCATACTGGTAATTAATCATGCTTCTGGTGTGTTATATGAATGTTGTTCCTATTATTACATTAGGTTCCACATGATCTTCTTCAGGGTTAACATAGAACTCTAATTCATAGCTTTTGGTTTTCTCAATGTAATCCCCCACAGTTTCACCTACCAACTTCATAGACAGCTTCTTATCAATTTTCTTATCTTCATTCTCCAAAACCTCATATTTTAAGTTATGTTTAACCACATATTCCTAGGAAATTAAGTTCTTATCAAGGTAAAGGTCTAAAATTCCATTAGAGACAAACAACCCCTCAATATAACATGGTATTACATATTTTTCCCCAACTTCATTTCCATTCCCAATCCTATGACGTAAGAAGACCTTACTTTTCTTTTTCATTTCAGGGGCATAAGGATTCATTCTCTAGAAACACTTTCCATGTACATTAGTGTCAGGGTGAATAGTTAGCAAACCTTTGGAAAAGTCTATAACTCCCTTTGTTTGTTCTAGAAAAGTTCTTCCTAGGATCACACTATGTTCCCGTTCATTATCACTAGGGTTAACATTAAATTCGACAAATAATATGTCCCTATGCATTTGTGCTAGCAACCTCTTTGTGATCTCCTTCCTTTCATTCTCTTTTTCCTCAATGCTCACCCTTAGTTTCTTCATCAATTCCTTTGATATTAGGTTCCTGCTATAATCCAATCAGCCACAACATCATGAGCATAATTGTTCTCAATATAGCAAGGAGTGATGAATTTCATGTAACATTCCTCAGTTTCCAACCTGTTAAAAATGTAAACCCTTTGTTCATCTTCCTTGTTATTAGCTGCAATCTCAAAAGTAATTTCTCCCTGCCAAGTGTTCTTGCTTTCTACTTGGTCTTTTTCATCATTCATGATTTCTAAGTCCGATTTTTTTTTCCATTTCTAATGTACGACAGTATAACATCAAACAAAACACTAATAGGTTAGTCAAATAAGTTATAAGCACATAATCATACTCCAATAATCTCATATAAATCATATATGTCAGGATATGTGTCTGTTTCATCATCAAAAAAGAGAAACAAGTCTTCTATCAAGATTTTTGCA
Organism: Artemisia argyi; assembly: GCA_030686995.1. NCBI lineage: Eukaryota > Viridiplantae > Streptophyta > Magnoliopsida > Asterales > Asteraceae > Artemisia > Artemisia argyi. Next base: position 170,640,202 of record CM060701.1, on the reverse strand, counting down.
GAAAAGTATGTCGCATTTTAAGAAAAGTACGGCGGTTACGTGACTTTCTAGCCGTTTTGTTTAAAATTCTCCAGAAGTACGACAGTCTTAGAAATAAAACCGGCATGTTTCTAGGTTATATCAGATGATCATAAAAGATATAGTCATTCATATTCTCAGATATAAGTTGAAAACAAATTGCAATTATCATCTCATTCATAAGAGCAATCCAATATAGCATTTTCAAGCAAACAATTAAAAAACAAAAGCAAAATATTTTTGTGTTTTTCATTTTAATGTGCAATTTATAGTTATCCAGTAATTCAGATAATAACAACAAAAGAAACATGTGTCTTATGTTCTCAAAACCTGGATAAAGCATTTTACAAGTTTGTTTTGGGGTTTTTTGAAATTAAATCCAACTGTTTTTCCAATTGTACTAAAAGTTCGGCGGTTTTAAGTATAAAACCGGCGTTCTTTGTATCTCAGAGAAGAAAATTTCCAAACTTTGGTAATAAAACTTAGTATCAAGTAAACGAAAACTGACATATAAATCAAATTAGCCTCCCTGTCAGCGGTGCTAAAAACTTGGATGTGTTTCAAAATCTTTAAATTTATAAGACTAGTTTCCCTAATTCCTTAATACACAAAACACATGGGTAAAAGTATAACCCCCGTTAATAGTAAAGGTTTTTAGGCAAGACCAGGTCGTCCCAATAGAGGTAATGATTTCTTATGTTAGCTATGGTTAACAAAATTAGATTTCAATGATTGTCACTTATCACTAATATCGTTTTTGTTGGATTTAAGATTTTGTATTGTTTTGCCAAATTGATTTAAAGGTATGTTTAACCAAGGCTGAGCACATGAGAATAATGAGCATAAGTATCACAGAAGGTACATGGACAAAGCATAGAAGTAAAGCATGATGGTTGATCATGTAAACTATTATATCTACTCTATGTAGGAGAATCTCCTTTCGGCCTTTGATTCTAGATACAAAGATTGCATAAAGTGTGGTCCAAGTATGAAGTATTAAGTATGCATTTCCTCTAGTCAAGTCATTAGACATGAGACTAGTCCTTAAACGTGTCATAGTCAAGGTCATCATTTGTTTTACTAAGCAATTCTCACAAGCATAGCAATGACTTGTTATAGACAGACAATTCATAATATAACCAACGTAATTGCATCTTTCGACCTTTAAGCAATCACAATGATCAATCAAGACAAATGATAAGAGACTAAACAATGACATATCAAATGCATATAAAATGGATTCAATATTCATGATACAAAACTTATGTTACTCATGGCAGAAGTGCCTCAAGAGATGATTCTTGATTGAGGTGTGTATAATTTCACGATTTGAGCCTCTATTTATAGTTGCATTTCAACCCTAAGACGTCCCTGGTGAGTAACGATAGGCAAGTGATCGGCCTCATCATTGATGTAGCTCATTATTGTAGAAACATAACTGCCATGAGAAGTACGCCGCACAACTGGTGTAAAACCAGCGAGCTTCTTCTCCATACCTGGCGCCAAAGTGTCATTATTTGTATTGAAGACCGGCGTACTTTCTGATTAACTCGTGGTTCAATAGTTGACCAAAGGTTCCCGTAAGCGGCGCACTTTTTCCATAAGATCGGCGTGCTTTTGTTCAAACTATGAAGAATTTTCTTAAGTCATTTTTTTATTGTACTTCATGCGTCTTTCCTTCAATCCTTTATCCTGCACATTCATTCATATATTAAGTACCAAAAGTCCTAATAATAAAGTTATTTACTTTATAATTTACATAATATCGAGGGTATAAATATGTATAATACGAGACTCACCAATGATTCATTCTTTTGGATGTATCATCTTCCTCATCTTTAGTGAATATTACCTTGCATGCTCCTTCAGCTGTCTTGCTTCCCTCAATCACATTCTTCTCATGGATGTCATCAGCTAACTTCCTTATCACTGTTTCAAGATTTTTTAGGGATTCGTTGTGACAAACGAGGCTTTTGTTAGTTGCTTCTTGAATTTTTTTTAACAACTCATCTTGCTCTTCTTGTTTCTTATTCAAGTCTTCAAGATATTTATTGATTGTTTCTTCAAGACTAGGTCTCCTCTCTCTGTATGGTGCCCGATTGTATCTAGGTGGTCCTGGGCGATAGCCATTGCTATTACTACCTTGGAATGGTCTTCCTTCCCCATAATTAAGTTCCTTAACTTTTTCATCATCCTCTTTTAAAGGACAATTTTTAGACAAATGAGCTCCTTCACATATTTCGCATCCCACTTGAATGTCATGCACATTTTCCTTTAGCTTTTTCATGTCAGTGCCCAAACTCTTGAGTTTACTAGTGATAAGAGCTATTCCATCCGAACTTCCACCAATGCTCCTACTACTTCCTCCATTATGCCACTTCTGAGAGTGGTTTGCCATATCTTCAGTTGCCTTAAGGGCTTGGATAGGGTTCATTCCAGGGATTGGCCCCTGAGAATCAAGCATTTGTCGGGTAGAAATATTGATCCCTTTGTAGAAAATGTTCACAACTTATTGCTTGTTGAGATCATGAGTAGGACACTTGAATAGAAGTTCATTATACCTATCCCAAGCTTGGTACACTGATTCATCACCATCCTGTTTGAAATTCTGGATTTCTTCGAGCTGTAGTGTTGTCCTTGCAGGAGGGCAATACCTTTAGATGTACTTCTTCTTCAATAGAGCCCAAGTGTCAATGGTTCCCGCAGGCAACCTATCTATCCATCTCTTGGTAGCACCAGTAAGAGTCATGGGAAAGACTTTAAGCATTTTCACATCATGAGACACTCAAGGAATGTTGAACAAAAACTTGATGCAGGATTTACTAATCAGGTTTTAAATTTATTTTTTATCGATTACCTATGGTGTACCTTAATACACTAATGGATAGTGTATACGATCGTGTGTAGACTAGTAAATGGTAAAACCGAGGTCGCCCCAAGAGCTAAGGTACAGATATTACCTAAGTTTAATGTCAATAGATAAAAAGGGGGTTTTGATTTTAGATTAATTAAACAAAAGAAAATGAAATGACAAAGCAAGTAAATAATGAAGAGAAATCAGTTGGGGAGAATAATGTTAACCTAATTACTACTCTTGTTGTTAACATGACAATTTTTCTAAATGTGCAGCCTATCATTTCATTTTGGGGTTTAATTCGATAGACTCAGATGGTCAGATCGCCTAATCCTATCTTATACCTCGCCCTATTCTCACAACCTATAATTGCAAGAGTTCGCTGGTTGGCCTTTGGCCTACAAAATGCAAGAGACATTAAGTGCCTCTACTAACTTATATAGTATAACGGGACGCGGCTGGTCGGAACTTACATACCCTCTAATTCCTTTAGCAAGATTGTTTGTTAGGTGGTCGTTCGTTGGAATTTCCACATGGATGGTGATATTACTACCACCAAAACACACCCTTATCCGCTATGGATCCTATGGTCAATTCTCTTAGCCTCAACGGAACTACTAATGCGTGGTTTTGCAAACTTGCAAAAGGTTTTGCTTCTCAAAGAATCTTGAGAAGCTTGCAATCCCCACCAGGCAATGTACCTGACCGATGTAGTGTAGTAAGTGGCAAGTACCGGGGGATTGATCGTTCTCCACTCCTAGTCCACTCCTCGAGTACCCAACTCGAGAGTTACTTCACTAGATCAAGAAGCTCCCTTCTCGGCGAAGAAAACCTTACAAATGTCGCTTACACTTTTTCTGGTACAAAGCTAAATACTGGTTTCTAGTTCGAGGTGGAACCAACCTAACATCGCCTATACAATATTTCCGACACTAAGCTAGATATCGAGTTCTTTTACAAGGGTACAACCACTCCCATTATGTTTTATGGTCCAACATAAAAACCTTGTGTTTTATGGCACAAACACATAAACTATCTAATATAGTTTGGTGAATAGATTGTGATGATACAGTGATGTTTACAATGATGATCCATGACACAAATATCTAATGGATATGAATGACTAATCTAAATGAACTTCTTGAATAAGAAGTCTTCAATCAATGAGGATGACAAGATATTTTGAATCTTCATATGATGATATGCTTTGGTGGATGATGATGGCAAGATCTCCAAGCTTTCTTTGGTGGATCAAGATATATGACATGCTTACAACAAAGATGAATGTTAGAAGCATTATGATCATGTGATGGTGAGGGTGATTAATGTATGTTACTACATTGTTACCTACTAATCTAAATGTGTGTAAAATGTTAGAGAGAATGTATTTTCAAGTGATGAGATAACAACTAAACTTGGCTTGCTATTTATAGGTAAAAAGTCCGAAGAATCTTTATCAAATCTTAACCAAATCTAACCAAAATATACACCATATATTTCTAAGATTCTTGAACGTAAATGTAAACAAAATATTCACTATATATATATGTGTGTGTATATATATATATATATATATATATATGTATGTATATATATATGTATATATATATATATATATATATATATATGTATATATATATATATATATATATATATATATATACATATATATATATATATATATATATACGTATATATATATATATATATATATATATATATATATATGTATATATATATATATATGTATATATATATGTATATATATATATATATACATATATATATATACATATATTTATATATATATATATATACATATATATATATATATATATATATATATATATATATATATATATATATATATATATATATTATATACAAACTTATCAAACACACTTCACACATTCCCATAATCCTCTCTTTCTCTCTCACACTCACAGTTACAACTCACTCGGATCTAGGTTTTAATCCCAAATCTCAAAAAGCTGATAAGATCACAAATGAATATAATCCAAATACTCCCTTATAGCTATTTATTCTTAGGCTTAGGTTGATTATCTGTTTTAAGAATTGTGTTGCATTTGTATTGATAGAATAAGGAAGAACATGCTGTGTTGTTTTTGCGAATAATTAGAGCAAAAGAGATATTAAGGTTTGCTTGGATTAGCTTATTTTATCTTAGGATTAGGTTGACTATCTGTTATAAGAATTATGTTGCATTTGTATTGAGAGAATAAGGAAGAAAAGTTGCGGATGTGTGTGCAAATATTTAGGTTAAAACATCCAAGTATCAAAGATGGAAGAAGTATCAATGATGGGTGGACAAACACCACTTTCAAGTATGAACATAAACTTGTTCTGGTGTTGTCCATCGATTATTGATTCATCTTTGCTCTTTTTCATTTATTTAGTTACAATGAAAATATTTTAATTGCATTGTTGATATAAATTTAATATGATTTCATTGATTCATGATTAGCTCTCTAATGTCGTAGGACCTACATAACTAATATGTATGTTCGTCACATTTAAGTGAGCAATATAAATGATAGTAAGAATTTGGTTGCTAAGAACTTAAAGCTCAATTATCAGGGCAGATCTATCTAACGATGTAGATGGGCTCCATCGCTTTAACTGGACCCCATTTTCTAACGATGTTTAATCTTGATTATTGAAAGAACCAAAACTGATAATCAAGATCAAACACCAAACGTTAGAAAACGGGGTCCAATTAAAGCGATGGAACCCATCTACATCGTTAGATAGATCTGGCCTGATCATTGAGACGTCTTCAATGCGATAATGATATAGTGTGTATTGTTCATGACAGACCACACTCCTTCATTATCGCATTCAAGATGAGTGATGTTACTTAGACTCTAATCTTTACTTAACATTTGTAGATTATTTGTATCACTCTGTTTGCTTTATATATATGTATGATGTATTTTTGATATAAGAATTATGTTGCATTAGTATTGAGAGAATAAGGAAAAAAAGTGGCGGATGTGTGTGCGAATATTTAGGCTAAAACATCCAAGTATCAAAGATGGAAGAAGTATCAGTGATGCATGAAAAGACACCACTTTCAAGTATGAACATAAACTTGTTCTGGTGTTTCATCCATTACTGATTCATCTATGCTCTTTGGCAAAATACAGAAACAATCATCAAGTATATGTTCAACTTGTCATTCATGCACGATTAGCTCTCTAATGTCGTAGAATCTACATAATTAATATGTATGTTTTTTCACATCTAAGGGAGCAATATAAATGATAGTAATAATCTGTTTTCTAATAACTTAAAGCTCAATTATAAGGCAAGATCTATCTAACATTGTAGATTGGTTCCCTTGCATAATTTGGAAAACGTCTACTACCGTTTGTGTGGTTGATCTTGATCACCAGTTTTGGCTCTTTCAATAAGATACATTCTTGAAAGTGACAAAGCGTGATCAAGATCAAACACACTACCGTTATTAGACAGTGTCCAAAAAACAAAGCAATGGAACCTTTCTGGAACGTTAGATGGATCTGGCCTGATAATTGAGACGTCTTTAATGCGATAATGATAAAGTGTGTATTGTTCATGACAGGCCACACTAGTTCATTATCACATTAAAGATGAGTGATGTTACTTAGACTCTATTCTTTACTCAACATTTGTATCTATACTTTACTCAACCTGTGTGCCGATTTCAACATACCTTTCCATTCTAAGTTCCCATACTATTTGCTTTAGTTTTTCAACAATCTAGCAATGCGGCTGGTGCAGTCCATTGCTCAAAGGGAGTTGAAACGACAAAGCGAGCAGTAGCGGGAACTTAGAAGGGTTACGTATGTTGCTTTATTGCATTCCATTCTTTTTTATGATCTAAAACAAACCATCCACCAAGTAATGTGGCCATTGGAGTTCCAAGAAAAAAGGTTGTTTCAAACACACCCTGAATTGCAGCATTATCTTTTATTTCATTTACACTATATTTTTTAAAATTTTAATATATTTTTTAATTTTTTTGCAGCAAATCCATGGTCAGACTACTTTCCAAAGGGATATTTGGATCAGGTCAATCATGAAATTTTGCAGATTTCTTCAGGTCAATCATGTTCCATTGTGGCTAGTCTTTGTTGGCGACTAATATGTATATAGTTCTGTCAAGAGTTATAAGCATTGATCCCTGGCAAACGCTCATCCCAATGGATCATGATTGGCCTGAAGATGTTGAAAAGGTTCAAGCCACCTGTGGGAAACATCAATCCTTTCCTGCATTAAACATAGGTATTTTGGTTTTCCCATATCCCCTTTTTATACTCGTTTCCATGTGTATCTCAAATCACAAATCCTAGTTTATCAAATCTCTAAACAAAAACCTGCAGGAAGTATTCATAAACAATGTCTGCAAACAACAAGAGATCAGCACAATGGTTTGAAGGAGAAGGTTCAAGCAGGTCTGCTTCAAAAAAGAAAGCGGCAAAAAATGTAAAAAAAATTTAAATTGGATGGAAATGCGTGGTACAATTGGTGGGCTGCTGAAAGAAAGAAAGCAGGAAATACACAATCTATCAAACAACATGCTGAGGATGAAAAGGAGTACAAAGCAACAAAAAAACCATGTCTCAAACAACATCCCAAGGCGTACAAGACATTGGATGATGATGATTTGTCTGATGTGGAGTTTGATGGGTTGGATTACGAAGATGCACATGTGGCATTTGACCCGGAGAAATCTCCAAAATTAGATTAGTAGATTTTTAGAATGTGTAACTTTTATTTCCAGTATTTTGTAATTTTTCATTTCAAGTTTTAATGGAAAATGTTTAATCTTAATTCCAGTACTTTTGTCATTGTTCAATTTTCTCATTACTTGTTGATATTAATATAATGATTCACCCTTTGCAGTATAAAAAGATTCGGCTGCTAAGAAAACGTTACTGCAGATGGTTTTGTACATTATTTTGTAATTTTTCATTTCAAGTTTTAATGGAAAATGTTTAATCTTAATTTCCGTACTTTTGTCATTGCTCAATTTTCTCATTACTTGTTGATATTAATATAATGATTCACCCTTTGCACTAAAAAATAAAAAAATAAAAAAATAAATAAAAAATTCTGCTGCTAAGAAAACGTTATTTCAGCTGGGTTTGTACTGCTAGAACTGAGAGTGCAGGGGCGGATTGGTAACATTTACACTTAACGGTTTAAATCCCCATTCAAATCGATAATTCAGTTTCACGCACACATAATTTCTCTATAATCACAAACACTAACATCTTTTATCAATCATTTTCAAAATCCCCAAATCACAAAACCCTAATTCAAGATGGTGTTGCCAATTGAATCAAAACGCACATTTGTTGACAGACACAACATGGTCGCTTTTTTGAAGAAACCAGATGGTTCTGAAGGATTCACACAGATAATCAATTTCTTGAATGCTACCCCTATTAGGTATGCATTAACTGTGAATCCTCCTATATGCATTTCTTTTATTAAGCAGTTTTGGGCAACTGCTAAGGTCATAACTTTTAATGAAGAAAAACAGATTAAGGCTAAGGTAGATGGCCAAGATATACTCATAACTGAGTCATCTATTAGGGAATCTCTTAACCTACCAGATAATGAAGTGATTGTGTGTCTTGAAAATGCCGCCATTTTCAAAGGTTTAAAAAAAATAGGGTATGAGAAGAAGAATAATAGATTAAAATTTTACAAAGGTCTCTTCTCATCTCAGTGGAAATTCTTGATTCATACTCTCTTACATTGTTTGAGTCCTAAAACAACAGGTTCAAATGAGTTTCGTACCACCATGGCATCAGCAGTGATATGCCTTGCTAAAGGAAAACCTTTCAATTTTTCAAAAATGATTTTGGAGGGTATGATCAAGACCTTGGCTGATGATGGTACTTCTTTATTATATCCAAGGTTTTTATAACTTATTATTCAAAAATAGTTGACTACCTTTAAAAGACATAAAGGAACTTATGCTGCCCCTCACTACAAAAGAAAGTATTTTCAAATCTGAAAAATAATGGCAACGATTTTTCAGGAAAGGTTACACCGCTTTTTCCATATATGGTGAACCTTCCACAAAAAAAGGGTGAGGATGTCATGGTGTGGAGCAGGCCAGTGGTAACATACATGAGAGTGAATATACACCCGTTGATTCACCTCTCAGGGAAGGTAACACATCCAAAAGTGATGAGGGTAGTTCTGAAACACATGAATTGATGGATACTGGTGAGAATAGAATGAAACTTATACAGGATTTGAAGACCTGTTGTACCCAGTTAGAAGAGGATGTTCTTGGCCTCCAAAAGCGCTTAACAAAAAATGGTGCAAAGATCAAAAGGTTGAAGCTGAGAGTTCGATATTTGGAAGGTCGAAAGAGGTCAAGAAAAGCTCAGTTAAGAAGGTTGAAGAAGGTGGGCACAGCACACAGGGTGAGTTCTTTTAAGACTACTAGTTTGGAGGATGCTCCCAAACATGTGAGGAATGAAAGCATAGTCTCAGGGGAGGAAACAACAAATGCTGAAGGTTCTTGTACTGATATGCATGTGGATATGGATATTGGGATTGATAGTGATGATAATGTGGTGCTGATTATTTAGTTGCTAACAAGGGGGGTTATCAGGCAGTTTTGGAAGATGTAAATAAAGAGCAGGTAGTGGAAACTAATACTAGTTTGGGAGAAACTGCTGCTACTAGTAATGTTGAAGAAATGGCTAATGTTGTACAACAAGATATTTCTGCTGCTACAACAAATCAAGTTTCTAGTGCTGAAGTTGCTACAGATGAAGAGGTTCAAAGAGAGTTAATGAAGCTGAAATAGCTAACTTTATGGATGAGAAGAGGAGAGATAAAGTGTCTGAATTTGAAACAGATGAGCAAGTAAAATTCAGACTTGAATTAGAGGAGAAAAAAGAGCTCATGGAGAGCAAATGCAAGCTTTTATTGATGCGGATGAAGTTCTACAAGCTAGAATTAAAGAACTTTACACAGATGAGACTGTAAATGAGGAAGACATAGGACAAAGACTTGCTGATTTGATAAATGAAAGATATGAAGAATTAGTTATGAAGGACCTAATTAAGTCAATGAATCAACGTCAAAGTCAGAAGAGGAAAAGAAATCCCACAAGGTCTCATCTCATCAGTGAAATGAAGATATACATACAGCATCAAGTTGAGTATAAAGCTTCTGACCTCAGGGGAATGACATATGAACAAATTGAACGTCAATACTACCGAATCAATAAATATGTTGAAAACTTTATCCCTATGGGTACAGAAGAAACACCATCAAATAAACAAAAGATCATTGAAGACAAACCTGCTGGGAAGAAGAATGATTCACAAAGAAAAGAAGACAGCTCTTCTCATGATCAGATGATGGTGATTGTTCCTGAAACATTATATGTTGATCCTATTCAAGTTAGACATCCAATCATGGACTGGGAGATTTACCGAGATAAATTTTGAAAGGCTTGGAAGATAATCAGGGCTGGTGAAGGATCAATAGTGTACAAAAGGTTTGAGGATTTGATAAGAACAATTGACAGAGTAGACTTAGATAGATTATGGGAGTTGGTTCAAGAAAGAATCAAAACAGTCAAGAAGCTAGATGCAAAATAGCAAGATGATAGCTGAAATGTACATCATTTCTATTGGTTATATAAACCTGATCCAGCTGTTATCTATTGGAACTTCCAATGCCATCATTTCTCAAATTCATGGAAGTTTTATGATAGCTAAAATGTACATCACTTATCAACACAAGGTGGACTTGATGTTTTTATGCTTGCAGAAAAAGAATATCCTTTGCCTGCTAGTTTACTTGCTGTGATGACATCTACAAAGATCATATGTGAAGAACGTAGAGAGGTAGTTAAAGATCTCATTGAAAGAATTCATGCTCAGTATAAGAGAGCATTGTATGATGTGAAGAAAACAAGCTGATAATTAGGTGTTGGAGGTAGCAGGGGTACGTACTTTAGCTTCTCTGTTTTCATTATGTTGTAAAAAACCTTTTGGTAAGTACTATATAATTTACCTTTTGTGTTATTACAACTCTGTTGTTTGTACAAAAGTTACTACTTCTATTACAATAGTTACTACTGCTATTACAATAGTTACTACTGCTATTACAACTCTGTCTTTTGTGTAACTCAATGTGACTAATATCAAGGTTAATGATAACTGAGTTCACATTTTGCTATAAATAATAGTCACATGAAATTCACAATGTGACTATTTTGAATGTATTGGTCACATATAATACCCTTATAACGTGGCCATAATCATGATTTAGATACACATTTTTTGATATGGTGTGACTATTGTAAAGCCTATAGTCACATGATCGTGCTACAATTAAATGTGACTATACACATTAGGTTGTGGCAAGCAAACACACACTAGACTTTAGACACGCATACTAACTTATGTGACCTTATGTATCAAATTTTGGTTACACTTAATCATGTATGTTTATGGTTTAGTGTGACCATATATGACATTTGGTCACACTCTTCAAGTGTGTGACATATATTTGTCACTTTTAAATGCATATCGTGACTAACGCTTCAAACTTACTTTTCAGTTGTCACACATTTCACATTCATATGTGGCTAAATATTCAGCAAAGATTAGCAGTCACGTTTAAATAATGTGTGACAAACTTGACTATATAATTTAGACACATACACAATTACTTCATGTGACCATATATGGATTTTGGTCACACTGTTCAATTGTGTGACATATATTTGTCACATACGTATATATATAGTGTGATGAATGTCTCAAACTCATTTGTATCAGTCACACGTACCAAATTATAAGTGACTAAATAATCCAATTTTTTTTTCTAGTTACCTCTAGTCACATAAATATTCAAATGTGAGACAATATAATTCCGAAATAGTCACACAAGTTGGATCAAGTGTGGCTGTTTATTTTATTCTGGTACATTTAGTCATGTATAAATGTTACAGTGTGACATTTCAAAATCGACGATGCGTGACCAATAGAACTTTTTGTACTAGTGTTTTGTAACATTTAGTCACACAAAGCATGTTACTTTTGGGTATTTAGTCAAATACAATTAAGCATAAAGTGGCCAAAAGTGTGAATATGTATGAGCATATGGTGTTTAAAGTGAAGAAATGTGTGTTTTGTGTGACTATTGATCATCCAATGGCCACATGAATTGTATGTTTGTGAGGCCTTTTGTAACATTTAGTCATACAAACATGTTTCTTTTGGGTATTTAGTCACATACAATTAAGCATAAAGTGGCCAAAAGTGTGAATATGTGTGACCATATCACTGGTACAAAAACTGCCTTTCGTCAAACATGGTCGATTTTGAAAGGTCACACGGTAACATTTTTACGTGACTAAATGTACAAGAATAAAATAAACAGCCACACTTGATCCGACTTGTGAGACCATTTTGGAATTCTATTGTCACACATTTGTGTATTTATGTGACTAGAGGGTAACTGGTAAATATTTTTTGATCATTTAGTCACTTTTAATTTGGGACGTGTGACAGATACAAATAAGCTTTAAATATTAGTCACACTACAGATATACATATGTGACAAATATATGTCACACAATTGAAGAGTGTGACCAAAATAGATATATGGTCACATGAAGTAATTATGTATGTGGCTAAATTATATAGTCAAGTTTGTCACACATTATTTAAACGTGACTGCTATTCTTTGCTAAATATTTAGCCACATATGAATTTGAAATGTGTGACAACTGAAAAGTAAGTTTGAAGCGTTAGTCACGATATGCATTTAAAAGTGACAAATATATGTCACACACTTGAAGAGTGTGACCAAATCTCATATATGGTCACACAAAACCATAGAAACATGATTAAGTGTAACGAAAATTTGATACATATGGTCACGTAAGTTAATATGTGTGTCTAAATTTTAGTGTGTGTTTGCTTGCCACAACCTAATGTGTATAGTCACATTTAATTGTAGCACGATCATGTGACTATAGGCTTTACAATAGTCACACCATATTACAAATGTGTATCTAAATTATGTTTATTGCCACATTATAAGGCTATTATATGTGACCAATACATTCAAAATATTCACATTGTGATATTTATGTGACTATTATTTATAGTAAACTGTGAACTCGGTTATCATTAACCTTGATATTAGTCACATTGAGTGCTTGTGTGACTAAATTCAAGATGTTATATATGGTCACATGAAGTATTTATTTAGGTGTCTAAATCATAGTCATATTTTGTCACACATTATTTATCTATAGTCACAATTCGATACATATAGTCACACATTTCGGATAACTTATGTAATTTTGAGGGGTTAGATATGGATTTTATAGTTGATTGGCTCTAAACAGTCAACCTAAATTGACCAAGTAAATGGTCAACAAGTCAAATAGCTTAGAGTCAATGCTTTCGGATAATATAGGGAATCACTGGGTCGTTATGTCCCGACGAGGTGTGATGGTATCAAAACGTGCTTGTGATCGGGTGATTCTCATAGGAAAGGTTTATGATGAGAATTATTTAAGAATTATGAAATGAAATAGCTTAGGAAAGTTATATGATTGATTACGTGAATTTAGATAAGAAAGAAACGCATAAAAACCTAAACACGTACATTTAAATTGAAAACGGTAACAAACATACGTGAGGAAAAGTGAATCTGAATAAATAAAAAGGCTACGGATATGAAAATGATATTTTTACAAACCTAATGAATAAAGAAAATTTTTAGAAAAAGAAAATTAATTTTTACACTATTTATATAATTATTATTAATTAAAAACTATTTTCTAATTACTTTTTAATTATTTAAATTACCGTAAATTATAATTAATTATAAAATTACACTTAGAAAAATGAAATAATATTTGGAGAAATTTTAAATAACTAAAAACTAATTTTAAAATTAAATTTGTATTTTTCTGACTTTTAAATTAATTATTGTTAATTATTAACTAATTATTAATTAATAAAAACTAATTTAAATTATGAAAAATACTAAATGAAAAGTGAAAAATCTGAAAAAATTACTAACATTACTTTAAGATATCAGAAACCTAAGAAAAATATAAACATAAAAATTGCTTTCTCAAAAAGCGAAAAATAAGCCAATTGGATTAAATACAAGCTATCACTTCTATTAAGTTTGTCTTTTTTGGATTTTGCTTTCTCAAAAAGCGAAAAGAAGGACTCGATCACCAACGTTAAAAACACGGTTCTTGATTTTTGAGTCATGAATCTTCTTTGTCTTCTCCTTATAGATTAAAGAGTTCTTATAAGCTTGATCACGAAGTTCATTTAATTCATTCAGTTGAACTTTGCGATGAGCATCCGCTGTTTGGAGGTCAAAGTTTGCATGCTTGAGGGCCCAGTAGGCTTTGTGCTCAAGCTCGATCAGTATATGCAGTACGAAAAGCCCAGAGTGCATCATCTAATTTGTCTGACCAAGATGCACGATTTTCACCTATGGTTCTTTCCAAGATTCTTTTAATTCCTCGATTGGAAACTTCTACTTGTCCACTTATTTGAGGGTGGTACGCAGTAGAAAGACGGTGAGTTACACCATACTTTTGCATGACTATCAAATTTGTCATTGCAGAAATGCGTACCACGATCACTAATTATAGCACGTGGAGTTCCAAATCGAGCAAAAAAGAGCTTTTAAAAACTTCACAACAAGTCGGGCATCATCAGTGGTTAAAGCTTTTGCTTCAACCCATTTTTACAAATAGTCAACAGCCATGAGTATGTACTTATTTCCATGAGATGACGGAAATGGTCCCATAAAATCAATGCCCCATACGTCAAAGATTTCACAAACTTGAATGGCATTTTATGGCATTTCATTCTTTTGTGAAAGATTCCCGTGACATTGACAAGCGTCACATGATTTGACCAATTCCTGGGCATCCTTATAAATTGTCGGCCAGTAGAAACCGGAATCAAACACCTTTTTGGCTGTGTAATTTGGATTGTGGTGGTCCCCCGTGGGACCAGCATGGCAAGCCTTTAGAATTTCAGCGGCTTCGTGACCATGAACACACCGCCGGATGACTTGATCCGCGCAGATTTTGAACAAGTACGGGTCGTCCCTGAAATTGTGTTTTACATCTTTAAAGAACTTATTTTTTTGTTGGGACGACAGCCCTTTCACAACAAAGTTACCCGCATGGTACTTTGCAAAATCGGCAAACCATGGGGTAGTCGAATCTCCACGAAAAGAAACCGCACTGAGGGTCTCGAGAGGAAATGTTACGTTTATTTCCTTTTTCTTGAAAACATCTTGGTGGGGGTTTTCAAGACGGGAGAGGTGATCTGTAGCTAGGTTCTCAGCTCCTTTTTTTATCATGAATTATGATATCAAATTCTTGTAGGAGGAGAACCCAACGGAGTAGTCTCGGCTTTGCATCTTGTTTTGCAAATAGGTACTTCAAAGCCGAGTGGTCCGTATACACTATGCATTTGGTCAATATCAAATACGGCCTAAACTTTTCAAAGGCATACACTACTGCTAATTGTTCTTTTTCAGTGGTGGTGTAATGACTTTGAGCCTCGGTCATTGTCTTGCTCGCATAGTGTATCGGCTGAAAGTGTTTTGATTTGCGTTGCCCCAAGACTGCCCCTATTGCATAATCATTCGCATCACACATAAGTTCGAAGGCCAAGTCCCAATCGGGGGCAACAAGAATCGGTGCCTCAGTAAGCTTTTTCTTCAAAGTTTCAAAAGCTTCAATGCACTCGGGGGAGAAGATAAAAGGAGCATACTTCTCGAGGAGATGGGTCATAGGCCGGGCGATTTTGGAAAAATCTTGAATAAACCTACGATAAAAACCGGCATGACACAAAAAGCTCCTAACACCTTTGACGGTAGTGGGATGACGTAATTTTGCGATGACATCCACTTTGGCTTTGTTAACCTCAATCCCGTTCTTTGAAATTTTATGGCTGAGGACAATGCCCTCTTTGACCATAAAGTGGCTTTTCTCCTAGTTTAGACATAACATGTTGTCTTCACAACGTTTGAGCATGTTGTATAAATGGGAGAGACATGATTGAAATGAATCCCCAATGACCGAAAAATCATCCATAAAGACCTCCATGGTTTTCCCGATCATGTCGGAAAATATGGATATCATGCACCTTTGGAACGTGCCCGGAGCATTACATAAACCAAATGGCATACGTTTATAGGCAAAAGTTCCATATGGGCACGTGAAAGTGGTCTTTTCTTGATCCTTCAGATCAATGGGAATTTGGATGTAACCCGAGAAACCATCGAGGAAACAATAGTACTCATTCCCCGCTAATCTCTTGAGCATCTGATCCATAAAGGGTAGAGGAAAATGGTTTTTGCGGGTGGCGTCATTTAACTTGCGATAGTCAATGAAAACACGCCACCCCGTAACCAGCCGAGTCGGAATAGGGTTGTTTTCTTCGTTTGTGACAACAGTAATGCCACCCTTTTTTGGAACGCAATGTATGGGGCTAATCCAAGGACTGTCCGAGATAGGGTAAATCAGACCGGCATCAAGAAGTTTTAAAACTTCTTGTTTGATGACCTCATGAATTTATGGATTCACCCTTCTTTGTTGTTGAACTTCTGGTTTGAAGTCATCCTCCATTAAAATTTTGTGAGTACAAAATTCGGGGTCAATGCCCTTGATGTCGGAGAGTCTCCAAGCAATTGCTTGCGTATGTAACTTCAAAACTTTTATTAGAGCAGTCTTTTCCTCAACACTTAAATCTTTAACAATTATGACGGGTAATTTATCATCACCCTCCAAAAATGCGTATTCAAGATGAGGTGGCGGAACAGGAAGAGAAGAGGGATCCTCGTTCAATAATTTCTCAAGTAGCAGGATATCCTTCTCGTGGTCAATCTCTTGGTTATCGACTCCATCGGGAATCGAATCACTCTTGAGAAATGCCTCAATTTCTTCTAAGACGAAGTCACTTCCCTCAAACGGAGTGAGGGAAGGAGAAGAGTTGGCAATGATGGGATGAGAAGATGGAGTGAAATTTCCACTTAGAGAATTATCAGTGAAACCTAAAACCTCTTGAGCGTACTCCTCAGCAGCAACATCAATGACATCTATTCGGTTTACCAATTCAGAGTCATAATTTGAGGAGTACCTCGAAGTTTGATCGAGGTTGAAGGTGATTGCTTCAGTTCCAACACGCAATGTGATCTCTTGCTCATATACATCGATGAGAGCACGCCCAGTTCTAAGTAATCCCCTTCCAAGAATTAGAGGTACCCTTGAATCGGCATCAAAGTCAACAATCACAAAATCGGCTGGAAAATGGAACTTTCCCACTTTGACGAATACGTCCTCAGCAATGCCAAGTGGATGAGAAATTGATCGATCGGCAAGCTCTAGAGTCATGCACGTAGGAGTAAGTTCGGGAAGTGAGAGTTTCTTCCACACAGAATATGGCATCAGGATAATGCTAGCACCAAGATCGGCCAAGGCGAAGCATTCAACCATACCCGGAAAAACACAAGGAATGAGAAATTTTCTGGGGTCTCCAAGCTTGTCGGGAAGCTTTTTCAAAAGAACCGCTGAGCAATTCTCGTTCAATGGAGTTCTAGCCATTTCAAAGAGTTTTTCCTTATTACTTAACAGATTTTTGATTGTTGATGCAAACTTGGGCATCAAGAGAATAGCATATGCGAAGCTTATGTTAAAGTGTAGATCTTGGAAGATTTGGAAAAATTTGTCCATTTGGTGACTAGCTTTTTCGCGGAGCTTTTGTTCATTGAGACGTGATGGGTAAGGAATAGAAGTTTTAGATTTAGGGTTGTCAACAGGAGTTTCTGGTGGTTCAAAGACAACTCCAGGTTTGCATCTGGTTTCTGGAATAACTTGAGGTTGGATGTGTGCGGTACTTTGTGAGCTAGGAGATTGCACCTTGTCCGTTTTCACCTCAGGTTCACGTTCCACTACCTTTGGAGGAGAGGAAGAAGAGGTAGTAGGAATCACGGGTTCATCATATGAAGCACCACTTCTAGTTGTGATCGCCTTATTATCACCCCTCGGGTTAGCGATCGTGTTGCTTGGAAGTGTTCCTGAGCCCGAGGGTCGATCATTTAAAGACTTCTTGATTTCAGAAATCTGGCTAACAAACAAGTTGTTCATCTCTTCTTGGGATTTCATGAATTGATTTAACAACTCGTCAGATGAAGGCTGAGTTGGAACAATAGCTTGAGGTGGATTATTAAAATTTTGAGCTCGATTGTTTTGGTTGGGACCTTGGTTGTGGAAATTTCCTTGATTTTGATGTTGGAAATTTCCTTGATTTTGGTTGTTATTTCCATGAAAATATCCGGGATTGAAATTACCCTGACCTTGGTTTCGATTAAAGTTTCCTTGATGTTGGAAACCTTGGTTTTGATTTTTAAAACCGTGACCCTGATTGAAATTCCCCTGGTTTTGAAAACCTTGGTTCATTCTATTTTGGTTTTGGTTACGGTTTTGGACATTTTGGTTTTGATTAAAACCAGGTGGTCCAGGGTAGTGGTGAGGACGATAGTTCGGGTCCATAGGAAGACTGTATTGATTGCCTCCTTGATTAGAGGACCCGACTACAGCGTGAGCTTCATATGGAGTACCATCAGTAGCTCATAGTAGGCATGCGGCCCACCACAAGTCACACAGACTTCCACTTTCTTAACCTCAGCAGGTGGAGGTGTGTGTGGAAAAGAGACTTTCTTTTGTTGTGATAGAACCAAAGCTTAAATAGCTTCAGTGAGCTTGTCAATCTTAGCATCGGTGCTAGATTGAATCACAGAAGATGAAGTAGAAGGACCCGCACTAATTTGGGAAACAACCGGCTTGCTTCGTGTAGAGCGGACCTTGGACTTGCTTTCGATGATTGCTAAAGCTTCTTTGGTGGTTCTACTCAAGAAGTTACCTCCCGCGGAGGCATTGAGAGAATCCTGATCAACTTGGCTCACACCATTGTAGAAAGTATCGAGTTGCATCAACTCAGGGAAACCATGATGTGGACACTTGCGAAGTAATTCTTTGAAACAATCCCACGCTTCACCAAATGATTCATCATATTTTTGAGTGAACTTGGTGATTTCGTTTTTAAGACTCGTGGTCTTGCAAGGTGGGTAGAATTCATTCACAAATTTCTTGACAAGATCTTCCCATGTCTTAATAGATCGAGGGGGTTGTTTTTCAATCCAAATCCGGGCTTGTCCCTTGAGGGAGAATGGGAAGAGAAGGAGTTTTATTGCTTCAGACGGGACATTCTTGTATTTGATGGTTGACATGATTTTGTTAAACCATCAAATGTGAGCATGAGGAATGTCCCTCTCAAACCGTAGAATTGACTTGAGGTTACAAGATTGAGTAACCCGGTTTTGAGCTCAAAATTATCAGCCACGATGGCTGGAACAACAATAGCATCTCCGTAACCCTCGACGGGTGCTTGGAGAACCTCACACATGGGGCGGTCTTCCGCCATGGTGACAGCAGATGTGGAAACAGTACGGATCTCAGATCCGACTGCTGGTGCTGAACGTCTACGATGTCTTCTAGGAATTCTTACAAGCTCACGTAATGGGCTAGTAGACCTAGAAGAACGAGTGCACATGCACTAGGAGCAAAATAAATTAAAACAAAGTCGAGGCAAAACCACAGTGAACTTAAACCAATAGTCACACGTAAATGGCTTCTTTAAGAAACGTACACCACTCACGAGGATACAATGGCAAGTTTTAATCTTTTGTTTGGAAACTTATTAATATTCACACTCCCAGTTGGTAGGTGTTCTGTCTTGGTTTGTAACGGTTTATTTTTATGCAATTATTATTCACAAGAAAAAGGAGAATGTTTTTGGGTTTTTGTGTGAGTGAGAAACTTTGGAAATTATTTTTGGTATCATCCCGTTATCGAAAATCGTATTTCTTTAAGAATCACCTTAAAAGTAATCCGATATAGAAAACGTTACGATCTGTTTTGTTTGTTTTTAATTTTTTTTTTGTGATTTAACACTTTAGGAAAAGTGTTAATGACTTTTCTTTTTTGATTTTTGATTATAATTTACAAAATGATGGGAGTTTTACATTGACGAATGTGAAATAACACTAATCTCTAAGACGCTGCAGATACGCGCACACCTCCCCGGCAGCGGCGCCAAAATTTGATTGGCTCTAAACAGTCAACCTAAATTGATCAAGTAAATGGTCAACAAAGTCAAATAGCTTAGAGTCAATGCTTTCGGATAATATAGGGAATCACCGGGTCGTTATGTCCCGACGAGGTGTGATGGTATCAAAACGTGCTTGTGATCGGGTGATTTTCACAGAAAAGGGTTATGATGAGAATTATTTAAGAATTATGAAATGAAATAGCTTAGGAAATATATATGATTGATTACGTGAATTTAGATGAGAAAGAAACGTGTAAAAACCTAAACACGTACGTTTAAATTGAAAACGGTAACAGACGTACGTGAGGAAAAGTGAATCTGAATAAATAAAAAGGCTACGGATATGAAAATGATATTTTTACAAACCTAAAGAATAAAGAAATTTTTTAGAAAAAGAAAATTAATTTTTACACTATTTATATAATTATTATTAATTAAAAACTATTTTCTAATTAATTTTTAATTATTTAAATTACCCTAAATTATAATTAATTACAAAATTACACTTAGAAA
Organism: Artemisia argyi; assembly: GCA_030686995.1. Classification (NCBI taxonomy): domain Eukaryota; kingdom Viridiplantae; phylum Streptophyta; class Magnoliopsida; order Asterales; family Asteraceae; genus Artemisia; species Artemisia argyi. Next base: position 170,619,598 of record CM060701.1, on the reverse strand, counting down.
AATGAAAATAATATTTGGGAAAATTTAAAGTAACTAAAAACTAATTTTAAAATTAAATTTGTATTTTTCTGACTTTTAAATTAATTATTGTTAATTATTTATTAATAAAAACTAATTTAAGTTATGAAAAATACTAAATGAAAAGAGAAAAATCTGAACAAATTACTAAAAATACTTTAAGATATCAGAAACCTAAGAAAAATGTAAAAATGAAAATTGCTTTTTCAAAAAGCTGAGAATAAGCCAATTGGCTTAAATAGAAGCTATCACTTCTATTAAGTTTGTCTTTTTTGGATTTTTCTTTTTCAAACTTGTTTATACACAGATTATAAGTAACTTTTATGAAGGAAGTTGGACTGAGTATCAAAAATAAGCAAATGATGAGCTTATGAACAAGAAAGAATAAGCCAATGGCTTATTATGATTTGGAATAGCTTGAATAAGTTGTACTATTGAGCCACAGACCAAAATAAGCCAACAATTAACAGTACTATCAAGAAACAAACACAAAGTATTCAGATGAGTATACACAATAAGCTGGAACAAGTCAAATAAGCACTTGGCTTATTGACAGGTTACAAAGGCCAATTTGGCCTACCTGCAGCCCTCTATGGGGGGCCATAAGGGGGTCAGGGGTCCAAAACAACAATTGACCCCTCAAGATGGACAGGTCAGCTTGACAATAAGCCAATAAGCTGGGCTTATGGCTTATTAATGAGCAATTGGGAAGCCTTTTAACTTGGTGCACAAAGCTGAGTACTCAGTTTTTGTTTTGTGGACAGCTCACAAAGGAAACCCAAATAAGCTAGGGGAAAATAGGCTGAAGCCCAAAATAACCTTAGGTATGAAAAGAACTACTGGTAAGCTTATCAAAAAGCTAAAAGACTAAGTGTGGGGTCCACTGGGTTGGTCTCAATAAGCCAAAGAGAATGGAGCCCTGGTGCAAGGGAGGGTAATGACCATGTACCTTCAAAATAGCAATTGCACAGATCAAATAAAAAATCTCAAAAATAAGCTGTCCACGGATTCCTGTAGTTAAAGTGGTATATTTTAACCACAAAAAGTTTCAAGGTCCAAATCCTAACACAAAAATCCTGAAAATTCTCACAAAAAGTGAGTTTCTACCAAATTATGCTATTTTGACTTTTTGAATTACTTTGAAACTTTGACTTAAGTGAATTTTTATTTTGATTTAAGGGCTGAAAAAGGTTAAATAAGCTATACTAAGACTAAAATAAGCCACAAAACTCACTTGTGAGTTGAAATGAGCTTATGCTATCTAAAAAATCCACGAAGAATAGATTGATGTTTGATTTTAAAGCTTATAACTACTAAAAGTTTGATTGTTTTCGTGTACTTTGGTACTGAGTGAGATAAGTGAACAAGTTATAAGTCACCAAATCAAGTAAATCCCCAAACACAGACAAAACCAAACACCCCTTGTAAACACAGATTATTAAGAAACTTGATTCAAATGTATCTAAATCACAGTCTAATGATCTCTACCACTCTAATTAGCAATAAACAACCAAATTAAACACAGAAAAGCAATAAATAATACTTTGACACTAAAAGGGTAAGAATCAGAAAGGATTGAGCTTACACAAGCCTTCCAAGCTAACAGCCAAGGACTAAGTACCAAATAACACTTCCTAATGGCTTCCACAATCCCTAACCCACAGCCATCCACAATTCACTGTGCTCCAACGATTCTTCAACCTTTGAACATGATTTTTCTATTTTATTTTAATTTATTTACGAAATTTATGATTTTAATGAAATTGAGTTCCCGATTGTTATAGAAGCTTATAAAGCTTCTAAAAAGTTTCTATTTGAGCTTATAAGAGTGTGCAAACAACCTAGGATCACTGATGAATTTTAAACAGATACTTGAAATTCTTAAATTAACTTGGAATTTTGAAACAAGAGGTAAACTTAAAATTCGACTTTCATTACTTGAAAATTGATTACAGTAGATAAAATGAACACTAAAACAACTAAATTACTCTAATACACACCATATATGGCTTCTACTAACTACTACTTATACTACGATACAAAGATAAGCCACCTAAGCTTCCATGTGCTTTCTTGTTGCAATTTGAGAGTCTCCATGGTCTTCTTGTTGACCAAAGACCAAATCCTCACCATCAATTTGGGATTTCATCAATCATAGCCATTGATTAGGATTTTGGCACCAAAACAAAGTATGTGCAGTTGGGTAGGATTAGTGGAATTGGTGAGAGAATTTAATGAGGAGTGGGGGTTGGCTTGGCAGGTAAGAGTATTAATGAAGGGTTGGTGGTGTTGGTGAAAAAGGAGGGAGCAGAGGGAACCAGTTTGCAGGTTTTAGGGGGAAAGGTAGGGAAGATGGTGGATGTTTGACCCTGCTGCTTTGACCCGCGTTGACCGTTTGACCCAGGGTTATATTAAAAGGGGTTGGGCTTTGGTTGGGCTAAGGGTGGATTTGGATTGGGTTGTTTGGTTTGGGATTGGATTTATATAATAAGGGTCCGGTTGGTTAAGTAACAAAACACAATGACCATTTTGTAATTTCCTGAAACTTGAGGGGCTGATTTGCCAAGTTCACAAAGTAGTTTCAAGGGACCAATCATGCTAAGCTTCCATAATCCAAGGACAATCATTGCAATTTTCCATTTTTAAAATTCCTAGGGACCAAATTTGCCAACTTTGAAACTTGAGGGATCAAACATGTAAACTTTTGAAACTTTATACCCAAAGATCATTTTTGATAATATTTGACTTTCAAAAGTCTTGGGTTGACTTATCTTTCAAAATAAAGGCTTAGGGACTAATTTTGACAAGTTTTGAAAGTTGGGGGACTGAAACTGCCAATTATGCAAACTTTGTTCGTTTTTCATATGTTTTTACTCATTTTGCATCTAAAACATATAAAACACAATCCCTGGGATACTTTCAGTATTTTGATGCATTATTGAGTGTTTTTTAAATGTTTGCAGCTCAGATTTGACCAAAAACGATGAGTGTTTGAGCACTCATCAATAGTCTCGCTAGTTTGAGTCTAATTTGATATTAACTGCATGAATTGAGTTCAGACTATTAGTGGATCATGACTCTTCATTTGCCCTATTACAATGCTGCTAGTTATATTTAGAACTGCTAAGTATAATTAGATGTTGTGATTATTGTGCATATGTTATGGCTTTTGTTTTCTTTGTTTCTAGACTAACATTTTGTAGCAAAGGCAAAGAAAAAGCTGTTTGGAATGGAATTTGGGTGAATATTAGTAACTCAGAACTTAATGCTGCTTGGCATAACTTAATGTTGCTAGGCATAAATTAATGTTGCTAGCCATAATTCTAGACTAACATAATTTTTTTGATTATAACAATATGTATATGATAATTTTTTCATCTTTTTTTGGTTTAATGAAGCAAGAAAGTTAAAATTCATAGAATAATAAACCAAAAAAAAACAAAAACAAAAACAAAAACAATCCCATAACAAATTAAAAGTAAATTAAAAATTGTTCATACATAAAAAGATTAACAATTAAATTTCTGAGATTTCTCCTGATCAAAAGCCAAATGTACATTATCGTAGTCAATGGCGTCCTCTTCGTCACTCAAAAATCTAACATAAGCCACATCCTCTTCCACTGAACCAACCCACGGCTTTGATCGCTTGTATAACGCCTCATCTTTGGCAATTTGACGCAAACTTGCTTTGCATGCTGCCTCCTTTCTTCCAGAACTCCGCGACTCATACCACTCGTTAATGTTAAACACTTTCTCTTCCTTACCTGCATAAAATAAAGATTTTTCGATAAATACTATACATTAAGAGAATCAAATATGTATATCAAATTAATCCTTATATATACATGGTTACATTAGTTTGAACTGTTTTTTTACTGAACATATATGACATAAATACCTTTTGAACTTTTTCCTTCAAAACGTGGTTTCCTGAAATCAAATAAGCATTAGATGATAAATTTATAGAAGTTGCATCATGCAATGTGGTTTGAATGTTTACGTGTACAAAAGTTTACTTACTTTGAGCGCTTCTTCTTGAATGAAACGAACCTTGTTCTTTTCTCGTTTCCATCCCTTTTCTTATAAGATTAATTGTTTAAAAACTGTTTGTTGAATGCTAAGTGGCCTTAAAAAGGGATACATTAATAACATCAAAACGCCTATATGGTAGTCTTAGCTAGTAGGGAATTTTGAAAGTCTAAACATTAAAGATTATTGCAATTTACCAAGTTGAACGTCACATTAGCATGTGAAACGCACTAATTACTCGTGCCTAACTGTAATCATTTTAATTTTACACATTAAATGCGCGCTCCTAAACACTCTATAATTTTATTTTTAAACTTTAAATGGTAATAAGCATTGTAAGTGGTTTCAAATGTTAGAAAATATAGTAAGAATAAACATAATGGTATTAATCTAGTTATTAGTTGTGTAAAATTTGTGTTTGTGACAGTGTTTACTCCCTGAATTGGCAAACTTACTTCAACACTTTTATGACCTGATTAATAAAGAGATCGAATACCTTTGTTTTGATGTTACTTGGTTGATAGATGAAATAAGAATTTAGATTTTGTTGAGAAAGAAATCAAGAATAAGGTCAGAAGCATGATGGTACAACAAGGGAACAAAGCAAAAGGATTACATAAAGTCAAATAAAATTGAGGTATAACAAACACATTATAAAATTGACTTCATAAAGTCAAATAAAGTATAGTGTAAAAGTTATAATATAATTAAATTTTTGTAACAATCTTTTAAAAGTATAGTGTAAAAGTTATAATCTAATTACAAATTCTTGTATTTACAAACGAAATAAAGTTAAAACATCAAGTTAAATGAAACCATGAAGAGTTATAGTAACTCAGAACTTAATGCTGCTTAGCATAACTTAAGGCTGCTAGGCATAAATTACTGTAAACCGGTGTAACTGTAAAAAAGTAACTGTAAACCGTTGTGACACTTTGTAAACCATTGTGACACTTAAACATTGTGACACTTAAACGTTGTGACATTGCGACTCTTGTGTGCCTATGAATACAATGGAATTACAACCGTTCAAGGGACACTTCTCCTCCTCCTCCTCCAATGCCAGAAAAATAGAAAATCCACGGCCTAACCCAGGAGTGCTGGGACAAATGCCATTCTGAAGGCCAATATGGTACTGAATGACAGTTGGTTGAACATTACAACAAACGAATCGCGCGGTTGGAAGAACAAAACAAGAAAGACAAAGAGATCATACTGGTGCATCAGAACAAAGTTAATGTTCGCAATCAAGAAATAGAACAAATCCGTGGAAACATTGTTGATATTTACAATGGCATTCAAAATGCCTTTGTATAATTTTCATTGAATTAACCCTGATGTAAGATGATATTAATCATTATTATGTTATATCTTTGAAGTTTAATATTTTTGTGTTCAAAGAAACTTATCTTATGTTTCTTTGTTAATCAAGTTATCGATTACTATATGATCAAGTTATCTTTTTGTTGATTAATTATGTTATGTTGCTTTGTTGACTATGTTCTGAGGCTTTGTTAAAAGTCAAACAAAGATTGTCAAACATGATTGTCATTTCCAAAAGTCAAAGAGTCCAAGTGAATTTAGGCAATTCCGGGTTTGGATTGGAATTTGGGTGAATGCTTGTAACTCAGAACTTAATGCTGCTTGGTATAACTTAATGCTGCTAGGGATAAAAATAAAATGCCACAAAAATTAACCGATTCATATTCAGTTCATTAATGAGAAAATTGAGCAATGACAACATGTTTATTCATAAAGTCAAATAAAGTAGTACAAAAGGATTACACAGGTTTATTCAAATTACTTCCTAACTCAACTAATACATTTTCTTTTTACCTTTCTCTTTTGAACAAACTTTGGGCATTTTTGGTTCCTATGGTTTTACACCCTTGTCTTCACAAGTCTTAGCATTGGGCAGGCCTAGCACCTGAACCCTCTCATCAAAAAGCTCTTTGGCAGTCTTTTTTGGAGTTTTAACCTTCCTAGTATCTTCCTTTTTTGTGCCTGATCCAGAATATCCCTTTGGAAAAAAGTCTGCCCATGTATTTGGAGGACCTTCAGAACTGCTTGATATGTGAAATGAACTTGAGTCACTGCTGTCAATGTATGATTTCTGCAAAAAAATAAAAAAATTATTAAAATTTAAAAAAATATAGTGTAAATGAAATAAAATATAATATTGCAATTCAGGGTGTATTTGAAACAACCTTTGTTCTTGGAACTCCAATGGCCACATTACTTGGTGGATGGTTGGTTTTAGGTCATAAAAAAGAATGGAATGCAATAAACCAACATGCGTGACCCTTCTAAGTTCCCGATACAGCTCCTTTTGTCGTTTCAACTCCCTTAGAGCAAAGTACTACACCAGCCGCATTGCTAGATTGTTGAAAAAACAAAAGGAACTGTATGGGAACTCAGAATGGAAAGGTATGTTGAAACCAACATACGTAACCCTTCTAAGTTCCCGCTACAACTCCTTTTGTCGTTTCAACTCCATTTGAGCAAAGGACTGCACCAGCCGCATTGCTAGATTGTTGAAAAAATAAAAGGAACTGCATGAGAACTTAGAATGGAAATGTTTGTTGAAATTCTAGACTCATTTAGATCATAAAAAAGAATGGAATGCAAATAGAGTGATACAAACAATCTAAAAATGTTAAGTAAAGAATAGAGTCTAAGTAACATCACTCATCTTGGATGATAAAGGAGTGTGGCCTATCATGAACAATACACACTATATCATCATCGCATTGAAGACGTCTCAATGATCAGGCCAGATCTATCTAACGTTGCAGAAAGGTTCCATTGCTTTGTTTTTTGTACACCGTCTACTTCCATTTGTGGCGTTGATCTTGATCACAAGCTTAGGCTCTTTCAAGAATGTATCTTCATTGTCGGGACAAAATTTTTAATCAAGGTACATTATTGAAAGAGCCAAAGCTTGTGATCAAGATCAACACCACAAATGGAAGTAGAGGTTTTCCAAATTAAGCATTGGAACCTTCTACAATGCTAGATAGATCTGCCCTAATTATTGAGCTTTAAGTTATTAGAAAACAGATTCTTACTATCGTTTATATTGCTCCCTTAGATGTGACGAACATACATATTAATTATGTAGATTCTACGATATTAGAGAGCTAATCGTGCCTGAATGAAATCATATTAAATTTATATTAACAATGCAATGAACTACCATCCTTTCTACCCTAGCCAACAACAACATATTATTCAGCCTTGAATCGCTAACCTACCAACATGCTGGAATACGAAGACACTAAATTCAAGCATCGAACCTACAAATTATACTTGATAATTGTTTCTATATTTTGACAAAGAGCAAAGATGAATCAACAATGGATGAACAACACCAAAACAAGTTTATGTTCATACTTGAAAGTGGTGTCTGTTCACCCATCATTGATACTTCTTCCATCTTTGATACTTGGGTGTTTTAGCCTTAATATTCGCAAAACAAATGCAACATAATTCTTATACCAGATAGTCAACCTAAGCATAAGATAAAATAAGCTAATCCAAGCAAACCTTAATATCTCTTTTGCTCTAATTATTCACAAAAACAACATAGCATGTTCTTCCTTATTCTATCAATACAAATGCAACATACTTCTTATAACAGATAGTCAACCTAAGCCTAAGAATAAATAGCTCTAAGGGGGTATTTGGATTATATTAATTTATGATCTTATCAGCTTTTTGAGATTTGGGGATGCCAATAAGCCTATGTTATTTTAAGTGGATAAGCTAATAAGCCAACAAACAGTGAGCTTATTAACTTTCCCAAAACTCAATAAGCCGATAACCACACAAAATAAGCTAATCCAAACACACCTTAATATCTCTTTTGCTCTAATTATTCACAAAAACAACACAACATAAATCTAATGCATAAAGTAACAAGTCTCTAACAAATGTAAGACAAAACTGAGAATAAATGATCAAAACCCTAGATCCGTTTACTTGGTCAATTGTAACCGAGTGAGTTTTCTAACTGTGAGAGAGAAAGAGAGGATTATGTGGAAGTGTGTGAAGCGTATATGATAAGCTTTGTATAATGTATATTATAAGTTTAAAACTGAAGTGTGTTTGATACTATTTGTGTATATTATAAGTTTAAAATATAAGTTTATAAATTATTAAAAGTATAAAATCTAAAAGTAAAAAGTAGTAAAAGTTTTAAAACTAATACAGTAAGTATTAAAGCCACATTTGTATTTTAGGGCATGCTTGGTAGGGGTGTTCACGGGGCAATTCGGTTCGGTTTCGGTTTCTTCGGTTTCGGGTTTTTTTCGGTTTCGGATTGAGTGGTTTCTCGATTTCTCGGGTTTTTTGAACACCCCTAATGCTTGGTAGGGGGTTATAGGGGGTGAATTGAAGAATGGGAAAGGTAATGAAAAAATATGCTTGGTAAAGCATAATGCAATGACCCATTACCCAATTATGGGGAATGGATCATTACCCAATATTTTAGGGGGATTGATTTTCTTTACCTTTCCCTTTCCCGACCATTATCTTACACTTTACCTTTCCCTTTTCCAAGTTTGAACCAAGCGCACCCTTTAGTGTATTTTGTATTAAAAAAGTCGCCCATGTGAATTAGCCATTATCACCGGTCATGCATGGTTTCCATTAGACTATAAGCGACTACAACCCAATGCACATGACCCATGTTAATTACCCATTGTCGCTCACCAGTAATGTATTGGTCGATAAGATGACACTATAAGCCACTATAACCCAATGCGCATGACCGATTACCCATGTTAATTACCCATTTTCGATCACTAGGAATGTATTGTTCGATAACATGACACGTACTATAAGCCACTACAATCCAATGCACATGACCCATTACCCATGTTAATTACCAATTGTCAACAGTCATGGATGTGTCGTAACATGACACTCTAAGCAACTATAACCCAATGCATATGACCCATATGATGTCAAATACCCATATTAATGAATGTGACTAGTGATAACCTAATGCACATGACCCATGACCCATGTGAATTAGCCATTATCACTGGTCATGCATGGGTTGCACCGACTTGGTAGGCGTATACCGTTTGTCACAGACACTAAGAAGCAAGCCACCATCACCCTCTCGATCATTGATATGTGTCTAAATACACATATATTCTACCTTGTTTAAACCCACAAAAATGACCACAAGCACACAAATGACCATATAAATGCTACAAATATCAATGGAATGTGTTTTTATGTGATTCAGGAACAAAAAGATTGGAAACAAGTGAAAAACATGCAAAGTTCACAAAATTATCATTTTCGGTCCCTGAAGTTTCACAAATTGACAAATCTAGTCCCTAAAGGTTTAAAATGAAAGAAAAGTCAACTTTAGTCCTTGGGAAATCAAACTTGTTCATTATTAGTCCCTGGATGAAAGTTTTCTAAAAATGGCAACTTTTACCCCTCAAGTTTCAAAATTGGCAATTTTAGTCCTCGGGTATTTAAAAAATGGAAATTTATCAAAATATACCGTTGAACTATTTACAAGTTACAACAAAAGCCCTTTTGATAACTTATGGGATATTACAAGATTGGTCCCTCAACTTTGAAGGCTTGGCAAATTTAGTCCTTGGATTTCTAAAAAATTGCAAAAGTGGTCCTTGGTTAATGCAAGCTTGGCAAAACTCACCCTTGTAATAATTTTGGGAAGTTTACTTATCAGGCCCTCAAGTTTTCAGTGAATTGCAAAATAGGTCCTTGTGTTATCCATTACAACCAAACGGATTCCTTTGTTATTTTAGTCCAAAACAAAACCCAAAAATACAATCCAAACACAACACCAATCCAATACCCTTCACCAGCCCACTCCCTATTCCTTGGCCCAACCAAACTCAGCCCATCCCCACTTCCTATTTTATTAATAAAACACAGGTCAAACATGCGTTGAATCTGCATCCCTTCCCTCCAAACCACTCACCCCCTCTCCAATACCACCTGGTTTCACCACCACTTGCACCTCTGCCACCACCACCCTTATCCTTTCCAAAATACCACTTCCCAAGAGCATTTAATGCACCACCCCCTATGGCTACAAACACAGCCCAAGTGGTTAAATCCCATTTCCCGCCAATACCAATCAAATGGTTAAGATTACTTCAAGCCATCCAATGGTTGTTTTTATTGCTGGGAAATGATCCAGTGGGTCCCACAAACCCTAATTGGAAGCTATTAAAGGGAGAAGAAGGAAGAGAGTAGGGGAGTAGATTAATTAGAATAGTCATAGTGTAGAGTAGATTAATTTTAGTGTAAAATTTAATTCCAGTGTAATATTTAGTCTAAAAAGCTTGTACTCTGTTTGTTTTACTGTAATTCAAGTTTGATTAAAGTTTAATTTCAGTTTCCTTTATGAATTTAGTTTTTTGACATTTTTAAGTAAATTTGACAATTTTACTGAATCATGTTAAATGTTGTTTCAGGATTCCATTAAGTTTGCATAAGTTACTAGTAAGTTTTTATAAACTTCCTAAGCTTTGATATCAGTTTTTAGTATAAATATTAAAAATTCAAGAAAATTAAAAATAAATCGATAAAAAAAATCAAAAATAGAAAAAGAAGCAGAATGAGCATGGGGATCACTGGATGGTCTGTTGGTTTAGAACTCATGGGAGGTCTTAGGATTGTGAATTTTGGCTCTGGTACATCAATTCTCAGCCTTGATGCAATTGTAAGCAATTTACAATAATTTTTGTATTTTACTGTTCCATTGAGTATAACTGCTTATCCTTGTTTTCTTTATGTTTGTTTAGTGTATCTTAGTTTGATTATTGCTTTGTATTGAACTTTTGTTCATTAGAATCTTTGTTGGTTCAAATTAGGTTCTAACTGTATTGTATAAGCATATTCTGTGTCAACCTATTGTTGTACTCATTTGCTGTTCATTATAGCTTTCTTGTACTTCATATAGTATTTATAATCATGTTGTAGATAGTAGTGTAGTTTTTAGATCTTAAATCTCACTAATATCTATTAAACTTAGTTAAACTGCTCATATAAGGGTGTTTGGTTCAATCTGTTAAAGTGTGTATTTGTTGTTGAACTTGGACTAAACTTATCTCTGTACGATTCTTATGCTCAAATTAGTCTAATTCAACTTTCACTTTGGTAAATTTAGTGTAAAAGTCAAAATTCTCTATTGTGGTATTGTGACAGTCCACTGTTAAGGAATTTTGGGGTTATGATCACTCATTTTGGTTCAAAAGTTGATTACATAGCTTTAGTCCATCTCATATTAGCTTATTAATGCATTTTCAGTAATCTAAGAGCATCAAAAGTTCATATTAGTCAAAGTTGATTTATAATCTCAAAAGTCAAAGTGACACCCTTTTGAAAAAATCCAAATATTGCAAGAATTGTTTGGAATTTAGTAATGAGATCTAGGTCTTGAAATTTTTACATGTCATAGCCCCCCACCTCATCTTTGGATTCCCACTGTCATTACATTTTTGTGATTTTTCTTGTGGGCCCCAACAAGCCCCAAACATACCTGCAGGGAGGGCCTGCTCCCCTGTGCAACTGCTGAACCACCCCACTGCCACCACTTTGGTGGGCCCCACACACCCCCCTTGGTTCTTTGAGCTCATAAGCTGGCCCTCTTGCTAATTCCACTAAGCTTTTGAGCTTAAACACCCTTGTGGGCCCCCTAGATCAGCTCCAAATCTGTCCCATTTTCGGTGTTTAGCCAAGGAATCAAGTGCTTATTTTGTCCTTATTGGCTTATTCAGTGGTGTATTTTGTTGTTTCTAGCTTATACCACTCCAAATAAGTTATTTGAACCATTTTCCACCTCTTTGGGCCCCACAGAGGCTCATTTTCTTCAAAAGTCAACAAAAAGTCAACTATATAAGCTTTTTGTGTCCATTTGGCTTATTTTTAAGCTAGAAAAAAGTTGTCTTCACAAAAGTTTCCAATTTTTAGTAGTTAAATAGATTTCCAAAAGAAAAACTAGAAAAATCCAATTTAAAATTAAGTGATAGGTTCGATTTAATATAATTTATCTTTTTAATTTTCCTTTTTAACTTTTTGTTAAGTAATTTGCATTTTTATATTTTTCTTAATTTTCTATTATGTTAAAGTATGTTTAGTAATTTTTCCAGAATTTTAAATTGTCATTTAGTATTTATTAGATTTAATATTAGTTTTATTAATTATTAATTAATATTTAAGTATTAAATAGCATAATTTGTTTTTATCAAGTAATACCTAGTTTTTATATTTTTCCTAGCTTTTATATGTTATAAAATAATTTTAGGAATTTTCTCATAATTTTTACTGTTCATCTTCTAATTTTTATAATTTAATTAGTTTAATTTGTAATTAATTAATGATTAAGATAATAATTAGTAAAATAGTTTAAAAATATTTTTTATAAAATTTTTATAATTTTTTAGGATTCCTGTGATGGTTAATTAGATTTTTAAATTTTCTCATAATTTTCTAAGTCATTTAGATATTATTAGTAATTAAAAATTAGTTTTAAATTAGTTTTTATTAATTATTAAGTAGTTTAAATTAAGTTTTTAATTAATAAAAAATAATAAATTAATCAAAAAAATAATTTTATTTTTAATTAAATTTTCTTTTAATATTAAGTTTGTAAAAGTTTCATTTTGACCACCTGTAGTTTATATTTGCTTAAAACTCACCTTTTTCCAAGCACGCAATCGTGTCTGTTTTTAATTCGATTTGCGTTTATACACATCTGTTTCCCGTAATTATTAATACTGTTATTCCAAATAATATCAGTAGTGTAAATCAAATCCAAATCATTATCTGGTTACTTCCCATTCAAATTCACCCGATCACAAACCCGTTTTTATACCATCACACCTCGTTGGCACATAACGACCCGGGGAAACACTGTATTCCGCGAAGATTGAGCCTAAGGAGTTTGACTATATTGACCACATCCGTGGTTGACTTTAGTTGACTGCTTTTGCCTCAGTCAATCATGTTATCCAGGATCGAGAAAGTTTGAAGTCGGCTTGAGCTTGACTCGAAAAGGTCTATTTATCTATAAAGATGTGTTTTCTTACACAAATTAAAATTGAAATATAACCTAAGAATTTAATTTGGTTCGACATCAGCTCGAAAATCTAGATGCATTCATAAATAACTATTTACACTTAGTAAACTTACATATTAAAAAAAAAAAAAAAAACATATTTTATATCACTTACAAGCTCGAGAACTCAACAATAACTCGAATCCAACTTACATAAGGTTGAGCTCAACTCATTAAACATTTGGAGCTCACCTTTTTCCCAAAAATTTCAATCTGTTGCTCAAGATATATCCCGCCCCCTTTTTCCCCAAAATTTCAATCTCTGGCCCAAGATCTCACCCCTTTTTCACCCAAAATAAAAACACTAATTAACACTAGTCAGATATATCTTCTCTCTATGATTCATCTCTTCTCCTTCTCTCTAGAACCGACTCACACACCACCACCACACTTCACCGCCATATCTTGCCGTCGTTCCACCAACCATCGCTCCTCCATGCCATCACCGTCATCAAGACAAGGGAGGCAATGGGTGTGATTTTGTTTGCTTCGGTTGTTTGGTTCGAGATAACCACCACATCCACCATCATCACAGTCAAGCCTCCATCACCCTCTCGATCATGTTATCCGGGATCGAGAAAGTTTGAACTCGGCTTGAGCTTGACTCGAAAAGCTCGATTTATCTGTAAAGATGTGTTTTCTGATACAAATTAAGATTGAAATATAATATAACCTAAGAATTGAATTCGGTTCGACTTCAGCTCAAAAAGCTTGATACATTCATAAATAAATATTTACACTTAGTACACTTAAAAAAAAGAAAAAAAAAACATATTTTATATTACTTACAAGCTCGAGAACTCAACAATAACTCGAGTCGAACTTATATAAGATTGAGCTCAACTCATTAAACATTTCGAGCTCATTTGATAGGCTTTCAATCTCCAAAATTTTAATCAGGCGCTCAAGATCCGCCCCTAATTTTTCCCCAAAAATTTCAATCTCCTGCTCAAGATCTCGCCCCTTTTTCCCCAAAATCAAAACACTAACACTTATACCAGTCAGATCTACCTTCTATCTATTCATCTATTCTCCTTCTCTCTAGAACCGAGTCACACCACCGCCAAACTTCACCACCTTATCTCGTTGTGGTTCCACCAATCATCGCTCCTCCACGCCATCACCGTCATCAAGACAAGGGAACTGTAAGGGAGTGTTTGTTTTCTTCGGTTGTTTGGTTCGAGATAACCACCACATCCACCACCATCACAGTAGAGCCACCATCACCCTCATCTCACCTATCCTACTCTGTTCATGGATATGCTCAAACACATATTTAAATTATACTTTCTTAAATGTGTAATCGAATATAAAATGATTTATATTGATTTTCGTGGATTAAAACTAGCCTAAAACATGTTTTTGATTATAAATTTGTGTGGTGGTAATCGTTGCACGTAGACTTATTAAGACGAAATAGTTTTCCTGTTTATTGGAATGGAGACAATCGACGTGTTCTAAGAGGCCACTGTTTTGCTCGTAAAGGGAGTCTTGATTGGTTTCCACTCCGGGAGGATGTTGCTGAACAGTTGGAGTTTGCTTATTGCAGTTGCGTAAGTTATCTATAAAAAGATTAACATAACATCTGTTATATAGGAAATTAACTCAAATATGGTTGCTTTTTGTGAAACTATTTCATTTGTAGCAAATGTTAGTGATTTGCTTGCTTGGTAATGTGTTTGACATTTATTCGTTCCACGTTTGGCACTGCAGAAAATTGCAACCAATTGTTTATTATTTGTTGCCCGAGTTGATATGCAACTCGTATGTTTGTTTTTGAGGCTAAACTTATATTTGGGTCATCTAATGTTTTCGTCTTTTATGTTAGCATTAATCACATTACTTGTTTCTTGCAGGGGCTACATTCTATTTTCACGGGTGAGGATGATACATGGGATGCCTGGATAAAAATTCCCTCAGCTGGATTTTCTGGCACACTTCATTTTCGAGGCGTGGGTATGCTCCATCTCAGTCACCAAAGCCAACCCATGTATATTTTTACTGTTTCATGGTTGGCAAATCTTATATTATGCAGCGTTATTAGTGCCTTGGTTTCTTACATTTCCCATATTTTTTTGTAGTAAGAAACTGCCATTAGACTCATATGTAAGCCATTTTTTATGTTGTTAACAATTTCATTTTCTAATGATAACACCATTGTATTTCTTAATTTATATTGCAGGTGACCACTCCAATGGCCATTGAAACTTTGGAAAACGTACCAGTAATGGAAACAATGGTAAGTAGTAAAACATCCACATTTGATTTTTTTAGTTTTACATACATGACTAATGTACCATGTTTTATATATACATATAGGAACCTGTTAAAACTATCAGACATACAAAAACGCTTAAGCCACGACAAACCGATTCTATAGGTTACACCACCAACTATGATACCAAATATATGTGAACAAAATACTGGACTAAAATTAGTACCTACGAAGCGAAAACATTTGGTCTCTAGTGAAACCTTGCAAAAGCAAGCTAAGGCGGCGAAGAATCAACAGGTTCTAACTTATGATAGTTGAGAATTTGATTATATACGACATTACAATTTTATATATATTTGCTTCATTTATATACATTCGATTTTTATTGAATTTGAAATACAATTTTATATATATTTGCTTCATTTTCATACATTCTGTTATATTTATATATACTAGCAGTAGTAACTCTGCTCCAGCAGTACTAAAGTGGTACTAGTATTAACTCTCCTATCATGTTTGTGCAGATAGTTGAACCAGTGGCTCATCTAGTTCTGTTATGTTGTGAGCTTTGACATGTTCTAGTTCTGCTCTCATCCTGATTTGTTGATATGCAACAGCCTACATTTTCAAGGCTTTTATATCCAGATGATGAGATTAGATCAATGGGAGAAAAACTTGTAAGTTTAACTGCAAATTTTATTATTATGTTCATTGTTTTAGATTAAAAGTCTTCATGATGTTGTTTGAATTACTGTTGATCATGTTTGTGTTAATATTGCTTAGATGGATTTAGTGCAGCTCATGAAAATGTGCAAAGTATTTACTACTGCTAGTACAAAAGTTACTACTGCTAGTTAAAGTTGGTACTGCTCAGAGATTAAGACCGCTCGAAGTTGCTACTTGCTTATGGAAAAGATTATAAATACTTAAGAAACTATTGTAAGCCGACTAGTACTCCTTGGTGTATAAAAGGATGTAAAATTTTATATTTCGTTCAGTTATATACATTCCAATTTTATTGTATTTGAATTTGTTTTGATATATATTTGAATTGTTTTGATATATATATTGATTTTTTAAATGTGACTAAAAGATGCATATAGTCACACTTATTAACACTTTTGGTCACTGTTTGCTTTATTTGTTGTGTGACTAAATATTACAGAAGGCCACACAAACAGAAAATTCACGTGGCCATTGAATGATCTATAGTCACACAAAATACACATTTCTTCACTTTAAACAGCATACGGCCACACTTATTAACACTTTTGGCCACAGTTTCCTAAATGGTATGTGACTAAATACCTAAAACAAACATGATTTGTGTGACTAAATATTACAAAAGGCCACACATACATAAAATTCACGTGGCCATTGGATGATCAATAGTCACACAAAATACACATTTCTTGACTTTAAACAGCATATGGTCATACTTATTAACACTTTTGGCCACTGTTTGCTTAATGGTATGTAACTAAATACCCAAAACAAACATGCTTTGTGTGACTAAATATTACAAAAGGCCACACAAACATAAAATTCATGTGACCATTGGATGATCAATAGTCACAGAAAATACACATTTCTTCACTTTAAACAGCATATGGTCACACTTATTAACACTTTTAGCCACTTTGTGTTAAATTGTATGTGACTAACTCTAAAAAAACAACACCCATTGTGTGACTAATCATCACAAATGTCACATTTATTGTATATTCATGTGGCCACAGGATGGGAATAGTCACACAAAATACCCATTTACTTGAATATATCAACTCAAATGTCACATATATTATATATTTATGTGGCCAAAGGTTGAAAAATAGTTACTCTAAAAAAACATTCGCGTGACTATAAAGTGTTTACGGTCACTGATAATGACTAATCCAACAAAACTTGTGCCTAATTTGTCACACATATTCGGGGTTTGGTCACTCTTTTTCGATGAAAAAGGCCACGAAATCAACAATGTGACCATATGCCACCTACGGTGGTGGGACCTATGGTGACACACAACGTAAAAAACGTGTGTGACTATATACATATCATCACACATTTTTGGCGTGACCAATAGAACTTTTTGTACAAGTGTATGGTGTTTAAAGTGAAGAAATGTGTGTTTTGTGTGACTATTGATCATCCAATGGCCACATGAATTGTATGTTTGTGTGGCCTTTTGTAACATTTAGTCACACAAACCATGTTTCTTTTGGGTATTTAGTGACATAAAATTAAGCATAAGGTGGCCAAAAGTGTGAATATGTGTGACCATATGGTTTTTAAAGTGAAGAAATGTGTGTTTTGTGTGACTATTGATCATCCAATGGCCACATGAATTGTATGTTTGTGTGGCCTTTTGTAACATTTAGTCACATAAAGCATGTTTCTTTTGGGTATTTAGTCAAATACAATTAGACATAAAGTGGCAAAAAGTGTGAATAAGTGTGACCATATGGTGTTTAAAGTTAAGAAATGTGTGTTTTGTCTGACCATTGTTCATCCAATAGTCACATGAATTGTATGTTTGTGTGGCCTTTTATAACATTTAGTCACACAAAGCATGTTTCTTTTGGGTATTTAGTCACATACAATTAGGCATAAAGTGGCCAAAAGTGTGAATAAGTGATGAGTGTGTAAACACTCATCATTTTTGGTCTAATCTGAACTGCAAAACATACAAAAACACTCAGAAATGCATCAAATTACTAAAAATATTTCAAAATTGTGTTTTATATGTTTTAGATGCAAAACGAGCAAAAACAAACGAAAAACGCACAAAGTTTGCAAAATTGGCAGTTTCAGTCCCCCAACTTTCATAAAATTACAAATCTAGTCCCTGGATATTCAAAATATGGAAAATTATCACCAAAGGTCATTTTGAAATCATAAAATGTCATATTTAGTCCTTTGGTGAAAAATTGGAAAAGTTTTGGAAATTTACAGTTTGGTCCCTGAAGTTACAGATTTTGGCAGATTCAGTCCCTGGTGGGATATTTTTGAAAGAAAAAAAATCATTTTTACCCTTGGAAAGTCAAAATATGTTAAAAATGGTTCTTGGGTAAAATATTTGTGGAAATTACATGTTTGGTCCCCGAAGTTTGGCAACTTGTCAATTTTAGTCCCCGGAAATTTGAAAAAAATGGAAAAATGAAATATTTGATCCTTGGGATATTTTAACTTGGCAAAAGTGGTCCTTTAAACAAATTTTGGAAAATGGCAGATTTGGTCCCTCATGTTTCGGCTAATTACAAACTTGGTCCTTGTGTGAAAATTTCTACAAACCAAACGAACCATGCCTTATTACTACTCCCAAAACCCAATCCAACTAACACCCCAAGTCCACCCAGGCCCACTCCACTTTACCCAGCCCACACCCATTCGCTTAATAATACCACCCACCCAGGGTTTGACCCCCGTTTGACCACCATCCCAAACACACCCGTGAACCTTTTTCTCCCCCCCTCCTAGCCTGCCATATCCTGCAACCCTACACCAACATCCCATCATCACACCTTCCCCAACACTCCACACCCTATTACTACTTTCCACCATATACCAACAAAACTTGCCCCCCCCCCCCTTCCAAAAGCTAGCTGCCAAGTTGTATAACCCACACCTTTCCCGCCAAAAGTTGAAGAACGGCCAAGATCAAGAGTTTTCCATCCAATGGTCATTTTTAGAGATGGGGAAGCTCAAGTGGGTCCTCAGAAACCCTAGAATGGCATTATAAAAGGAAAAGAAAGCAGCAGTTAGTTTTGGTAGATGTTAGTAGTGAGTAGTGATTAGGAATAGATTTTAGATTTTAGTTTGTATCTTTAAAGCTTTCTTTAAGTTGTTTCCTTGTACTTTTTTTTTTCCTAATTAATGAAATTCACCAGGTTTTAATCCAATTCTTGTTTCTATATTCTGCAAATTTAGATTGCTTATAAGTTATGTAGTGCAAACTTATGAGTTTGTATCATTAGGTGTTTGCATTTACTGCTTGTCATTCACAACTCCCTCCCTGCTCTCAAAACTAGAATATGTTACTGTGGAATCTGTTTTCTTTTACCAGTATTTGTTTCTGTTTATTTCAATAGCTTATTCTCAAATGATTTATGCTTAATTCCCTTAGTTATATCTATTTCTATCATCCTCTTTCAAACTTTAGGATTGAAAATCGTTTTTTGCTTTAAAATTTAGAATAGGTACTGCCATAAGGGAGTGTTTGGAACTGCCATTTAG
Organism: Artemisia argyi; assembly: GCA_030686995.1. Classification (NCBI taxonomy): domain Eukaryota; kingdom Viridiplantae; phylum Streptophyta; class Magnoliopsida; order Asterales; family Asteraceae; genus Artemisia; species Artemisia argyi. The sequence continues at coordinate 170,599,986 of CM060701.1, read as the reverse complement.
CCGAAAAAAAAAAATCTGTTTTCAACCCATGTAAACTTCCTGCACATCAGTTAGCAAAACCACCAACTGCCATATTTTTTCCTCTGATTCAGTTAAGTTAGGATAGGATTAGCCTTTGGAATTGGTTTTACGAGTATTTGGTAGTGTAGTGTTTGAAATTTGTGGCTTGAGTTTCATTGTTCAAACCCATTTCATGGTTCATTCAATGGCTGCAAAGGTGATTTAGTAAGGGCATCTCTGTGCACTTGCAAAACTGACCCAAATTGCCCCTTTTGGTTTTATTCCTAGTTTTACTTAGCATAGTTGTAGCTTGTGAAATTCATTGCATCATTAGTTGGCACGAGTTTCTCTAGCAAGTGAGTTTACGAGGTATTCCCTTATTAAACTGTTTTATATATTAGCAATAGGTAAAATTGGTGTATGCCCCTCTTAGTTGTTAGTTTTGAGTCTCTTTGGAGCCAAATAGGATAGTGATTTAGCCTCAACGTGTGCTCAATTTTTCTGGTCAAAATACCCAATCTGACCCACTTAGTTTACCTGTTGCATCGGCCTCTTTTTGGTCTTCATTGTAGTTAAGTTATGATAAGAATTAGTCGCTGAGATTTGTTGCCTAAGTAGCTTGTTGTACGAATTTGATTTGTTTTAACTTGTCGTAAATGTTGATATTCAATTATTGGCTTATTCTTAGCCTACAAAATCACCCAACTAGACCTGCTCATCAGTTTAGCGCCTACTTTCCCCGCCTTTCATCTGTTGATTCTTAGGTTAGATTTAGCTGGGTTTTGGTTTACTTATAGTTTAACTGTTCTTCTTGCTCGATCTAGGCTCAATTCAGCTTTTAGAGCTTGTGTGATGGCTTATTTGTGGGCTGCCACTTGCCTAGTTAACCAATAAGCAGGCCTGCTGCATCAGCAGTTTTCTGCCCCAACAGCCCATTTTGATCTTATTTTCTAGACAACCTAGTGTAGGATTTAGCTGTTCATCTCTATTTTGCAAGAAGACTGCAGTATAGATTTTATGTTTTTGGGCTTAGTTGATAGATTGTAGCGTATTAGGTGAAGTTATTGTGGCTGCACCACACCCCCTTAACAGCAGCCACGCTGCTCCTAACACACCCTTTTTATCTTATTTTCATGTTTGAAATCTTGTTTAAAACACATCAATCTTATCCTTTTGAATTCCTTTTCAGCTTATATCTAGTTTTCAAAAGTTTATTTGCATTTTCTTTTTCATTTGCTAACTTAGATTCTCACTCAAAACCACCCATTTTTCAAAACTGATCCATGTTAAACCACCCCACAGCCACTTTGGTTTTTATTTTTAATTTCTTCATTTTTAGCTCATTTGTCCTAAAAATTGGTACAGTAGTAATTTGGTTGCTCATCTAGTTCATGGTATTTTTAGTTTATTTTATTTAATTTTCTTTATTAGCTTTCTAGGCCCGTTAAGTAGCCCCTGTGAACCTGTTTTTGCCCTGCACCCAGCAATTTATCCCACTGGCCCGTTTTCCCATGGCAAGATGAAGCTCATCTTTTGAGCTTGTTACTTGATCTTGGGTGTTTTGAGAAGCATGATATGCTGTTTCGATAGATCTAGTCTTGATTCGCCTTTAATTACTTGTTCGCTAGTTCAAATTAGCCCCCAAACTTGCCCCTAGCAGCCTGTTGCTGCTGGTACATCAGATTGGTACGAGGCTTGCATGATTCTTGATCACAGTTTGTTTTAGCTTCGCAATTATAGTTGATTAAGCTTGTTTATGTATTTTGTGGTTATTGTTTAAGTTTATTTTAGTTCTTGTGCTTGATTCACCCAAGCTGATATCTCCATTTAGCTTATAAGCTCATCTGATGCACATAAGCTGGCCTAAGCTTATCAAAAGTTTTTCAAGAAAACTCATTTTTTTTAAAAAGGGTTGATAAGAATCTGGTGTTGAGAGTTTTCGTAAAGAAAAAAAAAAAAAAAAAAAAAAAAAAAAAGATTGTTGTGAGCAAGATTCGAACCTGGGTCCTTCACCTCACAACACAGACACAACACCCAAGCTGTGCACCATTTCCCCTAGGGGGAATTTCAATTATTTTGTTTCTTTAATTCCTTTTATAGTAGTAATGTTCTTTTAGCTTATTATAACTTATTAGCTTATTTTCTGCTTATTTTGTACTGCACCCACCTTTTTTATATTTTTCCTAGGTTAAGATTAACTTCTAGCATTTTCCCAAAAAGTTTTAGATTTTTAGAGTAGATTTTATAATTATTAGAATTTAATTAGTGTTAATTAGTAATTAATTCATAATAAATAGAATTTTTATTGAAAAATTAATTTTCTTTTTTCTAAAATTTTCTTTTGTCTTCGAGTATGTAGGAAAATTAATTGTACACCCGTAGGGTTAGCGTAGCATAAAATTCACTTTTTATTTCGCGCACTCGCGTTTATTTTAATTTTAACTCGCGTTTTATTTAAATAACTTTTACGTTTTTAAATTTAGGTTTCGTTATTAAAAGTAGTTTGTAAAATAAGAAAAACCAAAAACATAAATAAAGTGATAGCTTCTATTTAAGCCGTTTGGCTTATTTTTTCTGCTTACGTATAAGCAATTTCTGATTTTAAGTTTTCAGTTTACGTTTTAGGTTAATTAGGTTTCACGTCATTGTTAATATAGTTTGTTTAATCGTTTTCATTCCTCATTTCCTTAGTGTAATCATTCAAACTCACTTAAACCCCTTTTCTGTCCAAATTCACCCGATCAAATAACCGTTTGTTTACAATTCACACCTCGTCGGGACATACGACCCGGGGAAACCACTATACTTCCACGGAGCATTGACTCTGAGCTGTTTGACTTTGTTGACCATTCCCTGGTCAATATAAGTTAGGTGGTTCAGGCTCAATCAAATTTTGGCGCCGTTGCCGGGGAGGTTGTGCGCGTTTATCTAAACGGTTTTTCTGATTAGTGTCTTTGGAATTCGTTCCATTGTACATTTATCCATCCTTGTTCATATTTTCATAAAAACAAAAACACAAAAATATTTTCCTTCTCATTTGTACAAAATGTTTACCCAAAAACCCAAAAATACTCACCTTTACCCTCTTACCCCTTTGATTCTCATTTCCTCACCCTCTATACACATTTGATTCTTTCTATGTCTCATCCACACTTTCTGGTTTGCCAGTGGTGTGGTAGTTCTCATAATGGTGGTAATTGCCCCGGTTGTGGCATGGTAGAGTCAGGAAACGGGTCTGTCTATAACCAAGATCCCTATTCTTACCATGACACCACTGATTCATTCCACCAGCTACCACACCATGATACTCAACAGTTTTACTGTTGTGAGTACTGTGGTGGTTCGCACTACAGTTCTGAATGTCAATCAGGAAGCACGCTTGTCTATGAGCAGTTTCCTGATAACAATTATGACACAAGCACATACGACTCACAGCCACATCAGTTTTACTGTTGTGAGTATTGTGGAGGTCCACACACTAGCTCTGATTGTCAAACAGGGAATCCGTTTCCTTGCAACAATTACGACTATTCGTATTCAGACCCACCTCCACAACACCAGATGTCCCAAGCAACTCCTCTTGTTACTGAGCAAGACATTTTACTTAAGGTTCTTGATATTTTAAAAGAACTCAAGGAGGAGTTAGCCACTTCATCGTTTCAAAGCTCTCGTGAGAAATCCATGGCAGAATTACTTGCTGAAGAACGAGCAGCCAGAAACGAAAAGAGCATGGAAGAATTACTTGCTGAGCAAAGAGCGGCTAAAATACGTGCCAATCTTCGCTTTGCTGCTCTTCATGATGACGAGGATTCTATTCAAATGAAAGAATATTACAAAGATTCATCCAGTTCATCAGTTGAGATTCCTTCCATGAAAGCACAGGGAGATAAGAGTATGCAAGAATTGCTAGCAGAAGAACACATGAAAAACATAGAATCTATGTGTGCTAGTCTTTTGTATCTCCCTCAGTCTGCTATTATCACACCCGAAGTTCACACTCACCCTCCGATCATGGGGGATGAGCATCTTAGCACTGTTCCTAATAAGGAATTGGATGAATTAATAAAGTCTAGTGTTGAGATCCTTGTCCCAATCCCAGGAGAGTCACAGGGAACTTTGGATCATATATGTGATATTCCTTCACCTCTTGAGTGTTCAAACGATCATTTTGAGACTTTCTCAGATTTTAATGATGATTGTACATCTCATGGAGACATCGAGTATATTGAGGCACCACTGCCTCAGTCTGATATTGATCCTCTTCTTGAGGAGTTCGCTGATGAACTTGCTCACATCGATCCACTTTCCTTGGAAAGTGATGATGGTCTCCTTGATTTCCAAGCCAATCTGGGAGAAATTGAAAGTCTCCTATATCATGATCCGTCACTCACTTCTGATCCCAACAGTCCACAAGAGAATGATAATCTCTTTGTTCCCGAAACATTCGATACGACTCTCACCAATCCTCTATTTGAATTCGATTCTGAATTCACTATGATTTCTAATAATCCAATCTTTGACGAGGATTGTGATGAGTCCACAATGGAACATGAGTTTACAGATTCACATCTTGTGAATAATTCTCTTCATGAGGAGTTCTCCGGTGAACTCGCTCATCATATCATGACTCCTCCGGAGTTTGATAGCCCGGGGGGAGTTGCTCTCAATCATGAGAATTTGCAAATTCCCACCCACCCTCCCGGGTTGTTTACGAGCTTACCTTTTGGAATCCAAACTCAGGCTATTGAGCCTCCTCTTGAGGAAGAAGATCAAATCATGCTTTTTATCATGATTTTCTTCCTTTTCTTCACCTACAGGGTGACTTCTTCTCTCCTTCACTCCTTCGGGAGCGAGGACACTATCTTTGATCCCGGCATTTTCATGTATCATTATCTTGAGCCGGATACTTATCTCATCGGTGTGGAACTTTCACGTGCTTCATATGTTTGTTCAAACATTTTGAATGAAAGTCCGATTGAGATTGTTTCTTCCACATCATGCTTCCCCAAGGACAAATGAATTCGGGGTCGAGTCAAGCTAGCGACTCGGTAAACAAAAACAGTAGCATGCTTATAGGGTTTTCACCCTAAGTGTGGGGGAGTCCCCCATGCTATGGTTACAAGAGTGAAAATACAAAATGGTGTTTTCCACGCTTAGCTTGTAATGTTGCCCTTTTACGTTCAAAATGACGGCATAATAGCCGGGATTTTGAATATTGAGGACAATATTCATGCTTAGTGTGGGGGGTATTCGCTATTCTAGCGAATTTTATCACATTTTACCATATAATACCCCCGTTTTTACCAAAAATTTCAAAAATTTTAAAAATTTTTCACTGGTGCTTCAAAATTTTTATGGTAATCAGTCCGCCTTGTCTAAGCGACGAAAGGGATTGGCTAGTCCAGGAGCAAACGGCTCTTGGTAAAGACATCTCAAATCCGTTGACGGCTGGCAATTTGCCCAAAATTGTATGGTTCATCAACTCCCCGAAAACAAATGAGTTGGCTAGCCCGCAAGATTATGGCTTGTGGTAAAGGCCGTGGAAAATCCATAATTGGTAATCAGCTCACCAAGATGTTGACTATTCCATCAAGAGTTGGCTAGTCCAGAAGCAAACGGCTTTTGGTAAAGACTAATCAAATCCGTTGACAGCTGGTGGTTTGCTCAAAATCACACGGTTATCAGGTGTGCCACAGTTCTTACACCTGGCTACTCCAGAAGTGATGGCTTTTGGTAAAGAGTTTCAAATCCATTAATTTTTCTCAAAAGATTGCTAGGGACTAGCAATAGTTTAGTGTGGGGGATTGATGAGTGTGTAAACACTCATCATTTTTGGTCTAATCTGAACTGCAAAACATACAAAAACACTCAGAAATGCATCAAATTACTAAAAATATTTCAAAATTGTGTTTTATATGTTTTAGATGCAAAACGAGCAAAAACAAACGAAAAACGCACAAAGTTTGCAAAATTGGCAGTTTCAGTCCCCCAACTTTCATAAAATTACAAATCTAGTCCCTGGATATTCAAAATATGGAAAATTATCACCAAAGGTCATTTTGAAATCATAAAATGTCATATTTAGTCCTTTGGTGAAAAATTGGAAAAGTTTTGGAAATTTACAGTTTGGTCCCTGGAGTTACAGATTTTGGCAGATTCAGTCCCTGGTGGGATATTTTTGAAAGAAAAAAAATCATTTTTACCCTTGGAAAGTCAAAATATGTTAAAAATGGTTCTTGGGTAAAATATTTGTGGAAATTACATGTTTGGTCCCCGAAGTTTGGCAACTTGTCAATTTTAGTCCCCGGAAATTTGAAAAAAATGGAAAAATGAAATATTTGATCCTTGGGATATTTTAACTTGGCAAAAGTGGTCCTTTAAACAAATTTTGGAAAATGGCAGATTTGGTCCCTCATGTTTCGGCTAATTACAAACTTGGTCCTTGTGTGAAAATTTCTACAAACCAAACGAACCATGCCTTATTACTACTCCCAAAACCCAATCCAACTAACACCCCAAGTCCACCCAGGCCCACTCCACTTTACCCAGCCCACACCCATTCGCTTAATAATACCACCCACCCAGGGTTTGACCCCCGTTTGACCACCATCCCAAACACACCCGTGAACCTTTTTCTCCCCCCCTCCTAGCCTGCCATAGCCTGCAACCCTACACCAACATCCCATCATCACACCTTCCCCAACACTCCACACCCTATTACTACTTTCCACCATATACCAACAAAACTTGCCCCCCCCTTCCAAAAGCTAGCTGCCAAGTTGTATAACCCACACCTTTCCCGCCAAAAGTTGAAGAACGGCCAAGATCAAGAGTTTTCCATCCAATGGTCATTTTTAGAGATGGGGAAGCTCAAGTGGGTCCTCAGAAACCCTAGAATGGCATTATAAAAGGAAAAGAAAGCAGCAGTTAGTTTTGGTAGATGTTAGTAGTGAGTAGTGATTAGGAATAGATTTTAGATTTTAGTTTGTATCTTTAAAGCTTTCTTTAAGTTGTTTCCTTGTACTTTTTTTTTTTCCTAATTAATGAAATTCACCAGGTTTTAATCCAATTCTTGTTTCTATATTCTGCAAATTTAGATTGCTTATAAGTTATGTAGTGCAAACTTATGAGTTTGTATCATTAGGTGTTTGCATTTACTGCTTGTCATTCACAACTCCCTCCCTGCTCTCAAAACTAGAATATGTTACTGTGGAATCTGTTTTCTTTTACCAGTATTTGTTTCTGTTTATTTCAATAGCTTATTCTCAAAAGATTTATGCTTAATTCCCTTAGTTATATCTATTTCTATCATCCTCTTTCAAACTTTAGGATTGAAAATCGTTTTTTGCTTTAAAATTTAGAATAGGTACTGCCATAAGGGAGTGTTTGGAACTGCCATTTAGCCGAAAAAAAAATCTGTTTTCAACCCATGTAAACTTCCTGCACATCAGTTAGCAAAACCCCCAACTGCCATATTTTTTCCTCTGATTCAGTTAAGTTAGGATAGGATTAGCCTTTGGAATTGGTTTTACAAGTATTTGGTAGTGTAGTGTTTGAAATTTGTGGCTTGAGTTTCATTGTTCAAACCCATTTCATGGTTCATTCAATGGCTGCAAAGGTGATTTAGTAAGGGCATCTCTGTGCACTTGCAAAACTGACCCAAATTGCCCCTTTTGGTTTTATTCCTAGTTTTACTTAGCATAGTTGTAGCTTGTGAAATTCATTGCATCATTAGTTGGCACGAGTTTCTCTAGCAAGTGAGTTTACGAGGTATTCCCTTATTAAACTGTTTTATATATTAGCAATAGGTAAAATTGGTGTATGCCCCTCTTAGTTGTTAGTTTTGAGTCTCTTTGGAGCCAAATAGGATAGTGATTTAGCCTCAACGTGTGCTCAATTTTTCTGGTCAAAATACCCAATCTGACCCACTTAGTTTACCTGTTGCATCGGCCTCTTTTTGGTCTTCATTGTAGTTAAGTTATGATAAGAATTAGTCGCTGAGATTTGTTGCCTAAGTAGCTTGTTGTACGAATTTGATTTGTTTTAACTTGTCGTAAATGTTGATATTCAATTGTTGGCTTATTCTTAGCCTACAAAATCACCCAACTAGACCTGCTCATCAGTTTAGCGCCTACTTTCCCCGCCTTTCATCTGTTGATTCTTAGGTTAGATTTAGCTGGGTTTTGGTTTACTTATAGTTTAACTGTTCTTCTTGCTCGATCTAGGCTCAATTCAGCTTTTAGAGCTTGTGTGATGGCTTATTTGTGGGCTGCCACTTGCCTAGTTAACCAATAAGCAGGCCTGCTGCATCAGCAGTTTTCTGCCCCAACAGCCCATTTTGATCTTATTTTCTAGACAACCTAGTGTAGGATTTAGCTGTTCATCTCTATTTTGCAAGAAGACTGCAGTATAGATTTTATGTTTTTGGGCTTAGTTGATAGATTGTAGCGTATTAGGTGAAGTTATTGTGGCTGCACCACACCCCCTTAACAGCAGCCACGCTGCTCCTAACACACCCTTTTTATCTTATTTTCATGTTTGAAATCTTGTTTAAAACACATCAATCTTATCCTTTTGAATTCCTTTTCAGCTTATATCTAGTTTTCAAAAGTTTATTTGCATTTTCTTTTTCATTTGCTAACTTAGATTCTCACTCAAAACCACCCATTTTTCAAAACTGATCCATGTTAAACCACCCCACAGCCACTTTGGTTTTTATTTTTAATTTCTTCATTTTTAGCTCATTTGTCCTAAAAATTGGTACAGTAGTAATTTGGTTGCTCATCTAGTTCATGGTATTTTTAGTTTATTTTATTTAATTTTCTTTATTAGCTTTCTAGGCCCGTTAAGTAGCCCCTGTGAACCTGTTTTTGCCCTGCACCCAGCAATTTATCCCACTGGCCCGTTTTCCCATGGCAAGATGAAGCTCATCTTTTGAGCTTGTTACTTGATCTTGGGTGTTTTGAGAAGCATGATATGCTGTTTCGATAGATCTAGTCTTGATTCGCCTTTAATTACTTGTTCGCTAGTTCAAATTAGCCCCCAAACTTGCCCCTAGCAGCCTGTTGCTGCTGGTACATCAGATTGGTACGAGGCTTGCATGATTCTTGATCACAGTTTGTTTTAGCTTCGCAATTATAGTTGATTAAGCTTGTTTATGTATTTTGTGGTTATTGTTTAAGTTTATTTTAGTTCTTGTGCTTGATTCACCCAAGCTGATATCTCCATTTAGCTTATAAGCTCATCTGATGCACATAAGCTGGCCTAAGCTTATCAAAAGTTTTTCAAGAAAACTCATTTTTTTTAAAAAGGGTTGATAAGAATCTGGTGTTGAGAGTTTTCGTAAAGAAAAAAAAAAAAAAAAAAAAAAAAAAAAAAAAGATTGTTGTGAGCAAGATTCGAACCTGGGTCCTTCACCTCACAACACAGACACAACACCCAAGCTGTGCACCATTTCCCCTAGGGGGAATTTCAATTATTTTGTTTCTTTAATTCCTTTTATAGTAGTAATGTTCTTTTAGCTTATTATAACTTATTAGCTTATTTTCTGCTTATTTTGTACTGCACCCACCTTTTTTATATTTTTCCTAGGTTAAGATTAACTTCTAGCATTTTCCCAAAAAGTTTTAGATTTTTAGAGTAGATTTTATAATTATTAGAATTTAATTAGTGTTAATTAGTAATTAATTCATAATAAATAGAATTTTTATTGAAAAATTAATTTTCTTTTTTCTAAAATTTTCTTTTGTCTTCGAGTATGCAGGAAAATTAATTGTACACCCGTAGGGTTAGCGTAGCATAAAATTCACTTTTTATTTCGCGCACTCGCGTTTATTTTAATTTTAACTCGCGTTTTATTTAAATAACTTTTACGTTTTTAAATTTAGGTTTCGTTATTAAAAGTAGTTTGTAAAATAAGAAAAACCAAAAACATAAATAAAGTGATAGCTTCTATTTAAGCCGTTTGGCTTATTTTTTCTGCTTACGTATAAGCAATTTCTGATTTTAAGTTTTCAGTTTACGTTTTAGGTTAATTAGGTTTCACGTCATTGTTAATATAGTTTGTTTAATCGTTTTCATTCCTCATTTCCTTAGTGTAATCATTCAAACTCACTTAAACCCCTTTTCTGTCCAAATTCACCCGATCAAATAACCGTTTGTTTACAATTCACACCTCGTCGGGACATACGACCCGGGGAAACCACTATACTTCCACGGAGCATTGACTCTGAGCTGTTTGACTTTGTTGACCATTCCCTGGTCAATATAAGTTAGGTGGTTCAGGCTCAATCAATAAGTGTGACCATATGGTGTTTAAAGTTAAGAAATGTGTGTTTTGTGTGACTATTGTTCATCCAATGGTCACATGAATTGTATGTTTGTGTGGCCTTTTGTAACATTTAGTCACACAAAGCATGTTTCTTTTGGGTATTTAGTCACATACAATTAAGCATAAAGTGGTCAAAAGTGTTGATATGTGTGACCATATGGTGTTTAAAGTGATGAAATGTGTGTTTTGTGTGACTATTATTCATGCAATGGTCAAATGAATATTTTTTTTGTGTAGCCTATTGTAATATTTAGTCACACAAAGGATTAAGCAAATAGTGACCAAAAGTGCTAATAATTGTGACTATATGCATCTTTTAGTCACATATAAGAAATCAATATATATAAAAACAAATTCAAATATATATATTAAAACGAATTCAAATACAAGAATATTGGAATCAATATATATAAAAACGAATTCAAATACAATAAAATTCTCAATAATTTAACAACTTCTGACTCTTGATCTTCTTAGCTTCCTTTGATATGGCATCAATGGAGACGTAGTTTTTGCGCTTCGTTGTTAATTTAGGTGCAATTTTGTTCTCACCAATCATTTGTATGGTACTTGGTGGTGTACTTGCTTGTAGGAAGCAAAAGCCGGGTGTAGCAAACACTGAAATTAATATGATGAATTATATATATAGGTATTTTGATAAAACACATGCATTGATGAGGCGGAAAATGATCCGTTTTTAGGGGGTCATTTAAGCCCGAATCCGACTTTATTTGATCAAATATTGCCCTTTAGTGATTTTAGGTGTTTGGAGAGTGAATTCTGGAAAAGAAGCTATTTTGGACGTTTTTGGAGCATAAAAGTGAAGAAAACGGCTAAGTACCAAATTTCCATGCTGAAAATACAAGGTGACGGCGTCAAGACCATCATCTTGACGGCGTCAGACATGAAGAATTTAACACCGAAGGTGGTGACGGCATCAGAAGGATTCGTGACGGCGTCAAAGTGGCAAAATTAATATACCGTGGGTGGTGACGGCGTCACATAGGCCGTCATAAGTGGATCAAGGCCGTCCGAGGAAGTATATGGCGGCGAGGTGACGGCGTCAGAAGTTACTCTTGACGCCGTCAGACTGTTTTTCCTATATATAGTTTTTTAGTTTTTTCATTAAAAGAGAGAGAAGTTTTGGTGAAACCCTAAAGACGATTTTGGTGCCTCTTTTACAGGTTTTTCAAGGGTTCCAAACCCTTGAGACCTTGCATTGTAATTGAGATAAGTGTACTTTCAATTCAATCAATATGTCTATGTGTTGGTTGTTTATCTCTTGTTCTTGTCTCAATTCTACTATGCTAGGCTAGATCTCTTTTGTGTTTGCTTAGATCTAATGAAACCTAGATGTTGATTATGTGTTGATTACTTGTCTATTCTTGTTTTGAATGAATGATTTATATGTTAGGCTTAAGAAAACTGGCAGATCTCCAAATGGTAACATGCTTGAACGTCTTAAGAAACATGAACCGAGGCGTACTAGGTCTTTATTGGTTGTATTTAATGCATGAGCCACTGTTTACAATCCCTATAGTTGTGCTGGGTCATGGTGTAGGAGGAGATAAGAGCTCATAGAGTTGGGGAGTTATGTATGCCACCCCACGAATGGTATTAAGGAATACAATCCGTCATTCATACAAGTGTAACAAGTAATTAACATGTAAAAGATATCTAGGGAGTAGTGAAGTCTAAGTAAACACAATTTCTCCAACCACTGCTCACAACCTTAGTTTAATTAGTTTAATTTCATTTTTATTATTTTATTTTGATTGCATCTTAGTTTTGGGTTAGTTGAATAGCAACTAATTCCGCCCACTCTTCCAAAACCCGAGATTTTACTTGCTTTCATAAAAATATAAAAATACAAAAATAATCATCTCTCACCTCTAGAACTATTAATTAGGTTTTCTAATCCTAGCGACACTATTCCTAAGCTGAACGATCAATCCCCCGGTACTTGTCACTATACTATACTACAACGATCAGGTACACTGCCTGGTGGGGGTTGTAAGCTTCTCGAGATCCCTCGAGAGGTAAAGCAAGGTGCGATTCCCATGCATCAAGTTTTTGGCGCCGCAGCCTGGGGAATAGTTATTGTCTAGGTTAGGATTTCTTTTTATTAGGTCTACTTGCTAGATTCGTTTCTAGTAAGATTTTTATTTTTATTTTTAGGTCTTCTTTAGTTATCTTATTTCTTCGTGCCTTTGTTCGTAACTCTTTACCATCCGACATCATGGAAGGTGGTAACATCTTTGAACCCATCATCCCACCACAACAATACCCACCATTAGAACCCCTTAGGCCCCGAACCTTAGGAGAGTATTCCCGACCTAGCCACCAAGGCTACCGAAACACCATTGAGCTCACCGGAGCCAATGTGACCCCCTTGCGATCCGACACCATCCGGTTGGTGCAAAGCGGATGTGCATTCCATGGACTTCGTTCCGAAGATCCAAACCAACATCTTAAGGACTTCCTCAAAATCGTAGACTCCATAGACCTAGGTGTTGAGACTAGAGAGACAACCCGATTACGCCTGTTCCCATTCTCTCTTCGAGATCAAGCTAGTCAATGGCTTGAACGTTTGCCCGCGGGATCCATCACCACATGGGACAATCTCGCCAACCGCTTCCTCACCCAATTCTTTCCGCCGAAAAAAACTGCAATGCTTAGAAGGGACATTTTGACGTTTGAGCAACAGCGGGGTGAACCTTTCTACGAGGCTTGGGCCCGTTTTAAGGATCTCCTCCACAAGATCCCTCATCATGGCATAAACCTTTGGTTATTAGTTCAAATTTTCTACGACCATGTTGACTATCACACTAAGCGTACCATCGACAGAGCCGCGGGAGGCAAATTGCGTGATAAGAATGCCGAGGAGTCATGGGCAATTATAGAAGAGCTCGCTGTCAATAATAATGAGATTTGGGAATTTAAACATACGGTAGAAGCGGCCATCAATGCAGTCTCGGCATCTGGAGGAACCACCAAAATCCCTGATGAACTCTTATGCAAACTTGAGGCAAAAGTTGACTATTTTGAGGAAAGGCAAAGGAGACCCTTAAGTCCTAGACAAGCCACTGTCAATTCTGTCTCAAGATCAACTTCGGCACCATTATCTGAATCACCTTCTAGAGAACATGTCGAAACTTTTCAGAGATATACTCCACCTTGCTCCCCTCCCAAGGAACTCAGCTCGGAATTTGAGGTTAGGATGAGAGAATATATGGCAACTCACTCTGATCGGCTTGCTATATTCGAAGAAGCAGTTTATAAGCAAAAAGAGGAGATGCAGGAGAAAATGAATGAGATGTTGAGTCTATTGGAGGAATATGCTAATTAGAAAACCCCCGAACGAATACTGCTAAGGAAAGAAAGCGCCACTCCCACCACCCAATTTGTTAACTCCATCACCATTGTCCATAAAGATAACGAGAAGGTAAAAACTCCTGCTAAACAAACCTTAGAAAAACCGCCTGAGTCCCAACCTTTGAGCTACTACCTGAAACACGACATAAACAAAAACACCATAACAAATTGGATTAAGGATGATAGGCGTAACCAATCCTCCGAACAGGTTCCCGAAAAAGAGAAAGAAGAGGAAGATGAGTATGATACGCTTATTGGAGGATCAGTGGTCGAGAGGTTACTGGTACAGAAAGTGGCCACCAAGCAGGTAGCATGTGGGAATTTTGAATTACCAACGACCATCGGGGACTTGAAACATCTTAGTGCTTTCGCCGACCAAGGATCGGAAGTAAATCTTATTCCCCTGACTATCTACATCCAACCGACGTCAAAAATGCCAATACCCACTCGTGTTAGGCTGTCTCTTGTTGGGCACTCGTACATATACCCCCTAGGAATAGCAGAAGATGTATTAGTCAATGTTGCAGGATTCATGTACCCCGTTGATTTTATGATCATTGATGATAAAGGGGATGGATGCATGCCAATAATCCTTGGGGCACCATTCCTCACCACCGCTAGGGCTGTCATTAAGTATGAAGATAGGAAGATTGAGCTTAAATCTGGGAAGAGAAAGATTAGCTTCCACATGACTCCGTGAAGTGGGCATGAGAATTTGAGTTGGAGAATGATTAAAAACAACATTGGCACGACACCCATTCGTGTTCAGAATAAAATTCTTGCATGGGAGGCAAGAATCAAAAGCTATAAGAAAGCTAATGATGAAAGAAGAAAAAGCAATAAGGTTCCGATTGAACTCAAACACACTCAACACGAAAGCAATCATACACCGTTTGAGGAAGGGAACTTAGTACTCTTGAGACACTTAGAAATAACAATACCACCCAATAAACCAAGTCCTTGGTGGTATGGGCCATTCACAATCGAAGGATTGAGCCAAGATGGGGTAGCTAACTTGAGAAGCAAGTTAGGTGGGAAGGTGATTGCGAGTATTGATAGATTGAGGCACTACCACCATAACTGTAATGATCGCAATTATATGGGGTACATCATTTCAAATGATGAGATCACGTAGTAACCCACGACTTTGAGTCTAGCTACAAGACTCGTAAATAAAGAAAAGCGCTTCTTGGGAGGCAACCCATGTTTTGTGTGATTTTTATTTGTTTGATTGTTATTTGCTTCCGTATGCATGTTTTATTTTTATTGTTGGTTGATCATGTTTCTCAATTAAAATGTGGAAATACTTTATTATGTTGTTTAGCCTAGTCTGAACTTCAACCTAAAGGTATTTTTGCAAAAGATAAGTGTAAGGGGAAACCCCAAATATGTTTTTAAGAAACAAACCGATCATGATTCTCCACAATATTTAATGAACATGTATATTCGTATTTGTTAGAGTCAAATGCTTGTATTGAGTCATAATGAAGTTTTGCAGGATTTTCCAGGAAGTAGGACAAAGTTTTTCAAAAAATTTTTCGGAAACTTAACATAAGAATTTCTGCAGGTCCATTCTGACGGCGTCAGGGTATTGCTCTTGACGGCGTCAGGAGTTAAAATCTGGAAATTTTACCGGTTTTGTTTTTCTAACGGAGTCTTATGGTTTTTGTGGATTATTAAGTTTTATAATCTCCAGGAAATCTGCAAACTTCATTCCACAAGCATTATATCTTACTTTGTTTTCTAGGATTTAGTAACTTATATAGGATGCCGCCGATTTTACGCGAGGTTGCCTTGTCTATTGTTTTCAGGATTTACAGGTTATTTATGACAAGAAGATGATTTATATTCTGGAAGGGAAGCTTTGATTGTTCGTTTTCTTGGAGGAAGATTTAACCTGGCCAACCTATAATCCATACCGAGCAAATCAGGGGAGTATTCGATTTCATTCTCTTTACTTTTTAACTTTTACATTCTTTACTTGAACATTGGGGACAATGTTCATCTTAAGTGTAAGGGGAGAGTAAAAAGATGATACCTTACATATGCACTTTCGCTTGAGTTTGTTTTGTTTAATAGTAGATGTGTAATAAAACTATGTGAAATACTTGTTAGTGTAATTTTAGCGCCAAATTTAAAATTTTTTACAACATTTAGGAGTGAAACTTTAGCCATAGCAAGCGTCTCATGGATAGGAGGTTGTATGACTAGCACATAACCGTATATTCAGAAAAATTTTTCACCCAAAAATGTGAGGTTCGCCTTTAGATTTGATAGGAAAAGCATTTATTATTAGTGCTTATGAGTGTACCGGTAGCATTTAGATTCTAGAACTTGCGTTAGTGATGCATCCCGAGACCGCTAGTGAGACTACATTCGTGTGGTAGGATTTACTACATGATAAGAGGCATTAGGATCACCCTTGTGTTAAACCCGTATCATAATTACTTGACCATTTAAGTCATATTACTTGGCTAGTTAAGTCAACTAATTTTTCCCACACCCTTAGCGTTGTACTCATTTTTAGTACACGATACCCCTAGTACACCCCTCCGAGCCTATCTTTTCGTTTCTAACTTTAAGCATTTTACTTAAAGGAAGAATTTGTTACACGCCACTTAAATGTACACCCAAATCGCCTTAGCCTTCCGTGTATGCGCTCATTTTTAGTGCATTATTGTTATTTGTTAAACCCTAAGTTAACTTTCTAATTGATTACATGGTTGCTAAGTCGAGTCATATCCTTGTACATATTGTTTTGGGACGATTGGGACTCATGGGTAATTACTTATTTTATGGAGTAATGGGGAAGAACATCATATTATTACCCCCATATGTACGTTAATCTTAAAAGTGCTCCAAGTGTTTTGATCTTCTTAATTCGAGTCATTAGATTAGTTAATTGTAAAGTATGTAAAGATTCAAGTGTAAGGGGATTGCTCAAACCCCTATGATGTATTATTTTGGATGGTAGGGTAAGAGTGTATGCAAAAAAAAAAAAAAAAAAAAAAAAAAAAAATCGAAAAAAGTTAGAAAAAAAAAATATATATATATATAGAAAAAGAAAAAGAGAAAAACCATACGGACTACCATCCCGTTTCATTCTATGTTTATTTTATGTTTTTGTTATTTTTCATTTATTAGCTTAAGTCGAGTCAAGTCTTGGCTTAGCAACGCCATCTTGTACATGTAATTAACCAAGATTGTTAACTCGCCACCAGTAAAACTTCCTTTATCCAACAAAACCGTGTAATTCATATCCCTACACCTAACGTTATAACCCTTTAAAAGACCTCTTTGATAGTTTATCCTAGGTGCTTACGCCATGTGGTGGAGGTTTGATCCTTTCCCAAGCCTATGGTAATCTATTTTGCTATGACAGGTAGTGAGAGATATCTTCCATTTCCATAATGTTATATTACTTTATTACACCCGAGAGATGTGAGTATCTAAACACTATTTGTGAGGTGCTTGTGTA
Organism: Artemisia argyi; assembly: GCA_030686995.1. NCBI lineage: Eukaryota > Viridiplantae > Streptophyta > Magnoliopsida > Asterales > Asteraceae > Artemisia > Artemisia argyi. Next base: position 170,582,803 of record CM060701.1, on the reverse strand, counting down.
TGACCTCCGTGCTTGTCTATTGGTCTTTAGTGGAACAATTAGTTGTTGTAATTACTTTTATATTAGTGTTAAATGACCCCTAACTTGTCTTTTGAGTAGAATAAAAGCTCATTTGCTTGAGGACAAGCAAATCTCAAGTGTAAGGGTATATGATGAGGCGAAAAATGATCCGTTTTTAGGGGGTCATTTAAGCCCGAATCCGACTTTATTTGATCAAATATTGCCCTAAATCGTTCCTTTTGTGATTTTAGGTGTTTGGAGAGTGAATTCTGGAAAAGAAGCTATTTTGGACGTTTTTGGAGCATAAAAGTGAAGAAAACGGCTAAGTACCAAATTTCCATGCTGAAAATACAAGGTGACGGCGTCAAGACCATCATCTTGACGGCGTCAGACATGAAGAATTTAACACCGAAGGTGGTGACGGCGTCAGAAGGATTCGTGACGGCGTCAAAGTGGCAAAATTAATATACCGTGGGTGGTGACGGCGTCACATAGGCCGTCATAAGTGGATCAAGGCCGTCCGAGGAAGTATATGGCGGCGAGGTGACGGCGTCAGAAGTTACTCTTGACGCCGTCAGACTGTTTTTCCTATATATAGTTTTTTAGTTTTTTCATTAAAAGAGAGAGAAGTTTTGGTGAAACCCTAAAGACGATTTTGGTGCCTCTTTTACAGGTTTTTCAAGGGTTCCAAACCCTTGAGACCTTGCATTGTAATTGAGATAAGTGTACTTTCAATTCAATCAATATGTCTATGTGTTGGTTGTTTATCTCTTGTTCTTGTCTCAATTCTACTATGCTAGGCTAGATCTCTTTTGTGTTTGCTTAGATCTAATGAAACCTAGATGTTGATTATGTGTTGATTACTTGTCTATTCTTGTTTTGAATGAATGATTTATATGTTAGGCTTAAGAAAACTGGCAGATCTCCAAATGGTAACATGCTTGAACGTCTTAAGAAACATGAACCGAGGCGTACTAGGTCTTTATTGGTTGTATTTAATGCATGAGCCACTGTTTACAATCCCTATAGTTGTGCTGGGTCATGGTGTAGGAGGAGATAAGAGCTCATAGAGTTGGGGAGTTATGTATGCCACCCCACGAATGGTATTAAGGAATACAATCCGTCATTCATACAAGTGTAACAAGTAATTAACATGTAAAAGATATCTAGGGAGTAGTGAAGTCTAAGTAAACACAATTTCTCCAACCACTGCTCACAACCTTAGTTTAATTAGTTTAATTTCATTTTTATTATTTTATTTTGATTGCATCTTAGTTTTGGGTTAGTTGAATAGCAACTAATTCCGCCCACTCTTCCAAAACCCGAGATTTTACTTGCTTTCATAAAAATATAAAAATACAAAAATAATCATCTCTCACCTCTAGAACTATTAATTAGGTTTTCTAATCCTAGCGACACTATTCCTAAGCTGAACGATCAATCCCCCGGTACTTGTCACTATACTATACTACAACGATCAGGTACACTGCCTGGTGGGGGTTGTAAGCTTCTCGAGATCCCTCGAGAGGTAAAGCATGGTGTGATTCCCACGCATCATGCATGTATGTTAAGATCGTTTAAGCCCAATCTAGGATATAGAAACAATGATTAACATACACAGCGGAACAATAAAAAACACAATCAAAGTTGCACCAAGGTTTTTCTAATGATCCTCTATGGATCTAATAAAAATGTTTTTCAAGAAGTGTATATAAACCATAAGCCTATGTTCCTTTTGTAAGCATAAGGAACCCTAATAGACAATAAATATAAAATCAAATCATATCATTACCTAATATGAATTTCTAAAAATACTAATAACATTAATGACTCTTTGTCATTTCAATAATTCCCTACAATCCTCCCTTAATCTTGAATTTAACTTTGTTATCTTCAAGATTCTTGATAGATATGTAAATTCCATAGCCTGGGGATTGAAACGTGAACGTCTTAAGCAATATAAGGTAACCAGCAGCAACCAACCCTATATTTCAGCAGCAACTAGTAACCATCTTTGAAGAACAAGGAACTATGAGCAACTTCAACCTATCAGCAGCAACAGGAACCAGCAGCAACATAAGTAGATTTGATAAGCCTTTACCAAGTAGCTACTCACTCTTGGGCTAGCTGTAACACCCCCAATTCATGGATGCAGCGGAATTCAAACTGGGTGTTACTCGACGGCACAATAGTCACAATGATAGAAAACGAACTCTAATTGAGTCGTTTTAAAAGATTTATTATTCAAATTGTATAAATATGAGAGATTACAAAATGAGGTCCCAGATGGTTCCATGTTTACATTTTATATTAAATGAGTTTTTGAATGATAGTAAAATTTATAGCCCTCTTGAATATCTGTGCCCTTCCATGCCATCCTTGATCATCATGGACCTGAAATACATGCTTAAGAGGTCAACACAAAGGTTGAGTGATATTCATAGAGTTTGTTTAATGGTTGAACACAATATGTTGGTAGTATGAGTTAATTAGACTCATACTCATGGTTGGAAAACAAAACAGGTAGGCTACGTTATTATACGCCCATAAAATGTATTATACACTAAGCTTATGACACCAAAACGTTAACGGGTACCAATATCAATCGGCGGAGTTATCCCGGTAGGTACTTTGCTAACATACCTAAATCTCAAATATTAGTGCATTTGTTTGAACTTAGTTAATACAAATGGGATTCGTCAATCCCAATAGGCCTATTCACAATATTTGCGCTCACTATTACTAGTGATTAAATGGTTCATAATAAGGGATATTGGTTTTAGCAAGGATAGTACTTAGTGATAATAAAACAATCAGGCAAGCATACAATTGAAAAGCATTATATTGTGTTCGGTTTAAAATAGCATGTATTCCCCCCAAGGGTTTGTAAAACAATTAAGTAATGGAAAGTGGGGCTATGAACTCACCGTGAGTTGGATGATGTATAATGAGAATGATGGATATGCCGTGAGAACATCTACGAGCAACCTAGAATAATAGAATGTTGTGACTTAGGATTGGATTAAAGAATATGTAGAATTGCCTATATATGTCTTGCATTTAGTCCATGATGTGGTACTTTGTATAGTGTAAGTCTTTGAAAAGAAATGGTTCATGAAACATGTATAGTTTATATATCGTTTACTACCGTTCGGGCCGACATAATTCAGAAGTCATGTAGTAAACGTTCGAGGAGCCAGGACACTTTAATTTGTAAATCCACAACTCATCTCGACGGCTTACATAATGAACTCCTCACATGAGGCTCCCTACTATTGTAGTAGTTGATAAAATATATATATATAAGTTTTGATCCGAAAAGTTACATGTCCAATATTTGAATAAACTTAAGAAAGTTTATCTTTACATGAAGATTGTTATTAGGGTAAGTTTCGTAAGCCTTGTATGACAAATACTTGTAAGATCTCATGGTTCTTTTAATGGAGTAGATCCAAATTGTATGTTTAAGTTATCGCTAACTCTTTAGCTCATGTTTTCGCCTAGGTAAGTTTATATGGTCACTTAGTCATGGCCTTGCCATGAACTTTGGTCATTGTTCCATGGTCTTGAGACTCAACCTTGGCTTTAGCCATGGTTGTGGTCTTGAATTTAGGTCATTAGACCTCTTGGTCTTATTAAACCATAACTATTATACAGTGACTTTGATATACAAAAATAGCTGTTAAGAAACTGACGAAAATCTCATTCGTTATTCGTTTTCTTGAGACATGCTCCTGAGTTTTTGAAGAAAACGTGATTCCGGACAACTTTCGTGCTTTAACGTTTTCATGAAACGGACCAGAAGGGCCTCTTTTTGCATGTTTTATGTTCTGTCACAGACGCTATTTAGGCAGTTTTGCCGTAAAGTTTTGGTAACTTCAAATGGTCATAACTTTTGACTCGTGTACTCGTTTTAGGTGGTTCAAATTGCTATGGTTTCCTTGTTAAGTCCTATACTACAATATTTAATGGTCCAATATCATAATTTTACCATTTTGATCAGATTTTACTAAGAAAGTCACTAGTTTACTTGTTTAAATAACTTAACTTAACAATCATTTACAATAACTTGTTTTACTCATTTTTATACATCATGGACATAATTATAAGACAATATATAGCATGAATGATATGTAAATAACAAGAATATGATATTTAACAAGAAGTATGTTAGGGTTTTGCTTACAACTTTTGGCTTTCAATTAAGAAAGGAAGTTAACATGTAAGGTAAGGACTTTGATAGACTTAAGCTTCACCCTACTTCACTTCAAGCGATCTTTCTACACTTGTATTCTTGAAAGAGAGATGATGAAAATTGAGGTGACTTGAGTAGATTCAAACTCAAGAGAAATCACCAAAGTTTATAGGGTTTGGAAGTAGTTTGATGAATCAAAACTAAACTAGAGTTTCTATGTTGATGTTGCACTTGATTCTTGCATGAAACTTGGAAGGAAATTAGCTAAGTGTGAGGTGATGGTGAAGAGGGTATGGGACGGCACAAGGAGGGGGAGGGGGGCTTTTATAGTGAGTTGAGGAGGTTAGGAAATAACTAGGAAATCTCCTAAACTTGGTGACCAAGTTTTACTTGGAGCCTAAGTTGAACACATGTAATCATCTAATGAATCAATGGTCAAGATCAAGCCACACAAGGTGAATCCCCCCCCCCCCCTTAGATGTGGTTCACATGGATAAGGATAGGATTACTTGGTCTTGTTGATATTATCCTACTTATGGAGCTAGTTTTGACTCCGTAAAATGCTAACCGTAAACGATTAAGCCATAATACGTAAAACCGGGTATCGTAAAAATACGAAACTTGGAAGAATGATTAAACTTGTCAAAATACTCCATAATAAAATAAAAAATGAGTGATAGGTTCCATTGGGGTGCTAAAACCCTGCTAAAACTGGAAACACGGGTCTAAAACGCGTAATACGTAAAATGTACGAATATTGTGTAAAATTGAGAAAAGTAAAATGTTACTTTTCTAATGTGATAATAATGATTTAAAAGGACTTATAATGTGTAGACTTGGCTCAGTCTAGTGTTGGTTGGTATTAAATGTATTTTAGACATAAAACCGTAAGCCTAAAAATCAAGGAATGATTTATAAAATCAAGGAATGATTTTTGGTCAAAGGAGGAGGGAAAAATATGTTGACTTTTTCCAAAAATGTGAAAAATCAAATCGTCTTAGAAATGCGGTGCAGGTATAGGCTAAGGTTACGGTTGAGTAAAAATGCTTAAAAACGAAAATTCCTGTTTTTCACGGCCGAGGTTTATTTGGTCATGTTTTTCTCAGTCATGATTAATTCTCAAATAAATCATGAGTGTATCAAACATTTTTCTGATGTGGGGAAAATTAACGCGGTCGAGTTTCGTTGTGCGTAGGATTTTTGAATTTCGTTTTACCCTAAAACGTGTATTTCCTTAATAACTTTCGCGAAAATGATCTGATGAGTGTCAAACTTTTATTTTGCCATGGAAATGATTTATCATACGAGAATATGAAATACAAATCAAATTTCGGAAAAATGAATAGTAAAAGTGAATAATGAAATTTTCGGGAATAGTAGTTAACCTGAAAATGTGAATTGTTACAGTAGCTAGTCATTTGGTGGAATCGTGGCATTACCCTGGTTAACTAGAAACCAGTTCAACACTTAGAACGTGAATCATCGGTGTGTTGAATAACCCTAATGATTTTTGGGAAATCATCACAGCCATAAACGGATTTGACATGTCTTTACCAAAAACCGTTTGCTTTTGGACTAGCCAACTCTTTGCTGGAATGCCGTCATCATCATGGTGAGTTGATTACCATTTATGGTGCGGTAATGAACCAAACACCAAAACCTGCAAACAAGAGAAAACAAAAACTATACAAATATATGTTTTATTATTATTATTATTATTATTATTATTATTATTATTATTATTATTATTATTATTATTATTATTATTATTATTTTAAATTTTTTATTTATTTATTTTTTAATTTTAATTTTAATTTTTTTTAAATAATAAAAGAAAGAAAGCAAAAAAAATATCAAACATGTAAAGTATACCATCAATCAGCAGGAAAATGTACTACCAGCAGAAACACTAAGTCTTCAGCAGAAATGATGAGGCGAAAAATGAACCACTTTTAGGGGGTCATTTAAGCCCGGAATTGAATTTATTTGATCAAATATTACCCTAAATCGTTCCTTTTGTGATTTTAGGTACTTTGGGAGTGAAATATGGAAAAAGGAAGCAATTCGGACGTTTTTGGAGCATAAAAGTGAAGAAAACGCAAAGACTTAATTTTCCATGCTGAGAACAGTGTATGACGGCGTCAAGAGGAAATATTTGACGGCGTCAAGAGTAAAGTCCATGACGACCCAGAAGAAACCTGAAGGCGTCACAAGTAGAGCGTCAAGAGTTAATATGGTGACGGCCTGCATAAGGTGTACACATGACGGCGTCAGACCCAGATCTAGGCAGTCCGAGGAATTATTTGGCGGCGAGATGACGGCGTCAGACATTTGTTCTTGACGCCGTCACCTTCTAAACTATATATATAGTTTTCTATTTTTCATTCATTAGAGAGGAACAAGTGTGGAGAAACCCTAAGGCCGAACCTTATACGAATTTTACAGTATATTCAAGGGTTTTCAACTCTTGAATCCTTTCATGTGCTATTAAGATAAGTCTTCTCTTAATTCAATCAATCTGTCTATGTGTTGGTTGTCTATATCTTGTACTTGTCTTGATTCCACCATGTTAGGCTAGATCTATCTTGTGTTTGCTTAGATCTAATGAAACCTAGATGTTAATTATGTGTTGATTACTTGTTTATGGTTGTATTGGATGAATGATTTGAATGTTAGGCTTAAGAAAACTCACAGATCTCCATTGTGTAACATGCTTGAACGTCTTAGGAAACATGAACCGATGTGTACTAGGTTTTATTGGTTGTATTTAATGCATGAGTAAATTCTAATGATCCCATGTTAGGAGCTTCTTAGCCGGCTCGACATAGGAGTGAAGTAGGCACTCATAGGATTGGGGAATTAAGTACGCCACCCCATGAATAGTATTAAGGAATACAATCCGTCATTCACGAAACTATAACAAGTAATTAACGTGTAAAAGATATCTAGGGAGTAGTGAAATCTAAGTAAACACACTTCTCCCACTTATTGCTCACAACCTTATTATAATTAGTTTAATTTCATTTTTAGTATTTTATTTTGATTGCATCTTAGTATTGGGTTAGTTGACTAGCAAGTAATTCCGCCCAACTCCTTCAAACCCGAGATTTTTAATTGCTTTCTAAAAAATATAAAAATACAAAAAGAATCATCCCTCATCTCTAGACCTAGTCTTTAGGTTTTCTAATCCTAGCGACACTATTCCTAGCTGAACGATCAATCCCCCGGTACTTGTCATTATACTATACTACATCGATCAGGTACACTGCGTGGTGGGGGTTGTAAGCTTCTCAAGATCCCTTGAGAGGTAAAGCCTGGTGCAATCCCTATGCATCAAGTTTTTGGCGCCGTAGCCTGGGGAATAGTTATTGTCTAGGTTAGAATCTCTTTTTATTAGGTCTACTTGCTAGATTCCTTTCTAGTAAGATTTTATTTTTATTTTTAGGTTCTCTTTAGTCTATCTTATTTTTTGTGTTTTTGTTTGTACCTCTCTACCATCCGCCATTATGGCAACCAATGAATTCTCTAACCTTAGGATCACTAGGAGTCGTAGTTCCGCTAGAAACCTTGTCTTGCCTTACGCAGAACCCGATAGAGAAATGCGCAGGTTAAGACGATCTCACTCAACACCTGAACCATCTAGCATAGCCATCGATTTTGATGCACCCCTTTCTGAAGAAAATTCGGAAAATCACCTTACAACCTCTAGCTCGCAACCCAACAACGAGATGAGTACCCCCGCAACTCCTACTCCTAAGCGCCTTAAGGACTCCTCCCCAAACCCTCGTGGCTTCTCAAATGCCATTATCTACCCAAACGAACACACCAATGAGGTCTTGCATGCGACCGATGTTTGGCTTGTCCAAAGTGTGTGTAAGTTTTGTGGATTAGATGAGGAAGACCCGATTCAACACATTAAAGACTTCTTGAAAATAGTAGACACCCTCCATACGGATGGGACTACTAGAGATACGTCCCGATTACGATTCTTCCCTTTCACCCTCTATGAAAAAGCCCAAGAGTGGTATGATAAACTCCCTTCTGAATCCATTTTCACATGGGAGAAACTCATATCCAAGTTCTATGAGAAGTTCTTTCCACCTGGAAAAACTTCAGAATTCAGAGATAGGATCCTTCGCTTCCGAAAAGGGAAGGACGAACCCTTCCATAAATCTTGGATTAGATTCAAGGATTTAATAAGACAAGTTCCCCATCATGGCATTGAACTTTGGCTTTTGGTCCAAATCTTCTATGACAATGTCTCCTTAAATGATCGGAACGGAATCAACAATTCTAGAAAAGGGAGATTAGCCAATCTTAGTGCCAAAGAAGGATGGGATAGGATTGAAGAATATGCTCAAGATCAGGATGACACTTGGGATGAACCTGAGTCGATTGTCAACATTTCTGAAATCACTTCAGATCGACTAAGAAAAATTCACAAAAGAATGGAGTACCTAGCTGGGTCGCAGTTACCTAAACAACTTTCAAATCCTTACTTGATCTGCGACTACTGTGGGGGCCCGCATGAGGTAGAGGAATGCGGAGGAGAAACCACGATTGAACATGCATGCTTGTCAGGAGGTGACATCTATGCTGATCCCTCCCTTTTGCCTTTTTACCAAAATGACGATTACACCCTCTGGGGGAATCTGGTAAAAAGAAAAGAAGGAGAGGAAGGTCCTGAATTCGAAATCAGGAGCACTTTTGAAGATGACCTTGGTCACTTCACTCAAGAAAAAGGCGTACAATTAAAGGGTCTTAATGAACTTGTTGATGAGCAGCAGAATGACATTGGAGAATGGTTCAACAAGCTTAACTCAGTCCTTGATAACCTTGAAATGCCGTCAGTAAGCCAAAAAGACCCCATGCTCGCGATAACCACTCGGGCTAGAACAACAACCAAGGACCCCCCTTACCCGAGCTCAACCCCCATTACTCCCGATCCAAACAAGCCTGGCGAAGAAGAGGAGGATGTGGGCAGCGAGACTCCCAACCAACCTCCCTTGACGACCCCTTCCCCATCAACCCCACCTAACCAACCTGTGAGAATCCCATTCCCATCCCGATTAAAAAACCAGAAAACTGAGAATGATAATAAAAGATTCTTGTCATATCTAAAAGACTCAGTAGTCACCATACCCCTCCTTGATGCTTGTTATCACATGCCAAAGTACAGCGCGTACTTTAAAAAACTAATCGCTAACCAAAAGAAACTCGAGGGTCTTGTGACCCTGGGGGAAGAATGTTCGGTGGTGACCCATCGAGGGCTACCAAAAAAGGTAGACGATCCAGGCAGCTTCACCTTGCCTTGCTCCATAGGATCTCTATCAATAAAGAATGCTCTTGCCGATTTAGGGGCGAGTATCAATCTCATGCCTCACTCCATGTTCCTTAAATTGGGATACTCTGGATTAAAGCCTACCCGTATGAACATCCAACTAGCCGATAGATCAGTCAAGTACCCCGTAGAGATATGCGAGAATGTGCTAGTCAAGGTTGGGAAATTCAAATTCCTGGTCGACTTCGTAATCTTAGAGATGGAAGAGGATGACTTGGTACCCATCATCTTAGGGAGACCATTTCTTGCTACCGCTCGTGCAATCATTGATGTTTATGACGGAAAGTTAACCTTATAAGTGGGAACCGATAGCACAACCTTCGACATTAAGGACTCTATGGATCTCTCTCTCGAAGCAGCTAACCGGCTCTATTTCATTGGAGAGGTCGATGAACTAACAAATGTCATTGATAGTTGTGTTGATGAACAAATCGAGGAAGGCTGGTTACGGGATGAGAGTTTTCTACCTTTGCTAGAGGTGGAAAAGATGGAGGATATTGGTGCAGTCTCCTTCTACCCTAAACAAGAGGCCACGGAGCATCTCGAACTCTGAAAACCCGAAAATAAGCATAAGCCTTCTATTATAGAACCTCCTGAGCTAGATCTTAAGGAACTCCCTAACCATTTAGAGTATGTCTTCCTTTAGGGAGAGAACCAGCTGCCGGTTATCATAAATTCCTCCCTCGAACATGAACAAAAAGGTAAACTCTTAGAGGTACTAAAGAAATATAAGGGAGTGCTTGCATGGAGTGTAGCCGACATTAAGGGGATTGACTCAACTTTTTGCACACACAAGATTCTCATGGAAGAAGATTACAAACCTACCGTGCAACCCCAGAGGCGGGTATACCCCAACATTAAGGAAGTAGTAAAGAAAGAAGTCATCAAACTTCTGGATGCAGGATTGATTTACCCAATCTCGGACAGCCCATGGGTTAGTCCTGTACAGGTTGTACCTAAGAAGGGTGGAATGACGGTAGTTAAGAATGACAAGGGTGAGATGGTACCCCAAAGAACAGTTACTGGATGGCGGGTATGCATCGATTATAGAAAGCTCAATGATGCCACGAGGAAAGATCACTTTCCCTTACCATTCATTGACCAAATGTTAGAAAGATTGTCTAGGCACGAGTACTATTGCTTCTTGGATGGATTCTCAGGGTATTTTCAAATTCCCATAGCACCTGAGGACCAAAAAAAGACGACGTTTACTTGCCCTTATGGAACGTTCGCCTACAAAAGAATGCCTTTTGGGCTATGTAATGCCCCTGCCACTTTTCAACGATGCATGACTGCAATCTTTCACAAACTCATGGAAGACAGCATGGAAGTGTTCATGGATGACTTTTCGGTCTTTGGGAACTCCTTCGACCGCTGTCTTGCTAATCTAGAAAAAATGCTTAAACGCTGTGAGGAAACCAACTTGGTGTTAAACTAGGAAAAGTGTCATTTCATGGTGAAAGAAGGGATTGTGTTAGGGCATAGGATCTCAGGGAATGGAATAGAGGTGAACCAAGCTAAAGTTTAAGCTATATCTAAGTTACCATACCCCACGACTGTTAAAGCAATACGCAGTTTCTTGGGACACGCCGGGTTTTATCAGGGATTCATTAAAGACTTCTCTAAAATAGCTCGGCCAATGACTCGATTGCTCATGAAGGATGCTCCATTCGATTTCTCCCAAGAATGCAAGGATGCATTCGATCTCTTAAAAAAGGAGCTCACACAAGCTCCAATCATGATTACACCCAACTGGGAGTTACCGTTTGAAATCATGTGTGACGCTAGCGATTTCGCTGTCGGGGCTGTATTGGGCCAACGGCATGACAAGCTATTCCAACCTATTTACTATGCTAGCAAAACCATGAATCCCGCTCAAGAGAATTACTCCACCACCGAAAAGGAATTGTTAGCCGTAATGTTCGCATTCGACAAATTCCGGCAATATCTTGTCCTTTCAAATACAGTCGTTTTCACTGATCACTCGGCTCTTCGATATCTTTTTGCTAAGCAGGATGCTAAGCCACGACTAATTCGGTGGATCTTGTTGTTACAAGAATTCGATGTTGAGATTCGTGATAAGAGGGGGGCAGAAAATCTGGCCGCAGACCATCTATCTCGTCTTGAAAACCCCTTGGATAAGCACGATAGAAGTGAGATTAGGGATTCATTTCCTGATGAACAACTCATGGCAATGATTGATTCGGAACCTTGGTACGCCGATTTTGCAAACTATCTCGCAAGCAGACTCATTCCAGAGCACCTGACCAGGTATGAAAGAAAAAGGTTCTTTTCTCAGTTAAAATACTACTTCTAGGATGAACCATTTTTATTCTAAAGGTGTCCTGACCAAATAATAAGACGTTGTGTTTCGGAAAGTGAGGCAGTAAAGATTATGAAGGAATGTCACTCTGGTCCCTCTGGAGGGCATCATGGGATAAGCACCACCGCCCGAAAGATTTTCGATGCGGGATTCTATTGGCCCACAATTTTTCGTGATGTCAAAGAGATGGTACAGGCATGCGATGCATGTCAACGGGCCGGGAACATATCACATAGGGACGAAGCGCCTCAGAATTTTATACAAGTATGTGAGGTCTTCGATGTCTGGGGAATTGACTTCATGGGACCCTTTCCATCTTCAGGGGGAATGAATACATTTTAGTTGCCATCGATTATGTTTCAAAATAGGTAGAGGCACAAGCCCTTAGGACCAATGATGCCAGGGTAGTTATTCATTTTCTGAAAAATCTTTTCGCTAGATTCGGGATTCCTAAAGCCCTCATCAGTGATAGGGGGACCCACTTTTGCAATGCGCAAATGGAAAAGGTCATGAAGAGGTATGGGGTGTCCCATCGGTTTTCCACCGCCTATCATCCACAAACCAATGGCCAGGTCGAAAACACGAACAGGGCTATTACAAGAATACTTGAAAAAATGGTTAGTCATAATAGAAAAGACTGGTCATTTAAACTCGACGAAGCCTTATGGGCATTCCGAACCGCCTACAAGACACCTATCGGAAAGACCCCGTTTCGCATGGTGTATGGTAAGGCATGTCACTTGCCAGTAGAATTAGAACATAAAGCTTATTGGGCGCTTAAGGCATGTAACTTAGATTATACAATTGCCGGAACCAATAGGTTCTTGCAATTACACGAGCTTGATGAGCTTAGATTAGAAGCCTATGAGTCTTCCATTACATATAAAGAAAGGGCAAAAAGATGGCATGGCCAAAGAATTAAGAAACCCAAGGAATTTTTAGAAGGGGACAAAGTCCTATTATACAATTCTCGGTTAAGATTATTTTCGGGGAAACTCAAGTCTAGATGGTATGGACCGTTTACGGTGAAAAGTTCCTCTAAAACTGGAGCCGTTGTGTTATTAGACGATGAAGGTAGAGAATTTACTGTTAACATACAACGTGTAAAACATTATCAAGAAAATAATAATGAAATGATTGGTGAGGAAGATGTAACGTTTGATGATGAGGTCACGTAGTAACCCACGACCTTTAGTCTAGCTACAAGACTCGTAAATAAAGAAAAGCGCTTCTTGGGAGGCAACCCATGCTTTGTGGGTAATTTTTATTTTGTTTGTTTGTGATTTGCTTCCGTATGCATGCTTTATTTTTATTGTTGGTAGATCATGTTTCTAAACTAAATAGTGGAAATACTTTATTTTGTTGTTTGGCCTAGTCTTAACTTCAACTAAAGGTATTTTTGCAAAAGATAAGTGTAAGGGGAAACCCCAAATATATTTTTAAGAAACAAACCGATCATGATTCTCCACAATATTAAGTGAACATGTATATTCGTATTTGTTAGAGTCAAATGCTTGTATCGAGTCATAATGAAGTTTTGCAGGATTTTCCAGGAAGTAGAACCAAGTTTTTCCAGAAATTTTCCGGAAACTTAACATAAGAATTTCTGCAGGTCACTTTTGACGGCGTCATGAGTTTACTCTTGACGGCGTCACGTGTAAAAATCTGGAAATTTTACCGGTTTTGTTTTTCTAACGGAGTCTTAAAGTTTCTGTTGAATTATTAAGTTTTATAATCTCCAGGAAATCTGCAAACTTCATTCTACAAGCATTATATCTTACTTTGTTTTCTAGGATCTAGTAACTTATGTAGATTGCCGCCAATTTTATGCGAGGTTGCCTTGTCTGTTTTCTCAGGATTTACAGGTTATGTATGACAAGAAGATGATTATTATTCTGGAAGGGAAGCTTTGATTGTTCATTTTCTTGCAGGAAGATTTAACCTGCCACCTTATTATCCATACCGAGCGAATCAGGGGAGTATTTGATTTCATTCGTTTTACTTATTTCACTTTTACATTCTTTACTTGAACATTGGGGACAGTGTTCATCCTAAGTGTAAGGGGAGGGTAAAATGATGATACCTTACAGATACACTTTCGCTTGAGTTTTTTTGTTTGATAGTAGATGTGTAATAAAACTATGAGAAATACTTGTTAGTGTGATTTTAGCACCAAATTTAAAATTTTTTACAACATTTAGGAGTGAAACTTTAGCCATAGCAAGCGTCTCATGGATAGGAGATTGTATGACTAGCACATAACCGTATCATTCATAAAAATTTTCCACCCAAATATGTGAGGTTCGCCTTTAGATTTGATAGGAAAAGCATTTACTATTAGTGCTTATGAGTGTACCGGTAGCATTTAGATTCTAGAACTTGCGTTTGTGATGCATCCCGAGACTGCTAGTGAGACTACATTCGTGTAGTAGGATTTACTACATGATAAGAGGCATTAGGATCACCCTTGTGTTAAACTCGTATCATAATTACTTGACCATTTAAGTCATATTACTTGGCTAGTTAAGTCAACTAATTTTTCCCACACCTTAGCGTTGTACTCATTTTTAGTTCACGAAACCCCTAGTACACCCCTCCGAGCCTATCTTTTCGTTTCTAACTTTAAGCATCTTACTTAAAGGAAGAATTTGTTACACCCCACTTAAATGTACACCCAAATCGCCTTAGCCTTCCGTGTATGCACTCATCTTTAGTGCATTATTGTTATTTGTTAAACCCTTAGTTAATTATCTAATTGATTACATGGTTGCTAAGTCGAGTCATATCCTTGTACATATAGTTTTGGGACGATTGGGACTCATGGGTAAAGTACTTATTTTATAGAGTAATGGGGAAGAACATCATATTATTACCCCCATATGTACGTTAATCTGAAATGTACTCCAAGTGTTTTGATTTTCTTAATTCGAGTTATTAGTTTAGTTTATTGTAAAGTATATAAAAATTCAAGTGTAAGGGGAATGTTCATTCCCTATGATGTATTATTTTGGATGGTAGGGTAAGAGTGTATGAAAAAAAATTAAAAAAAAAATTGAAAAAAAAAATAAAAAAAAAAATAAAAAAGAAAAACAAGAAAAAAAATAGAAAAAGAAAAAGAGAAAAAAACATACGGACTACCATCCCTTTTTATTCTATGTTCATTTTATGTTTTTGTTATTTTTCATTTATTAGCTTAAGTCGAGTCTAGTCTTGGCTTAGCAACGCCATATTATACATGTAATTAACCAAGATTGTTAACTCGCCACCAGTAAAGACTGCCTATATCCAACAAAACCGTGTATTTCATATCCCTACACCTAACATTACAACCCTTTAAAAGACCTCTTTGATAGTTTATCCTAGGTGCTTACGCCATGTGGTGGAGGTTTGATCCTTTCCCAAGCCTATGGTAATCTATTTTGCTATGACAGGTAGTGAAAGATATCTTCCGTTTCCATATTGTAATTTATACTTTATTACACCCGAGAGATGTGAGTATCTAAACACTATTTGTGAGGTGCTAGTGTATGGCCTCCGTGCTTGTCTTTGGTCTTTAGTGGAACGATTATTTGTTGTAATTACTTTTATATTAGTGTTAAATGACCCCAAACTTGTATTTTGATTAGAATAAAAGCGCATTTGCTTGAGGACAAGCAAATCTCAAGTGTAAGGGTATATGATGAGGCGAAAAATGAACCACTTTTAGGGGGTCATTTAAGCCCGGAATTGAATTTATTTGATCAAATATTACCCTAAATCGTTCCTTTCGTGATTTTAGGTACTTTGGGAGTGAAATCTGGAAAAAGGAAGCAATTCAGACGTTTTTGGAGCATAAAAGTGAAGAAAACGCCAAAGACTTAATTTTCCATGCTGAGAACAGTGTATGACGGCGTCAAGAGGAAATATTTGACGGCGTCAAGAGTAAAGTCCATGACGACCCAGAAGAAACCTGAAGGCGTCACAAGTAGAGCGTCAAGAGTTAATATGGTGACGGCCTGCATAAGGTGTACACATGACGGCGTCAGACCCAGATCTAGGCTGTCCGAGGAACGATTTGGTGGCGAGATGACGGCGTCAGACATTTGTTCTTGACGCCGTCACCTTCCAAACTCTATATATAGTTTTCTATTTTTCATTCATTAGAGAGGAACAAGTGTGGAGAAACCCTAAGGCCGAATCTTGTACGAATTTTACAGTATATTCAAGGGTTTTCAACCCTTGAATCCTTTCAGGTGCTATTAAGATAAGTCTTCTCTTAATTCAATCAATATGTCTATGTGTTGGTTGTCTATATCTTGTGCTTGTCTTGATTCCACCATGTTAGGCTAGATCTATCTTGTGTTTGCTTAGATCTAATGAAACCTAGATGTTAATTATGTGTTGATTACTTGTTTATGGTTGTATTGGATGAATGATTTCAATGTTAGGCTTAAGAAAACTGGCATATCTCCATTGTGTAACATGCTTGAACGTCTTAGGAAACATGAACCGATGTGTACTAGGTTTTATTGGTTGTATTTAATGCATGAGTAAATTCTAATGATCCCATGTTAGGAGCTTCTTATCCGGCTCGACATAGGAGTGAAGTAGGCACTCATAGGATTGAGGAATTAAGTACGCCACCCCATGAATAGTATTAAGGAATACAATCCGTCATTCACGAAACTATAACAAGTAATTAACGTGTAAAAGATATCTAGGGAGTAGTGAAATCTAAGTAAACACATTTCTCCCACTTATTGCTCACAACCTTAGTATAATTAGTTTAATTTCATTTTTAGTATTTTATTTTGATTGCATCTTAGTATTGGGTTAGTTGACTAGCAACTAATTCCGCCCAACTCCTTCAAACCCGAGATTTTTAATTGCTTTCTAAAAAATATAAAAATACAAAAAGAATCATCCCTCATCTCTAGACCTAGTCTTTAGGTTTTCTAACCCTAGCGACACTATTCCTAGCTGAACGATCAATCCCCCGGTACTTGTCATTATACTATACTACATCGATCAGGTACACTGCCTGGTGGGGGTTGTAAGCTTCCCAAGATCCCTTGAGAGGTAAAGCCTGGTGCAATCCCTATGCATCAAGAAACAGTGTCCACCAGCAGTAATGAGAATCCAACAGCTGCAAAATGGTTAAAAACAAATAATACAACAATAAGCCTCCCCTTAGGCTTATGCCTCCCCTCAATCATTGCATCTTAGAAAGACTAGTGTTCTTGGGTACCCAGAATGAACCTTTCCTTTGAGTTTTCCAAGAATAACCTGCTGAGGGTTTAATAGTAGTATCCCATCTTGTCCTCCACCCCATATACATTGGGTCAAAATAAATAGGCCAAAAACCATTCTGAAAGTAAGTGCTAGTAGGTCTATAAAATGGTCTAGCAACATGTCTTTTCCAACCGGCTGGAAAAGGTCTACCAGCAGAAACTGGTTTATCAGCAGAATTTGGTTTGCTGGTTTTTACATGTGCTTGTGGAACATATGGGGGAATAGCACTAACATTGGTCCACATTGGTCTAGGTCGCTTTTGGTCTGCATACACACCCATTCTTTTCTCATGATAATCACAGTCTTTAATAAGATGAGACTTACTACCACACACAAAACAGGATTTCTTCTTAAAAGACTTATTCTTAACACAACTTTGTTTCTTACACACAAACTTATCAAAAGAAGCTGTCTTAGAATTGGATTCATTATTAGCTACTTTTGAAGATAAGTCATCTGTATTAGGTGTGTCTGACTTGTCACTTGAATCACATGAGGCATAGTCAGTGGACTTAAGGTTTGAGGACTTTTCAATGGTAGAACAAGAGACAAATTCAGTAGTTTTACAATTAAGGTTTGGCAAGTTACTTGACTTTTTGCCATAAGTCATCTGTGATTCATCTAAGTCTGTTGGGTAGTGGGGAGAGGTAGGCTTAAAAGTTCCTCTTATGGGTGGAGCAACATTATTCATACCTCCTTCTTTAACATATTTAACAGGATTTTGAAATTGTAAAGGAGGTTCAGGATCAAAGACACTAGATTCATTAGGGTCATACACTTCATCTGGCCCTATAAGGTGTTCATATCCTAAAGCTCTCTTAGACCTAGTGGATTGAGAACTATTGATTAACTTCTCAAGATGTTTTGATCCCTCTTGCCACTTCATACAACCTGCTACTTCTTTATCAAACTTATCTTGCAATTCTTGTTTTTCCAATTCTACTTTTGCCTTTTCTTTTTCACAAAACTTTAACTCATTACTAGTAAACTCTAGGTCTCTTTTTAAAACTCTAATTTTCTCCTCATAAGCAAGTTGATTCATTTGAAACCAAACCTTTTGATTTTCTAAGGGTTTAAGTGCCTCTCGTTTAGCTTGATCATTAATATAGAAATCATTATAAAGAGTTTCTAGTTTATCATACTCTTTCTTAAGCTCATTATATTTACTATCACAATCAAAAGAGCAATTATCTACCTTAGGAATGACAGCCGTGAATGCAAATGCATTTGCCATTATACTAATGAGTAGCAGAAACAAGTGAAATCAGCAGGAACGAACGATCAGTAGAAACCAAAAGCAACAAGGAGGAACTAGTAGGAGAAACCAATTCAAGCGTAGCATCCAATCATCAAACAGTATTCACAGTCCCACTTTTCAACTTGCAAAAGACGATAAACAGCAACACCTGTTCCTCATTCGTATATATAGAAACTACTAAACTAATAGACTTTGACAAATCAAATATCAACAGCGATTAAGATTTATCAACAGCAGCATCCCATGTGAACCAGATCAGTCCCACAATTAATTGTTTAATATAATGATCCTTACTTTATATTAATCGAACAACAACAAGAACTGACCCCACGACTGCAATATACGAAGTGATTATTTAACTTTTATTGAATCACTTTCTCGAATCCGTAATCCCAACATGATAATTAATAATCTTTCTTCACCTTTTTACTTGCAAAAATTGACAGCACACAAGTATAACCGACCAATTTAAATATTCAAACAATATCAGATACGAGATTGTAATATGAGATCAATTAAGCAACAACACCTCGTAGATAAACACCAATTTATGACTTTCACCGACCCATTAATTGAGCTGACCAATCATATGAATAAACAATACGAGGAAGCGACAACACCAATTTCACAAATATGAGTTGCATGCAGTACATGACAAATCAGATCCACTATCTCCTAAAAATTAATTATACCGAAACATAATCATGAGACAATCAGATCTTTAATGGGGTACTAGGTTTAATTAATCATTAACCGAATTTTATAATCACCGCCCCACTAACATAGCACCACCAATGAGAAAATTAAATCATCATATTTGTACGAGGTTATCACATTGATTCAGATCCGACAAACACAATTAAATTAACACGAATGAATTTTGTGCCGTATAATTTTAATGTTACCTTTTCGTCGCCAAGAAAACCCAAATTCTGTTTTCACCGATTTGTACCTTCTTCTCGACACAGTAAACCTTGAAACCCTAGATCTCACGAGCCCCTGTGCTCTGATGCCAATTGTTAAGATCGTTTAAGCCCAATCTAGGATATAGCAACAATGATTAACATACACAGCGGAACAATAAAGAACACAATCAAAGTTGCACCAAGGTTTTTCTAATGATCATGTATTGATCTAATGAAAATGTTTTTCAAGAAGTGTATATAAACCATAAGCCTATGTTCCTTTTATAAGCATAAGGAACCCTAATAGACAATAAATATAAAATCAAATCATATCACTACCTAATATGAATTTCTAAAAATACTAATAACGTTAATGACTCATTGTCATTTCAATAATTCCCTACAATTTCTGTACCTTTTCATCAAAAACCACTTGATCCTTTGGCCATGCATAAAAACCACCAACTGCATCCGTAACTATTTTGAAACCGTTACTTCCAACATCCGGGATGCAAGCTGCATCCACTAAAGATTTTTGAATAGACACCTTGTAGCAATCCTTTGGGAGTGGTTTGTTATGAAGTATTTGCTTTCCATCACTCTTGTACATAGTACCCAAATCTATAATAGATGATCTCTTTAAGTGCCACAGTTTGCACTTAATTTCCTAGAAAAATGATTTGTTGCATGTATATATGTATCAGAAATAAATTAACTAAACAAAAGAATATATGAACATGTTTAAATACATACTTGTGGTAGTGCTTGTAATGTAGACTCATGTTCTTGTGATTGGGAATCTTGACGTGAAGAATCCTTTCATCTTTGTCTAGTCGTTTTCTTAGATGCGATAGATTTAACAGTTTCCTATATACATAAAACACGGTAAATAAGACATGTATCTAGAATTCAAAACTCACAGTGGATGTTTTTTTACTTACACTTATTGGCATTTCCTTTTCCAAAGTTGCAAGTCCATTAGACTTCTGAATGCTCGCAACTTTCTCACATACAGCAACAGGTGTTCCAGCATCCTCATCAGTACTGGTATTTATATGATTAATGTTCACCGGAGACACCTGCAATATAAATTGTTTAAGAAGTTGTAATCTCTTATTTGGTAATATAATTTCACATTTGTAACAAAAAAAAAAACATAAAAAATGTCTTACTTCTGTTGGTGTCAATGGAGTTGGCGTTGACTGCGACTGCCCCTTTTGTATAGCCAATTGATTCATCAAATCCTGGATTACCACATCTTTTTCTTGACGTTTCCATCTCTCATTTTCAAGTTCACTTTGAAGTAACACAACTCTTTCATCAGATGCTTGTCTTATTCGAGGCAGATCAAAATACCTCTTGTAGGTTACTCAACCTCCCACACCTCTCGCATATCCTCCCTTTTCCTTACCTAATACAACTGTCATGGCATCAGTGCCATGATCAACCTTCAAGGTTCCTTGTTTGATCTTGTCCTCCGTTTCTTTCTACACACAGAATACGGGAAATAGGTTATTATATGTTGATCCCACTTTCAACAATGAACATAATACAAACTTTGCAGTAAAACTTACTATTTTTTCTCCCATAGTCCTAATCTCATCATCGTGATATTCTCCATCTTTCTTCTCCCTTCCTTTCAACCACAGCGTACCACGTGGTGGTTCTTCATCTGGTTCAATTTATTTTCTCTCGATCTTATAACCATCAAATACATACACATGTAAGATAAACCAATACAAACGATACTATGATGCTATTAAATGCAAATGTGCAAATTTTTAATGTTACCATTTTATCTATCACATGGGCGTATCCACCTCGTCCTATTGTATGTTGATAAACACACTTGGAACGCGCCACTTTAGCTGCAGCTGATTTCACCTTGTAACACAAAATCATAAGGCGTGTACGTGTATTAATGTTGACATTATAGAACTAATATATATGTGAAAGATAGTGAAACTTGAATAAAAATGACTAATTAACACCTTGTATTCCACCGTAGCCGTGTACTTTACAAAATTGATCCAATCTTCGGCTTTTATAATTGCACTGTACTTCGCTGGTACTTCATTTAGATTTGAAAGTGTATTTTGGTTTGGCAATATGTAGTTTTGTGCCAATTTCCTTCTGAAATTCCTTAGAAGTTGACCAAGACGATTCATTATCAGCTTTCTTACTGTCAAGTCAACAGCAAAATATCGCTGCAAAGAGTAACACAATGTTGTTAATTAGTTGCACATAATTTAAATGCAGAGATAAACTTATTAACACCTTGTACCTACAACAAGCAACCCACTACTATCACACACACGACATACACTCAAACAAGAACAAACATATCGACATAACAGACACTCACACAAACACAACTTGTATACTAAACAAGTATCGATCCTTCTTTTATTCCATGGTTTATCCAGGTTCTTATTCGTATTCTAGATACCACATACATGTTCAAATGACCAGATTCACAACCGTATACCACAACATATCAAATGCTTCCAACACATAAATAAGGTCGACATAAATGTATTATGGATTCTTGATTTCATGCTACATATAGATTTAATTCTATATTAATGGGTTGAAAAAAAGTATATGTGTACCGTGATTTCGTCCCACATTTTATCTCTTGCTTCTGAATCAACTTTCTTCCACGATAGAATCCTGACACTTGTATACTCACGAACCAAGTCACCAAAAAAACTCGAAAACAATGCTCTATTTTTTCCTGTTAACCTATTCAGAGAATCAAAGGTTACACTGACCTTTATTCCATCGGGTTTTCCATATTCTCGGTGAAACTTAGCTAACCTAGTTATCCCCCTCTTAACTATATTAGTATTTGAATGGTTGTTTTCATCATCCTCACCATCTATAGAATAAACCTCTGATTCATATCCTAAATGTTTATAATTGAAATGATCATTTTCATGATCAGAATGAAACATTACATCCGGATTATTATCTAGGGTTTCCATGATTCGTCAGAAGTAATGTGTAAAAGAGAATTAGTAAACTTAGTTGGTAAATAATGGTGTAAAAATTAAAGGTTTTGATGTTTTGGTCGAACCCTAATTTTATGGAGTGAAAATAGGCCTCATGATGGGGCAGTTTTTCAAATAAGGAAACCATAATTTCCTAAGTTTTTTTAAATTTTTGGCTGAACATTTGGCTCCATATTTGAGAATTAAAAATTTTAGCTCCAAAGTTATAATTAAGAGTTTAAATATTTCATTTCGGCTGCAATTTTAATATTTAAACCTAAATACCTGGAGACACCCATATTACTTCAAACCCGTTGTCCCAAACACACTGCAGACACACTAAAATCACCACACGTCGCATAAAAATGAACAAACAAAAGAAAAAAATTGACATAAATCAACTAATTAAGTAACTATAACTCATAAGCAGTCCCAGATAAACAATTAAGCACAAAAAAAAAAAAGCAAATCCAACCAAGGACTGCTGATACAACAACCAGCCAAACACCCCCTTAAAAGGGCCGTTGTGATTTTAAAACTAAATAATGGTTATACAAGCTGAGATTTTGAAAGTTAAATGTTCTAGTAACTATATTAAGCACTGAAAAGTATATTTTAACTAAAAATAAGCACTAACAATAAACTTGTTCGGGAACCATACCTGTAAACAACAACATACCCTTTGATATTCTCAAGCAGCTTGTTTCTACCGTTTTATATGTTCAAAATGGAACCCTATACCTGCAAGCACATATAACAAAACCATAAGAACAAGTAATTATCAACTTAACGTAGGTGTTCGGGATCGATTACAAAAACATAAGAACAAGTAATTACTTGCAAGCACATAATACTCTAAAAGCTTTTTCAGCCAATACGTGTATATTCAGTGTGTGAGTCTTTTGCCTTGGATTTTTCCGCCATGGTTAACTATCGGATGTTCTTTTTTCTGCAAGAATCATACAACACTAGACTTATGTTTAATTAAGGGATACAAATTAGCCGATTAAGATTAAACTTGACTCTAAGACTCAACTAGCTTGAATTACCCAATAAATATCGCTTTATTTGCAGCCTTAGTTACATGTATATTAGCACTTAAAACATACACAGGAATCGAAATGCTCAAACAAAATCCAATTGCATTCTTATTGTAATACCTCAAATTTTAAAACATGAAAAATGACAAAAATACCCTTAAGATAAAATAATTTTACGTTAATACTTAATTAATACCAAGAAAGCCCTAGAAATTTTGAATTTGGTATGATATGATCAAAATAAATTTAGTATAAATAAGATTTGTCACTTTTGTAAAAGTAAAAAAATAATTTCTTGAATATATTTAATTATGTAGATTTTATTTAATTATATATATGTAATTATAATTAAATAAATAAATCCCAAATAAATAGGAAACATGTATAATCTTTTAATTTGGACTTATCCCAATATATTGCAGCCCAAGATAAGAATTATATCCAATATATACATGATATACACGTTTATATTTATAGAAACCCTTTAGTCGACTTTTAAAACCCCAAAACCGAATCCCTAAATTCCTTCAAGTCGACTCAAAATTTTCCACAGCTCCTAAACAATTTTCCTGGTCTCTAAGAAGTTCAATGAAGTTGATAAAAATATTGGTTCAAGTTTGGATCGATCGTGTGAAGCTAGGAGTATTATTTGTGTCGATTTAAGCTAACCGAGAAGAAGAATTATTCTGTTTTAATCCCCACATTGCAAAATCATTCTGGTATTTTTCTATACCTTTTTATATCATATATGATCTGTAGAAAATAGTAGAATCAATTCATGCAAGCTAATATGATCATACGGAATTATATAAGTTAATAAACCCTCAAACAAATATAAATTATGAAAACAGCCATGCGAATTTTTGTGGCTTGGTTTATATTTTATTTTGGTCCTCTATACATCATATAACATTAGAAAAATAATACTAATAATTTTCATGGCCTAGATTAACATGTACGAATTAATTTGTTATCGGGTACACATAAATAAAAAGAAAATAAAAAAAAAGAAAATGTGGAAGCTATGGTTAGGGTTTTGGAGTTGGATTTGGTGTAATAAATGTGTTTCCAGGTTGTAATTAATGCTACTAATGATTGGGTAACTTAGGGTTAGGGTTTGGTGGTTTATTATATAAAATCGATTATGTACAAGGGTGTGTTTTGTAATTTTGAAAACATGTGGGCTATTTTATAAGTTGTATTAGATCAGTGGTGAGTTGAGAAAAATATAATATGAGGGTGTCATGTGTAAAATTTGCAACTAATGGGTTTAAATAGTAAATTATGTAATTATATAATCTGAATTGTAATTAATTAAAATTAAGAGGTTAAACTTGTAATTTATGAAAGTTAAGGATTGTTTAGTATAATCTGATATCAAAGGATTGTTAGGTGTAAATTTGATAATTAAAGGCTTAATGTATAAATATGAATATTATAAGGATAAACTTGTAATTTATTTAATTAAAAGCTTTAATTTGTAACACTAATAAAATTAAAGGGTTGAAATTCTAAATATGGAAAACTTATGGGTTATTTGTATAAAATGTGAAAAATGTAATATTTACACTTTAGACCTTAACTTTGGAATAATTATATATTAAACCCTAAATTATGGAAAGTTAACATACTAATCCTAAACTTTTGAAAGTTGACGTGTTTTACCCTAAATTATAATTATTTGTTATAATGAAACCATAATTCCATAATAATGATTTACTTAAAGTGTAAACCTAAATTACTGTGTAATCTTTCTAATTAGAGAAACTTACTATTTGGGAATCTTACTAAATAATGGAAAATTACTAAAAGTGGAAAGCCGACTAAAGAAGAGTAATCTGATTTAAGATAAAGTTATTAACAAATTAAATGATTACTAAATCAGGTGGATATATTAAAGAAGAAGTGAACTCTTCCCTACGTGAATCTTTCTTTGATCTCTATCAGGTTTGCTTTTGAGGTATGGATATTCTGACCTTAATTTTAAGGTTTCCTTCATGATTACAACCTCTGTTATGAACTTTCTGTTTTGAAACCTCTGATTTGAACCTTTGCTACGAACTTTCTGTTTTTTGAACCTTGATATGATAAACCTTGATATTTAAACTTTCTGATATGAAATTATGTTTTGAACCCTTAATTATGAACCATTTGATTACATGAGTTTCACTAGGCATGGGGGTTCTATGTTCGTGTCAGGGATGCACCTCTGACATGACTCTAGGGCAGTAGAGTGATGTTCTGCCACGTCCCTTGGTTTGGCTGCAAATGTTTATGTGTTGGGAAGGGGCGTATGGATGCATCCTAGATCTGTTTCTGTTTCTGATATGATATGATATGATATGATATGATATGATATGATATGATATGATATGATATGATATGATATGATATGATATGATATGATATGATATGTCTGGTGAATGTGGCTGTGTGTGCAATACACGTCCTTCACAAATTCTGGGAGCTAGCTACTCCATTATGTTTCCTTATATGTGATTATGATTATGATAAGTTATCTGTTTCTGAGCTTATGGTATGATTATGGTTCTGACCCTGTTCGTACAGGTGAATGTATGAATTCCTTACCTAACCTACACATTTTATTTCCGTATCATTCGTTATATCTAAATATGTTTTTCCCAAAAATATATCATTTGTATTTCATCATTTATTTTCAGTTTATTATTGTTATATCCGTTCACTGGGCTTTTTAAGCTCAACCACATTTCTTTCACCGCGGCAGGTATTCAAGCTAGCTTTGGGATGGTTTCTGGGCTTGAGTGTAGAACTGAGTGATGACTTTGACCATAGTTATTGGAGTAAGTTATTTATGTAAGCTTTCTGCTTTTGATCTATCTGTATGTTCTGATGGAACACCATAATTTGTGACATTTTTACCCTTGTCAGGTTAGGGTGTTACAATTTA
Organism: Artemisia argyi; assembly: GCA_030686995.1. Taxonomy (NCBI): domain Eukaryota; kingdom Viridiplantae; phylum Streptophyta; class Magnoliopsida; order Asterales; family Asteraceae; genus Artemisia; species Artemisia argyi. The sequence continues at coordinate 170,556,548 of CM060701.1, read as the reverse complement.
TGGTATCAGAAACAGGTTGAATCGGCGGATTCATAATCCGTAGAGCTTAGGCTATGACCTGTGAGTATTAGGCCTTTAGGTTTTGCACCATAGAAGTTATGAAAATATTTTTGGGGATTTGCTTTAGGACTTCCTTATATGAACATAAGTCATGACTTGTGAGAATTGGGTAGATTAGGACATTGGTTTAAGTAGCATCGTTTCCGCATCACTCTGATTCGTGCTTTTGCCTTTAGTTAAGTACGATAAGATCATTCTTTCTGAGATTAGGAAGTCATGCACAACCTAAAGTTCAGTAACCTAGTAAGTTTAGAATGTTTTGAGAACTACATGATTAAGCCTCATATTATTTAAGTTTTTTCTGATTCTGATTTCCATCTATGATAATTAGTTTGACCAATTGGAAGATTATTACAACCCTAAGTGTTTAACATATTTTGTGAATTCTTCTGCTTATGTTAAGCATATTAAGTTTTGACACTATTTGATTTTCCATGAACCTTTTCTATTCCTATGAAATATCTGGAGGTTATTAGTTACGAATATAGGAAATTGTCTACTCCATTATGATAATTCAACTATGTTTACTAGGGTTTCCTTTGGAAGGTTACAACTTTGACAATAATCCGGTATATGTTTATTTCTCTAAGTTCTTTCTGTTAATAATGATTAGGACAACACATGATAATGAGGAAGATTGACAATGGTGTGATTGAATCTTTAGACTCTTAAGTTCTCCTTTGGAAGTTTAGTATTATGACAATTCTGCGTATGTTTGCTAAGTTTATGGTTATGAGCATTTTGGTGAATTTGGAAGTATTGGTGCTCTATTAAGATAGATCTGTTAGATTTAGATTATTTATGATACGTTTCGTTTTCCGTTCGACCTTATTGATGAATGATTCTGCTAAATCCAGGGAAGAAGAGAAGAATTGTTAGGTTTCCATTAGAATGTTCTATTCAAGACTTGAGATAAAGTATGGTTGCCATGAAGGCATATTTATATAATGCAAAAATTATGATGCCTGGCCAACGTGATAATATTTTCATCATATAACGTACTCTCATTGTGAGCATATGATATCTTGGGAAGTGATTGAGGAGCATTAGATTTCAGCTAGCTGAATTATCCGCGATAAGTGAGACTTTAGGATTTATTCTATTCATCTATGCTCTGTTTTCATTGTTAGATATCTGAATAAGTTCGAATTCTCATCGTACGTTTTTTGATCGTTGTTCATCCGTTAAGAAATTTAAAACTCATTATAGAGTTTCCTATCGTCTGAATTTTCGCACTCAATCTGTTTTCTGATACTGATTATCTGTTGATAATACGAATTCATTGAAATGAAGTATGATCTGCTCTGATAACATATGAAGTTATGAGAATCTAATAAGGAAGATCTGTTTGTCTGTTAGAATCTGTTAGAAAGGTTATTCTGAATTAAGGTTATTTTTGTAACTGAAAGATTCTGTGTTCATTCCATTCTGGCAATTTCTGCAATCCGATTCGTTTCCATCTGTTCTGTTTATTCAATTTCCGAGGGCAAAAAATTTTTTTTAGAGGGGAAGAAGTTGTAATACCTAAAATTTTAAAACATGAAAAATGACCAAAATACCCTTAAGATAAAATAATTTTACGTTAATACTTAATTAATACCAAGAAAGCCCTAGAAATTTGGAATTTGGTATCATATGATCAAAATAAATTTAGTATAAATAAGATTTGTCACTTTTGTAAAGGTAAAAAAATAATTTCTTGAATATATTTAATTATGTAGATTTTATTTAATTATATATATGTATTTATAATTAAGAAATAAATCCCAAATAAATAGGAAACATGTATAATCTTTTAATTTGGACTTATCCCAATATATTGCAGCCCAAGATAAGAATTATATCCAATATATACATGATATACACGTTTATATTTATAGAAACCCGTTAGTCGACTTTTAAAACCCCAAAGCCGAATCCCTAAATTCCTTCAAGTCGACTCAAAATTTTCCACAGCTCCTAAACAATTTTCCTGGTCTTTAAGAAGTTCAATGAACTGGATAAAAACATTGGTTCAAGTTTGGATCGATCGTGTGAGGCTAGGAATATTATTTGTGTCGATTTCAGCTAACCGAGAAGAAGAATTCTTCTGTTTTAATTCCCACGTTTCAAAATAATTATGGTATTTTTCTATACCTTTTTCTATCATATATGATCTGTAGAAAATAGTAGAATCAATTCATGCAAGCTAATATGATCATACGGAATTATATAAGTTAATAAACCCTAAAACGAATATAAATTATAAAAACATCCATGCGAATTTTTGAGGCTTGGTTTATATTTTATTCTGGTCCTCTATACATCATATAACATTAGAAAAATAATACTAATAATTTTCATGGCCTAGATTAACATGTAGGAATTAATTTGTTATCGGGTATACATAAATAAAAAGAAAATAAAATAAAAAGAAAACGTGGAAGCTAGGGTTAGGGTTTTGGAGTTGGATTTGGTGTAATAAATGTGTTTCCAGGTTGTAATTACTGCTACTAATGATTGGGTAACTTAGGGTTAGGGTTTGGTGGTTTATTATATAAAATCGATTATGTACAAGGGTGTGTTTTCTAATTTTAAAAACATGTGGGCTATTTTATAAGTTGTATTAGATCAGTGGTGAATTGAGAAAAATATAATATGAGGGTGTCTTGTGTAAATTTTGCAACTAAAGGGTTTAAATAGTAAATTATGTAATTATATAATCTGAATTGTAATTAATTAAAATTAAGAGGTTAAACTTGTAATTTATGAAAGTTAAGGACTGTTTAGTATAATCTGGTATGAAAGGGTTGTTAGGTGTAAATTTGGATAATTAAAGGCTTAATGTATAAATATGAATATTATAAGGAAAAACTTGTAATTTATTTAATTAAAAGGTTTAATTTGTAACATGGGTAATTAAAGGGTTGAAATTCTAAATACGGAAAACTTATGGGTTATTTGTATAAATGTGGAAAATGTAATATTTACACTTTAGACCTTAACTTTGGAATAATTATTTATTAAACCCTAAATTAAGGAAAGTTAACATATTAATCCTAAACTTTTGAATGTTGACATGTTTTACCCTAAATTATGATTATTTGTTATAATGAAACCATAATTCCATAATAATGATTTACTTAAAGTGTAAACCTAAATTACTGTGTAATCTTTCTAATTAGAGAAACTTACTATTTGGGAATCTTACTAAATAATGGAAAATTACTAAAAGTGGAAAGCCGACTAAAGAAGAGTAATCTGATTTAAGATAAAGTTATTAACAAATTAAATGATTACTAAATCAGGTGGATATATTAAAGAAGAACTGAACTCTTCCCTACGTGAATCTTTCTTTGATCTCTATCAGCTTTGCTTTTGAGGTACGGATATTCTGACCTTACTTTTAAGGTTTCCTTCATGATTACAACCTCTGTTATGAACTTTCTGTTTTGAAACCTCTGATTTGAACCTTTGCTATGAATTTTCTGTTTTTTGAACCTTGATATGATAAACCTTGATATTTAAACTTTCTGGTATGAAATTATGTTTTGAACCCTAAATTATGAACCATTTGATTACATGAGTTTCACTAGGCATGGGGGTTCCATGTCCGTGTCAGGGATGCACCTCTGACATGACTCTAGGGCAGTAGAGTGATGTTCTGCCACGTCCCTTGGTTTGGCTGCAAATGTTTATGTGTTGGGAACGGGCGTATGGATGCATCCTAGATCTGTTTTTGTTTCTGATATGGTATGATATGATATGATATGATATGATATGATATGATATGTCTGGTGAATGTGGCTGTGTGTGCAATACACGTCCTTCATAAATTCTGGGAGCTAGCTACTCCATTATGTTTCCTTATATGTGATTTTGATTATGATAAGTTATCTGTTTCTGAGCTTATGGTTTGATTATGGTTCTGACTCTGTTCGTACAGGCGACTGTATGAATTCCTTACCTAACCTACACATTTATTTCCGTATCATTCGTTACATCTAAATATGTTTTTCTTAAAAATATATCATTTGTATTTCTTCATTTATTTTCAGTTTATTATTGTTATATCTGTTCACTGGGCTTTTTAAGCTCAGCCGCATTTCTTTCACCACGGCAGGTATTCAAGCTACCTTAGGGATGGTTTCTGGGCTTGAGTGTAGAACTGAGTGAAGACTTTGACCATAGTTATTGGAGTAAGTTATTTATGTAAGTTTTCTGCTTTTGATCTATCTGTTTGTTCTGATGTAACACCATAATTTGTGACATTTTTACCCTTGTCAGGTTGGGGTGTTACACTTATATTTTCAACCTTGACTCGTTATTTGTTTCAAGGACATTTTCATACTCAACCTCAAACACCAAAATCACTAAAGCTTGCCTCAAACGATCTCGCATCGAGTTTGAGCTCGTATAGCTTGAATACTAGATTGCAGCCCTAAGTTAAATTGACCCAAATGCACACTAACTGAATACTAACTATTGCTAACATATTCAAACACCACAACATATTCCAAATTGAAAAACAACATCTAAAATAAACTGAAACAAACTATCAAAGGCATTTCTTTTTAATCTAAATATCCATTAATATTGATAACATTAACAACTGATCAATAATTCCATACATGAAACCATTTCAATTGTTCATACATACAAACCATGGAAATTATACAAAAGACATAAAACATAAACATATGAGACCAAACAAAAGAAATTTCATATCCCATGGAGACAACCCTTCAACCATTCATGGCCTCAATCTGTTCTTCCTTTGTCTGGACATCCTCCTCAGCATCAGCAATGAGATCATTCATGCTTTGCAGCTTAGCATTGAAATTCTCCCTGTCATGCCTAAGATCATGCAAAGTGTCAAAGAGGTCTTCCTCTCCAAGAGCTTCCAACTCAGCTATTAAAGCATTAAGCTGCCCAATCTCATTCTTCAATGTGGTGACCTCTTCACGCATCCTGTTTATAAAGCCACAGATACTGAAGATTTGCTGACCCTTGAAGAAACTCATGTAACCATCAACAAAGGTCTCCCCTCTAAACTCAACAAGGTCATCCATCATACGCCTAGCAACTTGGTTTGGTCGTGATGGTGCTACCATTGATAATGAATTTGGGTAAAATAAGGATTGATTGAAATGATTTTAATAATTGATGAAGAAGAGTGGTAGGGATCGTGATGTGAGAAGTAGGGTTTATATAGGGGATTTTTTTGCTGGAGATTAACGCTGTGAAGGTGGTGTCGTTAATACGCATTGGAACCATTAGGACGATTTGACGATTAAGTTGCAGGCGGCGGTTTCTTTCAAAAAAACGAGGAGAGAGTACTTGTGATGATGAGAACTCATAAATCTTGTGTATGACAAAGTCATAATATTTAAAAAAGTCAAACTAATTCCTCCTTATTTTAAACTATCACTATAAATTAGGGTTGCTGATCGGTTCGGTTCTCGGGTTTGTTCGTTTAGTTCCGTTTTGTTAAATCGGCTATATTTTTATTCGGGTCATTAAACAAAAAAATGTATAAAAACATACTAAATAAACAAAAATGGACAAAATTGACCAAACCAGACGAAAGCGGAGAAAATGGACAGAACTGAACGAGAACGTGTAAGATAGTAAGAAAAAGTATGAAATGGAGGAAAATGTCTAAATAGATGAAAACAGCTATAAACGGACAAAAACAGACAAAAACGTGTTGAAACGGACTCAAACATGAAATAACGGGGCGAGAACGTGTAAACATGGAAAAACATATGAAAAGGGACAAAAACATATGAGAACGGGGAAAACGTGTATAAATGGACAAAATCATGAAATAAGGGGCGAAAACGTGTTAACACTGAAGAGAACATGTAAACCCGGAAGAAAACGTATAAAAACTGACTAAAAAGGACAAAGACGTAAGAAAACGGATGAAAACATATCAAAACATATGAAAAAGGACAAAACCCAATGAGAACGGGAAAAACGTGTATAAACGGAGTAAATCATGAAATAACGGGCGAAAACGTGTAAACACTGACGAAAACATGTAAACCCGGAAGAAAACGTATAAAAACTAACTAAAAAGGACAAACACGTATGAAAACAGACAGTGGATTCAAAGGTTGTGTGGTATGTGGGAAAGATACAAATTGTGTTCGACTTCCTGCGTCATCCAAACAAAGCTATGTTAGTCACAGACAATATCTATCATATGACCATCCTTTCAGAAGGCAAAGGAAGCCATTTAATGGACAACCAGAATTTATCCCGACTCCAAATCCAATGACCGGGGAACAAATATACAACGAGGTACAACATATTGAAAATAAGTGGGGAAAAGGAAAACGAACAAACAATAATGCATCAGAAAACCAAGAAGATACGAGAGGCGGTGGTGGGAAGATTAAAAAGAAGAAAAGAAACACAACAGAAGAAGAGGGGAGTTCAAGCCAAGTAAACGGACAAAACGATGTGTATTGGAAGAAATTCAACATTTGGTACCGAAAACTTCGGTATTGGAGGCATAATTCTGTTCCACATTGTATTGATTTTATGCATGTAGAAAAGAATGTTGCTGAGAGCCTCATGGGAACTTTGCTACATGTTTCAGGAAAGACGAAAGATGGACTTAATGCTCGATTGGATCTGGCTGCGTTGGGGGTAAAACAAGAGTTGTTTGCTATGCAAGGACAAGACAGTACAACACTACCTCCAGCAGGTTACATATTAACTATTGCTGAAAAAGACATTTTTTGTGAAACATTATAGAACATCAGGGGACCACAAGGCTATTGTTCAAATTTCTCTAGTTTGGTCAGCCTAAAGGATAGGAAGCTCATTGGCCTAAAATCGCATGACTATCACATGCTAATGCAAGATTTCCTACCCATTTCAATACCACTAGTACAAAATGTGGATATGGTCACACATGGTCGAAATTGAACAACCACACATTGACATATTTGTGTAGCTGAAGTTCCGAAAATTGACAGCATTTACTAATTAGTCACACATGAACATTTTGATTGTGTGACCATAAGGACTCTATTGCCACACAATCGATCGTTATGTGGCCAAAGGTATCTGGTAGTTTTGTTTCAGATCATTTAGCCACATATGAATTTGGAATGTGTGACAAATACAAGTAACCTTGATGCATTAGTCACATGACGTATTTTTTTGTGTGTCTAAATCATACAGTCAATTTTGTTACACATTATTTAAGGGTGACTGATATGTTTTGCTAATTATTTAGCCACATATCAAATTGGATCGCGTGACTAATGAAAAGTAAGGTTGAAACATTAGTCACAATATACATAGAAAGAGTGACAAATATATGTCACACACTTGAACACTGTGACCAAATGCCATATATGGTCACACTAAACGTTTTGTCACACATTGGTTATGTGTAGCCAAAATCTAGTTCATATGGTCACGTAAGTTAATATGTGTGTTTAAAGTTTAGTTTGTGTTAGCTTGACAAAAGCTTATTTACATAGTCACATTTACTTCAAATAGTATGACCAAATGTCATATATGGTCACACTAAACGTTTGTCTCACATTATTTAAGTGTAGCCAAAATCAAGTACATATGGTCACGTAACTTAATACACATTTCTTCATTTTAAACATACACCATATGGTCACACTTATTACCAAAACAAACATAAAAGCCACAAAAAAACAAAATTCATGTGGCCATTGGATGATAAATAGTCACACAAAATACACATTCCATCACTTTAAACATCATATGGTCACACTTATTCAAACTTTTGGTCACTTTATGCTAGGTTGTATGTGACTAACTATACCCCAAAAGCATGCTTTGTGTGACAAAATGTTAACAAAGGCCACACAAAAACAAAGTTCATGTGGCCATTGGATGATCAATAGCTACACAAGATACACATACCTTCACTTTAAACATCATATGGTCACACTTATTCACACTTTTGGTCACTTTATGCTAGGTTGTATGTGACTAACTACACCCCCAAAAACTTGCTTTGTGTGACTAAATGTTACCAAAGGCCACACAAAAACAAAGTTCATGTGGCCATTGGATGATCAATAGCCACACAAGATACACATTCCTTCACTTTAAACATCATATAGTCACAAATATTCATACTTTTGGTCACTTTATGCTTACTTTTATGTGACTAACTACACCCCCAAAATCATGCTTTGTGTAACTAAATTCTACCAAAGACCACACAAAAACAAAATTCATGTGGCCATTGGATGATCAATAGCCACAAAAGATACACATTCTTTCACTTTAAACATCATATGGTCACACTTATTCACACCTTTGGTCACTTTATGTGTACTTGTATGTGACTAAATACACCCCCAAAACCATGCTTTGTTTGACTAAATGCTACCAAAGGCCACACAAAAACAAAATTCATGTGGCCATTGGATGATCAATAGTCACACAAAATACACATTACTTCTTTCTAAACATCATATGGTCACACTTATTCACACTTTTGGTCACTTTATGCTTACTTTTATGTGACTAACTAAACCCCAAAAAACATGCTTTTTGTGACTAAATGTTACCAAATGCAACACAAAAACAAAGTTCATGTGGCCATTGGATGATCAATAGCCACACAAGATACACATTCCTTCAGTTTAAACATCATATGGTCACACTTATTCATACTTTTGGTCACTTTATGCTTACTTGTATGTGACTAACTACACCCCCAAAATCATGCTTTGTGTGACTAAATGCTACCAAATGCCACACAAAAACAAAGTTCATGTGGCCATTGGATGATCAATAGCCACACAAGATACACATTCCTTCACTTTAAACATCATAATGTCACACATATTCCTACTTTTGGTCACTTTATGCTTACTTTTATGTTACTAACTGCTCCCCCAAAATCATGCTTTGTGTGCCTAAATGCTACCAAAGGCCACACAAAAACAAAATTCATGTGGCCATTGGATGATCAATAGCCACACAAGATACACATTCCTTCACTTTAAACATCATATGGTCACACTTATTTACACCTTTGGTCACTTTATGTGTACTTGTATGTGACTAAATACACCCCCAAAACCATGCTTTGTTTGACTAAATGCTACCAAAGGCCACACAAAAACAAAATTCATGTGGCCATTGGATGATCGATAGTCACACAAAATACACATTACTTCTTTTTAAACATCATATGGTCACACTTATTCACACTTTTGGTCACTTTATGCTTAGTTGTATGTGACTAAAGACACCCCAAAAGCATGCTTTGTGTGACTAAATGTTACCAAAGGCCATACAAAATACACATAAATAACAGGTAAAACAATTTTTGTTATCTTTAAGGTAAATTTATTAAGAAAGTGAGCCATAAAGGCATTGTTACATACATCCCTAACATAACACAACAATTCCCAAGCTCCTATTACATATCATGGTTAACTTGGATTTTCGTATAACAACACCTCCACAATCGGTTCGATAGTAGTCATTTCGCGATTCATTACCCAAGTCACGTCGATCCACACGTGGCAATATGTTATCATTGTCCTGGTGAATGACGGTACTAAATTCCTCATCGACTTTGTCATACTTATCTTTGTAATTCTTAGGAGGTGTCTTAAACACAATAGACAATTTTTTATCTACCTGGTCTTGAACATAAAACACTTGTCGTGCTTGTGAGGCTAATATGAACGGATCAACCTTGTGGCCTAAATTATTCAGGTCAACCAACGTATACCCAAGAATAGTATCGCATTTCACAACACCTCTGTGATTAACCCAATCACATTTGAAAAGAGGAATTTGCCTGTAACGGTAATCTAGTTCCCATATCTCTTGCAAAACCCCATAATAAAAGGCTTGCCTTGTGGTTGCAACTTCTTTAGATATGTGCAGATCTAATGCCTCAACACTAACCCCACTGTTCTGGTAAACTTTGCCTTCATGAGATTTCGTACGAAATGTATACCCATTGATGTTATATGCATCGTATTTCACTAAGCTGGCGTGTGGTCCATATGATATCCACCTTACAGTTTCGGATACACTTTCTTTGTCGATTTGCAACTCTCTCTCAACCTGAATTTCATTACAAGTAATTTTGTTATGATGTATATTTTGGGAAGATTAATAAAATATTCATATTTGCACAAAAATATATATATATATATATATATATATATATAAAAAAAAAACTCAATTATAAATGGGAGGTGATTTGTACACCACTAAAATTATTGTGCACACCACTAAATTGTGTTGATAATGCATATAGTACAACTATATACTTCATACTTAGTGGTGTACACACCAATTTTAGTGGTGTACAAATCACCTCCCTTATAAATAACATAAGATTAATTACCTCTTTGTGTAACCACTTAGCAAAAGATTTACTGTGCTCATTCTCCAGTAATGCTATTCGCATACCCGGGTTTTCTCTTTTCAAAACTTGCTTGTGTCGCCTGAAACAATGTGTTTGATTATTATATTTCGTAGATCCTTTTAAGTAAAGAAATAGACATGTGTTAAGTAACACTTACTCGATATACGGTACAATTTCATCTTTATTCTGTAATACATAAAAATGTGCTTTCTGAAAGAGTTCCGCAGAAAATTCACTTGATTTGCCAGCCGACAATGGCTTTCCTTCCTCATTTTCATCAGTTTCATGTTTATCATGTGGGATACCAATAGTTTTCATGGATTTATGATATTCACTAAAAAACTCTATTGTTTTTTCCGCAATAGTCTCCTCAGCAATGCATCCCTGTGGTCTATTCCTGTTTCTCACATGTCCTTTAATAACCTTCATACATCTTTCGAATGGATACATCAACCAAAAGCATATTGGACCATATAATTTTACCTCCCTAGTTAGGTGCACAGTCAAGTGTATCATAATATCAAAAAACGATGGGGGAAAGAACTTCTCGAGTAGGCAAAGTGTCACTACCAGTTCTGTTTGCATAGTATATAGTTCTTACGATTTTATTTCTTTCTTACATATCGATTTAAAGAAAAAGCAAAACCTGATAATGGCATATTGTGTGGGTGGGTGCATGATTGAACGTATTGCAATGGGCAGGAAATCTTGCATTAGCATGTGATAGTCATGCAATTTTAGGCCAATGAGCTTCCTATCCTTTAGGCTGACCAAACTAGAGAAATTTGAACAATAGCCTTGTGGTACCCTGATGTTCTGTAATGTTTCACAAAAAATGTCTTTTTCAGTATTAGTTAATGTGTAACCTGCTGGAGGTAGTGTTGTACTGTCTTGTCCTTGCATAGCAAACAACTCTTGTTTTACCCCCAACGCAGCCAGATCCAATCGAGCATTAAGTCCATCTTTCGTCTTTCCTGGAACATGTAGCAAAGTTCCCACGAGGCTCTCAGCAACATTCTTTTCTACATGCAGAAAATCAATACAATGTGGAACAGAATGATGCCTCCAATACCGAAGATTTCGGTACCAAATGTTGAATTTCTTCCAATACACATCGTTTTCTCCGTTTACTTTGCTTGAACTCCCCTCTTCTTCTGTTGTGTTTCTATTCTTATTTTTAATCTTTACACCTCCGCCTCTCGTATCTTCTTGGTTTCCTGATGCATTATTGTTTGTTCCTTTTCCTTTTCCCCACTAATTTTCAATATGTTGTACCTCGTTGTATATTTGTTCCTCGGTCATTGGATTTGGAGCCGGGAGAAATTCTGGTTGTCCATTAAATGCCTTCCTTTTCCTTCTGAAAGGATGGTCATATGGTAGATATCGTCTGTAACCAACATAGCTTTGTTTGGATGACGCAGGAAGTCGAACACAGTTTGTATCTTTCCCACATACCACACAACCTTTGAATCCACTATACGGGCAACCACATAGTGTACCAAGTGCAGGGTAATCATTTATTGTCCATAACACAACGGCACATAGCTTAAAGGTATCTTTTGTGGATGCATCATATGTATCAAACCCTTTATCGAATAAGGTTTGCAGATCATCAACCAACGGTTCTAAAAAAACATCGATATCATTTCCCAAGTATCCCGATATTAATATTGAAAGATTGATAAACTTTCTTTTCACACACAACCATGGAGGAAGGTTGTATATGACAGTTAAAACTGGCCATACACTGTGATGCCTATTTCCCGTGTGGACGTCAACCCCATCAGCCGATATTCCTACCCGTAAATTTCTTGGATCTTCAGCAATTTCGGGGAATTTTTCATCTATGGTACGTGTTGGGAACACTTGAAGTGACGATCATTATCGAGTCAATGAGTCTTCTAATAGGTTGCAATATTATATTAGCACGTTAAAGATTTAATATGTTTAGAATATATGTTTTGTTTAAGTCTAAGGGCCATTAGTGATATTATGTGAAACATGTAAGTTGCCCTAGACAATGAGTATAAATACTCTTGTAAACCCTCCAAGGAGGGTGTTGGTTCATTTGGAATAAGAAATTCTCTTATTTCCTCCCTTGTTTCTCTCTCTATCTAAAACTTATCATCTTTCTCTCTCTAGATCTAATATGTGTGAAATTATATAAACCTTGGGTCCTAACAATTGGTATCAAGAGCCAAGGGATAATATTGGTTGTTTTAGGTTTGATTTGGTTGAAAAAACTTGGTATAAAAGTGATTTATGTGCTCGAGGTTACTGTTCATCGCCAAATTTTTCGAGTTAGAAAATGTTTTTCGAGTTTGGAAATTTTTTTCGAATTTAAAAAGGTTTTATCGAGTTTGAAAAATTAATTTTCGAGTTAGAAAACTGTTCCTATCGAGTTAGAGGTGATCTCTATCGAGTTAGGGGTTCTTAAGTCATATCGAGTTAGGATTGGTCAGTTTTTTTCGAGTTAGGATTGCTAAAACTTATCGAGTTAGAAGTCTATCTATCGAGTTAGGTGTATTTCACTTCTATCGAGTTAGGATTCCTAAAACTTATCGAGTTAGAAGTCTATCTATCGAGTTAGGTGTATTTCACTTCTATCGAGTTAGGGGTTTATAGTAAGTTCTATCGAGTTAAGTGATCAAGTCTTTCGAGTTAGGTGTTATCTTAACATATCGAGTTTGAGATTTTCGCGAGTTAGCCTTCATTCCCTAATCGTTTATCGAGTTAGGCGTATTGTGACTCTAACTAAGGGGAAACTCTGCCCAACTCAAGTCCCTCTATCGAGTTAGGATACCAACCTAACTTATCAAGTTAGAAACCCTAAGAACCTATCGAGTTAGAACCCTACCTAACTTATCAAGTTAGAAACCCTAAGTACTTATCGAGTTAGAACCCTACCTAACTTATCGAGTTAGAAACCCTAAGTGCACTTATCGAGTTTGAAACTCAAACAGAACATACCGAGTTTGAGCAAGACATATCAAGTTAGACAAACCTTACACACAACCTTTATTTTTCCTTCAAAGATCCATATTTTTTCACAAAAAAAAAAAAAAAAAAAGTTGAAAATTTGAGTAAAATTTATTTTTCACATAAGACTATATGTTCAATTTTTACGCGAAATTTAAATTTTGGAATAACGTTGAAAATTTTGGCCCAAAATTCAAATTTTTAGGCCAAAATTCAAATTTTTTCGGTGAAATTTGGCGGCAAAATTTTTGATACTCAAATTTTTCTTGCAACTTCAAAATTGCATTTCATAGTGATTTTCAAATTTTGGGAGAGAAAATTTTTTCAAATTTATTTTGGAGGGAAAATCGGAAATTACTATTTCGACTATACATTTTAGTTTGATTTTTCCGATTACATCGCAACAATCACGGGGGAGAGAAAATGTATCAAACAAGTTCACAAGAGAGAAATATGTCTAAAGTTGAGAAAAGAGCCATCTATTCTATAGAAGATTGTTTAGCATATTTTCATTCAGTTAAGATTCAATGCACGATTCTCTCAGATACAAGGTTTCCTTCGTGGACTACCTTTACTGTATTCTTCGGATCAGATACGGACGTTCTTACCTTTCAAAGGAAACTCCGAGAAAACGTAGTTCAACTTGAAAAGCAAATTGAACAGGGAAGTGATTGCATGGTAGAATTTAGAGCGCTCAAGACACAGTTCAAAGAGTTCATGGCAATGGATTTTTAAATATTCAAAACTTCTTGAGACTATGAATCCCAAAGCAGGTTATGGAGAGAGAACATCAATAGTATGGAGGTTGAAGCTTTTAGAGATCAGCTTGTTTCACGACTGAGCTTCTTAGAATTTGTGCTTAATGAAAGATCACTTCATCTGAGTGCTATCAAAAAATTGAAGATGCAGAAAAGAGAGTTAGAAGAAAATGTACGGGAGAATGGAAGTAAAAGGCAGACACATGAAGGAACAGTCATAAATGAAGGGACGTTGAATGATAGTTTGGTATTTACCGGTAACAATGCATTATCAGAACTGCAGACTAAAAGCAGCACTTCCGGGAATGATTCAGATGCTGACAGGAAACACAAATGTAAGGATGGTTTGAATAATGCAACTGCTGTCAGTCCTTCACAAAGTTCAGTCGCACTCGTTCAGGTACATCAATCTAATGATGATGATATATTTGAAAATGTGTTTGCTTGTGAGACACAAAGTCATGTACAACCTGAGTACATTAACGACACAGATGTGGTGAATCAGGATGATAGAAATATTACTCCTGAGACTCCACATCTGGATCCTAATGGAGGTAAGGTTGAACATAACAATGTGACTCATGATCAAGAATGTGCTTCAACTGCTTTGATAACTAAGAAAATGCAATACGAAGTTACTCAATGTAACAACCTCAATTCTGAACTAAAAGCAAAAATTGTGTCATTAACAAGGGACATTAAGTGTTATAAAATACAACTTTCAAATCATGAAAACAAAGCCAAACGTGAAAAAAGTTTTGAAGTGGGTTTTCAAGAATATTACAATAAAGAACAAGATCTTCAACACAAAATAGGTGAATTAATTGAGTCGAACGGAAAATTGGTTTCAAAACTCGAAAATGAAAAAGGTGAACTCAAACAACAAGTTGAACAACTTCAAAAAGAGCTTTCAAAAACACAAACAGAGTTGTCAACTTGCAAAAAGGAATTTTGTGAACATAAAGTGAGAAAAAGGAAAAAGGAAGACTCGTATCTTAACGACATTGTTGATTTAGAAGCTAAATTGAAAGTTTTTGTAAAATCTGCTTGTGTTAAATCGTTGAGTGTTGAGTCTGAAATCTTAAGAGTAGAAAATGGGATGTTGAGACACGAAAATGAGAAGATTTTAAGAGAGTCAAGCGACATCCAAGAGGAACTTAAACGTCAAATATTTTCTCTTGAACAAAATTTTCAAAGATGTCAAGCACAAAGCATTAACTTTGAGCTAGCTTTACAACACAATCTTGAAAAGCAGTCTTTTGAAAACCCCTGGATGTCAAAGCTTGAAAAAGTTGAAGATGAAAACGTGTCGATGAAATGTCAAATTTCAAAATACGAAAAAGAGATTGAGCGTTTGAAACAAATTTACAAAAACCTGTTTGATTCAATCAAAAGTTCACGAGTTCAGAAACAAAACTCAAACTTGAAACAAAAAGAGACTGAAGATTTGAAGTCTCAATTGAATGAATTTGCAGATAAAAGGTTTGAAAATGTTTTGCAAAAGATTGAATCAATGAAAAAGAAAAATGTTGATTTTCAAATCACAAAAGTTTCCTTCCCGAAACCCCTGTTCGATTCTAATACTTCAGATTTTGAAAAGGAAACGGGGGAGAAAATGTATCTTCTTGAAAATGAAAATCATGTGCTTCAAACGAAAGTGGTTGAGCTTGAAACGCTTTTAGCTCAACAAACAAACGATTTTGAGGATGCCAAAACCGACTTTTTCAACAAAGTAACCAAATTTGAAAATTATTTTGAAAGACTTGAAAAAGAAAATGTTGAGTTCGAACGGAAATTGGCTCGTAAAACGGATGATTCTAAAGCCGAAAAGGATCAACTTTTGAAACAAATTGCTTCTTTAGAATCAAAATTGGCATCCCAAGATCATCTTTCTCTTCAAAGAGAATACAATAATTTGAGAACTTCATACAATGCATTAAAAGTGAAGTTTGATAACCTTAACCGATCAAAGAGAAAAGCTCAAATTTCAAATGTTTCAACACCTGAAGTGAGTGTTTCGAAGGAGGTTTACAAGGGTGAATCTTCAAAACCATTTTCGAAAAGAGTTTCTCAGTTTACAACCTATTCTTTGCAAAAAGGAAGGAAGTTTACAAAGAGACCAAGTTTTTCCGAAACATTTACTTCCAAAAGGTTTTCAAATCCAAATGCTTCAAGTAAAATGAAACAAGTTCTTCAAACTCCACACTCTCATTTTACACCGGTAAAGCAAGTGTGGAGACCAAAACAAGGGATTTCAAAACTCCCAAATGCTTCAAAAGAAAAGAATCATGTTTTTCAAACTCCACACTCTCGTTTTACACCGGTAAAGCAAGTGTGGAGATCAAAGCAAAGTCGTTCAAAACCTTTCAAATATTCCACATCAGAATTGCTTTCGCTGCAACATGAGAATGACTCTGCTTTGAACATTCCAAATACCGGAAGGTTTCCATTCATCACAGAAACAAATCTTCAAAGAGAAACCATGAGGTTCAACTCTAGATGGAAATCCTCTTCTTCAGATTTTAAAACTCCAAGAGAAACACCGGGTTTCTCCAACGATTTTCAACAAAAAAAGAGTTTTAAATCTCCATTGATTCCACGAGTGTTATTTCAAAATGAAACACCGTTTTTCAGTCCTCGTTGGAATTCAACATCTTTAAATCAGATTGACACAACCTACAAATGGATTTCAAAATTTGGTAAACCCGTTGGCGCCGTGCTTTGTAACAATTCGCAATTTCAGGTTAACTTTTATTCCCGAAAATTTCACTATTCACTTTTACTATTCACTTTTCACTATTCATCTCAGAAATTTTTATTTCATATTCTCGTAAGTTAAACTATTTTAACGATAATCCGAGAGTTTGACGCTCGTCGGATCATTTCTGCAAAAATCACAAAGCCGTGTCCGAGATTTACTTTTAGGTTTAAACGTCCTTCTAGCATCCCGATATGTCCATAAAACATTATAAACAATAGAAATATGATTTTCTATCATTTTATGACAATTCCAAAAGTTTCGGAATTTTACGTTTTTCAGTTCAGCGTTTTACGCGAATTACGCGTTTTAGACCCGTGTTTCCAGTTTTTAGCAGGGTTTTAGCACCCGATAGAACCTACCACTCATTTTATATTTTATTATGGAGTATATTGACATGTTTAACAATACTTTCAAGTTTCATATTTTTACGATACCCGGTTTTACGTTTTGAGGCTTAATAACTTACGGTTAGCAATTTACGGAGTCAAAACTAGCTACATACTTAGGATATTACCATCCAAAGACCATGACTACTCATCTAGTCACCCTTATCCTCCTTGAACCGACTTAGGGGTGGTGGAGTCACCATGTGTGGTTAAATCTTGACCATTGATTCTTTAGATCATTACAAGTGTCTTAAACTAACCATGGTTAAATTCTAACCCAATATATGGTTAACTATTTTTCCTACCCTATAAATACCAAGCTAAAAACACATAGAAAACTTGCACCACACCTTCTTATAACCTTCAAGTCCTAAAACCTAAGGCACTTTTCTTATATTTTGTAAGAAAGTTAACTAGTTTTTGAAAGAAAACTAGTGTTTGATCTTCAATCTTGGAAATTTTCTAAGAAAAGTTGTTATAACTTTAAAGTCTCCAAAAAGACGTCGTTATAATCTTCAAATAGCTTTGGACTTCAAGAAGGCGTCGTTATAATCTTCAAATAACCTCGGTTTATCATAGATTGCAAAGGGTGAAGCTTAAGTCTATCAAAGTCCGTACCTTACTAGTTACTTACCTTTCTTTTAGAAAGCCTCAAGTTGTTAGCAAACCCTAACATACTCCTTGCTTAATTATCATTTTCATGCTTATTATGTTTCTTTCATGCTATATATGTTCTTGTTATTGTGTTCATGATGTTTAAAAATGGATAAAACAAGTATTGGTATACATATGTTAACTTATGACAAGTAAACAAGCAAACTAGTGATTTTTATGGAGAACCACGACCAAAATAGTATAACTTTGATATTTGACACTTACTTACTGTTAAAGAGGACTTAATAAGGAAAACATAGCAATTTGAATCACCCAAAACGAGTACACGAGTCAAAAGTTATGACCATAAGAAGTTAGCGACACCAAAACGCCGAAACTGCCAATACCCTACTGTTTTGCATTCTGTGATTTTGAAAGTCCCACTTCTGGTCCGATTCATCAAAAAGTTAAAACACGAAAGTTGTCTGGAACGACGTTTTCGTTCAGGAACAAAGAAGCTCGAGCCCTGAAAACACTTTTCGAGTGATAAATTTCTTCAAATTCTTAACAGCCCATTTTTAGACCAAAGTAACTATATAATTGTTATAATTAGATGAGACCAAGAGGTCTAATGACCTAAAGCCAAGACCACAACCATGGCTAAAGCCAAGGTTGAGTCTCAAGACCATGGTAACATGACCAAGGTCACGGCAAAGCCACGGCTAAAGACCATATAACTATTAAAGATCAAAAAGCTTATATATATATATATATATGTTATCAAATACTACAATAGTAGGGAGCCTCATGTGAGGAGTTCATTGAGTAAGCCGTCGAGACGAGTTGTGGATTTACGAGTTAAAGTGTCCTGGCTCCTCGAACGTTTACTCCATGACTTCTGAATTATGTCGGCCCGAACGGTAGTAAGAGATGTACAACCTATACATGTTTCATAAACCATTTATATTCAAAGACTTACACTATATACTAAGTACTACATCATGAACATTATGCAAGACATATATGGGCAATTCGTCGTATTCTTAGACGTTACTCCAAACCTAAGTCGCAACGTTCTATTATAGGCTGCTCTTAGAGACTTTCGCGATTCGACTACCACTTTCATTTCTCATTACATAGACTTAAGGTGAGTCATAGCCCCTACTCTTTTCGTACTTGTTTTAACTCCTGGGGGGGATACATGCTCAACTACTTGCTTACTTGTACAAATACTCAAAACGTCTATACTTGACTGTGTTATACTTGATTGCTTACATACATGACTGCGTTATACTTAATTGCGTTATTCTATTTATTGACTAGTAGTTGTCTTTGGGAAGTGGCTCCCAGTTGTCTTTGGGAATTGACTCCCAGTTGTCTTTGATACATCCTAACATTTGCGAATGTTTGGATACATCATAAAAGTGAGGTCTTCGGAGATGAAGTAGAGACTCACTACTAATTGCTTAATTGTCTTGATGAACTTATACATGTCTTTATTATACTATATGTTAGCAGTGGGTTGTGAACACACAGGTTACAAGTCTCTTATGGCGGGACTTGTAACTGAGTGGATTCTCAATGCCTTTGCTGTGTGAACATTCTTTTAAGGCTTTTCAACTGTTTTAAGACAAACTCTATGAACTCACCAACCATTGTGTTGACACTTTAGCATGTTATCTCAGGTCTATAAGGCGATAGCTAGTGCGTGGAACTTAGAGTCAAGCTGCATATTCTGAAGACTTACGCTTTTATCATTTACCATTCAAACATTTTGTATACATTTATGTATCATACTTTGAAATCTCATGTTGGTAACTTTGAATTCATTAATCGAATGGTAACTTTTCAAAACGTCTCATTTAGAGTTCGTTTTCTATAACTTGTACTTTGTATTATGAAGTAGCACCCCTGTGACACAGTCTTCCGCTGCGGTATTTTGGGGGTGTTACATGCTTAAATGGGTTCCCAAGGTTGTTGTCTAATCTCAAATTTTTCTATGGCTTGTAAGTACTTCAGCTTACAACCCGGGCTTAATCATTACAACTTGTGCACACATCTCAGTGTACAACTCGGGTTTCAAATAAAGGAAAGTGTCTTGCTAAACCATTCTTTAAAACCAAATGTACACTTATCCTTAAAAACAAGAAGCAAGTTCTCACACAAAGTTTATCTAAAACTTCTTAATCTTGAGCAAAATTTATTCAAAATTTTTCAAAAGTTTTTTTCAAAACTTTTCAAAATTTTGCTCAAGATTTTTCAAATCTTTACTCCCCAATTCACTCCAAAGTTTAAAAAAGTCAAAACACATGCTAGTTTTGAGGGGGAGTATTTCAGTGTATAAAGTTTTAGTTACCTTGAAGCAAAATTTATTCAAGAATTTTTCAAACTGGAATTTCTAAATCTTTCAGAATTTTGCTTCAAGAAGACTCCTTCCCTCAAACTTTAAAAAGTTTAAAATTCTCAAAACATATGCGAGTTTTGAGGGGGAGTATTTCAAAACCAAAATGTTCCGTCAAAATCATGCTTAATTGCTTGTGCACATATAGCTGTGTACAACCCGTTCTTTAAAATTAAAGGACCCTGAGGTATGCTTCAGTGCCTCAATCCTTACATAAGGAGCGAAAGCTTCTTACTTTTGAGTAGAGTTAATCAAATTTTCAAAGTTTTTTTTCTAAATTCTACTCAAAAGGACAAGTATTCCCTCTCGTAATCAAAACCTCAAAAAGTTATTTCACTTATTGAGGGGGATAGCTGAAAGATGAAATGTGGTTTTGCATTATGCTAAGAATTGAATGAAGTCTAATGAAACAGTTCCTAAAGGTGTGTTTGGGTCAATGAGGAATTACTAATTCACTAGCTAAATTCTTGTTCCATGAATAAGCAGTTGATGAGCTTAAAATTTAAAAAGACATTCCAAATAATGATGAGGACTTCTAAAAGATGGATTTTGGTGTTGAATTATGCTAATATTTCCATGAAGTCTAATGAAACAGTTGTTAAAGGGGTGTTTGGGTCCAGGAGGAATAACGAATTACCTAATACGCTTAACATGGTTACTTATATATTTTGTTATAATGATGTATACAAAAGGAACATAACAATACTTACCAGTTGTGACGGGAGTGGTGGGTCTATGACAGGAGAGTTGTGGTGGTTACCGGATTTGTGGTGATATGAGAGGGATTTGTGGATGTGATAGGAGGAGTTTTTTTTTTTTTTTTTTTTTTTTTTTTTTTTTTTTTTTTAGTTTGGAATGGGATTGATGCAAACTTTGGGGGGAATACATTCAATTTTTTTAAGAAATTTTACAAAATTTCACAAAAATATTGGAGGGAAAATATCTTTAGCCACGATTAACAACTACTAGCAAAGGTTAAAAACAAGTTTTAAAGAAAAAAGAAAAATTGCAAAAAGGGGTGAACTAGGACTCGAACCCCTGACCTCAACAACACCTCAAACTCAACCACAAACCACAACACTATCTCTGCCTTTGGGACTTTCTCATTATACCCTTCTTCTTTAATTCTTTTAACCACCTTTTTAGGCTTTTAGCTTGTTTCTCCTTACTTAAATAAGCTTATTACAGCTTATTTAAATAAGATGTTTTTCTCACTTTTATTTATCCTTCAAACTTCAGTACTTTAAGTATTTATTGCAAATTTTTTCTTGTGTATTCTTCATAAGTCTAATATTTTTAATTATTTAATCACTTTAAATTAGTGTTTAATTCATAAAAAATAAAATAAAAGTAAAAAAAATGAAATTATTTTTAGTCATTTATGACTTAAGAAAAATAAATTTGCATTTCTAGGCTTTAAATTTCATATTATATTCCCTAGCCTTTTAGAATCCTATAAGTAGGGCTATAAATAAACTGAACGTTAAGTGATCATTTCTTGAACCGTTTGGTAAAATTTTGTTTATGGTCGCGTTTTTCATAATATAATAGTATTTATACTATTAATTGAATCATGTCGTAACATGACAGTCTAAGAAACTATAAACCAATGCCCATATGATGTCAAATACCAATTAATGAATGTTACCCATTATAACTTAATACCCATGACCCACCAAGTGTGAATTAGACATTTCATGAACCGTTCGGTAAAAGCTCGTTTATGGTCGTTTATGTTCGTTTATTTAATAATTAAGTGCACGAACATGAACAATATTTTACGTTAGTTTAGTTGAATGAACAAACATGAACAAAAGTCGCGGCCGTTCTTTTATGTTTGTGAACGTCCGATTTTAAATTCAAAATTTATAACAAGATATGAGCTGGGTAAATTCAAATTTGAAAACCTCATTTAAAACACGTCTATAAACGTTTAAATTTCAAACGTTTAAATTTCAAATTTCTAACAAGAGAGAGGTAAATTCAAATTTCAAATCTAAACAATGCCCTTATAAATAGCCATCCCTAGGTTATCACAATGCACCCACAATTCACATACAAATACGTAATTCACAAACTATTAAGTTCAAAACAATGTCTCACAACGATTCACCAGATAATGAGTCAGTTTACAACACCCCATACGAAGATCTTTTCCTTGTATTCCCATATGACAATCTACCACAAAACAATCCACCACAAGATCTGTTTCCCGTATTCCAATATGACAATTCACCACAGAACAGTCCACCGGGATTTCTTTTTCCACCAGCAAACAATCCACCCCACTACAATCCACCGGCAAACTTTCCAGCACAAAACCAACCCAATGCACGTGCGTTGACTGATGAAGAACTGCATGAGCAAGATATGCAAGAAGTGTTACGTGTTGAAGCAGAGGAAGAACGTGAGAGAAGAGCTCGTGAGGAGTACTTAAGAGCTAAACAGGCTCGGAGAAACCGTCGTTGTGCATGGCGAATACAAAATGGATTGCCACGTGTGCCATCGAGTGACGATGATTCGAGTGTTCAAGTCATGAGGGCTATGTGTCGGATAATTCGTTTTCTTGATTCGTAGTTTAATTTAGATGTTTTATGTTTAAGTATCGTAGTTTAATTATCATGTAGTAATGTTTAATTAACATGTTTTATGTTTAATCATTGTAGTTTGTGAACGTCCGATTTTGAATAAAAAAAATATTTATTAATATTTTTTTTATATATTCTTTTTTAATATTTATTATTATTATTATCTTTTAACAAAATACATCTGCCAGTTAGACCAAAAAAAATTTGCGTGTATAGTATATGAAGCCATGATGCCATTGTATCTCCCAATATATCTCACGTAAAAATAAAATCCGCCCATTTTATTTACCAGACCATTACTATTCACAAAAACACACAAATCGGCAAACGAACCGTCATCCCCAACTCATCTCAACTACCACAGGTTAGGTTTTTTCGATTTTTGATAAACATCAAAGTCAATTTTTTAATTTCCCTTGTTTTGCATCTTGCTTGAAGTAATTTATATATAACTAGTTGTTAATAATGTGTCAATGAGTTTACATTATACTTATTGGTCTGATTGACTACTTTACTCATGTAAATGAAGTTTAAACTCATTTTTTGTGAAATGGTTTTAATCAATATTTGAATGATAAGAACCTGCATGTAGGGTTGCCTATAAAAAAACAGTTTAAAGCCTAGAAAATTAGAATCTAAGAGTATGTTAGTTATATTTTTCAAGTATAGTAACTGTGTTGATTAGTTATGAGATAACTTATGAGAGATTGTTGATTCTTTAGGGGCTAATTGTACATATTGAATGGGTTGAAGTTGTGGTATAAAATTGGTTATTTGACTCACAAATAATTCAGTAGGAATGGTATAAAATTGGTATAAAATTGATAATCATTTGAGTTATATTTGTCAAGTATAAACAATGTATTACCTTTAGGAATGAGTTTGTTTCGGTCGGGTTCGGTTGTAATTGCCTGTAGGAATGAGTGGGCTTCGGTCGGGTTTGGTTTGTATATTTGTGTGTTAATCCATTTGAGTTTCATTAGGAAATGTTGATTAGCAAGTCAGGATGGAAATGTATAGGTTGCCTTAACATATGCTCTGTTTTTGTGTAGAAACATGGCTGAATTTGTTGTAAGGTTAAACCCAAACACGTATCCAAAGTCGCAGGTAATCGCACACATAGGCCTTAATGAATTTATATACCATAAATGTTCATTTAGTAAATGTCAAATACATTATTAAAATATATTCAAGAACAACCATCCGTGTACGCGACATCATGTTTCAATGGAAGGAGGATAACCTACATCACTAGCGCAGAGAGGGTTCGTTTCAGAGTTACATTACAGACTGAAACTGACGGCCCCATACAGTTAAGCGGTGAAATATGGAGGGCATTTGCTTTGGAAAACCTTAATCGGGATGTTAGAACATTGCATTTTGTTGAGGAAGGCGACGACTGCTTCTATGTCACAGGATGCAATCAAGACGGAACAGAATTTGGTGGGTACAACATGAATGCCGGTTGGTTTTCAAGGTTCCAGTCTCGTGTTTTTCACTTCTATGATGATATCCAGGTATTAGATATTGATAATTAATTAATCTTACGTCAAATGTGTGATTTCATAACTCAATAAATGTTTAATTTTTATGTACTAATAAGGTTAATATTAAAAATTATTTGTAGACACTACCTGTTGCATTCCTTAATGGAGTAGGTAATGCACGCCAAATCAGAATCCACGGAGACGGGATCAACTTTGACATGAATGTCAATATTGTTCAAGCGAGAGGAGCCGTTGTGTATGAATTGGACATGGATGGCTGGAATCACATTGAAGAAGTGTTGGGTTTAGAAGCTGGAATGACAATCATCTTCACAAGGAAACGCGCTACAGAGTTATTGCTTACTGGCTTCAAAAGTGACGGTAGTCTAAGTACAGACGCGCATTTCCTTGGTGCCACCAATTTGCTAATGGTTCATCCTGGTTTGTTAGAGACCGAAAGAGGTAAAAATTTATGATATACTTTCATACTCCAAATTATTATTGTCAGTGATTTATTTATTAAAAAAATTAAAAACAATTCTTTGTAGATGACAATCGAATGAAACATATTTGCGAATAGCCTTCACATCGAGACGACTTTGGTGAAGGGCATTCATTCTACAAAAGATTTTCATCAATTATACTGCCAGGGAAACTTGTACGTATATATCCATTCATAAATATTGTTTACATTTGTTCAAGTCGTTGAAAAGAAATATTTACTTACTAGAAACAACTGCAGGAAATCCCGGAAGAATTCCTGCTCTACCATCCTATCCACCCATACCGTAAGGTGCTCATGAAACATCGTGATGTTCAGTTTTTCATGACTATGGAGTGCGAGAATGAGGAGCCGGAGATGCCTGCAACTGTTAGTGTGTTTGGAAGGTGGAGGATGTTTGCCAAAGAATGCTCTTTCGACTTTTAAAAAGTGATCAGATTCAAGTTTATACATTTGAAGGTTGATGTCAATGGATATGATTTTCAAGACAATGTCTATCCCGTTTTTCATCTTTGCTAACTTATTTCTGGATTTGATTATTCATGTTCTGGAAGTACATTTGATATTTTTTTGCATAACCCATCTTTAGTATATAACTTGTTTTGGATGTATGTTGTGAATCACACATTGATGGGGGTACTTTACCCGGAACATGTAAGTAGACACATGTAAGTATTACTAATGTTAGTTATGACATTTTTGTTAGTTTGGTCACTTATGCAATGTAATCTAACAATACTAGTATTATGCAATGATTGTACATGTTTTATGCATTTGAATTTGTTGTAATTTATTATGTTTTATGCAATCTTGTTAAACAAATGCTCAATCTTAAACTGAGTATTTCTCATGTCATATTGGAGGGAATTAACCAAAATATTTGACAAGCATATTGGAGGGAATGTTGATTATAAATATCTTATCAAAAAGTTTTGTTAAAACCATAAAAAGGGAAGCTGGGAAATCAAGGGGAACCATAGGCTCGAACCCGAGACCTCACCAGCCTCAACCATTTGAACGCCTCAACACACCACACCCTTACCACTTGCCCTTGGGACTTTTTTGGTTATACTCCTACATAGTATTTATTTAACCAAACGTTTTACCCTTTTAGCTTATTTTTCCTTTTAAGCTTATTACAGTTTATTTATATAAGCTGTTTTCTCACTTTTATTGTTCCTTCAAACTTCAATACTTTAAGTAATTATTGCAAAATTTTCTTGTGTTTTATTCGTCACTTTAATATTTTTAATAATTTAATTACTTTAAATTTGTTTTTAATTCATAACAAATAAAATAAAAGTCAAAAAAATAAAATTATTTTTTCTAAAATTATTTTTAGTCATCTATGACTTAAGAAACATAAATTAGGCTTTAAATTTCAAATTAGTATTTCCCGGCCTTTTTGAATCCCGTAAGTAGGGCTGTAAACAAAATGAACGTTCAGTGAACATTTCATGAACTGTTTGGTAAGTTCTTTTATGTTCGTTTATTTATTAAGTGAACGAACATGAACAAAAGCCGCGTCTATTCATTTATCTTTATGAACGTCCGATGTAAGTACATTTATGTTCATCTTATTTACTTAAAACGACCCGGTAATATCTCATATTTCTGGAAAATATTGTGTCTTTGCTTTCTTTGCCCAAACTGGAATTTTCATTATCGGGGAGAGAGCTAATTGACAATTTGGTCGGGTTTTTCATAATATAATATTATATATACTATTGATTGAATCATGTCGTAACATGACAATTGGTAGGTGTATAGATAAGTTGGGCACGGTAACCCAGTTATAACATAATATCCATTACCCACCATGTGAATTATATATACTATTAATGTATGTGACCAGTAATAACCTTGTGGGAAGGGATTCATTCAAACACTTGGGACGTTAATCTTAGTAATGTGTTTGGGATATTTATGAATGAATGTGAGTTAGCACGCGGAATTTACTAAAACACACTAAAGGAACAAAGGTGGTGAATAAGTGAATGAGAATGAACACAATATGAATAACACAAAACGATTCAATATTATTGATGAAATAATACGGGTGATCTAAACTATCACCAGGATTACAAGTGTAACCTTGAATCTTTTATACGTGAAAAGGGTTCTAAAGATGGGAGTTATGTATGAAATACTATGAGAAGGTTATATGAAAGATATCTAAGAAGGTGACTTAAGGGTTCCTTTTATAGCATAAGGACCCCTTATTACAAGATGTCAAGTTGCTAATATAATATAATAGAAGCTTATCTTATCCTAATATTACACCTTTCAAGGTAAAACACTCCATTATATCTACTGAGACTTCTGTACCACTTCTACTTAACGTATAACTTTGTACAAAGACTAATAATACAACTAAATATCTCTAAATAAAATATAACAACTTGTCGTGAATACTGGCAGGACCTTCTTTAACTAGCAGTACATTCTTACCCAGAAGGTACTGTTAGAATATCTTCATTATCAGCAAAACTGAAGAGGCAGGCTTAACTATTAACTAGCAGGCTCTTCTGGCAGACTCTTTGCTTGTGCATTTTATTCCCAACAATCCTCCCCTAAACTTGTTATTCCCCTTTAAAAATAACCAAGTTTCTTTGTGAATAAAATTCATACCTTGAGGATTTGAGGGAACTCTTCCAAAAACTTTATCTATTTCTCCTTAGGCTTTCATACTGATCCCATATGCTTTCCTTCAGTCTTTTAACTGCATCAGTTTCTTCTTCACATAATAGCTTGTTGGAGATCAAGACTGATAACACTTCATAGCTTAAGGGGTACTCCTTTTCTCCTAGCATAAAGAGCTCTATTCCACTCTGAGTGGAAACATGATGAACATGACTCATGCTGAAGTATTCCCATGTAACAGATAAATCATAGTAAGGAAATTTCCAATGAGTATCAGTAGGATTTGGATCATATAATCTGCTGAACTCAACCCATAGCTCTTGCTCCTTTGCATCTGGCTTGTACTTGGTTTTCAGCTTCTCTTGAACTAATACCCATAATTCATCTAAATCCATTCTGCTACATGCTCTAAGTAGATTTTCAAAGTTCTTGAAAATCTCAATCTTGTTTCCAACTCTTGTTATCTTCCATGCTTTGCCAAACTTCTCATTGAAGATTTCCCAATCTATAACTGGATGCCTTGCATGTAAGGGTTCAGCAAAAACAACTTGTGGAACATGGACAACTATTTCTCTTGATTGAACAGGAGGCAAGTCTGCTGTTTGTTCCTTCTGATCATCTTTTCTTCCGTTGGAAGGTCTTTCTTATGTATCCATGAGAAAGCTGGTTTTGTTTCTTCTGTAAGCCTCTAAGTATAGAAGCTTCAATTCATCAAAAGATTTACCTTTGAGTTGATGTTCTTTCATGTTCACTTCTCTTTTCAGATATATCTTGAAGAACTTCTTCTGATCAGCTTCAGAATGTTTCTGATTCTTCTGAATCTGCTGATAGACATCATCCAATGCCTCTTGATTGTATTTCTTGGTGATGAAATCATTGAGTTTGATTGTCATTTCATCTGAGCTGAGAGACTCTTCACACACAAGAGTGTAAGCTGCACCTCTTACAATTGGATCAATGGAAATGATGTATTGCAGCTGAGCATCAAACTTTTCTTGCAGCATTCTTGATTCTTCCTCAGCCCCTAAAACTTCTTCTTCATGAAGCTGTTTGGACAACTTTTCATCTACAGCCAATTGTGCTTGTTCTTTCTGCTTCATCTTTTTAGGCTTTGGTTCATCTTCAATCACAATTTTCTTGCCCTTGTCTTTTGGTGATGTTACTGGACTTGGAGCAGCAGATTGTTCATCAGGAACAAGAAACCTCCCCTGAGGCTATGATCCCCTCTTTCTTTTGTAAGACACTTGATCAGAACCTTTTAAATTCATAGCTAATAGCCTCTGAATCCCAGCAGGCTCTTGCTCTGCTTCAGCAGTATCTTTTGTAATAACAGGCTTTGCACCAACAGGCTCTTTTTCACTAACAGGCTCTTTTTCTTGAGTAGCAGGCTCTTCATCAAACACTTGTGTTCCCTCATGAACCTGAAATTGAATCTCTTCTTTATTCTTAGAACTACTCATCCTCCCCTTTTTGGAAGAGATACCCAAACCCTCTGCATCTGAACTTGATGAACTAGAAACAACCAACTGAGTAGACTTTTTACCTTTCAACAACTTCACTTTTAACTCTAGTTTCTCAACCCTCTTAACAAGCTTGGTGTTGATCTCTGTAAAATGTTTGTTCTGACTTTCAAGAGTAGTTTGCAAGAGCTGCACTTGCTCCTTTAATTCCCTGATAGTCTGAGCATCTATACTTTGTTGTGGAGGAGATTGTGATGGTGAGTTATGATGTGACAATGATGGTGATGTTGCAGATGGTGTTTGTGTTGGTTGGTGAGATGGTAATGGTACTGATGATAGTGGTGTGACTGATGGTACTGTTGCTGAGTGGGATGGTACTGGTGATGAATGATCAGATGATGTGGTTGGTTCTTCAGACTGTTGTGGTAACATTTCCTCATAAAGTGGTACTTCTTCTCCTTGAAAACCAATTTTCATGTTTGAAAACACCTTGTGTGTAAGTTTGGGAGTCTTAAAAGGTGTGTTTGGGGGAAGTAACAAATGTTTGGACTTGTTGATGAGGCACTGAATGACCCTTGGGTACATCAAAAATTTTGTTTCACTGTCCACATTTTTAACCAATCCTTCAAAAATATATTTTGAAAAGTTGAATTTCTTGTTTGTTGCCAGGCAAATGAGAGCTGCAGCCATGTTGCCACTGAATTGCTCCCATGAGGTTTTCTTTTGGCTTAAACAATGAAGGATGGTATGAATCAAAAATCTCCATTGAGGGGTAAAATGCTTTTTAAGAAATGTAAGCTTAGTTGAAGTTACATTATACCCCATTTTTGTCAAATTTTCAAATATTTTAGTATCAGGTAATTGACTAATGCCAGTTGAATCATCCAAATGAAGATATCTTCTAATGGATGACTCGTTAAAGTCAAGGTTCTACCATCTACTTTGACCTCTATCTCTTGAATCCCATTCCTAAAAGTGTTAACTCTAGCAGTTTGCCAAAATTGTAAAATTTGAGATTCATAAATAGTGGGATTCACGAGTAAAGTAAACCTGACATAAGAATTGTTTAGAAAATCCACTGCTTGATGAAAGGTTTCATTATCATCCGACTTTTCCAAAAATGCCAATTGATTGTGACGTTTGACAAAACTTAGACGAGCCATGGTGAATGGTTTGATGAAAATTTTGATTTGGATGGTGGGATTTTATTGTTGTACTGGTAGAAGATGAAAGGTGAGTGTGAATTGTGATAAGGATTGATTATGAGAAAAATGACTTTTGACCGACTATAAAAGATATGGATAAGTAATTGAAGAGGCGGTCAAAAAGATCTTTTATTATAATAACTATATCCTTAATTCTAGGAAAACATGAATAATTCCCAAAAATACCCTTTTAATAACAACGGCTATATTTTAACCTGACAAACTCAACGGCTATGTAGCAGTACCATTTTACTCTACCAGTACTAAAATTTGAACTACCAGTACCTTGTTTTGAAATAAAACTTGGCAGTCTCTTGGAAATTTTAGAAAATATCCCTTATAGTTTTTAGCAAACTATCAGCTATTAACGGATTTGATAAGTCTTTACCAAGAGCCGTTTGCTTTGGACTAGTCAGTTCGTTTAAGTTTTTGAAACTGGGTGAACTGATTACCTTATAGTTTTTAGGAAACTATCAGCTATCAACGGATTTGAGAAGTCTTTACCAAGAGCCGTTTGCTTTTGGACTAGCCAGCTCTTAAAGTTTTTGAAAAACTTGGTGAACTGATTACCATTTCCATATCCTGATTGTGTTAGCAAGCTTGAGTAACCTGAAATGGTTAGTTGTTGTCACACCCCCAAAATCGGGTCCAGCGGAAGCATACGTGTAGCTGGGGTGTAACTCAATTGGTATTACAACACAAGTTCAAAAATGGTTTTCATTTGAATCATTTAGAATAAATAGTTTAATCAAAAATGTTAAATTTACATTGTTAAAAGTTATGCGGAAGTAGGCCCTTAAAAGTAGTTTAAAACGGTCCCCATATAAATAATCAGAGTCTTCTATGACCATGCCATGCCCTGCCAAAACCTCCAGTAGCGTGCCATAAGTTAAAACCTGAAAATACATGCTAAAGTGTCAACACGAGGTTGGTGAGTTCATAGAGTTTGTTTAACAAGTAAAGTTTATGCATATGTATGAAGGTTTCCCAGCAAAGGCATCGTAAATCCACTCAGTTACAAGTCCCGCCATAAGAGCCTTGTAACCTGTGTGTTTACAACCCCCTGCTACAATATATAGTATGAGTAAAACATATATAAGTTTATCACAATAGTTAAGCAATTAGTCGTGAGTCTACACTTCATCTCCGAAGACCTCACGTTTGTATGTATATCTCCATGGTTGTGCCCAGCAACTTAATCTGGGGCCATTGGAAGTATGTATATCTCCATGGTTGTGCCCAGCAACTTAATCTGGGGCCATTGGAAGTATGTATGTCTCCATGGTTGTGCCCAGCAACTTAATCTGGGGCCATTGGAAGTCTCAGTTGCTCAAGAATACACCATCACAGTTTAGTATAACACAGTTAAGTATAGCACAAACACGTATGTATGAAATCAAGTATAAAACATTCAAGTATAAAACAATCAAGAATAAATGTTTTGAGTATCAAGGAAGTATGTTTTTAGTTGAGCATGTATCTCCCCCAAAGAGTTAAAACAAGTATAAAGAGTAAAAGTGGGGCTATGACTCACCTGGTGCGAATAGCTACGATGACAAAAGTGGATACACAGAAATGAGGTTCGATCTCTAACCGCAACCTAATATGAATGATAGTGATCTACTTAGATCATGAAAGGATGTAATGAATGCACATGCACATGATACCTATACCACTTGTAACTTGGAAATAATTGTTATTGTCAAAGTAAAGTATTTTCCATACTTAAGAAAAATAAGTCCAACTAGAATTACAAAACTTGTCGTAATATATCGTATATAAATGTTAGTGTTATATTCCTCGTCTTGAAAACCTTAAAATAATGTCTAGTAGTTGTAAAAATAAGTCTTGGGTCATAAGTTCTTCATTTGTTAAGAATATAGTCCTTAGTAATATTTCTAGAAAATATACCGTCTAGTACGTAAGTTATTATTTTGGTAAAAGCTGTCAAAACAATATAGATTTTGCCGTTATTGAAACGTGAATATATTTGTCGTTATTAGTCCGTTTTACTCGTTCTTTATATTCCCGGAATCGTGGGACAAAATACTAACATATTTTTGATAAGTCGGGATGGCTAGATTTAGTTTTACGCCTCGAAACGGTCGTGACAACTGTTCATCAGCAAGCATTTCCGGAAAATATAGTTTTCGTCGTTAAACTCGTTTTTAGCGTATCTCCTTCGTTATAAACTCGTTTTTATCCCCGTTTTCGGCCATAGTTCCGTATTGGAAAGTATTTTCTAAATCTTTGGTCAAAAGTTACCCCAAACCCACTGAGTTGGCCACGTTTTCATTTTAAGGACAGTAGGTAAATATACATGTTTAAAATCCATTTCTATTGTTTCAAACTAGTTTCTAATCCAACCAAACCACTTTCAATCACCACAAATCTAGTCTAATCTTACCATACACCTTCTTAGGGTGTCATGGGTTCCTAAACATCATAAACCAAGTGGATCTAACAAGGATCTAACTATA
This sequence comes from Artemisia argyi, assembly GCA_030686995.1. Taxonomy (NCBI): domain Eukaryota; kingdom Viridiplantae; phylum Streptophyta; class Magnoliopsida; order Asterales; family Asteraceae; genus Artemisia; species Artemisia argyi. The sequence goes on along the minus strand of CM060701.1, from coordinate 170,523,860 downwards.
ATCCATTTCTAGAGTTCAAAAGTTATATATATATATATATATAAGTGAGTGGTATAACTAACATATGCATGAAATCCTTGTATAAAAATGATATGAACATTGTAAGAACTTGGTAAAATTATAGAGATGAGTTGTTAACTTACTTGAAGGTTTAGGGAGTTTAGATGATGAAAACCTACTAATCCTTGAGTTTCTATTTCAAAACTCTAACAAGGATGATTATATCAACTAGTTTATGACAAGATCTTGTAAAATTTATTCTCCTTGCTCCTTTACCACCCTAATTCGAACCAACCTCAAGAGAAATGAGAGAAAAGAGTTTTGCTTGAACTTGTAAAAATGATTTTTAGTGATAAAATGAATGAAAAAAGTTTCTTATATAGTTAGGGACAAAAGTTTGGTAAGCCATTAAGAGTGTTGGTGAGCTTTTAATGTTTTAGGACTAAAGGGGGGGGGGCCGGTTTTACAAAGGAAGAAAAGGGGGAAAGATGTTGGGTGATTAAATTAGGAAGTGTAGTATAGTTTGTGTTGTTATTAGTTAGTTTAGGTAAAATCGGGTACCGGGTTTGCTAGAAATAAATTTTATCGGAGTTAACCGGGACATAATAAAGTCATAAAATTTGTAAAAATATGTTGGGTACAAGTATTGGGTGTTTGGATGATGATTGTTTAGTTTTTACGAAAACCGTCGTAATTATATTAAACGTACGACATTAATTGAATAAATTTCCAAAACACCGGGTAAATTAATAATATAATTTTTATATTATTATTATGAGTATAAAAATGTGTTAGGACCATAGTTGGGATTGTCGGACCAATTATTCAAAATAATAGTTTATAGGATAACATTTATTAGGTAGGTAACCGTACGTTTACAGAAATGACGCAACTCACGCATAAATGACAAATTTTCCCCGGAGGTGAATAGTGTTTTATGAATAGTAAAATTTTAAAACGCTTCTCAGAATATCAAACTGACTCCGAAAAAGATGAATAGTAAAATGATGAATAGTGATCGATGAATAGTAACTGATGAATAGTAAATGTTGAAAGTTCGGGAAAAGACCAGAATTTACGAGTTGTGACAGTCTCTACCCCATAAGGGAACTTCGTCCCGAAGTTCAGTTAACGTTGGTCTCCGAAGTGTTATAAAGGTGAAGATTCATGAGATGAAATGACCAGTTGACGTGTTTTCAGGCGGCGGTTTACGAAGTGATGAAAAGTATAAGCGTTCTGACAACGAGGGTATACACACACATAAATGAAGCATTTGGAAGTTGAGTAGAGGATTCAATACGGACAAAATTTTATTATAGCCATTCTCAGTGTTGCAAAATTCATTTCTGAGTCGGATATAGGTAGTCAGCCTATGTCGCACTATCCCGGGTTGAATATAGGTGACTAGTCTATATTCCACCGAGGTTCCATGAATTTTGAAATACTCAGCTCAGTTATACTACCAAGACGTACAGAAAGACTAAGGCAGGTGACCAAACTCGAGGTCAAATGATGAAACTATACAAGGAGATACATACCAGGGTGACATATATAATACGTGAACATGCTTATATGAAAGACAATGATAGAAATCAATTAGAATAAGTAAATATAATAAACCAGATAATGAGACACAATTCTCATCACCTAAGTCAGCAACAAACCACAAGTGAGGCATTATCTTGGCAGGCAGGCACGTGACGGTCATAGGGTTAAGTTTTTCGTAAAAGTAGCTATAGTCTAGGTTTTAAAAACACTTAGTTCGCTATAGCCAGAGCTCTGATACCAATCTGTCACACCCCCAAAATCGGGTCCAGCGGAAGCATACGTGTAGCTGGGGTGTAACTCAATTGGTATTACAACACAAGTTCAAAAATGGTTTTCATTTGAATCATTTAGAATAAATAGTTTAATCAAAAATGTTAAATTTACATTGTTAAAAGTTATGCGGAAGTAGGCCCTTAAAAGTAGTTTAAAACGGTCCCCATATAAATAATCAGAGTCTTCTATGACCATGCCATGCCCTGCCAAAACCTCCAGTAGCGTGCCATAAGTTAAAACCTGAAAATACATGCTAAAGTGTCAACACGAGGTTGGTGAGTTCATAGAGTTTGTTTAACAAGTAAAGTTTATGCATATGTATGAAGGTTTCCCAGCAAAGGCATCGTAAATCCACTCAGTTACAAGTCCCGCCATAAGAGCCTTGTAACCTGTGTGTTTACAACCCCCTGCTACAATATATAGTATGAGTAAAACATATATAAGTTTATCACAATAGTTAAGCAATTAGTCGTGAGTCTACACTTCATCTCCGAAGACCTCACGTTTGTATGTATATCTCCATGGTTGTGCCCAGCAACTTAATCTGGGGCCATTGGAAGTATGTATATCTCCATGGTTGTGCCCAGCAACTTAATCTGGGGCCATTGGAAGTATGTATGTCTCCATGGTTGTGCCCAGCAACTTAATCTGGGGCCATTGGAAGTCTCAGTTGCTCAAGAATACACCATCACAGTTTAGTATAACACAGTTAAGTATAGCACAAACACGTATGTATGAAATCAAGTATAAAACATTCAAGTATAAAACAATCAAGAATAAATGTTTTGAGTATCAAGGAAGTATGTTTTTAGTTGAGCATGTATCTCCCCCAAAGAGTTAAAACAAGTATAAAGAGTAAAAGTGGGGCTATGACTCACCTGGTGCGAATAGCTACGATGACAAAAGTGGATACACAGAAATGAGGTTCGATCTCTAACCGCAACCTAATATGAATGATAGTGATCTACTTAGATCATGAAAGGATGTAATGAATGCACATGCACATGATACCTATACCACTTGTAACTTGGAAATAATTGTTATTGTCAAAGTAAAGTATTTTCCATACTTAAGAAAAATAAGTCCAACTAGAATTACAAAACTTGTCGTAATATATCGTATATAAATGTTAGTGTTATATTCCTCGTCTTGAAAACCTTAAAATAATGTCTAGTAGTTGTAAAAATAAGTCTTGGGTCATAAGTTCTTCATTTGTTAAGAATATAGTCCTTAGTAATATTTCTAGAAAATATACCGTCTAGTACGTAAGTTATTATTTTGGTAAAAGCTGTCAAAACAATATAGATTTTGCCGTTATTGAAACGTGAATATATTTGTCGTTATTAGTCCGTTTTACTCGTTCTTTATATTCCCGGAATCGTGGGACAAAATACTAACATATTTTTGATAAGTCGGGATGGCTAGATTTAGTTTTACGCCTCGAAACGGTCGTGACAACTGTTCATCAGCAAGCATTTCCGGAAAATATAGTTTTCGTCGTTAAACTCGTTTTTAGCGTATCTCCTTCGTTATAAACTCGTTTTTATCCCCGTTTTCGGCCATAGTTCCGTATTGGAAAGTATTTTCTAAATCTTTGGTCAAAAGTTACCCCAAACCCACTGAGTTGGCCACGTTTTCATTTTAAGGACAGTAGGTAAATATACATGTTTAAAATCCATTTCTATTGTTTCAAACTAGTTTCTAATCCAACCAAACCACTTTCAATCACCACAAATCTAGTCTAATCTTACCATACACCTTCTTAGGGTGTCATGGGTTCCTAAACATCATAAACCAAGTGGATCTAACAAGGATCTAACTATAATCCATTTCTAGAGTTCAAAAGTTATATATATATATATAAGTGAGTGGTATAACTAACATATGCATGAAATCCTTGTATAAAAATGATATGAACATTGTAAGAACTTGGTAAAATTATAGAGATGAGTTGTTAACTTACTTGAAGGTTTAGGGAGTTTAGATGATGAAAACCTACTAATCCTTGAGTTTCTATTTCAAAACTCTAACAAGGATGATTATATCAACTAGTTTATGACAAGATCTTGTAAAATTTATTCTCCTTGCTCCTTTACCACCCTAATTCGAACCAACCTCAAGAGAAATGAGAGAAAAGAGTTTTGCTTGAACTTGTAAAAATGATTTTTAGTGATAAAATGAATGAAAAAAGTTTCTTATATAGTTAGGGACAAAAGTTTGGTAAGCCATTAAGAGTGTTGGTGAGCTTTTAATGTTTTAGGACTAAAGGGGGGGGGGGGGCCGGTTTTACAAAGGAAGAAAAGGGGGAAAGATGTTGGGTGATTAAATTAGGAAGTGTAGTATAGTTTGTGTTGTTATTAGTTAGTTTAGGTAAAATCGGGTACCGGGTTTGCTAGAAATAAATTTTATCGGAGTTAACCGGGACATAATAAAGTCATAAAATTTGTAAAAATATGTTGGGTACAAGTATTGGGTGTTTGGATGATGATTGTTTAGTTTTTACGAAAACCGTCGTAATTATATTAAACGTACGACATTAATTGAATAAATTTCCAAAACACCGGGTAAATTAATAATATAATTTTTATATTATTATTATGAGTATAAAAATGTGTTAGGACCATAGTTGGGATTGTCGGACCAATTATTCAAAATAATAGTTTATAGGATAACATTTATTAGGTAGGTAACCGTACGTTTACAGAAATGACGCAACTCACGCATAAATGACAAATTTTCCCCGGAGGTGAATAGTGTTTTATGAATAGTAAAATTTTAAAACGCTTCTCAGAATATCAAACTGACTCCGAAAAAGATGAATAGTAAAACGATGAATAGTGATCGATGAATAGTAACCGATGAATAGTAAATGTTGAAAGTTCGGGAAAAGACCAGAATTTACGAGTTGTGACAGTTGTAAACCAAAAGAACAGAGTGCAAAGCACTTGTTGTATAGCATTGTTAACATTTAAACATCAAGATGAGCAAAAACAGAGCAAACTTTGAACTAGCAGTACCAATATGTACTGACAGTACCTTATGACTAACTAGCAGTACCATATTTAGATGCCAGAACTTATTTATTTATATACAAAAACACATGTTTTTCAAAGATTTATCATACCAATACCTGCTACCAGGTATTTAAACCTACCTAAATCAAAAGCTTTGGTGAGAAGGTCTGCAAAATTATTTTCAGAATCAATTTTGACAACTTGAATTAACCTTTTCTCATTGCAATCTCTTATGAAATGGTGTCTGATTTCAATGTGTTTTGTTTTTGAGTGTTGAACTGGATTTTTAATGATACAAATAGTATTGTTATTGTCAATGTAAATAATGGTGTTAAGAAAATTGTACCCATAGTCAAGCAATTGATTCTGGATCCAAAGAACTTGACCAGAACAACTTGCACTTGCAACATATTCTGCTTCAGTTGTAGAGTTGGCCACCATTGTTTGCTTCTTGCATTGCCATGATATGAGTCTGCAGCCAAGAAATTGACATCCACCAGTTGTGGATTTTCTGTCTAGGGTTGCACCAGCATAGTCACTATCTGAATAAGCTACCAAATCAAAAGATGATTCCCTTGGATACCATAGACCCAACCTAGGCTGACCCTTGAGGTATCTGAAGATTCTTTTGACTGCTGTGAGATGAGAAACTTTTGGATTTACTTGAAACCTTGCACATACACATACTGAGAACATGATATCTGGTCTTGATGATGTAAGGTACATTAAGGAACCAATCATTGATCTGTAGTTGTGCACATCAACATCTTCACCCTCAGCATCTTTGAGTAACCCTTTTTCTGGATCCATTGGAGTACTTGCAACCTTTGAATCTGCAAACCCAAATTTCCTTAGGATCTCTGCTACATATTTATCTTGGCTGATAAATATGCCTTCATTTGATTGTTTCACTTGGAGACCCAAAAAGAAAGTAAGTTCCCCCATGGAACTCATTTCAAACTTACTATGCATAAGTTTTTCAAACTCTACACACAATTCCTGATTTGTGGATCAAAAGATAATGTCATAAACATAAATCTGCACCAGCAAGATGTCTTTCTTGGTTCTTTTGATGAACAAAGTTGGATCAATCTTGCCTCTTTGAAATCCATTTTCCAATAAATAGAAAGCCAATGTTTCATACCATGCTCTTGGAGCTTGGTGTAGACCATAAAGAGCTTTGGTAACCTTGTACACCTTGTCTGGATATTCTGCATCAATGAAGCCTGGAGGTTGAGAAACATACACCTCTTCTTCAATAGTACCATATAAAAAGGCACTTTTGACATCCATTTGGTAGATAGTGAATCCTATGAAAGAAGCATAGGCCAAGAATAGCCTAATTGCCTCAATTCTTGCAACTGAAGCAAAAACTTCTTCATAATCCTTCTTCTTGAGTATACTCTTGGGCCACCAATCTGGCTTTGTTTTTTTATCACTATTCCTCTTTCATCTTTCTTATTTCTGAAAACCCATTTGGTTCCAATTGCCCTGTAACTTTTGGGCAAATCAACTAGTACCCAAACCTTCTGCAATTTGAATTGAAGTAACTCTTCTTGCATTGCTTCAACCCAGCTTGAATCATCTAAGGCTTTTATAATGTTTTTGGGTTCTATTTGTGAGAGAAAGCATGAAAACAGGCATATGTGGGCAACTTCATGGTTCTTTTCTTCATACACAGCTAGGACAAACCCATCTTTGTCTGAAGATAAGACTTGAGTTCTTGTTTTAACACCAGTATCAATGCTGCCTATCCCATTTTCAATGGAGTGATCTTTGAGAATTCTTGGGTTGTGTGTTGTAGGAACATCATAGGAAATTGGAAGGTTTCCAATTCCTATATCTTCTGGTAAGGAATCATCTGATAGAACATTTAATGGTTCAGCAGGATCAATTTGTGAACTGGCAGTACCATCTGTTGAACTGGCAGTACTATCTTGTGGATTGACAGTACTATTTCCTTTTTCAGAATTTTCTTGATTCCCTTGATCTTGAGTTCCATGATCTTCTTCAACACCTTCATTTGTTGTATTTGAAGGCTCTTCATGACTTGAAGATGAATCCATTCCTGTCCAAATTGGCATCAAGATGTAATCTTGATCCTCAGTTGTTTCATCATTGTCTTCAAAACCTGCATGATCATTAGTATTTGTACTTGTGACAGGCACATAATTCATAGATTCTGAAAGCTTATCAATGTCAAAACACCAATCTGGTCCAATGCCTGCAACATTTGGTAGTTTCTCTTGAAACTCTATGTGCAGGTTTTCTTCCACTAGCCTAGTGCATTTATTATACACCCTTTTTATTTGCAAAAGTCATCCATAACTCTATTCTTGAATTCTGTCCCATTATCACATCTAATTACTTTTACTTTCTTATCAATTTGGTTTTCTATCCCTGTTATGTAGGACTTAAGGATCTCACTTGTTTCATCCTTAGTTTTTAAAAAGAAAACCCAAGAGAATCTGCTGTAATCATTAGTAACTACAAGACAATATCTTTTACCATTCAAGCTATTCACAGATGTAGGACCAAAGAGATCCATATGAAGCATGTATAAAGCTTGAGAAATTGAGTTATGGGTCTTGGGCTTACAAGAAGCTCTATGTTGTTTGCCTTTTAGACAATCAACACAGGTTTGGTCATTTTGAAAAATCTTTTTGTGTAAACCTCTGACTAAATCATATTTTGCAATTGTATTGATTGTTTTAAAGTTTACATGACCAAGTCTTCTATGCCAAAGCATAGATTCATCCAATGAGGCTTTTGCTACTAGACAGGCTAAACTCTCTTTAGGAACAATGTTGTTTAAATCAACCATGTACATATTGTTCTTTCTAGGGATTTTAAGAAGAATCTGACTTTCATCAGGAATTTTAAAATTAGAAGAAAGTACAATGCATTCAGTGTCAGTAAAAAGAACATTGTTCTTTGTGTCACACATTTGTGAGACACTCAAGAGATTAAACTGTAGTTCTTTCACAAAATACACATTTTCAAAATCTAATTTACTGGTTTTAATTGTACCTTTACCAGTAATTTTTCCTTTGATTCCTCCCCCAAAGGTAACATATCCTCCATCAAATGATTTGAAGTCTGTGAGGTAAGACATGTTGCCTGTCATGTGCCTTGAACATCCACTATCTACATATCCTTGATCAGCAATATCATTTGAATGTTCCTGCACATGTATACACATATTAGTTTCCTTGGGGTACCCAAGCCATGACTGACTTGGGTTTGCCTCGTGCATCAATGTAATCAAATCTTTTTAGGACTGCTGATGCACCATTTGATTGGAGTGGTCTCCAAATCCAACATGCTGAGGACTTAATAGCATTGTCATTTTTAACACATTTTGTGGTTTTTGGTCTGACAGTACCATATTTGGCAGTACCATTTGGTCTAGCAGGACCATATGGTCTAGCAGGACCTTTTGGTTTTGGTCTCCAATCTTGTGTTTTAACCACAAAATTCCTTTCAATATGACTTTTCACAACTTTTGGTGTATGTTTGAAAGTATTTCTTGCACCCTTAGTAGTGAATCTTGGGTAAACAGGCTCATTTGGTCTAACATTATGATTGACTTTTGGTGTGTTAGATTTCACAAAACCTTTTCTGGGGTCTGTTTTATTTGTTTTAGACCTTGATGTACTCCCAGAGACCCAATTGTTACAATAAGCATGAGTATGATTAAGACTACCAGAGTAATAGCATGCTTTATTGTACAAAACAAAGTTATCACCAAGTTGATGTGACTTAAGATTGGTCCAATTTCTCTGACTACCTCTAGGTTTGCTATTACATTTAGCACAACATTCAACTGTTTTTAGAACAACTTTGGTCTTTGTGATACTTTCTACACTTTTAGAACTGGTTGGTCCTACTTTGTTTCCATTCTTAGAAACAGTCTCTTTTCCATTTTTATCAGATGTGCTACCTTCATTAGATGTAACATCTGAGCTCTTATCAGTGAGCACCTTTTCTTTGGAGAGTGAAGTATCACTTGTACTCTCAAAAGGTTCACTATTTTCTACAGGTTTTACTTTTTCTAGTGGTTTATTTGTGAGCTCATGTAAACCTGATTCAGCAAGATCTAAACCTGGGGGACAGGGAATTCCTCTATAAGGAGGTGGACATGTGTTGTATCCAATCCCAGATTTGATTTTCTTGTTCATTTGATTTTCAACTATACTTTTAGTACATGCAGAAGCATTTTCTAATGTTGTAACAGTTAGTTGAATATTATCTTTTGCTTGTTTCACTTTAGCAAACTCAGTTCTTAACAGGTTTATTTCAACATCTTTAAGAAATATGTATCTATTAAGAATAGCTTTTGTGTCAGAAAAGGTGAGTTCATTTTCTCTAAAGTGAATTATCTGCTTTTCAAGTATGGACATACCACACTTATGATTAACTAGATCTTGATGAGTTTTTCTTTCTTCTACTTTCAGTTCATCATAAAGTTTTCTTAAGATTTCTAATTCTTTAAAAACTTCACAAGTAGCAGAACATTTAGTAATTTGTACCTCAGGATTGGAGAGAGCCATTAAAGCCATTTCATTTGAGGATGACTCTTCTTCACCCATAAAGCTCCAATCAAAACCCAGCCCATCAATAGCTACCATAGCTTTTGTTTCAGTGGTTTCCACTTCCTTGCTCTTATTCTCATAGTTTCCCCTGTTCTTGTTCTCAAAACCTCTTCCTTTATCACCCTGCTTCTTTGGTCTTCTACATTCTCTTGAGTAGTGACCCTTCATGTGGCAGTTGTAACACTCCACTTTAGACTTTTCATACCCAGCAGGTTCATTGCCATTGATGACAATCTTCTTTCCAGTCCTCATCAAATATTTCTTAGCCCTCATGCTAAGAAGTGAAAGCTGCCATTTTATGTCCATTTCTTCAAGATCATCATCACTGATCTCTTGAAGATCTTCAAAGGTCAATGTGGAACCATTGTGTTGTGATGTTAGAAAAGCACAACCAATTGTTTCATCTAAAATGGTTTTGGTACTGCTGGCAGTACCAAAATCTGTGTTGGCAGTACCTTCTTCTCTACCATCTTTTTCTTCAACAACTTTCTTGGAGGTACCATGAGATGACAAAAAAATGCCATATTTCCTGAGTTTGAACCAGTAGACTTCTTTAGTTCATGCTCTACTATTTTGAAGTTGCTGTAAAGATCATTGAGACTCATGGAATCAATATCTGGTTTGTTTTTCCAGACAATGACATGCATGGCCCATTCAGAGGGTAGACTTCTAAGAAATTTGGAGTTTAAGTCTTCTTGAGATATTATCACTTCATGAATGGCTAACTGACTAGAAAGCTTTTGTAGTCTGTTGAACATGCTGTCCAAAGACTCATTTGGTGTGGCTGAAAAGTTTTCAAACTGTTGTTTTAAAAGTGTTTTCTGAGTTTTCTTGGTGGCATCATTTCCACCAAATCTAGCCACAATAGCTTGAAAAAGGGTTTTAGCACACTTGTACTTGTTAAAGATTAAAAGCTGGTCATTTGGAATAGACATGAGAAGCATACTCCTGGCTTTAAGATCATTTCTCTTTTGAATTCTTTCTTCTGCTGTTATTGGGTTTACTCTCACAGTTGTGAAAAGTGCATCATTTACTGTGGAGGTGGTGGTTACTGGTTTAAATGAGTTTCCTTCTTCAATAATCTCCCAAAGTGCATAGTCTTGCACTTGGAAGTATTGTTCAACCCTCAGTCTCCACATCTCAAACTCATTCTGTTTGAGTAATGGAAGTTTTGCAGCCACATTGGTTTGAATGTGCTCAACATCCATTTTTGCTTTGTTCTTTTATGTCGTAAATATCAGCCATGCTCTGATACCACTTGTGGGAAGGGATTCGTTCAAACACTTGGGACGTTAATCTTAGTAATGTGTTTGGGATATTTATGAATGAATGTGAGTTAGCACGCGGAATTTACTAAAACACACTAAAGGAACAAAGGTGGTGAATAAGTGAATGAGAATGAACACAATATGAATAACACAAAACGATTCAATATTATTGATGAAATAATACGGGTGATCTAAACTATCACCAGGATTACAAATGTAACCTTGAATCTTTTATACGTGGAAAGGGTTCTAAAGATGGGAGTTATGTATGAAATACTATGAGAAGGTTATATGAAAGATATCTAAGAAGGTGACTTAAGGGTTCCTTTTATAGCATAAGGACCCCTTATTACAAGATGTCAAGTTGCTAATATAATATAATAGAAGCTTATCTTATCCTAATATTACACCTTTCAAGGTAAAACACTCCATTATATCTACTGAGACTTCTGTACCACTTCTACTTAACGTATAACTTTGTACAAAGACTAATAATACAACTAAATATCTCTAAATAAAATATAACAACTTGTCGTGAATACTGGCAGGACCTTCTTTAACTAGCAGTAACTTCTTACCCAGAAGGTACTGTTAGAATATCTTCATTATCAGCAAAACTAAAGAGGCAGGCTTAACTATCAACTAGCAGGCTCTTCTGGCAGACTCTTTGCTTGTGCATTTTATTCCCAACAAACCTAATATCCATGACCCACCAAGTGAATTAGCCATTATCACCAGTCATGCATGGGTTGCACCGGCTTGGTATGTGTAAAGATAAGTTGGGCACGGTAACTGATGAGTGTGTAAATACTCATCATTTTTATCGTATCTGAACTGCCAAAACATCCAAAAACACTCAGAAATGCATCAAAATACAGAAATTATCCCAAAAGTGTGTTTTATATGTTTTAGATGCAAAATGTATAAAAACAAATGAAAAACGAACCAAGTTTGCATAATTGGCAGTTTCAGTCCCTCAAGTTTCATAAATTGACAAAACTAGTCCCTGAAGGTTTAAAATGAAAGGAAAGTCAACCCAAGGTTTTTAAAAGTCAAAAATTATCAAATTTAGTCCTTGGGTGAAAAGTTTGAGAAAATTACACTTTTGGTCCCCAAGTTTTCAAAATAGGCAAAATCAGTCCCTGGGTATTTAAAAATTGAGATTTATCAAAATATACCCTTGTACTATTCACATGTTGCAATTTTAGTCCTTTTGATAACTTGGGAAAATTACATTTCAACCCCTTACATTTCGGCATAATTTCAAGATTGGTCCATGTGTTTTACAATTACAAACCAAACCGGACCCTTGCTTAAAATATTAGCCCAAACCAATCCCTTAATCCAAATACAAAACAACCAAGCCCACTCACACCCTTAGCCCACTCACCCTTGGCCCATCCACTTCAAGCCCACACCACCCTGAATAATATATCTAGGGTCAACCCTTGACCATTTGACCCCTTTGACCACCCCTTCCAAACATCACCCCGTGACATCCCCTGCTACCCTGCCACCCTCATCATCACCACCCACTCAACAATCCTCCATAATCACCCCTATCCCCCCTCCTACACCCCTCCAAACACCCCAGTCCAAACATTACCCTCTGGCTTCAATAATCAGAAGCAAAATACCAAAAAGCATTTTGGCGCCAAAAGGAAAGAAGGCCCACTATTAAATATTACCATCCAATGGTCAACAATGAAGCTGGGAAAAGTCCAAAGGAACCCTAATTTGGAGGCTATAAAAGAGGAAGAAAGCAGTGGAAATGTGTGTTAGATTTTTAGTTTTATTTCTTAGTGTAAAATTTATGTTAAGTGTTATATAGTTTAAAAGTAGCTTAAGCAATCTGTACTCTCAGCTCTCATGTTGTAACTTTCAAATTTTAATAAATAGAATTCCAGTTTATTATTCTTATAATCCATATTTACTTTTTGTGAATTAAATTCTCACTCAGAGTAGTAATGGTTAGATAAGCTTTCACTATTGTTCCCATAAGCTCATTGTGAGACTTCCTTATTACTCAAACTGTTTTTACAAAATATATATATATATATATATATATATATATATATATATATATAAATAAAAGTAAAAAAAAAAAAACAGTCAAGGAAAACTCAAAACAGGTTCAATTGGGTGGTTAGCTAAAGCATGAATGGTCTCAAGTGATTATCAAGGTTGAAGCAGGTAGAATGCAGGGATGATGGAGTGGTATAGAGCTCATGGGAGCATTAGATTATGGTTTTAAGTTCTGGAATCACCTTGGTGTTGCTTTGGACTGCTTGTAAGACAAAATTCCTATTTTTGAGCTTTTCATTGTAGCGTTGCTAGTTGTGGCTTGATTTCTGCTTAATATTGCTTATTTGTGGTACTAATAGTCTTTTAGAATCAGTTTACTACCTAAGTTATAGTTTTGAAAGTATTTGGATCACATTTCATACCTATTGCCTTAACTTTACCATTTATTGAGTCTTATGGATTTGTTGGTATTTGGCTGATCAATCTTGTGTTTGTGAGTTTAAATATGTATAACACATCTGTATGTGTGGAAAACTAGAAGGGGGGGGGGTTGAATAGTTTTACGTCTTTTTAATTTTATTATGAAAACTTAGTTTAGTTTTAAAACCTTGTTTGCTTTTAAAACTTTGATTCAATCATATGTGAACTCAAATCTTGAACAATATGAACAAGTATATCTAAGTATGAACAAAAATAATAATGTAAGCTAAGTATGTGAAATCAACACATGCATAATATAAACAATTATAAATATATATAAGAGATAAGTACGTAATCGTTTATTTTATAATCCTTAGTTATATTTTGTATGAAAACTATACTTGATCGAAATGATCAATTATATGTATGTAACCTTTTTAGTTTGATAGTAAAAACTTTGTTTTGTGAATGAAACTTTCGTTTGATCTTTAAGTAAAATCAATACTAGCACTATATGAGCAACTATATATATACGTCTACGTCTACCAAAGTAATAACGATATAAGCAAGATAATAAGTAAGATATGGAAAGATCTAACCGCGAGACAAAGGATTTATAGTGGTTCGGCTACAAGGACACCTTCCTTGCCCTACTCCACTCCTCGAGTCACCTACTCGAGAGTTTTCTTCACTATGTCAACAAGCTCCTTATGGCGGAGAAACCTTACACACCAATATACACACCACAACTTAGTCACAACTTATTCACACCTTCTACACAACTTCTTCACACCTAGTCACTACTTAATCACAACACTACTTCTTCACACCTATCTATCTTCACACCTATCTTCTACACACCAATCTTCTACTTCACACCAATCTTCACAACTAACCTACTTCACACCCAGCTTCTTCACTATAACCTAATTCCTAACTTTTCTTCTTCACACCTAACAACTAACTAATCACACAATCAATATACCTAGCACAACTATCTACAATCACATATACACAACAATCTTCACAAAGAGTAATGTAAATGATCTTGATGATGCACCAACAACTTGTATGTGGAGGTCACTAGAAGTTGTAATACTTCTTGTCTTGGGGGATAGAAGTATTCTTCTCTTGCACTTGAGAGGATGACGTTTGAATCACTTTGAAACAAAGAATTATACACTTATGATCAAAGGATTAAGAGAATAGAAATGTGGATCTAGAATAGAAAGTTTAGGAGTGCAAAAGGTGAGGAAAAAATCCAGGTTTAAGGTGGTATTTATAGGCAACAGATTCTGACAAAGGAGCGTGGCCGGTCCCCTTAAATCAAGGCTGGTCCCCTTAATTTTAAGGGGACCGCCCCTTATAATTAAGGGGGCCGCCCAGCTGAAACGGCCAGAATCTTTGTCTTTTAGTGGGGAAGGTTTATTTGGTGAAAAACTAACTGACTTTGGTTAAAAATTTGAATTCATATATTTAGTATGAATAAAACATTTTTCTTTATTACCAAAAGTGTTTTTCAAAAATATATAATATGTTTATATAATTAAATAAACTTTGCATTAGTTAATTAAATACCCCTTTGATCATAAATTGTACTAAACACTTTGTTTATTCATACCTTAAGTGATTAGTTGGTGAAAGTGATTATTTACCACTAAATACTTGTTTACGTCATAATATTTGGTTTGATAAGTTTAAGTTTTGTGATTATCAAAACATATAGATATCGAAAGATATGAATAATGTTTTTATTCAATTATTTATATCAACAATCTCCCCCTTTTTGATGATTACAAAACCTAAACTTATTAAATCCAAAAATTAATTTTTAGACAAGTATTTAGTAAGTTTACATTCACTTCTCCACCTTTTTGTAGAATCAAAAAGGTTAGGCCGAGTAGCTTCATAAATGAAGTTAGACGGGATGAAAGCTCCCCCTTGATGTGTGCTCCCCCTCGTTCGATGGCACCAAGGGATCGAGATATGGAATGCTCGCAAGAAAAATATTTGAAGCACAAGCATATATAGAAGAATATGCAATACACAAATAACAAGCATAGCAGACAATATTAAGGATACATAACAATTAATTCAAAGAGATTATGTTAAAGATCCTAATTTGCCAAAGAGAGCCATCGGACTTGCTTGTAACAAAAGGTTGGTTGATTCGCATTTGAAAGTGAAAATCATAAGCATATAGTATGCTTAGATGGTTGATGTTAAAGTGTTTGGAATGAATATGGTTGAGTTAGGGTAAGGTTGTTGGATTAATGGAGGTATATGTTTGGGTCATGAATGTTTAGAGTTTGGTTGTGGAGAGTTTGTAGCGGAAGAGGTTGATTAAGGTTTTGGATGTTGTTCAAGTGAGGGTATTGGATGTTGTATGGTGATGAGGGTGATCTAGATGAAGGTGGATCCAAATTGCGTTGAGCAAGATGTAAGGCTAAAAGAGCACTAAGCTCATGGGATTCTTTTAGCGCCTCAACGAACATTAAATGTTCGGAGAAAGGTGATGGTGGTGGAGCATGATAGTTGTCTTGGGTGAGGGTTTGAACATGCAACATAGGAATGGCATGTGGAGTTGTAGGATGTGGTGGTGATACTCTTGGTGGTGTAGACATGTTTGAGCTTGGGTAATCATGAAAACATGATATCGGTGGAAGAGATGCTTCATGAGTGGATGGTGTTTTTGTTGAATGAGCAACATTTAAAGTGTTGGTAATGAGGATGGGATTATTGTTTTGGGATTGTGCATGCTCATCATAAGAAGGAGCATTAGTGGAAGCACGAATGGATGATTTGAATGGATCATTTGTGTGAGAGTGAGGTTTAGGTGTTGGTTGATTATGAACAACATCGCTTGAGTTGTGAGAAGATTATGAGGTTTGAGTGTAATGTAGAAAGATATGGGTGAGTAAAGGTTTTTGATATGTAATGTTGGTGAGAAGGAGAGTGAGGTGTTAGGTATGTAAGGTTGAAGACATAGGAGTAATTTGGTGTTGGATGTTTGACGACATCATTTGGTTTGACGGACTTTTAATGGAAGTTAGGCTTTCTTCTCCAAACGGGTTATTTGGTGGTTTTGGTTTAATGGGAGAGGTCATGAAGAGATGAGTATAGATTGAGAGTAATGAGAGTGTTTA
This sequence comes from Artemisia argyi, assembly GCA_030686995.1. Lineage (NCBI taxonomy): Eukaryota > Viridiplantae > Streptophyta > Magnoliopsida > Asterales > Asteraceae > Artemisia > Artemisia argyi. Next base: position 170,507,571 of record CM060701.1, on the reverse strand, counting down.
TAATGTAGGATTGGTGGGATTAAGGATGTATAAATTTTGATAGAGGGTTTAGGATAAAATAGATTTATGAATTTTGGGAAGTGTAGGATGAAATGAGCTAAAAAGTAGAAAAAGGAAACAGCACCTTCGACCATCAGATGGCCGGTCCCCTTAATTGGAGGCCGGTCCCCTTAATAATTAAGGGGGCCGCCTTATGATTTAAGGGGGCCGCCCATCTGGTGATTCCCAGATTGCCAGAAAAGGGTTTTTGGTAGTGAATTGCAGAAAGGTTGTGTTTTTGGTTTCAAACAAGTCCAACTCTTTGAGGCAATTAAGCATATACTAATAATGTAGGCAATTATGTAGCCAAAGCATGTTAATCAAAGAGATTAAGAAAACAAGCAATTACATCTAGTCATGCAAACATATTCATCAAGCAAGAAAAATATAAGTGCTAGGAAACAACAAGCAACATCAAGTATTTCATAACTACATAACTAGGAGGATTAATCCTAATGTGTATCAATGTGCAATAAGTGGGTAGTTATGATAGCATGGATTTCTAGACTTGTTACAAACAAAGTCTTAATGAACAAACCATGGTCCTCTTGATTTGATTTAGTTCACTTATAAGTGTCATTTATATAAATATAGATGACAAATATGAGATCACCATGCATGATTTTAAAAGAGACGTTTTTAGCATTATTCAACAATGTTTTAAAAGTAAGTTTTTACTTAGATGTGAGAGTTATTTGAATAAAATAGATTGGGTTTTTACTTCAAAATGTGTGAATGAACGGTAAAGAATATTTTCCCAATCTTTAGTTTTGATCAAAACAAAATTGTGGATGAAAACATGTTATTTAAAAGTGGGATAGTTATTTGAAAAACTATTTTCCAAAATGTGAGGTTTTTGCATATTTTTTGAGATATTAGAATTTTGACAACAAATATCATAAATCACATATTTAAAAAATGTTTATTAAAGATCTCAAGCTCAAGAGGATTGGTTAAGCCTATTATTATCTCATGCTATCGTTTCTACATATCCTATGATCCTAAAGGAAATGAAGGCGATAATTAATATGTTAGACGCGAGAGTGTTGAATGGGGTATAACCTAATATCTATAGTTCCTTTGTTTTCGCACGCTTATCTAACTTAATTCCATAGTCTACGAGAGCTTGTTTCATCCATAGTTTTCTTACGCGAGGGATCTAATCCTACTTCTATATTAATGATCGATCCACTTAACTCATTTCACTTCATCACCATGAGTTTGCTAATAGTGGATATAGAAGATTTCCATTTTCTATTTCGTTCGGCAATGAACAATTTTATCTTATTCCTAGGAGAGTCAACCAATGATGTTTATAGGTTATAAGAATATAAGCAATAATGTACTAAGCATTAATCTAACTAATCATTTATCTAAGAATGCAAATTATAGTGATGAACTTAAAAGAAACGCGTACCTTTTAGTCTTCAATGGAATATCTTCAAGCACTTCAAGTGACCATGTTGACTTATAGAAGTCATTTGTAGATGATATTCCAACTTCTTCCAAGATTGACAACTTAGCCACTTGGTCCCCATTGTCTCATTGGTCCAAAGTTGTTTGGTCCAAACATATTTAACATTTGGCTAGGATGCATGTATGGTGGTAATATTTCCCAAGGATTGTAACTTGGTTGATAATTCCACATTTGATTTCTAGTGTTATTGTAATATTGTCTATTTTGATTTCTTCTAGGTTGAGGTGTTTTAGATCTTGGATGATGATTGTTAGGTTTTCTTGGTGATGGAGTTTTAGATCTTAATTTAGGTTTAGAGGATCCTACTTCGGTCTTTAAGGATGGTTTATAAAAAGTTTTTGCTTTTTCATCATTTGCAATGGGTATTTTTCTATCTTTTGTAAGTATATACTTAGGATTTGATTCTAATGATTTTTGTTTACTAGATTCACATTCAAACTTTATACTTTTATTTTCACTAGTTGAAACATTAGTTGAAGTTAATCCTAGACCGGTTTTATCTCCCGAAGTTTCTTGAACACTTATTATTTTCTTAAGTGGGTTACTACAATTTTTGAACTTGTCAAGTTTGAAAATTTCATTTTTAAGTTTTTCGTTTTCATTTTTAACCTCTAAGCATGTTTTACATTTTATAAAAACATCTTTTTCTTTTTCCAAATGTTGTAGTTTAATTTTTAATTCGAGTACTTTATTTTCTAATAGATTATTAATATGTTTTAGTGACTTATTTTTAGCTATAACCTTTTTACCTAATATGCATAACCTATTATATTCACTATCTAGGTCTTTTTCGTCTAATGATAAATTTTTGTCACTAAAGTATTCGGTTTCGGAACGTACCTCGCTTGATGTCGTAGCCATAAGACACTTTTCTTCATTTGTTGTTTCTTTGTTGTCCTCATCGCTATCACTCCAAGAACCTCCGATAAACGCCTTTTGATTTTGACCTCTTGACATCATTGGACACTTTCCGATGAGATGATTTGGATTGCCACATTTAAAACACTTCCTTTCATTATACGGTTGCCTAACATATCTTCCTCGTCTTTTGAGGAATTTCTTGAAGTCTCGTACGGCCATAGCATACTCTTCATCGTCGCTTTTGGAGGTTGAGCATTCTTCGTCACTAGAGTCCTTTTTAGCTCTCAACGCAATTGATTTGCTTTGCTTCCTTTTTCCTTTGACCATCTCGGAGTCTTTCTTTATTATTTCTTCATAGACCATTAAGTTGCCGATCAATTCGTCAAGTTGTAGAGTTGACAGATTCCTTGATTCTTCAATAGCCGTGACTTTAGCTCGCCATTTTGGATGAAGAGCCCTAAGAAATTTCCTAACAAAATTCTTACTAGAAGAATTCTCATCAAGCGCTTTTAAACTTGTGATAATAGTGTTAAATCTAGCAAAAGCATTATCTATTGATTCCTCCTCCGGAATCGTAAATTGTTCATATTGTTGAACAAGAAGATCTATTTTGTTATCTTTAACTTGACTATTTCCTTGGTGAGTGATTAGTAAAGAATCCCAAATTTCTTTTGCGGTTTTAAACATAAAAATTCTTTCGTATTCTTTACGTGGTAACGCATTATAAATAACCATTTTTGCTTCATTGTTTTTAGAAAGTCTTCTTTTTAAATCATCATTTTGTTTTTCAAAAGGTACTATTTCATCTTTATTTGTTTCGGGATTATTTTGAGTAGGTAAAAAATCACCATTAGTAATAACATGCCAAAGATCTAGATCCTTTGATTTCACATAAGTTTCGAATCGATTTTTCCAATATAAAAATCCATCACTTTCAAATAGTGGTGGTCTTTGCATAGATTGCCCTTCTAAATATTTTTCAGATTCCATAGATCGTTACAAGTTTTAAAATACAATTTATTTTAAAAATCTTGCTAGATGTGGCTCTGGTACCAATTGTGGAAAACTAGAAGGGGGGGGGGGGGTTGAATAGTTTTACGTCTTTTTAATTTTATTATGAAAACTTAGTTTAGTTTTAAAGCCTTGTTTGCTTTTAAAACTTTGATTCAATCTTATGTGAACTCAAATCTTGAACAATATGAACAAGTATATCTAAGTATGAACAATAATAATAATGTAAGCTAAGTATGTGAAATCAACACATGCATAATGTAAACAATTATAAATATATATAAGAGATAAGTACGTAATCGTTTATTTTATAATCCTTAGTTATATTTTGTATGAAAACTATACTTGATCGAAATGATCAATTATATGTATGTAACCTTTTTAGTTTGATTGTAAAAACTTTGTTTTGTGAATGAAACTTTCGTTTGATCTTTAAGTAAAATCAATACTAGCACTATATGAGCAACTATATATATACGTCTACGTCTACAAAAGTAATAACGATATAACCAAGATAATAAGTAAGATATGGAAAGATCTAACCACGAGACAAAGGATTTATAGTGGTTCGGCTACAAAGACACCTTCCTTGCCCTACTCCACTCCTCGAGTCACCTACTCGAGAGTTTTCTTCACTATGTCAACAAGCTCCTTATGGCGGAGAAACCTTACACACCAATATACACACAACAACTTAGTCACAACTTATTCACACCTTCTACACAACTTCTTCACAACACTACTTCTTCACACCTATCTATCTTCACACCTATCTTCTACACACCAATCTTCTACTTCACACCAATCTTCACAACTAACCTACTTCACACCTAGCTTCTTCACTATAACCTAATTCCTAACTTTTCTTCTTCACACCTAACAACTAACTAATCACACAATCAATATACCTAGCACAACTATCTACAATCACATATACACAACAATCTTCACAAAGAGTAATGTAAATGATCTTGATGATGCACCAACAACTTGTATGTGGAGGTCACTAGAAGTTGTAATACTTCTTGTCTTGGGGGATAGAAGTATTCTTCTCTTGCACTTGAGAGGATGACGTTTGAATCACTTTGAAACAAAGAATTATACACTTATGATCAAAGGATTAAGAGAATAGAAATGTGGATCTAGAACAGAAAGTTTAGGAGTGCAAAAGGTGAGGAAAAAATCCAGGTTTAAGGTGGTATTTATAGGCAACAGATTCTGACAGAGGAGTGTGGCCGGTCCCCTTAAATCAAGGCCGGTCCCTTAATTTTAAGGGGACCGCCCCTTATAATTAAGGGGGCCGCCCAGCTAAAACGGCCAGAATCTTTGTCTTTTAGTGGGGAAAGTTTATTTGGTGAAAAACTAACTGATTTTGGTTAAAAATTTGAATTCATATATTTAGTATGAATAAAACATTTTTCTTTATTACCAAAAGTGTTTTTCAAAAATATATAATATGTTTATATAATTAAATAAACTTTGCATTAGTTAATTAAATACCCCTTTGATCATAAATTGTACTAAACACTTTGTTTATTCATACCTTAAGTGATTAGTTGGTGAAAGTGATTATTTACCACTAAATACTTGTTTACGTCATAATATTTGGTTTAATGAGTTTAAGTTTTGTGATTATCAAAACATAGAGATATCGAAAGATATGAATAATGTTTTTATTCAATTATTTATATCAACAGTATGTATGCTTATTTGGTAAATTCATGGGTTAATCATGCATTCTCTGTGCAAATTTCACAATAGTTTCAACATAAAGGGGTGTTTGGATTCACTTGGTTAGCTATGTTCCTGTTGACTTCTGTTGTTGGAATCACTTGGAACATGTTTCATTAAGCATTATTAGCTCATAGTAGTCTATAGATACTGAGGTCTTGTGGTAGAAAGTCAAATCTATTTGTAATCCTTGTCATTTCTTACCTGTTGGAAACTTTAAGTTGCATACCCATCATCCTAGTTGCATAATTAGATAACTTAGCTTAAATTACTTTCATATTAGCTTAGTTTAACATACTCAGTCATATAATTAGGATTCTAAGTCATAAAAGTCAACATAGGTGCAAAAGTTAAAAAGTCAAAAAGTTCTTGACTGTCAAAATGGACAGAATGTCTTGGTCACCTCTAGGGTCTAATTTAGGTTGGAAATAAGTTATATTAGTTGATTTGTGTTAATTGGCAGCTTGTTTATCTGAATCAAAAGAAAAATTGGAATTTGAAAATCATTCACCTAACCCAAGTTGATTCAAAAGTGTCCTGTTTGAACATGGAATGCCCTGCACAACCAGATTTGGCCCAAATGCTTTTGTCCATCACTTGCTACTAACTTGCTCATTTTTCCTGAAACTTGGTAATTTGTGAAGCTTGTTAGCATCACTTCAATAATCTCAGTTGGGTTTGGCCTAAACAGCTTATTAGTCAAGCTTATTTTACATCCTTAAGTGATCCTTGGCCACTGTTGCTTCTGAGATTAACTCAGTATGAACTGAGCTTGTTCATTACATGTTTTTGTTTGATTTTTCAGTGGTATTATTATTTGATTTAGATTTCCTGAGCCTGTAAGGCTTGTGAATACCTTAGCTTGTCCCTAAGTGCTTATTTGACTAGTTGCTTGATTATAAAAGTTCATTTATCTCACAAGTCTCACCACTGTTGCAGTCATAAGCTTGAAAAAGCTTATAAGTTTTGTAATCCAAGCTTGATTATCTGTTTTGATGATCATTTGTGACCTGTGCATTACATTTTGAGCTCACCTAGTTACCTTGTGAGCTTTTGAGCAACCAAGCCTGCATTAATCACCTCATCCATCAGTTGGCTCAGGTCAATTTCACAAGCCTCCCAATTGTTCCAGAATTGAGCTCAAGCTGAGCTTGTGGGCATTTTGGAAAGCCCACTGGGTGGGTTTTTAAGTTCCAAGCTTATTTTGGACCTTGGGTCATCCCTGTGGGTCCCACAATAGGCTGCAGATTGCCCTTCTTGGCCTATTTAGCTTGTATGGTTTCTAGATTGCTTATTCATGTGTTCTGTCTTATTTTGTGTGCTTATTCTGTTACTTTTAGCCTACTTGGATATATCTTAAGTTGTTTGAAGCTTATTTAGTCAGTTTTAGCTTATTGGTAGCTTTTTGGTTCAACATCCAAAGATGAGAGCATATTTAACATTCTGTCCAAATTTAAGCTTATCACACAACTTATTTCTGAGTTCTAAAGAAAGTACCTTCACAAAAGATTCATATTTTCAGTAGTTTAACAGTTTTGTAAAAGAAAATTAGGAAAAATCCAAAAATACAAAAAGTGATATCTTCTATTTAAGCCCTTTGGATTATTTTTCTGCTATTTATAAGCATTTCCAATTTTTTAATTTTTCTCAGGTTCCTAGTAGGTTAAAATAATTTTAGGAATTTTTTCAGATTTTTCCTTGGTAATTTAGTATTTTTTTTATAATTTAATTTAGTTTAAATTAATTAAATAATTAGTTTTAATTAGTAATAAATAATTAAAAAGTAGAAAAAAATAGGTTTTCTGTTTTAAAATTAGTTTTATAATATCTTAGATTTTTTTAAATTTAATTTTCATTTTTCTAGTTAATTTTCATAATCAATTAATAATTAGTAATTAATTAATAGTAACTATTAATTAGTGGTAAAAATAATTTTAATTTTCTAAAAATTTTCTTATAACATTAGGATTGTAAAAATATAATTTTCACATTCATAGGACTTTATTTGTTCACGTTTCACTTTTTAGTTTGCGCGTTCGCGTTTATTTTAAATTCAAACGCGCGTTTTCAGATTTAGCTTACGTTTTAATTTATCTGATCATCACTAATTGTTAATATAGTGTTCCTAAGCCATTCTCAATCATAATCTCGTAGTTTAATCATAATAATCAAATTCCTGATCATCCTGTTAAATCACCCGATCACTTAAAACGTTTTTAAATACAATTGCTTACCTCGCTGGGATATAACGACCCGGGAATACACTGTACTCCTTGGTTAGTTGGTTTTAGACGTTTGACTTGGTTGACCATCACCTGGTAAACTTAGTTGACCGTTTAGGACCAATCAGTAATGATACGTGGGAATCGCACCAGGCTTTACCTCTCAAGGGATCTTGAGAAACTTACAACCCCCACCAGGCAGTGTACCTGATCGTTGTAGTATAGTATAGTGACAAGTACCGGGGGATTGATCGTTCAGCTAGGAATAGTGTCGCTAGGATTAGAAAACCTAAATACTAGTTCTAAAGGTGAGGGAAGATTCTTTTTGTATTTTTATATTTTTTAGAAAGCAATTTAAAATCTCGGGTTTGAAGGATTTGGGGCGGAATTAGTTGCTAATCAACTAACCCAATACTAATATGCAATCAAAATAAAATACTAAAAATGAAAATAAACTAATTATACTAAAGTTGTGAGCAGTAATTGGAGAAAATGTGTTTACTTAGATTTCACTACTCCCTAGACATCTTTTACACGTTAATTACTTGTTATAATTGCATGGATGACGGATCGTATTCCTTAATACCATTCATGGGGTGGCACACATAACTCCCCAATTCTATGAGCTCTTATCTCCTCCTACACCATGCCCAACACAACTATAGGGATTGTAAACAGTGGCTCATGCATTAAATACAACCAATAAAGACCTAGTGCGCGTTGGTTCATGTTTCTTAAGACGTTCAAGCATGTTACCAATTGGAGATCTGCCAGTTTTCTTAAGCCTAACATATAAATCATTCATCCAAGACAAGAATAAACAAGTAATCAACACATAATCAACATCTAGGTTTCATTAGATCTAAGCAAACACAAGATAGATCTAGCCTAGCATGATGGAATCAAGACAAGAACAAGATATAGACAACCAACACATAGACATATTGATTGAATTAGAAGAACACTTATCTTGATTAAACATGCAAGGTATCAAGGGGTTGGAACCCTTGAAAAACCTGTAAAGTTACACCAAAATCGTACTTAGGGTTTCTCCCAAAACTTCTCTCTTTTATGTGTAAAAATTAGAAAACTATATATAGGAAAAGGGGTCTGACGGCGTCAAGACAAAGCTTGTGACGCCGTCACCTCGCCGCCAAAACTCTTCTCGGACTGCTTAGATCTACTTCTGACGCCGTCATGTGTAATGCATTTCCAGGCCGTCATGACTTTTACTCTTGACGCCCTTTTTCGTGACGCCGTCAAATCTGCTCTGGATCGTCATGGAAATTCATGAAATTTGCTCTTGACGCCGTCAAGATATTGCTCTTGACGCCGTCACCTACTGTTCCCAGCATGGAAAATTAAGACTTTGGCGTTTTCTTCACTTTTATGCTCCAAAAACGTCTGAATTGCTTCCTTTTCCAGATTTCACTCCCAAAGTACCTAAAATCACAAAAGGAACGATTTAGGGCAATATTTGATCAAATAAATTCGGATTCAGGCTTAAATGACCCCCTAAAAACGGATCATTTTTTGCCTCATCATATAACCTTACACTTGAGATTTGCTTGTCCTCAAGCAAATGCGCTTTTATTCTACTCAAAAGACAAGTTAGGGGTCATTTAACACTAATATAAAAGTAATTACAACAAATAATCGTTCCACTAAAGACCAATAGACAAGCACGGAGGTCATACACAAGCACCTCACAAGTAGTGTTTAGATACTCACATCTCTCGGGTGTAATAAAGTGTAAATTACAAAATGGAAACGGAAGATATCTCTCACTACCTGTCATAGCAAAATAGATTACCATAGGCTTGGGAAAGGATCAAACCTCCACCACATGGCGTAAGCACCTAGGTAAACTATCAAAGAGGTCTTTTAAAGGGTTGTAACGTTAGGTGTAGGGATATGAAATACACGGTTTTGTTGGATAAAGGGAGTTTTACTGGTGGCGAGTTAACAATCTTAGTTAATTATATGTACAATATGGCGTTGCTAAGCCAAGACTAGACTCGACTTAAGCTAATAAATGAAAAATAACAAAAACATAAAATGAACATAGAATAAAAAGGGGTGGTAGTCCGTAAGTTTTTCTCTTTTTTTTTTTCTTTTTCTATTTTTTTTCTTTTCTTTTCTTGATTTTTTTTTTTTTTTTGTTTTTTTTGGTTTTTTTTTTTTTTTTTTTTTGCATACACTCTTACCCTACCATCCAAAATAATACATCATAGGGAATGGGAATTCCCTTTACACTTGAATCTTTACATACTTTACATTAAACTATTCTAATGACTCGAATTAAGAAAATCAAAACACTTGGAGCACTTTTAAGATTAACGTACATATGGGGGTAATAAATGATGTTCTTCCCCATTACTCCATAAAATAAGTACTTTACCCATGAGTCCCAATCGTCCCAAAACAATATGTACAAGGATATGACTCGACTTAACAACCATGTAATCAATTAGAAAGTTAACTTAGGGTTTAACAAATAACAATAATGCACTAAAAACGAGCGCATACACGGAAGGCTAAGGCGATTTGGTTGTACATTTAAGTGGGGTGTAACAAATTCTTCCTTTAAGTAAAATGCTTAAAGTTAGAAACGAAAGGATAGGCTCGGAGGGGTGTACTAGGGGTTTCGTGTACTAAAAATGAGTACAACACTAAGGGTGTGGGAAAATTAGTTGACTTAACTAGCCAAGTAATATGACATAAATGGTCAAGTAATCATAATACGGGTTTAATACAAGGGTGATCCTAATGCCTCTTATCATGTAGTAAATCCTACCACACGAATGTAGTCTCACTAGCGGTCTCGGGATGCATCACTAACGCAAGTTCTAGAATCTAAATGCTACCGGTACACTCATAAGCACTAATAGTAAATGCTTTTCCTATCAAATCTAAAGGCGAACCTCACATATTTGGGTGGAAAATTTTTCTGAATATATGGTTATGTGCTAGTCATACAATCTCCTATCCATGAGACGCTTGCTATGGCTAAAGTTTCACTCCTAAATGTTGTAAAAAAATTTAAATTTGGCGCTAAAATTACACTAACAAGTATTTCTCATAGTTTTATTACACATCTACCATTAAAGAAAACAAACTCAAGCGAAAGTGCATATGTAAGGTATCATCTTTTTACCCTCCCCTTACACTTAAGATGAACATTGTCCCCAATGTTCAAGTAAAGAATGTAAAAGTGAAAAAGTAAAGAGAATGAAATCAAATACTCCCCTGATTCGCTCGGTATGGATAATAAGGTGGTCAGGTTAAATCTTCCTCTAAGAAAATGAACAATCAAAGCTTCCCTTCCAGAATATAAATCATCTTCTTGTCATACATAACCTGTAAAACTTGAGAAAATAGACAAGACAACCTCGCGTAAAATCAGCGGCATCCTATATAAGTTACTAAATCCTAAAAAACAAAATAAGATATAATGCTCGTGGAATGAAGTTTGCAGATCTCCTGGAGATTATAAAACTTAATAATTCACAAAAACCATAAGACTCCGTTAGAAAAACAAAACCGGTAAAATTTCCAGATTTTTACACCTGACGCCGTCAAGAGTAAACCCCTGACGCCGTCAGAATTGACCTGCAGAAATTCTTATGTTAAGTTTCCGGAAAATTTCTGGAAAAACTTGGTCCTACTTCCTGGAAAATCCTGCAAAACTTCATTATGACTCAATACAAGCATTTGACTTTAACAAGTACGAATATACATGTTCATTTAATATTGTGGAGAATCATGATCGGTTTGTTTCTTAAAAACATATTTGGGGTTTCCCCTTACAGTTATATTTTGCAAAAATACTTTTAGGTGGAGTTAAGACTAGGCCAAAACAACAAAGTAAAGTATTTCCACTTTTTAATTGAGAAACATGATCTACCAACAATAAAAATAAAGCATGCATACGGAAACAAATAACAAACAAACAAAAATAAAATCACACAAAACATGGGTTGCCTCCCAAGAAGCGCTTTTCTTTATTTACGAGTCTTTTAGCTAGACTCAAGGTCATGGGTTACTACGTGATCTCATCATTTGAAATGATATACCCCATGTAGTTGCGATCATTACTGTTATGGTGGTAGTGCCTCAATCTGTTGATACTCGCAATTGCCATTCCACCTAATTTACTTCTCAAGTTAGCTACCCCATCTTGGCTCACACCTTCGATTGTGAATGGCACATACCACCAAGGACTTGGTTTATCGGGTGGTATTGTTGTTTCCAAGTGTCTCAAGAGTACCAAGTTCCCTTCCTAAAATGGTATATGATTTTCTGCGGGTCGAGTATGTTCGACTTCGACCTGAACCTTATTGCTTTTTCTTATTTCATTCTTGGCTTTCTTATAGCTTTTGATTCTTGCCTCCCATGCAAGAATTTTATTCTGAACACGAATGGGTGTCGTGCTGATGCTGTTTGTGATCTTTCTCCAACTCAAATTCTCATGCCCACTTCGCGGGGTCATGGGGAAGCTAATCTTTCTTTTTCCGGATTTAAGCTCAATCTTCCTACCTTCATACTTAATGACAGCCCTAGTGGTGGCGAGAAATGGTGCCCCAAGGATTATTGGCATGCATCCATCCCCTTTATCATCGATGATCATAAAATCAACGGGGTACATGAATCCTGCGACATTAACTAATACATCTTCTGCGATTCCTAGGGGGTATACGTACGAGTGTCCAACGAGAGATAACCTAACACGAGTAGGTGCTGGCATTTTTGACGTAAGTTGGATGTAAATAGTTAGGGGCATAAGATTTACTTCCGATCCTTGGTCGGCGAAAGCACTAAGATGTTTCAAGTCCCCGATGCCCGTTGGTATCTCAAAGTTCCCACATGCTACCTGCTTAGTAGCCACTTTTTGTACCAATAGCCTCTCGAATACTGATCCTCCAGGAAGCGTATCATACTCATCTTTCACTTCTTCCTCTTTCTCAGAAACCTGTCCGGAGGGTTGGTTAGCCCATCACCCTTAATCCAATTTGTTATGGTGTTTTTGTTTATATCATGTTTCAGGTAGTAACTCAAAGGTTGGGATTCTGGTGGTTTTTCTAAGGTCTGTTTAGCAGAAGTTTCTACCTTCTCGTTATCCTTTTGGACAATGGTGATGGAGTTAACAAATTGGGTGGTGGGAGTGGCGCTTTCTTTCCTTAGTAGTATTCTTTCGGGGGTTCTATGGTTGGTATACTCCTCTAATAGACTCATCATCTCATTCATTTTTTCCTGCATCTCCTCTTTTTGCTTATAAACTACTTCCTCGAATCTAGCAAGCCGATCTGAGTGAGTTGCCATATATTCTCTCATCCTAGCCTCAAACTCCGAGCTAAGTTCCTTGGGAGGGGAACAAGGTGGGGTGTAGCTCTGAAAAGTCTCGACATGTTCTCTAGAAGGTGACTCAGATAATGGTGCCGAAGTTGGTTTTGAGAAAAAATTGACATTAGCTCGTCTAGGACTTAAAGGCCTCCTTTGCCTTTCTTCAAAATAGTCAACTTTTGCCTCGAGTTTGCATAGGAGTTCATCGGGGATTTCGGTGGTCCCTCCAGATGTTGAGACTGCATTGATAGCTGCTTCTACTGTATGATTAAACTCCCACACTTCTTGATTATCAGTGGCGAGCTCCTCGATAATTGCCCAAGACTCCTCGGCGTTCTTATCACGTAGTTTACCTCCCGCGGCCCTATCAATTGTGCGCTTAGTGTGATAGTCAACATGGTCGTAGAAAATCTGGACTAATAACCAAAGCTTTATACCATGATGAGGGACCTTGTGGAGGAGATCCTTAAAACGGGCCCAAGCTTCGTAGAAAGTTTCGCCCTGCTGCTGTTCAAACATCAGAATGTCATTTCTAAGTATTGCAGTCTTTCCCGGTGGGAAGAATTGAGTAAGGAAGCGATTGGTGAGGTTATCCCATGTGGTGATGGATCCCGCGGGTAAACGCTCAAGCCATTGACTAGCTTGATCCCGTAGAGAGAATTGGAATAGGCGTAAACGGGTAGTCTCTCTAGTTTCAACACCTAGGTCTATGGAATCTACAATTTTGAGAAAGTCCTTAAGATGTTGGTTTCGATCTTCCGAACGAAGTCCATGTAATGCACATCCGCTTTGCACCAACCAGATGGTGTCGGATCGCAAGGGGGTCACATTGGCTCCGGTGAGCTCAATGGTGTTTCGGTAGCCTTGGTGGCTAGGTCGGGAATACTCTCCTAAGGTTCGGGGCCTAAGGGGTTCTAATGGTGGGTTTTGTTGTGGTGGGATGATGGGTTCAAAGATGTTACCGTGGTCCACGATGTTGGGTGGTTACGAACAAAGACACAAAGAAATGAGATAGACTAAAGAAAAACTAAAAATAAAAATAAAATCTTACTAGAAAGGAATCTAGCAAGTAGACCTAATAAAAAGAAATTCTAACCTAGACAATAACTATTCCCCCGGCTGCGGCGCCAAAAACTTGATACGTGGGAATCGCACCAGGCTTTACCTCTCAAGGGATCTTGAGAAGCTTACAACCCCCACCAGGCAGTGTACCTGATCGTTGTAGTATAGTATAGTGACAAGTACCGGGGGATTGATCGTTCAGCTAGGAATAGTGTCGCTAGGATTAGAAAACCTAAATACTAGTTCAAAAGGTAAGGGAAGATTCTTTTTGTATTTTTATATTTTTTAGAAAGCAATTTAAAATCTCGGGTTTGAAGAATTTGGGGCGGAATTAGTTGCTAATCAACTAACCCAATACTAATATGCAATCAAAATAAAATACTAAAAATGAAAATAAACTAATTATACTAAAGTTGTGAGCAGTAATTGGAGAAAATGTGTTTACTTAGATTTCACTACTCCCTAGACATCTTTTACACGTTAATTACTTGTTATAATTGCATGGATGACGGATCGTATTCCTTAATACCATTCATGGGGTGGCACACATAACTCCCCAATTCTATGAGCTCTTATCTCCTCCTACACCATGCCCAGCACTACTATAGGGATTGTAAACAGTGGCTCATGCATTAAATACAACCAATAAAGACCTAGTGCGCGTTGGTTCATGTTTCTTAAGACGTTCAAGCATGTTACCAATTGGAGATCTGCCAGTTTTCTTAAGCCTAACATATAAATCATTCATCCAAGACAAGAATAAACAAGTAATCAACACATAATCAACATCTAGGTTTCATTAGATCTAAGCAAACACAAGATAGATCTAGCCTAGCATGATGGAATCAAGACAAGAACAAGATATAGACAACCAACACATAGACTGTAACAACCCGCATTTTCGGGACATTTCTCCTATTCACTATTCATCAATTACTATTCACCGGTCACTATTCACCGGTCACTATTCACCGGTCACTATTCATCATTTACTATTCATCGTTTTCGGAGTCAGTTTGTGATTCCGAGAAGCGTTCAGAAATTTTACTATTCATGTGACACTATTCATTTCCGGAAGGAAATCACTATTCACGATTGTCGTTCGTCATTTCGTAAACTGAGTTTACGAGTCTTCAAATTCGCGTAACCAGTTAGGTTTAGCTGCGAATTCATGCAACATTCATTAATGACACTTGATATAGACTGGAATAGTCTACACATTATCATCATCACTTGAGAACCTACACGGATATGCATTATTTTAATTTACGTATGCTTAATTTGTAATTAACGATACCACTCAGTTTTACTACTAACGTATACCCAATACTCCCGACTATGATCCTAACATATTTACATACTCATAATAATAATATAAAAATTATATTATTAATTTACCCGGTGTTTTAAAATCAATGGCTATACTTTACGGTCGGAGCTTATTACTCTGTCGGTTTACGTTATTTCAATTCAATAATTATTCCAACACCCGATTCTCATCAGGAATAATATTTTACAACTTTTACAACTTCGTCGTATTTTATTTCACCTTGTTAACATTTATTTGTAGTTAACTCGGTACCCGATAACACCTAAAATACAAAATACATAACTAATACTTAAAAGTGGAGACAAACTCATTTAATGAGCCACCAAGCCCCCTTTTTTTCTCTCCATGTTTGCCGCCCCCTTGCCCCCCCCCCCCCCCTTGACCATTGACTTAGACCAAAGACTTTGACTTGGACCATATATATATACTCCTTTTTCCACCACATTTTCATTTTACACTAAACAAACTAGCACCAAAAACTCATCTCTTCTTCCTCCCTTGTGTGTGGATCGACCAAAGGAAGAACACCAAGAAGAAACCATCAATTTTTGAAGTCCAAGTTATAATCAAGTCTTGATTGTATCCCTAGTTAGGATTTTGAAATAAAAATCCCTAGGTTAATTACATATCTTCATCCAAATCATCTCAAATCTTCAAGTAAGTTACTAATAATCTTTTCTACTCTTTTAAACATCTATTTTATATATTTTCATGATCTAGTAACAAAACATGCAAGTATGTAAGATCCATACCACTTATTACTCATTTTGTTTTTATAAACACTAGATCTATAATTTTTATTAGAAATCTCATGAGATCCACCAAGATTGGTGATGTTTAGGAACCCATGACACCCTAAGAAGGTGTATGGTAGGATTTGGTATTTGTGAAGTTGATTTGAGATGGTTTGGTTAAGCCTTGAACAAGTTACAAACTAGAAGAGTTGATTTTTACAAATATATAAAAGCTGCTGTCCCTTTTTGTGAAACGTGGGAAACTCAGGGTCTAGGGTGTAACTTTGGACCCAAGATTTAGAAAATACATTCCGAGACGAAACTATGGCCGAAAACGGGGATAAAATCCGAGTTACGACGAAAAAGATATGCTATTTTCAAGATTTACGACGAAAACTATATTTTCTGAAAAATTGAATCTGTCCCGACTTTCTAGTTAAGGAAAACTGAGATTAAATGATATCTTGACTAGCCGAGACCTTGAAAAACCTAAAGTATACTTGAATACCTTCGCGGGGATATAAAGAACATAGAAAACGGGCTTATAACGAAAAAGATACGAGTATTTGAAATCCGACGATATATATATATTTCCATCAGCTTTTTACACTAATAGAGTTTTGACGTAAACTGTCTTTGCGAGACACCACTTTCACGGCTGTTTTTCTTTATGATCGGATCAGTTTGAGTCCGAGCCGTAGTTTTATGAAAACAAGATCTCTCAGCTAGCTGTTCAAATCAATTGGCCGTTTGATCATTGGACTTGTAACGAATAAACTACGACCTCATCTATATACCCGATAAACTATATATTTTGACAGCTTTTGCTATAATGAAATTTTCTAAGTATTGAACATAATACTTTCAAGTAACAACAATGAGAGTCGATTTTCTCATCGATCAAGACCCGTATAGCCAAAAGTTAAATGACACGACTTCAAGATATTGTTGCAAGGTTTTCAAAAACGCCGAGCTTGACCATTAACACTTAACGTACAATATTTCGCGACTAGTTTTGCGAGGCCATTTTGGTCATATTTTCAAGTGATGAAAATGTTATTTTTGCGGCGAAAACCTTATATTTACCGATAAAACACCAAACGAGGATCGTGGAGTACCTTTTCAACACAACTACATGAAAAGTGGTTATTAACTTAACGAGACGTCAAAAATGTATTTTTGACGATAAACTCTATTTTCAAAACTAACGAGTGGTATCGATAACATACGTACTTGCATGTGTAGCATCATTTCGTTTCTTACATGAGAAACTATCATTCATATTAGGTTGCGATTAGAGATCGTGCCTCATTTCAGTGTATCCACTTTTGTCATCATAGCTATCGCACCAGGTGAGTTCATACCCCCTACTTTTACCTGTTTTTATAACTGTTTTGGGGGAGAATACATGCTCGTTTTTGACTAAACTCAATGCTTGAATGCGCAATTGCATACTTAAACACTACTGTTTCTCTGGATACTTGATTGATTATTCAAATGCACCTATGTGTATATCGGTTGCATACTTGATTATTTTCTCGCATACACAAGCGTTTTATAAACATGCAACACACTTTATGAATTCTTGCTTTTATGCAACACACTTTACGAACTATTGCTTTTATGCAATACACTTTATGAACTCTTGCTTTTATGCAACACACTTTATGAACTGTTGCTTTTATGCAAACACTTTCATGGACCATACTGAAACTTATGCTTTATTTAAACTATTACGCGGATTAGCCTAAGCCCTTGAATCCCACTATGCCCAAACTCATGAACCGTCAATTCCTGCTGGGAAGCGCGAATGTTATAAATAGATCTATTGGTGGTGACTCCCCCGTTCGGTTTGACCGGATAGGCAAACGCGAGCGTATAACATGTCGAATTACAAGTGTAACGGGATAAACACTTGCCGGGCCTTTATATTTAACATGCTTCTAGAGCATGCACACTGTTATAGCTTCGGTTGCATGAACTTAGCGCTAGCGTAATAGACTATTTTTTTTATGTGATATTATATCTGTTGTAATGATCACATACTCTACTCATGGTCCACAAGTCTGATTTTACTGTAAGGTAAACTTTATTTTTATGACATTGTGAGTTACACAATGGTCACAACACTTTATTTTTATGACATTGTGAGTCACACAATGGTCACAAAACTCTCTATTGAACCCACAACACTATTGTTTTAATACAAACTTATGAACTCACCAACCTCGTGTTGACACTCTTTAGCATGTATTTTCAGGTTTTAAGCAAAGGCACGCTACTGGAGGTTTTGGCAGGGCATGGCATGGTCATAGAAGACTCTGATATTCACTTGGGGACCATTTTAAACTATTTTACGGGCCTACTTCCGCACTACATTTTAACGATGTAAATTCAATACTTTTGGTTAAATAATTTTATTCTAAATGATTGAAGTGAAAACCAGTTTGAACTTGTGTTGTAATACCAATTGAGTTACACCCCAGCTACATGTATGCTTCCGCTGGACCCGATTTTGGGGGTGTGACAGATTGGTATCAGAGCTTTGGCTATAGCGAACTAAGTGTTTTTAAAACCTAGACTATAGCTACTTTTACGAAAACTTAACCCTATGACCGTCACGTGCCTGCCTGCCAAGCTGAAGCCTCATTTGTGGTTTGTTGCCGACATAGGTGATGAGATTTGTGTCTCATTGTCTGATATGCTATATTCACTTATTATAGTTGATTATTAAAATTGTCTTTCATATAAGCATGCTCATGTATCGTATATGTCACCACGTTATGCTTTTCCTTGCATAGCTTCATAATCTGACCTCGAGTTTGGTCACTTGCTTTTGTCGTTCAGAACGTCTTGGTATTTGGGAAGGACATAATCTTAGTATAACTGAGCTGAGTATTTCAAAATTCATGGAACCTCGGTGGAATATAGACTGGTCATCTATATTCAACTCGGGATAGTGAGATATAGGCTGACCACCTATGTCTGACTCAGAAATGAATTTTGCAATACTGAGAATGGTTATAATAAAATTCTGTCTGGATTGAATTCTCTACTCAATTCCCAAATGTTTCATTTACGTGTGTGTAAACACTCGTTGGCAGAACATTCATACTTTTCACCATCTCGTTAACCACCGATTGGAAGCACGCCAACTGGTCATTTCATCTCATGGACATTTACGTCTATGCACGATACACTTGTATCACAGTATTTTCTTTTATCACAATCTCAGTTTGTCGCAGTTGTCACAATCTTTCCCCTTCTCACCCTCATTATCATTTCCTTTCCCCATCCCCATATATAAGGAATTAGCTAACACTCTATACACACCGATGTCACTCATCCCTCACTACTCCCTATATTGATAAGTGGATATTATCAATGACCTCCCTAGGAAAGACTTTCCATACCATCTATAAGGAGGATCCCTCGGTACATTGAAACCATTCAAAACTCAACAGAAATCTCAGGATACCACAAAACCAATCGAACCACTATCACTGGCCTGATTGCCACAATTCCCCCATCTGGAAAGTATTGGCTTGACTGAATTACAAGATTAGTTTCGATGCGAATGCTCACAAAGCAACACTATAGAGATACATCCAACCTCTTACCCAAGACTATAGATTGAACATGTCCTCACCAATAGACTTTATTGAAACATGTTAGACATCTATGCATTTGTGCAGACATACCTACCCGACTATTTTATCCTCTTAATACTTTTACTTTTAAATGGATTTTTCTCCAAACTACCATTATACAAAAACATATATCTTGTAAGAAATGCTTTTCTGAGACACTTATTTTGACAAGCAAATTCCTTTTGATTAATCTTTTACCAAACTATTGAATGTTAGGAAATTTTAAACATCGATCTTTGGTAAGCCGTATTATCCACCTTATGTTGGAAAAACTGTCCTATCTTGCATAACTACTAAATTTTGAAACATCGAGAAAAATGTTACTTGGAAATCCGTGTGCTTGAAGTTGTAAATTTATTTACTCAGGGAAGGTCTATGAACAAAACACTCAATCTCAAAACAAACTTTGAAAATCAATCACTATATTACATCACTTATACATTTAGGATTTTGTGAATTTACGACATAGAACTTGGGGAAAATCTTAGTAATGGAAACTAAGCATCGCAGATGGAAAGAGACTCAATTCCTGAAATCCTGCGGAGGATCACAACCTTATCCTAATCTATTATTTTCAACAACACCCTTTCACGGATTTAACCCTATAAGTCTTTCAAAACAAGATTCATGATACCCATTTCAATTATTCTTAATAAAGGAATTTGATTCACCTCAACTCCTAACGATTTCATTAAGATCTCTTTGGAACCACACCACCTATCATCTGTAGACCAATGGTCAGAATTTGAGATTGATTCAAACCTAGGGAGATATGCCCAAATCGGGTGTGATTGACACTAGAAATGGTTGGATTAACCATTTGCCATAAATCAAATTCAGTTGCAACCATAGTTACCACACGAGTGTAGAGGCTACACCATTTGAAGCACTCTATGGCCGAAGTGCCAACATCCATTGACGGATTGAAATTGGGAAAAGCCCAACTCTCTAGTCCAGTAAGCATTCATGAACCCGATATACACTGGACCATTCAACATTTCTGACAGAGTAGGCCTGGTGGCCGTCAGACTTGAACCTTGTTAGAGCTCAATAGCTCACACGATAAGAATCATCATCTTTTCACCAATACCACTCCAGAGACCAACACAAACTGAACTTCGGGACGAAGTTCCTTTTAAGGGGGTGAGACTGTAACAACCCGCATTTTCGGGACATTTCTCCTATTCACTATTCATCAATTACTATTCACCGGTCACTATTCACCGGTCACTATTCACCGGTCACTATTCATCATTTACTATTCATCGTTTTCGGAGTCAGTTTGTGATTCCGAGAAGCGTTCAGAAATTTTACTATTCATGTGACACTATTCATTTCCGGAAGGAAATCACTATTCACGATTGTCGTTCGTCATTTCGTAAACTGAGTTTACGAGTCTTCAAATTCGCGTAACCAGTTAGGTTTAGCTGCGAATTCATGCAACATTCATTAATGACACTTGATATAGACTGGAATAGTCTACACATTATCATCATCACTTGAGAACCTACACGGATATGCATTATTTTAATTTACGTATGCTTAATTTGTAATTAACGATACCACTCAGTTTTACTACTAACGTATACCCAATACTCCCGACTATGATCCTAACATATTTACATACTCATAATAATAATATAAAAATTATATTATTAATTTACCCGGTGTTTTAAAATCAATGGCTATACTTTACGGTCGGAGCTTATTACTCTGTCGGTTTACGTTATTTCAATTCAATAATTATTCCAACACCCGATTCTCATCAGGAATAATATTTTACAACTTTTACAACTTCGTCGTATTTTATTTCACCTTGTTAACATTTATTTGTAGTTAACTCGGTACCCGATAACACCTAAAATACAAAATACATAACTAATACTTAAAAGTGGAGACAAACTCATTTAATGAGCCACCAAGCCCCCTTTTTTTCTCTCCATGTTTGCCGCCCCCTTGCCCCCCCCCCCCCTTGACCATTGACTTAGACCAAAGACTTTGACTTGGACCATATATATATACTCCTTTTTCCACCACATTTTCATTTTACACTAAACAAACTAGCACCAAAAACTCATCTCTTCTTCCTCCCTTGTGTGTGGATCGACCAAAGGAAGAACACCAAGAAGAAACCATCAATTTTTGAAGTCCAAGTTATAATCAAGTCTTGATTGTATCCCTAGTTAGGATTTTGAAATAAAAATCCCTAGGTTAATTACATATCTTCATCCAAATCATCTCAAATCTTCAAGTAAGTTACTAATAATCTTTTCTACTCTTTTAAACATCTATTTTATATATTTTCATGATCTAGTAACAAAACATGCAAGTATGTAAGATCCATACCACTTATTACTCATTTTGTTTTTATAAACACTAGATCTATAATTTTTATTAGAAATCTCATGAGATCCACCAAGATTGGTGATGTTTAGGAACCCATGACACCCTAAGAAGGTGTATGGTAGGATTTGGTATTTGTGAAGTTGATTTGAGATGGTTTGGTTAAGCCTTGAACAAGTTACAAACTAGAAGAGTTGATTTTTACAAATATATAAAAGCTGCTGTCCCTTTTTGTGAAACGTGGGAAACTCAGGGTCTAGGGTGTAACTTTGGACCCAAGATTTAGAAAATACATTCCGAGACGAAACTATGGCCGAAAACGGGGATAAAATCCGAGTTACGACGAAAAAGATATGCTATTTTCAAGATTTACGACGAAAACTATATTTTCTGAAAAATTGAATCTGTCCCGACTTTCTAGTTAAGGAAAACTGAGATTAAATGATATCTTGACTAGCCGAGACCTTGAAAAACCTAAAGTATACTTGAATACCTTCGCGGGGATATAAAGAACATAGAAAACGGGCTTATAACGAAAAAGATACGAGTATTTGAAATCCGACGATATATATATATTTCCATCAGCTTTTTACACTAATAGAGTTTTGACGTAAACTGTCTTTGCGAGACACCACTTTCACGGCTGTTTTTCTTTATGATCGGATCAGTTTGAGTCCGAGCCGTAGTTTTATGAAAACAAGATCTCTCAGCTAGCTGTTCAAATCAATTGGCCGTTTGATCATTGGACTTGTAACGAATAAACTACGACCTCATCTATATACCCGATAAACTATATATTTTGACAGCTTTTGCTATAATGAAATTTTCTAAGTATTGAACATAATACTTTCAAGTAACAACAATGAGAGTCGATTTTCTCATCGATCAAGACCCGTATAGCCAAAAGTTAAATGACACGACTTCAAGATATTGTTGCAAGGTTTTCAAAAACGCCGAGCTTGACCATTAACACTTAACGTACAATATTTCGCGACTAGTTTTGCGAGGCCATTTTGGTCATATTTTCAAGTGATGAAAATGTTATTTTTGCGGCGAAAACCTTATATTTACCGATAAAACACCAAACGAGGATCGTGGAGTACCTTTTCAACACAACTACATGAAAAGTGGTTATTAACTTAACGAGACGTCAAAAATGTATTTTTGACGATAAACTCTATTTTCAAAACTAACGAGTGGTATCGATAACATACGTACTTGCATGTGTAGCATCATTTCGTTTCTTACATGAGAAACTATCATTCATATTAGGTTGCGATTAGAGATCGTGCCTCATTTCAGTGTATCCACTTTTGTCATCATAGCTATCGCACCAGGTGAGTTCATACCCCCTACTTTTACCTGTTTTTATAACTGTTTTGGGGGAGAATACATGCTCGTTTTTGACTAAACTCAATGCTTGAATGCGCAATTGCATACTTAAACACTACTGTTTCTCTGGATACTTGATTGATTATTCAAATGCACCTATGTGTATATCGGTTGCATACTTGATTATTTTCTCGCATACACAAGCGTTTTATAAACATGCAACACACTTTATGAATTCTTGCTTTTATGCAACACACTTTACGAACTATTGCTTTTATGCAATACACTTTATGAACTCTTGCTTTTATGCAACACACTTTATGAACTGTTGCTTTTATGCAAACACTTTCATGGACCATACTGAAACTTATGCTTTATTTAAACTATTACGCGGATTAGCCTAAGCCCTTGAATCCCACTATGCCCAAACTCATGAACCGTCAATTCCTGCTGGGAAGCGCGAATGTTATAAATAGATCTATTGGTGGTGACTCCCCCGTTCGGTTTGACCGGATAGGCAAACGCGAGCGTATAACATGTCGAATTACAAGTGTAACGGGATAAACACTTGCCGGGCCTTTATATTTAACATGCTTCTAGAGCATGCACACTGTTATAGCTTCGGTTGCATGAACTTAGCGCTAGCGTAATAGACTATTTTTTTTATGTGATATTATATCTGTTGTAATGATCACATACTCTACTCATGGTCCACAAGTCTGATTTTACTGTAAGGTAAACTTTATTTTTATGACATTGTGAGTTACACAATGGTCACAACACTTTATTTTTATGACATTGTGAGTCACACAATGGTCACAAAACTCTCTATTGAACCCACAACACTATTGTTTTAATACAAACTTATGAACTCACCAACCTCGTGTTGACACTCTTTAGCATGTATTTTCAGGTTTTAAGCAAAGGCACGCTACTGGAGGTTTTGGCAGGGCATGGCATGGTCATAGAAGACTCTGATATTCACTTGGGGACCATTTTAAACTATTTTACGGGCCTACTTCCGCACTACATTTTAACGATGTAAATTCAATACTTTTGGTTAAATAATTTTATTCTAAATGATTGAAGTGAAAACCAGTTTGAACTTGTGTTGTAATACCAATTGAGTTACACCCCAGCTACATGTATGCTTCCGCTGGACCCGATTTTGGGGGTGTGACATAGACATATTGATTGAATTAGAAGAACACTTATCTTGATTAAACATGCAAGGTATCAAGGGGTTGGAACCCTTGAAAAACCTGTAAAGTTACACCAAAATCGTACTTAGGGTTTCTCCAAAAACTTCTCTCTTTTATGTGTAAATATTAGAAAACTATATATAGGAAAAGGGGTCTGACGGCGTCAAGACAAAGCTTGTGACGCCGTCACCTCGCCGCCAAAACTCTTCTCGGACTGCTTAGATCTACTTCTGACGCCGTCATGTGTAATGCACTTCCAGGCCGTCATGACTTTTACTCTTGACGCCCTTTTTCGTGACGCCGTCAAATCTGCTCTGGATCGTCATGGAAATTCATGAAATTTGCTCTTGACGCCGTCAAGATATTGCTCTTGATGCCGTCACCTACTGTTCCCAGCATGGAAAATTAAGACTTTGGCGTTTTCTTCACTTTTATGCTCCAAAAACGTCCGAATTGCTTCCTTTTCCAGATTTCACTCCCAAAGTACCTAAAATCACAAAACGAACGATTTAGGGCAATATTTGATCAGATAAATTCAGATTCGGGCTTAAATGACCCCCTAAAAACGGATCATTTTTCGCCTCATCATGTAACCTGACCCTTGTGCGTTTTCGTCCGTTTTCGTACGTCTTTGTCCTTTTTAGTCAGGTTTTATACGTTTTCTTCTGGGTTTACATGTTTTCGTCAGTGTTTACACGTTTTCGCCCGTTATTTCATGATTTACTCTGTTTATACACGTTTTTCCCCTTCTCATAGGGTTTTGTCCTTTTTCATATGTTTTGATACGTTTTCATCTGTTTTCTTACGTCTTTGTCCTTTTTAGTCAGGTTTTATACGTTTTCTTCCGGGTTTACATGTTTTCTTCAGTGTTTACACGTTTTCGCCCGTTATTTCATGATTTACTCTGTTTATACACGTTTTTTCCCTTCTCATAGGGTTTTGTCCTTTTTCATATGTTTTGATATGTTTTCATCCGTTTTCTTACGGCTTTGTCCTTTTTAGTCAGTTTTTATACATTTTCTTACGGGTTTACATGTTCTCTTCAGTGTTAACACGTTTTCGCCCGTTATGTCATGATTTAGTCCATTTATAAGCGTTTTCCCCTTCTCATAGGGTTTTCTAAAATTATCATATGTTTTTCCTTGTTTACACGTTCTCGCCCCGTTATTTCATGTTTGAGTCCGTTTCAACATGTTTTTGTCTGTTTTTGTCCGTTTATAGCCGTTTTCAGCTATTTTATACATTTTCCTCCGTTTCATACTTTTTCTTACTTTCTTCTGGTTTGGTCATTTTTGTCCATTTTCATTTATTTAGTATATTTTTAAACGTTTTTGTGTTTAATGACCGAATAAAAATATAGCCGATTTGACAAAACCAAACTAAACGAACAAACCCGAGAACCGAACCGATCAACAACCCTAATTTATAGTGATAGTTTAAAATAAGGAGGAATTAGTTTGACTTTTTTTTTAACATTATGACTTGTCATACACAGGATTTATGAGTTCTCATCATCACAAGTACTCTCCCCTCGTTTTTCTAAAAGAAACCGCCGCCTGCAACTTAATCGTCAAATCGTCATGATGGTTCCAACGCGTATTAACCACACCACTTTCACACCGCTAATCTCCACCACAAAAATCCCCTATATAAACCCTACTTCCCACATCACGATCCCTACCACTCTTCTTCATTAATTTTTAAAATCATTTTAATCAATCCTTATTTTACCCAAATTCATCATCAATGGCAGCACCATCACGACCAAACAAAGTTGCTAGGCGTATGATTGATGACCTTGTTGAGTTTAGTAGGGAGACCTCTGTTGATGGTTACATGAGTTTCTTCAAGGGTCAGCAAATACCCAGTATCCGTGGCTTTATAAACAGGATGCGTGAAGAGGTCACCACATTGAAGAATGAGATTGGGCAGCTTCATGCTTTAATAGTTGAATTGGAAGCTCTTGGAGAGGAAGACCTCTTTGACACTCTACATGATCTTAGGCATTACAGGGAGAATGCCAATGCTAAGCTTCAAAGCCTAAATGATCTCATTGCTGATGCTGAGGAGGATGTCCAGACCAAGGAAGAACAGATTAAGGCCATGACTGGTTGAAGGGTTGTCTACATGGGATGTGAAGTTTCTTTTGTTTGGTTTCATATGTTTATGTTTTATGTCTTTTGTTTAATTTCCATGGTTTGTATGTATGAACAATTGAAATGGAAAATTAATGGAATCAATGGTTTAATTTACATGTTTTATGTCTTTTGATCAATTGTTAATGCTATCAATATTATTAGATTAAAAAGAAATGCCTTTGATAGTTTGTTTCAGTTTATTTTAGATGTTGTTTTGCATTTTGGAATATGTTGTGGTGTTTGAATATGTTAGCAATAGTTAGTATTCAGTTAGTGTGCATTTGGGTCAATTTAACTTGGGGCTCCAATCTAGTATTCAAGCTATACGAGCACAAACTCTATGCGAGATCGTTTGAGGCAAGCTTCAGTGATTTTGGTGTTTGAGGCAAGGTTGAAAATATAAGAATGCAACTGTATTTTGTTTGAGCATTTCGATTCCTGTGTAAGTTTTAAGCGCTAATATACATGTAACTAGGGCTGCAAACAAAGCGATATTTATTGGGTAATTCAAGCTAGTTGAGTCTTAGAGTCAAGCTTAATCTTAATCGGCTAATTAGTAGCCCTGATTTAAACATAAGTCTAGTCTTGTATGATTCTTGAAGAAAAAAGAACATCCGATAATTAACCATGGCTGAAAAAGCCAAGGCAAAAGACTCACACACTGAATATACACCTATTGGCTGAAAAAGCTTTTAGAGTATTATGTGGTTGCAGGTATATAACACCTCGTAAAATTTTCCTACGATTAACACGTTACCATAAAATAGATTAACCATTTTTACGGAGAACAAATTTTTTTTAATATATACATGACATATTATGTGAACCACTACGACATTGTGATTTATCTTTTGCTTAGAAACGTTGCTTACACACAACCTAGATAGTCTAAATTATCGCGAATACATTTTAACATTTGTAATAATAATTATTAAACGTATATATTAATAATTATATATTATACGACACCTTTTACGTACAATATTTATATATTCCAAATCCTACGAAAATTCCCGAGATTACTCACTATGATAACACGAACTTATCCCGATTCCCTAAAAACCTCTATGTGGACCCCACACCTAAATGGGCCCCACATTTCTTGCTAACCGAACCAAGTTCTATTTCATTTTCTTTTCTCTTCTTTGTTTTGGGCCGAACAAACAGGCCAACCCAACAAGGGCCCAAAAATCCATTTCTTTTTTTTCTTTTTCTTTGTTTCCCGTTCGCGACACACCCAAAACGCACCCTATATTTTTCAAACGTAACAAACAACCTACGTATATTTTTA
Organism: Artemisia argyi; assembly: GCA_030686995.1. Classification (NCBI taxonomy): domain Eukaryota; kingdom Viridiplantae; phylum Streptophyta; class Magnoliopsida; order Asterales; family Asteraceae; genus Artemisia; species Artemisia argyi. Next base: position 170,479,805 of record CM060701.1, on the reverse strand, counting down.
CACTACTCATATCACAAGCTAGCAAACAATCAAGAACAATAAACCTCACTCGTTTTCATAACCATTTGCCACCTTAAAACTGCCCAAAGTAAAACGAACAAATCATGTGAACTAGATAAATACAAAAACGTGTCCAAGCTTTCCTTGTAACCTCCCAAGCTCCCCAATCCTAACTAAGCAAACAGTGTATGACAAATATGAACATGAACCTGCCAAAGAACATTCCTATTGTTGCTAGACATCCATTGGACAAATGGAGAGGTGCTATACACGTTAAAGGAGCCAAACGGACACCTCTTACCACCTTAACGCCTATCAACTTTCAAAAACGCCTATATATACTTCCCATGCAACTTGAAATAATCACACAAACTCAAAAGAACCTTAACACTAAAAACCAAGTCGAGTTACACAAGCTTTAAAGTCGAGAAGCACAAGAAGAGAACCAGGAAGCACGAACCATAGAAGTGATCCAAAAGAGAACCTAGTAGCTCGTATTGAACCTTACCACGTCAAGAAGAGAACCATACTTCCCTTTGTTCCATTTTGATCCATACGTACAAGTTATACTCCACCCCAAGTGGTGAGGTGAGACTCTTCACTTTTATTTATATGTATACGCATATGAAATTTATTTTGAAAGCAAATTACTTTACTCTCGTCATTCTTAAATATTAAACGTAACACATATATAAAAATCGTCATTTTCATTTTTGAACATGCTAGCAATCACGTATAGTAAAGATTCGAAGCTAATAATATCGTTTACATATTTATTTAGACACGTTTAGAAGGTCACTTGACCCTTTGATTCACAAACCCAACACTTAGAATATTTTCTAAGTCATTGGACTGCTTTCAGTCATGAGTTAATACGTTTACTTTGACCCTTTTTCTTCGAATCTAGATTAATAACATGTTGTTTTTATTACTCGACCTCACTAACGACCTAGTAAACAATTAGAAAACACTTTTTATTCAACCTTATAAGCTCGTATAAGCTGTTTGCTAGAGCCAAAGTGAATCGACTTCCCAACTAGTATTTTGAAACGAAAATAAGCACTTGGGCCGTTTAGGTCCAATAAGCTTTTCAAATAAGCTGATGCCACAAGCTTTTCTCCAGTGTTTTTATACTCAAAATATAAGTACAAACTCAGGCCCAAAGGTTTTGAAAGCTTAGTGGATCGTTAAACGTTAATGGGCCTTGATTTTAGCTCGTTAAAGCCCAATTATAAAAATAAGCACTTTTTAAGCTATTAAGCTGTTGAAGTAAATTATTTGGAACATTCTGAGCTTATTAAAAAAGTATAAATGTTAAATTCCAAGTTTGGTAAATTTTTGGACTAAATTTGCAAAATTTCATAAATGGGGGACTAAAAGCGTAAATCTTGGAAACTTAGGATCAAAACTGTCAAAAACTGATTTTCTGAGTTAGAAACTGAAATTATTAAAACTTGGAGGTAATAAATGCTAATAAGAATAATATTGGACTTAAAATGTAATGATATTTAACTTTGGACTAACGGTGTAAAATTTATGTCGTTAAGGTTAAAAAGGTAACATTTGTAAAATTTGAAGGGATTTTCTACAATATTATTTTATAAAAATAATATTAATACACATATTTAGTATAATACTTTTATAAATTTAACTTATATAAATACGATATAACGATATATAAATAACGATACGTTTATTCATTTTATTTTAAAACTGACATCATAACACATCGTCTACACACTTCGGCTTATTCATGATGATATTCCATCGCGCATCGACCATCGATCATTGTACTCACAAGTTATATGTATATATAACTTTGTTCTTGAACTTCAAACATTTAAACGAACACGAGTTTTAATAACAAACTGAATGACTAATATTCACGATAAAAACTAGACTTAGACTATCAACTAAAACATATCATATCTTTTAGGTTGTGTGTGAAGCCGTTGCCTTGCATCATTGAGATTATGTTACTACCACTACAACTGTACTACTAAGGTGAGTCATAGCCCCTACTCTTACTTGTTTTACAATGATTTATAAACATTTTCGGGGGAGATACATGCTTAACTATTGTTTTATACTCTTACAAGTACTCGTTAACTATTTACATATTACTGTGATTTCATAGCCCACTCTTTAACTATTTTCCCGTGGGGGAGATACATGCTTAAAACTTGATCACAAGTCTTTTTACCGGGTATTGAAATACCGTCAGGCCAATGTTATTTGCTTAAGTTACTATTGCCAAAAGTCCCTCGATCATGAACCTTAATCACTTGAAGGGTGAACGTAAATAAACGTGGATAGTACTATTAGTGATTGACAATCCTCGTTTGGTTGTTAGAGAAAACACCAGGCGCACTTTATTGTTCTTATTATAGGTTATTGGCAAATACCTATCTTGAGGGCCTACTACTTACCGTCATAACTTGAGATTATGATTGGCTGTTAATCGTTGAGTATCATGAGCTTAAGGCAATAACAGGAACATTGATTTAAACTTATTGATTGTATGTGATTACAATACATTCTTAACTTGTGATTCGAAACTCGTGTTAAATGGATTTATAAACCAATTACTATTTTTGGTGTTGGCCCTGTGAAGGGCAGCCCAACGAACTACTTCTGAATTGATAAGGAAATCACTCATTTTCTAATTTACGATTTAAACTATAAACTCTATGAACTCACCAACCTTTGTGTTGACACTTTTTAGCATGTCTTATCTCAGGTAACTATACAAGAAGGAACTTGAAGGCACGGAGTGGGCTTGTAACCCGGCATGGGCTTAAATAAACGTTTTGACATATTTCAAATAAATTTGTTGTTTAAACTATGAAACATCTTGATGTCTCAAATATTTGGTATTTTGAATAAATTAAACTTTAAAACGTCACTTTTGTGTCATTTTCTATGATTGTGACAAAGATCCTCGAAGTAACACCCAAAAAGTCTTCCGTTGACATTTTAAGTCTTCCGCTGACGTGATGATTTTTGGGGGTGTTACAGATTGGTATTCAGAGCCACGGTTATAGAGAACCAGATGTTTTTAAACATTGGACTATAACCACACTTTAACTGGACCATTTTTACAAAATACCACTTCATGCCCTCCGTGCCCACATTCCAACATCTGGTAGAAAAGTTACTTCTCATTATTTCTTACTTATATGACTTGATATATGCTTACATGTTATGATTATGACTTACAATTATTAATCGGGATTATTACAAATACCGTGTCTTCATATTTCCATCCGCTAGACTATTATGTGACCTTTAAATAGTTTATGGTACAACTACACTCTAGTATATTAATATATATATTTATATGCTCCCCCAACTATTTTGTGTACTATGCAAATCCCCTTTAATTATCTTGCTTTCGTCTTTATAGATGCTTACGACATACTCTTTTCGTACTCTCGGAAAATCCGCACATAAATTATTTTGTCAAATAGTTAAAATCTTAAAATGATTTACAACGTCTTAATTTGAATGGATTGGGACGCCCTTTTGTTCAAATCAAGGAATTATAAATCATTGAACCATAAGTTTATATTTCCTTAGTTACATAGTTTGGGACGCTTCTCTATGTAAATAACGAAATATAGGTTTAATTACTTCTGAGTTAACAGGCATATGAAACCACGAACCCCTAAATCTCACTAGAAACCACGAATATTGATACACAACGATATGACTAACATCGATAATGCTAAGATCATTAGGTAAACCTTGACGTCACTAAACGATGTATCCTCCCAGCTGATAAAAATACCATGTGCACTCACTTCTCCCCAAACTAAATTTCTATCCACAAAAACTGATAATTCAAGAAATTTCTCTACCCTCTTCCTTTTTGTAAAAACCTATATCAACAAAACTCTTTTGTTTAACGGGTAGGTTACCCGCACAGATTTTTGTAACTATTAATTTATCTAAACGTAACAGAATAAAATTCTCACCCAAAGTATGACGAATCTTTTCCAATTAATCAATCCTTCGATGGTCAAATTTTCATCAAAAACTCAACCAAATTGCTACACTCAACTATAACTAAAAATCGTATTTATTTAAGTATTCGAAGCCAAATAAACTCTACATATAGTTTTAGTCATAATTTATTGAAAACCCACCGTTGTAAACTTGACTACAATCAAATGAACCGACTCTAAATATTCTTAACACATGATAACATTCTATATAACGATGCATACGCAATAAATACGAGCGAAAAATCAACATAAACCATGGCATCAGAAAACGAAGAAAATTTTATTCATACACTAGAGGTTACATGGAAACACAACAAACCTTATTTCAACATTCCAACCACTACACTACGACACTATTCCTCACTTCCAAAACTTGTCAATGAAGATCGCTAAAACCACGAATGGTGCAAGAAACATTAAGATCCCAACCAATATAACACGATCTTCGTTCGAAACATACATTAGATAGATAGCGGTAACAATGGTGTACAAAATTGCAAGGATGGTGATGAAATGAGGCATGTCGACGAAAGGAATAAAGTGAGAAAGAAAAGTTAGGTAAAAAGGAGTATATAAGTGGGATATTTAAAGAGAATAAGAGTTGGGTACTGTACACCACTGTGGTAAAATACTGTTTACACCATAAATAATACTGCCAAGTAACAACTATAATTTTGGACTAAAGTTTCCCCAAGTTTTTCATTCAACATCATACTAAGATTGGTCATCATCAAGTAAAAAGCTAATGTAGTAGTAGATACGTTAAGCTGGAAAGTACAATTAGGAAGCTAATAATAAATACGTTATTTGTTCACCTTCCCACTCACCTTTACAGCTACCTTATCTTAGAATCCCGGGACGGGATTCCGTTTAACGGATAGGTAATATAACACCCCGTAAAATTTTCCTACGATTAACACGTTACCATAAAATAGATTAACCATTTTTACGGAGAACAAATTTTTTTTAATATATACATGACATATTATGTGAACCACTACGACATTGTGATTTATCTTTTGCTTAGAAACGTTGCTTACACACAACCTAGATAGTCTAAATTATCGCGAATACATTTTAACGTTTGTAATAATAATTATTAAACGTATATATTAATAATTATATATTATACGACACCTTTTACGTACAATATTTATATATTCCAAATCCTACGAAAATTCCCGAGATTACTCACTATGATAACACGAACTTATCCCGATTCCCTAAAAACCTCTATGTGGACCCCACACCTAAATGGGCCCCACATTTCTTGCTAACCGAACCAAGTTCTATTTCATTTTCTTTTCTCTTCTTTGTTTTGGGCCGAACAAACAGGCCAACCCAACAAGGGCCCAAAAATCCATTTCTTTTTTTTCTTTTTCTTTGTTTCCCGTTCGCGACACACCCAAAACGCACCCTATATTTTTCAAACGTAACAAACAACCTACGTATATTTTTACACTACTCATATCACAAGCTAGCAAACAATCAAGAACAATAAACCTCACTCGTTTTCATAACCATTTGCCACCTTAAAACTGCCCAAAGTAAAACGAACAAATCATGTGAACTAGATAAATACAAAAACGTGTCCAAGCTTTCCTTGTAACCTCCCAAGCTCCCCAATCCTAACTAAGCAAACAGTGTATGACAAATATGAACATGAACCTGCCAAAGAACATTCCTATTGTTGCTAGACATCCATTGGACAAATGGAGAGGTGCTATACACGTTAAAGGAGCCAAACGGACACCTCTTACCACCTTAACGCCTATCAACTTTCAAAAACGCCTATATATACTTCCCATGCAACTTGAAATAATCACACAAACTCAAAAGAACCTTAACACTAAAAACCAAGTCGAGTTACACAAGCTTTAAAGTCGAGAAGCACAAGAAGAGAACCAGGAAGCACGAACCATAGAAGTGATCCAAAAGAGAACCTAGTAGCTCGTATTGAACCTTACCACGTCAAGAAGAGAACCATACTTCCCTTTGTTCCATTTTGATCCATACGTACAAGTTATACTCCACCCCAAGTGGTGAGGTGAGACTCTTCACTTTTATTTATATGTATACGCATATGAAATTTATTTTGAAAGCAAATTACTTTACTCTCGTCATTCTTAAATATTAAACGTAACACATATATAAAAATCGTCATTTTCATTTTTGAACATGCTAGCAATCACGTATAGTAAAGATTCGAAGCTAATAATATCGTTTACATATTTATTTAGACACGTTTAGAAGGTCACTTGACCCTTTGATTCACAAACCCAACACTTAGAATATTTTCTAAGTCATTGGACTGCTTTCAGTCATGAGTTAATACGTTTACTTTGACCCTTTTTCTTCGAATCTAGATTAATAACATGTTGTTTTTATTACTCGACCTCACTAACGACCTAGTAAACAATTAGAAAACACTTTTTATTCAACCTTATAAGCTCGTATAAGCTGTTTGCTAGAGCCAAAGTGAATCGACTTCCCAACTAGTATTTTGAAACGAAAATAAGCACTTGGGCCGTTTAGGTCCAATAAGCTTTTCAAATAAGCTGATGCCACAAGCTTTTCTCCAGTGTTTTTATACTCAAAATATAAGTACAAACTCAGGCCCAAAGGTTTTGAAAGCTTAGTGGATCGTTAAACGTTAATGGGCCTTGATTTTAGCTCGTTAAAGCCCAATTATAAAAATAAGCACTTTTTAAGCTATTAAGCTGTTGAAGTAAATTATTTGGAACATTCTGAGCTTATTAAAAAAGTATAAATGTTAAATTCCAAGTTTGGTAAATTTTTGGACTAAATTTGCAAAATTTCATAAATGGGGGACTAAAAGCGTAAATCTTGGAAACTTAGGATCAAAACTGTCAAAAACTGATTTTCTGAGTTAGAAACTGAAATTATTAAAACTTGGAGGTAATAAATGCTAATAAGAATAATATTGGACTTAAAATGTAATGATATTTAACTTTGGACTAACGGTGTAAAATTTATGTCGTTAAGGTTAAAAAGGTAACATTTGTAAAATTTGAAGGGATTTTCTACAATATTATTTTATAAAAATAATATTAATACACATATTTAGTATAATACTTTTATAAATTTAACTTATATAAATACGATATAACGATATATAAATAACGATACGTTTATTCATTTTATTTTAAAACTGACATCATAACACATCGTCTACACACTTCGGCTTATTCATGATGATATTCCATCGCGCATCGACCATCGATCATTGTACTCACAAGTTATATGTATATATAACTTTGTTCTTGAACTTCAAACATTTAAACGAACACGAGTTTTAATAACAAACTGAATGACTAATATTCACGATAAAAACTAGACTTAGACTATCAACTAAAACATATCATATCTTTTAGGTTGTGTGTGAAGCCGTTGCCTTGCATCATTGAGATTATGTTACTACCACTACAACTGTACTACTAAGGTGAGTCATAGCCCCTACTCTTACTTGTTTTACAATGATTTATAAACATTTTCGGGGGAGATACATGCTTAACTATTGTTTTATACTCTTACAAGTACTCGTTAACTATTTACATATTACTGTGATTTCATAGCCCACTCTTTAACTATTTTCCCGTGGGGGAGATACATGCTTAAAACTTGATCACAAGTCTTTTTACCGGGTATTGAAATACCGTCAGGCCAATGTTATTTGCTTAAGTTACTATTGCCAAAAGTCCCTCGATCATGAACCTTAATCACTTGAAGGGTGAACGTAAATAAACGTGGATAGTACTATTAGTGATTGACAATCCTCGTTTGGTTGTTAGAGAAAACACCAGGCGCACTTTATTGTTCTTATTATAGGTTATTGGCAAATACCTATCTTGAGGGCCTACTACTTACCGTCATAACTTGAGATTATGATTGGCTGTTAATCGTTGAGTATCATGAGCTTAAGGCAATAACAGGAACATTGATTTAAACTTATTGATTGTATGTGATTACAATACATTCTTAACTTGTGATTCGAAACTCGTGTTAAATGGATTTATAAACCAATTACTATTTTTGGTGTTGGCCCTGTGAAGGGCAGCCCAACGAACTACTTCTGAATTGATAAGGAAATCACTCATTTTCTAATTTACGATTTAAACTATAAACTCTATGAACTCACCAACCTTTGTGTTGACACTTTTTAGCATGTCTTATCTCAGGTAACTATACAAGAAGGAACTTGAAGGCACGGAGTGGGCTTGTAACCCGGCATGGGCTTAAATAAACGTTTTGACATATTTCAAATAAATTTGTTGTTTAAACTATGAAACATCTTGATGTCTCGAATATTTGGTATTTTGAATAAATTAAACTTTAAAACGTCACTTTTGTGTCATTTTCTATGATTGTGACAAAGATCCTCGAAGTAACACCCAAAAAGTCTTCCGTTGACATTTTAAGTCTTCCGCTGACGTGATGATTTTTGGGGGTGTTACAAGGTAATTACTTGTTCTTATGTTTTTGTAATCGATCCCGAACACCTACGTTAAGTTGATAATTACTTGTTCTTATGGTTTTGTTATATGTGTTTGTAGGTATAGGGTTCCATTTTGAACATATAAAATGGTAGAAACAAGCTGCTTGAGAATATAACAGGGTATGTTGTCGTTTACAGGTATGGTTCCCGAACAAGTTTATTGTTAGTGATTATTTTTAGTTAAAATATACTTTTCAGTGATTAATATAGTTACTAGAACATTTAACTTTCAAAATCTCAGCTTGTATAACCATTATTTAGTTTTAAAATCACAACGGCCCTTTTAAGGGGGTGTTTGGCTAGTTGTTGTATCAGCAGTCCTTTGTTGGATTTGCTTTTTTTTTTTTTGTGCTTAATTGTTTATCTGGGACTGCTTATGAGTTATAGTTTCTTAATTAGTTGCTTTAAGTCAATTTTTTGCTTTTGTTTGTTCATTTTTATGCGACATGTGGTGATTTTAGTGTGTCTGCAGTGTGTTTGGGACACCGGTTTTGAAGTAAATATTTAGGTTTAAATATTAAAATTGCAGCCAAAATTAAATATTCAAACTCTTAATTATAACTTTGGAGCCAAAATTTTTAATTCTCAAATATGGAGCCAAATTTTCAGCCAAGAATTTAAAAAAAATTAGGAAATTATGGTTTCCTTATTTGTAAAACTGCCCCATCATGAGGCCTATTTTCACTCCATAAAATTAGGGTTCGACCAAAACATCAAAACCTTTAATTTTTACACCATTATTTACCAACTAAGTTTACTAATTCTCTTTTATACATTACTTCTGACGAATCATGGAAATTCTAGATAATAATCCGGATGTAATGTTTCATTCTGATCATGAAACTGATCATTTAAATGATAAACAGTTAGGATATGAATCAGAGGTTTATTCTATAGATGGTGAGGATGATGAAAACAACCATTCAAATAGGTATATAGTTAAGAGGGGGATAACTAGGTTAGCTAAGTTTTGCCGGGAATATGGAAAACCCGATGGAGTAAAGGTCAGTGTAACCTTTGATGCTCTGAATAGGTTAACAAGAAAAAACAGAGCATTGTTTTCGAGTTTTTTGGGTGACTTGGTTCATGAGCATATAGGTGTCAGGATTCTATCGTGGAAGAAAGTTGATTCAGAAGCAAGAGATAAAATGTGGGACAAAATCACGGTGCACATATACTTTTTTTCAACCCATTAATATAGAATTAAATCTATACGTAGCATGAAATCAAGAATCCATAATACATATATGTCGACCTTATTTCTGTGTTGGAAGCATTTGATATGTTGTGGTATACGGTTGTGAATCTGGTCATTTGAACATGTATGTGGTATCTAGAATACGAATAAGAACCTGGATAAACTATACAATAAAAGAAGGATCGATACTTGTTTAGTATACAAGTTGTGTTTCTGTGAGTGTCTGTTATGTCGATATGTTTGTTCTTGTTTGAGTGTATGTCGTGTGTGTGATAGTAGTGGGTTGCTTGTTGTAGGTACAAGGTGTTAATAAGTTTATCTCTGCATTTAAATTATGTGCAACTAATTAACAACATTGTGTTACTCTTTGCAGCGAGCTTTTGCTGTTGAATTGACAATAAGAAAGCTGATAATGAATCGTCTTGGTCAACTTCTAAGGAATTTCAGAAGGAAATTGGCACAAAACTACATATTGCCAAACCAAAATACACCTTCAAAACTAAATGAAGTACCGGCGAAGTAGAGTGCAATTATAAAAGCCAAAGATTGGATCAATTTTGTAAAGTACATGGCTACGGTGAAACACAAGGTGTTAATTAGTCATTTTCATTCAAGTTTCACTATCTTTCACATATATATTAGTTCTATAATGTCAACATTAATACATATACACACCTTATGATTTTGTGTTACAAGGTGAAATCAGCTGCAGCTAAAGTGGCGTGTTCCAAGTGTGTTTATCAGAATACAATGGGACGAGGTGGATACGCCCATGTGATAGATAAAATGGTAACATTAAACATTTGCACATTTGCATTTAATAGCATCTTAGTATCGTTTATATTGGTTTATCTTACATGTGCATGTATTTGATGGTTATAAGATCGAGAGAAAAGAATTTGAACCAGATGAAGAACCACCGCGCGGTACGCTGTGGTTGAAAGGAAGGGAGAAGAAAGATGGAGAATATCACGATGATGAGATTAGGACTGTGGGAGAAAAAATAGTAAGTTTTCCTGCAAAGTTTGTATTATGTTCATTGTTGAAAGTGGGATCAACATATAATAACCTATTTCCCATATGGTGTGTGTAGAAAGAAACGGAGGACAAGATCAAACAAGGAACCTTGAAGATTGATCATGGCACTGATGCCATGACAGTTGTATTATGTAAGGAAAAGGGAGGATATGCGAGAGGAGTTGGAGGTGGAGTAACCTACAAGAGGTATTTTGATCTGCCTCGAATCAGACAAGCATCTGATGAAAGAGTGGTGTTACTTCAAATTGAACTTGAAAATGAGAGACGTCAACGTCAAGAAAAAGATAAGGCAATCCAGGATTTAATGAATCAATTGGCTGCCCAAAGGGGGCAGACGTTGCAGTCAACGTCAACTCCATCGACACCAACAGAAGTAATACATTTTTTTATGTTGCTTTTTTTTTTGTTACAAATGTGAAATTATATTACCAAATAACATATTATAACTTCAAAACACTAGGAAGCTTACCACCTATTTACAAAAACAGATTATTGCTCAACATGTTTGCTGATAAACCATGATCCAAACACGCCTCCATATAACAATAGAATCCATTCAGCCTTAAATACTGTTGCGGTCTTCTTAAATAATTTATAATGCAGGTAACTCTGGTGAAAATTAATCTTATAAATAGCAGTGCTGATGAGGATGCCGAAACACGTGTTGCTAGATGTGAGAAAGTTGCGACCATTCAGAAGTCTAACGGACTTGCAAATTTGGAAAAGGAAATGGAAATAAGTGTAAGTAATAAAATATCCCCTTGTTATTTTAGAATTCCACATACATGTCTTATTTACCGTGTTTTATATATACAAGAACCTGTTAAATCTGTCTCATCTAAGAAACCGACTAGATTCAAATGAAAGGATTCTTCACGTCAAGATTCCCAATCACAAGAACATGATTCTCCATTACAAGTATGTATTTAAACATGTTCACATATTCTTTTGTTTAATTAATTTCTGATACATATGTACATGCAACAAATCATTTTTTTAGGCAATTAAGTGGAAAATGTGGCATACAAAGAAAACAACTATTATAGCGTTGGGTACTGTATACAAGAGTGTATGTTGATAAATCTTTAGTGGATGCAGCATGCATCCCGGATGTAGGAAGTAACGGTTTCAAAACAGTTCAGGCTGCATGTGGTGGTTTTTGGGCATGGCCAAAGGATCAAGTGATTTTTGATGAAGAGGTACATACATGCATGTGTTTAATTTATCAACTTACATATATATAATTCTACATATTTAATTCAGTGTTTGATACACCCGGTTTTTGTTTCCTACAGGCAACACCACCAAGTACAATACAAATGATTACTGAGAAAAAAACTGCACCTAAATTAACAACGACGCGCAAAAACGTTTAAGTCTCTATTAATGGCATGCAAAAGGAAGCTGCTAAGAAGATCAAGACTCAGAAGTCATTAAATTATTGAAAATTTTATTATGTACGACATTACAATTTTATCTACATTCCAATTTTATTGTATTTGAATTCGTTTTGATATTATATATATATATATATATATATATATATATATATATATATATATATATATATATATATATATATATATATATATATATATATTTGAATTTGTTTTGATATATATTGATTTCTTATATGTGACTAAAAGATGCATATAGTCACAATTATTACACTTTTGGTCACTGTTTGCTTCATGTTTTGTGTGACTAAATAATACAAATGGCTACATAAACAAAAAATGTCTGTGACCATTGGATGAACAATAGTCACACAAAACACACATTTTTTCACTTGAAACAACATATGGTCACACTTATTCACACTTTTAATCACTTTATGCTTAATTGTATGTGACTAAATACCCAAAAGTAACATGCTTTGTGTGACTAAATGTTACAAAAGGCCACATAAACATACAATTCATGTGGACATTGGATGATCAATAGTCACACAAAACACACATTTCTTCATTTTAAACACCATATCGTCACACATATTCACACTTTTGGGCACTTTATACTTAATTGTATGTGACTAAATACCCAAAAGAAACATGCTTTGTGTGACTAAATATTACAAAAGGCCACACAAACATACAATTCATGTGGCCATTGGTTGATCAATAGTCACACAAAACACACATTTCTTCACTTTAAACACCATATGATCACACATATTAACACTTTTGGCCACTTTATGCTTAATTGTATGTGACTAAATACCCAAAACTAGAAGGGGGGTTGAATAGTTTTACGTCCGTTTTAAAATTTATAAAAACAAGTTTGTTTTAAAACACTTCGATTCTAGTTTATGTCATCTCAATACTTGTACTATATGAACATTTTTATAGTAACTAACTAACTAAGCTAATATTGTATAAGTAAATGAGTAAGTAATGAAAAGGGTTGGAAAGATCAAACCACAATACAAGGATTTATAGTGGTTCGGCTACAAGGCCACCTTCCTTGTTCCTACTCCACTCCCCGAGTCACCTACTCGAGAGTTTTCTTCACTATGTCAACAAACTCCCTTATGGCGGAGAAAACCTTACACACCAATATACACACCACAACTTCGTCACAACTTAATCACAACTTCTACACAACTTACTCTCACCAATCTACTTCACACCTATCTTCTTCACACCAATCTTCTTCACACCAATCTACTTCACACCTATCTTCTTCACAACTACACTACTTCACTACTAATCAACTTCTTATTCCTACACAACTTCTATTTCTTCTAAACTACTTATTACAAGCACAACACAACTTCACAAATAATATATATACACTATGCACAACTACTCTTCAATACTTCTTGAACTTAGTTGTAGAAGGAGTGTTCTTCTTTTGCACTTTGGATGAGGATGGATGAGAAGGGATTGAATCACTTGAAACAAAGATTAGTATTCTAATGATCAAAGGGTTTAGGAGGATGTTTAGAGAGTTTGAGATTTGAAAATTTCGTGCAAAAGGTGGAGCAAAATTCCAGATTTAAGGTGGTATTTATAGGAGAAAAATTCTGACAGTTTCTGACACAGGAGCCTGGCTGGTCCCCTTAAATCATGGTCGGTCCCATTAATTTTAAGGGGACCGCCCCTTATAATTAAGGGGGCCGCCCAGCTGTAATGGCCTGAAAACTTGTCTTTTAGTGGGGAAAGTTTATTTGGTGAAAAACTAACTGATTTTGGTTAAAAATTTGAATTCATATATTTAGTATAATTAAAACATTTTTCTTTATTACCAAAAGTGTTTTTCAAAAATATATAATATGTTTATATAATTAAATAAACTATGTATTAATTAATTAAATACCCCTTTGATCATGAGATGTATTAAGCACTTGTTTATCCATACCTTAAGTGATTAAGTTGGATATAATGATATAAACTAGCTTAATACTTGTTTACGTAGTAATCTTACGTTTGATGATTTTACATTTTGTGATCGTCAAAACATAGAGATATCGAAAAATATAAATAACGTTTTTATGCATTATTTATGTCAACAATCTCCCCCTTTTTGATGATTACAATATCTAAACTCATTAAGCAAAAATTAGTATATATATACAAGTATTATTGTGAGTTTATATCAATTCTCCCCCTTTTTTGTTAGCATCAAAAAGGTTATCCCGATTTAATTGTAGCTCCCCCTTGATGTATACTCCCCCTCGTTTTGAGGTAAAAAAGAAATCGAGATATGGAATTCTTGCAGAAAATATTTAGTGGACAAGCAACATATATATATGTATAGCATGCAAGAAAAGAAACTAAACATGACCATAATCATTGATAGAAATAAGATGTTACATCAAGCATTACATCAACAAGAAGTGCAAATAATAAAAGCCTTGAAGGCTTACAATCATAATTAAAATAAACCAAAGCTCTAACATGAAGGTCCTCTCTAGAGCTTGCCATCCAAAATGGTTTAAGACAATATTATTTACAAAATACCAAGCATGTTTAATTGGGTGGAATGGATGGTGAACATGGAGATGGTGATTGTGGAGGAGTGTTTGTTGATGGTGGTGGAGGAGATGTGTTTGTTGTTGGTGGTTGATGCAACAAGTTTTCGATGTGCGAAAACATGTATTGTATCTCATCTCTTAGTCCGAACACAATTGTTCGGTTGTGGGTGCAACAATGGCAAGTGTCTCCATGAGCTTCAAGTAAGCTCCATGGGACGGGGTTATAGGTTGGTGGGTTGGTAGGGTATGATGAGAAGTGTGCATCAAGAGGTGTTAATGGTGATAATGAGAGGGTTAACGCAAGAGTTGTGTTTTCATTAGTAGGTTGTGATGGTTGAACTATTGGTGGAGGAGACAAGTGGGTGTTTATGTAGTCATTTATGGATGAAGTGGATTGTATGGAAGAAGTAGAGGTTCCATTTGTTGATGATGTTTTGGAAGGTGTATTTGGTGCACTAGGAGATGAGCATTGAGGTGGTGGTGATGGGGTGGTGTTGTCTTCATTTGTGAGGTCAATGAATAGTTGTTTTGGTGGAATAATGACAAGTTTTTGTTTCTTGGCATTGTTTGAATAGGTTGTTCTTGGTGATGACATGATAAAAGGATGAGGTTTGATGAAGGTTGAGGATGATGGAATGTGAATTAAACATGCATGGGGATTATATAGTATGAAAACATGTTTAGAAGTAGAATTAATTGGAAATTGTATTGTTAGATTCCAAAATCAGTTTAGTTTTTAAGGGAAATGGTAGTTGGGACTAGCAAAAGAGGTTACAAGTTGCAAAAGAAAACAGTGTAAAAACTGTTCCAGATGGTCGGTCCCCTTAAATGGAGGCCGGTCCCCTTAAATTTAATGGGGCCGCCCCTTGTGAATTAACGGGGCCGCCCATCTGACGACCCAGAAATCAAAAATTTTCAAAAAATTTCTGGAAAAATGTTATATACTGTTTTGTTTTTGCAGCAAGCTCTATTTGGACATTTCACATTTGTTTTGGTTTATTAGAAAGCATACATGTCATATATATAAATACATAAACTAATCATGCAAGCATATATATAGATTAAGTGATAAAACATGCATTCATAGGCATATATTAAACATAAATAAGCAAGTTATCATCCTAATCAAATATCCAAACAATTATCCAAGAAAATAACAAGTACTTCCGAATATACTTCGGACAAATAGCACATAAAAAAATCACGATCAAGAGACATAAAATTAAATATTGTTCAACAAACATAAGCTAAACACATCATCTCCTTTTCATCCCGAAGATACCCTTCAACGTCTTCCCGATGGATTTGAAGCTACCTCTAACTTCTTCATGCAAACTCTTTTGTCGTCTAAGCATCTCGGTTGTTCGATCATGAAGTACTTCGTCGGTTTGATCGCTAGGAGATGGGGTTGAATACTCGGGATAGTCGAGATCCTCTAGATTATCAACGAACTCGGAAAACGAAGGGGTACTATCATCATGGATGTTTTCCTCCTCATCATCATCGTCTTGTCGAGAAGATGAACCGTGAAAGCTATGACGACGAGATTTTCCCTTGTCACTTCGAGTTCGTCGAGTTTGTTTTAGAGCGAGAGGATGTAAGGTGGGATAGTTGGACTCATAGATGCTATTGTCAAGATCGGGGTAGTACTCGATAACATGACGATAGAGACGAGTAAGAAACATTCCATATGGAAGATTGGCTTTGGGAGTTTTTCTAGCACACTCAATCCGTTTGATAAAGAAGTAGACCAAATTGTATGGCTTTTCGACAGCGATACAATACAACATGTGAGCAAGGCACGCCGGGAGATGGTCCCGGTGACCTCCAGTACCGAATGAATTCTCACGAATGAGTTCTTCCCAACGCTTCATGTGGGGGCCTAATTCCTTGAGGAGAAGTTGGTATGAAGAGATTTGGACATTTTTGGATTTTATTTTTCGGGTTGTAGTGGCGCGCTCCACACCAAGGATTTGACGAATTTCGTCGGGATGAGGGATGTCGGAGAGATAAGGACCAAAGGTTGGTCAACAACGATGTAGAGATTCGAGGTCCCACTCGTTTGTGAAAACGGCTTGACCTCTAAAGGGAATTTGGAGAATTTGACCAAATTGTTCGAGAGTTAAGGTGATAAATTCATTTTGGATCATGAAGGAGATGGTGATGGCACCAAGATCATTGGTTTGAACGGTGACTTGGCTATAGAAATCGACTATGAAACGAGGAACGATTGGTTCGTTGATTTCAAAGAGGCAATTGAGGTTGATGCTTGTGAATAAGCGAGTAATATAGTCGGATTGAGCAAAAGCTAGATCTACTACACGTCCCTCATGAACGTTTCTATCTTCAATTTGACGATATATATGTCCAATGGAAGGAGATGTAGTAGGGAGTTGGGAAACTTTAGGAATGTAGTTTTTAGTGTGGGAAAGATCTTCGGTAGTCGCTTTTGGCATTTTCACCAAAACACAACAACATTACAAAAGACCAAAATAAATATAAAGAAGAATAAAAATGTATATATTTTTATGACTTATGTTGGAACGTAAACATACTTCGACTAAAAGACAATAATCCTAAGAAGTAGTTTACCATGTTCCTTAATATTATTTTTAACTCGTTCTTGATATATTTTACGATGTTTAGTAAGTAGTTATGGACAAATCCAAACCCCATTTTAAACATCTTAATATATCATGAAATTTACTAGGTTTACATTAG
The DNA here is from genome assembly GCA_030686995.1 of Artemisia argyi. Lineage (NCBI taxonomy): Eukaryota > Viridiplantae > Streptophyta > Magnoliopsida > Asterales > Asteraceae > Artemisia > Artemisia argyi. The sequence goes on along the minus strand of CM060701.1, from coordinate 170,462,349 downwards.
GTTGTAAAACTAGCCATTTCTTACGAGTTTCTTATGCATGTGATTAGTTTTCGAAAAAGATGGTTTATATTTTGGCTCAAAAATGTCATTTTTCGTACTAAACCAAACGCTTCCTTAACTAGACACTTACACTACAAGTATGTCAATATATATATGAATTATATATCTTGACAAGTCCGAATTACAAGTTTTAGGTATATAATTTTGACAAAGTTTTATAAAAATTATAACGACTTAATTTCGACATTATTTGGACATAATCCAAACACCCTCTTATCGTGTATAAAAATATTTTTACTTAGTCGAGAAATATAGTTTCATGTTTTATAAGTTATAAAAACATAATGTGATTGGTTTTAACAAGTTTTTATAGCATTATTCAACAATGTGTTTACCAAAAAATTTGAAAAAGAATGTATGACATTTTTCAAAAAATTTCGACAAGAGGGTTTATAATTACTAGTTTCTAGTGTTAATTTAGCATCCTAATCCTAAGGGAAGCATTTAGTTATGAAATTTTAGACCCAATTCGAACGAAATTATGAATTTGAGAAAATTATTAAAACATGCATAATCTTGAGTTTGACCAAATTAGATGGAATTAGATGAAATGTGTTATGAAAATCTTAAAATATGTAATGGTGATTGTGTTAGATGAATTTGCCCTTTGCGAATTAACCCGAATTATGAGATTTGGAAGTGGTTTTAGGTGTTTTTGGGGTTTGGTTTTTCGTCACAGCAGTAGCAGAGGAAGGGGTGTTGAAAAAGTGGAGTGTTTGGCAAAAGAAATAAGAGGAAAAATGGGTTGGAACTATCAGATGGCCGCCCCCCTTAAACATTAAGGGGGCCGCCCTTCATTTGGCTGCCGGTCCCTTTAAACATTAAGGGGACCGCCCTCCAAACTTTGATTTTTCGAGGTTTTGGTTTCTGGAAAGAACAAGAAAATATTTATATATTTATTAGATTTATATTTAATCAAGAATACGTTGGAGAGTATTCGCACGAAAGGAATTAATTGACACTTTTACTTGACATTTCGTCAATTAAAATTTCTTTATCATTTCGGATGAAATTTATCAAGTTGTCAAGTGGACGAGAGAGTTGTGGAAGGTTTATAAGTATATATACATATATATATATATATATATATATATATATATATATATATATATATATATAGGGTAAGGTTCTAGAGAAAAGTCCACTTTGGTAGAAAAGTGAGAAAAAAAGTTATTAGGGGTTAATTTGAAATATCTCAAACTTCAGGGGTCTGTCTTGAAACATGCCCCCACCACCCACCCACCCACCCCCCACCCCACCCCCCACCCCCCACCCCCCCCCCCCCCCCCCGCCGAAAAAAAAAATTTTTTTCCCGCCAAAAAAAAATTTTTTTTTGGGGCAAAAAAAAAAATTTTTTTTTTTTTTTGGGCCAAAAATTTTAGTGCATCTGGGTTATAAAAATTGGTGCATCATAGTTATAACTGAGATGCACCAATTTTTATACTGAGATGCACTAAAAAAAAAAAAGTGCATCTGGGTTATAAAAATTGGTGCATCATAGTTATAACTGAGATGCACCAATTTTTATAACTGAGATGCACTAAAAAAAAAGGTGCATCTGGGTTATAAAATTTTGGCGGGAAAATTTTTGGCCCAAAAAAAAAAAAAATTTTTTTTTGGCCCCAAAAAAAAATTTTTTTTGGCGGGGAAAAAAAATTTTTTTTTTCGGCGGGGGGGGGGGGGGGTAGGTGGGTGGGGGGGGGGTGGGGGGGGTAGGGTGCAAATTTGCAAAAAACTCCTTAAAGAATGAAGGAAAATACAATTAGGTCCCTGTAGTTTGGTGTGAAAAAAAGGAGGGGTTGATTTGTACACTTTTCTCACTTTTCTACCAAAGTGGACTTTTTTCATGAACCCACCTCTATATATATATATATATATATATATATATATATATATATATATATATATATATATATATATATATATATACATACGTATATAGTATGGGCTTTTAAGACGAGAATATAGGAGGGAGACGTATGCAACGGAAAACGGGAGTTTATTTCATCCATAGATTTTTCGACTCATCTCTCTACATCAGCATGAGTGTTGTTGAACATTAAAGTTCAATAAGGCAAACGGGGGAAAGAAAAGGTTCGTAAACGAACAATTTCTAGTTCTAGAAAATCAACAAATGAATTTTCTAGGTTATATGATCCTAGATATAGCTAAGTATATATATATATATATATATATATATATATATATTTAGATATAGTATATATATATATATATATATATATATATATATATATATATATATATATATATATATATATATATATATATATATATATATATATATATATATATATATATATATATATATAGATATAAAATCTAGAGGAAACAATGAGCCAAACAAAATCACATAAAAATTAGATACTAAACTAAGCATGCATTTCTTTGACAAGGAAATAAAAGGAAATGTGTATCTTTCGTCTTCAATGCGTTTATCTTCAAAGTCTTCAAGGAATAGTCCGAACAAGAGGTGACAACTAAAGTTTCCATGTTTGAATGGCAAATTATCTACGTTGGTCCCCATTGTCTCATTTGACAAAAGTTATTTGATCCGAACATGTTTTGTATTTGACTTGGATGCATATATGGTGGAAACATTCCCCACGGATTGAAATTCCACATTTGTTGATTATTGTTGAAGTTTCATCTATTTTGGTTTGCTCTTGGTTGAGGTGTTTTAGGTCTAGGGTAAGAGTTATTTGGTTTCCTAGGTGGTGGAGTTTTAGATCTTGTTTTAGGTTTAGACGATCCTACTTCGGTTTTTAAAGATGGTTTATAAAACTGTTTTATTTCTTCATCACTAGCAAGAGGTATTTTCTTATCATTTATGAGTAAATACTTAGGATTAGATTTTGAAGGTTTTAGTTCCTTGAGTTCACTTTCAAATTTAACATTCTTAATTTCACTTGTTGAAACTTCGGTTAAGTTAAATCCTAAACCGGTTTTATCTCCGGATACTCTATGAATACTTATAATTTTACTAAGTGAGTTACCACTATTTTCAAATTTATCAAGTTTACAAATTTCTTCCCTAAGTTTGTTGTTTTCACTTTTAAGCTCTTGACATGATTTACATTCTTCAAAAATTTCTTTACCTTTTTCAAGTTGATGTATTTTAATTTTTAGTTCTAGTACTTCATTTTCTAATTGGTTGTTTATGTATTTTAGTGATTTGTTTTCAGCCATTACTTGTTGTCCTAGTTTGCATAATCTATTGTATTCACTGTCTAAATCTTTTTCATCTAATGATAAATTTTCATCACTAAAGTATTCGGTTTTGGAACATACCTCACTTGATGTCTTTGCCATGAAACACTTTTCTTCCTTTGTTATTTCTTTCTCATCTTCATCGCTATCACTCCAAGCTCCTCCAACAAATGCTCTTTGATTTTGATCTCTTGTCATCATTCGACATTTTCCAATGAAGTGATTCGGATCACCACACTTGAAACACTTTCTCTCATTCTTGCTATACTTGTCATCATTATTCTTTTGAGGTGCTCTCCTTTCATGGTGTGGTTGTCTAACGAATCTTCCTCGCCTTTTGAAGAATTTCTTGAAATCTCTTACGGCCATGGCATATTCTTCGTCATCACTTTCGGAAGATGAGCTATCTTCGTTGTTGGATTCCTTTCTAGCTTTCAAGGCGATTGACTTGCTTTGCTTTCGTTTTCCTTTAACCATTTCGGAGTCCTTCTTTATAATAGCTTCGTAGACTTTCAAATTTCCAATTAATTCATCAAGTTGCAACGTTGACAAATTCTTTAATTCTTCAATAGCCGTCACTTTAGCACCCCATTTTTGGTGAAGAGCCCTAAGAAACTTCCTAACAAAATTCTTACTAGAAAAATTCTCATCAAGTGCTTTTAAACTTGTGATGATAGTGTTAAATCTAGCGAAAGCATTATCAATTGATTCTTCTTCCGGAATCGTGAATTGTTCATATTGTTGAACAAGTAGATCTATTTTATTATCTTTGACTTGATTATTACCTTGGTGAGTTATTAATAAAGAGTTCCAATTTTCTTTTGCGGTTTCACACATAAAGATTCTTTCGTACTCTTTACGTGGTAGCGCATTATAAATAACCATTTTTGCTTCATTATTTTTAGCAAGTTTTCTTTTTAAATCATCATTTTGTTTTTCAAAAGGTACGATTTCATTTTTGTTTGTTTCAGGGTTATTTTGAATAGGTAAAAAATCACCATTGGTAATAACATGCCAAAGATCTAGATCTTTTGATTTCACATAAGTTTCGAATCGATTTTTCCAATATAAAAATCCATCACTTTCAAATAGAGGTGGTCTTTGCATAGATTGCCCTTCTAAATATTTTTAAGATTCCATAGATCGTTACAAGTTTTAAAGTACAGTATATTTTAAAGATTTTTCAAGACGTGGCTCCTGATACCAATTGTGGAAAACTAGAATGGGGGGTTGAATAGTTTTACGTCCGTTTTAAAATTTATAAAAACAAGTTTGTTTTAAAACAATTCGATTCTAGTTTATGTGATCTCAATACTTGTACTATATGAACAATTTTATAGTAACTAACTAACTAAGCGAATATTGTATAAGTAAATGAGTAAGTAATGAAAAGAGTTGGAAAGATCAAACCACAACACAAGGATTTATAGTGGTTCGGCTACAAGGTCACCTTCCTTGTTCCAACTCCACTCCCCGAGTCACCTACTCGAGAGTTTTCTTCACTATGTCAACAAACTCCCTTATGGCAGAGAAAACCTTACACACCACAACTTCGTCACAACTTAATCACAACTTCTACACAACTTACTCACACCAATCTACTTCACGCCTATCTTCTTCACACCAATCTTCTTCACACCAATCTACTTCACACATATCTTCTTCACAACTACACTACTTCACTACTAATCAACTTCTTCTTCCTACACAACTTCTATTTCTTCTAAACTACTTATTACAAGCACAACACAACTTCACAAATAATATATATACACTATGCACAACTACTCTTCAATACTTCTTGAACTTAGTTGTAGAAGGAGTGTTCTTCTTTTGCACTTTGGATGAGGATGGATGAGAAGGGATTGAATCACTTGAAACAAGGATTAGCATTCTAATGATCAAAGGGTTTTGGAGGATGTTTAGAGAGTTTGAGATCTGAAAATTTCGTGTAAAAGGTGGAGCAAAATTCCAGATTTAAGGTGGTATTTATAGGAGAAAAATTCTGACAGTTTCTGACACAGGAGCCTAGCCGGTCCACTTAAATCATGGTCGGTCCCCTTAATTTTAAGGGGACCGTCCCTTATAATTAAGGGGGCCGCCAAGTTGTAACGGCCTAAAAACTTGTCTTTTAGTGGGGAAAGTTTATTTGGTGAAAAACTAACTGATTTTGGTTAAAAATTTGAATTCATATATTTAGTATAATTAAAACATTTTTCTTTATTACCAAAAGTGTTTTTCAAAAATATATAATATGTTTATATAATTAAATAAACTTTGTATTAATTAATTAAATACCCCTTTGATCATGAGATGTATTAAGCACTTGTTTATCCATACCTTAAGTTGTTAAGTTGGATATAATGATATAAACTAGCTTAATACTTGTTTACGTAGTAATCTTATGTTTGATGATTTTACATTTTGTGATGGTCAAAACATAGAGATATCGAAAAATATAAATAACGTTTTTATGCATTATTTATGTCAACAAACATGCTTTGTGTGACAAAGTGTTACAAAAGGCCACACAAACATACAATTCATGTGGCCATTGGATGATCAATAGTCACACAAAACACACATTTCTTCACTTTAAACACCATATGGTCACACATATTCACACTTTTGGCCACTTTATGCTTAATTGTATGTGACTAAATACCAAAAAAAAACATGCTTTGTGTGACTAAATGTTACAAAAGGCCACACAAACATACAATTCATGTGGCCATTAGATGATCAATAGTCACACAAAACACACATTTATTCACTTTAAACACCATATGGTCACACATATTCACACTTTTGGCCACTTTATGCTTAATTTTATGTGACTAAATACCCAAAAGAAACATGCTTTGTGTGACTAAATGTTACAAAAGGCCACACAAACATACATTTGATGTGGCCATTGGATGATCAATAGTCACACAAAACACACATTTCTTCACTTTAAACACCATATGGTCACACATATTCACACTTTTGGCCACTTTATGCTTAATTGTATGTGACTAAATACCCAAAAGAAACATGCTTTGTGCAACTAAATGTTACAAAAGGCCAAACAAACATACAATTCATGTGGCCATTGGATTATCAATAGTCACACAAAACACACATTTCTTCACTTTAAACACCATATGGTCACACATATTCACACTTTTGGCCATTTTATGCTTAATTGTATGTGACTAAATACCCAAAAGAAACATGCTTTGTGTGACTAAATGTTACAAAAGGCCACACAAACATACAATTCATATGGCCATTGGATGATCAATAGTCACACAAAACACACTTTCTTCACTTTAAACACCATATGGTCACACATATTAACACTTTTGGCCACTTTATGCTTAATTGTATGTGACTAAATACCCAAAAGAAACATGCTTTGTGTGACTAAATGTTACAAAAGGCCACACAAACATACAATTCATGTGGCCATTGGATGATCAATAGTCACACAAAACATACATTTCTTCACTTCAAACACCATATGGTCACACTTATTCACACTTTTGGCCACTTTATGCTTAATTGTATGTGACTAAATATATAAAAATAAAATGTTTTGTGTGACTATACAGTGTTTATGGTCACTAATACTGCTTAATCCAACGAAATTTGTACCAAATTAGTCACACATATTTAGGTGTTGGTTACTGTTTTGTAATCGAGACTAAGAATAACTCGAATATGTGACCATAGGTACCCCATGGTCACACGACCTTTAGTCACACACACTCGAAAAATCATGTGTGACTATATGTATTTCGTCACAGATATTGGGTGTAGCCAAATCCAGTTTTTGTTCTAGTGTACGTTCAATCATGCACCCACCCACACGATATGCCATTATCAGTTTTTGCTTTTTCTCTAAATTGATATGTAAGAAAGAAATAATATCGCAAGAACTAGATAATATGCAAACAGAACTGGTAGTGACACTTTGCCTACTCAAGAAGTTCTTTCCCCCATCGTTTTTTGATATTATGATACACTTGGCTGTGAACCTAACTTGGGAGGTAATATTATGTGTTCCAATATGCTCTCGGTGGATGTATCCATTCGAAAGATGTATGAAGGTTATTAAAGGACATGTGAGAAGCATGAATAGACCAGAGGGATGCATTGCTGAGGAGACTATTGTGAAAGAAACAATAGAGTTTTTTAGCGAATATCATAAATTCATGAAAACTATTGGTATCGCACATGATAAACATGAAACTGATGAAAACGAGGAAGGAAAGCCATTGTCGGTTGGTAAATCAAGTGAATTTTCTGCGAAACTCTTTCAGAAAGCACATTTGTATGTATTACAGAATACAGATGAAATTGTACCATATATCGAGTAAGTGTTACTTAACACATGTCTATTTCTTTACTTAAAATGATCTATGAAATATGTGGAAAACTAGAAGGGGGGTTGAATAGTTTTACGTCATTTTTAAATTTATTTCCAAAATATTTTGTAGCTTATAAAAACTTTCGATTCGATCTCAAGTGAGTTCAAGTAACAACCAATATAAACAAGTCTAATCTAACAATGTAAGTATTGAAATAGAATGAAGAAAAGATAGAGTTAGAAAGATCAAACCACAACACGTGAATTTATAGTGGTTCGGCTACAAGGACACCTTCCTTGCCCTACTCTACTCCCCGAGTACCACACTCGAGAGTTTTCTTCACTATATCAACAAATTCCTTATGGTGGAGAAACCTTACACACCTTGGCTTACACGAGTTAACGACACTAAGCTAAATGTCGAGTTCTAATCGTAGCTAGAACCAATCTCACAACTTCGTCAAGACTTCACACCTTCTTCACACCTTCACAACTTCTTCAAGACTTCACACCTTCTTCACACCTTCACAACTTCTTCAAGACTTCACACCTTGTCAACTTCACACCTTCTTCTATGCACAACTAAATCACAACTACTACACTACTTTACAACACCCCTAGTTACTACAATCAACAAGTTCTCACAACACTTTTACAAATATCTAGCACTACTACAATATGAAACTAGCTAATCACAACACTACTACAATTAAATGGATGTAGAGGAGTGTTCTTATTCTTACACTTGAGTGGATGAAGATTTGGATCACTTGGAAACAAAGACTTATGAATTATATGATCAAAGGATTTTTGAGATAGAAATGGAGGTTAGATCAGAAGGTTTTTAGTGCAAAAAGGTGAGAAAAATATGTGGAATGATCCAGTATTTAAAGGGCCAGAAAATACTATTCTGTAGCGTGCCGGTCCCCTTAATTAGTGGGCGGTCCCCTTAATGATTAAGGGGGCCGCCTAGTATAATTAAGGGGGCCGCCCTACTGAACGTTGGAAAAGTTTTTCTGGATAAAATTTGCCCTTTTTGGTTGGAAATTTGAAATCATATCTTTGTAGTTTAATACAACAATACCAAAAATGATTTACAAATATATATAAAATGTTAATATCATTTTATAAAATGTTATGTCTTAAGACAAGGTTTCCTTTGATCATGTAATGCATAAGGTGCTTAGTTTATGCATACCTTAAGTGATATTAGATGTAGAGGTAAATATTTGTTACTAAATACTTGTTTCCGTCTTAATCTTGACTTAATTTGATTTGAGTTTTGTGATTATCAAAAGATAGGTTTATTGAGAAATATTAATAACATTTTTAAACATTATTTATATCAACAATCTCCCCCTTTTTGATGATTACAAAAGTTAAACTCATTAACTCAAAAATTAGTTTTTAAACAAGTATTTTAGTGAGTTTATATTTACTTCTCCCCCTTTTTGTAGAATCAAAAAGGTTATGCCGACTATTTTCAAACGTGAAAATTTGACGGGAAGATATCTCCCCCTTGATGTGTACTCCCCCTCGTTTGGGGGCACCAAGAGAACGAGCTATGGAATGCTTTGCAAAACAAAAATATTAGAAGCACAAGTATATAGATGCAAATATATAAGGTGATAAGAATATAATTAAGCATGTTTGGAAAGAAGCATTCATATTGAAGCATTAGTTGTGTCAAGACACAACAATACAAGTAGCAAATAAAAAAAAAATTACAAGTAGGATCGCTTTTACATAAACTAACAACTAGAATAATATTTCATCATGCAAAGAGTACATGGACTTCATAGAGCTTGCAAGCAAAAGGGTGGTAGAGGCTTTATTTATTAAGCATATCATATGCTTAATTTGGAGAGCATGATGGTGATGGTGGAGGAATGGGTGAGATTTGTGGTGGAGGAATAATTGGAGAGGATGGTGGAGTTGGTGGTCGTGGTGGGTTAGTAAGCAAATGTTCAATATATGAAAACATATATTGAATTTCATCTCTAAGACCAAATATTATGGTTCAGTTGTGGATGCAACAAAGACAAGTATCCCCATGGGATTCAAGTAACCTCCAAGGCACGGGATTGACAAATAATGGTGGTGTAATTGGTGGAGATGAGAAATGAGCATCAAGTGGTCTTATTGGTGAAAGTGAGATGGTAAGATGGGTGGAGATAGGTTCTTGTGTAGGATGTGGTGATGATACTTGTGGTGACAAGTGTGAATTGATGTAGTCATTGATTGATGAGGTTGAGGGTATGGAGGATGAGGAAGTTCCATGAGTGGGAGGTGTTTTGGATGGTGCATTAGGTGCACTTGGAGATGAGCATTTAGGTGGAGGTGATGGGGTTTTGTTGTCTTCATTTTGTTTCTTAGAGGCCTTGGAGTTTGAGGTGCTTGGTGGAGTCATGATGATTTAGATGAGGAATGATGAGATGAAGAATGGTGATTATGGAGGGAATTTATAGTATGGAAATGGTTGATTTAGGTATGTATTTGAAATGGTTGAATGAGATTCTAAAATCAGTTGGGTTAAAATGGGAAATGGTAGCTGATACTAGAGAAAGAGTTCACAAGATGCAAAAGAAAACAGTAAACCCAGTTCCAGATGGCCGGTCCCCTTAATTGTAGGCCGGCCCCCTTAATAGTTAAGGGGACCGCTTAGGAAATTAAAGGGGCCGCCCATCAGGTGTTTTCCCAGTCGACCAGAAACCCAAAATTTGCAGAAATGGGTGATTTTTCAAGTGTGTGTTTCCAGCAAGCTCTATTAGAAGTATATACTCTAGGAATGATGATATATAAATATATATATAAAAACAAATTATGCATGCAAACAAACATATTATATTCCACTTTTAAAAGAAACATAGCATAGCATTAAAATATGATGAAGATAGTAGCATGATAATAGTTAAATTCTAAGCATCATCCAAGAAATAAACAAGAGATAACATAAGTATTTCCGAATAAATCGGACACATAACAAGCCATAAAAATGTCTAAAAGAGAATAATAATAATAAGTAGCAATACATCAACATCATCTACTTCTTCTTCTTCCCTATCATCTTTCTAAACATCTTTCCAACGGATTTGAATCCGCCTCGATTTTCTTTATGCATTTTTTGTTGTTGGTTGATAATGGACGTTTGACGAGTGAAGAGAAGTTCATCGGTACGTTCATGAGGAAGAGGAACTCGATACGTGGTATAGTCAAGATCAGGAAGATCATCAACAAAGGTCGTGGGGGATGGAGTACTAACACGAGAGGTGTCTTCCTCCTCGTCATCATCATCGTCACGATGAGATGTAGACCCACGAGGCATAGAAAACAAAGGAACACGAGATTTTCCTTTGTCACTTCGAGAACGACGAGTAAGAACACGAGTAAGTTTGTTCAAAGTAGGAAGGATTTGCACGTAGTAATCTCTTTGAAGATGTGGGTAATGTTCCATGACATAACGATAATGTCGTGTAAGGAACATACCGTAAGGAAGACTGGCATTTGGGGTGTTTTTGGCAGACATGATTCGATGAACAAAAAGATAAGCCAAATTGTAGTTCTCTTTAGCAACTACAAAATATAACATGTGGGCAATGCTTGCCGTGACATGATCACGGTGACCACCAGTACCAAACGCATTCTCGCGAATGAGTTCTTCCCACTTTTTCATATCGTGGATTAGCTCTTTGAGGAGGATTTGATTTGCATGAATATCAACATTCTTCGACTTGATTACTCGACTAGTCGTACGACGTTCTAATTAAAGCAGTTGACGAATGTCTTCAGGACTAGGAATCTCAGAATAGTATGGGCCATCCTGAGGACGATTTCTTTCAAGAGAGTAAAGATCCCATTCATTTGAGAATACGGCTTGGCCGTTGTATGGGATTCTAAGAATTTGTCCAAATTGAGCAAGAGTAAGAGTGATGAATTGATTTTGAATCATGAAGGAAATAAGGAGATGACCATAGGGATCGGTTTGCACCGTCACTTGGCTATAGAAGTCGAGGATAAAACGAGGAATGATTGGTTCGTTGATTTGGTAAAGACATTCAAAACGAATATTGGAGAACATTCGTTCGGTTTGATCAGATTCATAGAAAGATGGATCGACAATTCTTCCTTCGTGAATGTTTCTATTTTCAATGGGACGATAGAAACATGCAACTGAAGGAGACATGCCGGGAGTAGAGGAAACATTTGGAATGTATTGTTTGGTTTTGGAGACATCACCAATCGTGGTCTTAGGCATTTTCACCTAAACAATATAACAACAAAAATAAAATTAAGACAAAAACAACTATCATGCATATGTTATATATATATATATATATATATATATATATATATATATATATATATATATATATAATTATATGCAATATATGTGGAACAAAATTCTACTTCGACCAAAAAAAATATTCTATGAAGTAGTTTCACAATGTTCCTTATATTTTGGTTTTAAACTCGTTTAGAATATATGATGTCAAAGAGTATGATATCATAATTCATTTCGAAGTAAGGCTAGATATATATTAGATTATATATCTTGCTTTTTCATAAGAGTTTGACTTAGAATAAACATGTTTAAAAGGTTAAAATGTGAATTTTGGTTTTCAAAATATCTTTTTCAAGATAAACCAAACGCTCCCTTAACTAGACGAATACAACCTAAAACATCAATATATATATTGATTATATATCTTGATGACATCTATTGACTCTAATAGTTTTAACAAATTTTATGAGCTAGTTTTAAGTTTTAAATAACTACATATAATTATAATTTGTTCATGAACCAAACGCCCACGTTGTCTTCATAAACCATTTTATAACGAATTGAAAAGTATGTCTTAATTGTTTACAACATTAAAATAATATAATGTAGTAAGTTTTAACTAGTTTTTAAGAGTTACATCAACAATGTGCCTTTTGAAAAATGAAATTCAACAAGGGTTTATGGGCGATTAAAGATTTTGACAAAATGATGTGTTATACTAAGTTTGAGTTGCAATACATCATTCTAATCCTATGGGAAGCATTTGGTTGTTCAATTCCTAGCTTCTATTTCAGTAAAATTCGAATTAAAATAAATTTTAATAAAATACCTAATTATTGATTAGACACCAAATTTAATGAAATGTGATGAAATGTATGTTGGAAAACTTACAAAATATATTGTTATATGTTTGGTTAGCGTTTGCCCCTTGCGAAACAACCCCGGATTGGTGATTTGGTGAAGGATTTTGATGGTTTTGGTTGTTTTGGTTCGTACTCAGCAAAGGTGAGGAAGGGAATTATGAACAAATGTAGTGTTTGGCAAAAGATTTAAGGTGGAAAACGGATTTGAAAGTATCAGATGGCCGGCCCCCTTAAACATTAAGGGGACCGCCCCCGATAAAAAGCCGGTCCCCTTAATTATTAAGGGGGCCGCCCTTTGAATTTTTGAATTTTCGTGGTATTAGTTTCTGGAACAAATATATTTATATATATATAATTAGATTTATAATATATCAAAAATACGTAAGCGTTTATTGGCACGATGATGAAATACTTAACAATTTTTAATTACCGTTTCGATAATTAAAATATACCTTTGACAATTTTGGATAAAATAATCAAAGTGTTAAGTTGATGAGGGGTTTGAGGTGTGTTCGGGAATATGTGAATATGTGTGTATATATATATATATATATATATATATATATAAATGTGAGTGAATGATGGGTTGATAGGTGAGGTTTGAGAGATGATAACAGAGATAGAATATAGTTGGCGAAAGGAGTTTGTTTCATCCATAGTGTTCACGTGCGAAGGCGTTCTTACATGATAATAGTCCACTTGACTCATATCCCTTCATCATCATGAGTCTTCTAAAAGTTGACATAATAGAATTTCGTGTTGAACGTAAAAGATCAAAAGTAACATGAGGGTGAAGGAAAGGGTTCGATAACGAACAATTTCCTGGAGTTCTAGAAAGTCAACTAATGACATATCTAGATTATTGATGAGTGCTCAAACACTCATCATTTTTATCCTATTTAAACTGTCAAAACATACAAAAACAATCGAAAAGTCATCAAAATACTGAAATTATCCCTGGGATTGTGTTTTATATGTTTTAAATGCAAAATGAGCAAAAACAAATGAAAAATGATCAGAGTTTGCAATATTGGCAGTTTCAGTCCCCCAAGTTTTAAAATTTATCAAAAATAGTCCCTATGCATTTATTTTGAAAGAAAAGTCAACCTAAGTCCTTAAAAAATCAAAAGTTATCAAAAAAGGACTTTGGGTGAAAAGTTTGGAAAATTTACATTTTTAGTCCCTCAAGTTTGAAATCTGTCAAAAATAGTTCCTGGGAATTTTGAAAAATGAAAAAAATTAAGTTTGATCCTTGGAATGTGAAAACTTGGCAATATTGGTCCCTTGTGATATTTTGGCAGAAGTATAACTCAGCTCCCTTAGTTTGGTAAAATTTCAAAATTGGTCCTTGTGTTTACTACTTAACCATACGGACCCTTGTTATTCAATTAAAGCAAAACCAAACCCAAAACACAAACTAAACCCACCCTTATAATTCCAAAAGCCCATTCATCCCTCAGCCCACCACAACCTCAGCCCACTCCCTACTCAATACTACTCCCTCCCGTTTTAATAAAAACCTTGGTCAAACTTTGACCCCCCACTTTGACCACCCCCTTTGACCTCCACCTCGTCACCCCCCCCCCCCCCCAAACACACACCCGTGACTTCCCTGGCAAAAACCAACACCATCATCACCTGCAAAACCACTATATCCCCCTCATCATCATTCCTAATCACTGCAACCCACTCCAAACCACCTCAGTCCAAATTACAACTCACTGGCACAAGCAATAGGAGTAATAGCTATTATAGCATTTTGGCGCCAAAAGCCTTGAATGGACAAGATCAAAAGACAATCATCCTGTGGTCAAAAATGAAGATGGAAAGTGCTCATAAGGTCTCAAAACCCTAATCCCACTCTATAAATTGGAGATTGAAGCAGAAGAGAGAGGAGAGTAGTTTTTTAGCTTATTTAAGATTATGTCAAATTTAATGTAATTTACTTTTCCAGCAAACATTTAGATTGTAATATGTTTTATCTTAGTTAATATCAAGTTCCATTTCAAAAATTCAAGTTCTCTTTACATTTCTCAGATTCATTTTAAGAATTCTAGTTTTAAGCTATGATATAGTTTAAGCTCGTTACTTATCACAAATGGTTCACAAGCTCACATAAGGTTTTAAACACCTTAGAAAACATAAAAAAGGAATAAAATAAGAACAAAATTTGGCCAACAGGGTACCTTAGCTTATGAACTGTGGAAGCAATTTGGAAGTACCAAGTAATGGATATTGGTAGAAGAACTTTACCTAGCTTATCTTTGATAAGCTAGGAGCTTGTTGCAGCTTCAAGATACCCTAGTTGAGCTAGTGGTTAAGGTTTTCAAAGTTTGCTTTCAAATTTCAAGTTCTTAGTGTAATATTTCCATACTATTTAATTAGTAATTATAATTGTAATTTTTTGTTTGATTCTGCTTATTCTAGCCTATTTGTGGTATTTATGGTCTGTTAGAAGTAATTTAGTCTATTAGATATAGTTTTGATAAGATTTGAACCCATTGCTTCATAAACTGTCACATAATGTATAATTGGATCTTGGTGGTTTGAAGCATTGTTTGTTTGATATTGATGCTTAAGTATGCTTGTTTCATGATTATATAAGCTCTGTAATCAATTTTCATAGCTTAAATAAGTGTTTACTCTCAAAACCTCAAAACAATTATACATTAAGGAGTGTTTGGTTTAGTGTATTACTAGGTGTGCAGGACTGTGTCAGTTGCTATCTTTGGTTCATACAACTCAGGTTATGTATATTTAGGATAAGTAATGCATAAACTAAATAGGTTGTAAGTGAAAAAGTCAAAATCAAAGATAAAACTCCTACACAGTTAACTGTGTAGGTTTTTGAGCATTACAACCTCTCAATTCCTTGTAAAAGTGTTTAAGTTTACTTGATTTAGCTTCATTATAGTTAAATACTTCATAACAAATCAGTAAATCAAGATCTAAGTTCACCAAAGTCAATTTGCAAGTTTTACTCAAAAAGTCAAAATGCATGTTTCAGTTTTTTTTCCAATATGGCAAGAATTTTCATGATTTGTGTACTTGATTCTAGGACTTGTCTAACCGACAAAGGGATTGGCTAATCCAGGAGCAAACGGCTCTTGGTAAAGATAACTCAAATCCGTTGACGGCTTGCAATTTGCCTAAAATTGTATGGTAAATCAACTCGCCATATCCCATAAAGCGAATGAGTTGGCTAGCCCGCAAGATTATGGCTTGTGGTAAAGGCAGTGGGAAATCCATAATTGGTAATCAACTCACGAAGATGTTGACTAGGTCCATCAAGAGTTGGCTAGTCCAGGAGCAAACGACTCTTGGTAAAGACTAATCAAAACCGTTGAAAGCTGGTGGTTTGCTAAAAATCACATGGTTATCAGGTGGACCATAGTTCTTACTTAAATCGATACATCTGGCTACTCTAGAAGTGATGGCTTTTGGTAAAGAGTTTTTCAAATCCATCAAGTTTTCCAAAAAGAGTGCTCAAACACTCATCATTTTTATCGTATTTAAACTGCCAAAACATACAAAAACAATCGAAAATTCATCAAAATACTGAAATTATCCCAGGGATTGTGTTTTATAAATTTTAAATGCAAAATGAGCAAAAACAAATTAAAAATGATCAAAGTTTGCAATATTGGCAGTTTCAGTCCCCCAAGTTTTAAAATTTGTCAAAAATAGTCCCTATGCATTTATTTTGAAAGAAAAATCAACCCAGGTCCTTAAAAAATCAAAAGTTATCAAAAAAGGACTTTGGGTGAAAAGTTTGGAAAATTTACATTTTTAGTCCCTCAAGTTTGAAATCTGTCAAAAATAGTCCCTGGGAATTTTGAAAAATGAAAAAAATTAAGTTTGATCCTTGGAATGTGAAAACTTGGCAATATTGGTCCCTTGTGATATTTTGGCAGAAGTACAACTCAGCTCCCTTGGTTTGGTAAAATTTCAAAATTGGTCCTTGTGTTTACTACTTAACCATACGGACCCTTGTTATTCAATTAAACCAAAACCAAACCCAAAACACAAACCAAACCCACCCTTATAACTCCAAAAGCCCATTCATCCCTCAGCCCACCACAACCTCAGCCCACTCCCCACTCAATACTACTCCATCCCGTTTTAATAAAAACCTCGGTCAAACTTTGACCCCCCACTTTGACCACTCCCTTTGACCTCCACCTGATCACCCCCCCCCCCAAACACACACCCGTGACTTCCCTGGCAAAAACCAACACCATCATCACCTGCAAAACAACTCTATCCCCCCTCATCATCATTCCTAATCACTGCAACCCACTCCAAACCACCTCAGTCCAAATTACAACTCATTGGCACAAGCAATAGGAGTAATAGCTATTATAGCATTTTGGCGCCAAAAGCCTTGAATGG
The DNA here is from genome assembly GCA_030686995.1 of Artemisia argyi. Taxonomy (NCBI): domain Eukaryota; kingdom Viridiplantae; phylum Streptophyta; class Magnoliopsida; order Asterales; family Asteraceae; genus Artemisia; species Artemisia argyi. The sequence continues at coordinate 170,445,170 of CM060701.1, read as the reverse complement.
CCAAGATCAAAAGACAGTCATCCTATGGTCAAGAATGAAGATGGAAAGTGCTCAGAAGGTCTCAAAACCCTAATCCCACTCTATAAATTGGAGATTGAAGTAGAAGAGAGAGGAAAGTAGTTTTTTAGCTTATTTAAGATTATGTCAAATTTAATTTAATTTACTTTTCCAGCAAACATTTAGATTGTAATCTGTTTTATCTTAGTTAATATCAAGTTCCATTTCAAAAATTCAAATTCTCTTTACATTTCTCAGTTTCATTTTAAGAATTCTAGTTTTAAGCTATGATATAGTTTAAGGTCGTTACTTATCACAAATGGTTCACAAGCTCACATAAGCTTTTAAACACCTTAGAAAACATAAAAAAGGAATAAAATAAGAAAAAAATTTGGCCAATAGGGTACCTTAGCATATGAACTGTGGAAGCAATTTGGAAGTACCAAGTAATGGATATTGGTAGAAGGACTTTACCTAGCTTATCTTTGATAAGCTAGGAGCTTGTTGCAGCTTCAAGATACCCTAGTTGAGCTAGTGGTTAAGGTTTTCAAAGTTTGCTTTCAAATTTCAAGTTCTTAGTGTAATATTTGCATACTATTTAATTAGTAATTATAATTGTAATTTTGTTGTTTGATTCTGCTTATTCTAGCCTATTTGTGGTATTTATGGTCTGTTAGAAGTAATTTAGTCCATTAGATATAGTTTTGATAAGATTTGAACCCATTGCTTCACAAACTGTCACATAATGTATAATTGGATCTTGGTGGTTTGAAGTATTGTTTGTTTGATATTGGTGCTTAAGTATGCTTGTTTCATGATTATATAAGCTCTGTGATCAATTTTCATAGCTTAAATCAGTGTTTACTCTCAAAACCTCAAAACAGTTATACATTAAGGAGTGTTTGGTTTAGTGTATTACTAGGTTTGCAGGACTGTGTCAGTTGCTATCTTTGGTTCATACAACTCAGGTTATGTATATTTAGGACAAGTAATGCATAAACTAAATAGGTTGTAAGTGAAAAAGTCAAAATCAAAGATAAAACACCTATACAGTTAACTGTGTAGGTTTTTGAGCATTACAACCTCTCAATTCCTTGTAAAAGTGTTTAAGTTTACTTGATTTAGCTTCATTATAGTTAAATACTTCATAACAAATCAGTAAATCAAGATCTAAGTTCACCAAAGTCAATTTGCAAGTTTTACTCAAAAAGTCAAAATGCATGTTTCAGTTTTTTTTCCAATATGGCAAGAATTTTCATGATTTGTGTACTTGATTCTAGGACTTGAAACTTGTTTTAGTGTGAGTCTACCAGTTGAGTTCTTGATTCCCATGATTGTTTGAATTTTGTGAATTTTTCTTAGTGGCCTTTTTGCCCCTGGAACACAGCTGCAGGGCAAACCACTGCACTGTGCATCAGCTGACCCCAGTGGGTCCCACACTCCATAATTGGGTTTTCCCAACCCCCCCTCCTACCAGGGTTCAATAGTTGACCCTTTGTTTGACCTAGGGACCAGTGGACCCCACTTGAAACCCCTTCCCATCTCTGTCCCATTTCTGTCTTAGAACCCACAATAAGCAAGTGCTTATTGTGGTCTTGTAGCTTATTCAGCCATCTAATTTGTGTGAAACTTGCTCCATATAGTTCATATAACTCAGAGGAACCAATTTTATCATTGTGGACCCCACACACTCCCATTTGAGCCAAAAATCCTTCTTGGTCAAAGAAAGTCAACTAAGTGGACTAATAAGCACTCAAAGTGCTTATTTTTGGTTTGTATAAAAAGTGTTTTCATAAAAGTTATTCGTTTTTAGTGTAAAATTAGTTTGGAAAAAGAAGAAACTCAAAAAACCAACTTTAATTATAGTGATAGCTTCTATTTAATAGAAATTATCTTTTTAATTTTCTTTTTAGCTTATTTATAAGCACTTTAGCATTTTTATATTTTTATTAATTTTCTTTTAGGTTAAAGTAATTTTAGAAAATTTTCCAGATTTTTCTTTTGTCTTTTAGTGGTTTTTAGAAATAATTTTAGTTTAATTAATTATTAATTAATATTAAGTAATTAAATAGCATAATTAGATTTCATTAAGTAATACCTAGTTTTTATAATTTTTCTAGCTTTTATATAAGGTAAAACATTTTTATCAATTTTTCTAGAATTTCTACTATTCATTTTATATTTTTTATAATATAAATAGTTTAAGTGGTAATTAATTAATAATTAGATTAATTATTAGTAAATTAGTTTAAAAATACATAAAATCAACTTTTTATAATTTCTTAGGATTCCTATGATGGTTAATTAGATTTGTAAAATTTTTCTTAATTTTCTAAGCCTTTTTAGTATTTTTAATAATTCTAATTAGTTTAATTAGTTAATAAATAGACAATTAGTAATTAATTAATAATTAATAATTAAATAGTGTAAAAATAGTTTTTCTTTTTCTTAAAATTTTCTTTTATCATTAGGATTGTAAAAATGTAATTTCCATGTTCATTTTAAATCAAACGAACGCGTTTTTTAGATTCAACATACGTTTTTAGGTTACTGATCATCAGTAACTGTTTGTATAGTATTTCTAAGTTATTTGCATTCCTCCTATCTTAGTGTAATCATACAAATCACTCAATCCCCTTTTCCTGTCCAAATTCACCCGATCACAAACCCGTTTTATAACCATCCACACCTCGTCGGGACATAACGACCCGGGGAAACCCACTATACTTCCGCGGAGAATTGAGCCTAAGGAGTTTGACTATATTGACCACATCCGTGGTTGACTTTAGTTGACTGCTTTTGCCTCAATCAAATTTTGGCGCCGCTGCCGGGGAGGTGTGCATGTTTCTATAGCGTCATTTGAGATTAGTGTAACTTCACCTCATTCACTGTACAAATACCACCACTTTTGTAAATTTTAAATCAAAACACAAAAAAGTCATTAACACTTTTCCTAAAGTGATAACAACACCAAAAAAATGAAAAACAGATCGGTACGTTTTCTATATCGTGTTTCTTTTAAGGTGATTCTTAAAGAGATACGATTTTGGTAAACGAAACGATACCAAAAATATTGTCCAAAATTTTTTAACCCATTCACAAAAACCCAAAAACATTCGTCTCTTCTTGTGAATAATAATTCTACATAAAAATAAACCGTCGCAAACCAAGACAGAACACCTACCAACTGGGGGTGTGGACATAATAAGTTCCCAAATGAAAGATTTAAAACTTGCCTTTGTATCATTGTGAGTGGTGTACCTTTCTTAAAGAAGCCACTTGCTTGTGATTATTGGTTTAAGTTCACTGTCGTTTTGCCTCGATTTTGTTTTGAGTGAGTTTGTTTTTAGTGCATGCACACTCGCTCTTCTAAGTCTACTAGCCCATTACGTGAGGTTGTAAGAATACCTAGAAGACGTCGTAGACGTTCAGCACCAACAGTCGGATCTGAGATCTGTACTGTTCCCACATCTTCCGTTATCATGGCTGCTGAGCCAACTATGAACGAGCTTCTCCAAGCACCCGTTGAGGGTTACGGAGATGCTATTGTTGTTCCGGCCATCGTGGCCGAGAATTTTGAGCTTAAGACCGGATTGATAAATCTGGTGACCTCACGTCAATTCTACGGTTTTGAGAGGGACGATACTCAAGATCACATTCGATGGTTTAACAAAATTACATCAACCATCAAATACAAAAATGTCCCTGAAGAGGTGATTAACAACCCCCTCGATCGATGGGGCTACCCGGATTTGGCTTGATAAACAACCCCCTCGATCGATTGTAACATGGGAAGATTTGATTAAGAAGTTCGTGAATGAATTCTTTCCTCCTTCCAAAACCACGAGTCTCAAGAATGAAATCATGAAATTCACACAAAAATTTGATGAATCATTCAGTGAGGCATGGGATCGTTATAGGGAATTGCTTCGCAAGTGCCCTCATCACGGTTTTTCTGATCTCATGCAGCTTGACACTTTCTACAATAGTGTGAGCCAACTCGATCAAGACTCTCTCAATTCCTCCGCGGGAGGTAATTTCTTGAATCAAACAACAAAGGATGCTTTAGCGATCATTGAAAATAAGTCTAAGGGCCGCATTCCACGAAGCAAGCCGGTTGTTTCTCAAGTGAATGTTAGTCCTTCTACCTCATCGCCCGTGGCTCAATCTAGCACCGATGCTAGACTTGACAAACTCACGGAGGTTATTCATGCCTTGGTTCTCACCCAAAACAAGATAGTTTCTTCTTCTCAACCTTCTCAACAAGCTGAAATAAAAAAGGTAGAAGTTTGTGTCACTTGTGGTGGTCCACATTCGTATTACAATTGCACTGCCACTGAAGGCAATCCATTTGAAGTCAATGCAATAGCCGGAAATTCCAACCAAGGAGGTAACCAATACCGTCCTCAAGTGGAACCAAACTACCGCGCTAGCAACCAAGGTGGACCACCCGGATTTCCTCAAAATCCAAATAGGTTTAATCCTAATCCACCAAGGGGGAATAACATGCAAAATCAAACTCATCCCCCGGTGAATCAATACCCACCCAAAAGGGGTAATCAAGGGTATTCAGCTCCTAATTACCAAGAACCTCTCCCTAACGAGCTCAATAACTACATTAAAGTTAATGAGACCAAAATGAGGGCAATGCAAAATCAAATCTCAACTTTGAAGAATGAATTTCAATCTTCAATAACCAAGCAAGGTAACGAGCTGAAGAATGAGATTATGGCAACAAACAACAAAATTGATCAATCTCAAAAAAAGATTGAGAATATGTTTGCTAGTCTCATGAGTCATCTCGCTCCACCCTCTACTTCGGGAGGTCTTCCTGGTAATACAGTTGTCAACCCTAAGGGTGAACTCAAAGCTATTACCACACGTAGTGGTAAAGCTTATGATGAACTGCCACTTCCTCCTACTTCTTCTCTTCCTCCTGAAGTAGTGGAAAGTGAACCTGAGGCAACCAAGGACAAGGTGCAATTTACTAGCCCACGAAGTACCGCACACGTCCCCCCTCAGGTTGTTCCAAAGACCAAACCAGGAGTTATATTTGAACCACCAATAACTCGTGTTGAAAACCCTAAATCCAAACCTTCAATACCATATCCATCACGACTTAATGAGCAAAAGCTCCGCGAAAAGGCTAGTCACCAAATGGATAAGTTTTATCAAATCTTTCAAGATTTGCATTTTGATGTTAGCCTTGTTGATGCTATCATCCTGATGCCCAAATTTGCATCAATGATCAAGAACTTGTTAAGCAACAAGGAAAAATTGTACGAAATGGCAAAAACTCCATTGAACGAAAACTGCTCAGCAGTGATCTTAAAGAAGCTTGGAGACCCTGGGAGATTTCTCATTCCATGTGTTTTTCCTGGGATTGTTGAATGCTTCGCCTTGGCCGATCTTGGCGCTAGCATCAACCTGATGCCTCACTCAGTATGGGAGAAACTCTCTCTTCCTGAACTCACTCCTACGTGCATGACTCTTGAGCTTGCCGATCGTTCAATCTCTCGTCCACTCGCCATTGCTGAAGACGTATTCATGAAAGTAGGAAAGATCCATTTCCCCGCTGACTTCGTTGTTGTTAAGTTCGATACTGATCCAAGGGTTCCTCTCATTCTTGGAAGAGGATTCCTGAGGACGGGCCGTGGTCTAATCGATGTGCACGAAGAGGAAATAACTCTTCGTGTTGGTAATGAAGCAGTAACGTTCAACCTAGATCAAACTTCGAGGTACTCCCCAAATTATGACACTGAATCGGTTAACCGAATTGATGTCATTGATGTTGCTTCTGAGGAGTATGCTCAAGAGGTTCTAGGTTTCAATGATAATTCTTCGAGTGAAAACTTCACTCCATCTTCTTACCCCATCATTGCCAATTCTTCTCCTTCCCTCACTCCGTTTGAGGGAAGTGACTTCATCTTAGAAGAGAATGAGGCCTTTCTCAAAAGTGATTCGATTCCCGAAGGAATCGATAACTAATAGATTGACCCCGAGAGGGATATTCTCCTGCTTGAGAAATTACTAAACAAAGATCCCTCTCCTCTTCCTATTCTACCACAAACACTTCATAAAGAGGAGATCAAATATGTTGAAAAAACTGATGATTCTCCTCAGGTCGAGCTCAAAGAGTTGCCTCCTCATCTTGAGTATGCATTTTTGGAGGGTGATGATAAATTACCCGTCATTATTGCTAAAGACTTGAAAGATGAGGAGAAAACCGCGCTCATAAAGGTTTTGAAGTCACACAAGCGAGCAATTGCTTGGAGACTCTCCGACATTAAGGGTATTAACCCTGAATTTTGTTCACACAAAATCTTGATGGAGGATGACTTCAAACCCGCGGTGCAACATCAAAGGAGAGTAAATCCTAAAATTCACGAAGTTATCAAACAAGAAGTTCTAAAACTTCTTGATGCTGGATTGATTTACCCTATCTCTAATAGTCCTTGGGTGAGTCTCATTCATTGTGTTCCTAAGAAGGGTGGCATAACTGTTGTCACCAATGAGGATAACGAGTTGATTCCAACTCGTTTGGTTACGGGGTGGCGTGTATATATAGATTATAGAAAACTCAATGAAGCCACCCGTAAAGACCATTTTCCTCTACCCTTCATGGACCAAATGCTCGAGAGATAAGCGGGGAATGAGTACTATTGTTTCCTCGATGGTTTCTCGGGATACTTTCAAATCCCCATTGATCCACAGGATCAAGAGAAAACTACCTTCACGTGCCCTTACAGAACCTTTACCTACCGTCGCATGCCTTTTGGTTTATGCAACGCTCCTGGCACTTTCCAAAGGTGCATGATGTCAATCTTCTCCGACATGATCGGAAAAACAATGGAGGTATTCATGGATGACTTTTCGGTCATTGGGGATTCGTTCCAATCTTGTCTCTCCCACTTGGAAAATATGTTGAAACGATGTGAAGACACAAACTTGTGTCTCAATTGGGAGAAGAGTCACTTTATGGTCAAAGAGGGCATTGTCCTCGGCCATAAAATTTCAAAGAATGGGATTGAGGTTGACAAAGCCAAAATCGATGTCATTGCAAAATTACCTCATCCCACTACCGTCAAAGGTATTAGGAGCTTTTTGGGTCATGCCGGTTTCTATCGTAGGTTTATTCAAGATTTTTCCAAGATCGCCCGACCTATGACCCATCTCCTCAAAAAGGATGCTCCTTTTATCTTCTCACCTGAGTGCGTAGAAGCTTTTGAAACTCTAAAGAAAAAGCTTACTGAGGCACCTATTCTTGTTGCCCCCGATTGGGACTTGCCCTTTGAACTTATGTGTGATGCTAGTGATTATGCAATAGGGGCAGTCTTGGGGCAACGCAGGTCTAAACACTTTCAGCCTATACACTATGCAAGCAAAACAATGACCGAGGCTCAAAGTCATTACACCACCACTGAAAAAGAATTATTAGCTATGGTGTATGCCTTTGAGAAATTCCGGTCATATTTGATCTTGACCAAAAGCATAGTGTATACGGATCACTCGGCTTTGAAGTACCTTTTTGCAAAACAAGATGCAAAGCCGAGACTACTTCGTTGGGTTCTACTCCTGCAAGAATTTGATATCATAATTCGTGATAAAAAAGGAGCTGAGAACCTAGCTGCTGATCATCTCTCCCGTTTGGAAAACCCCCACCAACATGTCTTCGAGAAGAAGGAAATTAATGAAACCTTCCCTCTCGAGACACTCAATGCGGTTGCCTTTCGTGGAGATTCTGTTACCCCATGGTTTGCCGATTTTGCAAACTACCTTGCGGGTAACTTTGTGGTGAAAGGGATGTCGTCCCAACAAAAGAACAAGTTCTTTAAGGATGTGAAATATTATTTTTGGGACGACCCCTACCTTTTCAAAGTCTGTGCGGATCAAGTTATCCGGCGGTGTGTATATGGTCAAGAAGCCACTGAAATTCTCAAGGCTTGCCATGCTGGTCCCACGGGGGGCTACCACAATCTAAACTACACCGCCAAAAAGGTGTTTGACTCCGGATTCTATTGGCCCATGATTTATAAGGATGCCCAAGAATTAGTCAAATCCTGTGACGCTTGTCAACGTCATGGGAATATTTCACAAAAGAATGAAATGCCGCAAAATGCAATCCAAGTTTGTGAAATCTTTGACGTATGGGGCATCGACTTTATGGGGCCATACTCGTGGTTGTTGATTATTTGTCAAAATGGGTTGAAGCGAAAGCTTTACCCACTAATGATCCCCGAGTTGTTGTGAAATTTTTGAAAGATCTTTTCGCTCGATTTGGAACTCCACGTGCTATTATCAGTGATCGTGGTACGCACTTCTGCAATGACAAATTTGATAAAGTCATGCAAAAGTATGGTGTAACTCACCGTCTTTCTACTGCGTACCACCCTCAAACAAGTGGATAAGTAGAAGTTTCCAATCGAGGCATCAAGAGAATATTGGACCGAACCGTTGGTGAAAATCGTGCATCATGGTCGGATAAATTAGATGATGCACTTTGGGCTTTCCGTACGGCTTACAAAACACCCATCGGGTGTACGCCTTACAAGCTTGTGTACTGGAAAGCGTGCCATCTTCTGATCGAGCTTGAGCATAAAGCCTATTGGGCCCTCAAGCATGCAAATTTTGACCTAAAAACTGCGGGTGATCATCGGAAAGTTCAATTAAATGAATTAAATGAACTTCGTGATCAAGCTTATGAGAACTCTTTGATCTACAAGGAAAAGACAAAGAAGATACACGACTCAAAAATCAAGAACTGCATTTTCAACGTTGGTGATCGAGTCCTTCTTTTCAACTCTAGACTCAAGATCTTCTCGGGAAAGCTCAAAACCCGATGGACTGGTCCATTCACTATCGTTAAGGTTTATCCTTATGGCACCGTCGAATTATCTCAAAATGACGGTCCTAATTTCAAAGTGAATGGGCATCGGTTGAAACACTACTTTGGAGAGGACATACCATCCATGGTTGTCCCGGATCTCCAAACTTTCCCCAAGGACAATTGAATTCGGGGATCGAGTCAAGCTAGCGACTCGATAAACAAAAACAATAGCACAATACGGGTTTTCACCCGTATCTCTGATTTCTTTCAACTTTCTACCACCCTAGTGTGGGGAATGGCCAACCCCCCGCTGTTTGAAAAATGTATATATGTATATAAGTTTCAAAAAAAAAGTGTGATTGTATGTACAGATAAATAAAGTGAAAAATACAAAACAATATTTCCACGGTTAGCTTCGAATATTATCCTTTTACGTTCATAGATTCGGCATAATAGCCGGGACTTTGAATATTGAGGACAATATTCATTTCTAAGTGTGGGGGGGAAATTCTAGCGAATTTTATCAAAATATATCTTCAAGTACCCCCGTTTTTGGCCAAAATTTTCAAAATTTTTTCACTTTATTTCAAAACTTTTGTGGTAATCAATCCGCCATGTCTAACCGACAAAGGGATTGGCTAATCTAGGAGCAAATAGCTCTCGGTAAAGATAACTCAAATCCGTTGACGGCTTGCAATTTGCCTAAAATTGTATGGTAAATCAACTCACCATATCCCATAAAGCGAATGAGTTGGCTAGCCCGCAAGATTATGGCTTGCGGTAAAGGCAGTGGAAAATCCGTAATTGGTAATCAACTCACCAAGATGTTGACTAGGTCCATCAAGAGTTGGCTAGTACAGGAGCAAACGGATCTTGGTAAAGACTAATCAAAACCGTTGAAAGCTGGTGGTTTGCTAAAAATCACATGGTTATCAGGTGGACTATAGTTCTTACTTGAATCGATACATCTGGCTACTCCAGAAGTGATGGATTTTGGTAAAGAGTTTTTCAAATCCATCAAGTTTTCCAAAAAGATTGCTAGGGACTAGTGTAGGATCGTGGTTATGATTGAATATTGTGATTCAGGAGGTCGGGGATGATGAAAGATTAAATCTTCCATTGTTAGTGAGAGAAAGTAGAGAGAGAAGGGAAATACTATGTGTTTATTGATAATGAAAGGTAAAATTACACACACTAGTCTCACCCTCCTAGTGAAGTCTAGGAGGGCTTATATAGCCTAACACAAACTAACTATTACAATATTACGATTCTAGTCCTTGTGTTTTGGCTAAATGAGATAACTAATGTAATCCCGATAATGTCGTTCCATTTACGTGTTGGGATTATAAACTTTGATCCCAACAATCTTCCCCCAATGGGGCGACATAAGGGATTACTTACAACATTTCCTACAAGGACAAATAAGAATAAAGAAAGGTCTTCATAAGCTCTTCAAATTGCTAAGGATGGTGACAGTTGACGCTCTTTGTCTTCATCTTGTACCTCGGCTTGAAAAACTTTATCTTCACTTGTAGGCAAATGATGTAATATGCATGAAATGGATTAACTTCCCCCCAATTCATGCTGCATGTATTTAGCGGCTTCTTCGTACACTTCTTTTTGGCGAAGTTTCTGAATCAGCTTCCCCCCAAACTGACAACCGTCTTCAGCAGATTCGAAACTTTGATGTAGTCCACATGTCTTCTAACTATTGAAGTTTTAAGTACGCAGCGGAATTTGTAGATGACACCATAAACCACACTAAGCAAATCTGACTAGTCACTAATCACAGTTATGCTCAATACGGAAGCTCCGTTCGGGGGTAACATGTAAGAAATTAGCAAGATCTTCTCACATATGTAGGCTACTTCACACTTCACAACCCGCGAGAGTTGAAACGATTACACCAAAATCACAAAACTGAACCACTGATCATCTCTGCGGACGTCTCTCCGGTAGTAATAAAATTGTAAGCTCGATCACGTGAGTCTATTATGCGTCCCTGATGTGCACATTTCTTCCCCCTAATTGCAGAACCTCGTGGAAAATGAGTGTTTTCGCAAAGAAGTCAAGAAAAGTCAAAGAAAGCAAAGAACACCCACTCTCTCTTCCCCCACGATGTCTTCGCGGAATCGGAAGCATACACACTATGTTTACGATGGAAACGGAGGCAGCGTAACCCCATATGTCCAATCAACCAATTATGTGTGAAGTATCATAAATAGCCCGTGAGAATCAACTGCTGATAAACAACTCTACTCTTTTATACTCCTCTCAACTAACACTTTACCGACCCCATTATCATTCTGACGGCTTTTTGTAGTGACTACTGATGGAGAAAACCCAATATGACGAACTTGAGACTGAAGTAAAATAACCCGAACTTGTGACTTAAACTTGCACTATTGTCTGACTAAGAACCAATACTGGGAATTTCAATAATGGTAGGAAATCATATACCCATCCAACCTTCCTTAAATGCATATGAACGTCTCTTGAATTATCCACATCTTTTGGTGACACTTGAGCACTACAACGTAACTCCTTTAAAGTGATAGCTATACACTGTGAGCACAACAACGTAACTCCTTACATCAGGTATAACTAGACAACTCAAGTCTTGGTCATTTGTACGGATAAAAGCTCGAACAAGGATCTCGAAGAATCATGCATCCAACCAACCCCGATATCTTCAAGATACTAAGTACACGCACTCGTGAAATTCCACTTTAACCTCAAATAAATAATAAAGAATTAACCCCGTAGTCACATCTTGCGATTACATTCCCAATAACTAGCCTTTTGACGGTTTAAATGAATCTGATAATGGTTTCCCGATCTTGTCAAAAAAATGTATCCCCGTGAAAATTTGTAACACCAAAATACCACTCTTTTTCACTAAAAACTTAACACCTTGTATTTAAAAATACATTTGAATAATTAAAATTCAGCTCAAGTGTCATTTTTCGGTTCCAAAAGTATAAATAAATTTTCAGCTCAAAAGCAATTGTGTGATAAACACGTTTAATCCCAATCACAACATAATACAAATATACAATTCAAATCCTCTAATTCAGCCAAAGCAAACAACATCTCCACGCCATTGGATCGAGTGTAGCCCAACAAAATTGAAACATAACCTGGGCCCAAAGTGAATTCATAACCCGATCCAAACACATTATTCTTAAAACCGGTATATAAAACTTCCACAACCCTAAATCTCACACCATTTCTCAAACAATCCGCCTACCAAACATTCTCTCTCTCCCATCTTAAAAAATAACGCCCATCACCACTTTTCACTCACCAAACAGGGAAAAAAAAACAACGAACTAAAAAAAATCTCATCTCCAAACGATTCAAGCTCATCTCCATCTTCATCTTATAATTTCATAACTGAACATGAAACCTTACAAAGCAAATCATCTAAAAAAAACGAACACAACCAGACCCCTTTCATAAATTTGCAGCTCGGATTCGAATCAAGGAGTTTAAAGGGGCTTCAAGATCCTATGTAGGGTCACGGTAGGTTTGATTTTCGTTGATGTTTTGTCGATCGAAACAAAGGAGGGTTCGTAACAGCTTTGTAATGGAACTCACTTTATATTCGGATATAAATGAAACTTAGCTTCAACAAAGATCTATGATGATTTGTTTTTTTTTTTTTTCGTGTGTATGACCCTCAATAGTCTTGATTTATTTTTGAATAACACGAATGAATGAGCTGAGATTTTTTAATTGATGTTTTCTTTCACTTCGAGTCTTATTGATGATTAGCAGTAAATTGTTGTCGGTTGTTGTGAGATGGGGAGTGGGAGGTAGTGCTTCGATTGTTGTTCGAAGTTGTTAATTGTTATTGTTGATTGACGTGATGATGTTATAACTGAAGTCCACAAGAGTAGTAGTAAATTCGGTTTGGTCAAACTTTAATCTGCTTCATCTTTTTATTTCTTCTTCTTTTCATAAGGTCACTTTACGCGTAAACTTTGTGCGTAGATTTGTAGAAAACTAACGCGTAGAAATCTAACGCGTAGACATGCTTTACGCGTAAAATTGGTCTTTTGCGTAACCCATAAACTTTTCCGTAAGTAATACGCGTAAAGTTAGGGTTTTACGCCTAAGATGTACCTTACGCATAACTTGTCCAAGTTATGCGTAGAAAATTGAAGTTGCGCGTAAAAAGAGGGTTTTGACCCTTCGACCATTTTCCGGTGAGATCTCGACCAGATTCCGACCATCTTTTCCGGCTACCTTTTCAGACCATGTTATTATGACCAGTTTATTGACCTTGTTTATGACCACAAATATCTCACGGGTTTTTTTTTTTTTTTTATCTTGTACACAAAAGTAGCATATTTGATGATGTATGAATAAAACGAATCCAAAAGTACTGTTTGTGACCAGACTAGAAAACCGAGATGTAATAAACTCCAAAAAAAAAACCACTTTAAAAAACTGTTAAAACCAGAAAGTTAATAAAAAAAAAATTGTAAACTTGTTATAACAGCCTTTAAAGATACGATTTTGACAAGAAACACCACAAAAAATCAACCAAAAAGTGACACCATAGCTCTTGATACCACTTGTAGGATCGTGGTTATGATTGAATATTGTGATTCAGGAGGTCGGGGATGATGAAAGATTAAATCTTCCATTGTTAGTGAGAGAAAGTAGAGAGAGAAGGGAAATACTATGTGTTTATTGATAATGAAAGGTAAAATTACACACACTAGTCTCACCCTCCTAGTGAAGTCTAGGAGGGCTTATATAGCCTAACACAAACTAACTATTACAATATTACGATTCTAGTCCTTGTGTTTTGGCTAAATGAGATAACTAATGTAATCCCGATAATGTCGTTCCATTTACGTGTTGGGATTATAAACTTTGATCCCAACAACTAGCAATAGTTTAGTGTGAGGGATTGATGAGTGCTCAAACACTCATCATTTTATCGTATTTAAACTACCAAAACATACAAAAACAATCGAAAAGTCATCAAAATACTGAAATTATCCCAGGGATTGTGTTTTATATATTTTAAATGCAAAATGAGCAAAAACAAATGAAAAATGATCAAAGTTTGCAATATTGGCAGTTTCAGTCCCCCAAGTTTTAAAATTTGTCAAAAATAGTCCCTATGCATTTATTTTGAAAGAAAAGTCAACCGAAGTCCTTAAAAAATCAAAAGTTATCAAAAAAGGACTTTGGGTGAAAAGTTTGGAAAATTTAAATTTTTAGTCCCTCAAGTTTGAAATCTGTCAAAAATAGTCCCTGGGAATTTTGAAAAATGAAAAAAATTAAGTTTGATCCTTGGAATGTGAAAACTTGGCAATATTGGTCCCTTGTGATATTTTGGCAGAAGTACAACTCAGGTCCCTTGGTTTGGTAAAATTTCAAAATTGGTCCTTGTGTTTACTACTTAACCATACGGACCCTTGTTATTCTATTAAACCAAAACCAAACCCAAAACACAAACCAAACCCACCCTTATAACTCCAAAAGCCCATTCATCCCTCAGCCCACCACAACCTCAGCCCACTCCCCACTCAATACTACTCCCTCCCGTTTTAATAAAAACCTCGGTCAAACTTTGACCCCCCACTTTGACCACTCCCTTTGACCTCCACCTCATCACCCCCCCAAACACACACCCGTGACTTCCCTGGCAAAAACCAACACCATCATCACCTGCAAAACCACTCTATCCCCCCTCATCATCATTCCTAATCACTGCAACCCACTCCAAACCACCTCAGTCCAAATTACAACTCACTGGCACAAGCAATAGGAGTAATAGCTATTATAGCATTTTGGCACCAAAAGCCTTGAATGGCCAAGATCAAAAGACAGTCATCCTATGGTCAAGAATGAAGATGGAAAGTGCTCAGAAGGTCTCAAAACCCTAATCCCACTCTATAAATTGGAGATTGAAGCAGAAGAGAGAGGAGAGTACTTTTTTAGCTTATTTAAGATTATCTTAAATTTAATGTAATTTACTTTTCCAGCAAACATTTAGATTGTAATCTGTTTTATCTTAGTTAATCTCAAGTTCCATTTCAAAAATTCAAGTTCTCTTTACATTTCTCAGTTTCATTTTAAGAATTCTAGTTTTAAGCTATGATATAGTTTAAGCTCGTTACTTATCACAAATGGCTCACAAGCTCACATAAGCTTTTAAACACCTTAGAAAACATAAAAATGGAATAAAATAAGAACAAAATTTGGCCAACAGGGTACCTTAGCATATGAACTGTGGAAGCAATTTGGAAGTACCAAGTAATGGATATTGGTAGAAGGACTTTACCTAGCTTATCTTTGATAAGCTAGGAGCTTTTTGCAGCTTCAAGATACCCTAGTTGAGCTAGTGGTTAAGGTTTTCAAAGTTTGCTTTCAAATTTCAAGTTCTTAGGGTAATATTTGCATACTATTTAATTAGTAATTATAATTGTAATTTGTTGTTTGATTATGCTTATTCTAGCCTATTTGTGGTATTTATGGTCTGTTAGAAGTAATTTAGTCCATTAGATATAGTTTTGATAAGATTTGAACCCATTGCTTCATAAACTGTCACATAATGTATAATTGGATCTTGGTGGTTTGAAGTATTGTTTGTTTGATATTGATGCTTAAGTATGCTTGTTTCATGATTATATAAGCTCTGTGATCAATTTTCATAGCTTAAATCAGTGTTTACTCTCAAAACCTCGAAACAGTTATACATTAAGGAGTGTTTGGTTTAGTGTATTACTAGGTGTGCAGGATTGTGTCAGTTGCTATCTTTGGTTCATACAACTCAGGTTATGTATATTTAGGACAAGTAATGCATAAACTAAATAGGTTGTAAGGGAAAAAGTCAAAATCAAAGATAAAACACCTACCCAGTTAACTGTGTAGGTTTTTGAGCATTACAACCTCTTAATTCCTTGTAAAAGTGTTTAAGTTTACTTGATTTAGCTTCATTATAGTTAAATACTTCATAAAAAATCAGTAAATCAAGATCTAAGTTCACCAAAGTCAATTTGCAAGTTTTACTCAAAAAGTCAAAATGCATGTTTCAGTTTTTTTTCCAATATGGCAAGAATTTTCATGATTTGTGTACTTGATTCTAGGACTTGAAACTTGTTCTAGTGTGAGTCTACCAGTTGAATTCTTGATTCCCATGATTGTTTGAATTTTGTGAATTTTTCCTATTAGCCTTTTTGCCCCTGGAACACAGCTGCAGGGCAAACCACTGCCCTGTGCATCAGCTGACCAATCTCACCACCACCACTTTGGTGGTAGTTTGTGGCCACCCCAGTGGGTCCCACACTCCATAATTGGGTTTTCCCAACCCCCTCCTACAAGGGTTCAATAGTTGACCCTTTGTTTGACCTAGAGACCAGTGGACCCCACTTGAAACCCCTTCCCATCTCTGTCCCATTTCTATCTCAGAAGCCACAATAAGCAAGTGCTTATTGTAGTCTTGTAGCTTATTCAGCCATCTAATTTATGTGAAACTTGCTCCATATAGTTCATATAACTCAGAGGAACCAATTTTATCATTGTGGACCCCACACACTCCCATTTGAGACAAAAATCCTTCTTGGTCAAAGAAAATCAACTGAGTGGACTAATAAGCACTCAAAGTGCTTATTTCTGGTTTGTATAAAAAGTGTTTTCATAAAAGTTATTAGTTTTTAGTGTAAAATTAGTTTGGAAAAAGAAAAAACTCAAAAAACCAAATTTAATTATAGTGATAGCTTCTATTTTATAGAAATTATCTTTTTAATTTTCTTTTTAGCTAATTTATAAGCACTTTAGCATTTTTATATTTTTATTAATTTTCTTTTAGGTTAAAGTAATTTTAGAAATTTTCCAGATTTTTCTTTTGTTTTTAGTGGTTTTTAGAAATAATTTTAGTTTAATTAATTATTAATTAATATTAAGTAATTAAATAGCATAATTAGATTTTATTAAGTAATAGCTAGTTTTTATAATTTTTATAGCTTTTACATAAGGTAAAACATTTTTATAAATTTTTCTAGACTTTCTACTATTCATTTTATATTTTTTATAATATAAATAGTTTAAGTGGTAATTAATTAATAATTAGATTAATAATTAGTAAATTAGTTTAAAAATATATAAAATCAACTTTTTATAATTTCTTAGGATTCCTATGATGGTTAATTAGATTTGTAAAAAATTTCTTAATTTTCTAAGCCTTTTTAGTATTTTTAATAATTCTAATTAGTTTAATTAGTTAATAAATAGACAATTAGTAATTAATTAATAATTAATTATTAAATAGTGTAAAAATAGTTTTTCTTTTTCTTAAAATTTTGTTTATTTGTTAGGATTGTAAAAATAATAATTTTACACTTGTAACCTTTTCCGTTCATCAGTTGTACTTTCTGTTTCGTTCGTCAGCGTACATTTTTAATTAAAACGTACGTTTTTAGGTTTTAACTCAAATATTCTTAATCTCAGTTCCCGTAATCAATCACGTAGCTTTCCTAAGCTATATCTGTTAATAATTTCCAAACAATTCTTATCACAACCCTTTTCTGTGAATAATCACCTGATCACAAGTACGCTAAAGCACAATCCACACCTCGTCGGGACATAACTACCTGGTGATACCCTTTATTACCCGGAAGCATTGGTCTAGATAGTTTGACCTTGTTGACCATTAACCAGGTCAATTTAGGTTGACCGTTTGGGACCAATCAGTTATGTACAAGCATATATATATATATATATATATATATATATATATATATATATCTAATATAATAAGTATGAGAATATATGTATATATATATGATCAAACAAAGAGAAAGATAGAAAGCTATATCTATACAAACAACGTAATCAACCAAAGCATATTTAACTAAGCATGGCAATGAGTTGTGAAAGAATGGCGTACCCGGCAATCTTCAACCAAAATCTTCAAAATCTTCAAGATGACATATAGACTTTGAAAAAGTCTATGGTGAGAAAACTTCAAGATTGCCTCAAGGAATATTCATCTAGCTATTCGGTCCCCATTGCCTCTTTGGTCCAAAGTTGTTTGGTCCAAACATGTTTAACATTTAACTAGGATGCATGAAAGGTGGTAGTATACCCCAAGGATTGTAGCTTTGTTGATAGTTCCACATTTGATTACTATTGTTATTGTAGTTTTGTCTATTTTGGTTTCTTCTTGGTTGAGGTGTTTTAGACCTAGGATGAGGGTTATTTGGTTTTCTAGGTGGTGGAGTTTTAGATCTTGTCTTAGGTTTAGAAGATTCTACTTCGGTTTTTAAAGATGGTTTATAAAAAGCTTTTACTTCTTCATTGTTGGCAAGAGGTATTTTTCTATCCTTAATAAGTATATACATATGATTAGATTTTAGAGGTTTTTGTTCATTTATTTCATTTTCGAATTTGACATTTTTAATCTCGCTTGTTGAAGCTTCATTTGAGTTAAATCCTAAACCGGTTTTATCTCCGGATAGTCTTTGAATACTTATTATTTTACTAAGTGAGTGACTACTATTTTCAAATTTATCAAGTTTGCGAATTTCTTCCCCGAGTATTTCGTTTTCACCTTTAAGCTCTTGACAAGATTTACATTCTTCAAAAATTTCTTTACCTTTTTCAAGTTGATGTATTTTAATTTTTAGTTCTAGTACTTCATTTTCCAATTGATTGTTTATGTATTTTAGTGATTTGTTTTTGGCCATTACTAGTTGTCCTAATTTGCATAGTCTATTATATTCATTATCTAAGTCTTTTTCATCTAATGATAAATTTTCATCACTAAAATATTCGGTTTCGGAACGTACCTCATTTGATGTCTTCGCCATAAGACACTTCTCTCCCTTTGTCGTGTCTTTCTCATCTTCATCGCTATCACTCCAAGCTCCTCCAACAAATGCTCTTTGATTTTGATCTCTTGTCATCATTGGACATTTTCCAATGAGGTGATTTGGATCACCACACTTGAAACATTTCCTTTCATTCTTGTCATCCTTACTCTTTTGAAATGCTTTCTTTTCATCATGTGGTTGTCTTACCAATCTTCCTCGCCTTTTGAAAAATTTCTTGAAATCTTTTACGGCCATGGCATTTTCTTCGTCATCACTTTCGGAAGATGAGCTATCTTCGATACTAGATTCCTTTCTAGCTTTCAAGGCGATTGACTTGCTTTGCCCTCGTTTTCCTTTGACCATTTCGAAATCTTTCTTTATAATTGCTTCGTAGACTTTTAAATTTCCAATTAACTCATCAAGTTGTAATGTTGACAAATTCTTTTATTCTTCAATAGCCGTCACTTTAGCTCGCCATTTTGGGTGAAGAGCCCTAAGAAACTTCCTGACAAAATTCTTACTAGAAAAATTCTCATCAAGTGCTTTTAAACTTGTGATGATAGTGTTAAATCTAGCAAAAGCATTATCAATTGATTCCTCTTCTGGAATCGTGAATTGCTCATATTGTTGAACAAGTAGATCTATCTTATTATCTTTGACTTGACTATTACCTTGGTGAGTTATTAATAAAGAGTTCCAAATTTCTTTTGCGGTTTCACACATAAAGATCCTTTCATACTCTTTACGTGGTAGCGCATTATAAATGACCATTTTAGCTTCATTATTTTTAGCAAGTTTTCTTTTTAAATCATCATTTTGTTTTTCAAAAGGTACGATTTCATCTTTCATTGTTTCAGGGTTATTTTGAATAGGTAAGAAATCACCATTAGTAATGACATGCCAAAGATCTAGATCTTTTGACTTCACATAAGTTTCGAATCGATTTTTCCAATATAAAAATCCATCACTTTCAAATAGTGGTGGTCTTTGCATAGATTGCCCTTCTAAATATTTTTCAGATTCCATAGATCGTTACAAGTTTTAAAATACAATATATTTTAAAGATCTTGCTAGACGTGGCTCCTGATACCAATTGTGGAAAACTTGAAGGGGGGTTGAATAGTTTTACGTCCTTTTTAAATTTATTTCCAAAATATTTTGTAGCTTATAAAAACTTTCGATTCGATCTCAAGTGAGTTCAAGTAACAACCAATATAAACAAGTCTAATCTAATAATGTAAGTATTGAAATAGAATGAAGAAAAGATAGAGTTAGAAAGATCAAACCACAACATGCAAATTTATAGTGGTTCGGCTACAAGGACACCTTCCTTTCCCTACTCCACTCCCCGAGTACCACACTCGAGAGTTTTCTTCACTAGGTCAACAAACTACTTATGGTGGAGAAACCTTACACACCTTGGCTTACACGAGTTAACGACACTAAGCTAAATGTCGAGTTCTAATCGTAGCTAGAACCAATCTCACAACTTCTTCAAGACTTCACACCTTCACAACTTCTTCAAGACTTCACACCTTCTTCACACCTTCACAACTTCTTCAAGACTTCACACCTTCTTCACACCTTGTCAACTTCACACCTTCTTCTATGCACAACTAAATCACAACTACTACACTACTTTACAACACACCTAGTTACTACAATCAACAAGTTCTCACAACACTTTTACAAATATCTAGCACTACTACAATATGAAACTAGCTAATCACAACACTACTACAATTAAATGGATGTAGAGGAGTGTTCTTCTTCTTGCACTTGAGTGGATGAAGCTTTGGATCACTTGGAAACAAAGACTTATGAATTATATGATCAAAGGATTTTTGAGATAGAAATGGAGGTTAGATCAGAAGGTTTTTAGTGCAAAAAGGTGAGAAAAATATGTGGAATGATCCAGTATTTAAAGGGCTAGACAATATTGTTCTGGAGTGTGCCAGTCCCCTTAATTAGTGGGCGGTCCCCTTAATGATTAAGGGGGCCGCCTAGTATAATTAAGGGGGCCGCCCTACTGAACGTTGGAAAAGTTTTTCTGGATAAAATTTGCCCTTTTTGGTTGGAAATTTGAAATCATATCTTTGTAGTTTAATACAACAATACCAAAAATGATTTACAAATATATATAAAATGTTAATATTATTTTATAAAATGTTATGTCTTAAGACAAGGTTTCCTTTGATCATGTAATGCATAAGGTGCTTAGTTTATGCATACCTTAAGTGATATTAGATGTAGAGGTAAATATTTGTTACTAAATACTTGTTTCCGTCTTAATCTTGACTTAATTTGATTTGAGTTTTGTGATTATCTAAACATAGGTTTATTGAGAAATATTAATAACGTTTTTAAAAACATTATTTATATCAACAAAATATAATAATCAAACACATTGTTTCAGGCGACACAAGCAAGTTTTGAATAGAGAAAACCCGAGTATACGAATAGCATTACTGGAGAATGAGCACAGTAAATCTTTTGCTAAGTGGTTTCACAAATAGGTAATTAATCTCGTGTTATTTATAATTGAGTTTTTATTTTTATTTTTATTTTTTTTATATTTTGTGCAAAGATGAATATTTTATTAATCTTCCCAAAATATACATCATAATAAAATTACTTGTAATGAAATTCTGGTTGAGAGAGAGTTGCAAATCGACAAAGAAAGTGTATCCGAAACTGTAAGGTGGATATCATATGGACCACGCGCCAGCTTAGTGAAATACGATGCATATAACATCAATGGGTATACATTTCGTACGAAATGTCATGAAGGCAAAGTTTACCAGAACAGTGGGGTTAGTGTTGAGGCATTAGATCTGCACATATCTAAAGAAGTTGCAACCACAAGGCAAGCCTTTTATTATGGGGTTTTGCAAGAGATATGGGAACTAGATTACCGTTACAAGCAAATTCCTCTTTTCAATTGTGATTGGGTTAATCATAGAGGTGGTGTGAAACGTGATACTATTCTTGGGTATATGTTGGTTGACC
Source organism: Artemisia argyi (assembly GCA_030686995.1). Lineage (NCBI taxonomy): Eukaryota > Viridiplantae > Streptophyta > Magnoliopsida > Asterales > Asteraceae > Artemisia > Artemisia argyi. Next base: position 170,423,501 of record CM060701.1, on the reverse strand, counting down.
TGAATAATTTAGGCCACAAGGTTGATCCGTTCATATCAGCCTCACAAGCACGACAAGTGTTTTATGTTCAAGACCAGGTAGATAAAAAAATGTCTATTGTGTTTAAGACACCTCCCAAGAATTACAAAGATAAGTAAGACGAAGTCGATGAGGAATTTAGTACCATCATTCACCAGCACAATGATAACATATTGTCACATGTGGATCGACGTCACTTGGGTAATGAATCACAGAATGACTACTATCAAACCGACTGTGGAGGTATTGTTATACGAAAATCAAAGTGAACCATGATATGTAATAAGAGCTTGGGAATTGTTGTGTTATGTTAGGGATGTATGTAACATTGCCTTTATGGCTCACTTTCTTAATAAATTTACCTTAAAGATAACAAAAATTGTTTGACCTGTTATTTATGTGTATTTTGTGTGGCCTTTGGTAGCATTTAGTCACACAAATCATGCTTTTGGGGTGTCTTTAGTCACAAACAAAAGCATAAAGTGACCAAAGGTGTGAATAAGTGCGAACATATGATGCTTAAAGTGAAGGAATGTGTATCTTGTGTGGCTATTGATCATCTAATGGCCACATGAATCTTGTTTTTGTGTGGCCTTTCGTAGCATTCAGTCACACAAAGCATGCTTTTGGGGGTGTATTTAGTCACATCCAAGTAAACATAAAGTGACCAAAGGTGTGAATAAGTGTGACCATATGATGCTTAAAGTGAAGGAATGTGTATCTTGTGTGGCTATTGATCATCCAATGGCCACATAAATTTTGTTTTTGTGTGGCCTTTGGTAATATTTAGTCACACAAAGCATGTTTTTGGGGGTGTATTTAGTCACATAAAAGTAAGCATAAAGTGACCAAAAGTTTGAATATGTGTGACCATATGATGTTTAAAGTGAAGGAATGTGTATCTTGTGTGGCTATTGATCATCCAATGGCCATATGAAATTTGTTATTGTGTGGCCTTTGGTAGCATTTAGTCACACAAAGCATGATTTTGGGGGTGTAGTTAGTCACATACAACCTAGCATAAAGTGACCAAAAGTGTGAATAAGTGTGACTATATGATGTTTAAAGTGAAGGAATGTGTATCTTGTGTGGCTATTGATCATCCAATGGCCACATGAATTTTGTTATTGTGTGGCATTTGGTAGCATTTAGTCACACAAAGCATGCTTTTGGGGGTGTACTTACTCACATACAAGTAAGCATAAAGTGACCAAAAGTATGAATAAGTGTAACCATATGATGTTTAAAGTGAATGAATGTGTATCTTGTGTGGCTATTGATCATCCAATGGCCACGTAAACTTTGTTTTTGTGTGGCCTTTGGTAACATTTAGTCACACAAAGCATGTTTTTTGGGGTTTAGTTAGTCACATACAACCTAGCATAAAGTGACCAAAAGTGTGAATAAGTGTGACCATATGATGTTTAAAGTAAAGGAATGTGTATCTTGTGTGGCTATTGATCATCCAATGGCCACATGAATTTTGTTATTGGGTGGCATTTGGTATCATTTTGTCACACAAAGCATGATTTTGGGGGTGTAGTTAGTCACATAGAAGTAAGCATAAAGTGACCAAAAGTATGAATAAGCGTGACCATATGATGTTTAAAGTAAAGGAATGTGTATCTTGTGTGGCTACTGATCATTCAATGTCCACATGAATTTTTGTTTTGTGTGGCCTTTGGTAGCATTTAGTCACACAAAGCATCAATTTGGGTGTGTATTTAGTCACATACAAGTAAGCATAAAGTGACCAAAAGTTTGTATAAGTGTGACCATATGATGTTTAAAGTGAATGAATGTGTATCTTGTGTGACTATTGTGACTATTGATCATCTAATGGCCACATGAATGTTGTATTTGTGTGGCCTTTGGTAACATTTAGTCACCCAAAGCATGTTTTTGAAGGTGTGGTCAGTCACATACAACCTAGCATAAAGTGACCAAAAGTGTGTATAAGTGTTAACATATGATGTTTAAAGTGAAGGAATGTGTATCTTGTGTGGCTATTGATCATCCAATGGCCACATGAACTTTGTTTTTGTGTGGCCTTTTTTAACATTTAGTCACACAAAGCATGCTTTTGGGGGTATAGTTAGTCACATACAACCTAGCATAAAGTGACCAAAAGTTTGAATAAGTGTGACCATATGATGTTTAAAGTGAAGGAATGTGTCTTTTGTGTGACTATTTATCATCCAATTGCCACATGAATTTTGTTTTTTTGTGGCTTTTATGTTTGTTTTGGTAATTAGTCACATACAATTATGAATAAAGTGACTAAAACGGTTAATAAGTGTGACCATATGGTGTATATTTAAAATGAAGAAATGTGTATTAATTTACATGACCATATGTACTTGATTTTGGCTACACTTAAATAATGTGTAACAAACGTTTAGTGTTACCATATATGACATTTGGTCATACTATTTGAAGTAAATGTGACTATGTAAATAAGCTTTTGGCAAGCTAACGCAAACTAAACTTTAAACACACACATTAACTTATGTGACCATATGTACTGGATTTTGGCTACACTTAACCAATGTGTGACAAAATGTTTAGTGTGACCATATATGGCATTTGGTCACAGTGTTCAAGTGTGAGACATATATTTGTCACTCTTTATATGTATATTGTGACTAATGTTTCAACCTTACTTTTCATTAGTCATGCGATCCAAAAAAATACGTATGATGTGTAACAAACTTGACTGTATGATTTAGACACACAAAAAAATACGTCATGTGACTAATGCATCAAGGTTACTTGTATTTGTCACACGTTCCAAATTCATATGTGGCTAAATGATCTGAAACAAAACTACCAGATACCTTTGGCCACATAACGATCGATTGTGTGGCAATAGAGCCCTTATGGTTACACAATCTAAACGTTCAAGTGTGACTAATTAGTAAATGCTGTCAATTTTTGGACCTTCAACCACACAAATATGTCAATGTGTGGCTGTTCAATTTCGACCATGTGTGACCAAATCCACGTTTTGTACTAGTGAAATTAAGATATAATGCCTGTGGAATGAATATTTGCAGATTTCCTTGAGTTTATAAAACTAAAGATTTAACAAAAAAATCTATGACTCTGGCAGAAAAACAAAACTTGCAAAATTTCCAGAATTTTACACCTGATGCCGTCAGGTTATAACCCTGACGTCGTCAGAAATGACCTGCAGAAATTTCATGTTAAGTTTCCAGCAAAATTTTTGGAAAAACTCATCCCTTAATTCCTGGAAATCCTGCAAAATATCATTATGAATCGATACAAGCATTTGACTCAAACAAATACTAATATGCATATTCGTTTAATATTATTGTGATTCATGTTCAATCTCGTTCTTAGAAACAAATTTAGATTTCCCTTACACTTATCTTTTGCAAAATACCTTTATATGTAATCAAGACGAAGTTAAAAACAAAATAAAGCATTTTCACAATTTACCTTGAAACATGAACCACAAACAATAAAAATAAAACATGTATATGGAAAAAAATAAAATCAATCAATCAAACAAACAAACAAACAAACAAATAAAGCTTAGGTTGCCTCCCAAGAAGCGCTTGTTTTTGTTCGAGTCACGAGCCTGACTCTACCTTTATTTAACGGAAATAGGGGAGGTTTTCCCTACACTTAGGATTAAGTGCGGGTGGAAGTAGCGATACACACCCTTTGGGTGGAAATATGCCACGTGAGGTGAAGGGGGGTGAGTGAATGGCTTCCTTCATCCTAAAACTACCCGGATAATATTGGTTGATGGGTGGGTCGGTTCCTCTTTTGTCTCCTAGATGTAAATCTAAGGATCAAAAGGTGTGTAAAGATTGAGGTTCCGGTTCATCAACATTAGGAAATTCCCTAGAACTGAGAGTAAGGTTCTCACTAAAAGTATTCAAACCTATATCCTCTAGTTGTGTTTGGTTCAAAGGTTCCACCTCCATCGGGACTCCTAAAGTCTCTTCTACTTCTTCCGGGTAAGTCACGGGCGGTGTGTGTGCCTCAACTGGTGGTGGGACTTGTGGAATACTTAGTGGACTTGGATTTTTCGCCTTATCCTCCATCACATCTAGATTACCTATGTGCTTATTATGTATTTTGTTGAAGTCAATCCCCAACATGCACCTAGATATCTCAAATACTTTTCTATTCATCTAAAATTCTTGGTCCGATTCATAAGAATCATACTCAATAACTTGATCACTATGTTCTTTTTGCCTAAAGGATTCCTCATGTTCATCATATGTCTTAGGGAAATCTAATCCAAGCATGTACCTAGGTGGTTTGACATTAACCATCTCATAATATCGGTAAGATTCATAAGAAAGTATCCAAGGTGAAGGCTCATATGGTGCATAAGTTTTACTAAATGAGGTATTTTGTGGGTTTGATGGAGCTCCTAAGGTGATTTATTCAAAAGTTTTATGTTCTTGGTCTCTTTTCTCAAGGTACTCACTAAAAACAAAGCAAGATCCCGTCCTCCTCATTTCACTCTTCCATCTTGATATATCCAAATTAGTATAATTATATTTCTTTTGGTAAAACTCTAGTGTCGGATTTGGTGGATTCACGTTCTCCATAATGGTGAACGGAAGAGTCAATAGAAAAAATTTTACGAACAAAAGCACAAAGAAGAGATAGACTATGAGAAAGTTAATAAAAAGAAAATAAAAATCTCACTAGATATGAATCTAATGAGTAGACCTAATCAAAATAAAATTCAACCTAAGTAATAACTATTCCCCGACAGTGACGCCAAAAATTTGATGCGTGGGATTGCGCCTACGCAAAAGGTTTTACTTCTCAAGGGATCTCGAGAAGCTTGCAATCCCCACCAGGTAGTGTACCTGACTGATGTAGTATAGTGTAGTGGAAAGTACCGGGGGATTGATCGTTCTCTCGAGGAATAGTGTCGTTAGGATAAAAAACTAAGTCAATTAGGTCTAAAGGTGAAGGATGATTCTTTTTGTATTTTATATTTTATGAAAGCGGTAAAATCTCGGTTTTGGAAAGAGGGGTGGAATTAGTTGCTAATCAACTAACCCAAAAGCTACTAATCAAACTAATGCACAATAAAAGTAAATTAAGGTTCTATAATGGAGGTGAAGCGTGTCTACCTATGATGTATTACTCCTTGCTAGCTATCCAATTCTACCTATGGAATGTTAACCTTTCTTTAATTGACGGGTTGCATTCCTTAATACCATTTGTGGGGCCGTGTACGATCTTCCCCAACTCAATAAGCTTCTACCTCTTCCTATGTCGAGCCGACAACTAGCTCTTAACATGGCCTACTTAGTAGTCACTTATGCATAAAATAGAACCATTAAAATCGTAGAACACATCCGATTCATGTTTCTTAAGACGTTCAAGCATGTTACCAATTGGAGATTAGCCAGTTTTCTTAAGCCTAACATCGATTATCAATCCATAAAACAAGAGACAATAGGAAACAAGAATTATAAACTAAACCAATTAGACTTATCGAAGTGTCACACCTTAATTGATGAAGATAGACACAAACATCAACAAGGAATCAATAAGATCTAATTAATTATATACAAGTTTTACACAATCATAAGTAAACACAAGGTGAATTAGCCAAGGATAATTAATGGAGAACAATCAACAATAATTAAAATTGAAGACATAACATAAGATTGAATAAAAAAAAAACCATTAAAAGATGTTTATGAAGTGATTAAGACCCTCTAAGTTGCTGGAAAAACACCTACCCTAACCCTAGAATCGGACCTAGGGTTTGGGGCCTAAAATAAGTGAAGTTATGAGGTTGTATTTATAGGCTATTTTCTGTCTGACCCGATCTGACGGTGTCAGCCTAAGGAGTGATGGCGTCAGCACCATTTTTTAGCAAATTTTAGATCTTTTCGTCCTCTTCGCATGGGCTTTTGAATCACCTAAATTCGAGTTCGTATGCAAAAGATATGGTAAAAACAGTAACAGGTAACGCGCGCGCAAGTTGTGATTTTCTTGATCAACATGTGACGGTTTCACTAGGGTTTCCACTTGTGCAAGTATTTGTTCTGACGTCGTCACTCAATATCTTCTAACGTCGTCATGTTGAATCCTGACGCCGTCCCCTTTAAAGTCTTATGGGCCGTCTCTTTTTACGATAACACATAACGGCCTTGGCTTTTTATAACGTGACGCGGTCATGTGTAAATCTCCAAATTCCTTTCTGGCCCGTCAAGTGTAAAGTCACTATCCACCTTTTGCCAACACGTGACGCCGTCACCTATAGAGCGTGACACCGTCAGGTTCTGTTTCCAGCTTGATTTGGGAGACTTTGTCGTTTACATCACTTTACGCTAAAAAAACGTCCAAAATGCTTCCTTTTCCAGATTTCTTCTTCAAAGTACCTAAAATGACAAAAGGAACAATTTGAGGCAATATTTGATCAAATAATCACGACTTAGGGCTTAAATGACCCCCTAAAAGCGTAACACTTTTCGTCTAATCAAGATGTTGATTCAGGTTAAAGAAATAGAGCTTCGGGAACATGAGAAACTGTTGTTTCTTGGGAAGATTCGGTTATTTGGGGTGGGTTTTTAGGTTTTTATAGGGTTTTTACGACATCTGACGTACATGGTGATTTTGTTTATAGATGATATGTTTTTTTTTTTCTTTTTTTCGGTTTGGTTTGGGATCTAACTATATTTATACTAGCTTTGAGATAAGTTAAATTACTAAAATTAGGTCTTATTTTGTGTCTCCCATAATCAACTTTCCTAAAATTGACTCATTAGTTGCACTCAAGGAATTTATAGGGCCGTTAGTTTTTAGCATAACCAAACACACCTTAAAACATCCTTTAAGACGCATACCAAAAGATAGTTTAAAATTGCACTTTTGCGACATCGCAGATGATCTAAGGAACCATTAAACTAAGGTTTTAAAGTAGAATAAGACATTACTTAAAATGCCATAATTCTTTGCAATTAGAACAACACTCATGAGCTTTTTTCGGTGTGCCTTACTGATGTGTATTTATAGGTCTGTATATTTATTACCAACTTTTACTATTTATATTTTTCCGAACTAACCTATAGACTATCACTAACGATTAGTGTACCCGAACAATCTAGCTAGTGTGGTAAGTATGCGTCATTCGTCAGGAGTAATTACTAATATATTTATCCTAGAAGTATTCTACTATCTAATTAAATTAAATTAATGCAAAGGGGGTTCAGCTTGAGAGACTAGCACGAGTTTTGTTTTCTAATTAAACTAATAAAGTAAGTAAAGTAAACTAAATAACACAAAACAACGATAGAAGCAAAAAAGGTACTAAATCAAGATAGGAAGAACATGCTAGCCAAGCTCATTCCAATTAAGTGTTAGTGACATAATTTACTAGTGCAATGATTACTAATTAGGTACCGTCCATCGGTGGTGATTTACTAATGTAAACAAGGCGGGTCTTCTCCCTTAATCCTATGATTTGATGAGGATTAATGTTGTCACCATTAGCGAAGCCCGCATAATATCCTTCAACTATTATTTATAATCTATCTAGGTGACGTAAATGAAACCTAAACTTATAAGAGTTTTACTAAGTTATTTGATTCATTCTTGAAATTATCTACATGGAAATATTACACGTACTAGTCACAATAAAAGAACCTAGTTAAGGAATCTTCCCAACTTGTGCTCCTAAGCTAGGACCTAATGCATTTGGTTTCCAACATTCAATTATTATGATTCAGATCTAAGGTTAATAATTCAAATAACCACTAATGTCGTTAGTTATGTTACAGAATTTTAGGGCATAATCCAAATATCTAGTTACAAGAGAACCAAAAGAAAGTAAATAACCGAGCATAGGCGATAAACATAAAAAATATCCAATGAGGTAAACTAGTAATAGATGTAAAACATATCAAAAACACATAATCTTCATAAACTTGTCTAACACCTATGGGTGTTAGCCCATAATGTCAGTAACAAATCAAACAAAACTAATCACAATGTTAATTGTATGAAATATAGTAATACGATACGCTAACCGAATGATTGATTAATGAAATTAGGTTACAAAGAGTTCTCCTAAGGAACGATTGATTTTCCAGAACCTTCTTACCTTCTAATATCATCTCGGAAGTGAGTCTTGTGGTATAAAGTTTTGTAGAATTCTTAATAAGGGTTTTCTTTATATAGTCTTTGCAAATAAGTCGATACGGTTATTGGACTCCTTCAATACAGCATATTGGCATTAATACCGTAGGCCCCATGATTAAAATATTCTAGAATATGTACGAACCGCCTATGAATATGGCGTATTGGCCAATATGAATACGCCATGTTGATGCTCTTCACGACTTGGTGGATTTGATGAACTCTTGAGTGGATGCGCCGTATTACCAAGGTGAACACGACGTATTGAACTTCTGTTTAGTTGACTTATTTATTTTTTCATTTTAGCTCTAAATCACGTCCATTGCCTTAACTTTTATCAGTTGCCCCGTTATTTACTAAATTTAACAAAAGTAAGCATTTAAGTACCAATTCTCACATAAATAACATAAAAGAAGCAATATATATAGGATAAATGATGCATATATTTAACCCTTATTTGATGTCATCACCTACCCTGGTCCAGGAAGATACAAAGCTAGTGCACTAAGATACTACTAGAGAGATGAGAACATGCCTGGAGAAACGTTCAAGTCTAGAAGAGACTCTAAACAAGTTTGTGTTTAAGTCTGCAAAGAGACACGTTGACACCACTCTGATGATCAAGGAGATTAAGAAATCAACTGAAGCAACATTTAGGAACCAAGGAGCTGCAATCAATGCACTTAAAAATCAAATAAAACAAATGGCTAAGGTTCTTCAAGAAAGGTTTCTTGGAACTCTTCCAATTATGACTGAGACTAACCTGAGGGACAACGTTAAAGCAATTTCTATTATTGAGGAACCAAATTTTGATCCAGTTATTAGATCTTATACTAATATATCTCCTATTGTTTCTAGTGTTTTATTACATGTTGAACAGGGGTCCGGTCAGGATAATAATGAGCACTTGAAGGAGGAAGTGCCAACGTCAAAAGACGTGGTTGGACCATATCGACCATGTTAGCATTTAAAGTGGTGTCATTACTAGTTTACGAGCCTCGTAATAGTTGGTAATATGTAACATTTAATAGTTACTCCTAAAGCTAGTCCATTTAGTGAACGAAAAGGCTTATAGGCTCGGTCCATGGTAAAGCCCATAACCAGCCCATGACCGCCCATTGTAAGACTATATAAAGCCTATCCTAGCACACGGAGAGAATGGGAGCTCAAAATTGAAGCTTGCATTTTCACATAGTTAGTGTGTGTAGCTCTCCTCTCATTCTCTCTTTAAAACCTTCTTATGAGCCATATTGAGATCTTACAATTGTTATCATAGCTACACAATTATATTAAAGTGATTTTTGGTTGAAAAAGGTTGTGCTTTAAAGTGTAATATTGATTTCATATGTTTTTTGTAACAAAAAACTTTCTTTGGTAAAAATCATAGATTTTGTGCTTATATTGGTTAAAGCTGTGTTTAAGGTATATTGAAACAAAAACGTGTTAGAATCATTAGAACCACTTATCATCACTATAGATTTGACGTGTAAATTTCAATCACCGGGAAATAGAATTTTGGCCGTGACTATTTTTTTCTTTACGACACTTATAGCGACTACATGTCCTTGATGTAAGTAATAGTCAAAGTCAAACATTTTACATGCACTCGCTATGTCGTCTTGCTAACCTTTAGCACTACTATGTCATCGTTAAAGGTCTGGGCCTAGTCGCTAAAAGTTTTGGTCCAAAACGAGGCCAAGAAAGTTGGTTTTTTGTCGTTTAATGGACCTATAGCAACGATATCCACCATCACTAAAGGTTGGGCATCGCGTGTAGTTTAAATTAGCGTAGTGAAAGTTTTGTTCGCACTAAAATGTTGTAGTACAACATTTTTGGTTACAAGAAAGTTAAATGCAGAAGATAACTGCAAATGATAACAATATTTTAGCATTATTATACTATATACTATTTAGGGATAATCACCAAAAAAGACCGGGCAACCATGGTGAATTCGGTTCCTACCCCCAGTTGCCCAAAAATTGACCCATATGATACTTTTTTAGACAGGGCAACTGGACAACTTGACCCATATGATAACAAGTGCCCCCATTTGCCCAAAAATTGGCGGCTGTTGCCCAAAAAACTGACAGATAATCAACACTTTTCACTTGCAGAAAGTAACACTTCATCAGTTGCCTAGTTGACCTGTCTAAAAATGACATTTTTGGTTATGGGGGCAGGAACCGAATTCACCATGGTTGCCCGATCTATTTTGGTGATTATCCCTACTATTTATAAGACAAAAATACACCGTTGGTCCCTCAACTTTCCACAAAACATCGCAAGGCATCTTAACTTTTGAAAAACATCGCCAGGCGTCCAAACCTTGTGTATTTTAGGCCGATTGCGTCCCTTGACCAGTTTCGGCTTAGTCCACGCACATTTTTTGTTATAATATGAGGGGCATAATAGTCCAATCACGTTATAACCATTAGTTAACCCAAGCTAAACCAAACATACAACTTGAGGGACCATCGGTGTAGTCACACATTAACTATGTAACTTTAACATATCTTCTCTGATACGCATATTAATGTTTTCACAAGAATCAATAAACCCACACCCAACCATTGACAGTTGAGTAAAACCCGATCATCTACCACACACATTGTCACATATAACCTCAACCCAACACAACCCTCAACAAAGTACCCATATTCTATCTTATCGAATCCCATCTAATCACACACCCACAAACAATCAGAACTTACAAGCCTTGCAAAATCAAACAACACACATACGAGGTAACAATATTTACTGATTTACATTCAATTCAAACGTTATTTTTGATAATGTTAATCATTAATGCAGAAGGTATGTATGGGAATCAATTTATTTGCGCTTTGGTCGATCCTAAAGAGGTTTTGGATGAGTTTATAAGTTAACACCATATAAGAATTAACTATTATATCTCTAACAAAGTCATTGTAAGAAATTGACAATGCTTAAAACTTAAAATTGATATACAGGAACTACATCATGATTTCGTGTTAGGAGGATCCTATCATGGGAATTGTTATATTTACTTAATTAGCTATGCGGGGACTAGATGGAGAGTTAGTGTAAGAAGAGTATCAGAATTTGTGTGTTGTTGAGTGAACAAGGTGGAATGATTTGTGATGCACAACATCACCTAGTCGGATGTTGCTTACTTACATTTTCTAGAAGAGGGTGAGGATGTGTTTTATGTAGCTGCCTACAATGAAGGATGGGAAGAGTTTCATAATTATGAACCAATCTATGATCAGTTTTGGAGATGCATGGTTGATGTGACAGACACATCTCATCTTATCCAACCAATGCCAGAAGATTTTCTAGCACATCTGCATGGTCCAACAGGTACAGATTCGTTCATGGTTACTAGTAACACCACTGATTACCAAATAGAGTTGGAGGTTACACAAGATTGGTATGATCGATATGTCCACACGGCCTTGTGGGGATGTGGTTGGGAGAAACTGGCCCAAGACTTGAATATGTCACCTGGTCAAAAAATGGTGTTTACTCAGGTTGTCCCGAGGGAGAAATATAATGTCATGTTGTTTGACCATGGTGGAGGGGCCATCACAACAGTGGAGACATAAATCACCAACATAGCCATGAATGCCCTTTGTCACCAACCACATGACTATGGTATATTCTAGGTTTTTAACTTTAACTACACCAAGTATCTCACAGCAATGTAACTTATTTGATTATATTTAATATTAAATTCAGATTTTGAAACCCCTCGGATGAATTGGATGTGTAATTGGGAACACCACACAGCCCATGACCAAGAAGAAAGGGCATTCTAAAGGAAGATGACTGCATCCTTCTGGAGAGATGGCCGACTTGTAAGTCTATTGACGGAGTTGCTTAATTAGATATATGAATGTCATTTGTATCATATATTGTGTGTCTAATATAAAGATTGATGGATCATAATGTGTATTAGAAGCATCCTATAACAAACTAATAATAAGTTTTGTACATTTTTTAATAGTTCATACCATCAAGAATTGTTAAGAAGTATGGTATGTGTTAATTCACATACCATTTCATGGCCAAATACCGACCCAAATAGACTAAATGTGCTAACAAATGCCAAAGAAATATGTGTTTTTATGTTGTGAACATGCAGGTACGGATTTATCACAAAAAGACAAATAATCAAGCAAAAATCAGAAAAACAGGCACGAGAGTGGGAGATAGTCAAAAACTCAAAGCTGGGAATCAAAGTTGAGCTTATTGAGTCCTCAAAGATTTAAACTTGTGCAAAAGTGATCCTTGTGAGAAGTTTGAAGAAAGTGCAGATTTAGTCCCTATATTTTCCAAAGTGTACATATTTAGTCCCTCAGTGATTTATATGAAGAAAAGTCAATTCAACCCTTCATATATTCAAGATTGACAAGAAAGGACCTTTATCACATTTTTGGAGTTTGGCATTTTCAGCCCTTGGTTTTTCAGCAAATCACGCAATTGGTCCTTGATACATGATATAAGTATTAACAATAGAGCCTGGTCCAATTATTATAAACCAAAGCCCAAAAGATAAACACCAAAGGCCCAATTCCATTTCCCATAACCCAACCCAATCCACAAGCCACGGTCAAAAAAATACTCACGGGTCAAGGGTCAAAGGTCAATATTAGTCAAATAAATATAAAAAACTTACCCCGCGTTTCTTTTTCCCCAATTCCCATTTACCCAGTTCATATGAACCCTAGGATTGACCGTACCCCCAATTACCACAATTAAGGGTATAATGGTACAATCAAGTGAGTTTCTAGAAGCTTGTTAGTGATGTCTGTAAGTTGTCATAGCAAAGAAGCACAAATACTATTACATGGCAAGAGCTCATTGGATTGGACGCGTCATAGATCATGATCAAAGGGTGGATATTGATGGGAAATGATTGGTACATGATCAGAGGGCTCTCAACGGCTTCAAACTAACATAGGTCACACGGATTGCCAGCTTGGCAATCCGAGACCCCAACTCTCACTCCTCTCCTATAAATAGAGGCATTTGTAGCCTTAGTAGAGGAGTAGTTTAATATAGCGAAGCTCTGTCAAATTGTAGTCTGAAATGTAATTAGATTAGATATTGTAATAGTTTTCAATTTAGTGTTAATGAAATTTCAGTTTTCTCTTATTGTCTAACTAGCTTATTGTAATTTTGCATGTTAATTAGCTCTTATACATTTAATCTCAACTTATTTTGTATTAGTAATTTTCATTGTTTTTAAATTAGCTTAATCAACTTTATCATTTCAATTCAGTCAATATTTTCAAGTAAAAAATAATAAAAAAAATTCAGAAAATTATAAAAATATAAAAATGTCTAAAAGTTTAAGAGTTTTAGGTCTTTGATAAGCTGAATTCAGCTTATATGCAGTATATTCAAGATTATTAGCTTGTAGTATATCTGTTTCTATTTCATTCAATCAAAAGGTATATATCAATTGAAGGTGGGTGATCCACTGGTAGCTGTGGTATATGTTGGATAGATTTGGTCAGAAATGGAAGGACCTGCCTATCCTAGAGATAGGAAAGCTTAGTGAATCTATCTCTGTTTTGCTGAGATAGAATCAAATTGTAAGTTCTGATCAAAATCTGAGTTCATAGTTTAATACTAGTAGAATAGTGTAGCTAATAGTATAATGCTTCATTGATTTACACTTGCTGTCATAATAGATATTACTGTGGAGCTTGTTTTTGTTTGATCATCTGTTTCATTAGATTGTTTAGGTCTGCATTAGTTGAGCTTAATTTGAGAGTCTGTATTGAGTAGATCTGAGTAGAGATTTGAAATTGTATAGTGTTAGTGTTTCATTGAGATTTATTGCTGAAATTGTTGCTTTAGTTTGAGTTCTGAGCTTGATTGATCATAGATCCTTGAAGCTTGGATTGAGATCTGAGTAAATCTTGCTATTTGAGTATCTGATTGTGGTAGATCTGTATGATTTTGGTTCATTGTAGTATAAGATCTGAGATTGTTCCATCTCTGATAGATCTGTGATTAATGATGATTGAGTAATACTGAGAAGTGATTTAGAGTTTGATAAAAATTCAGTGGTGTAAATTTTGGATAACTGTTCCATTGATAGTTGCATTACTGTCTCAGTTAGGAGTGTTTGGATTGTTAAGTTTTGCTGTGAGATAGAGTTAGTAGGTTGGATAAACTTGCTTCATTAGTTCACTTAGGGCTATAGTAGTTTAAATAATACTTTAATTCAGTAGTTAGTTTAATATAGTCAAAATAGTGGTAAAATTTCATTAACAGTTAATTCTAAGTGTTAAGTAGTTAAGTATAATAAAGCTAATAGTTAAATTTTGTTTAGTATTAGCTTTTATTAGAATAATTTTAGCTAATACATCAAAATAGTAGGAGAATTAAGCTGTTTAAAATCAATTTGGTCAAAGATTAGTGGTAATAAAATAGTCAAACTATTTCATTAGTTTTGTGTCAAAGGTTGCTGATCTCAGGGAATTTTAGTCAACTAAAATAGTTTGTAGGTGTAAGTTTCTTGTGGATTTGTAGTCTCAGTAGTATAGGTAAGCTTTTGCCCCCATTTGCTTATATTTTGGAACTCATCTGAAGTGCTTTTTGAGCTTGTTCATATAGCTGATTGAGACAGAATTCTGTTTGAGAATTGAAGGCCTGCAATTGTGATATTGAGCTTGTATCTGTGTTCAGTGCTTGAAACTGAGTTTTATTTGAGTAATAATTGTGTTTGGTACCATTTCTTTGCTTCTGGGACTGATTGAGCTTATTCTGCTAGCTCAGTTAGCTTATTGCTTCTTTATTTTGTGCTTATTGCATATTATCTTTCATTCTGTGGATTTCTGTGGTATTAGTTGAACATCTTTTGCATTTGTGAGCTATTTGCATCATCATAAGACTGTGTTTGATGTTTCATAAGAATTTATTCACAAGTGCTTAATAATAAGCACTTGTGATAAGCAGTTTCATCAGAATAAGCACTTAAACTGCTCATTTAAGCTTCAAAATTTTTATCCAAGTTATTTTTAATATTTTTGATTTTCTGGAATTTTTCCAGATTTTTCCAAGAATTTTTAGTATTTTTCTTAATTTTCTTTTGATTTTAATCATTTTTAAATAGTTTTTAAATAGCAAAAATCCATAAAAATTTAGAAAAAGCTGTGAAAAATACAAAAATATTTTTAGAAATTCTTTTATAATATTTTAGAATTTTTATAATTTAATTTTCATTTTTCCAACTCATTTTTCTATTTTTTTAATTTTTTATTCATTTAAAATTACAAAAATCAAAATAAATTCATAGAAAATAATAGAAAAGTAAAAAAAAAAAAAAATTTCTTTTTCTGGAAATTAATTTTAGTAGTTTAAGATTTTTAGGAAATAATTTCACGTTTGTAGGATCATTTTTCAATAAAAGTTACGTTTTAATAAACGTGGTTACATTTCCGTTTTTACGTTTTAGACTTTTGTGCATTAATAGCTTGTACTCTCTGCATATTTCATATTTGTTTGTGGATATTTGAACTACTTGTTTGATATTTTCACTTCTCAATTCACGGTTTTCACGAATCAATATTCTTGATTCCATTCACCTTCACTCGGAAACGACTCGGGTGATCCGTATTTCACGCGGATCATTTCGATATAATACTACTATATTATAATAAGATTGATTTTCACACAATCAATTTTTGGCGCCGCTGCCGGGGAAGGTCGAAGTGAGTTTTTGAATATCGTTTTGAAAAATCGTGTTTTGTTAAGCCTTCCTCTATTTTGTATATATATTTCTATAAAAATTGAAAAATTCAAAACACTTTTCCTAAAATGTTTCCAAAAAAAAAAAAAAAAAAAAAAAAAATTACAGCCTCGACTCTCCCGTGGAAGGGAGGGCGTTGTACACCAAAAAAGTCTCACAATATAACAAAAACGGGAAATTAGTTGATTATCGGATTATTTCAATTACTACAACCGATTAAGCGGGAAATACGGAAGCTAAGACATTAAATTGCTAGCTGAAGAGAGAAACACTCTTCTTTCCCGTCCCGTCGCGCGTGGTTTTGAAAGAAACGGTTTTCGATTAACGTAACGTTTTAATAAAAAGAAAAACAAAAGAAATAAAAAGTTTTTGGGATAAAAAAATAAAAACAAAAAGATTTTTCTTTTCTTCTTCTTCTTTTTCTTTTTGATTTTGCTTTTGGTGTATGCACACCCGCTCTTCTTTTGAGAGTCTTATATCACCTTTGTCAAATCCCGAAAGGGTAATTCGACACTCACACCGTGTCCATTTCCTTAACGTTGAGGAAATGGATCCGAATAATCAACACCCTCCGGTGGGTGGTGATGAAAACCAACACATGACGGCTCCCGATCTCCGAACGATGAAGGAGCTGTGCCAACCCACGATGCATGGTAGAGGTGGCCCGATTGCCCACCAAAATATTGAGGCTACGGATTTTGGACTTAAGCACCACATGATACAACAAGTCCAAAATTCGCGCCAATTTCACGGATTACCGGGTGACGATGCAAATAAGCATTGATGAGGCGAAAAATGAACCACTTTTAGGGGATCATTTAAGCCCGGAATTGAATTTATTTGATCAAATATTGCCCTAAATCGTTCCTTTTGTGATTTTAGGTACTTTGGGAGTGAATTCTGGAAAAGGAAGCAATTCGGACGTTTTTGGAGCATAAAAGTGAAGAAAACGGCAATGACTTAATTTTCCATGTTGAGAACAGTACCTGACGGCGTCAAGAAGGAAATCATGACGGCGTCAAGAGTAAAATCCAAGACGACCCAGTGCAAACCTGAGGGCGTCAAGAGTTAATTTGGTGACGACCTGCATAAGGAGAATACATGATGGCATCAGACCCAGATCTAGGCAGTCCAAGAAATTATTTGGCGGCGTGATGACGGCGTCAGACATTTGTTCTTGACGCCGTCACCTATCAAAATCTATATATAGTTTTCTATTTTTCATTCATTAAAGAAGGAACTTGTGTGGAGAAAACTAGGGCCGAACTTTGTAAACCCTAGGTCATATTTTACAGTGTTTTCAAGGGTTTTCACCCCTTGAATCCTTTCATGTTCAATTGAGATAAGTCTTCTCTTAATTCATTCAATATGTCTATGTGTTGTTTGAATATATCTTATGCTTGTCTTGATTTCAACATGCTAGGCTAGATCTATCTTGTGTTTGCTTAGATGTAATGAAACCTAGATGTTAATTATATGTTGATTACTTGTTTATGGTTGTAATGGATGAATGATTTCAATGTTAGGCTTAAGAAAATTGGAATATCTCCATTGTGTAACATGCTTGAACGTCTTATGTAGAACCCTGTAAAAATTTCTTGTAATTAAATCGTTAATAAATAAATAATCCTTCGTTATCGTTACTAATTCCCATTTTCTCGGAAAAATTTGAAATTTTTCTTATTATATTATTTTGACGATTTTCAAAAAATAATATAATTCACGAAATGACGGAATTAATCCTCGACACATTACTCGAAACCTAAACTTTTCATTTAATCCTAAACATAATTCCTAATCATAATTATATTTCCTAAATATAATTAAATTCCTAATTACACTAATTAACCACACAGACCCTTAATCAATTTTCGGCCCACATCACAGTTACTATTCACGAGCCCAACAAACAAAGCCCAAAATCCAAATTCTTTAATTTTCATCCGATCGACTAGTTTCAAGCACCCCCAAAACGCCTCGTTTAATCTCGTTTCTTACACACGACCCCTCAATATTTTTACACCATCTCGTTAAACACCTAGCTAAATAATAGTGTGTCAAATTCCAAGATCATTGGACGACGTTTGATACATTTTTAAGAGGCAAAGTGTTCGACTCATACACGACCAAATCGATTTACAATTTATTCAAAACTTAACCGTTTTGATTCCCGTTTGTTTCTAATTGTTCCTAATAATAATTCTGAGATAAAGTTATATTTAAATGTCGAAGATGATCAAGTATATACAAGTAGTATACGATTTTGTAAATCGTATACATAGATATATATTGGTCGACATCTAGCATGAATCACCACAACATCTCCCATGTTTTATGCTCTCACATTCCATTGTTTAGTAATATATTATTCATACTAGACTTAGCTCCCTGACATGCAATAGTGTACGTGAAGATTTCTTAGAAATTTTCTCACTTACGTGTTATATATTGAAACCATATATAACGTACATGCATGCACCGTTCCTTTACCATTCTCATAATCTTTCACCTACTAAAATCGTCCTTAAAACTATTCTTACAAGACCACAAGTCGATTGCTACATAGTTGGAAACAAGAAAAGGATATCGGGTTTGAATTATAAGTATAACGTTTGGGTTATACTTTGAAACGTGATTTCCTTGTATTCCATACTATCACACTCGACTCTCTATCACCTCTAAGGTTTTTGTAAGTCATATTTACTCGTTTTCATTCCAAGTCACACGTTAAATTCATGTCATGCACCATATATATTTTATTTCGATCGTATATCATTTTGCACTTATATATCACGCATATATTGTTACTTAGTACACAAATGGTGACTAACCTCTATCTTGGAAGGCCTAGGACTCACTTAGCACACCAAGTTCACTTCAATTTTAACATTACAAGCATTTCACGCACCATATCCATCATATGAAAAATTGTTACAACACTTAGTAATATTTCCAAAATTTTCAAAATATATAATCGGTTCAAACATGCTACAAACCATACGTATAACTTTGAATTTCACTTAACAAGAGTACTAAATTATTTCACGACTCAATAGACCACCCACAAAACTATCAAATTCATTTACACGACATGTGAAAATAATCACGTTTCGACACCTCAATCGATCCATTTGAAATCGACACAAACCAGTTTTTCAAATCAAAACTTTATATAAAAAACTTTATAATTATCGATTGGGCTCAATCCAAGCCCAATAAGAATTTAAGATCCGTAAGCCCACTGGGCCCATATGAAATGTTTTTAGAATCATAAAAATTGCCCAAAGCCAAGCCCAAAACATTTTCCATGCCCTCGCCTCCAAAACTCTTAACGGGCCTTGATATGTCTCGTTAAGGGCCCATAAGCTAAAAAAATAAGCTTTTAAATAAATAAGCTGTTGAAATCAGCTTATTATTAACTTAATAAGCCTCGGAAAATTTTAGAAAATTTTTATAATTATTTTTGTAATTTTGGACTAAAAATGTAACGCAACAACACCTACAGGGACTAAAAGTGTAAATATTGGAAATAAAGGACTAAACCTGTAAAAACAGAAACTTAAGGGTAAAAATTGATAAAAGTTAATATTCTAAGCTTAGTATTGGTTATTGGACAAATTAGAGGACTATAGTTGAAATTATTATAAAAAGGACTAACGGTGTAACGCAAATATCGTTAGAGTAAAAATGGTAAAATTGGAAAAGGAGAAAAAGACTAAACATAATTTATTTATCATTCTTATTTATTTTCTATTTTCGTAAATTTATTTCATATCACATTTAAACTTTATTTTTATTTATATATATATATTATTTAACATAACGTTAATAATATATATAACGATATTTTAAAAGTTAATATTTTACTTACGATTAAAAAGGTAAAACTTCGATGGATAATTTAAAAAATCATATTTTGTCATATCATGCATATCACAAGAATTACACTGCACATCACTTATTCGTCATAATGAATATTTAATATTCGTTATTCGTTCGTATTTACCAAATAGTATTTGGTCAAGTTCTCAGATAAATTTATTTATCAGGTTGTGTTTCGAAGCCGTTATCATAAATTCGTCCGACTTTATTTTCTTCATTTCAGTATCAATCTAAGGTGAGTCATAGCCTCACATTTACTTATTTTCAAAAACTCTGTGAGGGGGATACATATTATAAACAGATCGCAAGTAATTTTCTGTATACTTCCTGACTTGATATATGCCTAAGTTAGCTATTGCCAAAAGACCCTTAATCATGAGCCATTAATCACTGTTATGTGAATGCGAATATAATGAATAGATCTATTTAAGGTTTGACAGCCTGTCCCATTAATACTTGACGGAATGCCATTATGCATGTGGTTAGTCGTATTAGTCGTGATAATTATATTTGAGTAAAAATAGGAACTGGAAAATCACCTATTACACGAGGGCAAAATTATCATTGATATGATAAACCCCTCCGTTTTTACGGTATTTGTTAACGTTTGCATGTCATGAGACTTAGAGCAATATATAAACTGCAATATCAATATTTTCATACTAATTGTATTTTCCAATACAATCTTACTTGTGTATCAAAATGATTATTAAATTCAAACTCTATGATTTCACTCAACATTTTTGTTGACTTTTAAGCATGTATCTCAGGTATTTAGCAGGGGAAGCAAGCATGGAACGGGCGGCAAAAACTTCAAAACTTGTTTACTTTATTTCAATAATGGTGTAAAATAAAAGATGTTTGATTTAGTTCATAATATCACGACTTTTATAATACTCTGATAAGGACCTCTTGTATTTGAATTTTTATAAATGAAATTATGTTTTAAAACGTCTCTTTCGAGCCGTTTTCTATCATTATGACTTCGATCCTCACCGTAACACCCTAATTACTATTCCGCTGCCACATTACAAATTAGGGGGTGTTACAGATTGGCATCAGAGCCATAGTTATAGAGAACCAAATGTTTTCGAACATTGAACTATAACCACACTTTCAAATAAATTAAATTTATACCATATTATTTTTGCCCGCCATGCCTGCTTGCTACCATATTCAGTAAGTTAATCATTAAGCTATGATACTTCGATCTTGATATGTTAGAATTTTGTATTCTTTGACGATAATAAATTCTTATTCTACACTATTTATGAATTACTATAGTATTATTTCAATATGAGTATATCAGAATCCGACTCTGATATTTCCGTCGCGTCCGTTACTTCGCCTGTTTATCGTTCTACCTTTGTACCTGACGCTGTTTCCCAAGAAACAGAACCCTTCGAGCAAGACGAAATTGTTACAACGCTTGAAAATCCCGATGCTTTTGTTTTACCAACACATACACTATTACCACGTCATGAATTCTATTCATATGCACCCGACCACCCATTCGATCTTTTTAGCCAGACTTATCCATATACTTTTCACCATAGAGAACAAATTCCTGAGGAAGATATACCTACATCCAGCCGACTTCGTATTTCTGATTCTACTCCTCCACTTTCACCATCATTACCCTATCCTCCTGGTTTTACTCCCCCAGCTCATATCAATGAAACTTGGCGAGAGTGCTAGGATGGAAATTACCTCTACTCTTTCACCTTCTATAGTAGTGACGCGTTTGGAGCATCACGAAGAACAGATAGACTCACTTCTTCAGATGATTGATTATTCATCATTTGACCATTCGGATACTATCCACAACACCTTACATAAC
This sequence comes from Artemisia argyi, assembly GCA_030686995.1. Lineage (NCBI taxonomy): Eukaryota > Viridiplantae > Streptophyta > Magnoliopsida > Asterales > Asteraceae > Artemisia > Artemisia argyi. The sequence continues at coordinate 170,401,869 of CM060701.1, read as the reverse complement.
CTTATAGCCAATAGGATAGAGTTGCAGCAGGGGTTAGCTCAGATACATTCAGATATCTCTGAGACACGTTCTTTCACGATATCATTGCAAAGAGAGGGACAGAACCGTACTTGGGAAGCCCAAATTGTACACCGAAGAACAGATACATTGGAAAACCTTGTAGGAGATATGCAGATTCAACATCATACCGAGATGCAGGAGCTCCGAACTCAGATCTTAGAGATGGGAGGACATGTGGACATACCTAATCATTAGAGGCAGTTAGTATTTGTATTAGTAATAAGGCATCTAAGCCTGCCGCATGTGGCAATTAATAAAGAATCTTGTATCGTTTTGTTGTGACAACTCAACTGATCAAGTTATTAATGTTATGCTGTTGGTTATGATATTACTATATACAAATGTTAATTTATGCTTATGGTTGTTCATGTGTATTATAAATGCATCTAACATATCGGAATGATTATGACTGTTGTATCGAAATAAAAACTACAGATGGTGCCCAATTATTATTGAACTCATAAATATTCATTTCCCTACTTCACAAGATCCTTTAAAAAAAATTTTGTTTAAAATTCTAAATGCTATATTTTTGTATTATTAATAGAAAAATGGAGCATGCAAGTAGCGAAAATTCCAACCCGGAAGTGATCATGACCCTTACTGAGGTTCAAAGAATGATTGCTGAGGGAATATCTGCAGCTCGTGAAGCGGATCGTTTGAATAATATCAATAGAGCAAATTGTGAAGCTAATACGTCTACTCCTCGTAATTGTACTTACAAGGACTTCATAACTTGCAAGCCAACAAACTTCAAAGGAATTGAAGGAGTGACTGAAATGGCCCATTGGTTTGAGCATACTGAGATAGTCTTCAAGAGGAGTGGTTGTTCAGAGAATAGCAAAGTTACCTTTGCTACAGGAACTCTTCAAGGAGAAGCACTATCGTGGTGGAACACTACTGTGAATGCTATGGGTCAGGATGAAGCTTTCAAACTTTCCTGGAATGAGTTGAAGAATAAGATGCTTAAGAAGTATTGTCCTAGGATAGAGATCAGAAAACTAGAGGATGAATTTCATCAGCTAGTAGTAAGGTACAATGATCTGAAGACATACGATAGAAAGTTTCTAGAGTTGTCGGTCTTATGCCCAACAATAGTACCCGATGTTGAACAAGCATTGGAGAAATATGTGGAAGGACTGCCACCATCTATTGAAGGGGATGTTACCGCATCGAATCCACAGACAGTAGAAGAAGCTATGGGACTTGCACAGAGAGTGTTAATCCGGGTGATCAAAAGAGGTTCTACCTCCGTGATCAATGAGCATAAGAGAAGTGCTGACAACCGTGGGAACAACAATAGCAACAACCGCAGCTACAACAACAGCTACAGTGGTAACCGGAGCTACAACAACAACAATCAAAGCAGCAACCACAACAGAGATCAACGACAGAACCGTAGTAATCATAATCAGCAACAGAATCGTCGACAAGAAGCTACCAGAGCTTATGCAGCAGTGCCTGCAGAAAGTAAAGGTTATGCCGGAACTCTACCCCCATGTAACAAGTGCAACATGAATCATACTGGAGCATGTAAGGCTACTTGTGGCAACTGCAGAAGAATTGGTCACATGACAAGGGATTGTCGAGCAACTGGAGCCAACACACAACCGATAGCAGTAAAGTGCCATGGTTGTGTAGAAGTTGGACATTACAGAACTCAATGTCCGAAGAATGCCAATAATGTTGCCCGAGGAAGAGCATATGTACTTGGTGATGGAAACACAACGCAGAATTCTGATGTTGTTACGGGTACGTTCCTATTAAATCAACAAGATGCTAAGATATTATTTAATTTAGGAGCAGATAAAAGTTTTGTGTCTACTTCGTTTGCCGCAATTCTAAATATTACTCCTATAGAATTAGATACTATCTATGAAATAGAATTAGCAGATGGAAATATTCTAAGTACCAATACCCTAATCGAAAACTGCACCTTAACTCTTCTAAGTAAATCTTTCCCTATCGATCTTATGCCTATTCAACTGGGAAGTTTTGATGTCATCATTGGTATGGATTGGTTATCTACAAACCGTGCCAGAATAATTTGTGACGAGAAAATCATCCAAATTCCATTCGACGGTGAAACCTGATGCGTGGGGATTGCACCAGGCTTTACCTCTCGAGGGATCTCGAGAAGCTTACAACCCCCACCAGGCAGCGTACCTGATCGTTGTAGTATAGTATAGTGACAAGTACCGGGGGATTGATCGTTCAGCTAGGAATAGTGTCGCTAGGATTAGAAAACCTAATTACTAGTGCTAAAGGTGAGGGATGATTCTTTTTGTATTTTTATATTTTTTAGAAAGCAAAGTAAAATCTGGGGTTTGAAGGATTTGGGCGGAATTAGTTGCTAGTCAACTAACCCAATACTACAATGCAATTAAAATTAAATACTAGAAATGAAAATAAAACTAAATTATACTAAGGTTGTGAGCAATAAGTGGAGAAAATGTGTTTACTTAGATTTCAATACTCCCTAGATATCTTTTACACGTTAATTACTTGTTATAGTTGCGTGGTTGACGGATTGTATTCCTTAACACCATTCATGGGGTGGCGCACTTACTTCCCCAATCCTATGAGTGCCTACTTCACTCCTATGTCGAGCCGACTAAGAAGCTCCTAACATGGGTGATGCGTGGGGATCGCACCAGGCTTTACCTATCAAGGGATCTTGAGAAGCTTATAACCCCCACCAGGCAGTGTACCTGATCGTTGTAGTATAGTATACTGACAAGTACCGGGGGATTGATCGTTCAGCTAGGAATAGTGTCGCTAGGATTTGAAAACCTAATTACTAGTGCTAAAGATGATGGATGATTCTTTTTGTATTTTTATATTTTTTAGAAAGCAAGTAAATATCTCGGGTTTGAAGGATTTGGGCGGAATTGGTTGCTAGTCAACTAACCAAATACTAAAGATGCAATTAAAAGTAAATACTAGAAATGAAAATAAACTAAATTATACTAAGGTTGTGAGCAATAAGTGGAGAAAATGTGTTTACTTAGATTTCACTACTCCCTAGACATCTTTTACACATTAATTACTTGTTATAGTTGCGTGCATGACGGATTGTATTCCTTAATACCATTCATGGGGTGGCGCACTTACTTCCCCAATCCTATGAGTGCCTACTTCACTCCTATGTCGAGCCGGCTAAGAAGCTCCTAACATGGGATCATAAGAATTTACTCATGCATTAAATACAACCAATAAAACCTAGTGCACATGGGTTCATGTTTCCTAAGACGTTCAAGCATGATATCATTTGGAGATCTGCCAGTTTTCTTAAGCCTAACATCGAAATCATTCGTCCAATACAACCATAAACAAGTAATCAACACATAACTAACATCTAGGTTTCATTAGATCTAAGCAAACACAAGATAAATCTAGCCTAGCATGATGGAATTAAGACAAGAACAAGATATAGACAACCAACACATAGACATATTGATTGAATTAAAAGAACACTTATCTCAATTACACATGAAAGGGTTCAAGGGCTGAGAACCCTTGAAAAACCTGTAAAATTCGCACTAAGTTCGGCCTTAGGGTTTCTCCAAAACTTCTTCTCTTAATGTGTAAAAATTAGAAAACTATATATAGGAAATAGGGTCTGACGCCGTCAAGACCAAATTGGTGACGCCGTCATCTCGCCGCCAAAATACTTCTCGGACTGCCTTGATCTACTTCTGACGCTGTCAAGTGTTATGTGTTTCCAGGCCGTCATGCATTTTACTCTTGACGCTCTACCTTGTGACGCCGTCATTTCTGTACTGGGTCGTCATGAAAAATACTCGTGACGCCGTCAAAAAGTTGCTCTTGATGCCGTCACCTACTGTTCCCAGCTTGGAAAATTGAGACTTTGCCGTTTTCTTCACTTTTATGCTCTAAAAACGTCCAAAATGCCTTCTTTTCCAGATTTCACTCCCAAAGTACCTAAAATCACAAAAGGAACGATTTAGGGCAATATTTGATCAAATAAATTCAATTCCGGGCTTAAATGACCCCCTAAAAGTGGTTCATTTTTCGCCTCATCATATACCCTTACACTTGAGATTTGCTTGTCCTCAAGCAAATGCGCTTTTATTCTACTCAAAATACAAGTTAGGGGTCATTTAACACTAATATAAAAGTAATTACAACAAATAATCGCTCCACTAAAGACCAATAGACAAGCACAGAGGTCATACACAAGCACCTCACAAATAGTGTTTAGATACTCACATCTCTCGGGTGTAATAAAGTATAAATTACAATATGGAAACGGAAGATATCTCTCACTACCTGTCATAGCAAAATAGATTACCATAGGCTTGGGAAAGGATCAAACCTCCACCACATGGCGTAAGCACCTAGGATAAACTATCAAAGAGGTCTTTTAAAGGGTTGTAACGTTAGGTGTAGGGATATGAAATACACGGTTTTGTTGGATATAGGCAGTCTTTACTGGTGGCGAGTTAACAATCTTGGTTAATTACATGTACAATATGGCGTTGCTAAGCCAAGATTAGATTCGACTTAAGCTAATAAATGGAAAAAAAACAAAAACATAAAATGAACATAGAATGAAAAGGGATGGTAGTCCGTATGTTTTTTCTCTTTCACTTTTTTCTATTCTTTTTTTTCTTTTTCTTGTTTTTTTTTTTTTTTTTTTTTTTTCTTTTTTTTCTATTTTTTTTTTTTTTTGCATACACTCTTACCCTACCATCCAAAATAATACATCATAGGGAGTGAACATTTCCCTTACACTTGAATTTTTACATACTTTACAATAAACTAATCTAATGACTCGAATTAAGAAAATCAAAACACTTGGAGCACTTTTAAGATTAACGTACATATGGGGGTAATATATGATGTTCTTCCCCATTACTCCATAAAATAAGTACTTTACCCATGAGTCCCAATCGTCCCAAAATAATATGTACAAGGATATGACTCGACTTAGCAACCATGTAATCAATTAGATAATTAACTTAGGGTTTAACAAATAACAATAATGCACTAAAAATGAGTGCATACACGGAAGGCTAAGGCGATTTGGGTGTACATTTAAGTGGGGTGTAACAAATTCTTTCTTTACGTAAAATGCTTAAAGTTAGAAACGAAAAGATAGGCTCGGAGGGGTGTACTAGGGGTTTCGTGTACTAAAAATGAGTACAACACTAAGGGTGTGGGAAAAATTAATTGACTTAAGTAGTCAAGTAATATGACTTAAATGGTCAAGAAATTAAAATACGGGTTTAACACAAGGGTGATCCTAATACCTCTTATCATGTAGTAAATCCTACCACACGAATGTAGTCTCACTAGCGGTCTCGGGATGCATCACTAACGCAAGTTCTAGAATCTAAATGCTACCGGTACACTCATAAGCACTAATAGTAAATGCTTTTCCTATCAAATCTAAAGGCGAACCTCACATATTTGAGTGGAAAATTTTTCTGAATATACGGTTATGTGCTAGTCATACAATCTCCTATCCATGAGACGCTTGCTATGGTTAAAGTTTCACTCCTAAATGTTGTAAAAAAATTAAATTTGGCTCTAAAATTGCACTAACAAGTGTTTCTCATAGTTTTATTACACACCTACCATTAAACAAAGCAAACTCAAGCGAAAGTGTATTTGTAAGGTATCATCATTTTACCCTCCCCTTACACTTAGGATGAACATTGTCCCCAATGTTCAAGTAAAAAATGTAAAAGTGAAATAAGTAAAACAAACGAAATTAAATACTCCCCTGATATGCTCGGTATGGATAATTAGGTGGCCAGGTTAAATCTTCCTCCAAGAAAATGAACAATCAAAGCTTCCCTTCCAGAATAGAAATCATCTTCTTGTCATACATAACCTGTAAATCCTGAGAAAACAAACAAGACAACCTCGCATAAAATCGGCGGCATCCTATATAAGTTACTAAATCCTAGAAAACAAAGTAAGATATAATGCTTGTGGAATGAAGTTTGCAGACTTCCTGGAGATTATAAAACTTAATAATTCACAAAAACTTTGAGACTCCGTTAGAAAAACAAAACTGGTAAAATTTCCAGATTTTTACCCGTGACGCCGTCAAGAGTAAACTTGTGACGCCGTCAGGATTGACCTGCAGAAATTCTTATGTTAAGTTTCCGGAAAATTTCTGGAAAAACTTGGTCCTACTTCCTGGAAAATCCTGCAAAACTTCATTATGACTCAATACAAGCATTTGACTCTAACAAATACGAATATACATGTTCATTTAATATTGTGGAGAATCATGATCGGTTTGTTTCTTAAAAACATATTTGGGGTTTCCCCTTACACTTATCTTTTGCAAAAATACCTTTAGGTGGAGTTAAGACTAGGCCAAAACAACAAAGTAAAGTATTTCCACATTTTAGTTTAGAAACATGATCTACCAACAATAAAAATAAAGCATGCATACAGAAGCAAATAACAATCAAACAAATGAAAATCACACAAATAAAACGGGCTTGGGTTGCCTCCCAAGAAGCGCTTGTTTTGGTTCGAGTCACGAGCCTGACTCTACCCTTATTTAACGGAAAGAAGGGAGGTTTTCCCTACACTTAGGATTAAGTGCGGGTGAAAGTAGCGATACACACCCTTATGGTGGAAATATGGCATGTGAGGAAAGAGTGGTGGATGAATTATATACTCAAAAGGGTGTGCTCCTATCATCATAACCTTACCAAATTCAATCGGGTTAATGGGTGTATTATGATTTTCACCTAGAAAGGGATCATTTTCTATCAACTTCAAGAGACTACTAGTTGGGGATCCATCCTGACCTAATAAACCCGGTTTAAACCCATAATGTTTCTTGTGATCAATCATAAATGGGTGATGTAAGCGTGTAAGGTCATTTTCCACTCCTATATTGGCTTCCTCTCTACAAGGCTTAGAGTCCACTACCTTTATCCTAAGACTACCCGAACTATATGGTTTGATGGGTGGATCGGAACCTATTTCAATTCCTAAATTTTCATCCAAGGAAGGAAGATTAGGTAACGATTTTGGTTGAGGCTCTGATTCATCAAAACTAGGAACTTCCCTAAAACTGAGAGTAAGGTTATCATTATAAGTATTCAAACCTATATCCTCTAGTTGTGTTTGGTTCAAAGGTTCTACCTCTATTGGGGTTCCTAAAGTCTCTTCTACTTCATCTGAATAAGTCACGGGCGGTGTATATGCCTCAAATGATGGTAGGACTTGAAGGGTACTTGGTGGGTTTAAATTTTCAACTCTATCCTCCATCTTATCTAGATTACCTATGTGTTTGTTTTGTACTATGGCATTACATGACAACCACTTAGGTATCTCAACACTAATATATTCATCCCCAAACAAACTTGTTTCATGATCCTGAAAATTTATATTCAATTGACTTGTACTAACGTTTGTTGGGTTGTCTACCCTATAATAATATTGGGCACAATCTTCTATGGCATCCCATGCTTCTTCAGCACTTAATTCCCTAAAGTCCCCATTGGCAAAATCCTCAATGCGCATTTGGTCATATTGGCCAACACGATAGTAAAAGGTTCGGGTTAGGGATGCTAAAGCGAAACTATGATGAGGGAATTTTCGAAGTAAATTTCTAAAACGAGTCCGTGCATCATATATGGGTTCATCTCGATATTGTTTGAAATTCGAGATGTCAATAGGGTAGAATGGCCTTTGTGGTTGGTGGTATGGTGGATTCGCGTACTCCATAATGGTGAACGGAAGAGTCAATGGAAATTGCGAACAAACACACAAAGAAAAAGATAGACTAAAGAAATCCTAAAAAATAAAAATAAAATCTTACTAGAAAGGAATCTAGCAAGTAGACCTAATAAAAAGAGATTCTAACCTAGACAATAACTATTCCCCGGGCTGCGGCGCCAAAAATTTGATGCGTGGGGATCGCACCAGGATTTACCTCTCAAGGGATCTTGAGAAGCTTACAACCCCCACCAGGCAATGTACCTGATCGTTGTAGTATAGTATAGTGACAAGTACCGGGGGATTGATCGTTCATCTAGGAATAGTGTCGCTAGGATTAGAAAACCTAATTACTAGTGCTAAAGATGATGGATGATTCTTCTTGTATTTTTATATTTTTTAGAAAGGAAGTAAATATCTCGGGTTTGAAGGATTTTGGCGGAATTAGTTGCTAGTCAACTAACCCAATACTAAAGATGCAATTAAAAGTAAATACTAGAAATGAAAATAAACTAAATTATACTAAGGTTGTAAGCAATAAGTGGAGAAAATGTGTTTACTTAGATTTCACTACTCCCTAGACATCTTTTACACGTTAATTACTTGTTATAGTTGCGTGGATGACGGATTGTATTCCTTAATACCATTCATGGGGTGGCGCACTTACTTCCCCAATCCTATGAGTGCCTACTTCACTCCTATGTCGAGCCGGCTAAGAAGCTCCTAACATGGGATCATTAGAATTTACTCATGCATTAAATACAACCAATAAAACCTAGTGCACATCGGTTCATGTTTCCTAAGACGTTCAAGCATGTTACCATTTGGAGATCTGCCAGTTTTCTTAAGCTTAACATCGAAATCATTCATCCAATACAACCATAAACAAGTAATCAACATATAATTAACATCTAGGTTTCATTAGATCTAAGCAAACACAAGATATATCTAGCCTAGCATGATGGAATTAAGGCAAGAACAAGATATAGAATACCAACACATAGACATATTGATTGAATTAAAAGAACACTTATCTCAATTACACATGAAAGGGTTCAAGGGCTGAGAACCCTTGAAAAACCTATAAAATTCGTACTAAGTTCGGCCTTAGGGTTTCTCCAAAACTTCCTCTCTTAATGTGTAAAAATTAGAAAACTATATATAGGAAATAGGGTCTGAGGGCGTCAAGACCAAATTGGTGACGCCGTCATCTCGCCGCCAAAATACTTCTCGGACTGCCTTGATCTACTTCTGACGCCGTCAAGTGTTATGTGTTTCCAGGCCGTCATGCATTTTACTCTTGACGCTCTACCTTGTGACGCCGTCATTTCTGTACTGGGTCGTCATGAAAAATACTCGTGACGCCGTCAAAAAGTTTCTCTTGACGCCGTCACCTACTGTTCCCAGCTTGGAAAATTGAGACTTTGCCGTTTTCTTCACTTTTATGCTCCAAAAACATCCAAAATGCCTTCTTTTCCAGATTTCACTCCCAAAGTACCTAAAATCACAAAAGGAACGATTTAGGGCAATATTTGATCAAATAAATTCAATTCCGGGCTTAAATGACCCCCTAAAAGTGGTTCATTTTTCGCCTCATCAATGGGATCATTAGAATTTACTCATGCATTAAATACAACCAGTAAAACCTAGTGCACATCGGTTCATGTTTCCTAAGACGTTCAAGCATGTTACCATTTGGAGATCTGCCAGTTTTCTTAAGCCTAACATCGAAATCATTCGTCCAATACAACCATAAACAAGTAATCAACACATAATTAACATCTAGGTTTCACTAGATCCAAGCAAACACAAGATAGATCTAGCCTAGCATAGTGGAATTAAGACAAGAACAAGATATAGACAACCAACACATAGACATATTGATTGAATTAAAAGAAAATTTATCTCAATTACACTTGTAAGGTTTCAAGGGCTGAAAACCCTTGAAAAACCTGTAAAAATCGTATTAGGTTCGGCCTTAGGGGTTCTCCTAAACTTCCTCTTCTAATGTGTGAAAATTAGAAAATTATATATAGGAAATAGGGCCTGACGGCGTCAAGACCAAATTGGTGACGCCGTCATCTCGCCGCCAAAACACTTCTCGGACTGCCTTGATCTACTTCTGACGCCGTCAAGTGTTATGTGTTTCCAGGCCGTCACGTATTTTACTCTTGACGCTCTTCCTTGTGACGCCGTCATTTCTATACTGGGTCGTCATGAAAATTACCCATGACGCCGTCAACTACTGTTCCCAGCTTGGAAAATTGAGACTTTACCGTTTTCTTCACTTTTATGCTCCAAAAACGTCCAAAATGTCTTCTTTTCCAGATTTCACTCCCAAAGTACCTAAAATCACAAAAGGAACGATTTAGGGCAATATTTGATCAAATAAATTCAATTCCGGGCTTAAATGACCCCCTAAAAGTGGTTCATTTTTCGCCTCATCATATACCCTTACACTTGAGATTTGCTTGTCCTCAAGCAAATGCGCTTTTATTCTACTCAAAATACAAGTTAGGGGTCATTTAACACTAATATAAAAGTAATTACAACAAATAATCGCTCCACTAAAGACCAATAGACAAGCACAGAGGTCATACACAAGCACCTCACAAATAGTGTTTAGATACTCACATCTCTCGGGTGTAATAAAGTATAAATTACAATATGGAAACGGAAGATATCTCTCACTACCTGTCATAGCAAAATAGATTACCATAGGCTTGGGAAAGGATCAAACCTCCACCACATGGCGTAAGCACCTAGGATAAAGTATCAAAGAGGTCTTTTAAAGGGTTGTAACGTTAGGTGTAGGGATATGAAATACACGGTTTTGTTGGATATAGGCAGTCTTTACTGGTGGCGAGTTAACAATCTTGGTTAATTACATGTACAATATGGCGTTGCTAAGCCAAGATTAGATTCGACTTAAGCTAATAAATGGAAAAAAAACAAAAACATAAAATGAACATAGAATGAAAAGGGATGGTAGTCCGTATGTTTTTTTTTTTTTTTTTTTTTTTATTTTTTTTTTTTTTTTTTGCATACACTGTTACCCTGCCATCCAAAATAATACATCATAGGGGATGAAAATCCCCTTACACTTGAATCTTTACATATTTTACAATAAACTAATCTAATGACTCGAATTAAGAAAATCAAGACACTTGGAGTACTTATAAGATTAACGTACATATGGGGGTAATAAATGATGTTATTCCCCATTACTCCAAAAAATAAGTACTTTACCCATGAGTCCCAATCGTCCCAAAACAATATGTACAAGGATATGACTCGACTTAGCAACCATGTAATCAATTAGATAGTTAACTTAGGGTTTAACAAATAACAATAATGCACTAAAAATGAGTGCATACACGGAAGGTTAAGGCGATTTGGTTGTACATTTAAGTGGGGTGTAACAAATTCTTCCTTTAAGTAAGATGCTTAAAGTTAGAAACGAAAATATAGGCTCGGAGGCGTGTACTAGGGGTTTCGTGTACTAAAAATGAGTACAACGCTAAGGGTGTGGGAAAAATTAGTTGACTTAACTAGCCAAGTAATATGACTTAAATGGTCAAGTAATTATGATACGGGTTTAACACAAGGGTGATCCTAATGCCTCTTATCATGTAGTAAATCCTACTACACGAATGTAGTCTCACTAGCGGTCTCGGGATGCATCACTAACGCAAGTTCTAGAATCTAAATGCTACCGGTACACTCATAAGCACTAATAGTAAATGCTTTTCCTATCAAATCTAAAGGCGAACCTCACATATTTGGGTGGAAAATTTTTCTGAATATACGGTTATGTACTAGTCATACAATCTCCTATCCATGAGACGCTTGCTATGGCTAAAGTTTCACTCCTAAATGTTGTAAAAAATTTTAAATTTGGCGCTAAAATTGCACTAACAAGTGTTTCTCATAGTTTTATTACACATCTACCATTAAACAAAGCAAACTCAAGCGAAAGTGTATTTGTAAGGTATCATCATTTTACCCTCCCCTTACACTTAAGATGAACGTTGTCCCCAATGTTCAAGTAAAGAATGTAAAAGTGAAATGAGTAAAACAAATGAAATCAAATACTCCCCTGATTCGCTCGGTATGGATAATAGGGTTGCCGGGTTAAATCTTCTTCCAAGAAAATGAACAATCAAAGCTTCCCTTCCAGAATATAAATCATCTTCTTGTCATACATAACCTGTAAATCCTGAGAAAACAAACAAGACAACCTCGCATAAAATCGGCGGCATCCTACATAAATTTCTAAATCCTAGAAAACAAGATAAGATATAATGCTTGTGGAATGAAGTTTGCAGATTTCCTGGAGATTATAAAACTTAATAATTCAATAAAAACTTTAAGATTCCGTTCGAAAAACAAAACCGGTAAAATTTCCAGATTTTTACACATGACGCCGTCAAGAGTAAACTCGTGACGCCGTCATCTCGCCGCCAAAATACTTCTCGGACTGCCTTGATCTACTTCTGACGCCGTCAAGTGTTATGTGTTTTCAGGCCGTCACGTATTTTACTCTTGACGTTCTTCCTTGTGACGCCGTAATTTCTGTACTGGGTCGTGATGAAAATTACTCTTGACGCCGTCAAAATGTTACTCTTGACGCCGTCAACTACTGTTCCCAGCTTGGAAAATTGAGACTTTGCCATTTTCTTCACTTTTATGCTCCAAAAACGTCCAAAATGCCTTCTTTTCCAGATTTCACTCCCAAAGTACCTAAAATCACAAAAGGAACGATTTAGGGCAATATTTGATCAAATAAATTCAATTCCGGGCTTAAATGACCCCCTAAAAGTGGTTCATTTTTCGCCTCATCAAAACCTTAATCATCCAAGGTGATAAATCTAAAACTTCGTTCAACATTATTTCATACGCCAAGACGATGAAATACATAAGCAAAGGATGCCGTGTATTTCAAATTCAAGTAACGGGAGGAGAAACAAAAGAAAAGAAGAAACAACTTGATGAAGTGCCAGTTGTAAAAGAATTTTCTGATGTATTTCCCGAAGACTTACCTGGAATCCTACCAACCCGTCAAGTAGAATTCCGCATCGATTTAGTGCCTGGAGCAGCACCAGTTGCAAAAGCACCATATCGATTAGCACCCTCCAAAATGAAACAATTATCTTAACAGTTGAAAGAACTATCAGATAAAGGATTCATTCAACCAAGCTCATCCCCTTGGGGAGCACCAATCCTATTCATCAAAAAGAAAGATGGAACGTTCCGAATGTGTATCGATTACAGGGAGTTGAACAAACTCACAGTGAATAATCGATATCCATTGCCAAGGATCGACGATCTATTTGACCAATTACAAGGATCAAGTGTTTACTAAAAAATCGATCTAAGATCAGGATATCATCAATTAAGAGTTAGGGAAGAGGACATTCCCAAGACAGCTTTTCGAACACGATACGGACATTATGAATTTCAAGTGATGCCATTTGGTCTTACCAATGCACCAGCTGTATTCATGGATTTAATGAACCGAGTATGCAAGCCATACTTGGATAAAATTGTTATCGTGTTCATTGATGATATTTTAATCTATTCGCCCAATAAAGAAGAGCATGTCGAACACTTAAGGACTATTTTGGAGTTACTTAAGAGAGAAAAGTTGTACGCCAAGTTTTCCAAATGTGATTTTTGGATTTCTACCGTTCAATTTTTAGGCCATATCATCAACAACCAAGGCATCCATGTAGATCCCGCAAAGATAGAAGCAGTTAAAGGTTGGACGTCACCCACCACCCCAACCGAAATTCGTCAATTCTTAGGTCTCCCTGGTTATTACCGGAGATTTATAGAAGGGTTTTCAAAGATTGCAAAACCTTTGATGGAACTCACCCATAAGAACAAGAAGTATATCTAGGAAGAGAAGCAAGAGTCAGCATTTCAACTGCTGAAACAGAAGCTTTGTGAAGCACCAATATTAGCATTACCGGAAGGAAATGAGGACTTTGTAGTGTATTGTGACGCATCTCATCATGGTTTAGGTGCGGTACTATTGCAAAGAGACAAAGTTATAGCCTATGCTTCACGACAGCTAAAGATGAATGAAGAAAATTACACCACTCATGATCTAGAATTAGGAGCAGTAGTTTTTGCTCTTAAGATATGGAGACATTACCTATATGGTACAAAGTGTACGGTTTTCACCGATCACAAGAGTCTACAGCATATACTAGATCAGAAGGAGTTGAACATGAGACAACGAAGATGGTTAAAATTACTCAACGACTACGACTGTGAAATTCGTTACCATCCTGGTAAAGCGAATGTAGTAGCCGATGCATTGAGTAGAAAAGATAGAATTAAACCTCTTAGAGTCCGATCTCTTGGAATGACAATTCATTCGCCACTTCCAGCTCAAATCATCAAAGCTCAAACAGAAGCTCTACAAGAAGAAAACCGGCAATATGAGAAAATTAATAGAAGGTCAAACCTGGAAGATCAGGTTGACAGAATGCCAAATAATGAAAATGAATTTGTGAGAAGAGATGACGGAATGTTATGTTTTAAGAAAAGATATTGGATTCCTCTCTTTGGAGGTATTCGAGACCTTATCATGCATGAATATCATAAATCCAAATATTCTATTCATCCCGGTTCCAATAAGATGTACCAAGATATTAAGAAGCATTATTGGTGGCCAAATATGAAAGCTGATATCGCCGAGTATGTTGGTAAATGTTTAACATGTTCTAGAGTAAAGGCAGAGACTCAGAAACCATCAGGATTACTCGTGCAACCAGAAATTCCGGTCTGGAAATGGGAACGAATCACCATGGATTTTATTACCAAATTACCAAGGACTTCGATCGGATTAGATACAATCTGGGTTATCATCGATCGATTAACCAAGTCTGCACATTTTCTACCAATCAAGGAAACTGACGAGATGGAAACACTCGCTCAGTTGTATTTTAAGGAAATTGTGATTAGACATGGGGTTCCAATATCTATTATTTCTGATAGAGATAGCCGATTCACCTAAAGATTTTGGGAATCTCTACAGAAATCTCTTGGTACTCGGTTAGATATGAGCACCGCTTATCATCCGCAAACCGATGGACAAAGTGAAAGAACAATCCAATCCTTGGAAGATATGCTCCGAGCATGTGTGATTGATTTCGGAAAAGGTTGGGATAGACACTTGCCATTAGTTGAATTCTCATACAATAATAGCTATCATGCCAGCATAAAGGCTGCACCTTTTGAGGCACTGTACGGAAGGAAGTGTAGATCACCAGTCTGTTGGACAGAAGTTGGTGATATGCAACTCACCGGACCAGAGCTAATACATGACACTACAGAGAAGATATTCCAAATCAAGCAACGCTTGCAAGCTGCTCGTGACAGACAGAAGAGTTATGCTGATGTCAGGAGAAAGCCTATGGAATTTCAAGTAGGAGACAAAGTCATGTTGAAAGTTTCTCCCTGGAAGGGAATGATTCGTTTTGGAAGACGTGGAAACTTAAATCCGAGGTACATTGGACCTTTCAAAATTCTGGAGAGAATTGGTTCAGATGCTTATAAGTTAGAACTTCCGGAAGAACTCAGTAGGGTAAATCCTACGTTTCACGTGTCACAACTCAAGAAATGTTTGTCTGACGAAACTCTCGTCATTCCACTAAAGGAGATTAGATTGGATGACAAACTAGTGTTCACAGAAGAGCCTGTGGAAATAATGGATAGAGAAATAAAACAACTCAAACAGAATCGTATCCCCATTGTAAAGGTTAGATGGGACTCAAAGCGAGGACCAACTTACACATGGGAAAGAGAAGATAGATTCCGTGAGAAATATCCACATTTATTTTCATAGAACGCACTTGTTAGAATTCTTAAAATCGAATTTCGGGACGAAATTCAGAATGACAAGTGGGAACTGTAGAACCCTGTAAAAATTTATTGTAATTAAATTGTTAATAAATAAATAATCCTTCATTATCGTTACTAATTCCCATTTTCTCGGAAAAATTTGAAATTTTTCTTATTATATTATTTTGACGATTTTCACAAAATAATATAATTCACGAAATGACGGAATTAATCCTCGACACGTTACTCGAAACCTAAACTTTTCATTTAATCCTAAACATAATTCCTAATCATAATTATATTTCCTAAATATAATTAAATTCCTAATTACACTAATTAACCACACAGACCCTTAATCAATTTTCGGCCCACATCACAGTTACTATTCACGAGCCCAACAAACAAAGCCCAAAATCCAAATTCTTTAATTTTCATCCGATCGACTAGTTTCAAGCACCCCCAAAACGCCTCGTTTAATCTCGTTTCTTACACACGACCCCTCAATATTTTTACACCATCTCGTTAAACACCTAGCTAAATAATAGTGTGTCAAATTCCAAGATCATTGGACGACGTTTGATACATTTTTAAGAGGTAAAGTGTTCGACTCATACACGACCAAATCGATGTACAATTTATTCAAAACTTAACCGTTTTGATTCCCGTTTGTTTCTAATTGTTCCTAATAATAATTCTGAGATGAATTTATGTTTAAATGTCGAAGATGATCAAGTATATACAAGTAGTATACGATTTTGTAAATCGTATACATAGATATATATTGGTCGACATCTAGCATAAATCACCACAACATCTCCCATGTTTTATGCTCTCACATTCCATTGTTTAGTAATATATTATTCATAGTAGACTTAGCTCCCTGACATGCAATAGTGTACGTGAAGATTTCTTAGAAATTTTCTCACTTACGTGTTATATATTGAAACCATATATAACGTACATGCATGCACAGTTCCTTTACCATTCTCATAATCTTTCACCAACTAAAATCGTCCTTAAAACAATTCTTACAAGACCAGAAGTCGATTGCTACATAGTTGGAAACAAGAAAAGGATATCGGGTTTGAATTATAAGTATAACGTTTGGGTTATACTTTGAAACGTGATTTCCTTGTGTTCCATACTATCACACTCGACTCTCTATCACCTCTAAGGTGTTTGTAAGTCATCTTTACTTGTTTTCATTCCAAGTCACACGTTAAATTCATGTCATGCACCATATATATTTTATTTCAATCGTATATCATTTTGCACTTATATATCACGCATATATTGTTACTTAGTACACAAATTGTGACTAGCCTCTATCTTGGAAGGCCTAGGAGTCACGTAGCACACCAAGTTCACTTTAGTTTTAACGTTACAAGCATTTCACGCGCCTATTTTAAACCATATCCATCGTATGAAAAATTGTTACAACACTTAGTAATATTTCCAAATTTTTCAAAATATATAATCGGTTCAAACATGCTACAAACCATACGTATAACTTTGAATTTCACTTAACAAGAGTACTAAATTATTTCACGACTCAATAGAACACCTAGAAAACTATCAATTTCATTTACACGACTTGTGAAAATAATCACGTTTCGACACCTCAATCGATCCATTTGAAATCGACACAAACCAGTTTTTCAAATCAAAACTTTATATAAAAAACTTTATAATTATCGATTGGGCTCAATCCAAACCCAATAAGAATTTAAGATCCGTAAGCCCACTGGGCCCATATGAAATGTTTTTAGAATCATAAAAATAGCCCAAAGCCAAGCCCAAAACATTTTCCATGCCCCGCCTCCAAAACTCTTAACGGGCCTTGATATGTCTCGTTAAGGGCCCATAGGTTAAAAAAATAAGCTTTTAAATAAATAAGCTGTTGAAATCAATTTATTATAAACTTAATAAGCCTCGGAAAATTTTAGAAAATTTTTATAATTATTTTTGTAATTTTGGACTAAAAATGTAATGCGACGACACCTAGAGGGATTAAAAGTGTAAATATTGGAAATAAAGGACTAAACCTGTAAAAATAGAAACTTAAGGGTAAAAATTGATAAAAGTTAATATTCTAAGCTTAGTATTGGTTATTGGACAAATTAGAGGACTATAGTTGAAATTATTATAAAAAGGACTAACGGTGTAACGCCAATATCGTTAGAGTAAAAATGGTAAAATTGGAAAAGGAGACAAAGACTAAACATAATTTATTTATCATTCTTATTTATTTTCTATTTTCGTAAATTTATTTCATATCACATTTAAACTTTATTTTTATTTATATATATATTATTTAACGTAACGTTAATAATATATATAACGATATTTCAAAAGTTAATATTTTACTTACGATTAAAAAGGTAAAACTTCGATGGATAATTTAAAAAATCATATTTTGTCATATCATGCATATCACAAGAATTACACTGCACATCACTTATTCGTAATACCAAATATTTAATATTCGTTATTCGTTCGTATTTACCAAATAGTATTTGGTCAAGTTCTCAGATAAATTTATTTATCAGGTTGTGCTTCGAAGCCGTTATCATAAATCCGTCCGACTTTATTTTCTTCATTTCAGTATCAATCTAAGGTGAGTCATAGCCTCACATTTACTTATTTTCAAAAACTCCGTGAGGGGGATACATGTCATAAACAGATCGCAAGTAATTTTCTGTATGCTTCCTGACTTGATATATGCCTAAGTTAGCTATTGCCAAAAGACCCTTAATCATGAGCCATTAATCACTGTTATGTGAACGCGAATATAATGAATGTATCTATTTAAGGTTTGACAGCCTGTCCCATTAATACTTGACGGAATGCCATTATGCATGTGGTTAGTCGTATTAGTCGTGATAATTATATTTGAGTAAAAATATGAACTGGCAAATCACCTATTACACGAGGGCAAAATTATCATTGATTTGATAAACACCTCCGTTTTTACGGTATTTGTTAACGTTTGCATGTCATGAGACTTAGAGCAATATATAAACTGCAATATCAATATTTTCAGACTAATTGTATTTTCCAATACAATCTTACTTGTGTATCAAAATGATTATTAAATTCAAACTCTATGATTTCACTCAACATTTTTGTTGACTTTTAAGCATGTATCTCAGGTATTTAGCAGGGGAAACAAGCATGGAACGGGCGGCAAAAACTTCAAAACTTGTTTACTTTATTTCAATAATGGTGTAAAATAAAAGATGTTTGATTTAGTTCATAACATCAAGACTTTTATAAAACTCTGATAAGGACCTCTTGTATTTGAATTTTTATAAATGAAATTATGTTTTAAAACGTCTCTTTCGAGCCGTTTTCTATCATTATGACTTCGATCCTCACCGTAACACCCTAATTACTATTCCGCTGCCACATTACAAATTAGGGGGTGTTACATCTTAGGAAACATGAACCGATGTGTAGTAGGTTTTATTGGTTGTATTTATTGCATGAGCAAATTCTAGTGATCCCATGTTAGGAGCTTCTTAGCCGGCTCGACATAGGAGTGAAGTAGGCGCTCATAGGATTGGGGAAGTAAGTACGCCACCCCATGAATGTTATTAAGGAATACAATCCGTCAGCCACGCAACTATAACAAGTAATTAACGTGTAAAAGATATCTAGGGAGTAGTGAAATCTAAGTAAACACAATTCTCCCACATATTGCTCACAACTCTAGTATAATTTAGTTTTATTTTCATTTTTTGTATTTTATTTTGATTGCATAATTAGTATTGGGTTACTTGACTAGCAACTAATTCCGCCCAACTCCTTCAAACCCGAGAATTTTACTTGTTTTTATAAAAACTAAAAAATACAAAAAGAATCATCCCTCATCTCTAGACCTAATCTTTAGGTTTTCTAATCCTACCGACACTATTCCTAGCTAAACGATCAATCCCCCGGTACTTGTCATTATACTATACTACATCGATCAGGTACACTGCCTGGTGGGGGTTGTAAGCTTCTCGAGATCCCTCGAGAGGTAAAGCTTGGTGCAATCCCTACGCCACAAAGTTTTTGGCGCCGCAGCCCGGGGAATAGTTATTGTCTAGGTTAGAATCTCTTTTTATTAGGTCTACTTGCTAGATTCCTTTCTAGTCAGATTTTATTTTTAGTTTTAGGTTTTTCTTTAGTCTATCTTATTTCTTCGTGTTTTTGTTCGTAACTCTTCGCCATCCGACATCACGGACGATGGTAACATCTTTGAACCCGTCATACCACCACAACAAAACCCACCACTAGATAACCAACCCCTTAGGCCCCGAACCTTAGGAGAGTATTCTCGACCTAGCTATCAAAACACCATTGAGCTCACCCAAGGAGCCAATGTGACCCCCTTGCGATCCGACACCATCCGGTTGGTGCAAAGCGTATATGCATTCCATGGACTTCGTTACGAAGATCCAAATCAACATCTCAAGGACTTCCTTAAAATCGTAGATTCTATAGACCTTGATGTTACAACTAGAGAGTCAACCCGATTACGCCTATTCCAATTCTCTCTACGTGATCAAGCTAGTCAATGGCTTGAACGTTTACCCGCAGGATCCATCACCTCATGGGATGATCTCACCACTCGTTTCCTTGCTCAATGATATCTTGATGTTCCAAGAACGTCAAGGTGAAACTCTATATGAAGCATGGACTCGATTCAAGGACTTACTCCAAAAAGTCCCTCATCATGGCATAGATCTTTGGCTCCAAGTCCAAATCTTCTATGACCATATCGATCACTCCACAAGGCGAGCCATTGACCAATCGGCCGGTGGTAAGCTACGTGATCTAAGTGTGGAACAATCATGGGAACTCGTAGAAGATCTTGCTCTCTATGACAACGAAAGTTGGAATGATCCCCGTGATTTGAACAAAACGGTCAAGGCAATATCTTTGCCTTCGAACAATTCTAGCACTCCCGACCGTAGGATCATGGAACTTGAGGACCAAGTCAAGTTTCTCATGAAATCTTACGAAGCTCCTAAGCCTTCAAGCCAAGTGAACAAAATCACTTCTTCATGCGAATTATGTAGTGGTCCCCATGACACTCGTGATTGTGTGGAACTCCCAGGAACAGCCTTTGCGGACTATGCATCCTCGCGTACCGACGAAGCGGGAGATAAGTGGTACACTTTCAAACCCGAGCCAAACCCTTACGGTGATTCCTACAACCCTTCTTGGAAAAATCACCCAAACCTTAGGTGGAAACAAAATCAAGCCAATTCTTCCAATCCGCCTAATCGTTACCAACCAAACGGTCCACCCTCCAACCGTATTTTCAACAACAATCCTTCTAACAACTATGGTAGTACCAACAATCTTGAAGGATTGATGTCTAAGTTTATGGCATCTCAAGAAGCTCACATATCTAAGTTTGAAGCCGATTTCAAACAAAAGCAAAGCGAGATGACCACCAAAATTGACACATTGTTGAAAGTTCTCAATGACCGAGAAACGGGAGCACTCCCAAGCGACACAGTCAAGAACCCGAAACTAAACGTTAATTCCATATCATCAGTTTCGTCACCCACTTCTTGTCCGCAATACTACTCGGTTAAATCAACGAGCACGTGTTTCAAGCAAAACCAAATTCTTCAAAAGGACCAATCGAATAAAACATCCGATATAAAACCGGTCAAAAGCATAGTTGAAACACCTCCTATGCAAGACCTTGATGATGAATTCAAGGAGCTTCACCTTGAACGCCCCGTTATTGATGTCTTAGCCCGTGCTCCCTACTATAGTGCCCTCCTAGAAAAGTATGAGAAGTTTAAACTAGGTAAAAATGGGACCGCCTTCGTTCAAAACAAGTTGCCTAAAAAGCTTGATGATCTGGGTATATTTGTTTTGCCTTGTAAGATAGGAAGATCCGAAGCTTTCGACACACTAGCCGATTTAGGGTCAAGCCTCAACACTATTCCCTTATCCCTTTTCACCACTCTTAAGCTAGGAAAGTTAGAGGAGACGAAGGTATTGATAGGTCTAGCGGATGGGAGTATTGCCCACCCGGTTGGAATGATTAAGGATGTAGTTGTTCACGTAGGGAAGTTAACTATCTTAGCGGATTTTCACATCCTAGACATAGTTAGTGACACTACATGCCCATTGTTGGTAGGGAGAGGATTTTTAGCAACCGCTAGCGCCATGATAGATTGTAAGGAGTCTAAGATAGCGGTAGGTGAAGGCGATACTTGGTCGGTATATGATGTTAAGAAACATAGCTACGATTGTGAGGATGAACCGACACCTCATTGGGTAGAGATGAATAGGAGACCATCTAGATATGGACCTTGGATAGAAAGGAACTTTGTAGGACCTCAACACCCATTCTATCTAGAAAAAGATTTCATCGAAAAGACACATTCGGTGGAACAACTCATAGCTAGAGATGAAGAGCTTGATCCTTTTGAGGACCCCTTAGTCTTTAGGAAGATGATTGAGTTCTTAAGCATAATGCCTATTAATATAGAGATGAATAAGTGGAAAAGAGGGGGAGATAAGTGTAAATGGAGGTGGGACAAGCCACCTAAGGAAGGTGACGGATCATGGCATATGAAGATGACTTTGTATGATCCGGATGGAGAAAAGTTTGAAAGGTTATACCGTACTAAGAAAACCGATAGGAAGTTAAAACCTAAGTTTGATCCCAAAGATGTCCTCAATGCGGAACTCACCCGTATCACATAGTAACCCATGACCTTGAGTCTAGCTACAAGACTCGTAAATAAAGAAAAGCGCTTCTTGGGAGGCAACCGATGTTTTATGTGATTTTTATTTTGTTTTTGTGTTATTTGCTTCCGTATGCATGCTTTATTTTTATTTTTGGTAGATCATGTTTCAAAACTAAAATAGTGATAATACTTTATTTTGTTGTTTGGCCTAGTCTTAACTTCACCCAAAGGTATTTTTGCAAAAGATAAGTGTAAGGGGAAACCCCAAATATGTTTTTAAAGAAACAAAACCGATCATGATTTTCCACAATATTTAGTGAACGTGTATATTCGTTTTTGTTAGAGTCAAATGCTTGTATTGAGTCATAATGATGTTTTGAAGGATTTTACAGGAAGTAGGACGAAGTTTTTCCATAAATTTTCCGGAAACTTAACATAAGAATTTCTGCAGGTCATTTCTGACGGCGTCACGAGTTTACTCTTGACGGCGTCACGTGTAAAAATCTGGAAATTTTACCAGTTTTGTTTTTCTAACGGAGTCTTAAAGTTTTTGTTGAATATACGGACTACCATCCCTTTTCATTCTGTGTTCATTTTATGATTTTGTTATTTTTCATTTATTAGCTTAAGTCGAGTCTAGTCTTGGCTTAGCAACGCCATATTGTACATGTAATTAACCAAGATTGTTAACTCGCCACCTGTAAAGACTGCCTATATCCAACAAAACCGTGTATTCCATATCCCTACACATAACGTTACAACCCTTTGAAAGACCTCTTTGGTAGTTTATCCTAGGTGCTTACGCCATGTGGTGGAGGTTTGATCCTTTCCCAAGTCTATGGTAATCTATTTTGCTATGACAGGTAGTGAGAGATGTTTTCCATTTCCATATTGTGATATATACTTTATTACACCCGAGAGATGTGAGTATCTAAACACTATTTGTGAGGTGCTAGTATATGACCTCCGTGCTTGTCTTTGGTCTTTAGTGGAACGATTATTTGTTGTAATTACTTTTATATTAGTGTTAAATGACCCCTAACTTGTATTTTGACTAGAATAAAGCGCATTTGATTGAGGACAAGCAAATCTCAAGTGTAAGGGTATATGATGAGGGGAAAAATGAACCACTTTTTGGGGGTCATTTAAGCCCGGAATTGAATTTATTTGATCAAATATTGCCCTAAATCGTTCCTTTTGTGATTTTAGGTACTTTGGGAGTGAATTCTGGAAAAGGAAGCAATTCGGACGTTTTTAGAGCATAAAAGTGAAGAAAACGGCAATGACTTAATTTTCCATGCTGAGAACAGTACCTGACGGCGTCAAGAAGGAAATCATGACGGCGTCAAGAGTAAAATGCATGACGACCCAGTGCAAACCTGAAGGCGTCACAACAAGGGCGTCAAGAGTTAATTTGGTGACGGCCTGCATAAGGAGAATACATGACGGCGTCAGACCCAGATCTAGGCAGTCCGTGAGATTATTTGGCGGCGAGATGACGGCGTCAGACATTTGTTCTTGACGCCGTCACCTATCAAAATCTATATATAGTTTTCTATTTTTCATTCATTAAAGGAGGAACTTGTGTGGAGAAAACTAGGGCCGAACTTTGTAAACCCTAAGTCATATTTTACAGTGTTTTCAAGGGTTTTCACCTCTTGAGACCTTTCATGTTCAATTGAGATAAGTATTCTCTTAATTCATTCAATATATCTATGTGTTGTTTGAATATATCTTATGCTTGTCTTGATTTTAACCTGCTTGGCTAGATCTATCTTGTGTTTGCTTAGATGTAATGAAACCTAGATGTTAATTATATGTTGATTACTTGTTTATGGTTGTAATGGATGAATGATTTCAATGTTAGGCTTAAGAAAACTGGCAGATCTCCATTGTGTAACATGCTTGAACGTCTTAGGAATCATGAACCGATGTGTACTAGGTTTTATTGGTTGTATTTAATGCATGAGCAAATTCTAGTGATCCCATGTTAGGAGCTTCTTAGGCGGCTCGACATAGGAGTGAAGTTGGCGCTCATAGGATTGGGGAAGTAAGTACGCCACCCCATGAATGGTATTAAGGAATACAATCCGTCATCCACACAACTATAACAAGTAATTAACGTGTAAAAGATATCTAGGGAGTAGTGAAATCTAAGTAAACACAATTCTCCCACCTATTGCTCACAACTCTAGTATAATTTAGTTTTATTTTCATTTTTTGTATTTTATTTTGATTGCATAATTATTATTAGGTTAGTTGACTAGCAACTAATTCCGCCCAACTCCTTCAAACCCGAGAATTTTACTTGTTTTTATAAAAACTAAAAAATACAAAAAGAATCATCCCTCATCTCTAGACCTAGTCTTTAGGTTTTCTAATCCTAGCGACACTATTCCTAGCTGAACGATCATTCCCCCGGTACTTGTCATTATACTATACTACATCGATCAGGTACACTGCCTGGTGGGGGTTGTAAGCTTCTCGAGATCCCTCGAGAGGTAAAGCCTGGTGCAATCCCTACGCCACCAAGTTTTTGGCGCCGCAGCCCGGGGAATAGTTATTGTCTAGGTTAGAATCTCTTTTTATTAGGTCTACTTGCTAGATTCCTTTCTAGTGAGATTTTGTTTTTATTTTTAGGTTTTTCTTTAGTCTATCTTATTTCTTCGTGTGTTTTGTTCGTAACTCTTCGCCATCCGACATCATGGACGATGGTAACATCTTTGAACACGTCATCCCACAACAACAAAACCCACCACTAGATAACCAACCCCTTAGGCCCCGAAGCTTAGGAGAGTATTCCCGACCTAGCCACCAAGGCTATCGAAACACCATTGAGCTCACCCAAGGAGCCAATGTGACCCCCTTGCGATCCGACACCATCCGGTTGGTGCAAATCGGATGTGCATTCCATGGACTTCGTTCCAAAGATCCAAATCAACATCTCAAGGACTTCCTTAAAATTGTAGATTCTATAGACCTTGATGTTACAACTAGAGAGACAACCCGATTACGCCTATTCCAATTCTCTCTACGTGATCAAGCTAGTCAATGGCTTGAACGTTTACCCGCCGGATCCATTACCTCATGGGATGATCTCACCACTTGTTTCCTTGCTCAATGATATCTTGACGTTGCAACAACGTCAAGGTGAAACTCTATATGAAGCATGGACTCGATTCAAGGACTTACTCCAAAACGTCCCTCATCATGGCATAGATCTTTGGCTCCAAGTACAAATCTTCTATGACCATATCGATCTCTCTACAAGGCGAGCTATTGACCAATCGGCCGGTGGTAAGCTACGTGATCTAAGGGCGGAACAATCATGGGAACTCATAGAAGATCTTGCTCTCTATGACAACGAAAGTTGGAATGATCCCCGTGATTTGAACAAAACGGTCAAGGCAATATCTTTGCCTTCGAACAATTCTAGCACTCCCGACCGTAGGATCATGGAACTTGAGGACCAAGTCAAGTTTCTCATGAAATCTTACGAAGCTCCTAAGCCTTCAAGCCAAGTGAACAAAATCACTTCTTCATGCGAATTATGTAGTGGTTCCCATGACACTCGTGATGGTGTGGAACTCCCCGGAACAGCTTTTGCGGACTACGCATCCTCGCGTACCGATGAAGCGGGAGATAAGTGGTACACTTTCAAACCCGAGCCAAAACCTTACGGTGATTCCTACAACCCTTCTTGTAAAAATCACCCAAACCTTAGGTGGAAACAAAATCAAGCCAATTCTTCCAATCCGCCTAATCGTTACCAACCAAACGGTCCACCCTCCAACCGTATTTTCAACAACAATCCTTTTAACAACTATGGTAGTACCAACAATCTTGAAGGATTGATGTCTAAGTTTATGGCGTCTCAAGAAGCTCGCATATCTAAGTTTGAAGCCGAATTCAAACAAAAGCAAAGCGAGATGACCACCAAAATTGACACATTGTTGAAAGTTCTCAATGACCGAGAAACGGGAGCACTCCCAAGCGACACAGTCAAGAACACGAAACTAAATGTTAATTCCATATCATCAGTTTCGTCACCCACTTCTTGTCCGCAATACTACTCGGTTAAATCAACGAGCACGTGTTTCAAGCAAAACCAAATTCTTCAAAAGGACCAATCGAATAAAACACCCGATATAAAACCGGTCAAAAGCATAGTTGAAACACTTCCTACGCAAGACCTTGACGATGAATTCAAGGAGCTTCATCTTGAACGCCCCGTTATTGATGTCTTAGCCCTTGCTCCCTACTATAGTGCCCTCCTAGAAAAGTATGAGAAGTTTAAACTAGGTAAAAATGGGACCGCCTTCGTTCAAACAAGTTGCCTAAAAAGCTTGATGATTCGGGTATATTTGTTTTGCCTTGTAAGATAGGAAGATCCGAAGCTTTCGACACACTAGCCGATTTAGAGTCAAGCCTCAACTTGATTCCCTTATCCCTTTTCACCACTCTTAAGCTAGGAAAGTTAGAGGAGACGGAGGTATTGATAGGTCTAGCGGATGGGAGTATTGCCCACCCGGTTGGAATGATTAAGGATGTAGTTGTTCACGTAGGGAAGTTAACTATCTTAGCGGATTTTCACGTCCTAGACATGGTTAGTGACACTACATGCCCATTGTTGGTAGGGAGAGGATTTTTAGCAACCGCTAGCGCCATGATAGATTGTAAGGAGTCTAAGATAGCGGTAGGTGAAGGCGATACTTGGTCGGTATATGATGTTAAGAAACATAGCTACGATTGTGAGGATGAACCGACACCTCATTGGGTAGAGATGAATAGGAGACCATCTAGATATGGACCTTGGATAGAAAGGAACTTTGTAGGACCTCAACGCCCATTCTATCTAGAAAAAGATTTCATCGAAAAGACACATTCGGTGTAACAACTCATAGCTAGAGATGAAGAGCTAGATCCTTTTGAGGACCCCTTAGTCTTTAGGAAGATGATTGAGTTCTTAAGCGTAATGCCTATTAATATGGAGATGAATAAGTGGAAAAGAGAGGGAGATAAGTGTAAATGGAGGTAGGACAAGCCACCTAAGGAAGGTGACGGATCATGGCATATGAAGATGACTTTGTATCATCCGGAAGGAGAAAAATTTGAAAGGTCATAACGTACTAAGAAAACCGATAGGAAGTTAAAACCTAAGTTTGATCCCAAAGATGTCCTCAATGAGGAACTCACCCGTATCACGTAGTAACCCATGACCTTGAGTCTAGCTACAAGACTCGTAAATAAAGAAAAGCGCTTCTTGGGAGGCAACCCATGTTTTGTGTGATTTTTATTTTGTTTGTGTGTTATTTGCTTCCGTATGCATGCTTTATTTTTATTGTTGGTAGATCATGTTTCAAAACTAAAATAGTGAAAATACTTTATTTTGTTGTTTGGCCTAGTCTTAACTTCACCCAAAGGTATTTTTGCAAAAGATAAGTGTAAGGGGAAACACCAAATATGTTTTTAAAGAAACAAAACTGATCATGATTTTCCACAATATTTAGGGAACATGTATATTCGTCTTTGTTAGAGTGAAATGCTTGTATCGAGTCATAATGATGTTTTGCAGGATTTTCCAGGAAGTAGAAAGAAGTTTTTCCAGAAATTTTCCGGAAACTTAACATAAGAATTTCTACAGGTCACTTCTGACGGTGTCACGAGTTTACTCTTGACGGCGTCACGTGTAAAAATCTGGAAATTTTACCAGTTTTATTTTTCTAACGGAGTCTTAATGTTTTTGTTGAATTATTAGTTTTATAATCTCCAGAAAATCTGCAAACATCATTCCACAAGCATTATATCTTACTTTGTTTTCTAGGATTTGTTAGCATATGTAGATTGCCGCCGATTTTATGCAAGGTTGCCTTGTCTGTTTTCTCAGGTTTTACAGGTTATGTATGACAAGAAGATGATTTATATTCTGGAAGGGAAGCTTTGATTGTTCATTTTCTTGGAGGAAGATGTAACCTAGCCACCTTATTATCCATACCGAGCGAATCAGGGGAGTATTTGATTTCATTTGTTTTACTTATTTCACTTTTACATTCTTTACTTGAACATTGGGGACAATGTTCATCCTAAGTGTAAGGGGAGGGTAAAATGATGATACCTTACAGATACACTTTCGCTTGAGTTTGTTTGTTTGATGGTAGATGTGTAATAAAACTAAGAGAAATACTTGTTAGTGTAATTTTAGCGCCAAATTTAAATTTTTTTACAACATTTAGGAGTGAAACTTTAGCCATCGCAAGCGTCTCATCGATAGGAGATTGTATGACTAGCACAAAACCGTACTATTCAGAAAAATTTTCCACCCAAATATGTGAGGTTCGCCTTTAGATTTGATAGGAAAAGCATTTACTATTAGTGCTTATTAGTGTACCAGTAGCATTTAGGTTCTAGAACTTGTGTTAGTGATGCATCCCGAGACCGCAAGTGAGACTACATTCGTGTAGTAGGATTTACTACATGATAAGAGGCATTAGGATCACCCTTGTGTTAATCCCGTATCATAATTACTTGACCATTTAAGTCATATTACTTGGCTAGTTAAGTCAACTAATTTTTCCCACACCTTAGCGTTGTACTCATTTTTACTACACGAAACCCCTAGTACACCCCTCCGAGCCTGTCTTTTCATTTCTAACTTTAAGCATCTTACTTAAAGGAAGAATTTGTTACACCCCACTTAAATGTACACCCAAATCGCCTTAGCCTTCCGTGTATGCACTCATTTTTAGTGCATTATTGTCATTTGTTAAACCGTAAGTTAATTATCTAATTGATTACATGGTTGCTAAGTCGAGTCATATCCTTGTACATATTGTTTTGGGAAGATTGGGACTCATGGGTAAAGTACTTATTTTATGGAGTAATGGGGATGAACATCATATATTACCCCCTTATGTGCGTTAATCTTAAAAGTACTCCAAGTGTTTTGATTTTCTTAATTCGAGTCATTAGATTAGTTTATTGTAAAGTATGTAAAAATCCAAGTGTAAGGGGAACTTTCATTCCCTATGATGTATTATTTTGGATGGTAGGGAAAGAGTGTATGCAAAAAAAAAAAAAAAAAAAAAAAAAAAAAAAAAAAAAAAAAAAATTGACAAAATCAAGAAAAAGAAAAAAAACATAGACAAAAGAAAAGAGTAAAACATAAGGACTACCATCCCTATTCATTCTGTGTTCATTTTATGTTTTTGTTAATTTTCATTTATTAGCATAAGTCGAGTCTAGTCTTTGCTTAGCAACGCCATATTGTACATGTAATTAACCAAGATTGTTAACTCGCCACCAGTAAAGACTGCCTATATCCAACAAAACCGTGTATTCCATATCCCTACACCTAACGTTACAACCCTTTGAAAGACCTCTTTGATAGTTTATCCTAGATGCTTATGCCATGTGGTGGAGGTTTGATCCTTTCCCAAGTCTATGGTAATCTATTTTGCTATGACAGGTAGTGAGAGATGTTTTCCATTTCCATATTGTGATATATAGTGTATTACACCCGAGAGATGTGAGTATCTAAACACTATTTGTGAGGTGCTAGTATATGACCTCCGTGCTTGTCTTTGGTCTTTAGTGGAACGATTATTTGTTGTAATTACTTTTATATTAGTGGTAAATGACCCCTAACTTGTATTTTGACTAGAACAAACCGCATTTGCTTGAGGACAAGCAAATCTCAAGTGTAAGGGTATATGATGAGGCGAAAAATGAACCACTTTTTGGGGGTCATTTAAGCCCGGAATTGAATTTATTTGATCAAATATTGCCCTAAATCGTTCCTTTTGTGATTTTAGGTACTTTGGGAGTGAATTCTGGAAAAGGAAGCAATTCGGACATTTTTAGAGCATAAAAGTGAAGAAAACGGCAATGACTTAATTTTCCATGCTAAGAACAGTACCTGACGGCGTCAAGAGTAAAATCCATGACGACCCAGTGCAAACCTGAAGGCGTCACAACAAGGGCGTCAAGAGTTAATTTGGTGACGGCCTGCATAAGGAGAATACATGACGACGTCAGACCCAGATCTAGTCAGTCCATGAGATTATTTGGCGGCGAGATGACGGCGTCAGACATTTGTTCTTGACGCCGTCACCTATCAAAATCTATATATAGTTTTCTATTTTTCATTCATTAAAGGAGGAACTTGTGTGGAGAAAACTAGGGCCGAACTTTTTGAACCCTAAGTCATATTTTACAGTGTTTTCAAGGGTTTTCACCCCTTGAATCCTTTCATGTTCAATTGAGATAAGTATTCTCTTAATTCATTCAATATGTCTATGTGTTGTTTGAATATATCTTATGCTTGTCTTGATTTTAACATGCTAGGCTAGATCTATCTTGTGTTTGCTTAGATGTAATGAAACCTAGATGTTAATTATATGTTGATTACTTGTTTATGGTTGTAATGGATGAATGATTTCAATGTTAGGCTTAAGAAAACTGGCAGATCTCCATTGTGTAACATGCTTGAACGTCTTAGGAAACAAGAACCGATGTGTACTAGGTTTTATTGGTTGTATTTAATGCATGAGCAAATTCTAGTGATCCCATGTTAGGAGCTTTTTAGCCGGCTCGACATAGGAGTGAAGTAGGCGCTCATAGGATTGGGGAAGTAAGTACGCCACCCCATGAATGGTATTAAGGAATACAATCCGTCATCCACACAACTATAACAAGTAATTAACGTGTAAAAGATATCTAGGGAGTAGTGACACTATTCTTTAGGTTTTCTAATCCTAGCGACACTATTCCTTGTTTTTATAAAAACTAAAAAATACAAAAAGAATCATCCCTCATCTCTAGACCTAGTCTTTAGGTTTTCTAATCCTAGCGACACTATTCCTAGCTGAACGATCAATCCCCCGGTACTTGTCATTATACTATACTACATCGATCAGGTACACTGCCTGGTGGGGGTTGTAAGCTTCTCGAGATCCCTCGAGAGGTAAATCCTGGTGCAATCCCTACGCCACCAAGCATCTCGATAAATTTTTAACCGTCACCCAAAATATGAAACAAAATGGGGTCTTCGATGACGCCCTCCGTTTCTCTCTCTCTCTTCCCCTATTCTCTAACCCATCCTGCCACCGCTTGGTTTGATCGTCTTCCCAGGAACTCGATTCATACTTTCAATGAAATGGTATCTAAGTTCCTGGTGAAGTATTTTCCACCATCGATGGTGACGAAGTTGAGGAACGATATTAGCAATTTTCGACAACTTCCCGATTAGTCTTTATTTGAGGCTTGGGAACGTTACATGCTTGCCATTGATCGTTGTCCAAACCATAACATGCTTCTTGTTACTATCATTGATACGTTTTATAATGGTTTGACTTTACGACATCGGGACACGATCAATGTTGCAGCTGGTGGTACTTTCATGAAACGTCGTCCTGAGGATTGTTACGAGCTAATCGAGAATATGACGGCCCATTACAACTATTGGGAGTCCTCAACCGAGAGGAATGAGCCAATAAGATCGACTGCGACTCTAAACTCTTCTTCTTCTTCTTCTAATCCCGAGTTAGCCGTTATGAATAAGAAACTTGATGATTTGTCGACGGCTATGTTAAGAATGTACCAAATGATGCCGAATCAAGTTAAGAACACACAAGTTAATATAGTTAATACCGTTTGTGAAACTTGTGGTGGTCCCCATTCATATCTTGAGTGCCCAGCCTCTGGTGGCTTGCTCAAGAGAACGTGTATGTTGAGAATATGGGTGGAAACGGTTACCCACAACCTCAAGGAGACCGTAATCTCCTCAGCTACCGTTCCGGCAATTACCTTGGACCACCCAGGTTTAATCAACCAAATCAAGTGAATCAGAATAATAATGTGCAAAACCGTAATCATCAATTCAATAACAATCAAAATCACCACTGCGGAAATAATGGTTTTCAAGGACAAAATCAGAATTTTCAACAAAATCAAAACCGGGGAAATTACCACCAAGGCCCGCCTCAAGGGAACAATTTTCAAAATAATGGGAATTTTCAAAATAACAATCATGGAAATTTTATTCATGGAAATCAGAATAATGGCAATTTTCAAAACCGTGGGCAAAATTTTAATAATCAAAATCAAAGTGTTATTACAAATCCGTCGCCCACGGATGAGTTGATTAAGCAACTGATTCAAAGTCAACAAGCTTTAGTTGCTAAACAAAAGGAGACAACGAAGTTATTTGCAACTCAAATCAATGATCTCAACAAGCGTTTAAATGATCGACCCTCGGGGTCTGGAACGTTGCCAAGCAGCACGATCGATAACCCGAGGGGCGATGCAAAAGCGATCATAACAAGTAGTGGTGTTACTTATGATGGATCGACGGCTCCGACTACCTCTTCTTCTCTACCTCCCAAAGTAGTCGCCTGTGAACCCGAGGTGACAACGGATACGGAAATTCCTATTAATAATGGAAGGACCGAAGACATCCAACCTCCGGTGGTCCCGACATCAAAAGGAAAGGAAAAGTTGTTATTGAAAATGAAAAGTAAACACCGGTTAAAAAAAAGTTGCCATATCCGTCACGCTTAAACGAACAAAAGCACCGCGATAAGGATAAAAACCAAATGGAAAAGTTCTATCAGATTTTTCAAGAGTTACACTTTGATATAGGTCTCGCGGATGCTATCATTTTGATGCCAAAATTTGCTTCGATGCTAAAAGGTCTTTTGAATAGTAAGGAAAAGCTTTTTGAAATGTCAAGGACTCAAATGAATGAGAATTGCTCAGCGGTTCTTCTTAAAAAGCTGCCCGAAAAGCTTGAAGACCCTGGCAAGTTTCTTATACTGTGCAATTTTTGGGGTATGGTTCAATGCTTCGCCTTGGCCGATCTTGGTGCTAGCATTAACCTAATGCCATTGTCGATTTGGAAAAAGTTGTCGCTTCCTAACTTGACACCGACGCTTATGACCCTCGAGCTTGCCGACCGATCTACGTCTCGTCCAATTGGCATAGCTGAGGATATTTTTGTCAATATTGGGAAATTCAATTTCCCTGCAGATTTTGTGGTTGTTGATTTCGATGCCGATCCACGGGTTCCTCTCATTCTCGGGAGAGGATTCCTAAGGACCGGTCATGCTTTAATTGATGTTTACGATGAGGACATTACCTTACGTGTGGGAAATGAAGCTGTTACTTTCAATCTTAACCAAACCGCGAGATACTCCTCCGACTACGATGTTTCTTTCGTCAATCGAATCGATGTTATTGATGAAGCTACGGAGGAGTATTCTCAAGAACTTTTGGTTTCACCGACAATGCTTCGAGTGGTAATCCCACTCCTTCTTTTGAACCAATCGTCTCCGATTCTTCCCCTTACCTCACTGCGTTTGAGGGAAGTGATATCGCTTGGGAAGAAATTAATGCTTGTCTTTCAAATGAATCATTTTCACCGGAAATTGATAATAATAACTTTGATCCGGAAGGGGACATTTTATTAATTGAGAAATTGTTAAATGAAAACCCGATTGTTTCTTCCCCTCCGATGGACCTAAAAATGGCAGACGTAAAAGAAGTTAAGCCGTCTATTGAGAATCCTCCGGAGCTCGAGCTAAAGGATTTTCCTCCTCATCTCGAATACGCATACTTGGAAAAAAAATGATAAATTGCCCGTTATAATATCAAAAGGCCTTAAAGATGAGGAGAAGAAACGACTCTTTGATGTGCTTCGGAAGCATAAAAGTGTGATTGCTTGGCAAATATCCGACATTAAGGGAATCGACCCTCGATTTTTCACTCATAAGATTCTACTTGAAGATAATCACAAAGCTTCCGTCCAACAACAACGACAGGTTAATCCACAAATCCACGAAGTAATCAAAAAGGAAGTTATTAAACTCCTTGACGCTAGAATGATTTATCCAATCTCGGATAGTTCATGGGTTAGCCTAGTTCATTGTGTTCCAAAGAAGGGCGGAATCACTGTTGTGAAGAATGATAATAATGAGCTTATACCGACTCGACTTGTGACCGGATGGAGAGTTTGTATCGAGTACCGCAAGTTGAATGATGCGACACGTAAAGACCATTTCCCGCTTCCTTTTATGGACCAAATGCTTAAACGATTAGCGGGAAATGAGTTCTATTGTTTCTTGGATGGCTTTTCTGGGTACTTTCAAATTCCCATTGATCCCCAGGATCAAGAAAAGACCACGTTTACTTGCCCGTATGGAACGTTTGCCTATCGTAGAATGCCAATTGGCTTATGTAAAACTCCAGGCACGTTTCAACGGTGTATGATGGCCATTTTCTCCGATATGATTGAAAAAACCATGGAAGTGTTCATGGATGACTTCTCCATCTATGGAAATTCTTTCAACTCTTGCCTCTCCCATTTGGAAAGTATGCTAATTCGGTGTGAAAACACTAATTTAGTTCTAAATTGGGAGAAGTGCCACTTCATGGTTAAAGAGGGCATAGTCCTCGGCCATAAGATATCCAAATCTGGGATTGAGGTGGATCGTGCAAAATTCGATGTTATTGCTAAGCTACCTCATCCTACGACCGTAAAAGGAATCCGAAGTTTCATTGGTCATGCTGGCTTTTACCGACGTTTTATTCAAGACTTCTCCAAAATAGCCCGGTCTCTGACCCACCTTTTAGAGAAGGATGCTCCGTTTAACTTCACAAATGAATGCATCGATGCATTTAATTTCTTAAAGAAGAAGTTAACGGAGGCACCAATCTTAGTTGCCCCCGATTGGAACTTACCATTTGAGCTAATGTGTTATGCAAGTGATTATGCCATTGGTGCAGTTCTGGGGCAACGTAAGAATAAGTATTTTCAACCAATACACTATGCAAGTAGGACGATGAATGACGCCCAAAATGTATTTACATGAAAAGTGGAGTACCGTTTCAACATATTTACATGAAAAGTGGTTATTAACTTAATGAGACATCAAAAATGTATTTTTCAACGATAAACATTATTTTCAACTTTCACAAGTGGTATCGATAACATACGTATTTGCATGTGTAGCATCATTTCATTTCTTTCATTAGATCATATCATTCATATTAGGTTGCGGTTAGAGATCGTGCCTCATTTCAGTATATCCACTTTTGTCATCGTAGCTATCGCACCAGGTGAGTCATAGCCCCACTTTTACTTGTTTAATGACTTTATAAACTCTTTGGTGGAGATACATGCTTCAATATTTTTTCTATGCCTTTATACGATTTGAATTACTTATGGGGAAGAATACACTGCTTGAATTATTTTTGTACAATGCCAAAGTATTACAAATTCCATACGTTGCTTAAGTTTCCTTATTACTACCAAGTTAAGTCCCTTTTATTATCATGGACCGTTAATTTTAGTACTAAGCGAGAGTGAGTGAATAGATCTATTGAGGGTGACGCCTCCATTCGCGTTTGGGTTGCTCCAACGGGACGAATGCATTTCATGTTTTATCAAATTGAGTGCCTGGTAAACACTCTGTTGGGGCCATTACTATGTCTAGCTTCGGGGTCATGAGCTTAAGAGACAATGTAGCATTTTTGACATTTTGTCGGTTTACTTTATACTTGTGGCTATTGTACTGTAACAACCCGCATTTTCGGGACATTTCTCCCATTCACTATTCATCAGTTACTATTCATCGATTACTATTCACCGATCACTATTCATCATTTTACTATTCATCATTTTCGGAGTCAGTTTGTGATTCCGAGAAACGTTCAAAAATTTTACTATTCATGTGACACTATTCATTCCCGAAGGGAAATCACTATTCATGATCATCGTTCGTCTTTTCGTAAACTGAGTTTACAAGTCTTCAAATTCGCGTAACCTGTTAGGTTTAGCTGCGAATTCATGCATCATTTATTAATGACACTTCATATAGACTGGAATAGTCTACACATAATCATCATCACATTAGTTACTACACGGATATGCATTATTTCTATATA
This sequence comes from Artemisia argyi, assembly GCA_030686995.1. Lineage (NCBI taxonomy): Eukaryota > Viridiplantae > Streptophyta > Magnoliopsida > Asterales > Asteraceae > Artemisia > Artemisia argyi. Next base: position 170,365,594 of record CM060701.1, on the reverse strand, counting down.
CGTATGCTTAATTTGTAATTAACGATACCACTCAGTTTTACTACTAACGTATACCCAATACTCCCGACTATGATCCTAACATATTTACATACTCATAATAATATAAAAAAAAATTATATTATTATTTTACCCGGCGTTTTCTAAACAATTACTATATTTCACGGTCGGAGCTTATAACTCCGTCGGTTTACGTTATTTCAATTCAATAATTATTCTAACACCCGATTCTTACAAGGAATAATATTTCACAACTTTTACAACTTCGTCGCATTTTATTTCATCTCGTTACAATTTACTTTTAGATAACTCGGTACCCGATAACACCCAAAGTGTACACAAAATACACTAAGTCATCCAACATTTAGACAACTACATTAATTAGTCCACAAAACACCATCCTTGTTTCCCTCCTTTTTGGTGTGCCGCCCCCCTCCTCCTTGGACCAAGACCAAAGATATTTTTGACCAAGACTTACACTAATCCAATATATACTTCATTTTCATTCAATAAACAACACACACTAGCAAACTTTTATCATTTTCTCTCCTCCCTTGTATATGGGTCTGCCAAGAAACAACCATAAGAAGAATCCATAAATTTTTAAAGATCAAGTGTCTAATCAAGTTCTAATCATGATCTAGTTAGGGTTTTGTGGTAAAAACCCTAGGTTATTATACATAATCATCTTCAAATCACTCCAATATTTCAAGTAAGCTTCAAGAATACTTTTGATCTTTTCATACTTTCAATTACTTTATATTTTTATGTATTTTCAAGATATATTGGTAAAACATGCAAGTATGTAAGATCCATACCACTTATTACTCATTTTTCTCTTTATAAACATAGATCTATAATTTTTACTAGTAATCTCATGAGATCCACCAAGATTGGTAATGTTTTAGGACCCCATGACACCCTAAGAAGGTGTATGGTAGGATTGGGTATTTGTGAAGTTGATTTGAGATAGTTTGGTTAAGCCTTGAACAAGTTTTTTTTTTTTGGGTAAAAGGGTTCCACCCTGGCAAATTATTACTCAAAAAAACGTTTAAGTACAATGGATGAGAGTGAATCTCTCCTCAGAGTCCCTAAGGACACTACCACTACCACTATATAAGAATGACAAGCCATTCTTATAACAAACAGATCTAAATACAACTAACCATGACTAGCAATAAAATTACAATACATTACAACTCAAATAAACATTAAAGTCTTCTTTGAGTCTTCTTAGTCATCCTAGCGATCCAGATCATAAACATGCAAACATCCAGCTTCAACCAATTGCGTCTTCTATTAGAATTATGCAAGAAGCATAATCTAATAACCTAATAAGAGTGACTTCCGTAGCAAATTGAACTTGAAACATAAACAATGGTCTAAGCGACCCAACCTTCCAGCATATCCGAACTTGAACCAATCTTCTAACAAATACGATTGAAACACATGAAGATATCCAATGATCAAGTCACAATGCAATACACCACCCATGATCATTAACAATGATGATCAGGAACCCAAACAAGAACTTGCACGCGCTGAACCCTAAAGTAAGGATTTCAAATAAGAATGAAGATGCAAACAGCAGCAAGCCCTAAAAACATCATACGATAATCATCTCTCTATACCCACAACCAATGTAAACCATGAAAACCAAGCAATAGCCTGATGTAACAATCAACAACCAACCCACAACAGGGTACTCATCATGATAACAAACAGATCACAAACCCTTAAGAATGTCGAAACCCTAAAAAAGAGTTTCATAAACATGCACGAGCAGAAACTCCAATGGATCGACCAAGAATAATAACCATATGAACATGTCAATCCATTCATCCACACCAGATCATACGTCAAAGATAAACCAATAGGCAACCATACGATCAGGCCAAACCCAAAGAACATCCAAAAAACGATTAAGGAAATCGTTTAGAACCAAGAAAGATATAACCATAACAGCACAAGAACCCCAAGAATCGACCCTAATAATGAATAAACGATTAACAAAAATCATTTTTAGGATTTAATGCAAAAGGGAATCAATCATAATATGGATTACCGACCCTCGTAGAATAAATAAATAGAATTCAGGTCGGTGCACATGCAAGTCAATAGGAATCTTCAACAACCAACCCACGAGGAGTAGCAATTGTAAAAGTAATTAAATAATCAAGATCTTGCATGTAGTAAACAATAACAATATAAAGACGGGCCAACAAACGAGAATTAATGCAAATAAATAACCACCGACCCACGATATAATGAAATCGTATTATGGAATTGTAAGTTGTCCCCTAGTGGCGATTTAAAACCGTAAAAAACTATCACCAGAATCTACCCACCCCTAATGAACCATCAACGAATTAAAAAGAATCAATTCGAGACAAGAATCAATAGGAATTAGGCAGATTTGATGAAGATCGATTAAGCATAGTTAGGGTTGAAAATCGCCACTAGGGAGAGAGAATAGTCAGGGTACAAACTAGAAAAGTTGGTTTTTGCAAACTATATAAAGCTACTGTCCATTTTTGTAAAACGTGGGAAACTCAGATTCTAGGGTGTAACTTTGGACCAAAGATTTAGAAAATACATTCCGAGACGAAACTATGGCCGAAAACGGGGATAAAATCCGAGTTACGACGAAAAAGATATGCTATTTTCAAGATTAATGACGAAAACTATATTTTCTGAAAATATTGAATCTGTCCCGAATTTTCTAGCTAGGAAAACTGAAATTTAATGATATCTAGACTAGCCGAGACCTTGAGAAACCTAAAGTATACTTGATTACCTTCGGGGGGATATAAAGAACGTAGAAAACGAGCTTATAACGAAAAAGATACAAGCGTTTGAACTTAGACGATTTTTACAAATTTCCATCAGCTTTTCTATTATTATTTTTGCCACAAAACTGTCTTTGCGAGACACCACTTTCTCGGCTGTTTTTCTTTATGATCGGATCAGTTTGAGTCCGAGCCGTAGTTTTATGAAATCAAGATCTTCCAGCAAGCTTTTCAAATCAATTGGCCGTTCGTCGAATAGACTTATAACGAATAAACTACGACCTCATCTATATACCCGATAAACTATATAAATTTTGACAGCTTTTACTATAATGAAATTTTCTAAGGGTTGAACATAATACTTTCAAGTAACAACAATGAGAGTCGATTTTCTCATCGATCGAGACCCGTATAGCCAAAAGTTAAATGACACGACTTCAAGATATTGTTACAAGGTTTTCAAAAACGCCGAGTTTCATCACCAACCCTTAACGTACAACATTTCGCGACTTGTTTTGCGAGGCCATTTTGGGCATATTTTCAAGTAATGAAAATGTTATTTTTGCGACGAAAACCTTATATTTGCCGATAGAACGCCAAACAAGGATCGTGGAGTACCATTTCAACATATTTACCTGAAAAGTGGTTATTAACTTAACGAGACGTCAAAAATATATTTTCGACGATACACGTTATTTTCAAAACTAATGAGTGGTATCGATAACATACGTACTTGCATGTGTAACATCATTTCATTTCTTACATTAGAAACTATCATTCATATTAGGTTGCGATTAGAGATCGTGCCTCATTTCAGTGTATCCACTTTTGTCATCATAGCTATCGCACCAGGTGAGTTCATACCCCCTACTTTTACCTGTTTTTATAACTGTTTTGGGGGAGAATACATGCTCGTTTTTTACTAAACTCAATGCTTGAATGCGCAATTGTTTACTTAAACACTACTGTTTCTTTGAAGGCTTGATTGATTATTCAAATGCACCTATGTGTATATTGGTTGCGTGCTTGATTATTTTCTCACATACACAAATGCTTTATAAACATGCAACACACTTTATGAACTTTTGCTTTTATGCAACACACTTTATGAACTATTGCATTTATGCAACACACTTTATGAACTATTGCTTTTATGCAAACACTTTTATGGACCACACTGAAACTTATGCTTTATTTACACTATTACGCGGATTAGCCTAAGCCCTTGAATCCCACTATGCCCAAACTCTTGAACCGTCAATTCCTGCTGGGAAGCGCGAATGTTATAAATAGATCTATTGGGGGTAACTCCCCCGTTCGGTTTGACCGGATAGGCAAACGAACGTATACCATGTCGAAACACAAGTGTCTGGGATAAACACTTGCCGGGCACCTATATATGATTTCATGCTCTTTGAGCATGCACACTGTTATAGCTTCGGTTGCATGAACTTAGCGCTAGCGTAATAGACTATTTTTCTATGTGATATTATATTTGTTGTAATGATCACACACTCTACTCATGGTCCATAATTCAAATTTTACTGTAAGGTAAACATTAATTTTCATGACATTGTGAGTCACACAATGGTCACAAAAATCTCTATTGAACTCACAACACTATTGTTTTAATACAAACTTATGAACTCACCAACCTCGTGTTGACACTTTTTAGCATGTATTTTCAGGTTTTAAGCAATGGCACGCTACTGGAGGTTTTGGCAGGGCATGGCATGGTCATAGAAGACTCTAATATTCACTTGGGGACCGTTTTAAACTATTTTAAGGGCCTACTTCCGCACTACAATTAAAAATGTAAATTCAACATTTTTGATTAAGCTATTTTTTTCTAAATGATTCAAGTGAAACCATTTTTGAACTTGTGTTGTAATACCAATTGAGTTACACCTCAGCTACATGTATGCTTCCGCTGGACCTGATTATGGGGGTGTGACAGATTGGTATCAGCATTTTCGGGACATTTCTCCTATTCACTATTCATCAGTTACTATTCATCGATTACTATTCACCGATCACTATTCATCATTTTCGTAGTCAGTTTGTGATTCCGAGAAACGTTCAAAAATTTTACTATTCATGTGACACTATTCATTCCCGAAGGGAAATCACTATTCATGATCATCGTTCGTCTTTTCGTAAACTGAGTTTACGAGTCTTCAAATTCGCGTAACCAGTTAGGTTTAGCTGCGAATTCATGCATCATTTATTAATGACACTTCATATAGACTGGATTAGTCTACACATAATCATCATCACATTAGTTACTACACGGATATGCATTATTTCTATATACGTATGCTTAATTTGTAATTAACGATACCACTCAGTTTTACTACTAACGTATACCCAATACTCCCGACTATGATCCTAACATATTTACATACTCATAATAATATAAAAAAAAATTATATTATTATTTTACCCGGCGTTTTCTAAACAATTACTATATTTCACTGTCGGAGCTTATAACTCCGTCGGTTTGCGTTATTTCAATTCAATAATTATTCTAACACCCGATTCTTACAAGGAATAATATTTCACAACTTTTACAACTTCGTCGCATTTTATTTCATCTCGTTACAATTTACTTGTAGATAACTCGGTACCCGATAACACCCAAAGTGTACACAAAATACACTAAGTCATCCAACATTTAGACAACTACATTAATTAGTCCACAAAACACCATCCTTGTTTCCCTCCTTTTTGGTGTGCCGCCCCCCTCCTCCTTGGACCAAGACCAAAGATATTTTTGACCAAGACTTACACTAATCCAATATATACTTCATTTCATCCTTCATCTTCATTCAATAAACAACACACACTAGCAAACTTTTATCATTTTCTCTCCTCCCTTGTATATGGGTCGGCCAAGAAACAACCATAAGAAGAATCCATAAATTTTTAAAGATCAAGTGTCTAATCAAGTTCTAATCATGATCTAGTTAGGGTTTTGTGGGAAAAACCCTAGGTTATTATACATAATCATCTTCAAATCACTCCAATATTTCAAGTAAGCTTCAAGAATACTTTTGATCTTTTCATACTTTCAATTACTTTATATTTTTATGTATTTTCAAGATATATTGGTAAAACATGCAAGTATGTAAGATCCATACCACTTATTACTCATTTTTCTCTTTATAAACATAGATCTATAATTTTTACTAGTAATCTCATGAGATCCACCAAGATTGGTAATGTTTTAGGACGCCATGACACCCTAAGAAGGTGTATGGTAGGATTGGGTATTTGTGAAGTTGATTTGAGATAGTTTGGTTAAGCCTTGAACAAGTTACAAACTAGAAAAGTTGGTTTTTGCAAACTATATAAAGCTTCTGTCCATTTTTGTAAAACGTGGGAAACTCAGGTTCTAGGGTGTAACTTTGGACCAAAGATTTAGAAAATACATTCCGAGACGAAACTATGGCCGAAAACGGGGATAAAATCTGAGTTACGACGAAAAAGATATGCTATTTTCAAGATTAATGACGAAAACTATATTTTCTGAAAATATTGAATCTGTCCCGAATTTTCTAGCTAGGAAAACTGAAATTTAATGATATCTAGACTAGCCGAGACCTTGAGAAACCTAAAGTATACTTGATTACCTTCGCGGGGATATAAAGAACGTAGAAAACGAGCTTATAACGAAAAAGATACAAGCGTTTGAACTTAGACGATTTTTACAAATTTCCATCAGCTTTTCTATTATTATTTTTGCCGCAAAACTGTCTTTGCGAGACACCACTTTCTCAGCTGTTTTTCTTTATGATCGGATCAGTTTGAGTCCGAGCCGTAGTTTTATGAAATCAAGATCTTCCAGCAAGCTTTTCAAATCAATTGGCCGTTCGTCGAATAGACTTATAACGAATAAACTACGACCTCATCTATATACCCGATAAACTATATAAATTTTGACAGCTTTTACTATAATGAAATTTTCTAAGGGTTGAACATAATACTTTCAAGTAACAACAATGAGAGTCGATTTTCTCATCGATCGAGACCCGTATAGCCAAAAGTTAAATGACACGACTTCAAGATATTGTTACAAGGTTTTCAAAAACGCCGAGTTTCATCACCAACCCTTAACGTACAACATTTCGCGACTTGTTTTGCGAGGCCATTTTGGGCATATTTTCAAGTAATGAAAATGTTATTTTTGCGACGAAAACCTTATATTTGCCGATAGAACGCCAAACAAGGATCGTGGAGTACCATTTCAACATATTTACCTAAAAAGTGGTTATTAACTTAACGAGACATCAAAAATATATTTTCGACGATACACGTTATTTTCAAAACTAATGAGTGGTATCGATAACATACGTACTTGCATGTGTAGCATCATTTCATTTCTTACATTAGAAACTATCATTCATATTAGGTTGCGATTAGAGATCGTGCCTCATTTCAGTGTATCCACTTTTGTCATCATAGCTATCGCACCAGGTGAGTTCATACCCCCTACTTTTACCTGTTTTTATAACTGTTTTGGGGGAGAATACATGCTCGTTTTTTACTAAACTCAATGCTTGAATGCGCAATTATTTACTTAAACACTACGGTTTCTTTGAAGGCTTGATTGATTATTCAAATGCACCTATGTGTATATTGGTTGTGTGCTGGATTATTTTCTCACATACACAAATGCTTTATAAACATGCAACACACTTTATGAACTTTTGCTTTTATGAAACACACTTTATGAACTTTTGCTTTTATGAAACACACTTTATGAACTATTGCATTTATGAAACACACTTTATGAACTATTGCTTTTATGCAAACACTTTTATGGACCACACTGAAACTTATGCTTTATTTACACTATTACGCGGATTAGCCTAAGCCCTTGAATCCCACTATGCCCAAACTCATGAACCGTCAATTCCTGCTGGGAAGCGCGAATGTTATAAATAGATCTATTGGGGGTAACTCCCTCGTTCGGTTTGACCGGATAGGCAAACGAACGTATACCATGTCGAAACACAAGTGTCTGGGATAAACACTTGCCGGGCACCTATATATGATGTCATGCTCTTTGAGCATGCACACTGTTATAGCTTCGGTTGCATGAACTTAGCGCTAGCGTAATAGACTATTTTTCTATGTGATATTATATTTGTTGTAATGATCACACACTCTACTCATGGTCCATAATTCAAATTTTACTGTAAGGTAAACACTAATTTTCATGACATTGTGAGTCACACAATGGTCACAAAACTCTCTATTGAACTCACAACACGATTGTTTTAATACAAACTTATGAACTCACCAACCTCGTGTTGACACTTTTTAGCATGTATTTTCAGGTTTTAAGCAATGGCACGCTACTAGAGGTTTTGGCAGGGCATAGCATGGTCATAGAAGACTCTGATATTCACTTGGGGACCGTTTTAAACTATTTTAAGGGCCTACTTCCGCACTACTATTAAAAATGTAAATTCAACATTTTTGATTAAGCTATTTTTTTCTAAATGATTCAAGTGAAAACTATTTTTGAACTTGTGTTGTAATACCAATTGAGTTACACCTCAGCTACATGTATGCTTCCGCTGGACCTGATTATGGGGATGTGACAGAATGGTATCAGCATTTTCTGGACATTTCTCCTATTCACTATTCATCAGTTACTATTCATCGATTACTATTCACCGATCACTATTCATCATTTTACTATTCATCATTTTCAGAGTCAGTTTGTGATTCCGTGAAACATTCAAAAATTTTACTATTCATGTGATACTATTCATTCCCGAAGGGAAATCACTATTCATGATCATCGTTCGTCTTTTCGTAAACTGAGTTTACGAGTCTTCAAATTCGCGTAACCAGTTAGGTTTAGCTGCGAATTCATGCATCATTTATTAATGACACTTCATATAGACTGGAATAGTCTACACATAATCATCATCACATTAGTTACTACACGGATATGCATTATTTCTATATACGTATGCTTAATTTGTAATTAATGATACCACTCAGTTTTACTACTAACGTATACCCAATACTCCCGACTATGATCCTAACATATTTACATACTCATAATAATATAAAAAATATATATATATTATTATTTTACCCGGCCTTTTCTAAACAATTACTATATTTCACTGTCGGAGCTTATAACTCCGTCGGTTTGCGTTTTTTCAATTCAATAATTATTCTAACACCCGATTCTTACAAGGAATAATATTTCACAACTTTTACATCTTCGTCGCATTTTATTTCATCTCGTTACAATTTACTTGTAGATAACTCGGTACCCGATAACACCCAAAGTGTACACAAAATACACTAAGTCATCCAACATTTAGACAACTACATTAATTAGTCCACAAAACACCATCCTTGTTTCCCTCCTTTTTGGTGTGCCGCCCCCTCCTCCTTGGACCAAGACCAAAGATATTTTTGACCAAGACTTACATTAATCCAATATATACTTCATTTCATCCTTCATCTTCATTCAATAAACAACACACACTAGCAAACTTTTATCATTTTCTCTCCTCCCTTGTATATGGGTCGGCCAAGAAACAACCATAAGAAGAATCCATAAATTTTTAAAGATCAAGTTTCTAATCAAGTTCTAATCATGATCTAGTTAGGGTTTTGTGGTAAAAACCCTAGGTTATTATACATAATCATCTTCAAATCACTCCAATATTTCAAGTAAGCTTCAAGAATACTTTTGATCTTTTCATACTTTCAATTACTTTATATTTTTATGTATTTTCAAGATATATTGGTAAAACATGCAAGTATGTAAGATCCATACCACTTATTACTCATTTTTCTCTTTATAAACATAGATCTATAATTTTTACTAGTAATCTCATGAGATCCACCAAGATTGGTAATGTTTTAGGACCCCATGACACCCTAAGAAGTTGTATGGTAGGATTGGGTATTTGTGAAGTTGATTTGAGATAGTTTGGTTAAGCCTTGAACAAGTTACAAACTAGAAAAGTTGGTTTTTGCAAACTATATAAAGCTACTGTCCATTTTTGTAAAACGTGGGAAACTCAGGGTCTAGGGTGTAACTTTGGACCAAAGATTTAGAAAATACATTCCGAGACGAAACTATGGCCGAAAACGGGGATAAAATCCGAGTTACGACGAAAAAGATATGCTATTTTCAAGATTAATGACGAAAACTATATTTTCTGAAAATATTGAATCTGTCCCGAATTTTCTAGCTAGGAAAACTGAAATTTAATGATATCTAGACTAGCCGAGACCTTGAGAAACCTAAAGTATACTTGATTACCTTCGCGGGGATATAAAGAACGTAGAAAACGAGCTTATAACGAAAAAGATACAAGCGTTTGAACTTAGACGATTTTTACAAATTTCCATCAGCTTTTCTATTATTATTTTTGCCGCAAAACTGTCTTTGCGAGACACCACTTTCTCGGCTGTTTTTCTTTATGATCGGATCAGTTTGAGTCCGAGCCGTAGTTTTATGAAATCAAGATCTTCCAGCAAGCTTTTCAAATCAATTGGCCGTTTGTCGAATAGACTTATAACGAATAAACTACGACCTCATCTATATACCCGATAAACTATATAAATTTTGACAGCTTTTACTATAATGAAATTTTCTAAGGGTTGAACATAATACTTTCAAGTAACAACAATGAGAGTCGATTTTCTCATCGATCGAGACCCGTATAGCCAAAAGTTAAATGACACGACTTCAAGATATTGTTACAAGGTTTTCAAAAACGCCGAGTTTCATCACCAACCCTTAACGTACAACATTTCGCGACTTGTTTTGCGAGGCCATTTTGGGCATATTTTCAAGTAATGAAAATGTTATTTTTGCGACGAAAACCTTATATTTGCCGATAGAACGCCAAACAAGGATCGTGGAGTACCATTTCAACATATTTACCTGAAAAGTGGTTATTAACTTAACGAGACATCAAAAATATATTTTCGACGATACACGTTATTTTCAAAACTAATGAGTGGTATCGATAACATACGTACTTGCATGTGTAGCATCATTTCATTTCTTACATTAGAAACTATCATTCATATTAGGTTGCGATTAGAGATCGTGCCTCATTTCAGTGTATCCACTTTTGTCATCATAGCTATCGCACCAGGTGAGTTCATACCCCCTACTTTTACCTGTTTTTATAACTGTTTTGGGGGAGAATACATGCTCGTTTTTTACTAAACTCAATGCTTGAATGCGCAATTGTTTACTTAAACACTACTGTTTATTTGAAGGCTTGATTGATTATTCAAATGCACCTATGTGTATATTGGTTGCATGCTTGATTATTTTCTCACATACACAAATGCTTTATAAACATGCAACACACTTTATGAACTTTTGCTTTTATGCAACACACTTTATGAACTTTTGCTTTTATGCAACACACTTTATGAACTATTGCTTTTATGCAACACACTTTATGAACTATTGCTTTTATGCAAACACTTTTATCGACCACACTGAAACTTATGCTTTATTTACACTATTACGCGGATTAGCCTAAGCCTTTGAATCCCACTATGCCCAAACTCATGAACCGTCAATTCCTGCTGGGAAGCGCGAATGTTATAAATAGATCTATTGGGGGTAACTCCCCCGTTCGGTTTGACCGGATAGGCAAATGAACGTATACCATGTCGAAACACAAGTGTCTGGGATAAACACTTGTCGGGCACCTATATATGGTTTCATGCTCTTTGAGCATGCACACTGTTATAGCTTCGGTTGCATGAACTTAGTGCTAGCGTAATATACTATTTGTCTATGTGATATTATATTTGTTGTAATGATCACACACTCTACTCATGATCCATAATTCAAATTTTACTGTAAGGTAAACACTAATTTTCATGACATTGTGAGTCACACAATCGTCACAAAACTCTCTATTGAACTCACAACACTATTGTTTTAATACAAACTTATGAACTCACCAACCTCGTGTTGACACTTTTTAGCATGTATTTTCAGGTTTTAAGCAATGGCACGCTACTGGAGGTTTTGGCAGGGCATGGCATGATCATAGAAGACTCTGATATTCACTTGGGGACCGTTTTAAACTATTTTAAGGGCCTACTTCCGCACTACTATTAAAAATGTAAATTCAACATTTTTGATTAAGCTATTTTTTTCTAAATGATTCAAGTGAAAACCATTTTTGAACTTGTGTTGTAATACCAATTGAGTTACACCCCAGCTACATGTATGCATCCGCTGGACCTGATTATGGGGGTGTGACATGTACATACAAAATTACTTATAAATTCCCGATACTTTTCATCACTATCACTACTGAATTACGATGCCTTTGCATCAGTCTTATTACTTTTGTTTATACAAACCAAACTTATTACTTTTGGCAGTGGGTTGTAAACACACAGGTTACAAGTCTCTTATGGCGGGACTTGTAACTGAGTGGATTTACGATGCCTTTGCTGGGAAATCTTCATTCATATGCATTACATTCTTTTTCACAAGACTCTATGAACTCACCAACCTCGTGTTGACACTTTAGCATGTATTTTCAGGTTTTAAGCTATGGCACGCTACAGGAGGTTTTGGCAGGGCATGGCATGGTCATAGAAGACTCTGATTATTCATTTGGAGACCGTTTTAAACTATTTTAAGGGCCTACTTCCGCACTACTTTTAACAATGTAAATTCAACATTTTGATCTAAACTATTTTATTCTAAATGATTCAAGTGAAAACCATTTTTGAACTTGTGTTGTAATACCAATTGAGTTACACCCCAGCTACATGTATGCTTCCGCTGGACCCGATTTTGGGGGTGTGACAGAGCTCTTGTCAGATTTTAAAGCTTATTTTGGAGGAAAAGTTGCATTTGGGAATGATCCTGATGGAGGAAGAATAACTGGCAAAGGAACTATCAAGGCAGGAAACATTGATTTTGAAGATGTTAGATATGTGAAGGAGCTCAAATTCAATCTTTTGTCAGTATCTCAGATTTGTGATAAGAAGTATCCTGTGTTATTCTTTGACACAGAATGTCTTATACTTTCTCCTAATTTCAAGTTAGAAGATAGAAACTTGGTGTTGCTAAGAGCACCAAGAACTAATGATGTGTATAGCATAGACTTAAAGAATGTGAACTCTGCTGAAAGAGCAACATGTTTGATTGCAAGAGCAACTATGGAAGAAGCACATCAATGGCACAGAAGATTGGGGCATGTCAATTTTAAGAACATCAATAAGTTGGTCAAAGGTAATTTAGTTAGAGGTTTACCTTCTAAAACATTCAAGAATGATCACTCATGTCTTGCTTGTAAGAAGGGTAAACAGCACAAGGCTTCTTGTAAGAAGATTGATGAGAAAACCATTAGAGAGCCTTTGGAATTGCTGCACATGGATCTGTTTGGACCTGTTTCAGTTGTTAGTCTGAATAAGAAGAAGTACTATTTGGTTGTAACAGATGACTGTAGCAGATTTAGTTGGGTCTTTTTCTTATGCTTTAAAGATGAAACTTTTGATGCTATTCATGATCTTATAATAGCAGTTGAAAATCAGTTAAGACTCAAGGTTAGAGGCATTAGATGTGATAATGGGACTGAGTTCAAGAATCAGCTAATGGATGAATTTTGTGCCAAGAAAGGAATTAAAATAGAGTTCAGTATTGCTAGAACTCCTCAGCAAAATGGAGTTGCAGAAAGAAAGAATAGAACTCTTATAGAAGCAGCAAGGACAATGCTTGCAGACTCTCAATTACCTGTTCCATTTTGGGCTGAGGCTGTAAGTGCTGCTTGTTATGTGTTGAATAGAGTATCAGTGACTAAACCTCAAATGAAGACACCTTATGAATTACTCATGGGAAAGAAGCCAAGCATCAAGTTTATGAAACCTTTTGGATGTCCCCTAACCATTCTGAATACTGCTGATAATTTGGGCAAATTTGATGGGAAGTCAGATGAAGGATATTTATTAGGATATTGTACCAATAGCAAAGGATTCAGAGTATACAACAGGGCTACCAAAAAGGTTCAAGAATGTCTTCATGTTGATTTTCTGGAAGAACAAGAGAATTCTAAAGGTAAAGGTCCTGATTGGATGTTTGATCTTGATTTAATGTCTTCATCAATGAATTATGTACCTGTAAGGGAAGAAAATCAAGCTGCTCCCACTGAAGAAGAAGCACAGTACATTGTTCATGATGTTAATTTAAGATCTGAAGATGAGCCAAATGATAATGCCAATGAAGAGAAGAAGAGTACTTCTGGGCCTCAAGGTACTGCTGAACCTAACAGTACTACTGATCCTCAAAGTACTGTTCCACCACAAATACCAGTATCTGATGAAGATCAAGCCATTCAAGATGAACTGTCAAGGATGCTTTTTCAAGAAACAATGGCTAAGTCTTATGAAGATGAACAAAGGAGAGCTTATGAAGCAGAAAAGAAGAAGGCAAAAGAAACAGCCAGTACTTTACCCCAAAGTACTGATAATCCATTTGAAAGTACTTTTCAACCTTTAGATACTTCAAATTGGATAAATACTGATGCTGTTGATGATTCTAATATGCCTGACTTAGAAGATACTGATGATCCAAACAAAATTACTTTAGAAGACACTGATGATGAATTGGATCAAGAAGGCATTTTTTCAAATTCTAATGAAAATCCTGATTTAACTAATTTGGAAGATAATCTTGAAGTTTCACCAACTCCTACTCTCAGAATTCACAAAACTCATCCTGTTACCAACATAATTGGACCCTCAGCTTCAGGGGTGCTCACAAGGACTAAGGCTAAGAATATGTCTCAACAACATACTTCTTTACTTAGTTTTATCTACAAGCAAAACAGGGTGAATCACAAGGATCAGAGGTTGTGTTTATTTGCTTGTTTTCTATCTCAGGAAGAGCCCAAAAATATCAAACAAGCATTAGCCAAGGAAAGTTGGGTGGAAGCTATGCAAGTAGAACTCCTACAGTTTAAACTTCAAGAAGTTTGGGTATTATGTGATTTACCTGATGGAAAGAAACTTATTGGAACTAAATGGGTCTTCAGAGTAAAAAGAGATGAAAGAGGGAATGTTATTAAGAACAAGGCAAGGTTAGTGGCTCAGGGATACAGAGAGGAAGAAGGAGTAGACTATGATGAAGTTTTTGCTCCTGTGGCAAGGGTTGAAGCCATCAGGCTATTTTTGGCTTTTGCATCCTATATGGGATTCCCTGTATATCAAATGGATGTTAAAAGTGCTTTTCTATATGGCAAAATCACAGAAGAAGTTTATGTCAAACAGCCTCCTGGTTTTGAAGACCCTGCACATCCAAACAGAGTCTACAAGGTAATCAAGGCTCTGTATGGCCTTCATCAAGCTCCAAGAGCATGGTATGTAAGACTTTCAAATTTTCTACTACAACATGGTTATAGAAGAGGAGCTATTGACAAGACTTTGTTTATCAAAAGAGATAAGAAGGATATAATGCTTGTCCAAGTGTATGTAGATGATATTATTTTTGGTGCTACTAGGCAATCTATGGTAAAAGAATTTGAAGATCTTATGCAGAAAGAGTTTCAGATGAGTTCAATGGGAGAATTAACCTTCTTCTTGGGACTTCAAGTGCAACAGTCAAGCAGTGGAATATATATTTGTCAAGATAAGTATGTTGCAGATATTCTTAAGAGATTCAATTTCACAACAGTTAAGCCTACATCTACACCAGTGGATACTAACAAACCTTTGGTAAAAGATGAAGAAGGAGAAGATGTTGATGTCACTCTATACAGGTCTATGATTGGATGTCTCATGTATTTAACTGCATCAAGACCTGATATAACTTTTGCTGTATGTTTATGTGCAAGGCATCAAGTTAATCCAAAGGTATCTCACTTGAATGATGTCAAGAGAATTTTCAGGTATCTTAGGCAACAACCTAAGCTAGGCTTATGGTATCCTAAAGATTCACCTTTCCATCTCCAAGCTTTCTCAGACAATGTTTATGCTGGAGATAACTATGACAGAAGATCCACAACTGGAGGATGCCAGTACCTTGGATGCAGATTAGTGTCATGGCAATGTAAGAAGCAAACAATTGCATCAACTTCTTCCACTGAAGCAGAGTATGTAGCTGCTGCAAGTTGTTGTGCACAAGTACTTTGGTTACAGAATCAGCTTTTGGATTATGGATTCAATTTCAAGAATACTCCCATCAACATTGATAATGAGAGTACTATATGTATTGTCAAGAATCCAGTATATCATTCCAAGACCAAGCACATTCAGATTAGACATCACTTTATAAGATATTGCTATGAACAAAGGCTTATCAATGTGGTTAAAGTTCATACTGATGATAATGTAGCAGATCTACTCACAAAGGGCTTTGATGTTTCAAGATTTACCTTTTTGGTTGTGAGTATTGGCATGATTAATATGTAAGCTATTTTTGAGGGGAGGCATTAGTAGTTATTAGTTAGTCATTATTTGAGGGGAGGCTACATATATCATTCACAAGAAACAAGTTTATTCATCATTCAACAAAGTTATTACAACAACCATTCAGAAAGTTTCTACATCATCATTGTTGTTACCAAGCTACTGACACAGACACAGATCACACAAGACTACATCAACCACCAACTACCACAACCTACTACCAAGCTTCACACCTACTCCATAGGTCTTTTTCCCTTGCCCTCATAGTTATGCTTTCCCTTTTGAGCAGTTTTTCTCTTGTCATCAACAGAAGCCTGCTTTCTTGGGCAAGCCAAGCCAAGAACCTGTTTGGGAGGTCTCTCTTTCCTTGGAGCAGGCCACTTCATGTTCTGTATTGCTGATTCCAGGGCTTGAGTCAAAGCATGTGGAAGCTCATTAGCCAAAGATGAACCAGGGATAGCTTTCTTCTTCTTGGGCTTTTTGTTGGTTGTGTGGGCTGCATTAGTTATGGTAGAATTTGCAACACTTACTGATGAAGAAGATTCTTGGAGTCACATCCACTGTACATGAGGAGGAAAATAATCTAACCATCCTGGATCTTCAAACTCAGAATCAGAGTAGTAACTTATCTCTGAATCTGTGGTTCCATCTGAGTCTGAAGAGATGTTCACAATTGGAATGTGACTCATTGTGCTTACTAGTTTTTGTGTTATGCTAAAGAGAGATATGGTGATTGCAAGTTGTTGTTGGTAAAGTTGCTTTTATAAGCAAAGTAAAGGTAAATGGGCATTTAATGAAGTGTATTGATGTTCACTTACCATGGTAGCTTTGGAATTTAATAAGGGGAGATAGTCATTAATCAGGGTTGACTTTCAAAGATATTTTGGTCAAATGGTCAACATTCAAGATTTTTTTTGGGAAAGTACTTTGGTCAACATACTGTGTGAGTTTATAACGGAAAGTACTGCTCCATATTTTATGGAACGTACTGCTTGGTGTTATTAAAGGGTACGCTGACGTGTCAGATACTGTTCCAACGGTCAGATTTGCGGCTAACAAACTTTCGAAAGATATGGGGATAATTACTTCCAAAAATAACGGTAAAATTATTAATTAACCGTGATTTTTTGTATCTTATCCTTATATAAACCTCATATCTTTTCTTTTTATTCACCCTTCTTCACCTTTCTTGTTATTTAAACTCAATCTTACTTTACATCGTTCATAATTTTTCTCACTTTAACCCTAATCACCATGGCAAATCGACGCACCAACACCAAACACAACATGATAGCAAACCTTGAGAAAACCCAAGATAACCTTGACTTTCATGGTATTATTGACTTTCTCACTGGTACCGACATCTGTTACTCAATCCTAGTCAACCCAGAGATTATTGGACCTTGGATTCAAGCTTTTTGGGATACAGCAAGGTCACAAGTTGAAGATGGAGAGGATATCATTACTGCTACAGTTGATGGGAGAGCTATTCGTGTCACAGAAGCTTCAATCAGAGAGGCTCTGTTATTTGATGATGAAGGAGGCTCTGTTTTGTTTGGAAAACAAGAGATTTGGAACACACTCAGAGACATTGGGTATGAAGGTCCTTTGAATAAGCTTACCTTTCAGAAGGCTATGGTTACTCCTCATTGGAAATTTCTTATTCATGTTTTGCTTCATTGTTTAAGTCCCAAAAGTACTGCTTGGGATCAGTTTAGCCATTCCATAGCTTCTGCTTTTCTTGGTCTTATTACGAATCAACCTTTCAATTTCTCATACATGATCCTTGAAGGTATGCTTACTCATATTAAGGCTGGCAAACCTTTTCTAATGTATCCTAGATTTGTTCAATTGCTTTTAGAGAATCCACTAGATAGGATACCCAAACCTCAGGATTATGTACCTACCATTAAGATGCCACCTAAAGTGTTCACTTTTATGTCTCATAAGGGAGTAAATTTTTGGGGTAGGAATACACCTCTTAATGCTTATATGTTAGAGGTAGCTCAAGCTGTTAGGGATGAAGAAGACAATAGTGGTTCTGCACATTCTCATAATGATGATCAATCAGATTCTGCTGAGCATTCTGCTTCAGTACATACCCCTATACCACCTATTGTTTCCCCTCAGCATGTTGTTTCAAGTGAAAGGACTCCCTCAGTTATAGCTTGCTTGGATACATCTGTTTCTGCTCAAGGTGGGATTCAAACACCTGGAGGAGATGAGGGAATTGAAGGTGCTGTGAGTACTTCTGATTTGGCTAAGGATTTGGAGAAGATGAAGAACACTGTTAATGCTCAAGCTGCAGAAATCAAGAAGCTAAGAAAGAAGTTCAGAAGGTTGAAGAAATTTGTTTGGCCTCTTGTTCAGAATTTTAGGCTTTATGTGAAAGAAAAGAAGCAGTCTCAGAAGTATAGGAGGTCATCATTTACCAAATTGGGGAGGAATCAAGATGAGAATTTGGATAAAGATGATGCTGAGGTTAAATATTCAGAAGATGCTCATTTGTGGCAATATCCAGAAAGTCCAAAGACTCTTGTACCAGAAAGCTATATTGAAGAGGATATGAATGTTGCACAAGAAGATGATGATATTGAACAAGAGAAAGATATTGAGCAAAAAGATACTGAGCAAGAAGATGCTGAGCAAGAAATTGTTAAGCAGGATGAAGATGCACAAAACATTCAAAGTGCTGGTGTTCAAAGTACTGCAATAGAAAACATAAGTCTGCAAGGTACTGCTGAGCAACGTACTTCTTCTAGGAATATTGATGGAGTCACTACAGCTGGACCTTCTAAAATGAATTATGAAGATGAAGCTGGTCCTTCTACTCTTGTACAGCAAGAAGAAGCAAGAGTACATACTGCAAGTGATGATGAAACAATTGCTCAAGTTATGATGAATTTGAGGAAACCTACTGGAGGAATACATATTTCTGAGCCTGAACAAAAAGATGTTGAAAGTACTTCTGAATCTGAAGAGTTGGATCCTAAAGATAAAGGGAAAAGGATAATGGTTCAGAAAGATACTAAGAAGAAAAAGAAGAAATTTTCTCTTGCTCAGATTAGTGAGTTAGAGATTGCAGAAGATTTAGAGCTTGCTAGAAAGCAACAAGCTGAATATGATGCTGAGTATTTGGAAGAAGTTAGTAGGCCAATTACAAAGAAGCCAATGACTAAAGCTCAGGAAAGGAACTGGATGATAAGTTTCTTGAGAAGAAGAGGATACAAGAATTTACATAAACAAAGGTATCCATAAGTGAAAGCTCTGTGGGATAAAGTACAAGAAGATATCAGAAAAGAAGTAGAAAACTTTGTGCCCATGGAAGTTGATAGAAAGAAGAAATTAGAAGATATCATAAAGGAACAAGCTGTGGAAAGAAGATTGAAAAGAAAGAAAGCAGTTCAAGATGATCAACTGTCAAAAAAGGCTAAAGATGATTCGTGAAGATACAGTTGATAAACTTAGAAACTATTTCAGAGTTGTTGACTTTGAAAATAAGAAGATTGAAGATTCTGGAAAGAAGTCCAAGATAATCTCATTTTCTTTGGTTGAATCAAAAGAAGGGAATTATTTTATGATTCACATAGAAGATGAAAGCTTCACAACATTCAATATGTTATGGGATGTGTTGCATTGTATTACAAGGGCAGATTTGTATGACTTATATGTGCAAGTGCAGACATACTATGCAGAGATTGAAGCTTCAGAAGTAGGATTAATTTTGCTTGGAGACTTAATTACCATCTGGGAAACTAAAGAAACAAGTGTTGATCCTCTATGGAATGATCAAGAGAATTGGGAAATAACAAGATGGAGATTCTTTGAGTCATCAGGAGTTCATACACTAGAGATGGAAGATGGTACCATGATTTATATGCTGGCTGAGAGGAGATATCCATTGATTAGAGAAATTATGCTCAGAATGCTGGATCATGGAATGGAACTTGAAGATGAATCTGAAGTAGCTTTGGATGTTATCAAGCTATTTATCAGATGGATCAAGTCTGACGAGTAATATTGCATAATACTGGTATGATTTGTTTTGTAAAATAAAGTATTTTTCAAAAACAAACAGTACATTAACAAAGTACTACTTGCTGATATAAACTAGTATAAGTCCTTTAAAATAAAAATAAAATGTTTTGATGTTTAAAAGAAAAGTAAAAGGATTTGAAAAGCAACACATGGTGTTAGTATTTATACTGCACAACAAATGGTAATCAACTCACCATGTTTAACAGACAAGAAAGAGTTTGACTCATCATGAGGGTACGGCTCTGATGTGATAATCAAATACGTTTATGGTTGATAGTTTACCAAAAACTATATGGTTATCAACTCACCATAATCCAAGTGATCAAGAGTTGGCTAGTCCATAGCAAACGGCTATTGGTAAAGACTAATCAAATCCGTTGATAGCTGATGATTTGCTAAAAATCATAATTTTCAATGATTCACCTCTCACAGGAGTTAACACACCTGGAAGTGATGAGAATAGTATGAAACTTTTAAGATTTGATGATCACTGTACCAAAATGTTGTTGAGTTGCTGAGAAGATATATTGAAAGACAAGATGCTGATGAAGAGTACTTTAACACATGACAGATAGAAGACAAAGAAATAAAGAAACAATTTTTCTGAATGATTAAAGATTTGAAGATTAGAGATAACAAAGAAACTTGAAATCAAGCAAGTGGAGTTCAAGTTAGGGGAGGATTGTTGGGATATAAAATATCAAAGTACTTCTGTATGTCAAAGTACTGCTGCATGAAGAATAAAGTCAAAGTACTGCTGAAGAAAAAAGTCAAAGTACTGCTGTTACTGAAGAATGTTTAAAGTACTTCGAAGGAAACAAGGACCGATGTGCAATATTAGTTAAGGATTAATGTGTAATATTGAACGAATATTCTAGAATTAGTTAGGGATAATAACTTGTCGTTCAAGGATTATATGTTGTAAACCAACTTAAGGTTATCTATATAAAGAGCCTTAAGGGGTATTAGTCAATATAAGTTTTAGATAGAAGTTCTCATAAGTTTTAGATAGAAGTTCTCATAAGTTTTAGAGTCGATCAAAGTTGATAAATAGTTAGGGATTGTTAGTGAATCTGTGTAACAAAGCAGGTTCAAGTTTGGTTAATATAAAAGTTCTTCTTAAGCTTTGTGTTAGTAGATTCCGCATACTTTACAAGGTTAAACAGTGTTTCAATATTAATAGTGTTGAGTTTACTCAATGTTGTTAAACCCTTACAAGCTACAAAGTAGTTTGGTCAGATAATATCGATCCAACAGCCATCCACTATTTACCCTGCTCCAGCATTCATCTTCATAAACCTGCAAACTTTGACTTATGTTGACTTTTTTGTGTTTTTGATTTTTTTTATAACTAAGCAATGTTTTATGGTTTCTAAAAGCTTTATTAGGCTTTCTTGGAGCTTATGTGAGCCTAAGAGTCCATAAGTTCTACTAATAACAACAATACAGAAAATTAAGAAATTTGAAATAAAGATAGAAAATTGAACAACTGAAATATTGATTCAAACTTGATTTTTATTATAGAAAAAGCATAAAAGTACACTGAAAATGAGAATTACACTATTTGAGAGCTGAATTACAAACTAAAAACTTGAAATTTGCTTATACGACTTAAAATCTACTAAATTAAGCTAACCCCATTTCTCTTGATCTTCTCTTCTATTTATAGCAGAGGATTAGGGTTCCTGGAAGCTTTCTGAACATATCCCACTTGTTTCTGAGCCGTTGGATCAATGAGAGGGCTTCAATTGCCTGCCACGTGTTTTGGCGCCAAAATAGATATTTGCAATTTGCTCTGATAACTTGGAGGGGTGGGGTGCATTTATTGTGGAGGTGATGGTAGGTATATGGTGGGTTGGGCGGTGGAGAAGTGAAGTGCAAGTGGGGATGGGGGGATGAATACCAGGGTGGTATTGTGGAGTGGTATTGGGTGAGAAGGGAGAGGGAAGAGGAGGTTTGACCGGGATTTGACCCTGGTATTATTTACCAGGGTGGGCTTTTGTATGTTGGGCCAAGAAAAAGGGAGTGGGCTGGGGTGTTATATGGATTGGACTTGGTGTTTGGGATTATTAATATTAAGGGGTCCGGTTTGGTATAGTATTATCACAAGGACCAATTTTGTAATTTGGCCGAAATTTTGAGGACCTGTTTTGCCATTCTCCCAAAGTATTACAAGGATGTTTTCTGCCAATTTCCAATAGTCCAAGGACCATGATGATAATTTCCACTTTTGATTTTTCTAGGGACTAAAACTGCCAAACTTTCAAACTCCAGGGACCAAATATGTAATTTCACCAAACTTTGCAACCAAGGACCATTCCTGCCATAAATGAGAAGTACAAGGACAAAATTTGTTTTTCTCAAAGTTTTAATATCCTAGGGACCATTTTTGTCAATTTTCAAAGTTCAGGGACTAAACTTGTAATTTTGTGAAACATTGCACCAAAGGATTAAATATGTAACTTTGTGATTTAAAAGGACCTTTGGTGACTTTTTCAAGTTTTTAGAATAACCAGGGACTAGATTTGACAACTTTTGAAAGATGAGGGACTGAAACTGCTAATTGTGCAAACTTTGTTTAATTTTCATCTGTTTTTTATTACTTTGCATGTGAAACATATAAAACACATTCCTGGGATATTTTCAGTATTTTGATGCAATTTTGAGTGTTTTTAGATGTTTTGGCAGCTCAGAATAGGTAAAAATGACGAGTGTTTGAGCACTCATCAATCCCCCACACTAAAACATTGCTAGTCCCTAGCAATCTTTTGAGAAAAACTTAATGGATTTGAAACTCTTTACCAAAAGCCATCACTTCTGGAGTAGCCAGATGTATCTATTCAAGTAAGAACTATGGTCCACCTGATAACCATGTGATTTTGAGCAAACCACCAGCTGTCAACGAATTTGATTCGTCTTTACCAAAAGCCATTTGCTTCTGGACTAGCCAACTCTTGATGGACAAAGTCAACATCTTGGTGAGCTGATTACCAATTATGGTTTTTCCAAGGCCTTTACTACAAGCCATAATCTTGCGGGCTAGCCAACTCATCACTTTTTTGGATATGGCGAGTTGAGATACCATACAATTTTGGGCAAATTGCAAGCCATCAACGGATTTGAGATATCTTTACCAAGAGCCGTTTGCTCCTGGATTAGCCAATCCTTTTGTCATTTAGACATGGCGGACTGATAACCACAAAATTTTTGAAATAAAGTGAAAAATTTTTGAAAAATTTGGGCCAAAATGGGGGTACTTAGAAAGTATTTTGTGATAAAATTCGCTAGAATTCCCCCCCCCCCCCCCCCCCACACACTTAGAATTGAATATTGTCGTCAATATTCAAAGTCCCGGCTATTATGCCGACTCTTTGAACAGAAAAAGGCAATATTCTAAGCTAACTGTGGAAATATCATTTTGATTTTTCACTTTATTTATATGTACATATAAACATTTTTTTTTAACTTGAAACTAATATACATATTTACTTTGAAAATGGTGGGGGACGGCCACTCCCCCACACTAGAGTGTTAGAAAGTAGAAAGAAGTCAGAGATATGGGTGAAAACCCATATTTTGCTAATTTTTGTTCACCGAGTCACTAGCTTGACTCGATCCCCGAATTCATTGGTTCATGGGGAAAGTTTGGAGATCTGGGACAACCATTGATGGTATGTCCTCTCCAAAATAATGTTTCAAACGATGACCATTCACTTTGAAGTTGGGACCTTCGGGTTGAGATAGCTCAACAGTCCCGTATGGATATACTTTTGCAACAGTGAATGGTCCAGTCCATCGGGTTTTTAATTTTCCCGAGAAGATCTTTAACCTTGAATTGAAAAGAAGGACTCTGTCACCGACGTTGAAAACGCGGTTCTTATTCTTTGAGTCGTGGATCTTCTTTGTCTTTTCTTTGTAGATCAAAGAGTTCTCATAGGCTTGATCACGAAGTTCGTTTAATTCATTGAGTTGAACCTTACGGTGATCACCCACTTTATGAAGGTCGTAGTTTGCATGTTTCAAGGCCCAGTAGGCTTTGTGCTCGAGCTCGATCGGTAGATGACACGCCTTCCCATATACAAGCTTGTAAGGAGTACACCTGATGGGTGTTTTGTAAGCTGTACGGAAGGCCCAGAGTGCATCATCTAGTTTGTCCGACCAGGAAGCACGGTTTTCACCTACGGTCCTCTCAAGAATCCGTTTAATACCACGGTTTGAAACCTCCACCTGCCCACTTGTTTGACGGTGATACGCGGTAGAAAGACGGTGAGTAACACCATACTTAAGCATGACTTTTGCGAATTGATCATTGCAAAAGTGTGTACCGCGATCACTAATGATGGCACGGGGAGTTCCAAAACAAGCAAAGAGGGATTTCAAGAATTTCACAACAACTTGGACATCGTTAGTGGGTAAGGCTTTTGCCTCAACCCATTTTTACAAGTAGTCAACAGCCACGAGAATGTATTTGTTTCCACGAGAAGATGGGAATGGCCCCATAAAATCAATGCCCCAGACGTCAAAGATTTCACAAACTTGAATGGCATTTTGTGGGATTTCGTTCTTTTGTAAAATATTCCCGTGACGCTGACAAGCATCACAAGCTTTGACTAACTCGTGGGCATCCTTATAGATTGTGGGCCAATAAAAACCGGAGTCAAACACCTTTTTGGCGGTGTAGTTAGGACTATGGTGGCCCCCGGTGGGTCCAGCATGGCAAGCCTTGAGAATATCAGCGGCTTCCTGTCCGTAAACACATCGCCTGATGACTTGATCGGCACAAATTTTGAAGAGATAGGGGTCGTCCCAGAAGTAATGTTTAACGTGTTTGAAAAATTTTGTTTTTCTGTTGGGACGTCATCCCCTTCACGATGAAGTTACCCGCATGGTAATTTGCAAAGTCGGCAAACCACGGGGTAGAAGAATCACCACGAAAAGAAACTGCATTGAGTGTCTCGAGAGGAAATGTTTCATTTATTTCCTGTTTCTCAGACACATCCTGGTGAGGGTTTTCCAATCGTGAGAGATGATCAGCAGCAAGGTTCTCGGCTCCCTTTTTATCACGGATAACGATATCAAATTCTTGGAGGAGGAGAACCCAATGGAGTAGTCTCGGCTTTGCATCTTGCTTTGCAAATAGGTACTTCAAAGCCGAGTGATCCGTATACACTACGCGTTTGGTCAGTATTAAGTATGGCCGGAATTTTTCAAAGGCATACACCACAGCTAATAGTTCTTTTTCAGTGGTGGTGTAATGACTCTGAGCCTCGGTCATAGTTTTGCTTGCGTAGTGTATAGGCTGAAAGTATTTTGCTTTTCGTTGCCCCAAGACCGCACCTATGGCAAAATCACTAGCATCGCACATAAGCTCAAAAGGTAGGTCCCAATCGGGGGCAACAAGAATCGGTGCCTCAGTAAGCTTTTTCTTTAATGTTTCAAAAGCTTCGATGCAGTCAGGAAAGAAGATAAAAGGAGCATCCTTTTCGAGGAGATGGGTCATAGGCCGGGCGATTTTAGAGAAATCTTGGATAAACCTACGATAGAAGCTGGCATGACCCAAAAAGCTCCTAACACCTTTAACGGTAGTGGGATGAGGTAATTTAGCTATGACATCAATTTTGGATTTGTCAACCTCAATCCCGTTTTTTGAAATTTTATGGCCGAGGACAATGCCCTCTTTAACCATAAAATGGCTCTTCTCCCAGTTGAGACTCAAATTCGTTTCTTTACAACGTTTAAGCATTTGTTCCAAGTGGGAGAGACAAGACTGGAATGAATCCCCGATGACTAAAAAGTCATCCATAAATACTTCCATGGTTTTCCCGATCATGTCGGAAAAGATTGACATCATGCACCTTTGGAACGTATCTGGTGCATTACATAAGCCGAAAGGCATACGTCTGTAAGCAAAAGTTCCATAGGGGCATGTGAAGGTAGTTTTCTCTTGATCCTGTGGATCAATGGGGATTTGGAAGTAACCCGAGAAACCATCGAGGAAACAGTAGTATTCATTCCCCGCTAGTCTTTCGAGCATCTGGTCCATAAAAGGCAGAGGAAAATGGTCTTTACGGGTGGCTTCATTCAACTTACGATAGTCAATAAATACTCGCCAACCCGTGACCAAACGAGTTGGAATCAACTCGTTTTCCTCATTGGTGACAACGGTTATGCCACCCTTTTTAGGAACGCAATGAATTGGGCTAACCCAAGGACTGTCAGATATAGGATAAATCAATCCCGCATCAAGAAGTTTTAGAACCTCTTGTTTGATAACTTCGTGGATTTTGGGATTTACCCTTCTCTGCTATTGCACTGCTGGCTTAAAGTCATCCTTCATTAAGATTTTGTGTGTACAAAAGTCCGGGCTAATACCCTTAATGTCAGAGAGTTTCCAAGCAATTGCTTGCTTGTGTGACTTAAGAACCTTTAGGAGTGCAGCCTTTTCCTCATCTTTCAAGTCTTTAGCAATAATGATGGGTAATTTATCATCACCCTCCAAAAATGCATATTCTAGATGAGGTGGCAAGTCCTTGAGCTCGACCTCAGGAAAGTCATCAGTTATTTCAACATTTTTGACTTCCTCTTTATGAAGTAGTTTTGGAGACGGAGAGGGTGAAGGATCGTCATTTAACAATCTTTCAAGAAGAAGAATATCCCCCTCCGGGTCAAGATAGTTTTCATCAATCTCATGAGAGATTGGGCTATCCTAAGCAAGAAAAGCCTCGACCTCTTCCAGAAGGAAGTCACTTCCCTCAAACGGAGTGAGAGAAGGGGAAGAGTCGGATATGATAGGCTCAGAAGAAAGAGTGGTACTGCCACTTGCCGAGAAACCGAGGACTTCTTGAGAATACTCCTCTGACGCAACATCGATGATGTCAATTCGGTTAACCGTCTCAGCGTCATAGTTGGAGGAGTATCTTGAAGTCTGATCAAGATTGAATGTGATTGCTTCACCACCAACACGTAGAGTGATTTCTTCCTCGAAAACATCGATTAGAGCACGACCCGTTCTTAAGAATCCCCTCCCGAGAATGAGAGGAACTCTTAGGTCAGCATCGAAATCAACAATCATGAAATCTGCTGGAAAATGGAACTTTCCTACTTTCACGAAGATATCTTCGGCAATGCCGAGTGGACGAGATATAGTACGGTCTGTAAGCTCGAGAGTCATGCAGGTAGGAGTGAGAGCGGGAAGAGAGAGTCTCTTCCAGACTGAGTAAGGCATAAGGTTAATGCTTGCACCAAGATCGGCCAAGGCAAAGCATTCAACCATCCCCGGGAAAATGCAAGGAATGAGAAATTTCCCGGGATCTCCAAGCTTTTCGGGAAGCTTTTTCAAGAGCACTGCTGAGTAATGCTCGTTAAGTGGAGTTTTAGCCATCTCACAGAGTTTTTCTTTGTTGCTTATCAGATTTTTGATTGTTGAAGCAAATTTAGGCATTAGAAGAAGAGCATCCGCGAAGCTAATATCGAAATGTAACTCTTGGAAAATTTGGTAAAATTTTTCCATCTGATGATTAGCTCTTACGCGGTTCTTTTGATCATTCAAACGTGAAGGATATGGAATTGAAGGCTTAGGATCGTTCTTTGGAATTTCATCAGAACTTTCAGGAGGATCAAATACAACTTTTCACTTGCGAGTCGGGACCGGGATAACTTGAGGGTGAACGTTGTTGGTACCTCCGTTATTAGTAGGAAGTACCGTGTCTGTGGTAACCTCAGGTTCACGTTCCGCTACCTTGGTAGGAGGAGAAGAAGAGGTAGAGGGAACCGTGGGTCCATTGTATGATACCCCACTTCGGGTAGTGATCGCTTTGACATCGCCCCTCGGGTTAGCGATCGTGTTGCTCGGTAGTGTACCCGGGCCCGAGGGTCGATCATTTAAAGACTTCTGAAGCTCAGAGATCTTGCTGATTAGTAACCGATTCGTTTCCTCTTGTGCCTTCATGAATTGTTTTAGCACTTCATCGGAGGAAGACGAGGCTTGAACAACGTTTTGATTTTGATTAGGAAAATTTTGAACACGGTTGTTTTGAAAATTTCCTTGGTTTTGGTTGTTGTTACCCTGAAAATTATTTCTCTGATTGAAATTACCGTGATTGTAATTCCCTTGACCTTGGTTTCTTTGAAAATTTCCTTGAAAACCTTGATTTTGATTGCCATTTTGAAAATTGTTTTGATTAAAATGACCTTGATTTTGGTTCGGGTTTTGGAAATTCGGGTTTTGACCTTGGTTAAAATATCCTCGATTCTGATTTTGATTCTAGTTATGGTTTTGATTTTGGTTAAAACCGGGAGGTCCGAGAAAATTGTTGGAACGATAGCTTAAGAGATTACGGTCCCCTTGTGGTTGGTAAGAATTACCCCCCGTGTTGTAGGAACCTTGAGCAGCATAAACATTCTCTTGAGGAAAACCAGCAGTAGCTGGACACTCGGAATACAGATGTGGGCCTCCGCAAGTTTCACAACTTTGGGCCACGGCTTTCACTTGTTGATTTTGAACGTGCTGATTTTGCATAGTTTGGTTCATTCTCAACACAGTCGTAGAGATATCATCCATCTTTTTAGTGAGAGCAATTATTTCAGGAGATGATGATGAAGGAATAACTGATTTACATGACTCATCCCTCTCCGCAGAGGAATCCCAAAAGTTATGGTGGGCAGTCATGTTCTCAATTAGATCATAGCATTCTTCGGGACGCCTTTTCATAAAGGTCCCACCAGCAGCAACATTAAGAATATCCCGATGCCTCAATGTCAAACCATTATAGAAGGTGTCTATGATGGTAACTTGTAACATATTTTGGTTAGGACACCGATCAATTGCTAGCTTATAACGTTCCCAAGCCTCAAATAGAGACTCATCGGGACACTGCCGGAAGTTGTTGATATCATTTTGTAACTTGGTAACCATGGAAGGTGGAAAATATTTTGCTAGAAACTTGATTACCATTTCATCAAAGGTACGAATAGAATTCTTGGGGAGTCGGTCAAACCATGCAGTGGCATGATGGGTGAGAGAATAGGGGAAGAGATACAGCCGGAGGGCATCATCGGTGACACCATGCTGTTTCATGCTTTGGGTGACGGTAAGGAATTTATCAAGATGCTTGTTAGCATCGTCACCCGGTAATCCATGAAATTGACACGAATTTTGGACTTGTTGGATCATGTGGTGCTTGAGGCCAAAGTCCGTAGCCTCAATAGTGAGTGGTGCAATAGGTCCACCCCTCCCTTGCATGGTAGGCTGGCACAACTCCTCCATCGGTCGGAGATCGGGAGCTAGCTCATCTTTGGGAGGGTCAGGGGGTGGTGGTGGCCCGTCGTCCATTTCTGTTTTTGGTTCTTCAATAACAGTACGTAGCTCGGGTACGTTTTCCTGATTTTTACGCTTTGTTTGTGAACGAGTGCGCATGCACTAAAAACAATTTTTCAAAAAAAATTCGAGGCAAAACAATAGGGAACTTAAACCAATAATCACAAGTGAATGGCTTCTTTGAAAAAGGTACACCACTCACAGGGATACAATGGCAAGTTTTAATCTTTAGTTTGGGAACTTATTATGTCCACACCCCCAGTTGGTAGGTGTTCTGCCTTGGTTTGCGGTGGTAAGATTTTATGTAATTAATATTAACAGAAAAATTGTTTTTGGGCTTTTGGGTGTGTGTGCAAAAAACTTTGGGAAATATTTTTGGAACTGATTCGTTAACCGAAATCGTTCCTTTAAGATTACTCGCAGGCTGGCGGGAGAGAAGAATGAATCTCTCTTCAGTTCGCAATTTAATGTCAGAACTTCCTTATACCAATTGTTTTGTTGTTTTTGATTTTTTTTGGTGTTGCTAACACTTCAAGAAAAGTGTTAATTAACTTTTTGATATGATTGATATTTTTACAAAAGTGGTGAAATTTGTACAAGGAGAGTTTTAAAAACCACTAAACTTAAAACGATTTTAAAAACACACAACAACCTCCCCGGCAGCGGCGCCAAATTTTTGATTGGGGATAAACCGTCAGATAATATTTACCAAGGTCAATAAGTCAAAGACAGCTCAGTTCCAATTCTCCGTGGATAGTATAGTGTTTCCCCGGGTCGTTATG
Source organism: Artemisia argyi (assembly GCA_030686995.1). Lineage (NCBI taxonomy): Eukaryota > Viridiplantae > Streptophyta > Magnoliopsida > Asterales > Asteraceae > Artemisia > Artemisia argyi. The sequence continues at coordinate 170,335,235 of CM060701.1, read as the reverse complement.
TCCCAGCGAGATTGCAATAGTGCTTTTGAAAACGTTTTAGGAATGGGTGGCGCTGAGGACAATAGCCAAGACGATTGGGAATTGATTATGCTACTGATTGCTTGGTATTTGGACAATTTTGAAATAATATTAACAACAACAGATATACAGATATAAGCACAAAATCACAAATGGAAATCAAGTTACAGACAGAGAAAAGTGGGATTTTAACAATTTACAAATACAGGGGGTGCAAGTGAAACTTTATCAAATTTAAAATAAAAAGAAATTTTAAAATGAAAATGAAATTATTTAATTGATTATTTTAATATTTAAATAGTAATTAATTAATTAAAACTATTTAAAAAGTAATTTAAATCTAATTTAAATAAAACTAAAAATGACAAAGGCTACAAATTAAACTAAAAACTTGCAAAACTATTTTCTAAACCTTTAAATGAACTTGAAGAAAAAATTAAAAAGAAATATTTTTGTCTTTTTATGGGTTTTCTATTAATTAATTACTAATTATATTAATTATACTAATTAAATTATTTTAAATTACTAAAAATACTAAAATGACTTAGAAAATTATAGAAACTTTTTTAAAACTAATTAACCATCACAGAAATCCTAGAAAATTATAAAAAATTTATAAAAATTATTTTTAGACTATTTTACTAATTATTTACTTAATTATTAATTTAAATCTAATTTAACTAAATTAATTAAGAAAACTAGAAAATGAACAGTAGAATTTAAGAAACTATTTTCTAAAAGTCTTAAATGATTTATAAAACCTAGGAAAAATAGAAAAACCTACTGTTGTTAATTAAAATTTAAGAAAACTATTTAATTACTAATATTACCTAATTAATTAATTAAACTATTTTTAATTCTAATAATTATCAAACTAAAAGAGAAAAATCTAAGAAAATTATTGAAAATACCTTAACGTGACAGGAACTTAAGAAAATTATGAAAATGATGAAGTGCTTATTAATAAGCTAAAAAGAAAAATTAAAAAGATAGAATCTATTAAATAGAAGCTATCACTAATTTTAAATTTGTTTTTTTTTTTTGTGGTTTTTCTTTTTGACAGATGTTAATAAGCTAAAAATGAGAAACTTTTGTGAAATAACTTTTACAATAGCTTAAAAATAAGCTATGTGCACCCCCTTTTTTTCAAACAGTGGACTTATAGCTTATTAGGACTTATGCAATATTTGAAAAAGCTAGCAAATAACAAAATAAGCATACACAGATGATTACACACTAGAAATAAGCCAAATGGAACAATTAAGCACTCTGGAAAAGCTATTGAGAAGCAAATAAGCACTTATGTAATTACAAGGCCAAAGCAGGCCAAAACAAAGGATTTTGGACCTCTGTGGGGTCCACAGAAGTCAAGGTGGGTCCAAAACAAAGGTTGACTTGTGAAGGTGGACTGGAGGGCTACACAATAAGCCAATAAGCTGAGCTTATAGCTTATTAATGAACACTGGGGGGCAATCGAAGTTGGGGTCAAACACTCAGTACTCAGTGTACACTTAGGTATTAGTCAAACTTTACAAGGACTTGCAGCCCTATCAAATAAGCTCTAAATGGTGAAATAAGCCCTGAACCTTATCAATGGGCTTATTGGCTTTCCAAAAAGCCAAGGTACAGGGTGTGGGGCCCACTAGAGTGATCACAAAACAACTTTGAAAATTGGTGAAAAACCTGTGCACAGGGCATATGCTTGCCCTGCAGGTTAAAAGAAGCTTTTGCACAAGCTTATAGAAAAATCTTAAAAATAAGCTGAATATGGGATCTTGTAGACTAGGTGACAATATTTAACTTCTGAAAAGCTCAAAGTCTCAAACTAAACACAAAAATCACAATTATTCTTCCAAGATTTGGTTTTCTGAAACAAGGTCCCTTTTGACTTTTTTAAATGGTAAGCTTAAGTTGACTTTGATGAACTTTGATCCTATTCTACTGATTGAAAATGATTAATTAAGCTAAGGTAAGACTAATTTAAGCTACACCACTCATAAGTGAATGGATTTGGGGTATAAGCCACACTTAATCCAACATAGAGGGTTATCTAGGCCAATTTGAATGTGATTTTGACTTTTTATCAAACAAGACTTGTTTATTATTGTTATTCTGAGCTAATATCACCCTAAGTGACTTGTGTAAACAGAAAACAACAACAACCTTACACTATAAACCCAGGATCACCCTAATCTAAACACACCTTAAACTTTGTCTGTTTTGTGATTTATGAAGCAAATTGGTGTTAAGGCTTATGAAACTGATCCAAGATGACTTAATATGATGTATTAAGCTAAAATGAGCACTTAAACACAGGAATTAACAACAACTAACCAAGATTAATAATTATACTATTTTAACTGCCAAATTAGGAAATTAGAGCAACTATGAATACTAATTAACAAGGTACTGATTTTATGCAATAATATCACTAAATAACACTAATTAAACAAAGAGAAGCTAAATAAGCACATAAATAAGCAATGCTACAGTAGAGTACACAGAAATGAGTTTCAAGATCTTACAATGTGCAATCCTGCTTTGTATCAAGAACCAAGAACCATGAAACCAATCCTATAGGCCTTCCACAAGACCACTAACCCAATGCAATCCACTATTTACCCTGCTCCAGCATTCATCTTCATAAACCTGTAAACTTTGACTTATGTTGACTTTTTTGTGTTTTTGATTTTTTTTATAACTAAGCAATGTTTTATGGTTTCTAAAAACTTTATTAAGCTTTCTTGGAGCTTATGTGAGCCTAAGAGTCCATAAGTTCTACTAATAACAACAATACAGAAAATTAAGAAATTAGAAATAAAGATAGAAAATTGAACAACTGAAATATTGATTCAAACTTGATTTTTATTACAGAAAAAGCTTAAAAGTACACTGAAAATGAGAATTACACTATTTGAGAGCTGAATTACAAACTAAAAACTTGAAATTTGCTTATACGACTTAAAATCTACTAAATTAAGCTAACCCCATTTCTCTTGATCTTCTCTTCTATTTATAGCAGAGGATTAGGGTTCCTGGAAGCTTTCTGAACATATCCCACTTGTTTCTGAGCCGTTGGATCAATGAGAGGGCTTCAATTGCCTGCCATGTGTTTTGGCGCCAAAATAGATATTTGCAATTTGCTCTGATAACTTGGAGGGGTGGGGGTGCATTTATTGTGGAGGTGATGGTAGGTGTATGGTGGGTTGGGCGGTGGAGAAGTGACGTGCAAGTGGGGATGGGGTGAATGAATACCAGGGTGGTATTGTGGAGTGGTATTGGGTGAGAAGGGAGAGGGAAGGGGAGGTTTGACTGGGATTTGACCCTGGTATTATTTACCAGGGTGGGCTTTTGTATGTTGGGCCAAGAAAAAGGGAGTGGGTTGTGGTGTTATATGGATTGGTGATCGAGGTCCAAATGGTCAACCTAAATTGACCAAAGGATGGTCAACAAGGTCAAACTGCCTAGGATCAATGCTCCGCGGAAGTATAGTGTTTCCCCGGGTCGTTATGTCCCGACGAGGTGTGATGGTTATAAAACGGTTTCGTGATCGGATGAATTTGGATAGGAAAAGGTTGGTGAGTGACTATACTAAGGAATATACGAAGAAATAGCTTAAACAAGCTATATGAACAAGACTATGAAATCAGAAAAACCAGAAACGTTTAAAACCTAAAACGCGTACTTTCACGTTTTAAATAACGTAAACGTATGAAATAAAAAGCGAAAACTGAAATCTGAAAACCCCCAGGGGGTGAAAATGACTTTTTTACAAACTAAAAGATAAAAGAAAATTTTTAGAAAAAGAAAATAAATTTTAACACTATTTATTTATTTAATACTAATTAATTCTAATTATTAAAATTTAAAACACTTAAATATAATATAATATTAATTAAATACTAGAAAAATGAAAATAAAATTTCTAAAATTATAAAATAACTAAAAACTAATTTTAAAATTAAAAATAAGTATTTTTTTTCTTTTTGTGATTTTCCTATTAATTAATTACTAAATAATTATTAATAACCTAATTAAACTATTTTAAATTAAGAAAAATAGAAAATGAACAGTGAAAATTCTAGAAAAATTTATAAAAATGTTTTATAACATATAAAAGCTATAAAAAATATAAAAACTAGGTTTTGCTATATAAAAACTAATTATGCTATTTAATACTTAATATTAATTAATTATTAATAAAACTAAGATTAATTCTAATAAATACTAAATGATAAAATAAGAATCTGAGAAAATTATTATAAATACTTTAATATAAGAGGAATTTAAGAAAAATATAAAATAGCTAAGTACTTAATAAAAATCTAAAAATGAAAAATAAAATTTAAATTACATTAAATAGAAACTATCACTTATAAATAAATTGATTTTTCTTGATTTTTCTTTTACCAACCTATTTTATAACTAAAAACAAAAACTTTTTGCAAAAACAACTTTTATGGAAATCAAAAATAAGCTAAATACAAGCAATAAGCAATGGCAGTTGACTTATGTTGACTTTGGAGGGAAATGAGCTTGAACCAGCTTGTGTGGGGTCCACTATGATTGATTCTAATCTAAATAAGTTATGAGAACTTGTTTGAACCAGAATAAGCAAGAAATGACAACAGAATAAGCAAATGAGCAAACAATAAGCACTTGGCTTATTGTTCAACACAGAAAAAAGGGACAAACTTTTGTGCCTAATTCAGGTGGGGTCCATAGACTTCTAGGTCAAACCAATGGTCAAACCATGGTGCCTACCAGGGGGGGTTGAAAGGTACAAGTCTTGTGGCTTGGGGACCACTGTGGAGGTCAAGAACCACCACCAAAGTGGTGGTGTTGGGACTGAGTCTGATGCAGCAGGGGAAGGGTCACCCCTGCAGCCTACTTTGATCAAGCGTGGGGATCAGTGAAAAATTGGAAAAAATGAAACAAGAATTGATCCTTAAAGCCAAAGTTGGGGAGTGCAAATAATAACAAGTTTCATAGTCTACATCATTACACAAAATTCAGAATAAATCATGCAATATTTGAAAAATCTGATATGCCACTTTTGACTTTTTTGATGAAACTTGATAAATTGACTTTGATGAAATTCTAACTTAATTTACTGACTTATTAAGTAACTTTATGCTAAATTGAGATGAAATTAAGTTATGCTAACTACTTTTAAGTCTAAAATGATGATTTGGACCCTAAATGTTCTAACAGTGAATCAGTTAAGAGACATCCATGATGATTTTGACCTAGGACAATTGATACTTGAATTTTAAGGATTATTTAACTTGTATTACCCTATTGTGACATGCAGAGACAAAAGTTACTCACAATAAAACCACAAGACCACCTAGGCAGTGTTAAACCAAACACCCCTTATATGAACCTGTTATGGATATTTTCAAATGATTTCACTGAATCAATCCACAAATCTAATTCCCAAGGTCCTATTTTGATGTTGCAAGAGTATTTTAACACAGAAACATTAACAATATCAACAATGCCTTAAGATTCAAGATGATGATAAAATGGCAGTTGAAGCACAATAATAAGCAATCATGAACTTTAATGAACAAAATAGCACCAAATTACATCAAAGCATATCCCTTACTTTCATTAAGAACAGAAACATAAAGAAAAGCAGTGAATAATGTGTTCTACAATAGAATGCCAAAAAAATTGAATGCACATAGTAAAGTGCTTACAAATGGAATCCAAGCAGAAACATGAGACAGGGAACCAACAACCATCTTGACTCCTCCTCATGGAGTTCTAGACCCAAGCATTTCATCTTCCCACTCTCTTTTATATTTTTATTATTATTATTATTATTTTCTGTATTTTTTTCTATTCTTAGTGGAATTGAAACTTGTAATGAAATTGGAATTTTTTAAAACTAAAGACTTATATTATTCAAAGGAAATCAAATTACAACTAGAAGTTCAACTGAAATGTGAAGTTACAATAGATTCGACATAATTGAAAAATTGAGCTAAACTATACTACACTACCTAATGCATATTTCTTCTCTCCTTTTGACATAAATAGATCCTGGAGCTTCTACTTGACTTTCCCACTTCAATCTTGGCCGTAGGATAGCTTACTTTTGATCCCCACCGTTCAAACATTTTTTTGGCGGGAAGTTGGTTTGGGCAGGGTAGTGGTGTTTGGTGAGGGTAATTATGAGGAGGGGGTTGGTGTAGGTTGTAGTTGAATGTATTTATGATAGTTGGTGGAGAAGGTGAGAAGGGGGGGGGGGACATGAGCCTGGTAATTAGGGGAGAGTGGGAGGTTAGGGATGATGGTCAACTGTTTGTTTGACCCTGGTGTTGACCGTTTGACCTGGTTGTTATTATTAAATGGTGTGGGCTTTGGAGGGGCTTTGGGTTGTGTGTTGGACCAGGATTTGGTTGGGTTTGGTTTTGGTTTATGATAAAAAGGGTACATTTGGTTTAAGTAAAACACAAGGACCATTAGTGTAAATTCTGAAAAGTGAGGGCTGCATTTGTAAATCTTCCAAAGTTAAACCAAGGGTGTAATTTGCCAAGAACCAAATAAACCAAGAATAAAATTGCAAATTTTCACTTTTGGTCCTTTAGGGACTAAATTTGTCAATTGTTGAAATTTGAGGGACTAAATGTGCAAATCATTCAAACTTTACACCAAGGGACCATTTGTGTCACTTTTTAAATTCCCAAGAACCCAAGTTGACTTTTTATCCAAAAACATATTTTCCAGGGACCAAATCTGACAAAATATGAAACTCCAGGGACTAAATTGCAAATTTCCATAACTTTTGAGATTTTCCACCAAAGGGCTAAATATGACAACTTATGATTTCAAAAGGACCTTTGGTGACTTTTCTTTTAAAATATGTGCTCAGGGACTATTTTTGTCAATTTTATGAAAGTTGGGGGACTAAAACTGCCGATTTTGCAAACTTTGTACGTTTTTCATTTGTTTTTGCTCATTTTGCATCTAAAACATATAAAACACAATTTTGAAATATTTTTGGTATTTTGATGCATTTCTGAGTGTTTTTGTATGTTTTGCAGTTCAGATCAGACCAAAAATGATGAGTGTTTGAGCACTCATCAATCCCCCACACTAAACTATTGCTAGTCCCTAACAATAAACTATTTTGAAAACATGATGGATTTTAAACTCTTTACCAAAAGCCATCACTTCTGGAGTAGCCAGGTGTGAGAACTATGGTACACCTGATAACCGTGTGATTTTGAGCAAACCACCAGCTGTCAACGGATTTGATTAGTCTTTACCAGAAGCCGTTTGCTGCTGGACTAGCCAACTCTTGATAGACCTAGTCAACATCTTGGTGAGCTGATTACCAATTATGGATTTTCCACTGCCTTTACCACAAGCCATAATCTTGCGGGCTAGCCAACTCATTCGCTTTATGGGATATGGCGAGTTGAGGTACCATACAATTTTGGGCAAATTTGCAAGCCATAAACGGATTTGAGATGTCTTTACCAAGAGTCATTTGCTCCTGGACTAGCCAATCCCTTTTGTCGGTTAGACAAGGCGGACTGATAACCACAAAAATTTTGAAGCACCAGTGAAAAAATTTTAAAATTTTTGAAATTTTGGCTAAAAACGGGGGTATTATATAGTAAAATGTGATAAAATTCGCTTGAATAGCGAATACCCCCCACACTTAGGATGAATATTGTCCTCAATATTCAAAGTCCCGGCTATTATGCCGACTCTTTGAACGTAAAAGGGCAACATTACAAGCTAAGTGTGGAAAACACCATTTTTTTTCACTTCATAAGTAACCATAGCATGGGTGACTCCCCCACACTTAGGGTGAAAACCCTATAAGCATGCTACTGTTTTTGTTTACCGAGTCGCTAGCTTGACTCGACCCCGAATTCATTTGTCCTAGGGGAAGCATGATGTGGAAGAGACAATCTCCATCGGACTTTCATTCAAGATGTTTGGACAAACATTTGAAGCACGTGAAAGTTCCACACCGATTAGATAAGTATCCGGCTCAAGATAATGATACATGAAAATGCCGGGATCAAATATAGTGTCTTCATTCCCGAATGAGGTAAGAAGAGAGGAAGTCACCTTATAGGTGAAGAATAGGAAGAAAACCATGATGAAAATCATGAGTTGATCTTCTTCCTCGAGAGGAGGCTCAATAGCCTGAGTTTGGATTTCAAAGGGTAAGCTCGTAAACAACCCGGGAGGGTGGGTGGGAATTTGCAAATCCTCATGATTGAGTGCATCTCCCCCGGGCTATCAAACTCCGGAGGAGTCATGACATGATGAGTGAGTTCACCGGAGAACTCCTCATGAAGAGAATTATTCACAAGATGTGAATTTGTGAACTCATGTTCCGGAATAGACTCATCACAATCCTCAATCTGAGTACCAAAGAGTGGATTATCAGAAATCGAAGTGAATTCAGAGTCGAATTCAAATAGAGGATTAGTGAGAGTGGTATTGAAAGTTTCGAGAACAAAGAGATTAACATTCTCTATTGGATTGTTGGGATCAGAGGTGAGTGACGGATCATGATAAAGGAGACTTTCAATTTCTCCCAGATCGGCTTGGAAATCGAGGAGACCATCATCACTTTGCAATGAAAGTGGATTGATGTGAGCAAGTTCATCAGCGAACTCCTCAAGAAGATGATCAGCATCAGAATGTGGAACTGATGCCTCAACATACTCGATGTCTCCATAAGATGTACAATCATCGCTACAATCAGAGAAAGTCTCAAATTGATCTTTAGGACACTCAATAGATGAAGGAATATCACATACATGATCCAAAGTTCCCTGTGACTCTCTCGGGATTGGGACACGGATCTCAACACTAGACTTTATTAATTCGTCCGATTCCTTATCAGGAACAGTGCTAAGATGCTCATCCCCCATGTTTAGAGAGTGAGTATGAAATTCGGGTGTGATAACAGACTGAGGGAGTGGAGAGGAGCTAGCATTCATGGATTGTACGAGTTCCATTTGATCTTCTGCTAGTAATTTCCCCGTCTCATTATTTTCTCCCTGATTTTCCATGGAAGGAAGCACAAATGATGAATTTGATGAACCCGTACAAAGTTTAGAAATATCAAAGGTAACTTCATCATCATCATCATCGTCGAGAAGAGCAGCATGGCGAAATATGGCACGTGTTTTAGCTGCTTGTTCTAAGACCAGCAATTCTTCCTTGCTCAATTCGTTTCTAGCTGCTCGTTCTTCCGCAAGTAATTATGCCATAGATTTCTCACGAGAGCTTTGAAACGATGAAGTAGCCAACTCCTCCTTAAGTTCTTTCAATATCTCAAGAGCCTCTATTAAAATGTCTTGGTCAGTAACAAGAGGAGTTGCTTGAATCATTTGGTACTGTGGAGGTGGGTCTGAAAACGAATAGTCGTAATTGATACAAGGAAATGGATTCCTTGTTTGACAATCAGAGCTAGTGTGTGGACCTCCACAATACTCACAATAGTAAAACTGCTAAGTATCATGGTGTGGTAACTGATGGAATGAATCAGTGGTGTCATGATAGGAATAGGGATCTGGGTTATAGACAGACCCGTTTTCTGATTCTACCATGCCACAACTGGGGCAATTGCCACCATTATGAGGAATACCACACCATTGGAAAACCAGAAAGTGTGGATGAGACATAGAAAGAATCAAATGTATATAAAGGGTGAGGAAATGAGAATCAAAAGGGTAGGAGGGTGAAGAAGGATATTTTTGGTGTTTTTGGAAAACATTTTGTACAAATAGGAAAAAAATGTTTTTGTGTTCGTTGAAAACTGAGTTTAAAATGTTTTCGGGAACGGTTTTGTTTTGAAAATAAGAAAATATGAACAAAGGATGGATAAATGTACAATGGAACGAATTCCAAAATCACTAATCAGAAAAACCGTTTAGAAAACGCACACAACCTCCCCTGCAGCGGCGCCAAAATTTGATCGAGGTCCAAACGGTCAACCTAAATTGACCAAAGGATGGTCAACAAGGTCAAACTGCCTAGGCTCAATGCTCCGCGGAAGTATAGTGTTTCCCCGGGTCGTTATGTCTTGACGAGGTGTGATGGTTATAAAACGATTTCGTGATCGGGTGAATTTGGACAGGAAAAGGTTGGTGAGTGATTATACTAAGGAATATACGAAGAAATAGCTTAAACAAGCTATATGAACAAGACTATGAAATCAGAAAAACCAGAAACGTTTAAAACCTAAAACGTGTACATTCACGTTTTAAATAACGTAAACGTGCGAAATAAAAAGTGAACACAGAAATCTGAAAACCCCCAGGGGGTGAAAATGACTTTTTTACAAACTAAAAGATAAAAGAAAATTTCTAGAAAAAGAAAATAAATTTTAACACTATTTATTTATTTAATATTAATTAAATACTAATTAATTCTAATTATTAAAATTTAAAACACTTAAATATAATATAATATTAATTAAATACTAGAAAAATGAAAATAAAATTTCTAAAATTATAAAATAACTAAAAACTAATTTTAAAATTAAAAATAAGTATTTTTGTCTTTTTGTGATTTTTCTATTAATTAATTATTAATAACCTAATTAAACTATTTTAAATTAAGAAAAATAAAAAATGAACAGTGAAAATTCTAGAAAAATTTCTAAAAATATTTTATAACATATAAAAGCTATAAAAAAATATAAAAACTAGGTTTTGCTATATAAAAACTAATTATTCTATTTAATACTTAATATTAATTAATTATTAATAAAACTAAGATTAATTATAATAAATACTAAATGATAAAATAAAAATCTGAGAAAATTATTATAAATACTTTAATATAAGAGGAATTTAAGAAAAATATAAAATAGCTAAGTACTTAATAAAAATTTAAAAATGAAAAATAAAATTTAAATTACATTAAAAAGAAACTATCACTTATAAATAAATTGATTTTTCTTGATTTTTCTTTTACCAACCTTTTTTATAACTAAAAACAAAAACTTTTTGCAAAAACAACTTTTATGGAAATCAGAAATAAGCTAAATACAAGCAATAAGCAATGGCAGTTGACTTATGTTGACTGTGGAGGGAAATGAGCTTGAACCAGCTTGTGTGGGGTCCACTATGATTGATTCTAATCTAAATAAGTTATGAGAACTTGTTTGAACCAGAATAAGCAAGAAATGACCACAAAATAAGCAAATGAGCAAACAATAAGCACTTGGCTTATTGTTCAACACAGAAAAAAGGGACAAACTTTTGTGCCTAATTCAGGTGGGGTCCACAGACTTCTAGGTCAAACCAATGGTCAAACCATGGTGCCTACCAGGGGGGGTTGAAAGGTACAAGGCTTGTGGCTTGGGGACCACTGTGGAGGTCAATAACCACCACCAAAGTGGTGGTGTTGGGACTGAGTCTGATGCAGCAGGGGAAGGGTCACCCCAGCAGCCTACTTTGATCAAGCGTGGGGATCAGTGAAAAATTGGAAAAAATGAAACAAGAATTGATCCTTAAAGCCAAAGTGGGGGAGTGCAAACATGAACAAGTTTCATAGTCTACATCATTACACAAAATTCAGAATAAATCATGCAATATTTGGAAAAATCTGATATCCCACTTTTGACTTTTTTTATGAAACTTGATAAATTGACTTTGATGAAATTCTAACTTAATTTACTGACTTATTAAGTAACTTTATGCTAAATTGAGATGAAATTAAGTTATGCTAACTACTTTTAAGTCTAATATGATGATTTGGACCCTAAATGTTCTAACAGTGAATCAGTTAAGAGACATCCATGATGATTTTGACCTAGGACAATTAATACTTGAATTTTAAGGATTATTTAACTTGTATTACCCTATTGTGACATGCAGAGACAAAAGTTACTCACAATAAAACCACAAGACCACCTAGGCAGTGTTAAACCAAACACCCCTTATATGAACCTGTTATGGATATTTTCAAATGATTTCACTGAATCAATCCACAAATCTAATTCCCAAGGTCCTATTTTGATGTTGCAAGAGTATTTTAACACAGAAACATTAACAATATCAACAATGCCTTAAGATTCAAGATGATGATAAAATGGCAGTTGAAGCACAATAATAAGCAATCATGAACTTTAATGAACAAAATAGCACCAAATTACATCAAAGCATATCCCTCACTTTCATTAAGAACAGAAACATAAAGAAAAGCAGTGAATAATGTGTTCTACAATAGAATGCCAAAAAAATTGAATGCACATAGTAAAGTGCTTACAAATGGAGTCCAAGCAGAAACATGAGACAGGGAACCAACAACCATCTTGACACCTCGCCATGGAGTTCTAGACCCAAGCATTCCATCTTCTCACTCTCTTTTATATTTTTATTATTATTATTATTATTATTTTATTTTTTTTCTGTATTTTTTTCTATTCTTAGTGGAACAGAAACTTGTAATGAAATTGGAATTTTTTTAAAACTAAAGACTTATATTATTCAAAGGAAATCAAATTACAACTAGAAGTTCAACTGAAATGTGAAGTTACAATAGATTCGACATAATTGCAAAATTGAGCTAAACTGTACTACACTACCTAATGCATATTTCTTCTCTCCTTTTGACTTAAATAGATCCTGGAGCTTCTACTTGACTTTCCCACTTCAATCTTGGCCGTAGGATAGCTTACTTTTGATCCCCACCGTTCAAACATTTTTTTGGCGGGAAGTTGGTTTGGGCAGGGTAGTGGTGTTTGGTGAGGGTAATTTTGAGGAGGGGGTTGGTGTAGGTTGTAGGTGAATGTATTTATGATAGTTGGTGGAGAAGGTGAGGAGGGGGGGGGACATGAGCCTGGTAATTAGGGGAGAGTGGGAGGTTAGGGATGATGGTCAACTGTTTGTTTGACCCTGGTGTTGACCGTTTGACCTGGTTGTTATTATTAAATGGGGTGGGCTTTGGATGGGCTTAGGGTTGTGTGTTGGACCAGGATTTGGTTGGGTTTGGTTTTGGTTTATGATAAAAAGGGTACATTTGGTTTAAGTAAAACACAAGGACCATTAGTATAAATTCTGAAAAGTGAGGGCTGCATTTGTAAATCTTCCAAAGTTAAACCAAGGGTGTAATTTGCCAAGAACCAAATAAACCAAGAATAAAATTGCAAATTTTCACTTTTGGTCCTTTAGGGACCAAATTTGTCAATTGTTGGAATTTGAGGGACTAAATGTGCAAATCATTCAAACTTTACACCAAGGGACCATTTGTGTCACTTTTTAAATTCCCAAGAACCCAAGTTGACTTTTTATCCAAAAACATATTTTCCAAGGACCAAATCTGACAAAAAATGAAACTTCAGGGACTAAATTGCAAATTTCCAAAACTTTTGAGATTTTCCACCAAAGGGCTAAATATGACAACTTATGATTTCAAAAGGACCTTTGGTGACTTTTCTTTTAAAATATGTGCTCAGGGACTATTTTTGTCAATTTTATGAAAGTTAGGGGACTGAAACTGCCAATTTTGCAAACTTTCTACGTTTTTCATTTGTTTTTGCTCATTTTGCATCTAAAACATATAAAACACAATTTTGAAATATTTTTGGTATTTTGATGCATTTCTGAGTGTTTTGTATGTTTTGCAGTTCAGATCAGACCAAAAATGATGAGTGTTTGAGCACTCATCAATTGGACTTGGTGTTTGGGATTATTAATATTAAGGGGTCCGGTTTGGTATAGTATTATCACAAGGACCAATTTTGTAATTTGGACAAAATTTTGAGGACCTGTTTTGCCTTTCTCCCAAAGTATTACATGGATGTTTTCTGCCAATTTCCAATATTCCAAGGACCATGATAATAATTTCCACTTTTGATTTTTCCAGGGACTAAAACTGCCAAACTTTCAAACTCCAGGGACCAAATATGTAATTTCTCCAAACTTTGCAACCAAGGACCATTCCTGCCATAAATGAGAAGTACAAGGACAAAATTTGTTTTTCTCAAAGTTTTAATATCCCAGGGACCATTTTTGTCAATTTTCAAAGTTCAGGGACTAAATTTGTAATTTTGTGAAACTTTGCACCAAAGGATTAAATATGTAACTTTGTGATTTAAAGGGACCTTTGGTGACATTTTCAAGTTTTTAGAATAACCAGGGACTAGATTTGACAACTTTTGAAAGATGAGGGACTGAAACTGCCAATTGTGCAAACTTTGTTTATTTTTCATCTGTTTTTGATTATTTTGCATCTGAAACATATAAAACACATTCCTGGGATATTTTCAGTATTTTGATGCAATTTTGTGTGATTTTAGATGTTTTGGCAGCTCAGAATAGGTAAAAATGATGAGTGTTTGAACACTCGTCACCCTGTTACTTTCATTCACCACTCCAACTACAGCTAAGTAATGCTCAAATAAGTCCTCTAATAACCTATCTATCTTCTCGCACAAAGCTTGAGCCTTATCTTCCTCAAAGCTTTGCCCAACAATGAAGAACACGTATCCTTTTTTGTGCCTTGGATCAAGAACAGGTGCAACAAACAAAAACATGTTCATGTTGGAAATATAAAATTGCTCCAATATTTATCAAACTTTTTCATCATTCTGTTAGCCATATTTCTAAGACTTTCATCCTCCACAAGCATCTTCTTTTTAATCATTTCTCTAATTCCAAAAACTTCATCGAAGTAAGAGTTACTGGTGACATATAGAGAGCCAGAGATGCGCAACGTAGCAGTGTAAAATCCTTTCAGAAAAGGCAACAAACACCTAGCATACTCCCAATCTTCTTCTGTAGGAATGCCTTTCGCGGATAAAAGTTCAGTTCTATACTTACCATCTTGTTCCTCCAACATATCAAAAGCAGCTTGAAACTTGATAGTACTTTCAAGCATTAGGTACTTTGAATTCCACCTTGTTTCAACATCAAGGCAAACAAGACTCTTACTATCAATTTTCACTTTCTCAACACAAGCCTTGAAACGTAAAAGCCTAGCGGGAGAAGACCTCACATACTTCACGGCTGACCTAATTCTAATGAGAGAATCGTCTACTTCTTTTAAACCTTCTTTGACAACAAGACTTAAGATGTGGGCACAACATCTCATGTGCAAATTTTGACCCTCTAACACACTTTTCTTCCAAGTATTAAGCCTCATTTTCAAGTACCGTAGACAAGTATCGTTTGAACTAGCATTATCGACGGTAATTGTGAAAATCTTGTCGATTCCCCAATCAAGCAAGCTCTTCTCAATATATTTTCCAACTATATCACCAGAATGACTAGAAACTGGACAAAAGTTTAAAATCCTTTTGTACAAAGCCCATTCACGATCGATGAAATGCGCGGTCAAACACATATAACTAAGGTTTTGTCTCGAAGACCACAAATCTGTAGTAAGAGAAACTCTTTGCTTGGTCTTAGCAAAGTACTTCTTCAAACTTTCAAATTCAGCCATATACAAATCCATGCAATCTCTGTTGATTGTTGCTCTAGACGGGATTTGAAATTGAGGTTGCAGCATGTTCACAAAATCACGAAACCCTTCATGCTCAACAGTTTTGAAAGGCAACTCATCAAGAATAACCATCCTAGCACAATACTTTCTTGAAATATCTTGATTAAAACTCCAAGTAACGAATGAGCTAACATCACCAGTATCTTGGTGATGAGGCGAAAAATGAACCACTTTTAGGGGGTCATTTAAGCCCGGAATTGAATTTATTTGATCAAATATTACCCTAAATCGTTCCTTTTGTGATTTTAGGTACTTTGGGAGTGAATTCTGGAAAAGGAAGCAATTCGGACGTTTTTGGAGCATAAAAGTGAAGAAAACGCCAAAGACTTAATTTTTCATGCTGAGAACAGTACCTGACGGCGTCAAGAGGAAGACCCTGACGGCGTCAAGAGTAAAAGTGGTGACGACCCAGTGCAAACCTGACGGCGTCACAACAAGGGCGTCAAGACTAAATTTTGTGACGGCCTGCATAAGGAGAATACATGACGGCGTCAGATCCAGATCTAGGCAGTCCGAGGAACTATTTGGCGGCGAGATGACGGCGTCAGACATTTGTTCTTGACGCCGTCACCTATCAAAATCTTTATATAGTTTTCTATTTTCCATTCATAAAGGGAGGAACTTGTGTGGAGAAACTAGGGCTGAACTTTGTAAACCCTAGGTCATATTTTACAGTGTTTTCAAGGGTTTTTACCCCCTGAATCCTTTCATGTTCAATTGAGATAAGTCTTCTCTTAATTCAATCAATATGTCTATGTGTTGGTTGATTATATCTTTTGCTTGTCTTGATTTCAACATGCTAGGCTAGATCTATCCTGTGTTTGCTTGGATCGAATGAAACCTAGATGTTAATTATGTGTTGATTACTTGTTTATGGTTGTATTGGATGAATGATTTCAATGTTAGGCTTAAGAAAACTGGCAGATCTCCATTGTGTAACATGCTTGAACGTCTTAGGAAACATGAACCGATGTGTACTAGGTTTTATTGGTTGTATTTAATGCATGAGTAAATTCTAATGATCCCATGTTAGGAGCTTCTTAGCCGGCTCGACATAGGAGTGAAGTAGGCGCTCATAGGATTGGGGAAGTAAGTACGCCACCCCATGAATGGTATTAAGGAATACAATCCGTCATCCACGCAACTGTAACAAGTAATTAACGTGTAAAAGATGTCTAGGGAGTAGTGAAATCTAAGTAAACGCATTTCTCCCACATATTGCTCACAACTTTAGTTTAATATAGTTTATTTTAATTTTTAGTATTTTATTTTGATTGCATCTTTAGTATTGGGTTAGTTGACTAGCAACTAATTCCGCCAAACTCCTTCAAACCCGCGAATTTTACTTGCTTTCTAAAAAATATAAAAATACAAAAAGAATCATCCCTCATCTCTAGACCTAGTCTTTAGGTTTTCTAATCCTAGCGACACTATTCCTAGCTGAACGATCAATCCCCCGGTACTTGTCATTATACTATACTACATCGATCAGGTACACTGCCTGGTGAGGGTTGTAAGCTTCTCGAGATCCCTCGAGAGGTAAAGCCTGGTGCAATCCCTACGCATCAAGTTTTTGGCGCCGCAACCTGGTTAATAGTTATTGTCTAGGTTAGAATCTCTTTTTATTAGGTCTACTTGCTAGATTCCTTTCTAGTAAGATATTTTTTTTTTAGGTTCTCATTAGTCTATCTTATTTCTTTGTTTCCTTTGTTCGTATACTGTCTCAATGGATAACAATAACATTGATCGTTTGATTCCTGTTATTCGTGTTTTTCGTCGTAGGATTTTCCAAATGCCCGCCCCAATCCCTTTAGTGGAAAATGAGAACCCACCTAACCTCTCGCCTAACCACCACTTTGACAATAATTTTGAGTTAGAGGAGTCTGACCATGATGATGACCATAGGGCTAGTCCCTTTTACTATTCAGACTCCGATGAGGATCTAGATGATGGTGATGTGATTAATGAGGATAGGATGGAAGATGAAGTGAACCCTCTTAGGTATGTCGACCCTAGAACAAGGATTGAGAGTGATAGCTCATTCAATATGCAATTTCCTTGTAAGGTTGGATTTAGGAGTTTTAATGCCTACCTTAACTCATGTCTCCCAATGAACATAATCTCGCGTAATGAATATAATAAAATCATGGTAGATGAGTTAGAATATAAATGAGATAATATCATTGCTAGGGCAATATCATTGCAGGTGTTTGTAGGAAGCTTTGCTTATCTTGCTGAGTTCATGGTTAGGCAGAATCTAGGAGAATTTATTGACAGTAAGTTAACCCAAGTTGTGTTTGGAAAACCTTTCAAAAGGTTGACCAACCTTGATGAAAAGCTTATGGAAGGGTTAATTACATTCTCGGAAGGGGATGAAGATTTTGTCTACCAAATGCCCCGTGCACACCCTAGATTCAAGGATTTTTCAATGGAAAAGTGTAGTAGGTATCCGCCCATAGAAATGCTAAGTGAGAATGATAAGAGAAAAGGGGTTAAATTTACTCATGAAAAGAACAAAAGGTACTATCGTGGATGTTTAGAGCTAGGGGATGATTATAAGAAAGATGAGGCGACCATTAGATGGCTCACGCTTGGTTATGTGAGCATAAGTGACACACGGTAACCCATGACCTTGAGTCTAGCTACAAGACTCGTAAATAAAGAAAAGCGCTTCTTGGGAGGCAACCCATGTTTTGTGTGATTTTTATTTTGTTTGTTTGTTATTTGCTTCCGTATGCATGCTTTATTTTTATTGTTAGAAGATCATGTTTCAAAATTAAATAGTGAAAATACTTTACTTTGTTGTTTGGCCTAGTCTTAACTTCATCCAAAGGTATTTTTGCAAAAAGATAAGTGTAAGGGGAAACCCCAAATATGTTTTTAAGAAACAAAACCGATCATGATTCTCCACAATATTAAGTGAACATGGATATTCGTATTTGTTAGAGTCAAATGCTTGTATCGAGTCATAATGAAGTTTTGCAGGATTTTCCAGGAAGTAGGACCAAGTTTTTCCAAAAATTTTCCGGAAACTTAACATAAGAATTTATGCAGGTCACTTCTGACGGCGTCACGAGTTTACTCTTGACGGCGTCACGTGTAAAAATCTGGAAATTTTACCAGTTTTGTTTTTCTAACGGAGTCTTAAAGTTTTTGTTGAATCATTAGTTTTATAATCTCCAGGAAATCTGCAAACATCATTCCACAAGCATTATATCTTATTTTGTTTCCTAGGATTTATTAGCATATGTAGATTGCCACCGATTTTATGCGAGGTTGCCTTGTCTGTTTTCTCAAGTTTTACAGGTTATGTATGACAAGAAGATGATTATTATTCTAGAAGGGAAGCTTTGATTGTTCATTTTCTTGGAGGAAGATCTAACCTGGTCACCTTATAATCCATACCGAGCGAATAAGGGGAGTATTTGATTTCATTCGTTTTACTTAATTCACTTTTACATTCTTTACTTGAACATTGGGGACAATGTTCATCCTAAGTGTAAGGGGAGGGTAAAATGATGATACCTCATAGGATACACTTTCGCTTGAGTTTGTTTGTTTGATGGTAGGTGTGTAATAAAACTAAGAGAAATACTTGTTAGTGTAATTTTAGCGCCAAATTTAAATTTTTTTACAACATTTAGGAGTGAAACTTTAGCCTTAGCAAGCGTCTCATGGATAGGAGTCGTATGACTAGCACCAAACCGTATCATTCAGAAAAATTTTCCACCCAAATATGTGAGGTTCGCCTTTAGATTTGATTGGAAAAGCATTTACTATTAGTGCTTATGAGTGTACCGGTAGCATTTAGATTCTAGAACTTGCGTTAGTGATGCATCCCGAGACCGCTAGTGAGACTACATTCGTGTAGTAGGATTTACTACATGATAAGAGGCATTAGGATCACCCTTGTGTTAAACCCGTATCATAATTACTTGACCATTTAAGTCATACTACTTGGCTAGTTAAGTCAATTAATTTTTCCCACACCCTTAGCGTTGTACTCATTTTTAGTACACGAAACCCCTAGTACACCCCTCCGAGCCTATCTTTTCGTTTCTAACTTTCAGCATTTTACTTAAAGGAAGAATTTGTTACACCCCACTTAAATGTACACCCAAATCGCCTTAGCCTTCCGTGTATGCACTCATTTTTAGTGCATTATTGTTATTTGTTAAACCCTAAGTTAATTATCTAATTGATTACATGGTTGCTAAGTCGAGTCATATCCTTGTACATATTGTTTTGAGACGATTGGGACTCATGGGTAAAGTATTTATTTTATGGAGTAATGGGGAAGAACATCATTTATTACCCCCATATGTACGTTAATCTTAAAAGTACTCCAAGTGTTTTGATTTTCTTAATTCGAGTCATTAGATTAGTTTATGGTAAAGTATGTAAAGATTCAAGTGTAAGGGGAATTTTCAATCCCTATGATGTATTATTTTGGATGATAGGGTAAGAGTGTACGCTAAGAAAAAATAAAAAATAAATAAAAAAATAAAAAAATAAAAAATCGAAAAAACTAGAAAAAGAAGAAAAAAAATAGAAAAAAGAAAAAGAGAAAAACATACGGACTACCATCCCTTTTTATTCTATGTTCATTTTATGTTTTTGTTATTTTTCATTTATTAGCCTAAGTCGAGTCTAGTCTTGGCTTAGCAACGCCATATTGTAGATGTAATTAACTAAGATTGTTAACTCGCCACCTGTAAAGACCATTGTTCTGAAAGGCTCAAGGCGCACTAAGGCGCAAAGGGGGTCAAAGAGTCTCGAGTCAAGGCGCAAACCAAGGCGCGGGATTCATAAATATGAGGCGCACTATACATTTAGGTTTTTTTATAACATATGTGACAACTTAAGCAGCTTAAATAACACAAAAATATCAATATTCATTACATAATGCCACTTAATAGTTATTACATCTAACAAAGGTTACATTTAAACCCAAAATATTAAGCAAGCAACATATCAGAATCCATGAACTACCCTAAATTCCCGAATATACATTACAATATATGAGTTTATGACTTATAAAATATAACAAATCACCATGTATCAAACTATCAAATATCAACAACAAAAAATCTACAGTTGTTTGGTAACACTTAACACTAAAGAAACAACATTTGTATCTGTTAATAAGCTACTATTCTTAGATATTAGGTTACAAAAAAAACGTAGTTCTTTTTTGATTGTGTGTTTTAGTTATTTTCTAAAATATTAGGGTTATTAGATACTTTATAACTTAAAAGGCCAAATGTAAATAACATGTAAGCCCAAAATGTATCTTACTATTAAGAAAAATAGGCCAAAACCTAGTAACATCTTCTAGGCGCACAAATCCACAAGGCGCTAAAGCGCAAAAATCCCCAAGGCGCTGTAATTTTTACGGGATTCATGCATGTTGTGAGCCTTGATCTAAAAAAATCCCAAAGGCTAGAGCCTCGTGGGATTTAGGGAGTAGGCGCGCCTTAGGCGCGATTTTTAAAACATTGGGAAAGACTGCCTATATCCAACAAAACCGTGTATTCCATATCCCTACACCTAATGTTACAACCCTTTAAAAGACCTATTTGATAGTTTATCCTAGGTGCTTACGCCATGTGGTGGAGGTTTGATCCTTTCCCAAGCCTATGGTAATCTATTTTGCTATGACAGGTAGTGAGAGATGTTTTTCATTTCCATATTGTGATATATACTTTATTACACTCGAGAGATGTGAGTATCTAAACACTATTTGTGAGGTGCTAGTGTATGACCTCCGTGCTTGTCTTTGGTATTTAGTTGAATGATTATTTTTTTTAATTACTTTTATATTAGTGTTAAATGACCCCTAACTTGTATTTTGACTAGAATAAAAGCACATTTGCTTGAGGACAAGCAAATCTCAAGTGTAAGGGTATATGATAAGGCGAAAAATGAACCACTTTTAAGGGGTCATTTAAGCCCGGAATTGAATTTATTTGATCAAATATTACCCTAAATCGTTCCTTTTGTGATTTTAGGTACTTTGGGAGTGAATTCTGGAAAAGGAAGCAATTCGGACGTTTTTGGAGAATAAAAGTGAAGAAAACGCCAAAGACTTAATTTTCCATGCTGAGAACAGTACCTGACGGTGTCAAGAGGAAGACCCTGACGGCGTCAAGAGTAAAAGTGGTGACGACCCAGTGTAAACCTGAGGGCGTCACAACAAGGGCGTCAAGACTAAATTTTGTGACGGCCTGCATAAGGAGAATACATGACGGCGTCAGATCCAGATCTAAGCAGTCCGAGGAACTATTTGGCGGCGAGATGACGGCGTCAGACATTTGTTCTTGACGCCGTCACCTATCAAAATCTATATATAGTTTTCTATTTTCCATTCATAAAGGGAGGAACTTGTGTGGAGAAACTAGGGCCGAACTTTGTAAACCCTAGGTCATATTTTACAGTGTTTTCAAGGGTTTTCACCCCTTGAATCCTTTCATGTTCAATTGAGATAAGTCTTCTCTTAATTCAATCAATATGTCTATGTGTTGGTTGATTATATCTTTTGCTTGTCTTGATTTCAACATGCTAGGCTAGATCTATCTTGTGTTTGCTTGGATCTAATGAAACCTAGATGTTAATTATGTACTGATTACTTGTTTATGGTTGTATTAGATGAATGATTTCAATGTTAGGCTTAAGAAAACTGGCAAATCTCCATTGTGTAACATGCTTGAACGTCTTAGGAAACATGAACCGATGTGTACTAGGTTTTATTGGTTGTATTTAATGCATGAGTAAATTCTAATGATCCCATGTTAGGAGCTTCTTAGCCGGCTCGACATAGGAGTGAAGTAGGCGCTCATAGGATTGGGGAAGTAAGTACGCCACCCCATGAATGGTATTAAGGACTACAATCCGTCATCTACGCAACTATAACAAGTAATTAACGTGTAAAAGATGTCTAGGGAGTAGTGAAATCTAAGTAAACACATTTCTCCCACATATTGCTCACAACTTTAGTTTAATATAGTTTATTTTCATTTTTAGTATTTTATTTTGATTGCATCTTTAGTATTGGGTTAGTTGACTAGCAACTAATTCCGCCAAACTCCTTCAAACCCGAGAATTTTACTTGCTTTCTAAAAAATATAAAAATACAAAAAGAATCATCCCTCATCTCTAGACCTAGTCTTTAGGTTTTCTAATCCTAGCGACACTATTCCTAGCTGAACGATCAATCCCCGGTACTTGTCATTATACTATACTACATCGATCAGGTACACTGCCTGTTGGGGGTTGTAAGCTTCTCGAGATCCCTCGAGAGGTAAAGCCTGGTGCAATCCCTACGCATCACTTGGGCAGAAGCTTGGTTTTGGAAAATCAATAGCTTCTGTTTCTTATCGTGATTGTAAGGGTATTTCTTACAACGACTTAGATGATTATGCAAAGAGCTGGTTCCATGCTTACTAGGACACTTGATTGCTCGAGTGCAATAATTGCAATTAGCATACTCAGCATTAGGAGTATCCTTAGTGAAATGATTCCATGCTGTACATTTCAGATTCACAAGTTCCTTTCCCTTTCTCTTTTCACCTTTCTCCATTTCACCTTTCACATTTTCACCATCATTCTTGGTTTCTTGCTCTTGAGCTTGTTGCATTGTTGGGATGCCATCAGCAAAAGCATCCCTATTCATATCGTGCAATCACTTTAAAAACACATATCGAAACACCCTCTAATAGAATCTTGCAGAATTGCTACTGATGTGAATTTGGGCTTTTAATGGTGGCCATACTAATGCTGCATAATTGTTACTGATGTGAATGCAGGTAATTAGATATAATTGCTTCCTAAACATGTCAAAGCTTAAGTAACGTTATATCTTCTAAAGAGTTAACACATGAGAAAACACTGTAACTTTGAATTTGAGATGAGTCCATAAGGAACCTGTCATCGGGCTCAAAGAAAGGTCATGAACAGCAAACCAATTTTTGTTGATTTGACCAATCTATCAGGCCAAAATCCCACCATTTTGGAATTTACATTTCTAAAGTATCATTAGCAATTATAGATTACTAGGTTCTGCTATATGCTTTGGATAACCAATTGCTACATGATGCTATATCCTATGAAACTCACTGTGTCTCGAACGAGGACAAGTGAGAAACCATAAATATTTATGCAGAATTGCTACTGATGTTAACACGTCCCTTTAGTTTAACTACCTTGCGTTTCTTAGATCTAATTACTTAGTGAAGCAATAACTCCTAATCATCATACAATATTATATTGTGCTCACTTCAAGTTTACTACTACCAACATGAACATCACCATAGATATACATTTTATAGCGAACTACATATAAAAGAAAATAATGCTTAACATCATGTAATAAATATTATATAAGTACAATTCAAATCTAACATGTATCATTTTCAAGTAAAGATACATATTCACTGATTACATACATACAAAAAGCACATATTCATTGATTACATACATACCACATCAATACAAAAAGCACCATTTAATCTAAATAAGCGAGCCACACACAGTAATATTAACAAATAGATAATGTGATTACCTGACCATACTGAATTCGAGAAGAACTTCGCCTTCTTGTATAGGGTCGGCTAGGGTTTGAATTCGACTTGTGAAGAAAATGAAAATCATAGGCCATGATTATATACTTGAATGATCAGCACAATTTTAGGGATTGTCTTTAAAATGACAGCAATTGCTTTACTAATTTAGCAAGAATACATGAGATTAAACGAATGACAGCAATTGCTATACAAATTTACCAAAAATATTTGAGATTACATGAATGCAATATAATCTCTATAAATAAAGAGTTGAATATGTTACATGCTCGGGTCGGGTCGGTTACCCACGGTTAGTGAAAAACATAAACCGAAACCGCCCCATGGTAACTCGGGTTTTTCGGTTTCGGGTTTTTTCGGTTTCGGTTTCTTCGGTTATCGGTTTTTTCCGGTTTTGGATCAAGCGGTTCGGCTCAGTTTTTCGGTTTCTCGGATTTTTTGAACACCCCTAACCACCACCACCACTCTCTACCTCCACACAACCAACACCACCACCTTTTACCGTTCATCTTCATCTTCTCCGGTGAGCAAACCCAGATTCCGGTGATCGGAAAAGATGAAGATGATAGTTTGCAATAAAAAGTCAAGTTGACATAAAACACGTAGGTTCTTAATAATGTACTAGGAATGACAGTAGATGTGTATTGTAACCATTTCATGTTTTATGGCACTTAATTTGTTATTATATGCTCATTAATTGAACACTAAGAATAAGGTGTCTATCCCACTGCATCTACTAGTGTTTGAATACATTTAATAAATTGGTTTAACTTTGAATCCTCCATTAATTGTCTTGATCCGCATACTTGCTCTTTGCACCGGATTGTCTAACTCTTTTGAAAAGAGTTACTTTCTAATTGTTGAAGTCTCAAAAAAAAGGAAAAAATCAAATTTAAGTCAACTCATGTTATGAGTTGGATCAATCATATGCAGGGTAACTGAATATGGAGTTCGTGATTTTTTCCAAACTTCTCAACCACCACACATCTTTTGAAGAGGACGTTTCACCTTTTCAACATAGTTGAAACTTTTGTCATAACTCTAGTACTCCCTTTTGAAAAATTCTCTGGCTAGGAGCAAGGATTGCTAATGGGTCATAAGCCAATTTCCTCCGTTGAAAGGTCTCCCACCGTTGACCAAAGTGGACCCGCCACTCATCTTGTGTGGCATAATGTGGCAAATATTGTTTAATTCCAAGTTGGGCTTCTTCACAGAAATTAAGCACTCTTTTATTCGGATTCAATAGGTGTTCTAAACCATCTTTTCCTGTTGATTTAGGATTCGCTTGTGATAAGAATGCCACTAGGTAAAATATATCTTCATCCGGCAATACTGCTGAAGTCCTGTTGTTCCATCTGAAATATAAAAATTAACATAGACTTTTAGGATTGCCTTCTGTTGATACATTGAACTAGAATGATAAATTTCACATTAAATCTTAAACAATGGGATTTTGACTAACTACCCTCCACTTCATAGATATGCATTTAAATCAAGTGAAACTCTTGCTCGAGTAATTATCCCATACTGTCCAAGTCCTCCAAGAACACCACTGAAAAGGTCTGCATTCTGTTGCTCTGAACATGTCACCACCTCTCCCTTCCCTGCATCCATATTGTAAGTATTTGATATTAAGGTGCACCATTTAAATCCATTTATATACAAAAATATATATATTATATTAATATACAAACCTGTTACAATTTCCAGCTGGTGGACATTGCTGATCTGTGGACCATGTCGAAATGCTTGTCCACTTAGTCCATTGTGGGTTAAAAGAAAAAGAAAAGGAAAAAAGTGACCGGAATCTGGGTTTGGTCTCCGGAGAAGATGAAGATGAACGGTAAAGGGTGGTGGTGTTGGTTGTGTGGTGGTAAAGGGGGGTGGTGGTGGTAGATGTGAAATAAAAGATAAAAATAACTTTGCAAATTTAGTCCCTGAATCAATAGTGATATGTCACGTGGACCTTAAAGCAGTGAAATGACGATAATACCCTCGGTGACATGGCACTTAATGATGAAACTAACGGAAAAAGCCTCTCAGTGGCGATTTTGCGAAAATGTGAAACGTTGGTGTCTTTTTTGAGCTACTTTTTGTCTCGGTCCCGTTTTTGCAATTTCGTAAAACGTTAAGGACCATTTTTGCAATTTACCCTAATTATTTATCGCATGTTTTCGAGTAGAGCACAAACGGCAAGACGACCAACATGGTTCCCTAAAGCAAATTTAATGTCAATAAATTTGCATCTAAATTCCTATAGATTTGTAAGACACTTCAGACATCTTTTGTTGTTGCCTTTTGCTATCTTGACAAGGTTAATCTCCCGACATTATTGCTGTCACACTATAAGTAATTAAGGTTTAGTTTTGACACATACATTAATCACTTTAATTACATATGTCACGTGTCAGAATAATAATAATAATAATAATAATAATAATAATAATAATAAATTATTATTATTATTATTAATATTATTATTATTATTATTATTATTATTATTATTATTATTAATATTATTATTATTATTATTATTATTATTATTATTATTATAGGATTTACAAGAAATTAGTGGGGACTCGAGACACGATATGAGCCCCACTCCTCTAACTATAGCAAAGCCAATCCTACTAAAAATATGAACAGCAGCCCGTGTTTCAATGTCTTGAGTCATAGAGAACTTTCGGATTCGCTTCAGTAAAGCCACCGCATCCTTCTCAATTTCCCCAGAAGATGAGAAAGAGAAGGGGAGAAACCCATATCCAATATTTACGCACTTAGCTTCATACTTGACACGTTTACGTTGTGCAGCCTCAATCACCACACGACCTGGCACAAAATCAACCATACCATTTTGCGTCAATGGCGATGACCCTGTGAGATCAACACAAACATCAAGACCTCCGCCTCAAGAGTAGAGTAACATATTAACCGGACGTAAGGGGTTGTCCCTTTCTCCAATAAGTCCAATATCCACTTTTTTACGAGCCGAAACCCCCGAACGTGAACATATGTCAACAAGAGTATCGCGCACCATGTTATGCCGGTGTTTAATACCAATAATACCAGCACACAATACAGAATGGTCCCCAAAAATATCACCTGTAAAGACCCTGGAACAAGCTGAACACGACATCTGAACAGAGAACAAGGGAACACGTAGCCGATAACATAAGACACACCGGTAGGTCCGAGCATTCATAGTCTGCCCCAACCCAGATATCGGAACCACCCTAAGCCAATCCGAAGTGTAGTCCTCCATTTGAGATTTCCATAACGCCATATGTCGAGTAGATAGAGAAAAAGTGGATTCAGCCACATGGGTAACACGTGTGAAATATATATCTGCCAATTTCTTCATGAGTTTGGGGCAGCGATCTCGCTTGGATTACTCAAAATGTCAATCTCCATTTTATCATTAAAAGCACACAAGGCATCATCAAAGGAAGGCCCAGAAGTTACAATACCAGAATGTCGGAGGAGCTTAGTTTGTAAGCTAGCCGATTGGAGTCTCGACGCAAGGAATATATAGTTCAAGACATCACCTGCAGAGTATACACGAAGCCCCCCGAATGCAAAGGGTAGGGTGGCAAGCCTCCATTGCCAATCACCAAAACCAGGCCCAGAAGCAGTGACAATACGCTCAAGAGAAGAACGAAGAGCCACATCAAAAGAAGTCTGAGCACGCTCAAAAACCCGATGAGAACATGTGCGCATAGAAAAATATAACTTGGAAATACTGGCGCAAGCACGAAGGAGCAACAACTCACACTGAGGGTCATTAAGCTTTACAAC
The DNA here is from genome assembly GCA_030686995.1 of Artemisia argyi. Lineage (NCBI taxonomy): Eukaryota > Viridiplantae > Streptophyta > Magnoliopsida > Asterales > Asteraceae > Artemisia > Artemisia argyi. Next base: position 170,307,345 of record CM060701.1, on the reverse strand, counting down.
AGCACCCATAAGCTCAATGGTTTTAGCAACCCTTTTCATAACAAGCTCACTACTAAAATGAAAGTCCACACTAGCAGGACAATCCAATAATTTAACACCGTGTGAAGTCCGAGCAATATTAGGCAGGAAAACACCCGGAAGCCTACTTCTAGGGTCTTCATTTGGCCAGAAAACCTCAGTTTTACCAACATTAAGGTGCAAACCGCAACGTGGACCATCCAACATAATAAGCTCTAAAGCTTTTCCCATGACCAAAGTATCTCCAATAATAGTACCATCATCTAGATACCAAGCTTGAAAGGAAATGCTAAAAGAGTCTCTAATCTTGCATACCAGAGGATGTAAAACTAAGGCAAAAAGTAAAGGGCCAAGTGGATCACCTTGTTTTACACATTGGTGGGACCATAAGGTGTGTTCCCCATAATACAATCTTGCTGGGCTGGAGTAGCAAAATTCCACCCAACGTGAAATCGCAGGACAATGAAGGCGAACCTCATGTAACATAACCTCGCGATCTACCAAATTGAAGGCATTTCTGAAATCTAGCAACAACATCGAAAGAGCCACCCATCTCCACGATCCTCAATCAGCCGATTCACGGCATGAAGAATAGCCTCCCCTCCTCCAGATACCCCAACACCAAACTATAGGTCATTTAAATAACCATCCAAAGAATGGCCAATCATGGCAGCACTAACCTTGGAAACTAAACGCCTCCAAACAGTCCCCACAGCAATATGACGGATACCACCTCCCGGTTTGACAATGGTGTAAGAGGAGCACTAGAAATGTACTCACCCAACGCCCTGGGGCATTTGCCATCAAGAAAAAGATTAACCACTTGGGTGATAGAAACAACTAACTCATCAGAAATAGCCACAACAGCACCACTTAAACAATCCAAAAGGTGTTGGGCACGCAAACCATCCCGACCACAAGAAGTACCACGAGGGAAACTCTTAATCATATCAAGAACCATAGTAGGAGATGTAGTGAGGTGATGATGATCAATAGGTATATGTGACAAAAGGGGAGCAGATTTGAAAGGGTGCTTAGCTTTTAAGTCCTCAAGAGTAACATCATTGTAAGGAGCAACACCCGAAGAAGAAAGAACTCTGACAACCGCAGTATAATGGCCATCACAAATCTTTCTCTTACACTGCTTAACATTACGCTCACACAAATCCAAGTTTTCCTCATCAATATTAGACCATGATGGGGATGATTCGGCTAAAACATCTCTCGCAAGTTGCAAACTACCACCAGGCATGTCCCAAGATCGAATGGCATTAACAATATACTCTTCTTGTCGTTGGCGCTTAATAGTAGACCTACACTCTTGATTGCTCCTCGAGAAAAAGGTTTTAAGAAGACGAAGAGGCAAGACTAACAAACTGACCCAGCAAGAAATGTCATCAGGTGTGCAGATCACCTTATCAATGGTTCCTTTCAATACCCGAGAGAACCCTAAGCGACACTTGGGAGGGATAGATTTAACAGTACGCAACCCCTTAGAATATAAAGCATCAAGGAGAGGTAAATCGGAACCACCATGTTGGTTATGCAACACGTTTGTCGCCTGATCAAGCTTCTCAACTTGTGGCTTTGTAAGGTTATAGAGCACGAACCGAATAACACCATTACCACTATCTTGGGGTGGCATAAAATCAGAACCCTTTCCATGGCGACACTTAGACCGAAAAGTATGCGTTTGGAAACAAACACCACATAACCATAACCCCATACGCTTAAAAGTTGCCTTAGCCCTCTCAAAAACAATCAAATCACTAAGAAGGGAGTGTTTAGTGATATCAAGCACCTCACCACTACAATGCCAATCACGAAGGTGTGTGATCAAAGAAGTCCTTGTAAGGTCATTTCCACAACCATCGTGACACCCGCTAAGACCCACAAATGGGCAATGGAAACGCACAACTGCCATGCCACCACAAAGTACCAACAAAGCCTAGAATAAAATACCACTGTAACAGGAAACACTACAAAACTATCAAAGTAACAAAGCAAGGATGAAACAACAACAACAAACCCTTAAAAATAAAACTGTTCGCAATCCGTCCGCGAGAATGATACCACACTAGAACCACAATATCACAGCATACCACATAAGTATCCTCAGAACCACGATACCACAACACCGTATAACTCGGAACAACGGCAACACGAAACAACACAACCACAGATTCACAGTACGTACCACAACAATGAGACGTATCACAAACCCACGAAACAGAAGCCACGTTACCACTGAACCAAGATACCACAGAACCACAGGACCACTGAACACAGTTACCAATATGAAAATGCCACAGATATCACCACAGATACGATGTATAGTAGCAGCAAATATAATAGTAGCAGCAAATATAATAGTGTCGTGTAGGGAATCAGTAGAACTACAGAATAACAGAACTGCGGAGGCCACAGATCCACTAACAGATACTAGCAACACTATAATAATAAGTGGTAGCAGCAACACGAACATGGAATTGAAAGGTCTCAAAAAATGAAACCCTAAAAAACGAACCAGTCAAAAAGAAAACCCTAAAAAGACGAGATACCCAGTTACCGATTGAAAGATTCGTCTATACACCATTGGGAACCACCGTGGATCAACAGAGAATGTTGAAAAGGAGTTGCAGGGATGGGCGGGAAGAAGAAGCGAGATCGGGAAGATCTCCCATGCGTCCAATCGCCCACAGTGAAGGTGAAACCGTATTTATTATTATTACCACAGTGATGGTGAAACCGTATTATTATTATTATTATTATTATTATTATTATTATTATTATTATTATTATTATTATTATTATTATTATTATTATTATTATTATTATTATTATTATCATTATTATTATTATTATTATTATTGTGGTTTTTGTTGTTGTTTCTCTACAAAACCCAAGTCAAAAACCCATTTATCTTTATTTTCTTTAAATTATTTGATTTGGGTTTTCTATTTTTTGAAGTAAGGCTATTAAGATCAAGATCTTACTATATATTGTTTTTATCTTTGCAAGATCAGAATTGTAAGATCGGATAGAGATAGAAAGATCCTACTTAAATGTTAAAATGTCTTATGCGTCTAGTAATTCATATTTAAAATGATATAACAAATTTATTAGGCAATAAGAGTTCAAAGAGTTATAACATAATTCAAATACATAGATTCAAAATACTTGTTGGATCCCGTTTGTATCAAGATTCCCATATAAATAAAGTAGCTAAAAAGAGAGACGTGAGGTTTAGAGAGAGAAAGAGGTGGTGATAAGCAAGAAAACTAAACCCACACACTAGTAAGGGTGTTTACATACAATAAAATAAACCTCCACACCCTCTCCCTTGGTAGGAGAGGGTATTTATACTCAGTTTACTAGGCCTCATGGGCCGCCGCTTCACCGAGAACCGGGCAAAGCCCATTAAGGTTCTTGGTGTGGACTTTGTTTAATGGACTAGCGTACTTTTACTTATAACATTTAAACACATTGAAATAATTAACACAAGACTCATTGACTTATGAATGATAGTCTATTTTAATGTTATCAATCTCACCCTAAGAGATGATCATTCGACTATTATAAAACTATGGTCTTCAAGGCAATTGTCTTTAGTCTTCATATCTTAAGCCTTGTTGTGTAATAGTCTTGCTATTCTTGAACTTTATTTCGTTTCTTTAAAGCTTTGAATCCTTTCGTTTGCATCTATTTATCTTTAAATCTTCATATATAAGTTTTGACCAACACACTCATACTTGTTGTCACGTTCAAAGCTAACAATCTATCATTTCCATAAACCATGACGTCTTCATAATCAAGTGATTATTGAGGAGATCTTTGACTTCTTTCGTTCTTAACTTTATGCTCGTTTATACTACTTGTTCTTTGATATTTAAGTATGAGTATGTGGTGTTGAAGATTTAGTGTCCGTTGTTGTTGTGTGATGGTGTTGAGTCAAAAGTAGTTGCATCCTTCATCGGTACCTGTTAAACATGCTAGGTAACAATAACCTCCGAATCTGTGAAGATCATTTTACAACTCTTGAGGAGTATCAAGAAACTGACATGTTAGGTGTAAGTACCGCCTTATCAGGATTTCCACTTGATCATCGTGAACTTCCTTATTCATTCATATTCACTAAAAGTGTTCTAGATGTAATCATTTGATTAACATTGTAGACATATCTACTTTTTATTCTTTTAGAATCGTTTATCATTCCTTCAGATAATTCAAGAGAATGACCCGAGGTTAGTAGATTTCCACCTTTATCAGGATTTCCAATTGATCCTCATGGATTTTACTCAAGAATTGTTCCACTATGAAAATTTTCAAATGAAACATCTTGATTCCGCTCATCTTAGGTAGGTAGAATTAACCTTCAGGTCCGTTAGGACTCGATGAGGATCTAAACACACCCCTTGTGTTAAATAGATACTTTGAGTATATATTTTGTAGCACGCGGAATTTACCACAAAGTACTTAGAATATATCTTTGAGTGATGTATATGAGTTGTTTATGAATGAAACAGTAAGAACACATGGATTAACCAAACTAATAGCTTCAATATTATTAATAATAATACGAGTGATCTTAGTTATCACTAGAGTTACACCTTGAAACTTTTTCTATTGATACGTATATCAAGCTTAACCCTAGGACCTCCTTTTATAGGACACAAGGAGTCCTTTACAAGATAAGTATAACCTTAACTAAATAGAATATACATAAGATCTTTTCTTTACTTATCTAATACACGGTTACATAACGATTATCTAATAAGCAGTGACAAGTATATGTACTAGCAGTGGTAATGTTGTTTCCACTGCTAGTGCATTCTTCAGCAGTGTCTTCTTCCAAGCTTATCAGTGGTAACTGTTAGCATTATTCCCAACAATCCTCCCCTAAACTTATGATTTCTGTACAAATCAATAAGTATCTCTAATGATGGGGGGATTCTTCCAAACACATTATCTTCTCCTTAAAGCAGCAAATTCCCTTCTATTCTAATTGTAGATTCTTTGAACCAGATCATTCACCACTTCAGTTCTTTCTTCACATCTGAGCCTTGTAGTAATCAACACATCCAAAACTCCAGCTCTAAGTGGATATTCTCTTTCTTCTAACATGAAGACATCAACTCCTTCTTGTGTTGAAATATGATGAATGTTACAGGAATCATAAAATTTCCAAAGTGTTCTCTGATCAAAGGCTTGAAACTTCCAAAATCTATCACTTGGATCAGGTTCATATAGTCTCTGCAAGTGAACCCAAAGCACTTTATCCTTGACATCTTGAAGCTTTTCAGCATTGTGCCTGTCTTTCACCATTCTCCATAATGTATCAAGATCATCTCTATCACATGATCTGATAAGATCTTCAAACTGCATGAATGAGAATGTTTCACCACCTAGTCTTGTAATCTTCCATGTTGATGCAAAGTCATCTATGTAGATTTCCCAATCAACAATTGGATGTCTGACTTTTAGTGGTTCAGTATAAAAGTCTTCTTCTTCTAGTATTACCATAGCATCCAGCTGTTCTTCAGTAAGCTTCTTAGCTAGAAGTTCTTAAACCTTTGACTTCTTTGCTCTACTGGATTCCATATGAATTCCATGCCTTTTGAGGAATTTAGTCTCCTTCTATGAATCCATAGGGATGAAATCTTTATCACTTCTGAAAATCCTATAGTAAAGACCTTCAATTTATTCATGTGACTTTCCTTTGAGCTGAGTCATCTTCCACCCACCTACATTGCATATATACTTCTTCATACCAGCAATCACTTGAACTTTGGATGGTTGTCTTGACTTCTTCTGATTTTTCTGGTTTGAACCTATCATCTCCATAAGTGCTTTATTATTCTTCATTTGAATTAAATCAGATAGTTGAGTTGATCTTTCTTCAGATATTAAGCTTTGATCTGCAACAAGCTCAATAGCTTTATTCTTCACTTCTGGATCAGTGTTGATCAAGTGTTCAATCTCTTCTTCATTAGGCACATAAGAAAATTTTGAGAGATCTTCTTTTCGATCAGATACCAACTTCATCTCTTCATTATGCAATCTCTAAGCTTCCATAAAATCTGCTACTTCTTATTCATCTTGTGCAGCTTTATTAGCCAATTCATCATCATGAAGTTTCTGAGCTAATACTGCATCATAAGCAATCTGAGCAGCTGTTCTAGCCTTGATCTTCTTTGGTGGAGAAACCTCTAGAGTAGTTAATGGAGTTTTCCAATTTTCTTGTCTTCTTCTTTCAAGTTCTTCCTCAGCAGTGGCAACAATGTGATCAGTAATGGAGACTGCTTGTGGTTGACTAGATGCAGTATCCAACACATCTTCTGGTATCTTTTGAGAATCTGTGGAAAACTAGAAGGGGGGGGGTTGAATAGTTTTATGTCCGTTTTAAAATTTATAAAAACAAGTTTGTTTTAAAAACATCGATTCTAGTTTATGTGATCTCAATACTTGCACTATATGAACAATTATATAATAACTAACAAACTAAGCTAATATTGTATAAGTGAATAAGTAAGTAAAGAAGAGAGTTGGAAAGATCAAACCACAACACAAGGATTTATAGTGGTTCGGCTACAAGGTCACCTTCCTTGTTCCTACTCCACTCCCCGAGTCACCTACTCGAGAGTTTTCTTCACTATGTCAAAACTCCCTTATGGTGGAGAAAACCTTACACACCAATTTACACAGCACAATTTCATCACAACTTCTACACAACTTCTTCACACCAATCTACTTCACACCTATATTCTTCACACCTATCTTCTTCACACCAATCTTCTTCACACCAATCTACTTCACACCTATCTTTTTACAACTACACTACTTCACTACTAAACAAATTCTTCTCCCTACACAACTTCTATTTCTTCTAAACTACTTATTACAAGCACAACACAACTTCACAAATAATATACACAATATACACAACTATTCTTCAATGCTTCTTGAACTTAGTTGTAGAAGGAGTGTTCTTCTTTTCCACTTTGGATGAGGTGGATGAGAAGGGATTAAATCACTTGAAACAAGGGTTAGTATTCTAATGATCAAAGGGTTTTGGAAGATGTTTAGAGAGCTTTGGATCTGAAATTTTTATGCAAAAGGTGGGGAAAAATTCCAGATTTAAGGTGGTATTTATAGGAGAAAAATTCTGACAAATTCTGACACAGGAGCATGGCCAGTCCCCTTAAATCATGGCCGGTCCCCTTAATTTTAAGGGGACCACCCCTTATAATTAAGGGGGCCGCCCAGCTGTAACGGCCAGAAAACTTGTCATTTAGTGGGGAAAGTTTATTTGGTGAAAAACTAACTGATTTTGGTTAAAAATTTGAATTCATATATTTAGTATGATTAAAACATTTTTCTTTATTACCAAAACTGTTTTTCAAAAATATATAATATGTTTATATAATTAAATAAACTTTGTATTAATTAATTAAATACCCCTTTGATCATGTGATGTATTAAGCACTTGTTTATCCATATCTTAAGTGATTAAGTTGAATAGATATAAACTAGCTTAATACTTGTTTACGTAGTAATCTTACGTTTGATGATTTTACATTTTGTGATCATCAAAACATAGAGATATCGAAAATATAAATAACGTTTTTATGCATTATTTATGTCAACAATCTCCCCCTTTATGATGATTACAAAATCTAAACTCATTAAGCGAAAATTAGTATATATACACGAGTCCAAATGTATTAGAACATGCCATGGCAAAACCAATTATTCCTCCGCCCCTAACAAACATAAGAAAAGTTTATAAGTAACATATGTTTTTTTTTTAATTACAAGAATTACACTATATGAAAACCTTAGAATGTCCATTGCAGCTCTATATGCATATATTTGCACCAGACTGACAGAAAAATAGCACAAAACTAATAAATCTACAAGATAGAGGGTGTTTGGTATTACATTCTGAAAGTGATTATCTCAATATTGTGATTTCAAGTGGCAGATAACCAATTTCTAGTATTTGAGTATCATAGTTAAGGGGATTCGGATTCTTTGATTTTTAAGGTCATTATGTAAATCCCTATATATCCGTATTTTGCCAAATAACAAAATAGCTGAATACCAGTCTATCATAACTTCAAACACTAGAAGAACATGTAAACAATAACTCCTAGTCTATTTAGTTACAAATGATATCTGATTTCGATTATTACATATAAGTATAACATAATCACTTTTAAAAGACAATACCAAACAACACCTTAATCGGTTTGAAATATATAGTTTTCAGGGAAAAAGAAGGAGCTTCTTTAGTGTACTAGCTTTTTTGAATAATCGGTTTGAACTAAAGAGGGAAGAGTATCTAATGAGCCTAATTGGATGATGATCAGATCGAAAGAGGAAACATCAATTTAACCGAAAAAATAAATAAATAAGCATGCTAATTAGACATCAGTAAACATAAATCATCTGCGGATGCATACACTGAAGTAGAAAGTAATTGTACCAGAAAAGCAGAAACTAACCAGTTTCTATGCAGAAGAAAAAGCAGTATAAGTCCACAAAATGCCACAGCACCAACAATCATGTAAAATACCAAATTCGCATGTATACTTGTCTTTAGTCTTTCTTTAACTGTGAAATCCCCCGCATCTTCATAACCCTGAAGGATAGGTACCACATCCTTGCTTAGAGAAATCGTTGAACATAAATATATAAGAATATGATGCATCTAGGAAAAGGAGTTTTGAAGTGCACGTAAACTTTAATCATACCAAGTAAGTAAAAATGTACTCCAATATGACCAACTCCAGAAGAAGGAAATCCCTCCGTTATTATGATCACTAATAGCCCTCAACAATGCCTGTATATTTACGTGAATCCTTCTCAAAGAATGAACATAATATATTAAATTCGCAATGCTTGTCTAAATTCACATCGAAACGTAATTCCAAATATGTCTAAATAACTTACATTCAACAGAAATTGACTCAAAAGATTGATGAGTTACAATCATCTATTTGTATTTGCATATAGGTTCTAACATACCCTACATTCTCTAACTCTTATTTAATAACTTTAATTTGCAAGAACAGAGTATGAAATTTCAACTCAAATAAGAGCCAAAACTTAGCTACAAGCGCCAATACAAAAAGCATATATACATACATGCACATGCTGCTAGAAACTAAAAAAGTCTAGTTCGCTTTAAAATGTTTGAATCAAATTGAGTATGGATATCAAACTCAGTCAAGAGCTACAATCTCCCATACACACAGCACAAATACATGCATAGAGTAAGAAGATTAGTTTCTACTGGAATGTGTATGAACACTCAGTTAATACAATATATATAAACTATGAAGGTATTCAATACCTAATTTCTTCACATGTGAAGGTATTCGATACCTAATTTCTTCACATGTGAAGGTATTCGATAACTAATTTCCTCACATTTGAAGGTATTCGATACCTAATTTCCTCACATGTGAAGGTATTCGATACCAAATTTCTTCACATGTGAAGGTTTCGATACCTAATTTCTTCACATGTGAAGGTATCAATTTGGGCGGATTCAAGTGAGAAGTCCCTACCAAATCAACATTTTCCGAAACTAACAAACTAACAAGTGAAGGTATTCGATACCTAAATTCTTCACATGTGAAGGTATTCGATACTTAATTTCTTCACATGTGAAGGTATTCGATACCTAAATTCTTCACATGTAAAGGTATTTGAAACATTATTTAAAGACTCTAAAATATCAATACCTTATTTCAAGCCATCGACACAAATCAAGTTATAAGCAAATTTCTTCACATGTGAAGAAATAACTATTTGCCTCAGCTGATGTAGACAATACAACAATTAGCATTTCAAGGTCTTCTAGCATTTCAGCGAACACCTAGTGTGCGTTGACAAAATAAAATTCGACTTGAAAATTAAATTCGAACAACTTGCTCACATGTGAAAATTAAATATTAAATCTTGAAAGACATATTCATCTAGATATCTTCAATTTCATCATCAATTTGTAGAATATATAGCTAATTACTAAATATATAGAGCACAAAATTTAATTTATTTATAATCATTTAATCAAAAGAAATTATGAATCAAAAGCTTAATTAGCACTTACTTATGATGATGATGATGATAAATTGATAATCGATGGAGATGGTGGTGATTGGTGGTGGACGGTGGCGAACATACTGGTGGTTGGTGGTGATGATGAATCTTAAGAGAGTGTTAGCTATTTGTTTTTCAGAGCAGGTAATATAGAGATGACAGATATGAAGGAGATAGACGGATCTGGTGTTGCTATTTGAGTTTGTGTGTGTACTGTGTGTTTATTGTGTGTGATAGAAGTAGAGAGAGAAAAATGGGATAAAGTTTAGGGGTGTGGAAGCAAATGAGGATAATACACTTTGACCCCTAAAAATTTTGTTCAATATTTACAAAAATGCCATTCCGCCCAAAATCATATTAACTTGATCCCACGGTCCAGATCTCTTCTCGCGTTCTCACAAAAATTAAACTTCTCATTTGAACGCTTGTCTATATATATATATATATATATATATATATATATATATATATATATATATGCATATATATAACATCTAGAGGAAATAATGAGCCAAACAAATTCACATAAAAACTAGAGACTAAACTAAGCATGCATTTCATGACAAGGAAATAAAAGGAAATGTGTACCTTTCATCTTCAATGCGTTTATCTTCAAAGTCTTCAAGGAATAGTCCGAACAAGAAGTGACAACTAAAATTTCCATGTTTGAATGACGAATTTTCTACGTTGGTCCCCATTGTCTCATTTGACCAAAGTTATTTGATCCGAACATGTTTTGTATTTGACTTGGGTGCATATATGATGGAAACATTCCCCACGGATTGAAGTTCCACATTTGGTTATTATTGTTAAAGTTTCGTCTATTTTGGTTTGCTCTTGGTTGAAGTGTTTGAGGTCTAGGGTAAGAATTATTTGGTTTCCTAGGTGGTGGAGTTTTAAATCTTGTTTTAGGTTTAGACCATCCTACCTCGGTTTTCAAAGATGGTGTATAAAACGGTTTTATTTCTTCATCACTAGCAAGAGGTATTTTCTTATCATTTATGAGTATATATTTAGGATTAGATTTTGGAGGTTTTAGTTCCTTGAGTTCACTTTCAAATTTAACACTTTTAATTTCACTTGTTGAAGCTTCGGTTGAGTTAAATCCTAAACCGGTTTTATCTCCGGATACTCTTTGAATACTTATAATTTTACTAAGTGAGTTACTACTATTTTCAAATTTATCAAGTTTACAAATTTCTCCCCTAAGTTTGTCATTTTCACTTTTAAGCTCTTGACATGATTTACATTCTTCAAAAATTTCTTTACCTTTTTCAAGTTGATGTATTTTAATTTTTAGTTCTAGTACTTCATTTTCTAATTGGTTGTTTATGTATTTTAGTGATTTGTTTTTAGCCATTACTTGTTGTCCTAGTTTGCATAATCTATTGTATTCACTATCTAAATCTTTTTCATCTAATGATAAATTTTCATCACTAAAGTATTCGGTTTCGGAACGTACCTCACTTGATGTCTTTGCCATGAGACACATTTCTTCCTTTGTTATTTCTTTCTCATCTTCATCGCTATCACTCCAAGCTCCTCCAACAAATGCTCTTTGATTTTGATCTCTTGTCATCATTGGACATTTTCCAATGAGGTGATTCGGATCACCACACTTGAAACACTTTCTCTCATTCTTGCTATAATTGTCATCATTATTCTTTTGAGATGCTCTCCTTTCATCGTGTGGTTGTCCAACGAATATTCCTCGCCTTTTGAAGAATTTCTTGAAATCTCTTACGGCCATGGCATATTCTTCGTCATCACTTTCGGAAGATGGGCTATCTTCGTTGTTGGATTCCTTTCTAGCTTTCAAGGCGATTGACTTGCTTTGCTCTCGTTTTCCTTTAACCATTTCGGAGTCCTTCTTTATAATTGCTTCGTAGACTTTCAAATTTCCAATTAATTCATCAAGTTGCAACGTTGACAAATTCTTTGATTCTTCAATAGCCGTCACTTTAGCTCGCCATTTTGGGTGAAGAGCCCTAAGAAACTTCCTAACAAAATTCTTACTAGAAAAATTCTCATCAAGTGCTTTTAAACTTGTGATGATAGTGTTAAATCTAACGAAAGTGTTATCAATTGATTCCTCTTCCGGAATCGTGAATTGCTCATATTGTTGAACAAGTAGATCTATTTTATTATCTTTGACTTGATTATTACCTTGGTGAGTTATTAATAAAGAGTTCCAAATTTCTTTTGCGGTTTCACATATAAAGATCCTTTCGTACTCTTTACGTGGTAGCGCATTATAAATAACCATTTTTGCCATTATTTTTAGCAAGTTTTCTTTTTAAATCATCAGTTTGTTTTTCAAAAGGTACGATTTCATCTTTCTTTGTTTCGGGATTATTTTGAATAGGTAAAAAATCAACATTGGTAATAACAAGCCAAAGATCTAGATCTTTTGTTTCACATAAGTTTCGAATCAATTTTTCCAATATAAAAATCCATCACTTTCAAATAGTGGTGGTATTTGCATAGATTGCCCTTCTAAATATTTTTCAGATTCCATAGGTTGTTACAAGTTTTAAAATACAATATATTTTAAAGATCTTGCAAGACGTGGCTCCTGATACCAATTGTGGAAAACTAGAAGGGGGGGGGGGTTTGAATAGTTTTACGTCCGTTTTAAAATTTATAAAAACAAGTTTGTTTTAAAAACTTCGATTCTAGTTTATGTGATCTCAATACTTGCACTATATTAACAATTATATAATAACTAACAAACTAAGTTAATATTGTATAAGTGAATAAGTAAGTAAAGAAGAGAGTTGGAAAGATCAAACCACAACACAAGGATTTATAGTGGTTCGGCTACAAGGTCACCTTCCTTGTTCCTACTCCACTCCCTGAGTCACCTACTCGAGAGTTTTCTTCACTATGTCAACAAACTCCCTTATGGCGGAGAAAACCTTACACACCAATTTACACACCACAACTCCGTCACAACTTCTTCACATCAATCTACTTCACACCTATCTTCTTCACACCAAACTTCTTCACACCAATCTACTTCACACCTATCTTTTTACAACTACACTACTTCACTACTAAACAACTTCTTCTCCCTACACAACTTCTACTTCTTCTAAACTACTTATTACAAGCACAACACAACTTCACAAATAATATACACAATATACACAACTACTCTTCAATGCTTCTTGAACTTAGTTGTAGAAGGAGTGTTCTTCTTTTGCACTTTGGATGAGGATGGATGAGAAGGGATTAAATCACTTGAAACAAGGGTTAGTATTCTAATGATCAAAGGGTTTTGGAAGATGTTTAGAGAGCTTTGGATCTGAAATTTTTATGCAAAAGGTGGGGAAAAATTCCAGATTTAAGGTGGTATTTATAGGAGAAAAATTCTGACAAATTCTGACACAGGAGCATGGCCGGTCCCCTTAATTTTAAGGGGACCGCCCTTTATAATTAAGGGGGCCGCCCAGCTGTAACGGCCAGAAAAGTTGTCATTTAGTGGGGAAAGTTTATTTGGTGAAAAACTAACTGATTTTGGTTAAAAATTTGAATTCATATATTTTGTATGATTAAAACATTTTTCTTTATTACCAAAAGTGTTTTTCAAAAATATATAATATGTTTATATAATTAAATAAACTTTGTATTAATTAATTAAAACTCCTTTGATCATGAGATGTATTAAGCACTTGTTTATCCATACCTTAAGTGATTAAGTTGGATATAATTATATAAACTAGCTTAATACTTGTTTACGTAGTAATCTTACGTTTGATGATTTTACATTTTGTGATCGTCAAAACATAGAGATATCGAAAAATATAAATAACGCTTTTATGCATCATTTATGTCAACAGAATCCACATCTACAATTTCAGTTGTATCATCTATAGCCACTTCTTCTGTTTCAAACTGTTCCTGAGGAACTTCTTCTGTACCCTGATCTTCTTCCATTAGTTCATTACCCAAACTTTCAAAGACTCCAAAATCTTGATCTCCTTCAAAGACTCCAAAATTTTGAACTCCTTCAAAGTTTAGCTTCCTCCCCTTAGTCTAAGCATTAGTTTTCCTCACCTGTCTGGGAGAATCACCTAAATCATCATCTGAATCTTCTGAGGCAGGATCATGAGGTGAGGATGGAGATGAGAGCACAATGTTAGCAGATCTGTTCCTCTTAAGTTGATGCATTTCTTCCTTAAGAGATGCGATCTCAACATGAAGACCTTGAATATCTTTGGCATGTTGCTCCATAGTTTTTGCCAATTCTTTCTCCAATAGAGCAACTTGTTTTGATAATTTGGTACAAGTATCCATCAATTCCTTAAGTTTTCCACTGCACTCATCTCTTCCAGCTGTGTAACCTGCTGAGAGAGGTGAATCATGGGCAATGGTCCAGTTTCCTCCCTAGTTGGACTAGGAAGTACTCCTAAACCTCCACTGCTTGCCCCTTCACCAAAAGGTTCAGACACATTCAGTTTTGTGATGGAAGGAGTTGGCTGTTTTTGCCTCCTCTAATATGTGTGAGTAACTATTCACCCTGTACCTGAGCAATAAGAGCAAGCATTAGTGGAAAAAGAGCATGTACTACCCCATCATATCCCTCTGTTGCCTTTGTCATATTTTGAAAATATTTTTGTCTAAGGCAAGGAGTTTTGTAAATTCTTTTATGAGGTAGCAGCTGATATTCATTTAACACTGTTTGAATAAATCTTGGATACATAAAAAATTTGTAACTACTCTTTACATTGCCAACCATGTTGTTGAATAAAAACTTTGAAAAATTAAAAGTCCTATTTGTTGCCAAACAAACCAAAGGATAAGCCATTGTAGTGCTAAACTGTTCATAAGAGGTTTTCTTAGGACTTAAGCAATATGTATGAAAAATCTTCATTGTGGAGAGAAACATCCCTTTCTGAAAGTGAATTTTTTATTGGATGTATCATACCCCATATTAGAGATGTGTTCAAGAATTTCTGGATTGGGTAAACTAATGATACCGTCTTTATCATCCAATTGAAGAAGTCTTCTCAAGGATGATTCAGTAACATTAATGGTTACCCCATCCACTGTTGCGCTTAAAGCATCAACAGTTTCATGTGTGTCTCCATCTTCAATACTGGTGACAGTTACAGTCTGCCAAAACTTTTGATGTGAGAGACGTAGATTGTGGGGTTTAAAGTTAAAGCATACCTTATATGTGTAGAATTGAGAAAATCCACAATCTCATGAAAAATATGTCCATCTTTGACCTCTGTTTTCTCCAAGAATGAAATCTGGTTGTGTTCATCAACAAACTTTAAAGAAGCCATGGATTATTATGACAAAAATATGATCGTGTGAGTTTGAATTGAAAGGGCAACAAGCCAATTGAGTTTTTAATATTATACTGCTAGGGTTTGAGATTAATACGTAAGAGAGAATTTATCTTAAGTAAGGATTTATCTTTGGAAAAGAATAAGTTAAATAAATAAAAGATAATTCCCATTAATATATCCCTAGAAATACGGTAAAAAGATTTTACTCAACGGCTAGTTGAAAATGTAGTTACTAACACAACAGTTGCAATGGCTAGTTTAACAGTGGAAAATTTTACATTAACAGTGGAAACTGTGAACCAGCAGTGGAAATTTTTTCACAAAAATTTCTAAGAGCACTGGAAATACAAAATAGGGTTAATGTTAAATGCTCTTATAATAGTTTTTAGCAACTACCAGCTATCAACGGATTTGATATGTCTTTACCATGAGCCGTTTGCTATGAACTAGCCAACTCTTAATCATAAAGAATATGGTGAGTTGATAACCATATAGTTTTTGGTAAACTATCAACCATAAACGGATTTGATGAGTCTTTACTAGTAGCCGTTTGCTCTGGACTAGTTGGTTCTTATATGGGTTAGACATGATGAACCAATTACCGTTTGTTTTGTGCCTCAGTTACACACTTCATAAGATCAACTCCCACCAAAATTTGCTTATTCACGTACAAAAGTTAGTCCAAAACTAAGAAAATTTGTCACAACCCATTAACTTCCCCTTATGTTAGGAATGCGTTATTAACTTAACATAGGCCCTCACTAGCACACTAGGATTAGAAATGCCTTATTAACTTAACATAGGCCCTTATTAGAGCACACTAGGATTAGAATGCCTATAGGATTTTCCCGAGCTAAATTTTTGCTTTAATATATTCTTATAACCTAACTAACCTTCAGACAAGCTCACGTATCCATCTATGCCAACCACTACTATGTTTACTTAAGGTAAACATCCCGGTATGTAAAGTCAAGGTAATATACATATTTTCACTAAGAAAACTAGTACTACAATACCCCATACTTGCTAGAAATCCCTAAATGCACCTATATGATCCCGGTTAGTCTTAAAACCCTAACTGCTTATCTGAACTTACATGAAAAGTGCTTAGGAATTAGATATAAGTTATAATAGTTACCTTAGGATATATTAGAACCCTTAGGACATAGTAAAACCCCTAGGACTTAGGTACAAGTCATATAAGCACAAAACTTTAATTAGGTCATAACTTCCCGAACTAGGTCTAAACTATCTTAAATCTTTACCATAAGCTACCATCACTTAGTATAAGCTACTAATAGTTAGTAAACATCATCAGGACCTTACATAATACACTAAAACATAGATAAAACCTTAAACTCTTACTAAACAAAACTAGATTAAAAATTGACCTAAACACCTAAACACCTAAACTATGCTACTTAAGTACCTTAAATTGAATAAGCAACCAACCTACCACCTCCCTAATACTAAGCTAGAACCCTAGCACCACTAACCACCCAAGCAACTAGGTGATGCACCTCCTTGTCACCACCTTTTCTCTAACCACCTCCCTTGGCTTCTATCCACCACAACCGGCCCTAGCTCCGCCCCCTAGCTACTATAGCCCATCCTCATCACCCTCTAGACCTGCCACACCATCACCTAGCCTTGCTTACTCCCCCCTCCCCCTCCATGACACCTAGCAACCGAAACTTGGGTAACACGCCCTACGCGGGCTATAAATACCCACTCCCTCCCTCATTTATTCTTCACACCTCTCCTTCTCTTCTCTGCCTCACATTTCTGTAGTCTAAGATCATTAGAAGCCATAGTAATGGGGTAACGAAGCTTTGGTTGTGTTGTGTTGTGGTTTGAAGTCGAGCGAGCCCCAGAAACCCTAATACCATCGCTCAGCCCTCCCCCAACCTAGGTAAACCTTACTTTACGTATAAATAGTTTTAGAATAGACCTAGATACTTAGTATAAGACTTAGAGACCCTAGGATAGCCATTACATTTCCTTGCATGCATGTTTTCTTTTGTAGCCATAGTTATAAGTCGAATCGCATGCTTATGTGTTACCTAGCTTATTTACATGATATAATCTGAATTATGTGGCTTATTTTAACTTATATGAGTTGGTTATAATCTTAGAAACTAGATTGCCATGCTAGGATTAGAATTATACACATTTAGGACTAGTTTTGCAAAATATTACATGCATAGGGGTATATATTATAAATTCCTGAAACTATAAAGTCTAGGGACTGTTTTTGACATTTCCTAGAAGTTAATAGTATAAGGACTAGATTTGCAATATATTAAACCTTAAAATAAATTATTAAAACAAGTATTAAACTAAAAGGACTAAAATTGCAAATATTATAAATATAAGGGTAAATAGAGTAAATAATAAAAATTAGTATAATTTACGAATTATATATATATCATTTCTTTAAAATATATTAGTATAGAGACTAAATATGCAACAGTTACAAAATTATATGCTTATTTGCTATAAGCTTATAAGTTTAGGGTCAAAAATGTAAATATATATATAAGGGGTAAAAATGGACTATTTTCATAAAAATATAAAAGCCTATTAAAGTTAGAAGCATAACACAATACTAGGGAGCTTCATGTTAGGAGTACTATGTGGATATTTCGTTTTGACGAGTTTGTTAGGATTACGAATTAAAGTGCCCTGACTCCTTGAACGATTATTGCATATACTTCTGAGATATGATGGCCTGAACGGTGTTATGTTATAACTAATCCCTAATAAAAACATAACTCAATAATAGGGAGCTTTATGTGAGGAGTATTAACTTCTGAAATATGATGGCCCGAACGGTATTATGCTGATCACATAATACAATAGTAGGGAGCTTCATGTGAGGAGTCATATACTTCTGAATTACAATGGCCCAAACGGTGTTGTGTTATATATAAAAACCTAATAGTAATTAGTTAAGAAAACCTAGACTAAGACTTGACATACGCACACCCGCACTACCCCAGGATACGTGCGTGACTTGTCTAAACCCCTACTTTAAATAACTAGAGACTTAGGTAAGTTTTCATAGCCTCACACCTTTTAAATGCTTTCTAAATGTTTTACAAACCCTGTGAGGGGGATACATGCTTTAAAACTAAATACAAGTCTTTTCTCTGGATATTGCACGAGTAAACTAACTGCCATCATTACATAACCAAAATTCATGAATCTAATCGTTTGGGATATTTTACCCACGCGAACGCGAATATAGTTGATAGATCTATTGGAGTTTGACAACTCCCATTGGTATTAACACCCCACTAGGTGGTACCAATAACTACTATATTTGAACCCACTGAAGGTTTAACTTTGGTAAAGTTATCCTTCCCATCCCCTCATGGTTTTGTCTGCAGACCCCATGACCCGGATCGGTAACTTGTGGTTAATGAGCTTAGTGCAATATACCTTCTAACACTAAAAATTTTCCACACATAGGGTTTAAGCTGAACCTGTGGAACTTGTATTTATACTTTAACTTTTTAGACCTATGACTCTCACTCAACATACGTGTTGACTTTTAAGCATGTTATCGTAGGTAATTAGGCACTATAGGAACCCTGGCACGGAGAACCACTGGACATGAGGACGTCCAGAATAGTTATCATTCATCAGTTTTGTGTCATAAAACGTATCTTAGGGACCTCTCTTTTGGTAAAAGTACATCTTTTACTATAAAAACTCTGATGAATAAATGAATGATAACAGCTTTTTCAAAAACGTCTCTTTTCGAGTCGTTTTCTATTATCCTGTCTTTGTTTCCATGAGTAATACCCCAAACACTTTATCTGCTGCGATCAGTGAAAAATGGAGGTGTTACAAAATTCAAGCCAAAGTGAAAAGTCAATTAATTAGAAACCAAAGTTACTTTTGACCAAGCAACTGTTTCTAAAAATATCTTGGTATGGTCAACCCGATATAGTAAAATATCTTCCAAAACTTAACTCCGTCCACCAACTAAAGAGTTAATAGCAATTACTCTTTTGGGTAGAAACCTAGGGTTGACTTTGGCCTATAAAAAGAACTCAAATCATAAATCTAACACATCAAACAACTTTCAAACCCTCAATTAATCTTCAAATAACATCCATTAGCAACAACACAATGAGCTCCAAACCTGACTTAATAGATATCTAATCTGATTCATCATCTGATGAGTCAGCATCCTCAGGTTGGGCCAACTATTTTCCACCTTGTGCCTCAACTTCTTCAACCAAGAAACAGAGGAAAAAAGTTGAAAAACCAATTGCTTCTGATGATCTCCTTACTTCTCCACCTTTAAGCTCCTCAGGATTGCCTAGTTATGCTACAAGCTTCCATTCTGATGATAAAGAGACACTTGCCCTAGCAATGAGTCTACCAAGAGAATTAGAGAAGGCTTTTGAGAAGGTTGTAGCATCAATGAGAAGGATCCCAGTGCCTGAGAGTACTTTGCCACGCCCAAAGCCAGCCAAATAAGTGCTAGGTCTCCCTTGTCCAAAGATGTTGAATGCAATGCAGGACCAAGCCAGACGTATCCACAAGACCATGCCTGGCTACAAGGGAAAAGGCAAAGAGACTATGGAGTAGTAGGTTTAGGTATTTGTTTTGTTGTCTTTTGTTGTCTTGATGTAATGAAACACTCCAGTGTAATGAAACCTATCTTTTAATGAATGAAATTTCAAGTTTCACTGTTCATAGATTTGTCACTGCTTGTGAGTGTTTGACTTCAATCTCTCCAAAAGTGTTAGTGGACAAAGAATATACAATATACATGAATATGCAAACATATACAACAAGTAGCAGTACAAAAATCCTCCCCTCAACACCAAAAAGCTTTTAGACATCAAGTTTTAAGGGTTAAGCATTCCAATACCTGTTACCAAGCATTGAAACCTTCCCACATCAAGACCTTTTGTTAATAAATCAGCATAGTTATCATCAGTATGTATTTTGACAACTTGTATTAACTTTTTCTCATAACAATCTCTGATAAAATAATGTCTAATTTCAATATGTTTAGTTTTAGTGTGTTGCATAGGATTTTTGATTATACAAATGGTACTGCTATTGTCAATATAGATAATGGTGTTCATAAAATTGTACCCATAGTCCAGCAACTGGTTTTGAAGCCATAAGACTTGGGCACAGCAACTTGCAGCAGCCACATACTCTGCTTCAGTTGATGAAGTTGCCACCATTGTCTACTTCTTGCACTGCCATGACACCAACCTACATCCAAGAAATAGGCATCCTCCTATTGTTGGCTTCCTTTCCAAGCTAGCACCAGCATAATCACTATCTGAATAAGTGATCAATTCCTTAGGAGATTCTCTTGGATACCATAATCCTAAATTAGGATATGCTTTAAGATATATGAAAATCTTCTTCACAGCAGTCAAATGTGATGTCTTTAAAGTGACCTGAAACCTTGCACAAGCACATACTACAAACATGATGTCTGGTCTTGATGAAGTGAGATACATCAAGGAACCAATCATTGATCTATAAGTATGTACATCAACTACTTCTCCACTATTATCCTTCAAAAGTAGATGAGTATCCTTGTCAGCAGGTGTGTTTGATGGCTTTGCATCCATCTAACAGACAGTAAAGCCCATAAAAGATGCATAGGCTAGAAAAAGTCTGATAGCCTTAATCCTTGCAACTGGGGCTAACACTTCTTCATAATCAATACCCTCCTCCTGAGTGTATCCTTGAGCAACTATCCTAGCCTTGTTCCTGATGAAAATGCCTCATTCATCTTTCTTGTTCTTGAAAACCCACTTTGTACCAATAACCTTCATCCCATCAGGCAAATCACAAAGTACCCAAACCTTTTGAATCTTGAACTAAAGCAATTCCTCTTGCATTGCCACAACCCAGCTTGTGTCTTCTAATGCCTTATACACATTCTTAGGTTCCATTTGTGATAGGAAACAAAATAACAGATATTCACTCTTGTCTTCATGGTTCTTGGATTCATAAACTTCATTCATAAATCCATGATGATCAGCCATCTTTGTCTATTTTCTGGTCATCACACCAGATTGTATATCTCCAATCACATTATCAAGTGGTTGCATTTGTGGATGGTTGCTTGAGGAATATGAGGAATATCATATGCACTAGGCATATTTATGATTTCTACATCATTAACATGTGATTCCTGAGTAGCAGAAGTAGGAATTTCCACATTTAGTACAGCAGTGGAAACTTCTGGTATAGCAGTGGGAACTTCATTAGCACTGCTTTCAGGAATTTCTTTGTTCTGAGCATCCAGATTCACAACATGTGCATCACCTTCTTTTTCAGCATCCTAGGAAGGTTGTGGATCTCCATTCTTTGAAGCAGGGTCATCATCTACAAAGTCCCAAAGTGACATAACAATGTGATCTTGATCATCCTCAGGATCTTTTCTTGGTTCATCTTCATCAACAAACTCTTCTAAACCTGCAAAATCATTAGTGCATGTACTTGTAACAATAGGTACATAATTCATAGTATGGGTTAGAGTCTCAAGATCAAATAGCCATTCTGGACCTGCACCTGCAGTATCTGGTTTATTTTCAAGAAACTCAGCAAGCAGATTCTCTTCAATATTCTTGGTTCTCCAATTATATACCCTAAAGGCTTTGCTAACCATAGAGTATCCAACAAAGAAACCCTCATCTAATTTTCCATCAAATTTACCCAGATGATCTATGGTATTGAGAATTGTGACATGACATTCAAATGGTCTCATGAAATCTAAGGTAGGAGGTCTACCTCTAAATAACTCATAAGGTGTCTTATTCTTTGCTTTCACCACTAAAACCCTATTTTGAACATAGCAAGCAATGTTAACTGCTTCAGCCCAAAAAGTAATTGGTAACTTGGAATCAACTAACATGGTTCTAGCAGCCTCTATTAGTGTCATGTTCCTCCTTTCAGCCACTCCATTCTGGTAAAGAGTTCTAGCTACACTAAATTCTCTTTTAATACCCTTCTCTCTACAAAAGTCATCCATAACTCTATTTTTGAACTCTGTCCCATTGTCACACCTGATAATTTTGATTTTCTTATCAACAAGGTTTTCTACTTCTGTGATAAAGGTCTTAAGGATGCCAGTTGTTTCATCCTTGGTTCTAAGAAAGAAAACCCGTGTAAACCTGCTGAAATCATCAATCACAACAAGACAATATTTCTTTAAGTTTATGCTGCTCACAGATGTAGGACCAAACAAGTCCATATGCGACATATAGAGAGGACGAGCAATAGAGTTATAGGCCTTGGTCTTATAAGAAGCTCTGTGTTGCTTGCGTTTAAGATAGGCAACACAGGTTTGGCATTCTCAAATCTCTTCTCTAGCAATCCTCTGACTAAACCATCTTTCACAATCTTGTTAATGGTTTTAAAATTAATGTGACCAAGACTTCTATGCCACAACATGGACTCATCCAATGTGGACTTTGCAAGCAAGCAAGTAAGATCATCTTTAGCAACAATGTTCTTCATATCAATACTGTATAGATTGCCTTTTCTAGGAATTTTATGTAGAACCTTACTTTCATAAGGTAACTTATAATCCTTAGAGAGGACAAAGCATTCATTATCAATAAAAAGAACTCTGTTTTTCTTGTCACACATCTGTGACACACTAAAGAGATTGTACTTAAGCTCTTTTACATAGTACACATTTTCAAAATCCAAGTTTCCAGCTTTAATAGTGCCTTTGCCAGAAAATTTACCACCAACTCCACCTCCAAAGCTGATAAATTGTCCATCAAAAGGTTTGAAATCTGTGAGATAGGACTTATTTCCAGTCATGTGGCTTGAACAACCACTGTCTGAATAGCCTTGATCTTCTTTAATCTTTGGATGTTCCTGCACATAAAACAAAGGAATTAGTTCCTTTTGGAGACCCAAGCCACAATTGACTTGGATCTGCCTCGTGTATCAATATAATTGTATCTTTCAAAGGTCATTGATACACCATTAGGATTGTTAGAGGTGTTTATTCCTTTAGGTTTCCATTCCCAACGTGCTGAGGCCTTCACATCATTTCCCAAATTTACCCTTTTCTTGTTTACATGATCAGTAGTGGTAACTTTTGGCCTAGTAGTTGGAACTGCTGGCTTAGAGATTTTAGATTTTGGTGCCCACTTCTGATTGTAAAAAAGATTTTTCTCATAAAAGGTCCTTTTCCTGTTTGTGCTAATTTAACAAAAGTTTTATTTGGTATTGCGCTTGAAACAGGTGATTTTGGGTAAGCAGTGTTAACTTTTCCAGCAGTTGTAAAAGATTTAATGCCAGATTTTAATTGAACTGCTTTGGGAATCATATTACTATGTGAATGAGGGTGAGTACATTTTTGAAAATTGTTTTCATTCACCCTTTTGTTCCCAAAAATTTCCCTTCTTCCCTTATGGTAGTTACAATTAGCATGTATGTGATCAAAACTACCACAGATATGACATGCTTTGTTATTCATCACAAAATCACTACCAAATTATTGAGACTTAAGATTATTCCAGTTCCTCTGGTTTCCCCTAGGAGCTGGTGACTTGTTCTTATACATCTCAGCATATTTTGTAGTTAGCCTAGTTTGATAAACTTGTTTCCTAGGCACCTCATTACCAGCTTTAACAACTTTGGGAACACTGGTTTCTTCCTTATTCTTAGCACTTTCATCCACTAGAGATGAATCACTAGCACTCTCAAAGGAATCAGTCTCTACCTTAACCTTTTCATCAATAGCATTCTTTACAAATTTAGGACCAAAAGATATAATTGGTTCTTGAAACTCTTCTATCACTGTATGTGCTAGGTCTATACCTGGAGGTGATGGAACACCTCTTAATGGTGGATGAACTGACTTGTATCCTACACCAGACTTAACCTTATTAACCACCTAAGCTTCCCAAATTTTATCTATACTCTTAGATTGATAAGCTAATGTATAACAAGTTACCTTAACATTTTCATTAGCCTTTTTGAGGTTTTCTAATTCTTCTCTAAGAGCCTCATTAACTGCAATCTTATAGTCTAAATCCCTTTTTAACATAGCAATGTCATCATTAAATTTAGACTCATTTGCTCTAAAGTGCTCTATTTGTGTTTCTAAGACAGACAAATCTCTTTTATAGTTAGACAAAGTATAGTTAGAGTCCATTAATTCTGTGGTTTGTTTTTCCAAAAGTTCCCTAAGTCTATCACACTCTTTTAAAGCTTTGCATGATTTAGAGCAATGATGCGTGGGATTGCGCCTACGCAAAAGGTTTTACCTCTCGAGGGATCTCGAGAAGCTTGCAATCCCCACCAGGCAGTGTACCTGACCAATGTAGTATAGTGTAGTGGCAAGTACCGGGGGATTGATCGTTCTACTTGGGGAATAGTGTTCGTTAGGATCAAAACTTAATTAAACTAGGTCTAGAGGTGAGGGATGATTCTTTTTGTATTTTTTATGGTTTATGGAAAGCAAGTAAAAATCTTGGGTATTGGAAGAGTGGGCAGAATTAGTTGCTAGTCAACTAACCCAAATAACTACAAATGTAATGAAAATAAAATAACAAGAAAGTAAATGTGAGAAAAACAATAATGAGAAAAATGTGTTTACTTAGATTTCACTACTATCTAGCAATCTTTCATTAATTGAATAGTTTGTTACAATTGCGTGGATGATGGGTTTTATTCCTTAATACCATTTGTGGGGCCGTGTACGATCTTCCCCAACTCTATAAGCTTCTACCTCCTCCTATGTCGAGCCGACAACTAGCTCCTAACATGGCATCCTTAGTAGTCACTCATGCATTAAATACAACCATTAAAATCGTAGTACACATCCGATTCATGTTTCTTAAGACGTTCAAGCAAGTTATCAATTGGAGATTAGCCAGTTTTCTTAAGCCTAACATCGAAATCATTCATCCACAACTGTTGATATAAATAAATGCTGAAAAACGTTATTCATATCTTTCGATATCTCTATGTTTTGATAATCACAAAACGAAAACTCATCAAACCAAATATCATGACGTAAATAAGTATTTACTAGTAAATACTCACTTTTACCATCTAATCACTTAAGGTATGAATAAACAAAGTGTCTAATGCATTATAAGATCAAAGGAACATTTTTATTAATCACTAGATTTTTATAAAATGTCACAAAACATTTTATATCTTTTATAAAACATTTTTGGAATTAAAAGAATATGTTTAATTCATTATAAATATATGAATTCAAAGTTTCAACCAAAAATGGCAAATCTAATCCAGAAAAATTTTCCTCACAAAAGGAGAAAGCTGGGCAACGTTTAGGAAGGGCGGCCCCCTTATTTAACTAGGCGGCCCCCTTAATAATTAAGGGGACCGGCCCCTAATTAAGGGTACCGGCACGCTCCTGATCCCCCCCCAACTATGCCTTTGAATACTGGTTCATTCCACTAATTTTTCTCACCTTTTTGCACTCTAAACTTTCTGATTCAAAGAGAAGAATACGTCTATCTATCAAGACTAGAAGTATTACAACTTAGTATCATCTTGCTATCTAAGTAGTTTGTTCATTTCATCTTGTAAATCATTCATACTTTGGTGTATAAGGTGTATACATTGGTTAGCTAGATTTAGATATAGGATCTAGAATTGTTGAAAGTGTGAAGTGGTACTAGAAGTGAAGAAGTAGAATTGCATAGAATTAGTGATAGGAGATAAAAGAAGTGGTAGCATATTGAAGTTGTGGTTAGTAGCGAAAATAAAGAATCCTTATAGTAGTATAGAAGCCTTGAAGTAGCAAAGAAGTTGAAGCCTCAAAGTTAAGTAGACATTGAAGACTAGAAGGTGTGGAGACATAGAAGCTTTGAAGTATAGAAGACATAGAAGTTTTTCAAGTAGAAGAATCCTTGTAGTGTTACATAGATAAAGTCCCTCAAGTAGAGAGATAGAAGTATTGAAGTTGTGAAGACTTAGAAGTCTAGAAGTTGTGAAGTAGCAAAATGCTTGAAGTAGTGAACAGATAGAAGTTGTGAAGGCGTGAAGAAACAAAAGTTGTGAAGAAGTGTAGAAGGCGTGAAAGGGTGTGAAGAAGTTGTGGTGTAATTGTAGTTGTGAGATTGGTTCTAGCTACGATTTGAACTCGACATTTAGCTTTGTGTTGTTAAATTGGTGTAAGCTAAGGTGTGTACGGTTTTCTCCACCATATGGGAGGTTATTGACTTAGTGAAGAAAACTCTCGAGTTCGGTGCTCGGGGAGTGCAGTAGGGCAAGGAAGGTGTCCTTGTAGCCGAACCACTATAAATCCTTTGTCTCTCGGTTTGATCTTTCCATCTCTCACTCTTTGATTACTTACTTATTTACGTTTCGTATATAGTTATAATAGCTTGTGTTGTGCATAAATTGATTTCACATAAAGATCAAACTTGTTTCCATTCACACCATAAAGACACACACATATATATATATATATATATATATATATATATATATATATATATATATATATATATATAAGTGTGATAAGTAAAATTATAATTTCTACATAACAATTTAAATAAGTAGTGTTCATACAACAATTGTGAACAAACTTATGTCTATATTTTTGCATCAAAGTTTTTGTAATTTGAATCTATCCTTTAGAAGCAAACTTTTATAAAACGAAAAGGACGTAAAACTATTCAACCCCCCTTCTAGTTTTCCACAATTGGTATCAAGAGCCAGGTCGAGCGAGATTTTTAAAATATATTGTATTTTAAAACTTGCAACGATCTATATAATTTGAAAAATACGTAGAAGGGGAATTTACGCAACAACCACCATTATTTGAAAATGATCATTTCATTGAATGGAAAAATAAATTTGAAAATTATGTGAAATCAATAGATTTTTATCTTTGGCATATCATTTCAATTGGTGATCTTCAACCAACTAAAATGGATTTTGAAAATCAATATAATCATCTTCAAAAAAAGATTGATAAAAATACTAAAGCTAAATTAGTAATTTGCAAAACTCTACCAAGAGTTGAATATGAAAGAGTATTCTTTGTAAAACGGCAAATAATATTTGGAAATGTATTTTAAATTTTCACCAAGAGAAATATAAAACCAAAGATGATAAACTTAATGTTGCACAAGAATTAGTCACTCTAGAAAATTTGATAGATAAATATTTAGTTGAAATAAATACAAATACTACTAGTTCAAATGTGATTATTGAAGGTATCAATAACGACGAATACATGAGCCAAATCCAAAGAAAGAGTGTAAATAAATCATGGAGCGACAAGGACGAAGAAGATGATGAAAATATGACTTGTGAAGATATTGAAATAAATAAAATTACAAGCATTGTTGGCAAGGACTACATGCGTTAAGATCTAAGCAACCTTACAAATAAAACATGGTGCGACATGGACAATGAAAATGATCATCGTATAGCATGTGAAGATTGTAAAACTACAAATAAGGTACAATCCGAAATCGAACATTTTTGCTATGATCAATTTATATTAGAATTTTCAAAATTAGAAAACAACTTTAAACATTTTTGCAACATAGACTAAAAAATCATTTTTAAAAATGAATCTTCAATATCCGTTAGAAGTAACTTTGAAAAAGAAATAATTTTAGAAGATAAAATGTCTAGACTTGAAAGTAAGATTGAAATTGATCTTGAATGTAAAAAATGTCAACACTACAAACATGAAATTAAAATGGAAAATGAAAAAGCAAAAATATTAGGTAAATTTGAAAATAGTTTCAAATCTTTAAAATATCTACTTAATATTCAAAAGTCATTTAATGATAAAACCGGCTTAGGATTTAATGCAAATGATCCTTCAACAAGTGAATTAAGACAAATAAAATTTGTAAAACCTAGTAGAGAAATTTAGAATTAATAGTATTTGCATCTATTATTATTTATTTATGTCAAGAAAGTCATTGTTTATTCATTAAAACAAACTATAGATGAATTCTTGTACTCCTTGGCGACATCCTCATCCTGTGCATTTAAATGCAATGGATATCCTCAACTAACCATCTCGGACCCATGAGAATCTGGGTACCAAGTTGTTTACATGATTAGGTAATAAACGAATGAATAGACGTTTCTTTATTTCACAATGGATCGCTCACTTTCATAACTTACATATGAAGACTAGTGAATCATTTACCGTAGATCTTTTTCTACACACGATTTCCAAATGACGTTGTTACAGACATTAAGAGTACTGATGATAAAATCCTCACTATTGGAGTGTTGATTTTGTGATGTATTCTAAACGACCACAAGATGAATGAATCAATCGCTAATGGTTTTGACTAACACTACTCATGGAGAAGGAGTTATCACCGTTGAAATTATTTTTGTCTTCTCATAATTCTACATCAACTATCATCATGGTGTACATTTCTAATGACACTCATCAAAGGTGCTTGCAGTGATCTATTACGTGATTCGGATTAAGCTACCTTGTTCTTTAATTGTGATGGTGTAATACCTTGCTACGGTATCATGCTTTGGGTAAACATTGAAGATGTTGTCCAACACTCTCATGGCTACCCTTTATTTATTGCTGGAGATGAGGTAAATTTTCTTTCATAAACTTATAAATATCACACTATATCATATTGTGCCATAATTAATATATAAATATGCTTAAGCTTGTAGGTTGCCTTGTTCATAGATTATTAATATTACTAATATATATATATATATATATATATATATATATATATATATATATATGTATATATATATATATATATATATATATATATATATATATATATATATATATATATATATATATGAGATTAGTTTAGTTTATTTTCTAGATTTTGGATTTATGGCCCACTTTCCTATTTATCATTGAATTTAGACATCATCTATGACCACTAGTAGAATGTTTATCATTTAGGATAAATGATCAAACTTCTAGAAAAAATAGATACTTTAAAATTTAACAATGATTAAGATAAGTTATTGTAAAAACAATGAAGAGATAAGTAAGTATATGTAGATGATTAGTTATATATCTCAATTATATTGCATTCAGCCCATGGGATTATGTCACCACTTATTCATGTATTTAGTTAGCATACTAGGTGGTTATAAGTAGATTGCATGTAAATTAGAAATTACTTGTTGTCACAACTCACCATTTCACGTCATTTACCATTTCAGGTCATTTTCCCAAACTTCGACTTTTTACTATTCATAAATCACTATTCATCAAAACACTATTCATCGTTTTACTATTCATCGTTTTCGAGGTCAGTTTGATGTTCTGAGAAACTTTTTGGAAATTTACTATTCACCGAACACTATTCATTGCGGAAAAAGTTTTCACCATTCACTTGCATTACTCATTTCATCGTAAATTTAGTTTACGGGTATTCAAATTCGCGTAACCGGATTGGTTTAGGTGCGAATTCATTTCATTAGTGTTAAGTACACTGCATACGGACTGGGGATAGTCTGCATATCATCATAACAGCATTTTCATGTTATACCACTCTCAGGATTTTCAAATTTCTATATTCAGTACATTTAACGTTTTTACGTATACGTAATTATAATAAACGTTAACACCCGGTTTATACATGACGAATATATCTAAATATTCCCACAATGGTCCCGACATATTTTTATATCCATTTTATCATCATAAAAGTTATTACATTCATTTACCCAGTATTTTGGAAATTTATTTTATTTTTAACGTACGCGTATGAAAATAACGACGGTTTTCGTTAAAACTAAACATTAATCACCCGATCACTCAGTAAATGTACCCAACATATTTTTAATATGTTTTTAACATTATTATAACTTTATTTCATCCCGGTAAACTTCGTGAACATTTATTTCTAATAAAACCGGTACCCGATCGTAACTAAAAACGCAAACTAGTGCAAATTCTTACAAGTAATTCTAAATAACTACCAAGTACCCTAACCCCCCCCCCCCCTCCTACCCTTTGAAAACCAGCCCCAAGACACACCCTTTTAACCCCTAGCATTAACTTAACCATTTTATACTAATAAACCACTTAAAACATAACTTTACCAATTTTTACAAATCATAATCCAACTTTTGAGCTAAGAACACTTTTCATCTCATCTTCCCCATTCCCTCTTCAAAAGCCACGACCCATAAGTGATCTCCATGATCAAGTGATCATTTTCCATAAAGTAAAACACTAAACTTGTTCATTTTACATGCCTAATCAAGAATCAAGCAACAAAAACACAAGAACATCAAGCATAATCATCCTATAATCATCTCATTTTATCAAGTAAGTTATCATCTTTATTTTTTCATGGATCATCCTATTTTTACATGTATTACATAAGTATCATGCTAAAAACCATGTACAAGTAGCTATACCACACTTTATTTTGGCTAAAATGAAACATACAAACCCTAACTTTTTAGTTATGCATCCCCTAGCTCTAATAACTTGGTTAGGAGTCCATGGCACCCTAAGAAGGTGTATGGTAAGATTAGATTAGTCATGTGGTGATTACAAGAGGATTGGTGATGGTAGAAATTGGTTTTTAACCTTGGAAACTTGATTTGGAACTCATTTTAGACATGCTGTCCCATTTTGTAAAAATCTGGAAAATCAGTAAACACCAAGGAAACTTTGGCAAAATTTTTAGAAAATACTTTCAAAAACGAATCCGTAGGCGAAAGAACGGATTAAAAAGAGCTTATAACGAAGAAGTTATGATTTTTGCAAGATTGTTGACGAAATGTATTTTCTGGAAATTTGTTTGCTGTTGGACGTTTTTCAATGGACAAAAAGAGACTTTAGACGTAACCCGGAGGAGCCGAGCTTTCCAAAATATATTACTATATACTAAGACGTAACCGTGGACATAAAGAACAAGTAAAACGGACAAGTAACGACAAAGATATACTCGTTTGAATATCGGCTAAAACCATTTTATAATTGACAGCTTTTATTAAATTTGGCGCAAAAACTACGAAGTACATTTATAAGCTAAACATAATATTAAGTACCGAGCTTTATAACTAACGTAGTATTAGTTATTATGAGTATGTTTTCATCATTTCAAGGATTACAACCCGAGTATTTCAACGCTTACATGGAAACTTACGTTATATATATATAAGTATATATATATTATAACTAGCTATTTATATTTTCTAATAGCAATATTTTCCAAATACTTGGATTATATACTTTTGATAACACAAGTGTTTTTACAAAGAGTAGAGTGGTATAGAAACATGTGCATGGACATTCATAACATCATTTCATGATCTAAAGTAGATCGTTCATCATTCACATTAGGTTGCGGCTAGTGTGCGCGCCTTGTTTTTCAGCTCATTACATGTTCATGGTAACATCAGCTTCAGGTGAGTCATAGCCCCACTTTTACTGGTTTAATTACTTTACAAACTCTTTGGGGGAGATACATGCTTAAATACTCGTGTTATACTTTTATACGATTTCAAATCCCATGGGGGGAGAATACATTGCAACAACTATTTTTGTACATGCCCAAGTATTACAAAATTCCATACATTGCTTAAGTTGCCTTACTACCACTTCATAACAAGTCCCCTTTTCAATATCATGGACCGTTAATTTCAAGTACTAAGCGAGAGTGAGTGAATAGATCTATTGAGGGTGACGCCTCCATTCGTGTTTGGGTTGCTCCAACGGGACGAATGCATTTCATGTCTTATCAAGTGAGTGCCTGGTAGACACTCTGTTGGGGCATTACAAAGTCTAGCTTCGGGGTCATGAGCTTAAGGGACAATGTAGCATTTTTGACATTTATGTCGGTTCACTTTATACTTGTGGCTATTGTACATACGAAAATTACTTATGGAATTACGATACTTTTCCACCACTATTACTACAGAATTACGATGTCTTTGCAACAATCTTATGACTGATTTATTACAAACATATTACATTTGGCAGTGGGTTGTAAACACACAGGTTACAAGTCTCTTATGGCGGGACTTGGAACTGAGTGGATTTACGATGCCTTTGCTGGGAAATCTTCATTTCAAGGCATTACATTCTTTTTCACAAGACTCTATGAACTCACCAACCATTGTGTTGACACTTTAGCATGTATTTTCAGGTATTAACTATGGCACACTACTGGAGGTTTTGGCAGGGCATGGCATGGTCATAGAAGACTCTGATTATTCATTTGGGGACCGTTTTTAACTATTTTAATGGCCTACTTCCGCATTACTTTTAACAATGTAAAAATCAACATTTTGATTTAACTATTTTATTCAAAATGATTCAAGTGCAAACCATTTTTGAACTAGTGTTGTGATATCAATTGAGTTACACCCTAGCTACATGTATGCTTCCGCTGGACCCGATTTTGGGGGTGTGACAGATTGGTATCAGAGCTTTGGCTATAGCGAACTAAGCGTTTTTAAAACCTAGACTATAGCTACTTTCAAGAAAACTTAACCCTATGACCGTCACGTGCCTGCCTGCCAAGCTGAAGCCTCATTTGTGGTTAGTTGCTGACATAGGTGATGAGACTTGTGTCTCATTATCTGATATATTATATTCATTTATTATAGTTGATTACTATAATTGTTTTTCATATAAGCATGTTCACGTATCATATATGTCACCGCATTATGTTTTTCCTTGCATAGTTTCATCATTTGACCTCGAGTTTGGTCACCTGCCTTAGTCTTTCTGAACGTCTTGGTATTTGTGAAGGACATAGTATTAGTATAACTGAGCTGAGTATTTCAAAATTCATGGAACCTCGGTGGAATATAGACTAGTCACCTATATTCAACCCGGGATAGTGGGACATAGGCTGACTACCTATGTCTGACTCAGAAATGAATTTTGCAACACTGAGAATGGTTATAATAAAATTCTGTCTGGATTGAATCCTTTAATCATTTTCCAAATGTTTCATGCATGTGTGTATACCCTCATTGTTAGAACATTCATACTTTTCATCACCTCATGAACCGCCGCTTGGAAGCATGTAAATTGATCATTTTATTTCATGAACGTTCACATTTATGCATAATACACTTACATCACAGTATTTTCTTGTATCACAATATTATTTTGTCGCAGTCGTCACAGTCTCTTCCCTTCTCACCATCACTATCATCACCTTTTCACCAATATGTTTTCAGAGACCAACATAAACTGAACTTCGGGACGAAGTTCCTTTTAGAGGGGAAGACTGTCACAACTCACCATTTCACGTCATTTACCATTTCAGGTCATTTTCCCAAACTTCGACTTTTTACTATTCATAAATCACTATTCATCAAAACACTATTCATCGTTTTACTATTCATCGTTTTCGAGGTCAGTTTGATGTTCTGAGAAACTTTTTGGAAATTTACTATTCACCGAACACTATTCATTGCGGAAAAAGTTTTCACCATTCACTTGCATTACTCATTTCATCGTAAATTTAGTTTACGGGTATTCAAATTCGCGTAACCGGATTGGTTTAGGTGCGAATTCATTTCATTAGTGTTAAGTACACTGCATACGGACTGGGGATAGTCTGCATATCATCATAACAGCATTTTCATGTTATACCACTCTCAGGATTTTCAAATTTCTATATTCAGTACATTTAACGTTTTTACGTATACGTAATTATAATAAACGTTAACACCCGGTTTATACACGACGAATATATCTAAATATTCCCACAATGGTCCCGACATATTTTTATATCCATTTTATCATCATAAAAGTTATTACATTCATTTACCCAGTATTTTGGAAATTTATTTTATTTTTAACGTACGCGTATGAAAATAACGACGGTTTTCGTTAAAACTAAACATTAATCACCCGATCACTCAGTAAATGTACCCAACATATTTTTAATATGTTTTTAACATTATTATAACTTTATTTCATCCCGGTAAACTTCGTGAACATTTATTTCTAATAAAACCGGTACCCGATCGTAACTAAAAACGCAAACTAGTGCAAATTCTTACAAGTAATTCTAAATAACTACCAAGTACCCTAACCCCCCCCCCCCCTCCTACCCTTTGAAAACCAGCCCCAAGACACACCCTTTTAACCCCTAGCATTAACTTAACCATTTTATACTAATAAACCACTTAAAACATAACTTTACCAATTTTTACAAATCATAATCCAACTTTTGAGCTAAGAACACTTTTCATCTCATCTTCCCCATTCCCTCTTCAAAAGCCACGACCCATAAGTGATCTCCATGATCAAGTGATCATTTTCCATAAAGTAAAACACTAAACTTGTTCATTTTACATGCCTAATCAAGAATCAAGCAACAAAAACACAAGAACATCAAGCATAATCATCCTATAATCATCTCATTTTATCAAGTAAGTTATCATCTTTATTTTTTCATGGATCATCCTATTTTTACATGTATTACATAAGTATCATGCTAAAAACCATGTACAAGTAGCTATACCACACTTTATTTTGGCTAAAATGAAACATACAAACCCTAACTTTTTAGTTATGCATCCCCTAGCTCTAATAACTTGGTTAGGAGTCCATGGCACCCTAAGAAGGTGTATGGTAAGATTAGATTAGTCATGTGGTGATTACAAGAGGATTGGTGATGGTAGAAATTGGTTTTTAACCTTGGAAACTTGATTTGGAACTCATTTTAGACATGCTGTCCCATTTTGTAAAAATCTGGAAAATTAGTAAACACCAAGGAAACTTTGGCAAAATTTTTAGAAAATACTTTCAAAAACGAATCCGTAGGCGAAAGAACGGATTAAAAAGAGCTTATAACGAAGAAGTTATGATTTTTGCAAGATTGTTGACGAAATGTATTTTCTGGAAATTTGTTTGCTGTTGGACGTTTTTCAATGGACAAAAAGAGACTTTAGACGTAACCCGGAGGAGCCGAGCTTTCCAAAATATATTACTATATACTAAGACGTAACCGTGGACATAAAGAACAAGTAAAACGGACAAGTAACGACAAAGATATACTCGTTTGAATATCGGCTAAAACCATTTTATAATTGACAGCTTTTATTAAATTTGGCGCAAAAACTACGAAGTACATTTATAAGCTAAACATAATATTAAGTACCGAGCTTTATAACTAACGTAGTATTAGTTATTATGAGTATGTTTTCATCATTTCAAGGATTACAACCCGAGTATTTCAACGCTTACATGGAAACTTACGTTATATATATATAAGTATATATATATTATAACTAGCTATTTATATTTTCTAATAGCAATATTTTCCAAATACTTGGATTATATACTTTTGATAACACAAGTGTTTTTACAAAGAGTAGAGTGGTATAGAAACATGTGCATGGACATTCATAACATCATTTCATGATCTAAAGTAGATCGTTCATCATTCACATTAGGTTGCGGCTAGTGTGCGCGCCTTGTTTTTCAGCTCATTACATGTTCATGGTAACATCAGCTTCAGGTGAGTCATAGCCCCACTTTTACTGGTTTAATTACTTTACAAACTCTTTGGGGGAGATACATGCTTAAATACTCGTGTTATACTTTTATACGATTTCAAATCCCATGGGGGGAGAATACATTGCAACAACTATTTTTGTACATGCCCAAGTATTACAAAATTCCATACATTGCTTAAGTTGCCTTACTACCACTTCATAACAAGTCCCCTTTTCAATATCATGGACCGTTAATTTCAAGTACTAAGCGAGAGTGAGTGAATAGATCTATTGAGGGTGACGCCTCCATTCGTGTTTGGGTTGCTCCAACGGGACGAATGCATTTCATGTCTTATCAAGTGAGTGCCTGGTAGACACTCTGTTGGGGCATTACAAAGTCTAGCTTCGGGGTCATGAGCTTAAGGGACAATGTAGCATTTTTGACATTTATGTCGGTTCACTTTATACTTGTGGCTATTGTACATACGAAAATTACTTATGGAATTACGATACTTTTCCACCACTATTACTACAGAATTACGATGTCTTTGCAACAATCTTATGACTGATTTATTACAAACATATTACATTTGGCAGTGGGTTGTAAACACACAGGTTACAAGTCTCTTATGGCGGGACTTGGAACTGAGTGGATTTACGATGCCTTTGCTGGGAAATCTTCATTTCAAGGCATTACATTCTTTTTCACAAGACTCTATGAACTCACCAACCATTGTGTTGACACTTTAGCATGTATTTTCAGGTATTAACTATGGCACACTACTGGAGGTTTTGGCAGGGCATGGCATGGTCATAGAAGACTCTGATTATTCATTTGGGGACCGTTTTTAACTATTTTAATGGCCTACTTCCGCATTACTTTTAACAATGCAAAAATCAACATTTTGATTTAACTATTTTATTCAAAATGATTCAAGTGCAAACCATTTTTGAACTAGTGTTGTGATATCAATTGAGTTACACCCTAGCTACATGTATGCTTCCGCTGGACCCGATTTTGGGGGTGTGACAGATTGGTATCAGAGCTTTGGCTATAGCGAACTAAGCGTTTTTAAAACCTAGACTATAGCTACTTTCAAGAAAACTTAACCCTATGACCGTCACGTGCCTGCCTGCCAAGCTGAAGCCTCATTTGTGGTTAGTTGCTGACATAGGTGATGAGACTTGTGTCTCATTATCTGATATATTATATTCATTTATTATAGTTGATTACTATAATTGTTTTTCATATAAGCATGTTCACGTATCATATATGTCACCGCATTATGTTTTTCCTTGCATAGTTTCATCATTTGACCTCGAGTTTGGTCACCTGCCTTAGTCTTTCTGAACGTCTTGGTATTTGTGAAGGACATAGTATTAGTATAACTGAGCTGAGTATTTCAAAATTCATGGAACCTCGGTGGAATATAGACTAGTCACCTATATTCAACCCGGGATAGTGGGACATAGGCTGACTACCTATGTCTGACTCAGAAATGAATTTTGCAACACTGAGAATGGTTATAATAAAATTCTGTCTGGATTGAATCCTTTAATCATTTTCCAAATGTTTCATGCATGTGTGTATACCCTCATTGTTAGAACATTCATACTTTTCATCACCTCATGAACCGCCGCTTGGAAGCATGTAAATTGATCATTTTATTTCATGAACGTTCACATTTATGCATAATACACTTACATCACAGTATTTTCTTGTATCACAATATTATTTTGTCGCAGTCGTCACAGTCTCTTCCCTTCTCACCATCACTATCATCACCTTTTCACCAATATGTTTTCAGAGACCAACATAAACTGAACTTCGGGACGAAGTTCCTTTTAGAGGGGAAGACTGTCACAACTCACCATTTCACGTCATTTACCATTTCAGGTCATTTTCCCAAACTTCGACTTTTTACTATTCATAAATCACTATTCATCAAAACACTATTCATCGTTTTACTATTCATCGTTTTCGAGGTCAGTTTGATGTTCTGAGAAACTTTTTGGAAATTTACTATTCACCGAACACTATTCATTGCGGAAAAAGTTTTCACCATTCACTTGCATTACTCATTTCATCGTAAATTTAGTTTACGGGTATTCAAATTCGCGTAACCGGATTGGTTTAGGTGCGAATTCATTTCATTAGTGTTAAGTACACTGCATACGGACTGGGGATAGTCTGCATATCATCATAACAGCATTTTCATGTTATACCACTCTCAGGATTTTCAAATTTCTATATTCAGTACATTTAACGTTTTTACGTATACGTAATTATAATAAACGTTAACACCCGGTTTATACACGACGAATATATCTAAATATTCCCACAATGGTCCCGACATATTTTTATATCCATTTTATCATCATAAAAGTTATTACATTCATTTACCCAGTATTTTGGAAATTTATTTTATTTTTAACGTACGCGTATGAAAATAACGACGGTTTTCGTTAAAACTAAACATTAATCACCCGATCACTCAGTAAATGTACCCAACATATTTTTAATATGTTTTTAACATTATTATAACTTTATTTCATCCCGGTAAACTTCGTGAACATTTATTTCTAATAAAACCGGTACCCGATCGTAACTAAAAACGCAAACTAGTGCAAATTCTTACAAGTAATTCTAAATAACTACCAAGTACCCTAACCCCCCCCCCCTCCTACCCTTTGAAAACCAGCCCCAAGACACACCCTTTTAACCCCTAGCATTAACTTAACCATTTTATACTAATAAACCACTTAAAACATAACTTTACCAATTTTTACAAATCATAATCCAACTTTTGAGCTAAGAACACTTTTCATCTCATCTTCCCCATTCCCTCTTCAAAAGCCACGACCCATAAGTGATCTCCATGATCAAGTGATCATTTTCCATAAAGTAAAACACTAAACTTGTTCATTTTACATGCCTAATCAAGAATCAAGCAACAAAAACACAAGAACATCAAGCATAATCATCCTATAATCATCTCATTTTATCAAGTAAGTTATCATCTTTATTTTTTCATGGATCATCCTATTTTTACATGTATTACATAAGTATCATGCTAAAAACCATGTACAAGTAGCTATACCACACTTTATTTTGGCTAAAATGAAACATACAAACCCTAACTTTTTAGTTATGCATCCCCTAGCTCTAATAACTTGGTTAGGAGTCCATGGCACCCTAAGAAGGTGTATGGTAAGATTAGATTAGTCATGTGGTGATTACAAGAGGATTGGTGATGGTAGAAATTGGTTTTTAACCTTGGAAACTTGATTTGGAACTCATTTTAGACATGCTGTCCCATTTTGTAAAAATCTGGAAAATCAGTAAACACCAAGGAAACTTTGGCAAAATTTTTAGAAAATACTTTCAAAAACGAATCCGTAGGCGAAAGAACGGATTAAAAAGAGCTTATAACGAAGAAGTTATGATTTTTGCAAGATTGTTGACGAAATGTATTTTCTGGAAATTTGTTTGCTGTTGGACGTTTTTCAATGGACAAAAAGAGACTTTAGACGTAACCCGGAGGAGCCGAGCTTTCCAAAATATATTACTATATACTAAGACGTAACCGTGGACATAAAGAACAAGTAAAACGGACAAGTAACGACAAAGATATACTCGTTTGAATATCGGCTAAAACCATTTTATAATTGACAGCTTTTATTAAATTTGGCGCAAAAACTACGAAGTACATTTATAAGCTAAACATAATATTAAGTACCGAGCTTTATAACTAACGTAGTATTAGTTATTATGAGTATGTTTTCATCATTTCAAGGATTACAACCCGAGTATTTCAACGCTTACATGGAAACTTACGTTATATATATATAAGTATATATATATTATAACTAGCTATTTATATTTTCTAATAGCAATATTTTCCAAATACTTGGATTATATACTTTTGATAACACAAGTGTTTTTACAAAGAGTAGAGTGGTATAGAAACATGTGCATGGACATTCATAACATCATTTCATGATCTAAAGTAGATCGTTCATCATTCACATTAGGTTGCGGCTAGTGTGCGCGCCTTGTTTTTCAGCTCATTACATGTTCATGGTAACATCAGCTTCAGGTGAGTCATAGCCCCACTTTTACTGGTTTAATTACTTTACAAACTCTTTGGGGGAGATACATGCTTAAATACTCGTGTTATACTTTTATACGATTTCAAATCCCATGGGGGGAGAATACATTGCAACAACTATTTTTGTACATGCCCAAGTATTACAAAATTCCATACATTGCTTAAGTTGCCTTACTACCACTTCATAACAAGTCCCCTTTTCAATATCATGGACCGTTAATTTCAAGTACTAAGCGAGAGTGAGTGAATAGATCTATTGAGGGTGACGCCTCCATTCGTGTTTGGGTTGCTCCAACGGGACGAATGCATTTCATGTCTTATCAAGTGAGTGCCTGGTAGACACTCTGTTGGGGCATTACAAAGTCTAGCTTCGGGGTCATGAGCTTAAGGGACAATGTAGCATTTTTGACATTTATGTCGGTTCACTTTATACTTGTGGCTATTGTACATACGAAAATTACTTATGGAATTACGATACTTTTCCACCACTATTACTACAGAATTACGATGTCTTTGCAACAATCTTATGACTGATTTATTACAAACATATTACATTTGGCAGTGGGTTGTAAACACACAGGTTACAAGTCTCTTATGGCGGGACTTGGAACTGAGTGGATTTACGATGCCTTTGCTGGGAAATCTTCATTTCAAGGCATTACATTCTTTTTCACAAGACTCTATGAACTCACCAACCATTGTGTTGACACTTTAGCATGTATTTTCAGGTATTAACTATGGCACACTACTGGAGGTTTTGGCAGGGCATGGCATGGTCATAGAAGACTCTGATTATTCATTTGGGGACCGTTTTTAACTATTTTAATGGCCTACTTCCGCATTACTTTTAACAATGCAAAAATCAACATTTTGATTTAACTATTTTATTCAAAATGATTCAAGTGCAAACCATTTTTGAACTAGTGTTGTGATATCAATTGAGTTACACCCTAGCTACATGTATGCTTCCGCTGGACCCGATTTTGGGGGTGTGACACTTGTCTACTTGATTTATTTTAAAAACATGCCCTATATATATATATATATATATATATATATATATATATATATATATATATATATATATATATATATATATATATATATATGTGATTAGTATATCCTATATTGCCTCAAAGAGTTGAACTTACTTGAATCCAAACCCAAAAACACAACCTTTCTGCAAAATTTTCTGCCAAAAACCCAATTCTGGCAATCTGGAATTCACCAGATGGGCGGCCCCCTTAATTATATAGGGCGGCCCCCTTAATGATTAAGGGGACCGGCCCCTAATTAAAGGGACCGACCATCTGATGGTCAGGGTTACGGTTTTCTTTATTACTTTTTGACCCACTTCACCCTATACTTCCCAAAATTCACAAACATACTTTGTCCCATACTATCCCTCAAAATTTACCTTCCTAAACACATTTTTCCTACACTATAAATACCTTCTTTCCATCATAAATGTTCACACATCCAAACATGTCATCTCCCAACAACCAAAAACCCATGGTTTCAAGAACCGCAAGGATCTCCGTCAAACCCGTTTGGAGGAGAAAACTTGACTCTTGTCACAACTCAAGTGATGTTGTTCCAAGTCAACCAACAACTAAACCTCATACCCACACAAATGATCCATCTCACAACCAATCATCCACTCTTGCCTTCATTAATGCTCCTTCATATGATGAGCATGCACAATCCCAAAACAACAATCCCAACCTCACTACCAATACTTCACATGTTGCTCATTCAACAAAAACACCATCTACTCATGAAGCATCTCTTCCACCCATATCATGTTTTCATGATTACCCAAGCTCAAACATGTCTCCATCACCAAGAGTACCACCACCACATCCTACAACATCACATTCCATTCCTATGTTGCATGTTCAAACCCTCACCCAAGACAACTATCATGCTCCACCACCATCACCTTCTTCCGAACAGTTGAAGTTCGTTTAGGAGCTAAAAGAAGCCCATGAGCTTAGCGCTCTTTTAGCATTACATCTTGCTCAACGCAATGTGGATCCACCTCCATCTAGCTCACCCTCATCACCAAACAACATAAACCAAATTGAGAAGCATGTCAACAATTGCCCTTGTTGCATCTTCCTCCAAAAACAAACAATTGCATTGAATGAGCACTTTACTTGGATTGAGTATCTTCTCACTAGATCTCAACAAACACCATCACTTGAACAACATCAAAACCCCCAACCCAACAAACCCAACTCCAAATTCACCACCTCCAAGCTCTACATCACCAAACTCACCAACATCCATGAAACCAAAAATTTACCTCCATTAAGCCACCAACATGATCCCCACTTACCATTCTCACCCAAGCATTCTATATGCTTATGCTTTTTATTTTTCAAATAAAACACTTCAACCTCTTTGGGATACAAGCAAGTTTGATGACACTCTCTATTGGCACAATAGGATATTCTACTTGGTTTAGAATTCTAGCATTATGGACTATGTAACAATGATTATGTGGTTGACATAATCATTTTGAATTAATGAATGTTTTAATATGTGTTCCTAATTCTCCTTTGCCATGCTTATTATTAGTTGTTATTATGCTATATATATTTGCTTGTGCTTCTAATATTTTTCTTGCAAGTATGCCATAGCTCGAACCCTTGGTGCCCTCAAAGTAGGGGGAGCATACATCAAGGGGGAGCTTTCATCTTATCGGCTTAAACCTTTTTGATTCTACAAAAAGGGGGAGAAGTGAATATAAACTCACTAAATACTTGTCTTAAAATTAATTTTTAGATTTAATGAGTTTAGGTATTGTAATCATCAAAAAGCGGGAGATTGTTGATATAAATAAATGCCTAAAAACGTTATTCATATCTTTCGATATCTCTATCTTCTGATAATCACAAAACGAAAACTCATCAAACCAAAGATCATGACGTAAATAAGTATTTACTAGTAAATACTCACTTTTACCATCTAATCACTTAAGGTTTGAATAAACAAAGTGTCAAATGAAATATAAGATCAAAGGAACATTTTTATTAATCACTAGATTTTTATAAAATGTCACAAAACATTTTATATCTTTTATAAAACATTTTTGGAATTAAAAAAATATGTTTAATTCATTATAAATATATGAATTCAAATTTTCAACCA
Organism: Artemisia argyi; assembly: GCA_030686995.1. Lineage (NCBI taxonomy): Eukaryota > Viridiplantae > Streptophyta > Magnoliopsida > Asterales > Asteraceae > Artemisia > Artemisia argyi. The sequence continues at coordinate 170,264,207 of CM060701.1, read as the reverse complement.
AAAATGGCAAATCTAATCCAGAAAAATTTTCCTCACAAAAGGACAAAGCTGGGCAACGTTCAGGAAGGGTGGCCCCCTTAATTAACTAGGAGGACCCCTTAATAATTAAGGGGACCGGCCCCTAATTAAGGGGACCGGCACGCTCCTGATCCCCCCCAGCTATGCCTTTAAATACTGGTTCATTCCACTAATTTTTCTCACCTTTTTGCACTCTAAACTTTCTGATTCAAACCTCCATTTCTATCCACTAAAATCCTTTGATCATATATACATTAATCTTTGTTTCAAAGTGATTCAAGCCTCAACACTCAAGTGCAAAGAGAAGAATACGTCTATCTATCAAGACTAGAAGTATTACAACTTAGTATCATTTTGCTATCTAAGTTGTTTGTTCATTTCATCTTGTAAATCATTCATACTTTGGTGTATAAGGTGTATACATTGGTTAGCTAGATTTAGATATAGGATCTAGAATTGTTGAAAGTGTGAAGTGGTAATAGAAGTAAAGAAGTATAAGTGCATAGAATTAGTGATAGGAGATATAAGAAGTGGTAGCATATTGAAGTTGTGGTTAGTAGCGAAAATAAAGAAGTCTTATTTTTGCAAACTTTTATAAAACAAAAAGAATGTAAAACTATTCAACCCCCCCCCCCCCTTTTAGTTTTCCACACACAACAATTAATAACAAACAATCAACCAACAATCATTAGTTAGGTTAACACAAACAAACCTAGCCTAGCATGTTAAAGTAAAGACAAGCATAAGATAGAATCAAACAACACATAGACATATTGAATGATTATTGGAAGACTTATCTTTAATCAAACATGGATGAAAGAAGGGTTTGAAACCCTTACAAGAAGGTGAAAATTCGACATAGGGTTTGTGGTAAAGTTCCTCCAAAAGTTCTCTCTTTTATGCATAAAAATTAGAAAACTATATATAGAGATTACACGTCTTACGGCGTCACGTTGTAACTCTGAAGCCGTCAACTATCCGTCAATACTCTTCTCAGACTGCCTAGATTCAGATCTGACGCTGTCACGTATAAATCTTCATATGGCCGTCACCTTGTGTTTTACTCTTGATGGCCTATACGTCCCAAAGTACTTGTTAAATCCCAAAAACATTCTGGCGTGTCTCGTGTAAAATTTATATCCACCTCTTTGCCAACATATGACGCCGTCACAAGCAAAGCGTGACGCCGTTTGATGAGGCGAAAAGTGTACCGCTTTTAAGGGGTCATTTAAGCCCGAATTCGTGATTATTTGATCAATTATTGCCCTAAATCGTTCCATTTGTCATTTTAGGTACTTTTGAGGAGAAATCTGGAAAAGGAATCATTTTTGACGTTTTTGGAGCATAAAATTGAAGAAAATGGCAAAGTCTCAAATTCCTTGTTGGGAACAGTACCTGACGACGTCAAGGATTAACACGTGACGGCGTCAAGAGTGATAAAAGAGGTGGAAGTGGATATAATAACGTGACGGCCCAGAACATTTTCAATGTAATTGGTCTGACGGCGTCACCAAGGCCGTCAGGGTCAAAATGCAAGTGACGGCCCAGAGTAGATTTACACATGAAGGCGTCAAGACTGGATCTAGGCAATACGAATTTCAACTTGGCAGCGAGTTGATGGCATCAGAAGCCAATACATGACGCCGTCAGGATGCTTAGTCTATATATATTTTTCCAATTTTTCATTGTAAAGTGTGGAACAAGTTGTGAAATATTGGGAGCACAAACCCTAGGTCAAATTTTCTGTATATTGAAGGGGTTTCAAACCCTTCTTTCTTCCATGTTTGAATAAAGATAAGTTCTCCAATAATCATTCAATATGTCTATGTGTTGTTTGATTCTATCTTATGCTTATCTTTCTTTTAACATGTTAGGCTAGGTATTCATTGTGTTTGCTTAGATGTAGTGAAACCTAGATGTTGATTATGGGTTGATTGTTTGTTTATAATTGTTACAGATGATTGTATTTGATGTTAGGCTTAAGAAAACTGGCAGACTTCCATTGGTAACTTGCTTGAACGTCTTAAGAAACATGATCGGAGGTGTACTACGATTTTTGGTTGTATTTAATGCATAAGTGAATTCTAATGATCCCATGTTAGGAGCTTTTAGTCTGCTCGACATAGGAGTCAAGTAGGATCTTATAGAGTTAGGGAATATTGTACATGGCCCTACGACTAGTATTAAAGAATATAACTCGTCATCCATGCAGATGTAACAAGCTAATCAACAGGTAAAAGATATCTAGGGAGTAATGAAATCTAAGTAAACACATCATTTCTCATTATTGTTTCCACCACATTAGTTTAATTTCATTTCTTTTGTTTTATTTTGATTGCATCTTAGTTAATTGGGTTAGTTGGCTAGCAACTAATTCCGCCCACTCCTTCAAAACCCGAGATTTTACTTGCTTTCATAAAATATAAAAAATACAAAAAGAATCATCCCTCACCTCTAGACCTAGTTTAGTAGGCTTTCTAATCCTATCGACACTATTCCTGAGTTGAGCGATCAATCCCCCGGTACTTGTCACTATACTATACTACAACGATCAGGTACACTGCCTGGCGGGGATTGCAAGCTTCTCAAGATCCCTTGAGAGGTAAAACCTGTTGCGAGGGTGCAATCCCACGTATCAAGTTTTTGGCGCCGCAGGCCAGGGAATAGTTATTGTCTAGGTTAGAATTTCTTTTTATTAGGTCTACTTGCTAGATTCTTTTCTAGTAAGATTTTTTTTTTCTTTTTTTTTTTTTTTTTTTTTTTTTTTTTAGGTTTTCTTTAGTCTATCTTCTTCTTTGTGTCTTTGTTCGTAAAAAGTGTGTCATTATGGATACTAAAAGCCGACGTTTGGAAATTGAAAAAAGATTTTTACTACGCAACCGAATGGAAAGAGAAATTAAGGGGTTTAATGAGCTTAATGAGTTAATTAAAAAAGAAAGGGGGCTAAAAATAGACCATTGTGAAAATAACACCGTCTTTAACAATAGTAACACAATGGATTCTAGGGATGATTTTAGAAGTATTTCAAAACTCTTCACCAACTCTTGAGTAATTAAGTCATCATAAGTTTCTTTTGAAATATCCTTGTCCCACTCAACATCGAAAGAACCCATGGATTAAAAGGGGGCTATTTTAATGTGAAGGTTCCATGCATGATTGGTCATATTTTTAGGGAGCATACCAATGTTGACTTGCAAGCCCCAATGAATATTATGTCTAGGCTCTATTATAATTGGATCATGAGCAATGAGCTAAAACCTAGACAAGACCCTTATAACCCCAATCGACTATGCAATTTCATAGGTATTGTTAGAGGTTTATACGTTTTTATTGGGGATTTCGTTTATCAATGTGATTTCATGATATTAGAAGATGTGAAGGGAATTATAGATCAGCATTTAGGAGAAATAGTTTTGTGAAAACCCTTCATCAATACGTCCAACATGATTTATGAAAAGGATGAAGGCACCGTTACATTTTCCAATGAAACTGGGTGTGTTAAGTACATGATGCCTTATAAGTTTGAAAAGTTCAAAGGTATTGATGGTTTAGATGTCGACAACATTCCAACATTTGAGGTTAGTGATGTTAACCAAAGACGAAATAAAATTAAGTATTCGGGATGTTTTATGCATTATTTATGTCAAAACATAGAGATATCGAAAAATATAAATAACGTTTTTATGCATTATTTATGTCAACAACCTATTTCACTTTTACATTCTTTAATTGAACATTGGGGACAATGTTCATCCTAAGTGTAAGGGGAGGGTAAATGATGATACCTTATAGGATACAATTGCACTTGAGTTTGTTTGTTCGATGGTAGGTGTGTAATAAAACTAAGAGAAATATTTGTTAGTGTAATTTTAGCGCCAAATTTAATTTTTTTTACAACATTTAAGAGTGAAACTTTAGCCTTAGGAAGCGTCTCATGGATAGGAGTTGTATGACTAGCACAAAACCGTACCACTCAGAAACATTTTCCACCCAAATATGTGAGGTTCGCCTTTAGATTTGATAGGAAAAGCATTCATTATTAGTGCTTATGAGTGTACCGGTAGCATTTAGATTCTAGAACTTGTGATAGCGATGCATCCCGAGACCGCTAGTGAGACTACATTCGTGTAGTAGGATCACCCTTGTGTTAAACCCGTATCATAATTACTTGACCATTTAAGTCATATTACTTGGCTAGCAAAGTCAATTAATTTTTCCCACACCTTAGCGTTGTATTCATTTTTAGTACACGAACCCTAGTACACCCCTCCGAGCCTATCTTTTCGTTTTTAACTTTAAGCATCTTACTTAAAGGAAGAATTTGTTACATCCCACTTAAAAGTAAACCCAAATCACCTTAGCCTTTCGTGTATGCACTCATCTCTAGTGCATTATTGTTATTTTTTTAAACTGTTAGTTAATTATCTAATTGATTACACGGTTGCTAAGTCGAGTCATATCTTGTACATATTATTTTGGGACGATTGGGAGTCATGGGTAAAGTACTAATGTTATGGAGTAATGGGGAAGAACATCATATATTACCCCCATATATGCGTTAATCTTAAAAGTACTCCAAGTGTTTTGATTATCTTAATTCGAGTCATTAGATTAGTTTATTGTAAAGTATGTAAAAATTCAAGTGTAAGGGGAATGTACATTCCCTATGATGTATTATTTTGGATGGTAGGGTAAGAGTGTATGCAAAAAAGAAAAATAATAATAATAAAAAAAAATCCGAAAAAAATCCAAAAAAAAAAAATTGAAAAAAATAAAAAAAAAATGGAAAAGAGAAAAGAGAAAAACATACGGACTACAATCCCGTTTCATTTTATATTTGTTTTATGTTCTTGTTATTTTTCATTTATTAGCTTAAGTCGAGTCTAGTCTTGGCTTAGCAACGCCATATTTTACATGTAATTAACCAAGATAATTAACTCGCCAAGAGTAAATATTGCCTTTATCCAACAAAACCGTGTATTCCATATCCCTACACCTAACGTTATAACCCTTTGAAAGACCTCTTTGATAGTTTATCCTAGGTGCTTACGCCAAGTGGTGGAGGTTTGATCATTTCTCAAGCCTATGGTAATCTATTTTGTTATGACAGGTAGTGAGAGATGTTTTCCATTTCCTTATTGTGATATATACTTTATCACACCCGAGAGATGTGAGTATCTAAACACTATTTGTGAGGTGCTACTGTATGACCTCCGTGCTTGACTTTGGTCTTTAGTGGAACGATTATTTGTTGTAATTACGTTTATATTAGTGTTAAATGACCCCTAACTTGTATTTTGATTAGAATAAAAGCGCATTTGCTTGAGGACAAGCAAATCTCAAGTGTAAGGGTATTTGATGAGGCGAAAAATGAACCGTTTTTAAGGGGTCATTTAAGCCCGAATTCGAATTTATTTGATCAAATATTGCCCTAAATCGTTCCTTTTGTCATTTTAGATACTTTTGGAGTGAAATCTGGAAAAAGAAGCATTTTGGACGTTTTTGGAGCATAAAAGTGAAAAAAATGGCAAAGTCTTAATTTTCCTTGCTGGGAACAGTACCTGACGGCGTCACAAGCTTCTACATGACGGCGTCAAGAGTAATACAAGAGGTGGAAGTGGATGATACACGTGACGATCCAGAGAGTTTTATACTAAGGAGATGACGGCGTCACCCAGGGCCGTCATGGTCCAAGTATTAGTGACGGCCCAGAGCAAAATCACACATGACGGCATCAAAAGTAGATCTAGGCAATCCGATTTCATTATGGGCGGCGAGTTGACGGCGTCACATGTTTACACATGACGCCGTCACCCTGTATTATCTATATATAGTTTTCCAAATTTCATTCATTAGTGTGCAACTTTGAGGGAAAAACCCTAGGACGAATTTTTCCAGCTTTTTCAAGGGTTTTAACCCTTCGAACCTTTCATGTCAATTTGAGATAAGTATTCTTTCAATTCAATCAATATGTCTATGTGTTGCTTGAATATATCTTACACTTGTCTTGAATTTAACATGCTCGGCTAGATCTCTTTTGAGTTTGCTTAGATGTAGTGAAACCTAGATGTTAATTATGGGTTGATTGTTTGTTTATAGTTGTTATGGATGATTGTATTCGATGTTAGGCTTAAGAAAACTGGCAGACTTCCATTGGTAATATGCTTGAACGTCTTAAGAAACATGATCAGAGGTGTACTATGATTTTTGGTTGTATTTAATGCGTAGGAGAATTCTAATGATCCCATGTTAGGAGCTTCTAACGACTCGACATAGGAGTAAAGTAGGATCCTATAGAGTTAGGGAATATTGTACACGGCCCTACGACTAGTTATTAAGGAATACGGCCTGTCATCCATGCAATTGTAACAAGCTATCAACCTGTAAAAGATATCTAGGGAGTAATGAAACCTAAGTAAACACAAGTTTCCCTATCATTGTTTGCACCACTAGTATAATTAGATTAATTTTCATTTATGTCATTTTATTTTGATTGCATCTTAGTTAATTGGGTTAGTTGGCTAGCAACTAATTCCGCCCACTCTTCCAAAACCGAGATTTTACTTGTTTTTATAAAATATAAAATTACAAAAAGAATCATCCCTCACTTCTAGATTTAGTTTAGGAGACTTTCTAATCCTAGCGACACTATTCCTGAGTTGAACGATTAATCCCCCGGTACTTGTCACTATACTATACTACAACGATCAGGTACACTGCCTGGTGGGGGTTGTAAGCTTCTAGAGATCCCTCGAGAGGTAAACCTGCTACGATTCCCACGTATCATAAGGGGGAATCCAAATTTGTTTATAAGAACGAAAATGATAATGATTCGCTACAATGTTAAATGAACATGTATATTAGTAATTGTTTGAGTCAAATGCTTGTATCGAGTCATAATGATGTTTTGCAGGATTTTCCAGGAAATAAGGCATAAGTTTTTCCAGAAATTTTATGGAAACTTAACATAAGATTTTTCCAAGAACATTCTGACGGCGTCAGGAGTTACAACCTGACGGCGTTAGGTACTAAAATTCTGAAAAATTTTACGAGTTTTGTTTATACTGGAGTCTTAAAGTTTTTGCTGAATCTTTAGTTTTATAAACTCCAAGAAATCTGCAAACATTCATTCCATAAGCATTATATCTTAAATTGTTTTCTAGGATTTGTTAGTATATATAGATTGCCGCCGATTTTACGCGAGGTTTGCCTTGATTGTTTTCTCAGGTTTAACAGGTTATATATGACAAGAAGATGATTCATATTTCTGGAGGGAAGCTTTCAACGTTCATTTTCTTGGAGGAAGATCTAACCTTGTTGACACATTATCCACACCGAACGAATCAGGGGAGTATTTGTTTTCATTCTTTTACCGGCTTTACTTTTACATTCTTTAATTGAACATTGGGGACAATGTTCATCCTAAGTGTAAGGGGAGGGTAAATGATGATACCTTATAGGATACAATTGCACTTGAGTTTGTTTGTTTGATAATAGGTGTGTAATAAAACTAAGAGGAATACTTGTTAGTGCAATTTTAATGCCAAATTTAAAATTTTTTACAACATTTTGGAGTGAAACTTTAGCCTTAACAAGCGTTTCATGGATAAGAGTTGTATGACTAGCACAAAACCGTACCACTTAAAAAAATTTCCACCCAAATATGTGAGGTTCGCCTTTAGGTTTGATAGGAAAAGCATTCATTATTAGTGCTTATGAGTGTACCGGTAGCAATTAGATTCTAGAACTTGCGTTAGTGATGCATCCTGAGACCGCTAGTGAGACTACATTGGTGTAGTAGGATTTACTACATGATAAGAGGCATTAGGATCACCCTTGTGTTAAACCCGTATCATAATTACTTGACCATTTAAGTCATATTATATGACTAATAAAGTCAATTAATTTTCCCACACCTTAGCGTTGTACTCATTTTTAGTACACGATACTCCTAGTACACCCCTCCGAGCCTATCTTTTCGTTTCTAACTTTAAGCATCTTACTTAAAGGAAGAATTTGTTACAACCCACCCAAATGTGCAACCAAATCGCCTTAGCGTCCGTGTATGCACTCATCTTTAGTGCATTATTGTTACATGTTTAAACCCTTAGTTAATTATCTAATTGATTACATGGTTGCTAAATCGAGTCATATCTTGTACATATTGTTTTGGGACGATTGGGACTCATGGGTAAAGTACTAGTGTTATGGAGTAATGGGAAAGAACATCAAATTATTACCCCCATATGTGCATTAATCTTAAAAAGTACCCCAGGTGTTTTGATTATCTTGATTCGAGTCATTAGAGTAGTTTATTGTAAAGTATGTAAAAATTCAAGTGTAAGGGGAATGTACATTCCCTACGATGTATTATTTTGGATGGTAGGGTAAAAGTGTATGCAAAATATATATATTATCTTAAGAGAAAAAAAACATACTGACTACCATCCCGTTTCATTCTATGTTTGTTTTTAAGTTTTTTTTATTTTTGATTTATTAACTTAAGTCGCGTTGAGTCTTGGCTTAGCATCGCCATATTGTACATGTAATTAACCAAGATGATTAACTCACCACCAGTAAATATTGCCTTTATCCAATAAAACCGTGTTTATCATATCCCTACACGTAACGTTATAACCCTTTAAAAGACCTCTTTGATAGTTTATCCTAGGTGCTTACACCAAGTGGTGGAGGTTTGATCCTTTCCCAAGCCTATGGTAATCTATTTGCTATGACAGGTAGTGAGAGATATTTTCCATTTCCATATTGTGATATATAATTTATTACACCCGATAGATGTGAGTATCTAAACACTATGTTAGGAATACAAATATTCCTATAAAAGACTCGGTCACCTGAATATTGTAATAGCATTAAGTTAGCTCGTAGTTAGTTTAGTTATTAGATATTAGTTTAATTTAGTAACACCGTGGAATAAGGACGGGTCTTTACCCACTGTATGCCTGATCCACAGCCCGGGTGTGGGCGTTTTATCATTTGTTTGTTAGGAACTATAAATACCCCTCTCCACATGTGGAGAGGGTTGAACCTTCTCATACACTTAATCTAATATTTCAATTTCTCTCTCAAGGTTCCAAGTTCTCTCTATTCTTCCTATTTCTCTCAAACCATACGCCACCTTAATCACTAGTAACACCATGTTTGTCACTTAGTTGAGATTCTATAATTGGTAACAAGAGCCAAGGTTTCATCTTAGGGCCTTGGTGAATCTTATTTGGTGTGGTTTGTTTGGTTTTGTGAGTTAGTAGTGTTTTTCTTGAAAATATCTTGGTTTGAATTATCTAGTGTTAGTTGACATGTTAGAGGTGTACTTTTATGATCATTTGTGTTAGGGTTACATTATTTCTCAGTTGGTTTTGCCATATCATACGTATTTTTGAAGATTGGATTGGGTTTAGGTCGAGTTTCTTGGCTGCGATTAGCTCCACTGTTCCATTGCTTGTCTGCGGTTTGCACTAGATCTCTGTGGTTAGCAGTCTGCGATTACTATTTTGAATTAACGGACAAAATGCATGGATAGTGACAGATTTGGACTATTGTAGACTGCGACTAGCTACTGCGGTTAGGTGGTCTGCGTTTTAGTATTTGTGGTTTGCTATTCCTGCGGTTACCACACTTGCGGTTTTGATCATCCTGCGGTTTGCTTCTTGATGTGGTTAGTGCCTTGCGTGTCACTCACCTTGTGGTTTGTTTACTCTGCGGTTAGTTACTCCCTGCGGTTATCTCACCTTGTGGTTAACTTACCTTGTGGTTACCTCTCCTTGTGGTTACCTCTCCTGCAGTTAACTCGTGAAGTCTCCTGCGGTTAACTTTCCCTGCGATTTGCTCACCTTGCGATTAACTCTTCCTGCGATTTGTTCATCTTGTTGCTGCTAACTTATACGTTGCGGTTTGGTCATTTAGGTTGCGACTTTCTCCACTTGTTTGGCAATTTACTAAGTGATGAGATTCATGTGATAGGTTAATCATTTTGCAATTCGTGAATTGTTGTAAGTTTAGTCGTTCCAATTAATCTAATTGTGATCTGACTTTGTGAGTTAATCCTTACGACTTGACTAATCTCAATTGGATATATTGCAACTTGACTTGTCACAACTTAACACTTGATGCAAACTGTGACTCATTTGGTATCTCTCTATTAGTTTAATCTGTTGAATATATCTTCAGGTTTCTTTTGTTGACTTTAGTAAAATCCCTAGAAAGAATCATTTCTCGGTTTAAGTCACAAAAGCTATAAAATCCCGCTTGAAGACTTTGAGATGTCGATAGTTTCAGATGACATTCAAGCTACTGGGTCTGACACCCGACCTCCGATGCTTGACAGGACAAATTATGAATAATGGGCACAAAGAATCAGATTGTATTGCTTATGTAAAGAAAATGGTGAGAACATTTTGTGATCTATCGATGAAGGTCCTATGCAGATGGGTACAACTAGAGATGCTATCTCCACGGCTGAGGATGGTTCTGTCGTCCAGGGAATTGATAGACCACGCACTTACAATGATCTCAATGATGTTGAAAAGAAGCTCTATGACGCTGACATTTGAGCCTCCAACATCGTGATACAAGGGTTACCCAAAGATGTGTACAAGCTAATCAACTTCAACACTGAAGCCAAAGCTGTGTGGGACAATGTCAAAATGCTTCTGTCTGGATCGGAGCTGACCAAAGAAGACCGTGAATCTCAATTGTATGACGAGTTTGAGCATTTCAAAATGAATCCTGGTGAAAACATTACCGACTACTATGTCAGATTTCACAAGCTGGTTAATGACATGAGAATGATTAGAATGACAATGCCCAACATTCAACTCAACTCTAAGTTTGTAAACAACATGTCACCTGAGTGGGATCATTTTGTCACAGTTGTCAAGCTCAACAAAGGATTGAGAATTATGAACTATGAACAATTGTTTGCTTATCTACAACAACATGAGAAGCAATCTGCATATGATCATCAATTAAGAGAAAAGCTCAATCCAACTGTCACCAATGACTCACTTGCTTTCATGACTAGTATGGGGCCAACTACTCAACCTATGTCATCAATGGATCACTCATCTCTACAGTCATCAGCTGCCATGAATACTCATCTCGACTCAGGATACTCTCATACTGACAAGATGATTGACAATCTTTCCAATCAAGTGTCTCTGCTAGTTCAACATTTCAGGGCTGCACTCCCATCTTCCAATGATCAACTCGAAACTTCCTCCAATCCACGTAATCAGGCTATTGTGGAAGACGGAAAAGTAATGGTGCAAAACATTCAGGGAAGACAGAATGTGAATCAAAGGAACGCTGTGCGGGGTAACTTTCAGAACAGACTTGGAAATGTGAATCAGGGACAAGGAAGGCAACCAAAATGTTACAACTGTGGGGGTCTAGGTCGCATCGCCAGAAATTGCACTCAGCCAAAACGTCCTCAAAATTCAGATTACTTCAAGGACAAAATGTTGCTCATGCAAGCTCAAGAGATTGGAGTTGTGCTAAATGAGGAAAAATTGGCGTTCATTGCTGGGGATGATGGAAAGACATTTGACGATGATGTGGATGAACAACCAGTTCAGGATTTAGCTCATAATGATCCAAACATCTTCCAGGCAGAGGATTGTGATGCGTTTGACTCAGATGTTGATGATGAACCCACCGCTCAGACAATCTTCATGGCTAATCTATCATCTGTTGTCTCACCCACACAACAATCTGGTCCATCCAAATCATCCATCATATCTGAGGTACTAAAATTATATGATAAATGTGCTGACTATGATAAACAAAAGACCTTCAATGATATACGACAAAATAATGTTAGTGAATCAAATGAGGCTGAATTGGAAACCATTAATGCGTTCCCAACTGAGCAACATTCGGATCACGACAGTAATTCTGACGTATCTTGTGGAAAGTCTTCTGTTGCGTGTGATAATGATGTGATGCATGAACAAACGATATATAATGAAATACAACAAACAGACGTTGCTGAATTGGATATTGCAAATTTGGGAAATAGCAATATTGTCCCAGATGAACAATATGTAAAGCACAACGTCGAGTCTGTTGTATCAAGTAATATAACCTTTGTTGATGACGATATGTGTGAATTGGATGAGTACATTGCTGTTGCAGCTGATGACACCCTAACCACTAGGATAAATACTCTTAAGGATCAAGTAAGGTTCTATGAACAACGTGCAAAATTTGAGCTAACAGAACGTGAACAAAAAATGGAATGGCAAATGCATGCTTACATCACTGAACAAAATTTAAAGGAAATGCCCTTTGTCACAACTCGTAATTTCAGGTCATTTTTCAAACGTCGAAATTTCATTATTCATCTCGGGAAGTTACTATTCATCATTTACTATTCACCGATCATTATTCATCATTTTACTATTCATCGTTTTCGGGGTCAGTTTGAGATTCCGAGAAGTGTTCGAAAATTTTACTATTCATATGACACTATTCATTCCCGGAAGGAAATCACTATTCACAATTGTCGTTCATCATTTTGTAAATTTAGTTTACGGGTATTTAAATTCGCGTAACCGGATTGGTTTAGCTGCGAATTCATGCATCATCAGTAGGAACACATCATATAAACTAGAATAGTCTACATATCATCTGTAACGTCATCAGCACTTTAGATAATGCACGGATACGCATTATTTCAATTTACGTATGCTTAATTTGTAATTATAGTTACCACTTAGTTTTTACTACTAAAGTATATCCAATACTCCCGACTATGATCCTAACATATTTTCAAACTTATTATAATAATATAAAAATTATATTATTAGTTTACCCGGTATTTTCAAATCAATTGCTACATTTTACGGTCGGAGCTTATTACTCCGTCGATTTGCGATATTTCAACCCGATAATTATGTTTACACCCGATTCTCATCAGGAATGTGATTTTATGATTTTTACAACTTTGTCATATTTTATTTCAACTCGTTACGATTTATTTTTAGTTAACGCGGTACCCGATAACACCCAATACGCAACTAAAACTAAACAAGCACATGTGTTACTAGACAAGATTATTAATTATCCACAAAATTCTCATTTTCTTTCCATGGTTGCCGCCCCCCCCCCCCCCCCCCCCCCCCCCCCCCGCCTAGCCCCCTAGTCCATTTGACATTAATTTAACAAAGACCAAGACCAAAAATATCTATCTTCCATTTTCTTTCATTATATACATTTCAAGAAAACTAGAAACACTTCTCGTCTCTTTTTCCTCTCTTGGTGATCCACGGCAACAACATAACAACAAGGAAGAACCATAATTTTTCCATGATCAAGTGATTTTACAGCTCTAGTATACTTCTATTTTGGGTTTTGAAATAAAAACCAAGAAGTATTTAGGTACCTAGTTACTTTAAACATCTTCAAACTACTAGTAAGCTTTTTTTTATCTTTCTTAATGTTTCATATATTTTCTTGATGTATTTTCAAGTTATAATGGTTAAACATGTTCATATACTTATGTTATTATACCACTTTTACTAATATTTTAAGTTTAATGAGATTATTAATAACCTATGATTATCACCATGAAACCCACCAAGGTTGGTGATGTTTAGGACCCCATGACACCCTAAGAAGGTGTACGGTAGGATTGAATAATTGTGAAGTTGATTTGGAGTAGTTTGGTTATGTTTTGAACAAGATATAAACTAGAAAAATGAATTTTAAACACTATTAAAATGTTGCTTTCCATTTTTGTAAAATACATAAAACTCAGGGGTTTCCGGGTAACATTGGGCTATAGATTTAGAAAATACTTTCAAAAACGAATCTGTGGGCGAAAGAACGGATTAAAATTAGTTTATAACGAAGGAGATATGATTTTTGCAAGTTTAACGACGAAAACTATTTTCTGAAAATGTACTTGCTGTTGGACGAATTTCGACGGACAAAAAGAGGCGTTAGACGTAATCTATAGGAGCCGACCTACTGAAAATATATTAGTATATGTTAATACGATTTCGGGGATTTAAAAAACGTAGAAAACGAGCTTATTACGACCAAGATACAAACGTTTGAATTTTAGACGATTTTAATATTTTTGTTCAGCACAACACTTAGAAAATTTTCCAAGTATTAACCATTTCGCCAAGTGACCAGGTTGAGAGCCATTTTTCTCATTGATAAACTCGTTTCTGGAAAATTTACATCTCTGACATAAAGTTAGTTCACCCATCCTAGTTTTCAAAACATGCAACCGTTTGTCAAAAGGATTAACAACGAATAACATATGGTCTTCCAAACTTTCTCGAAAACTGCCCAGAATCTGTCAAAACAGCCCAAACACCTCACTTCGCGGCTATTTTTCTTTATGATCGAGATCCGTATGGCCGAACTTCAGTTCTACGACTTTTTAGATAAGGTGAAAATCTTCCTAAAACTACTGAGCTTCTTTCCTAATTCTTAATACTCACTATTTCGCGACTAGTTTTGCGAGACCATTTTGGTCATATTTTCAAGTTATGAAAAGTGTCATTTTACGACGAAAATACTATATTTACCGATAAAACACCAAACGAGGATCGTGGAGTACCGTTTCAACGTATTTACATGGAAAGTGATTATTAACTTAACGAGACGTCAAAAATGTATTTTTCGACGATAAACGTTATTTTCAAATTTCACGAGTGGTATCGATAACATACGTATTTGCATGTGTAGCATTATTTCATTTCTTACATTAGATCATACCATTCATATTAGGTTACGGTTAGAAATCGTGCCTCATTTCAGTGTATCCACTTTTGTCATCGTAGCTATCGCACCAGGTGAGTCATAGCCCCTACTATTTCAATTGTTTTGGTAAACTCTTTGGGGGAGAATACATGCTCGTTTTCATCTAAATGTGTACTTGATTTAATTGATTATGCTACATGTTTAGTCAAACATTTCTTTGCTCCAGTTATGAATTCGTTACTCAATCGAATGTAGTGTATATTCATTTGCATCACACTTAATCCTTTTTACCTTTAGACCCAAGCTTTTTCCATTATTATGCACACTTAACCGAATGAACCGGCTCCACCACTATGTACATACATGACCGAATGAACGGGTCACATCACCGAATGTACGGGTCACATAACCGAATGTACGGGTCACATAACCGAATGAATTGGTCACGTAACCAAATGTATTGGTCGAACTACACTTATCTTTGAATCTTGGTCCACATATTACTTTTGTTTACACAAACCAAACATATTTGGCAGTGGGTCGCAAACACACAGGTTACAAGTCTTTTATGGCGGGACTTGTAACTGAGTGGATTTTACGATGCCTTTGCTGGGGAAATCTTTATTCAAATGTTTTACATTGCATACTTGTTCACAAGACTCTATGAACTCACCAACCTTGTGTTGACACTTTAGCATGTATTTTTAGGTATTAAGCAATGGCACGCTACTGGAGGTTTTGGCAGGGCATGGCATGGTCATAGAAGACTCTGATTATTCATATGGGGACCGTTTTTAATTATTTTAAGGGCCTACTTCCGCACTACTTTTAACAATGTTAATTCAACACTTTTGGTTAAACGATTTTATTCTAAATGATTGAAATAAGAACCATTTTGTACTTGTGTTGTGGTACCAATTGAGTTACACCCCAGCTACATGTATGCTTCCGCTGGACCCGATTTTGGGGGTGTGACAGATTGGTATCAGAGCTTTGGCTATAGCGAACTAAGTGTTTTTAAAACCTAGACTATAGCTACTTTCACGAAAACTTAACCCTATGACCGCCGCGTGCCTGCCTGCCAAGCTGATGCCTCATTGGTAGTTGTTGCTGACTTATGTGATGAGATTTGTATCTCATTATTGGATATATCATATTCATTCATTCTAGTTGATTACCATAATTGACTTCCCTATTAGTATGCTTACATAACTTATGCGTCTCATGTTACGCCTTCTCCTTGCATAGTTTCATCATTCGACCTCGAGTTTGGTCACTTGCCTTACTCTTTCAGAACGTCTTGGTATTTATGAAGGACATAGTATTAGAATAACTGAGCTGGGTATTTCAAAATTCATGGAACCTCAATGGAATATAGACTGGTCATCTATATTCAACCCGGGATAGTGAGATATAGGCTGACCACCTATGTCTTACTCAGAGATGAATTTTGCAACACTGAGAATAGTTATAATAAAATTTTGTCTGGAATAAATTCTCAACTCATTTTCCAAATGTTTCATTTATGTGTGTATACTCTCGTTGTCAGAACATTCATACTTTCATCACTTCGTGAACCGTCGCCTGGAAGCACATCAACTGGTCATTTCATCTCATGAATCTTCACATTTATGCATAATATACTTACATCACAGTAGTTTCTTTTATCACAATCTCATTTTATCGCACCTGTCACAGTCTTTTCCCTTCTCACCATCATTATCATTTCCTTTCCCCATCCCCATATATATATATAGAAATTAGGTAACACTCTATAGATTCCTGTGTCACTCATCACTCACTACTCCCTATATTGATAAGTGGATATTATCAATGACCTCCCTAGTAAAGACTTTCCATACCATCTATAAGGAGGATCCCTCGGTACATTAAGACCATTGAAGACTCAACAGAAATCTCAAGATATCACAAAACCATCCGAACCACTATCACTGGCCTGATCGCCAAAATTCCATCATCTGGAAAGTATTGGCTTGACTGAATTACAAGATTCGTTTAGATACGAGTGCTCACTAAGCAACACCATAGAGATAAATCCAACCTCTTAACCAAGACTATAGATTGAACATGTCCTCACCAATAAACTTTATTCAAACCTTTTAGACACTTATGCATTGGTGCAGACATACATACCTGGCTATTTTATCCTCTTAATACTTTCACTTTTAAATGGATTTTTCTCCAAACTAAAGTTATACAAAACATATATCTTGTAAGAAATACTTTTCTGAGGCACTTATTTTGACAAGCAAATTCCTTTTGGTTAATCTTTTACAAAACTATTGAATGTTAGGAAATTTTAAACATCGATCTTTGGTAAACCATATCATCCACCTTATGTTGAAAACTGTCCTATCTTGCATAACTATTAAATTTTGAAACATCAAGAAAAATGTTACTTGGAAAGCCGTTTGCTTAAAGTTGTAAATTCATTTATTCAGGGAAGGTTTACGAACAAAACATACAATCTCAAAACAAACTTTGAAAATCAATCACTATATTACATCACTTATACATTTAGGAGTTTGTAAATTGACGACATAGAGCTTGGGGAAAATCTTAGTAGTGGAGACTAAGCACCGTAGGTGCAGAGAGACTCGATTCATGACATTCCTGCGTAGGAATCACAACCTTATCCTAATCTATTCTTTCCAATAACACCCTCTGACGGACTTAACCTTGTAAGTCTTTCAAACAAGATTCGTGATACCCATTTCAATTATTCCTAATAGAGGAATTTGATTCACCTCAAACTCCTAGCGAATTCATTAAGATTCCTTTGGAACCACACCACCTATCATCTGCAGACCAATGGTCAGAATTAGAGAATGATTCAAACATAGGAAGATATGCTCAGAGCATGAGTGATTGACTCTAGAAATGGTTGCACTAACCATTTACCATAAACCAAATTCAGTTGCAACCACAGTTATCGCGCGAGCGTAGGGACTACACCATCTGAGGCACTCTATGGTCGAAGTGCCAACATCCATTGATGGATCGAAATTTGGAAAAAGCCCAACTCAGTAGTCCAGTAAGCATTCATGAAATAACTAGGAATTTCCAGCAAATCAGGAATCAGTTACAAGTTCGATAAGTTGTAAACCCTTAAAATTTCAAGTTAGTGGCAGGGTTATGTTGAAAGATTCTGCCTAGGAAAGGCATGATACCATTCGGAAAAATTCAGAAAGTTAAACCTGTTATACACTGGACCATTTAATATTTCACACAGAGTAGGCTTAGTGGCCTACAGACTTGAGCTCCCATTAGAGCTCAGTAGCTTACACGATAATTATCATCATCTGTTTACCAATACCACTCCAGAGACCAACACAAACTGAACTTCGGGACGAAGTTCCTTTTAAAGGGGAAGACTGTCACAACTCGTAATTTCAGGTCCTTTTTCAAACGTCGAAATTTCATTATTCATCTCGGGAAGTTACTATTCATCGATCACTATTCATCATTTTACTATTTATCGTTTTCGGGGTCAGTTTGAGATTCCGAGAAGCGTTCGAAAATTTTACTATTCATATGATACTATTCATTCCCGGAAGGAAATCACTATTCACAATTGTCGTTCATCATTTCGTAAATTTAGTTTACGGGTATTTAAATTCGCGTAACCGGATTGGTTTAGCTGCGAATTCATGCATCATCAGTAGGGACACATCATATAGACTAGAATAATCTACATATCATCTGTAACGTCATCAGCACTTTAGATAATGCACGGATACGCATTATTTCAATTTACGTATGCTTAATTTGTAATTAACGTTATCACTCAGTTTTTACTACTAAAGTATACCCAATACTCCTGACTATGATCCTAACATATTTTCACACTCATTATAATAATATAAAAATTATATTATTAGTTTACCCGGTGTTTTCAAATCAATTACTACATTTTACGGTTGGAGCTTATTACTACGTCGGTTTGCGATATTTCAACCCGATAATTATTTTAACACCCGATTCTCATCAGGAATGTGATTTTATGATTTTTACAACTTCGTCATATTTTATTTCAACTCGTTATGATTTATTTTTAGTTAACTCGGTACCCGATAACACCCAATACGCAACTAAAACTAAACAAGCACATGTGTTACTAGACAAGATTATTAATTATCCACAAAATTCTCATTTTCTTTCCATGGTTGCCGCCCCCCCCCCCCCCTAGCCCCCTAGTCCATGTGACATTAATTTAACAAAGACCAAGACCAAAAATATCTATCTTCCATTTTCTTTCATTATATACATTTCAAGAAAACTAGAAAAACTTCTCATCTCTTTTTCCTCTCTTGGTGATCCACGGCAACAACATAACAACAAGGAAGAACCATAATTTTTCCAAGATCAAGTGATTTGACAACTCTAGTATACTTCTATTTTCGGTTTTGAAATAAAAACCAAGAAGTATTTAGGTACCTAGTTACTTTAAACATCTTCAAACTACTAGTAAGCTTTTATTGATCTTTCTTAATGTTTCATATATTTTCTTGATGTATTTTCAAGTTATAATGGTTAAACATGCTCATATACTTATGTTATTATACCACTTTTACAAGTATTTTAAGTTTAATGAGATTATTAATAACCTATGATTATCCCCATGAAACCCACCAAGGTTAGTGATGTTTAGGACCCCATGACACCCTAAGAAGGTGTATGGAAGGATTGAGTAATTGTGGAGTTGATTTGGAGTAGTTCGGTTAAGTTTTGAACAAGATATCAACTAGAAAAATGAATTTTAAACACTATTAAAATGTTGCTGTCCATTTTTGTAAAATACAGAAAACTCAGGGGTTTCAGGGTAACATTGGGCTGTAGATTTAGAAAATACTTTCAAAAACGAAGTTATGGACGAAAGAACGGATTAAAACGAGTTTATAACGAAGGAGATATGATTTTTGCAAGTTTAACGACGAAAACTATTTTCTGAAAATGTACTTGCTGTTGGACGAATTTCGATGGACAAAAGAGGCGTTAGACGTAATCTATAGGAGCCGACCTACTAAAAATATATTAGTGTATGTTAATACGATTCTGGGGATATAAAGAACGTAGAAAACGAGCTTATAACGACCAAGATACAAGCGTTTGAATTTTAAACGATTTTAATATTTTCCTTCAGCCCAACACTTAGAAAATTTTCCAAGTATTAACCATTTCGCCAAGTGACCAGGTTGAGAGCCATTTTTCTGATTGATAAACTTGTTTCTGGAAAATTTACATCTTTGACAAAAAGTTAGTTCAACCACCCTAGTTTTCAAAACATCCAACCGTTTGTCAACATGATTAATAACGAATAACATATGGTCTTCCAAACTTTCCCGAAAACTGCTCAGAATCTGTCAAAACAGCCCAAACACCTCACTTCGCGGCTATTTTTCTTTATGATCGAGACCCGTATGGCCAAACTTTAGTTCTATGGCTTTTTAGATAAGGTGAAAATCTTCCTAAAACTACTGAGCTTCTTTCCTAATTCTTAATACTCACTATTTCGCGACTAGTTTTGCGAGACCATTTTGGTCATATTTTCAAGTTATGAAAAGTGTCATTTTACGACGAAAATACTATATTTACCGATAAAACACCAAACGAGGATCGTGGAGTACCGTTTCAACGTATTTACATGAAAGGTGATTATTAACTTAACGAGACGTCAAAAATGTATTTTTCGACGATAAACGTTATTTTCAAATTTCACGAGTGGTATCGATAACATACGTATTTGCATGTGTAGCATTATTTCATTTCTTACATTAGATCATACCATTCATATTAGGTTGCGGTTAGAGATCGTGCCTCATTTCAGTGTATCCACTTTTGTCATCGTAGCTATCGCACCAGGTGAGTCATAGCCCCTACTATTTCAATTGTTTTGGTAAACTCTTTGGGGGAGAATACATGCTCGTTTTCATCTAAATGTATACTTGATTTAATTGATTATGCTACATGTTTAGTCAAACATTTCTTTGCTCCAGTTATGAATTCGTTACTCAATCGACTGTAGTGTATATTCATTTGCATCACACTTAATCCTTTTTACCTTTGGACCCAAGCCTTTTCCATTATTATGCACACTTAACCGAATGAACCGGCTCCACCACTATGTACATACATGACCGAATGAACGGGTCACATCACCGAATGTACGGGTCACATAACCGAATGTACGGGTCACATAACCGAATGTACGGGTAACATAACCAAATGAATTGGTCACGTAACCAAATGTATTGGTCGAACTACACTTATCTTTGAATCTTGGTCCACATATTACTTTTGTTTACACAAGCCAAACATATTTGGCAGTGGGTCGCAAACACACAGGTTACAAGTCTTTTATGGCGGGACTTGTAACTGAGTGGATTTACGATGCCTTTGTTGAGGAAATCTTCATTCAAATGTTTTACATTGCATACTTGTTCACAAGACTCTATGAACTCACCAACCTCGTGTTGACACTTTAGCATGTATTTTTAGGTATTAAGCAATGGCACGCTACTGGAGGTTTTGGCAGGGCATGACATGGTCATAGAAGACTCTAATTATTCATATGGGGACCGTTTTTAATTATTTTAAGGGCCTACTTCCGCACTACTTTTAACAATGTAAATTCAACACTTTTGGTTAAACGATTTTATTCTAAATGATTGAAATGAAAACCATTTTGTACTTGTGTTGTGGTACCAATTGAGTTACACCCCAGCTACATGTATGCTTCCGCTGGACCTGATTTTGGGGGTGTAACAGCCTTTAAACAAGAGATTAAATCTTTTCAAAATCAACTTGATCGTGCTTTTAAGGAAAACAGGAAATTCAGGATAGTTTAAATCTCCTAAAAAGTGAATTTCAAGAAAAGGAAAATAAACTGTTAAACGAATTTTCCAACCTTAAGCAGTTGAAAAACAAACTTGAAAACAAGTTATATGTTTAAGGCCAAACATGTCACACAGCTCAAATGATGGAAAAGCACATTAAACTACGGGATAAGCATAGTGATAAGGATTTAGGATTGCCTAAAACAAACTTCCTTAAGAGCGTTAGAGCCTCTCAACCTGCCCTCTATGATGTTAAGGTTATGCTTACTCCCAATCATGAACCACCAAATAGCTGGTCTGATAAAGAATTGGATGAACTTGATTCTACCGATAGAGAGAGATTTGCTAAAAAAAAAGTGAAGGATCCAAAGTGCATTAAACACCGAGTCATTGTTAAGCCCCTTGATTATTATGAACAAAACCAAGTGACTGTTTTTGCACCTCAAACTAAGTTAACACCAGATGAGGTATTTTGGCCTTTAGACGTTGAGAAAATGAAAGCTGAGGAAATTAAGGCCAAGACGTCCCAAAAGTTAGCTTCCCCAACGGTGTATCCCCCCAATACACCGATGCACTTAGTTCAGTTGTCACTTCCCACGCAATGTAAAACTCTTATTAGCATTTATGTCCTGTGTCAAATGTTCACTGATTTTGATAAAACATGCAAAAAGAGAATTACACCAACGGGAATCACTGAGGGTGAACGGGGATTTGAGCTAACCAAAGAGTGTTACTTAACTGAAGTCATCCCATTTTTTAAACTAATCAAAGAACACTTTGAGGGTTTACGACAATCCCTTGATGCTGAGCTTAAGCAAATGAAAGAAGTGTTTAAAAATGTAGAAAACAAGTGTAAACAAAAAGCAATAGATCTTCAGCATAGTGAAATTGCCAGAAAAAATATTCTCATCATGAATGACAACTTGATTGCTAAATGTATTACACAAGATGTGTTCTACACTGCCACAGATTCTTCTCTTAATGCTTGTCAATTTCATGAAATGTCTATTGCTTTAAATAACCTTCACAATCGTGTTGTTGAGCTTGAGGGGGAGAATGTGAAACTGCTTGAAAAACTTCAAAATGATGATCATGACAACATGATCAAGCATCTTTCTAAACTAGAAGTTGATAATCTTAACTTACAATTAAAATATCAACATTTAGAAGAAAAAATGAAATTATCAAAGGCCAAGACATCTTCTAATGCTCCGGAATTTGATGCATATTTTGAATTAGCAAAAAGGGATGAAAAATTTCAAGCTCACACGAACACAATCAGGTTATTGAGGGCTCAAATTGCCCAATTGAAGTCTCCCATGAATGCTGTGATCGACACCCGTAAACCAATGTTTGCAGATTCTCATAACTTTCAACTTCAAAACACAATCAACTTACTTAAACATGAAAATGATTGTTTTCAAGCTAAAAATTCTAAAGTTAAACAACATAACAAAGTGTTATATGATTCTATCAAGATCACTCGTGATAAAACCAATGAAAAGATAACCTCTTTGCTTAATGAAATTGAGAATCTAAAGACAAAGGTGAAAGGGAAAATGCCGATTAATGAAAGTGACAATATCAATTCTGTGGTTTGTAAATGTAAAAAATATGCATGTGAGGCTGTTTTTATTCCTCTTCCCCTTAAGAACCATGAGCTAGTCCATAGTGATTACCTTAGACATCTTAAGAACTGCCTGGACATGACCCGTGAAACCATTGAAGAAGATAGAATAGTGAGACCATCTGATAACTCCCTATCGGATGTTTGCTTTCTCACCAAGCGGTCACAAGAGTTGTTAGAATATGCTATAGGTACATGTCCCAAGATTCCCAACATGCGTGATAAAAATGGCACATCCTCATCTAGGAATTTGAAGAAGCATGTTACTTTTGATAAACCTTTAGCTAGTTCTAATCATAGCACATCACCACCTAGAAACCAAACAACTGTGCAACAATCTAATGTTCCCCTCGTCAATTCTACAGGAGTAATCAATGTCACTAAAGCTAGCGGGTCAAAGCCTAAAGGCAATACAAGGAATGATAGGACTTCGCCTGCTAAGAGTGATCAAGGGAAGAAAGTAGAAGACCACCTTAGGAACAATAAGATCGATTTAAATGAAAAGAATCATGTTGATTCTAGTATTTGCGTTAAGCGTACTGTAATTAATTCGAATCCTAATGCTACTTGTAAGACTTGTAACGGTTGTTTAATTTCTGGTAATCATGATGAATGTGTTGTGTCTTTTTTGAAATCCTCTTATAAATCCCCAGTTAAATTTGATAAGACACACAAACTGGAAAACAATACTTGGAAAGCTACAGGAAAAGTTTTTAACAAAGTAGGATATCAGTGGAAACCTACTGGAAGAAAATTTACTCTAGGAAACTAGTGCCCATTGACTTACATGCCCGACCCTAAGTCTTTAGAGGGTAAGAGATGGAAGGCTACTGGTAGAAAATTCCCTTTAGTGACCCAATGCCTTGATAGTAAGTCAGCCACTTCCACTGGCATAGGTTCATCTGTGAGAACCAATGAAAATACTGATACTGTATCTCTTAAGTATGCGTGTGCTAACCTATTGGATCCCAATTACACTTGGGGATCCATGTTTTTCAGTTATCCATATCTGTCTGGTTTCAAATTCAGGTCGTACAAATCGTCCTGTGGTGTTTGGACTCAGGCTGCTCAAAACATATGACTGGGGATCGCTCTAGGCTCAGAAATTTCGTGAAAAAGTTTATCGGGACAGTTAGATTCGGAAACGACCACTTTGGAGCCATTATGGGGTATGGTGATTATGTGTTTGGTGATAGCGTGATTTCTAGAGTTTACTATATGGAAGGACTCGGGCACAACTTATTCTCTGTTGGACAATTCTATGATTCTGATCTTGAAGTGGCCTTCAGAAAACACACATGTTTCGTTAGAGAATTGGATGGAGTTTATCTCCTTAAGGGAAGTCGTGGAACAAATTTGTATACCATCTCTATTGAAGACATGATGCGGTCCTCACCCATTTGCTTGCTCTCTAAGGCCTCAAAGAGCAAATCATGGTTATCGCACCGTTGTTTGAACCACTTGAACTTCGGCACCATTAATGAACTTTCTCGTAAAGATCTTATTCGAGGCATGCCTAGATTGAAGTATGAAAAAGATCATATCTGCTCAGCATGTCAATTGGGTAAAAGCAAGAAACAAACTCATAAACCAAAATCCACCAACTCCAACACTGAAGTACTCCATACCCTTCACATGGATCTGTGCGGACCCATGTGAGTGCAAAGCTTCGATGGGAAAAGATATATTCTTGTTATTGTGGATGATTACTCACGATTCACATGGGTGAAGTTTTTAAGATCCAAAGATGAAACTCCCGAAATCATCATCAAAATAGTCAAGCAGTTGCAAGTAAGGCTCAACAAAACCGTTAGAATCATTCGCACTGACAATGGAACTGAGTTTGTTAACTATCAACTCACTCAATTTTATGAAAGTATCGGCATCAGTCATTAGAAGAGTATTCCTCGAACTCCTCAACAAAATGGAGTTGTTGAAAGACGGAATCGCACACTAGTTAAAGCTACTCGCACTATGCTGATATTCTCAAAGACACCAATGTTTCTATGGGCGGAAGCTATTGCTACTGCATGCTACACTCAAAATCGGTCTTTAATACATCCTCTCCATAACAAGACACCGTATGAGCTGGTGCATCTCAAAAAACCTGATCTCTCCTTTCTTCATGTATTTAGTGCCCTGTGCTATCCAACTAACGATAGTAAAGACTTAGGGAAGCTTAAAGCTAAGGCTGATATTGGGGTATTCTTCGGATATGCGCCAGATCGAAAAGGGTACCGAACCTACAACAAAAGAACCCGACAAATCATGGAAACAATCCATGTCACGTTTGATGAGCTGACAGAGCATACGGCTTCAGGACACACCAGTTCTGGACCCTCACCAAATCTTTTATCTCCTGGACCAATTAGTTCGGGACTTGTACAACACTCCAAACCTGTCACTCCTTATGTTCCGCCTACTTGTGAAGAATTGAAGAAGTTATTTGACCCCATGTTTGATGAGTACTTCGAGTCGCAACAACCGCAAGCTCCTGAACAACAGGCTGTAGAACCTAATGATATGGGGACTTAAAAGAGGTGGTTTATGTTACTCAACCTGAAGGGTTAGTGGACCCAGAAAGACCAGATCATGTATATTGTCTAAAGAAGGCACTTTATGGTCTCAAACAGGCTCCGAGAGCTTGGTACGACACACTATCCAAGTTTCTCCTTGAAATTGATTTACCAAGGGTGTAGTTGATCCTACCTTGTTCACTAGGAAGACTGGAAACAACCTACTTCACGTTCAAATCTATGTTAATGATATCATCTTTGCATCCTCTGACTCCAATGAATGTGATCGCTTTGCTAAGGAAATGAGTTCCAAGTTTCAAATGTCTATGATGGGACAAATGTCTTTCTTCTTGGGGTTACAGATTTCACAAAATCCAAGCGGTATCTTTATTAATCAGGCCAAGTATGCTTGTGACATCCTCAAGAAGTTTGGCTTTGATTCAAGTGACACGGTTGATACACCCATGGTTGAAAGATCCAAACTTGATGACGACTCAGCTGGAGTAACCGTTGATCAGACCAAATACAGAAGCATGATTGGATCTCTCATGTACCTCACAGCAAGTAGGCAGACCTTCTTTTTTCCGTATGCATGTGTGCCAGATATCAATCCAAGCCCACCAAAAAGCACTTGGAAGCAGTTAAGAGAATCTTCAGATATCTCCACGGGACTACTCACATGGGTCTTTGGTATCCTAAAGACAATGCAATGGCTCTTACGGCCTACTCAGATGCTGATCATGCGGGGTGTCAAGATACTCGTAGAAGCACTTCCGGAGGTGCTCAATTCTTGGGTGAGAAACTTGTCAGCTGGTCATCAAAAAAGCAGATGAGCACTTCGATATCATCCACAGAAGCTGAATATATAGCCATGTCCTCATGTTGTGCTCAAATTTTGTGGATGAGATCACAACTATCAGATTATGGGTATGACTTCAACAAAATCCCAATGTACTGTGATAACAAAAGTGCCATTGCCCTTTGTTGCAACAATGTCCAGCACTCCAGAGCTAAGCATATTGACATTCGTCATCGTTTCATCAGAGAACAAGTGGAGAAAGGGATAGTGGAACTCTACTTTGTGAGGACAGAGTTTCAGCTGGCTCATATATTCTATGGAAAACTAGAAGGGGGGGTTGAATAGTTTTACGTCTTTTTCGTTTTATTTGTTTTATAAAAGTTTGCTTTTAAAGAATAGACGTAGATTTCAAAACTCTTTAATGCAAAAATATAGATACTAGTTTTTTTTTACGATTTTCGTATAAACACTCCTTATATATAATGTTGGAAAATAATTTACAATTTCATATATCATATATATAAGCATATATATGTGTATATGTTTTAATAAGAGTTTATGTACTTGGTATGTTTTTATAAAATTAATGTTATGAATGAATCCTAGTTTGATCTTTACGTGAAATCAATATATGCACAACACAAGCAATTATAATTATGTATGAAATGCTAACAAGTAAATAATCAAAGAGTGAGAGATGGAAAGATCAAACCGAGAGACAAAGGATTTATAGTGGTTCGGCTACAAGGACACCTTCCTTGCCCTACTACACTCCCCGAGTCACCTACTCGAGAGTTTTCTTCACTAGATCAATAACCTCCCTTATGGCGGAGAAAACCTTACACACCAAATTACACACCACAAATTCTTCACAACACAATCACAACTTTTACACAACTTCTTCACACCAATCTACTTCACACCAATTCTTCTTCACACCTTTCTAATTCACACCTTTCTTCTTCCTAACTCTTCTTCTTCCCGCCACTTGTTTCTTCACACCTTCACTACTTAGTTCTATCCACTACTCCAAGATATATACTTCTTCACAACTTCTAGGCATCAAGGTCTTTTCAATTTCAAGGCTTCAACTTCTTTGTCTTCACAACTAATCTCTACTTCAATCTACTACCCCTTCTTATTTCTTCTACCACTAATCCTATGCACCTCTACTTCTTCACTTCTAGCACCACTTCACACCTTCAATAAATCTAGATCCTATATCTAAATCTAGCTAACCAATGTATACACTATATTCACCAAAGAATAAATGATATACAAGATGAAATGATCAAACAACTTAGATAGCAAGATGATACTAAGTTGTAATACTTCTAGTCTTGATAAATAGAAGTATTCTTCTCTTTGCACTTGAGTGGACGAGGCTTTGGATCACTTGGAAACAAAGGCTTATGAATTATATGATCAAAGGATTTTTAAGATGGAAATGAAGGTTTGAATCAGAAAGTTTTTGTCTAAAAAGGTGAGCAAAATTCCAGATTTAAGGTGGTATTTATAGGCAACAAATTCTGACAACTGGAGCGTGCCGGTCCCCTTAAATCATGGCCGGCCCCCTTAAAATTAAGGGGACCGCCCCTTATAATTAAGGGGGCCGCCCAGCTGTAACGGCCAGAAGTTTTGTATTTTAGTGAGAAAAGTTTATTTGGTGAAAAACTAACTAATTTTGGTTAAAAATTTGAATTCATATATTAAGTATGATTAAAACATTTTTCTTTATTACCAAAAGTGTTTTTCAAAAATATATAATAAGTTTATATATTAAAATAAACTTTGTAGCAATTAATTAAATTACCCCTTTGATCTTATAATGCATTAAACACAATTTTTATTCATACCTTAAGTGATTAGATGGTGAAGGCGATTATTTACTACAAAATACTTGTGTACGTCATGATCTTTGGTTTGATGAGTTTTCGTTTTGTGATTATCAGAACATAGAAATATCGAAAGATATGAATAACGTTTTTAGTCAATTATTTATATCAACAATCTCCCCCTTTTTGATGATTACAAAACCTAAACTCATTAAATTCAAAAATTAATTTTTAGACAAGTATTTAGTGAGTTTATATTCACTTCTCCCCCTTTTTGTAGAATCAAAAAGGTTTAAGCCGATAGATGAAAGCTCCCCCTTGATGTATGCTCCCCCTCGTTTGAGGGCACCAAGGGTTCGATTTAAGGAATTCTTGCATTAAAAATATTAGCGGCACAAGCATGGCACAAGCAAATACATATGGCATAATGACAACTAATAATGAGCATGGCAAAAGAGAATTTGAAACACATATTAAATCATTCATAAAAAAATGATTATGTCAACTCCATAATCATTATTACATAAGCCAAAATACTAAAATATTATACCAAGTAGAATATCCTATTTTGCCAACAAAGAGTGTCATAAGACTTGCATCCCAAAATGGTTGAGGTGTTTTCTTTGAAAATGAGAAACATAAGCATATAAAATGCTTGGGTGAGAATGGTGAATGGGGATCATGTTGGTGGCTTAATGGAGGTAAACATTTGGTTGCATGGATGTTGGTGAGTTTGGAGATGTGGAGCTTGGAGGTGGTGGATTTGAAATTGGGTTTGTTGGTTGAGGGTTTTGATGTTGTTCAAGTGATGGTGTTTGTTGAGATCTAGTAAGAAGATACTCAATCCAAGTAAAGTTCTCATTCAATGCAATGGTTTGTTGTTGGAGGAAGATGCAACAAGGGCAATTGTTAACATGCTTCTCAATTTGGTTAATGTTGTGTGGTGATGATGGTGAGCTTGATTGAGGTAGATCCAAATTGCGTTGAGCAAGATGTAATGCTAAAAGGGCACTAAGCTCATGAGCCTCTTTTAGCTCCTCAACGAACTTCAAGTGTTCGGAGGAAGGTGATGGTGGTGGAGCATGATAGTTGTCTTGAGTGAAGGTTTGAACATGCAACATAGGAGTGGCATGTGAGGTTATAGGATGTGGTGGTGGTACTCTTGGTGGTGGAGACATGGTTGAGCTAGGGTAATCATGAAAACATGATATGGGTGGAAGAGGTTCTTCATGAGTGGATATTGTTGTTTTGGGATTGAGCATGCTCATCATAAGAAGAAGCATTAATGAGGGCATGAGTGGATGAAAGGTTGTGAGATGGGTCATTAGTGTGGGTTTGAGGTTTAGTTGTTGGTTGACTTGGAACAACATCACTTGAGTTATGACAAGAATCAAGTTTCCTCCTCCAAACGGGTTTGACGGAGATCCTTGTGGTTCTTGAAATCTTGGGTTTTTGGTTGTTGGGAGATGACATGTTTGGGTGTGATGGCATTAATGATGGGAAGAGGGTATTTATAGTGTATGAGAAATTTGGTTTAGGAAGGTAAATATTGAGGGATAGTATGGGACAAAATATGTTTGTGAATTTTGGGAAGTATAGGGTGAAAAGGGTCAAAAAGTGGTAAAGAAAACAGTACCCCCGACCATCAGATGGCCGGTCCCCTTAATTAGGGGCCGGTCCCCTTAATCATTAAGGGGGCCGCCTTATATAATTAAGGGGGCCGCCCATCTGGTGAATCCCAAAATGCCAGAAATGGGTTTTTGGCAGAAAATTTTCAGAAAGGTTGTGTTTTTGGATTTGGATTCAAGTAAGTTCAACTCTTTGAGGCAATATAGGGCATAATATTCATAAATGTAGAGAATGTTATAAAAATAAGTAAAGTGGACAAGTAATTTCTAATATTCATGCAATCTACTAATTGACCAATTAAGTTAGGCAACCAAGGAAGCAATAAAGCATACTAGTTAAATATGCAACTATATGAAAATGATAATATGTAGGCTAGTGCAAACATATTGATGAGTGCTTACAAGTAACAAGTAGGAAGATATGATTATATGGACTTCAAGACTTGTTACAAACAAGATCCATATGGGAAAACTATGATTCGCATGAGATGATTTGATTAAATTTTGAATGTCATTTCCATAGAAGTGTATGACACATGTGAGATAATCAAATATGTTTTTAATAAAACGTTTCTAGTTTTATTCAACAATGCTTTGAAATAGATTCAAGTGTGCATTAGAATGAAATGTATTGAGTTTTGCTTCATAACATGTTAACAATTTGAGAAAAAAAAAATTCCAATCTTGATTTTGATTGAAATAAAGTTATGGTAGCTTACAGTTAAACATGTTGTTAGAAGAAAAATGAGATAGATATTTGAAAGATTTTTATTCAAAGCGAGAGGTTTTAAACATGATATTTTAATTTTGATAGTAAGAAATTTCAAGTGAAGAACTTGAAACAGGAACTTATCATACTCAAGAGAATCAGTTGAGCCCATTGTCACATATAATCATCTTTAATGAAAACTAAAGACATGGATGAGTGATGGTAGATTCTAATGATCTTAATGCAATATAATTGAGAGGGATAAAGTAAATCATCTATAGATACAAGAATAACACATGTATATATATATACTAAACTTATCATAATATAAAAAGCTAACTAGTCTTAATTATAGCACATATATTAATGCAACTAGAATAGTCATTTAGTCCAAATAGTAAGTATTCTACTATAGATCATAGATGATATTCAATATAAATGAAGAATAAGAAGAGCGGTAATAGACTTAACAACAAGTGGGTTAACTAGCCTAATATCATGTATACATATATTAGTGTTAATGATCTAAAAACATCGCAACCTATAATTTAATCATATTAATATACTAATTAAAGCATACTCTAATATAATGTGATATTGACAAGTTTTTGAAAAGAAAACTTACCTCAGGTCCAGCTTTTCTTTAAGAGTGGGCATGAGAGTGTTAGAAGACATCTTTAAAGTTTGCCCAAAGCATGTCGAAGTAGCAAAGTAAAATCCCAACGCAATAAAGATCAAGGAGGCTTGATCCGAAAAACTTAATCGATCACAACAATCATCACAAGTCGTGTAGAACAAGAATGGTAAAACTAGAATCCTTCATCTTGAGATAGTAACGAACACACCATAAAATCAATGCTCCAAAAGTGAAGAACAAAACGCCGAAATAATAAATGACCGCAACAACGTCAAAAGCAAATCGTGTGTAGAATGTGAATCAGAGTAATAGGAACCAATAGTCATCAAATGAAGGAAAGCAAAGTGACCGATCCAAAAAGTAGTATTCCCTTCGTTCGTTAATTACCTAAACATGACAAAGAGCTTGGTACCCAGATTCTCATGGGTCCGAGATGGTTACTTGAGAACATCCATTGCATTTGAATGCACCTGATGAGGATGTCGCCGAGAAGTACAAGAATTCATCAATAGTTTGTTTTAACAAACAAACAATGACTCTCTTGACTAGAGTAATAAACAATGAATGTGAATAATATTAATTCTAAATTTCTCCACTAGATTTAACAAATTTTATTTGTTTTGATATATTTGTTAAAGAATCATTTGCAGTAAATCCTAAACCGGTTTTATCATAAAATGACTTTTGAATGTTAAGTAAATATTTTAATGATTTAGAACTATTTTCGAATTTGGCTAATATTTTTGCTTTTTCATTTTCTATTTTAATTTCATGTTTGTAGTCTTGACAATATTTACATTTAACATCAATTTCAATATTTCTTTCAAGTCTAGAAATTTTATCTTCTAAGATTATTTCCTTTTCAAAGTTATTTTCAATGGATATTGAAGATTCATTTTTAAGAATCATTTTTGAGTCAATGTTGCAAAAATGTTTGAAATTGTTTTCCAAATTTGAAAATTCTAATATAAATTGATCATAGCAAAAATGTTTAGTTTCAGATTGTACCTTATTTGTAGTTGTACATTCTTCACATGCTATACGGTGATCAATTTCATCGTCCATGTCGCTCCATGTTTTATTTGTAGTTCCGCTTGGATCTTGGAGCATGTAATCCTTGCCATCAATACTTGTATTTACATTTGTTTGAAAATCTTCACAATCCATGTTTTCATCATCTTCTTCGTTATTGATACCTTCAATGATCACATTTGAACTAGTAGTACATGTGTTTGTTTCAACTAAATATTTATCTATCGAACTTTCTAGAGTGACTAATTCTTGTGCAACATCAAGTTTATCGTTTTTGGTTTTACATTTCTCTTGGTGAAATTTTAAAAGATATTTCCAAATATCATTTGCCGTTTTACAAAATAATACTCTTTCATATTCAACTCTTGGTAGAGTTTTGAAAATAACTAATTTAGGTTTAGTATTTTTATCAATCTTTGTTTGAAGATTTTTATATTGATTTTCAAAATCCATTTTGGTTGGTTGAAGATCACCAATTGAAAAGATATGCCAAAGATCAACATCTATTGATTTCACATAATTTTCAAATTTATTTTTCCATTAAAGAAAATGATCATTTTCAAATAATGGTGGTTTTTGCGTAACTTCCCCTTCTAGATAATTTTCAAATTCCATAGATCGTTACAAGTTTTAAAATATAATATATTTAAAAAATCTTGCTATACGTTGCTCTGATACCAATTGTGGAAAACTAGAAGGGGGGTTGAATAGTTTTACGTCTTTTTCGTTTTATTTGTTTTATAAAAGTTTGCTTTTAAAGAATAGACTTAGATTTCAAAACTCTTTAATGCAAAAATATTGATACTAGTTTGTTTTTTTACGATTTTCGTATAAACACTCCTTATATATAATGTTAGAAAATAATTTACAATTTCATATATCATATATATAAGCATATATATGTATATATGTTTTAATAAGAGTTTATGTACTTGGTATGTTTTTATAAAATTAATGTTATGAATAAATCCTAGTTTGATCTTTATGTGAAATCAATATATGCACAACACAAGCAATTATAATTATGTATGAAATGCTAACAAGTAAATAATCAAAGAGTAAGAGATGGAAAGATCAAACCGAGAGACAAAGGATTTATAGTGGTTCGGCTACAAGGACACCTTCCTTGCCCTACTCCACTCCCCGAGTCACCTACTCGAGAGTTTTCTTCACTAGATCAATAACCTCCCTTATGGCGGAGAAAACCTTACACACCAAATTACACACCACAAATTCTTCACAACACAATCACAACTTTTACACAACTTCTTCACACTAATCTACTTCACACTAATTCTTCTTCAAACCTTTCTACTTCACACCTATCTTCTTCACACCTTTCTTCTTCCTAACTCTTCTTCTTCACGCCACTTGTTTTTTCACACCTTCACTACTTAGTTCTATCCACTACTCCAAGATATATACTTCTTCACAACTTCTAGGCATCAAGGTCTTTTCAACTTCAAGGCTTCAACTTCTTTGTCTTCACAACTAATCTCTACTTCAATCTACTACCCCTTCTTATTTCTTCTACCACTAATCCTATGCACCTCTACTTCTTCACTTATAGCACCATTTCACACCTTCAATAAATCTAGATCCTATATCTAAATCTAGCTAACCAATGTATACAGTATATTCACCAAAGAATGAATGATATACAAGATGAAATGATCAAACAACTTAGATAGCAAGATGATACTAAGTTGTAATACTTCTAGTCTTGATAAATAGAAGTATTCATATCTTTGCACTTGAGTGGATGAGGCTTTCGATCACTTGGAAACAAAGGCTTATGAATTATATGATCAAAGGGTTTTTAAGATAGAAATGAAGGTTTGAATCAGAAAGTTTTTGTGCAAAAAGGTGAGCAAAATTCCAGATTTAAGGTGGTATTTATAGGCAACAAATTCTGAAAACTGGAGCATGCCGGTCCCCTTAAATCAAGGCCGGCCCCCTTAAAATTAAGGAGACCGCCCCTTATAATTAAAGGGGGCGCAGAAGTTTTTTATTTTAGTGGGGAAAGTTTATTTGGTGAAAAACTAACTGATTTTGGTTAAAAATTTGAATTCATATATTAAGTATGATTAAAACATTTTTCTTTATTACCAAAAGTGTTTTTCAAAAATATATAATAAGTTTATATACTAAAATAAACTTTGTAGCAATTAATTAAATTACCCCTTTGATCTTATAATGCATTAAACACAATGTTTATGCATACCTTAAGTGATTAGACGGTGAAGGTGATTATTTACTACTAAATACTTATTTACGTCATGATCTTTGGTTTGATGAGTTTTCGTTTTGTAATTATCAAAACATAGAGATATCGAAAGATATGAATAACGTTTTTAGTCAATTATTTATATCAACATATTCACTAAGGCTCTTTCTCGAGAAAGATTTCAGTTCATCCTTCCACGACTTGGGATGAAGAGCCTCACTTCAGAAACTCTTAAGTCACTCCAAGAAGAGAATGATGATTGAAAGATTGGCTTCACATATCCTTTGTACATAGATTAAATAAAAAAGAAAATAGAAAAATATAAAACCTATAAAAACCCATAAAAATCAAAAAATCATAAAAAATTCAAAAATATTCTTCTCACGACATGTCTCTTGTGTAATCAATATTGTGTGTGTTTCTAGAAATGTCATTCAATAATTACATGGAATCATACATATGCTTGAGCAAGAGTTTTTCGGTTTCAAATAAAGTTTTTTTTTCTCTAAAACATGTCATTTCTCAAAACATTCTTAAACAACTATGGCTTGTAGGCATTTCAGGATGCAACCCGGACTTCAAAAATATGGCTTGCTATTACTTCAGATAGTGACCCATTTTTCAAAATGGGGAAAACACGTCGCCAAAAAGACGGTTGTTCCTTTTACCGGGTGAAGTTCATCCGGGCATGGATTACTTTACATCCGTGCACCCTCGATCTAATGTACGCTTCAGTGCATTATTTCTTGATAAAGAAGAGAAATCTTCTTTTTATCGCCAAATACTTTCCGTTCTATGATTTTTCCGGAATGTATTTGTGCAAAACTTGGTGGTACCATGAGATTTTGATTGAAAATCAAATTGAACTCAAAATTTTGATAAAATTTTTCTCTCAATCAATGACTTTAATATTTTATGAAAATATTTCAGTTTTAACATCCGTCATTGATTGAGGGGGAGAGTGATTTCTCAAAATTTTATGTATCATCAAAACTTTCCACACTTTGTACAAAAACCTTGCAATAAAACAATTTGTGATGGTTATGCGTCAGAATGAGAACATTTTCAAAGAGTTTTTGTTAAAACTTAAAATCTTTTGTAAACTCATCAAAACTGACACATAACAATCTCCCTCACAGATTGAGGGGGAGGAAGAAAAAGGTTCCTTTTATCAGAAAATATTAAAACTGGCCTCATTTCTCTCCCAAAAGCTTTCTAACTTATTTAAATCAATTGAGATCCAAAATCTGGAAAGATTTGAAATTTTTGATTGGGAGAGAGAATGTGATTTAAATATGAAATCTGATAATCAAACGTGATCTTTTGGACTCAATAATTGGCTCCTACATATGTGCTAAACTCTTTCGAATATAGATGCACATATTGAGGGGGAGCAAAAGGCGTTTGTGGAAGTTATACCAAAGACCGACCATTTATCTTTATGCATGGAGTGATAAGGATGGTTAAGGTTAGGTATGAGTTCCCATGATCCACCAGAACCGGAAGGGTCTTCCCAGGGACAATCCATAGATAGAATAGAAGTCCTTAGGAATGATTGAAAAAAAAAGAGAAAAAGTGAGAAAGGGAAGAGTGCGGACTGAGATAGAGCTAGAACTGGAACAAACCCAACAAGGTTCTAGTGATGAAGTCTCGGTAAGCACTGAAGGGTTTAAGAATGAAAAAGAAATGAAATGAGAAAGGGTTAAAAGAAATAGCCCTCCATATATTCAACCTTAGGGCAGAAACCGGGTTCAATTCATAATCTACTGGTGGTTACTAAGGAACACCGGTATTGAAGACAAGACGTCATGGACCCAGTGACGCACTGCACTAAACTTCCCAACCACTTAAGTTCTCTTAAAAGAGCTTTTTTCAATCTTACAAGGAACTCTGTGCAATGTATCGTCCGCTCATTACGAGCTATGTTGATACCTAAAACAGGAGACGCCTCCCCAGTCTCCAGGAGCGGATCAAAATGCACTATTGAGTCTAGAGCCATGAGATCATCCATAAATATCGTTAGGACACACTTCCAAATATGCTTATTGTTTCACACAATGTAGAAAATAAGATAAAATATTTAGAGTCCTACGCATTATCCTTGTGGTATTGCCAGAACATCCGAGTGATATGTAAATATTCATGATGAAGATGGCAATCCTTCTAGAGCGAACATCACTCAAGCTCTTGGTAGGTAACATGTGAGATCCATCTTGGATCTATGATCATGTGACAACTGGAAAGCAACGATGGTGCGATTCAAAATTGAATCAAACTTGTTCAGGATATGGATTGACGGATACTTTTGCAAAAACCTTTCAATGTGCTCACAAACTAACTTTCGAGCACATTGATTGTGTAAAATCTTTCAAACAAAAGTATTTTTGATGGAAATGTGATTCAAAGTATAAAACTCTCGTCGTGTCTCAAAATGTTTATTGTTTGACACGCGAGTGATTTCTATAAATCAATTTCTCATTAATCCGTGAATATTTATTCACCGATTCACTCTATCGTGCTGTCTGCTTTGAGACATTCCAGTATGAGAACATGCTAAGTATGAAGATTCCGAAGTGGATTCTTTGGAAAATTCATTACTACAAGCTGGAAATTCCTGTCAAGGAGAGTCTTCTTTAAAAGAGACTCTACCTGATCACAGGTCGGTTTTCACAAAACCGGAGGGTAGTCTGTCCTCGCAGAACAAATGACAAAGCCATATTCGTTCTCTATCTTTATTGCTAACTTTTTTATTTCAGGATCACATATAAAGATGGCATTGATGGCTCCTATTTCCAGCTGAATCGGGTCAATCCAT
Source organism: Artemisia argyi (assembly GCA_030686995.1). Lineage (NCBI taxonomy): Eukaryota > Viridiplantae > Streptophyta > Magnoliopsida > Asterales > Asteraceae > Artemisia > Artemisia argyi. Next base: position 170,226,771 of record CM060701.1, on the reverse strand, counting down.
ACCTCATGCTCACACATCCTCCTCACTATCAATGATGATGAGAGACTTACTACAACAAATGTTGAGAGACTACCAACAACGTTTCCGCAACTCTGATGAAAAAGTCACCTAATCCGCAACTCTGATGTAAAAGTCTCCTGATCCATAAGGGTGTGAGCCTGACGGTCCTAAAGTCACTACATCACATGAAGGCGATAATACTATGGATGATCTTGGAGATTTACTGTGGCTAATGATCTCAACGAAGCTCAAAGATCACACATCACAAAGGAATCCAAATCACAAGTTCATTGCTTGAAGTACAAAGTGTGCTGACAAGTGAAGAATCAGAACCTACGAGCTACAAAGACTAAAGAATGCTTGAAGATCAAAGAGCTTAATTTCCAAGGTGACCTCACTTAGGGGGAGATTGTTAGGAATAAAAATATTCCTATAAAAGACTCAGTCACCTGAATATTGTAATAGCATTAAGTTAGCTCGTAGTTAGTTTAGTTATTAGATATTAGTTTAGTTTAAGTAACACCGTGGAAGAAGGACGGGTCTTTACCCACTATATGCCTGATCCATAGCCCGGGTGTGGGCGTTTTATCATTTGTTTGTTAGGAATTTTAAATACCCCTCCCCACATGTGGAGAGGGTTGAACCTTCTCATACACTTAATCTAATATTTCAATTTCTCTTTCAAGGTTCCAAGTTCTCTCTATTCTTCCTATTTCTCTCAAACCATACGCCACCTTAATCACTAGTAACACCATGTTTGTGACTTAGTTGAGATTCTATACACTATTTGTGAGGTGCTAGTGTATGACCTCCGTGCTTGTTTTTGGTTTTTAGTGGAACGATTATTTGTTGTAATTACTTTTACATTAGTGTTAAATGACCCATAACTTGTATTTTGATTAGAATAAAAGCGCATTTTCTTGAGGACAAGCAAATCTCAAGTGTAAGGGTATTTGATGAGGCGAAAAGTGTACCGCTTTTAAGGGGTCATTTAAGCCCGAATTCGTGATTATTTGATCAATTATTGCCCTAAATCGTTCCTTTTGTCATTTTAGGTACTTTTGAGGAGAAATCTGGAAAAGGAAGCATTTTGGACGTTTTTGGAGCATAAAAGTGAAGAAAACGGCAAAGTCTCAAATTCCTTGCTGCGAACAGTACCTGACGACGTCAAGGATTAACACGTGACGGTGTCAAGAGTGATAAAAGAGGTGGAAGTGGATATTATAACGTGACGGCCAAGAACATTTTCAATGTAATTGGCCTGACGGCGTCACCAAGGCCGTCAGGGTCAAAATGCAAGTGACGGCCCAGAGTAGATTTACACATGACGGCGTCAAGACTGAATCTAGGTAATACGAATTTCAACTTGGCGGCGAGGTGACGGTGTCAGAAGCCAATATATATTTTTCCTATTTTTCATTGTAAAGTGTGGAACAAGTTGTGAAATATTGGGAGCACAAACCATAGGTCAAATTTTCTGTATATTGAAGAGGTTTCAAACCCTTCTTTCTTCCATGTTTAGATAAAGATAAGTTCCCCAATAATCATTCAATATGTCTATGTGTTGTTTGATTCTATCTTATGCTTATCTTTCTTTTAACATGTTAGGCTAGGTTTTCATTGTGTTTGCTTAGATGTAGTGAAACCTAGATGTTGATTATGGGTTGATTGTTTGTTTATAATTGTTACGGGTGATTGTATTCGATGTTAGGCTTAAGAAAACTGGCATACTTCCATTGGTAACTTGCTTGAACGTCTTAAGAAACATGATCGGAGGTGTACTACGATTTTTGGATGTATTTAATGCATAAGTGAATTCTAATGATCCCATGTTAGGAGCTTTTAGTCGGCTCGACATAGGAGTGAAGTAGCATCTTATAGAGTTCGGGAATATTGTACACGGCCCTACGACTAGTATTAAGGAATATAACCCGTCATCCATGCAATTGTAACAAGCTAATCAACCGGTAAAAGGTATCTAGGGAGTAATGAAATCTAAGTTGATGGGTTTTGGATTCTGCTGTTGAGTGAAACTGCTGCTGTGATGAAACTGCTGCTAAGGTAAATGATTCTGCTGCTGATAACAAAGTGCTACTGAGGGAAAATACTACTGAAGGAATCTACTGCTAATGTGATAAGCATGTATTCGAAGTAGATAATTATAGAATAGATTGTGTGTATATAATATACGTCTAGAATATTCTTATCTTGCATAGAAAGTTATTGAAAATCTAGTAGGACTCCTTGGCCTATAAAAGGAGGATCCTAGGGTTAGATTAAGTACTTATTGTTTAGTTTTCGTTTACACTTCAAGGTTGTAAAACCCTAGCATTGTCGAGTACTCGTATTAATAATATTGAAGTGTTGATAGTGAATTGTTCTTCTTAAGTTAAGCTTTTGCATTCCGCATTCTAGCTTAAGTGTTTAAATCAAGTCAACTTCTATATAAAATCGTTTGCTCAACTGGGATCAACAAGTGGTATCAGAGCTTGTGATCTAGAAATTGTAATCAAGAAGAAACTGTTCCTTGCAAGTTTGTTATTCCTAATCAACTGCTAAAGATGGGTGATGACACACATATGTTGACTGCTTCAAAGGTTCCCATGCTTAACCCTGGAGAATATGAGCTGTGGAAGATGAGGATCCAACAATACATTCGCATGATTGACTTTAACATGTGGAATGTGATCATCAATGGTGATTCTTTACCAAAGGAAGGTCCTGATGGTAAAGAGATACCAATCAAGTCTGCTGAAGAAAACTCAGTGAGGAAGATAGAGATCAAGGCACACAGTATTCTTTTAATGGGAATACCTAATGAATTTCAGTTGGACTTTGATAGCTGTGAGACTGCTAAAGATTTAATGGATGCTATTGAATTCAGGTTTGGAGGGAATGATGCTACCAAGAAGTCAAGGAAAAACATGTTGAAGCATCAGTTTGAGAACTTTACTGCTGAAAGTGGAGAGAATATTAATGGCACCTACAACAGGCTCAATCAATCACCTTTTCCATTACAACCTCATTCCCTGATTGATCAGCAATCACAAAGTTTTCATCTTGAGGACTTTCCACATCCATATCCTCAATCTCTGGAACCTCCCCTGAAACCATTTCATCATTCATAACCTGAGCACTATCATCCATCTTCAAATTTGCTTCCCCTGAACCCATTATATCTTCATTCCTCCCCTGTTTGGAAGCATCCTCTTCCAAATGAGTAGAGAGTTCAGGTGAACTGATAACTTGAGAAGTGCCCACTTTCTTTAGTCTTTTCAAGGAGGTTGAAGATCTTGATTTCTTCAAGTTCTTAATCTGTTTCCTCAATTTGGTAATGAGCTTGGCTTGTCCATCAACAACAGTAGAAAGATTAAGAACTTTATCTTCCAAGGTAGTACACTTCAACCCCAAATTGGTACAAGTAACCGTCAATTCCTGAATGAGTTTCAGAGTAGTCTCATCACTTCGACCTATGTAACCTGGTCCGAGAGGTGAATCATTGACATTGTCATCATGTACAAGATTTTCCGTCAATTCATTTGTCACTTGCCTGTCCTCATCACTTCGACCTGTGTGACCTGGTCCGAGAGGTGAATCTTGGGACATAAACTCAGTATCAAACCTAGTCTGATCATCTGAGCCCCCTATATTTTCCATTTGGCTAGGGTTAACATCCTGAGAATTAGATTCAGAAGAATCCTTTTCTCTAGATGTTGCCTTGGTTTGGGTCTTATTTATGTTATCACTGTCCTGCTCTGCTGCTAAGCTAGAAGCAGTAGTGACAGCCCTTATCAACATGTCCCCTCCATCAATTAGGACAGCCTCATCTGGTACAGCCATACTCACACTATCCTGAGGTAGATCAGTGTTCTTGTTGGTTTTCCTACGGGTATAGTGTATTTTGGGTTGTGTAGCAGATGCAGTAAAATTGGGTGTGTGATGGGAATCAGTGGGATTTCCTGATCCTTCACCCTGAATATTTTGCACAAGTTGCACCATAGAAGGTGTAAGATTTGTATGTGTGCCTGAAAAACCTTTGCCATGCTTAATCAAGAAAGTAAAAGTTTTGGAAACCAATTTTGGAGCATCATAAGTAGCAGTATGAGATCTAAAATTTGTAAGTTGGTTTTCAATAAAGAGTTGGATAAATCTTGGATAAAGCAAATAAGAACTAGACTCTTTAATACTTTTAACAATCCCCTCCAAGATCATATTTGAAAAATTAAATGGTTGACCTTTGCTTAGGCATACCATTGCAGAAGCAATAGTAGTACTAAACTCACTCCACCCAGAAGTTTTAGGACTCAAACAATGAAGGAGAAGCTGTACCAAAAACTTGTATTGAGGACAGAGGAGAGCCTTTTGAAATTTTAAATTGGTATGCTTTCCCTCATATCCCAAAGTTTTTAAACTAGCAAAAATAGCAGAATTGGCAAGACAAGTGGTCTCTGTTTCATCATTTAAGAGAAGTGTTTCCCTTATAGATGATTCAGTTACACAAATCTTTTGCCCATCGACTAAAGCACTGACATATTTTTCCTAATTCATAGTTTTGACTTTAGCAGTAAGCCAAAACTATTTGATGTAGGAAACAAATATAGTAGGATTCACAGTGAGTGCATACCTAAGAGAAGTAGCATTCAAAAATTTAACCATATCTGTGAAACCTTCAGGAACCAACTCTTCATCCAAAACGACCACACTATTGTGTTGCTCTGCCCAGGTACGTGTGCAATCCATAAATTAGGGTTTAGAGAAATTGGGGATAATTGACTTTGAGAATAATGGAGTGTTAGGGTTTGTGATAACTTCAATTTGGAGCGTGTAGAAACCAATTATGAAGATTAATTAGGTTTTAAACTGATTGGAAGAAGTTACACATACCACCCTCTCACTTGCAACCATAGCAGCATAACCATGTCATCCACAACTAGCAGCAGAATGAAACAACTAGCAGCAGAGTGAAATTAAGCCAGCAACAGAGTTGACTAATCAAACTTGGTCAAAAAGTCAATAACCCTTAACATTAAATGCGCTTGATACTCCGTAATCCCTATAAAAACGGACTAAATCTTTTCCCTAATTCACCACAATCAAACCCTAATTACAATCAAAAATGCCAATCTCGCAATCAAAACTTCCAATCACCCAAATCAAATCATCAATAACCATGAAATCTTCTCCCGAAATCATCAATATATCATCCGATTCTTCTTCTGAGGATGAGAGACCATTTGAAACATATGTCCCTCCCTTCCGTCCTCCTCACAATGGTTGTAGAACCAAGGAACAAGCCAGAAAGAGATGAGTTCAAGAATGATTGTGATCATATTCCTCCTGAGCATTTAAAAGAACAATTGAAGGTTTTCACTATGGTTGGCAAGATGGAAGATCCTGAAGTAGTTGATGCCATACCAATAGGAATCAAATATCCTATTATCAAAGTAACTACAGGATATGATACTAAAATTGGAGCATTTCATGATGTTGAGAGATCTGATGGAAAGACTCACATGTTTCTTAGATTTCAACAGATGCTACACTACTTTGATAGAGAGGATGTTGATGATTTGTAGAAGTTATACAACGCAAAGTTTGGAGCTGAGAAGTTTGATGGTAAAAAGTATGAAATAGATCAAATTGATCACATCAAGACTATGGCTGATAATGTTTTATGGAGAGCTCTGAAACTTATGTATGAACCTTCAATGGATGATTCTGAATGGACAGAGATAGTAGGATACAAAGTAAGAAAATGGAGACTCTTTCAAGATTCTGGAGTTCATGTGCTGGAAATTGGACCAATTACTTTGTATATGCTAGCTGAAAAGGATTACCCAGTGGTAAGATATTGGAATACTGTCAATCAGATGGTTAATGGTGCTGGATTACTAAACTTGCAGAAAGACTATGATACTGATGATCAGGCATTCAATTTGTTGTCAAAGTATAAGAAGATACTTGATCAACAAACATCTCAAGACTTGAGTGTTTGGAAGCATCCTCCTGGTGTTTGAATGAGCTTTGAAGAAACTTAATAATTTAGAAATAAATATTAAGTTTAGGGGAGGATTGTTGGGTTTTGGATTCTGCTGCTGAGTGAAACTACTGCTGTGATGAAACTGCTGCTAAGGTAAATGATTCTGCTACTGATGACAAAGTGCTGCTGAGGGAAAATACTGTTGAAGGAATCTACTGCTAATGTGATAAGCATGTATTCGAAGTAGATAATTATAGAATAGATTGTGTGTATATAATATACGTCTAGAATATTCTTATCTTGGATAGAAAGTTATTGTAAACCTAGTAGGACTCCTTGGCCTATAAAAGGAGGATCCTAGGGTTAGATTAAGTACGTATTGTTTAGTTTTCGTTTACACTTCAAGGTTGTAAAACCCTAGCATTGTCGAGTGCTCGTATTAATAATATTGAAGTGTTGATAGTGAATTGTTCTTCTTAAGTTAAGCTTTTACATTCCGCATTCTAGCTTAAGTGTTTAAATCAAGTCAACTTCTATATAAGATCGTTTGCTCAACTGGGATCAACATAAGTAAACACATCATTTCTCATTATTGTTTCCATCACATTAGTTTAATTTCATTTCTTTTATTTTATTTTGATTGCATCTTAGTTAATTGGGTTAGTTGGCTAGCAACTAATTCCGCCCACTTCTTCAAAACCCGAGATTTTACTTGCTATCATAAAATATAAAAAATACAAAAAGAATCATCCCTCACCTATAGACCTAGTTTAGTAGGCTTTCTAATCCTAGCGATACTATTCCGGAGTTGAACGATCAATCCCCCGGTACTTGTCACTATACTTGTCACACCCCCAAAATCGGGTCCAGCGGAAGCATACGTGTAGCTGGGGTGTAACTCAATTGGTATTACAACACAAGTTCAAAAATGGTTTTCACTTTACTTATTTAAAATAAAATCGTTTAACCAAAATATTGAATTTACATCGTTAAAAGTAGTGCGGAAGTAGGCCCTTAAAATAGTTTAAAACGGTCCCCATATAAATAATCAGAGTCTTCTATGACCATGCCATGCCCTGCCAAAACCTCCAGTAGCGTGCCATAGGTTAAAACCTGAAAATACATGCTAAAGTATCAACACGAGATTGGTGAGTTCATAGAGTTGTTTAACAAATAAAGTTTATAGAAAAAATGATCACACAGCAAAGGCATCGTAAATCCACTCAGTTGCAAATCCCGCCATAAGAGACTTGCAACCTGTGTGTTTACAACCCACTGCTAAATAGTTTATGTCTAGTTGTCAAGCACAAGTGGTCAATATAATATGTCAAATTGTCAATCATATGTACGTGTATCATAGTAGTTAAAAGTGTAAACGTCACCACAAGGGTCTTCCGACATACAGTCAGGATGCACAACACACCTCTAGGGTCTTCCAACAACTTACGGTTGGGATGTATCCAAATTAATGGCCTTCCAATACCGTCGTATTAGGATGCAGCTCCGTAGACAGGGGAGACTTTATAATGCTGCTCCGAACAAGGGAGACTTTAAGTCACTCCACCAATAAGGCGAGAATTATTAGTCACTCCACCAATAAGGCGAGAATTATTTAGGATGCTTCGAACAAGGGAGACTTCATAGTGTTGCTCCGAACAAGGGAGACTTTAAGTCAAAATACGTACGGTACATAAGTTCAAAAGTTTAAGTCAAGTTCAAAAGGTCAAGACAAGTCATAAGTTCATAATAAAGTTCAAGTCAAAACCATGTTTAAAGAGTCAAGTAATAGTTCAAGTAAAAACGAGCATGTATATCTTGGTCGTTTTAAGCTCGTTTTCTACGTTCTTTATATCCACGAATTCATTTTAGTAAGTACTAATATATTTTTGATAACTCGGCTCCTCTAGGTTACGTTTAATGTCTCTATTTGCCCGTCGAAAACTGTCAAACAGCATGCAGTTTTTCCAAAAATAGTTTTCGTCGTTAAATTTACAAAAATCATATCTCCTTCGTTATAAACTCGTTTTTATCCCCGTTTTCGGCCATAGTTCCGTATTGGAAAGTATTTTCTAAATATTTGGTCCAAAATTACCCAGAAGCCCCTGATCTTTCCACGTTTTGCAAAATGTGACAGTAGCTATTTATATAGGTTAAAAATGGGTTTTCCTAGTTACTAACTTGTCCAAAAACCATCCAAGCAACTTTAAATCATCCCAAATCCTACCATACACCTTTTTAGGGTGTCATGGGTTCCTAAAGATCATCCACCTTGCTAATCTACTAAGGATCCACTTATATTAAATATCTAGGGTTCATAAGTTATAAAAAGTATAAATAGAGTGGTATAAACTAACATATGCATATAGATCTTGAATAGAAATCATATGATCATAAAAATAGCATGAAGAAATTATGAAGAAGAGTTTGACAACTTACTTAGAAAGATTAGTGAGCTTGGATGAGTAAAACCTAAGAAATCTTGAGTTTTTATTTCAAAACTCAAACAAGGATAACTATGTGAACAAGATTATACTTTGATCTTTGAAAAATGATGATTCTTGCTTCTTGGATGATCCTAGGCCGAGCACACCAAGGAGAAAAAGAGAAAGAAAAGTTTTCTTGCACCTTGATAATATTGTGAGAAATGGGATGAAAAAAATGGGTTAATATCTAGTTAGAGACAATTGTTAGGTATGCATTAATGGGTGTTGGTGAGGTTAAGCACATGAAATGGCTTAGGAGGGGGGGGGGGGGCAGTTCACAAAGGAGGGAAAGGGGGGGACTTGTCTTGGATTTAATTAGGATATTAGTGTAGTTTTAGTGTAGTTGTAGCTAGTTTTAGTTATAATCGGGTACCGGGTTTGCTAGAAATAAATGTTAACGAGGTGAAATAAAATACGACGAAGTTGTAAAAGTTGTAAAATAATATTCCTGATGAGAATCGGGTGTTAAAATAATCATCGGGTTGAAATATCGTAAACCGACGGAGTTTTAAGCTCCGACCGTATAATATAGTAATTGATTTCAAAACACCGGGTAAATTAATAATATAGTTTTTATATTATTATAATGAGTATAAAAATGTGTTAGGACCATAGTTGGGACTGTCGGATCAATTATTCAAAATAATAGTTTATAGGATAACGTTTATTAGTTAGATAATCGTACGTATATAGAAATGACGCAACTCACGTATAAATGACAAATTTTCTCCGGAGGTGAATAGTGTTTTATGAATAGTAAAATTTTAAAATGCTTCTTAGAATGTCAAACTGACCTCAATAATGATGAATAGTAAAATGATGAATAGTGATCGATGAATAGTAACCGATGAATAGTAAATGTTGAAAGTTCGGGAAAAGACCAGAATTTACGAGTTGTGACAGTCTTTACCCCTTAAGGGAACTTCGTCCCGAAGTTCAGTTAACGTTGGTCTCTGAAGTGTTATAAAGGTGAAGATTCATGAGATGAAATGACCAGTTGATGTATTTTTAGGCGGCGGTTCACGAGGTGAGGAAAAGTATAAGCGTTCTGACAACGAGGGTATACACACATATAAATGAAGCATTTGGAAATTGAGTAGATGATTCAATCCAGACAGAATTTTATTATAACCATTCTCAGTGTTGCAAAATTCATTTCTGAGTCGGATATAGGTAGTCAGCCTATGTCCCACTATCCCGGGTTGAATATAGGTGACTAGTCTATATTCCACCGAGGTTCCATGAATTTTGAAATACTCAGCTCAGTTCTACTAATACTATGTCCTTCACAAAGACCAAGACGTTCAGAAAGACTAAGGCAGGTGACCAAACTCGACATCAAATGATGAAACTATGCAAGGAGAAACATAATAGGGTGATATATATGATACGTGAACATGCTTATGTGAAAGACAATGATAGAAATCAACTAGAATAAGTGAATATAATAAACCAGATAATGAGACACAATTCTCATCACCTAAGTCAGCAACAAACCACAAGTGAGGCATTATCTTGGCAGGCAGGTACGTGACGGTCATAGGGTTAAGTTTTTCGTAAAAGTAGCTATAGTCTAGGTTTTAAAAACACTCAGTTCGCTATAGCCAAAGCTCTGATACCAATCTGTCACACCCCCAAAATCGGGTCCAGCGGAAGCATACGTGTAGCTGGGGTGTAACTCAATTGGTATTACAACACAAGTTCAAAAATGGTTTTCACTTTACTTATTTAAAATAAAATCGTTTAACCAAAATATTGAATTTACATCGTTAAAAGTAGTGCGGAAGTAGGCCCTTAAAATAGTTTAAAACGGTCCCCATATAAATAATCAGAGTCTTCTATGACCATGCCATGCCCTGCCAAAACCTCCAGTAGCGTGCCATAGGTTAAAACCTGAAAATACATGCTAAAGTGTCAACACGAGGTTGGTGAGTTCATAGAGTTGTTTAACAAATAAAGTTTATAGAAAAAATGATCACACAGCAAAGGCATCGTAAATCCACTCAGTTGCAAATCCCGCCATAAGAGACTTGCAACCTTTGTGTTTACAACCCACTGCTAAATAGTTTATGTCTAGTTGTCAAGCACAAGTGGTCAATATAATATGTCAAATTGTCAATCATATGTACGTGTATCATAGTAGTTAAAAGTGTAAACGTCACCACAAGGGTCTTCCGACATACAGTCAGGATGCACAACACACCTCTAGGGTCTTCCAACAACTTACGGTTGGGATGTATCCAAATTAATGGCCTTCCAATACCGTCGTATTAGGATGCTGCTCCGTAGACAGGGGAGACTTTATAATGCTGCTCCGAACAAGGGAGACTTTAAGTCACTCCACCAATAAGGCGAGAATTATTAGTCACTCCACCAATAAGGCGAGAATTATTTAGGATGCTCCGAACAAGGGAGACTTCATAGTGTTGCTCCGAACAAGGGAGACTTTAAGTCAAAATACGTACGGTACATAAGTTCAAAAGTTTAAGTCAAGTTCAAAAGGTCAAGACAAGTCATAAGTTCATAATAAAGTTCAAGTCAAAACCATGTTTAAAGAGTCAAGTAATAGTTCAAGTAAAAACGAGCATGTATTCTCCCCCAAAAGTTGACAAAACAATTTAAAAGAGTAGGGGCTATGACTCACCTGGTACGATAGTTACGAAGACAAAAGTGGTTACACAGAAATGAGGTTCGATCACTAACCGCAACCTAATATGAACGAATGATACGATCTACTTAGATTATGAGGGGATGCGATGAATGTACATGCACATGAAGCTTATACCACTCGTAGTTTGAAAATAAGTGTTGGCGTTGATTTATAGTGTTTCCATAACTTAAGAGAATATGTGCTATTAGAAGTTGTCAAATATATATATAGTTCGCCTAGTTTCAAAAGTGTATATCTTGGTCGTTTTAAGCTCGTTTTCTACGTTCTTTATATCCACGAATTCGTTTTAGTAAGTACTAATATATTTTTGATAACTCGGCTCCTCTAGGTTACGTTTAACGTCTCTATTTGCCCGTCGAAAACTGTCAAACAGCATGCAGTTTTTCCAAAAATAGTTTTCGTCGTTAAATTTACAAAAATCATATCTCCTTCGTTATAAACTCGTTTTTATCCCCGTTTTCGGCCATAGTTCCGTATTGGAAAGTATTTTCTAAATATTTGGTCCAAAATTACCCAGAAGCCCCTGATCTTTCCACGTTTTGCAAAATGTGACAGTAGCTATTTATATAGGTTAAAAATGGGTTTTCCTAGTTACTAACTTGTCCAAAAACCATCCAAGCAACTTTAAATCATCCCAAATCCTACCATACACCTTCTTAGGGTGTCATGGGTTCCTAAAGATCATCCACCTTGCTAATCTACTAAGGATCCACTTATATTAAGTATCTAGGGTTCATAAGTTATAAAAAGTATAAATAGAGTGGTATAAACTAACATATGCATATAGATCTTGAATAGAAATCATATGATCATAAAAATAGCATGAAGAAATTATGAAGAAGAGTTTGACAACTTACTTAGAAAGATTAGTGAGCTTGGATGAGTAAAACCTAAGAAACCTTGAGTTTTTATTTCAAACAAACAAGGATAACTATGTGAACAAGATTATACTTTGATCTTTGAAAAATGATGATTCTTGCTTCTTGGATGATCCTAGGCCGAGCACACCAAGGAGAAAAAGAGAAAGAAAAGTTTACTTGCACCTTGATAATATTGTGAGAAATGGGATGAAAAAAATGGGTTAATATCTAGTTAGAGACAATTGTTAGGTATGCATTAATGGGTGTTGGTGAGGTTAAGCACATGAAATGGCTTAGGAGGGGGGGGGGGGGGGGCGGTTCACAAAGGAGGGAAAGGGGGGGACTTGTCTTGGATTTAATTAGGATATTAGTGTAGTTTTAGTGTAGTTGTAGCTAGTTTTAGTTAGAATCGGGTACCGGGTTTGCTAGAAATAAATGTTAACGAGGTGAAATAAAATACGAAGAAGTTGTAAAAGTTGTAAAATAATATTCCTGATGAGAATCGGGTGTTAAAATAATCATCGGGTTGAAATATCGTAAACCGACGGAGTTTTAAGCTCCGACCGTATAATATAGTAATTGATTTCAAAACACCGGGGAAATTAATAATATAGTTTTTATATTATTATAATGAGTATAAAAATGTGTTAGGACCATAGTTGGGACTGTCGGATCAATTATTCAAAATAATAGTTTATAGGATAACGTTTATTAGTTAGATAATCGTACGTATATAGAAATGACGCAACTCACGTATAAATGACAAATTTTCTCCGGAGGTGAATAGTGTTTTATGAATAGTAAAATTTTAAAACGCTTCTTAGAATGTCAAACTGACCTCAAAAATGATGAATAGTAAAATGATGAATAGTGATCGATGAATAGTAACCGATGAATAGTAAATGTTGAAAGTTCGGGAAAAGACCAGAATTTACGAGTTGTGACAATACTATACTACAACGATCAGGTACACTGCCTGGCGCGGATTGCAAGCTTCTCAAGATCCCTTGAGAGGTAAAACCTGTTACGAGGGTGCAATCCCACGTATCACCGTCAAGTACTATTTCCAGCTTGATTTTGGAGACTTTGCCGTTTTCTTCACTTTTCGCTCCAAAAATGTTCAAAATGCTTCCTTTCCCAGATTTCTTCTCCAAAGTACCTAAAATGACAAAAAGAACGATTTGAGGCAATATTTGATCAAATAATCACGACATAGGACTTAAATGACCCCCTAAATGCATAACACTTTTCACCTCATCAAATACCCTTACACTTAAGATTTGCTTGTCCTCAAGCAAATGTGCTTTTATTCTAATCAAAATACAAGCTAGTCACATACAATTTAACACAAAGTGGCCAAAAGTGTGAATAAGTGTGACCATATGCTATTTAAAGTGAAGAAATGTGTATTTTGTGTGACTATTGATCATCCAATGGCCACATGAAGTTTATGTTTGCGTGGCCTTTTGTAATATTTAGTCACACAAAGCATGTTTGTTTTGGGTATTTAGTCACATACCATTAAGCAAACAGTGACCAAAAGTGTGAATAAGTGTGACCATATGTTGTTTAAAGTGAAGAAATGTGTATTTTGTGTGACTATTGATCATCCAATGGCCACATGAAGTTTATGTTTGCGTGGCCTTTTGTAATATTTAGTCACACAAAGCATGTTTGTTTTGGGTATTTAGTCACATACCATTAAGCAAACAGTGGCCAAAAGTGTTAATAAGTGTGGCCATATGCTGTTTAAAGTGAAGAAATGTGTATTTTGTGTGACTATTGATCATCCAATGGCCACATGAAGTTTATGTTTGCGTGACCTTTTGTAATATTTAGTCACACAATGAACTAAGCAAACAGTGACCAAAGTGTTAATAAGTGTGACTATATGCATCCTTTAGTCACATTTAAAAAATCAATATATATCAAAACAATTCAAATACAATAAAATTGGAATGTATATAACTGAACCAAATATAAAATTAGACATCCTTTTATACACAAAGGAGTCCTAGTCGGCTTAGAATAGTTTCCTAAGTATCTATAATCTTCTCCATAAGCAACTAGCAACTTCGAGTGGTCTTAATCTCTGAGCAGTACCAACTTTCACTAGCAGTAGTAACTGTTGTACTAGCAGTAGTAACTTTTGTACTAGGAGTAGTAATTACTTTTGCACATCTTCTTTGAAGTTCATGAGAAGAACTAAATCCATTTAGCAATATTAACACAAACATGATCAGCAGTAATTCAAACAACATCATGAAAACTTTTAATCCAAAACAATGAACATAATAATAAAATTTGCAGTTAAACTTACAAGTTTTTCTCCCATTGATCTAATCTCATCATCTGGATATAAAAGCCTTGAAAACATAGGCTGCTGCATATCAACAATAACCACATCAGGATTAGAGCAGAACTAGAAAATGTCAAAGCTCTCAACATAACAGAACTAAATGAGCATACTGGAATAAAGTTCTTGATTAGATGCTAGAAAACCTTCCTCTGTAAAAAGTATGTGGTTATATATATTGTTGACGGGTGCATCTATTTCTTGACATTTGACAGACACACTATTGCCTTGTCTTTTGTCAAGTGCATCAAGTTTGTTAGGCGCCACTAGTTCAAATATCTGCTATTTTTGTGGTTTTGAGTCGCTTGATTCGCCACTGATTCAAGTATCTGATTTGGTGGTTTTGATTCGCTTGATGAGCCACTGGTTCAACTATCTGCTTTGGTGGTTTTGAGTCGCTTGATGCGCCACTGGTTCAACTATCTGCGCAAATACGATAGGAATAAAACGCATATCAGATCTTGTAACTTTATCCCAACCACCCAATTAAAAATAAGGTATAGATTAAACTCTAGGAATGGTTTAAAAAGGTACAAGCAATTTTGTCCCAACCACCCAATTAAGAATGGAAAAGATAAGTTGAAAAACTAAAATAGACCAACGCGACTACTTGATTAGAAACAGCTATTTTTTGATAATCAGATCTTGGTCTATTTCCGATTTTAGGCTTTCTTACAATCGATTTTGCATCTTTTATTTGTAACTTTTATTCAACCTTCCAAAGCTATATACATTTCAGATTATTTTTTTCAAACTAGAAAAAAAGTAAAGATTCCAATGTAGCATTTGCTTTTGGCCAGTTTGGTTATGGTCAATTTAGTTTTTAAATCAGTCCCCGCATAATGGGTGCTTAAAAACATCTAAAAGATGAATTCAAGGATAAAAAACCATTTCAGATGTGAATGCACTTTCAAAAATAATAAAAGATAATACCACATAAAATGGCGGGCTGGGTAACATGTCATGAAAGACATTTCGAGTTGTTTTGCAACCTGATGATGTATTAATAAATTAAGGACTAAGATATGCACCAGATAAAGATGCCTGAATGCATCAGAAGTGTGTAATCAGGTATTCAAAAAAAACTTGTCATTATAAGATAGCAAGGCGGTATATGAACCTTGAGATTGTTTCAAAGCTTCATTGACAGCATCATCAACCCGATTTAATATATGCACACATTAAATATAGCTTTAGTGAAATCAAAATCAAAGAGCTTGAACCACGTAGCTCAATAACCATGTAAAAGCAAAGTACCAATCAAGAACAGGACAAAGTTGGAGTGTTCCTCACCACTAATTAGGATCAACCAAATCGGTGAGCTGAATACCGAGCTGGACTGGACCGCCAAACATGCCATTGGATCGGGCCTTAGCGGTGGTGTAGAAAACTAGAAGGGGGGTTGAATAGTTTTCCCTCTTCTTCGTTTATAAAAGGTTTGTTTCAAAATCTTCAATTAAAGTTTTCCTTCTGGTACTCAAGGGGGCCGCCCAGTATTTAAGGGGGCCGCCCAGACAATTAAGGGGGCCGCCCATCTGGTACTCAAATTTATATTTTTTGCAAAAAATTGTTTTCTGACTTTGTGGAAAGGTGTGTAACTTTCTGATTTTAATATCGAACATATAACACTTGTATTAAGCATAATCTTATCTCGAGCTAGTATAATTAGTGTATATAATATCAAAACTAATACAAGTTAATCAACAAAACACTTTTCATATTTAATCCTCCTTAATGGGTAATTTGATACATGGATCGTACTCAATTTTTAAAACCATTTGTTTTGAAAATTATAGCGACGTGGCTCTGGTACCAATTGTAGAAAACTAGAAGGGGGGTTGAATAGTTTTCCCTCTTCTTCGTTTATAAAAGGTTTGTTTCAAAATCTTCAATTAAAGTTTTCCTTCTTAAAATCTTAAAATGTTTTGTATCAAATTATCTATTAAGTTAAACTCAATATGAGAAGGGTGAATAATAATCTATTAGACTATATCATATAGTTATATACACAATTACAATATTAACTTGTAACTATAACACAATCAATAATCATGACAATATAAGCAACAATCAACACATATTTGCAAGCATAGATATAAAGCGATAAATGCAAGAATAAAAGTAAAGAGTAAGGAAAAGAAAACGCAAACCAGACACGGTGATTTATAGTGGTTCGGCACGAAGCACCTCTTCGTCCTACTCCACTCCCCGAGTACCACACTCGAGAGTTACTTCACTAATCAACATGGTTCTTCACCCAAACCAAGCCTTCACACACTAGAAATACAAATTGACCTAATCTACACACAATCACCTACGGACTTATAGATCGTCCGAATCTACACAACCACCTACGGACTTATACATCGTCCGAATCTTCCCTATTACAATGAGACTCTAGACTTACATTTTCCTAGTCTAGTTACAAGATGAAACTACTTGTGTGTGTTTTTCTTTCTTGGATGATCAACCTTGAATGATGAACATGTGCATGGTATTTATAGGCTTCACCCTTGGAGACCAAGTAAAGCATCTTGGAATATGCCAAAGAATATTCCAAAGCATAAGGAATATGCCAAAGAATATTCCATAGCATAAGGCATATGCCAAAGAATATTCCAAAGCATAAGGAATATGCCAAAGAATATTCCATAGCATAAGGAATATCCCAAAGAATATTCCATCCATTTCCCTCCTAAATTCAAAATTTGAATTTTGAATTTTTCCTTTTCCCTCCATGTTCTAGAAGCTTTTAGGAGGTCTTGATGGGCCTTGTTGGGCCGGTTATTATTGGGCCCCGAATGGGCTTGTTTGTTTGCTTTGCCCGATCCATTTAGCTAAGTTCATATGCATGCTTAGCCCGATCCAATTAAGTAAGTCCATAAGTATAATTCTTGTATGCTTGGCCCGATCTATATGTGAACAAGTAACTTGTGCACTTTACATTATGTATTACAAGTTACGTGTTTGTCATCATTAAAACATGAAGACATTGTATAGATTAAACGTCATAACGTTTGCACTAACAATCTCCCCCTTTTTGATGATGACAAATATGTAAACCGTAACTCATAGTAAAGTGTATAAGTTACTAGTTTACACTCGTCTCTCCCCCTTTTGTCGAAGCAAAAAGGTGTCCTCTAATGTAGATGGCTTGAGGAAGACTTGAGTATATAGAATGAAAGATGATCCCATAATGTATTAGAAAATCCCGAACCCCATCATTAAAAGAATTGAGCGTGCGTCATCCTAGTGAAGCCTTGCTTCTAACGCCATTGTTTAACTAACTCCGAACTAAGTACCCAACTACTTTCGAGCTCCCCCTAGCTCATTTCATCCTTATTGACTTTAGCATATCCATAAGCTCCCCCTAGCTTATTGCATCCTTCTTAACCTACATCAAGGGTTAGTTTAAAACAACAAATGCTCCCCCTTGGTGTATGCTCAAAACTAGTTTTGGCAACCAAAGAGTCGAGCAATGAAGTAATGCTACAAAACAAAGTTAGTAGGCAAGTACACAAATAATGATGATATATATATATATATATATATATATATATATATATATATATATATATATATATATATAGCAAAACATGCATGACTCAAATATGATTATTCTAAAGCATGGCATAAAAAAAGATTGAAACTAAACATATAATAGTTGATTAACACACCATTTTCTAACTTCTTCCAAGATATGTGTCTAGTGTCTAGGTGATATGGGATGATGATGATGATATGCTCCTAGATAGGGATGAAGATGACTCTATAATAGTGGAGAAGTGGGATAGGATGTTATGAGCCAAAGTTTGGTAAGGATGGTGTAAAGTTGGTGGTTCAATTAAGGTTTATGTTGAAGATGTGTGTAGGAAGATAATGAGAGGAACGTTTGCACTTACAATGAGTGAGGAAGGAATTCAAGGGTATACAAGCATCCTAGTTTTGTTGGGTATTTGAGGATGTAAGAGATTTGGATTTGTCATTGGAGGTGGATATATTGGTGACAATGAATGTTCATGAGGATTGAGGTTAGGAGACATTTTGTGAGTTTGGGTAATTATTAACGGATGATTAGGAATCATGGAATTTTGAGGTGTTTTGTTGGTTGACGATCAAAAGTGGATATGTGAAATGAGGTGGTGATGGCTTGACAACACTTGAAGCTTGGATATCTTCTTTGTGTTCTTCACTTGCTAGGAAGTGGAAAAGATGCATTTCATAAAGAAATTCACTTGACTTTTAGGGATTTAAGTTTTGATGGTGATGACGCACTTAGTAGAATGTAGGGAATGGTTACATGGTGGAATCTTCTAGTGGAGATGGGAAATGAGGATCAAGTGGAGATGACTAGGTGGAAGCGAAAGAGTGATGTTCAAGGAAGCGAAAGAGTGATGATACTCTTGTTGGATAATGGAGGTATATGTTTTGGTGCATGAGAGTTGGAGAGTTTAGAGGTGTAGAGTTAGGAGCGGAAGAGGTTGATTGAGGTTTTAGATGTTGTTCAAGTGAGGGTATTGGATGTGATCTAGTGAGAAGATATTCAATCCAAGTGAAGTGTTCATTGAATGTAATGGTTTTTAGGAGAAAGATGCAACAAGGTCAATTGTTTACATGTTTTTCAACTTGATTCAAGTTGTGGAGTGATGAAGGAGAGCTAGAGGAAAGTTGTTCCAAGTTGCATTGAGCAAGGTGTAAGGTAAGAAGAGCATAAAGTGTTTGGAGGAAGGTGATGATGGTGGAATGTGGTTGTTATTAGGGATAGATAACTGGACATGCAACATAGGAATGGCGTGTGAAGTTATAGGGTGTGGTGGTGACACTCTTGGTGGTGGAGACAAGTTTGAGCTTGAGTAATCATGAAAGCATGACATGGATGGAAGATAGGCTTCATGAGTGGATGGTGTTTTTGTTGAATGAGCATCAAGTGAAGCATTGGTGATGAGGTTTGGATTGTTGTTTTGGGATTGTGCATGCTCATCATGAGAAGAAGCATTGGTGGAACCAAGCATGGGTGTTTGGCTTTGTTTGTGAGATGGGTTATTTGTATGAGCATAAGATTTGGGTAATGGTTGATTTGGAACAACATCACTTGAGCTTTGACAAGAGTCAATTTTTCTCCTTTAAACGGTTTTACGGAGATCTTAGCAACTCTTGAGAGTTTAGATCTTGGGTTGTTGGGGAATAACATGTTTGGTTGGATGATCATTAAGGATGAAGGAGATGTATTTATAGTGTAGGAAAGGTGTGGTTTAGGAAGGTAAATTTTGAGGGCATGGAAATGGTGGATGACTCGAGATTGGTAGTATAAAGGATGATTTGGTTTTTCATTTCACATGGGTGGTTTGAGGATGTACTGAAGAAGGGTTATGAGGTTTGAGTGTAAGGCAGAAGGATATATGTGAGTGAGTGTGTTTTCCCTTCCCATAAAATTCGTGCTCATCCGGACATAGAGTTAAGCATGTAAAGGCATACAATCAAATCACATAGGAGCAAATAAACATCTAGAAACAACATATATGCGATATGCCATAAATCTAGGAATGACAGAATCTAATGAGAAGCAAAGTTCATAGGAGTAAACTAGCGTTAGGTATATTTAGGAAGAGCAATTTAATCAAGTTGGAGAATGAGTATGAGACTATTACTAGTGGTGCTCAATTCAGGCTAAACACGACCATTTTTACGGGTTACACACACCCAACTTCTCACATAGAAGCAATTCAACCGTTAGGTTAAATTGAATTTCTAGTCAATAGATTCTCCAGTAGTCATTCTCTTTTTAGAAGAAATTGAGTTCCTAAATTTACCAATCGAAGAGTACCAAATATGAAGTTTGCTTGATTCACTAATACTTGGCTTAATGTGACTCAAACGTCATGTTTTTATGAAGGTAAATCTAGATGATATATTTTATTCACGATCCCAATAGAGACGTGTTAAATGTTTAGATAAGAGTAAACAAAAAGTTTTAATCTTTTGTTCATGATTTATCGGTTGTTTGGTTTTGATGGCATATTACTTAATTTAATAACTGTGCTAGACTTAAGAGTGCACCTTAGCATCTCTTGTGAAATGATCTCATTAAGATTATTTATCTTAAATGAGTTTGTGATTCTCAAATGATATCAAAACTAGACATTAATATATTTTTAAACAAATATTATTTTTTATGATTTTTGCCAATGTTATATATCATACTTTAACAAGTATTTGAAAAAATAAATTTTACTTGTTTATGGATTGTGACAAGTTATTTTTTAATTCTAATAACTTATATTATTTCAAAAAGGAAAGTGTAGTGCATTATCTTGTAACACAACCATTCATGCTATAAAGAAAATGAAATACATAGAATATATAGTGTGTATTATTTTTAAATATGTATTTTATCTTGAAGTGATGATTTTAAGTAGTGTGAGCAAAGTTTACATATGTTGTTAGTTTGCTCATGTCTGTTTTTCGGATATGACACATTTATCCATTGCATTGCAATGTAAATTGCTTGAATATTTCAGACGAAACATCCAAGTCGTCAATCCTACTTCATTGTATATTTTATGAATGTGTTTAAAATGTTATTATAATATTTGGAACACAATTATTGGACAAGTAGATTCAATATGACATTATCAACACAAGTGTGAGTTATGATCCAATGCATACTCTTTTCATCTACAAAGGATGTAACTATTTTCATATCAATCTAATGTGATTGAGTATGTAGATTCAAGACTATATCTTTTGTTGTAATTTGATATAATCTTGAAGCTAAACAAATAGCAATCCAATTTCTTATCCACACTAAAAAATGTGTCAATTAGATTTGATAAATATATCGACCATAATTTGAATAACGAATTGATATAATATCAAGATCTTTCTTGACCCTCACGGAAACTAATTTGAAATAAATAAACATTTTGATAGTGTGTTCCATTAATCCTAAGATTATTTATTAGTGAATGATTGAAAGTTGACTTATTATTTCATGATTGTTATATGTTTTGTTTATGAGAAAGACTCTTCATTTTTACTTATTATGAACACACTTAGATTTTGAAAATACTTTTTCTTTTATATAACTACTAATGTTTTACAATGATTCAATTTCTCTTATTAAACAACTTAAGGTAAAACAAGGTAATTTGTTGAAAATATTTAAGCGTTTGTTGAAAACATATTAGATTGTTTGAAATATTTAGGTAACTAGATTTAACTTCATTTACAAGATGTTTAAGTAACATTAAGCCATCTATACCTATATGCAATGCAAGACTAATTATGCAAACTTAACGCAAGAAATTTAGCATAAGATCTAGTTAAGCAAAAACGGACAACTAGCTACGAACTAATAGAGTACATGACACATATGCTAAGATATTCAAATAGCTAAATTACAAATAGCAACGATTATCTAGTATACTCTATTAACAAAATAAAATCACAAATGAGTTCACATAGCACATAAAACACTTGTCGTCATTTTGTGTATTATATATACCAATGTTTACTTAGCTCGATTTCATTTGAAAATAAAATAGTTTCTTACCCATTTTAAAATTTAATTAAGATCAATATTTTGAAAGCATAAATACTTAATTTTTCAAACATATACCGACTAGGAATGCCCGACTCGAAGGAAAAGGTAAAATACAAGTTTTACGTTAAAACAAGACTCAAATTTTTGACCTTCGTGTAGTATTTTAACTTTCGGACATATTTAAGTTTGTAATGATTACTTGTAAGTATTTTTAAATGAAAGTAGACTCAATTACCTTTAAAATTACGGAGTTACGATTATTTTTATATGATTTTTCAAAGTTTCTGAAAAAACTGCGAACAGACAGGCGGACCCCTTAAATATTTAAGGGGGCCGCCCAGTATTTAAGGGGGCCGCCCAGACAATTAAGGGGGCCGCCCATCTGGTACTCAAATTTATATTTTTTGCAAAAAAATGTTTTCTGACTTTGTGGAAAGGTGTGTAACTTTCTGATTTTAATATCGAACATATAACACTTGTATTAAGCATAATCTTATCTCGAGCTAGTATAATTAGTGTATATAATATCAAAACTAATACAAGTTAATCAACAAAACACTTTTCATATTTAATCCTCCTTAATGGGTAATTTGATACATGGATCGTACTCAATTTTTAAAACCATTTGTTTTGAAAATTATAGCGACGTGGCTCTGGTACCAATTGTAGAAAATTAGAAGGGGGGTTGAATAGTTTTCCCTCTTCTTCGTTTATAAAAGGTTTGTTTCAAAATCTTCAATTAAAGTTTTCCTTCTTAAAATCGTAAAATGTTTTGTATCAAATTATCTATTAAGTTAAACTCAATATGAGAAGGGTGAATAATAATCTATTAGACTATATCATATAGTTATATACACAATTACAATATTAACTTGTAACTATAACACAATCAATAATCATGACAATATAAGCAACAATCAACACATATTTGCAAGCATAGATATAAAGCGATAAATGCAAGAATAAAAGTAAAGAGTAAGGAAAAGAAAACGCAAACCAGACACAGTGATTTATAGTGGTTCGGCACGAAGCACCTCTTCGTCCTACTCCACTCCCCGAGTACCACACTCGAGAGTTACTTCACTAATCAACATGGTTCTTCACCCAAACCAAGCCTTCACACACTAGAAATACGAATTGACCTAATCTACACACAATCACCTACGGACTTATAGATCGTCCGAATCTACACAACCACCTACGGACTTATACATCGTCCGAATCTTCCCTATTACAATGAGACTCTAGATGTCACAACTCGTAATTTCCGGTCATTTTCCAAACCTCGATAATTTACTATTCACAAGTTACTATTCATCGATCACTATTCATCGTTTTGAGGTCAATTCGACATTCTGAGAAGCGTTCAGAAATTTTACTATTCACTTGACACTATTCATTTCCGAGAGAAAACCACTATTCACGTGCATTACTCATGTCATCGTAAATTTAGTTTACGGGTATTCAAAATTCGCGTAACCGTATTGGTTCAGGAGCGAATTCATGCATTATCATTGGGACATTTCATACGGACTAAAAATAGTCTGCATATCATCATTATGGCACTTGCATACTATTCTACTCGTAGGGTAATTAAATTAATACATTTGGTATAATTTACTTTTAAGTATAATTATTTCTATATAAACGTTAACAAACGATCAATAATGTGACTAACACGTCCGACACTCCCGATTATGATCCCAATATATTTTTATATTCATTTTAATAATATGAAAATTTTAATATTAATTTACCCGGTATTTTGGAAATTTGTTTATTTCGTATCGTACGCCTAATTTAATTACGACGGTTTTCATAGAAATTAAACGACGATTAACCAAACACTCAAAATTTATACCCAACATAATTTCACAATTTTTTACAACTTTATTTTATCCTGGTTAACTCCGTTAAAATTTATTTTTAGCTAACTTGGTACCCGGTACACCTTAAAAATACAAATAAATACATAATCTTACACTATCTCCACTAACTCTTACACTACCCATCTCTTTTATTCCTTGCACCATTATGCCGCCCCCCCCCCCCCCCCCCCATCCCATACCAATCACCTTACACCTTTGAAATATTACACTAACTACATTATTACTTGTACCTTATGTCAAGATTTAATTTATACAAAGATAATACTTATAGATATTTCCTATACATAGTCTCATTTCTCACTAGCTATCTAAAATTTCATTCTCTCATTCTCTCTATCTCAACTCACGGCAAGGACAAGGGAGGAGGCAAGACCAAGAATTTTTTTTCCAAGAGCAAGTAGTACTCTAGTTCATTTAGGTTATTCTTGTAAGGTTTTGAAATACAAACTTAAGAATCCTAAGGTTTTCATCATCTAATCACACCACCTTTCAAAGTAAGTATAACAAACTCATTTTTATAATTTTACCAATTTTATTCAAGATCCATATGATATATATACTAGATCTACATGCATATGCTATTTATACCACTTTATTTTATAAACTTTTAACTTTTGAACCTTAGAAAGTGATTATAGTTAGATCTTTGTTAGATCTACTTTGTTTATGAAGTTTAGGAACCCATGACACCCTAAGAAGGTGTATGGTAGGATTAGACTAGTTTTGTGGTGATTGAAAGTGGTTTGGTTGAAGTTGGAACAAGTTTGAAACTAGGAAAATGATTTTGGAAAATATATAAATACCTACTGTCCCTATTTTGAAAACGTAGGAAACTCAGGAACTCAGGGGTAATTTTTGACCAAAGATTTAGAAAATACTTTTAAAAACGAAACTTTTGGCGAAAGAACGGATTAAAACGAGCTTATAACGAAGGAGATATGATTTTTGTAAATTTAACGACGAAAACTATTTTCTGAAAAACTGCATGCTGTTTGACAGTTTTCGACGGGCAAATAGAGGCGTTAGACGTAACTTAGAGGAGCCGAACTACCAAAAATATATTAGTATATACTAAAACGAATCCGTGGATATAAAGAACGAGTAAAATGAGCTTAAAACGACCAAGTTATATACGTTTTAAAATCGTCAAAACTATATATATATAGTCACTCCTAGAAAATAATATAACTACGTACTAAATAATATATTTTCTAGATTTCTTATTCAAGGAGTTTATTTTTTTAACTTACGAAGTACGTACGACTCAAGGTTGATTACGCGACTACTAGACATTATTTTAAGGTTTTCAAGACTAGGAATATAACACTAACATTTTTATACGATATATATTACGACAAGTTTTTATAACTCTATTTGGACTTATTTTTCCTAAGTATGGAAAGTATTTGATTTGACAATAACTAGTATTTCCAAGTTACGAGTGGTATAGGTATCATGTGCATGTGCATTCATTACATCACGGCATGATCTAAATTAGATCATTATCATTCATCTTAGGTTGCGGCTAGTGTTCGCGCCTTATTGTCCCTATCATTTCACATCCTTGTATCATCATTTCGAGGTGAGTCATAGCCCCACTTTTACTTGTTTAATTTCTTTATAAACTCTTTGGGGGAGATACATGCTTAAATACTTGCTTTATACTTTTATACGATTTGAATTACTTCTGGGGGGAATACACTGCTTTAATTATTTTTGTACAATGCCAAAGTATTAAATTCCTTACATTGCTTAAGTTTCCTTATTACCACGTCTTGACAAGTCCCCTTTATTATCATGGACCGTTAATTAAGTTCCAAGCGAGAGTGAGTGAATAGATCTATTGAGGGTGACTCCTCCATCTGTGTTTGGGTTGCTCCAACAGAATTACAGATGCATTTCATGTCTTTATTATTAGAGTGTCTGGTAAACACTCATTTGGGGCCAAGTAACGTCTAGCTTCGGTTTCATGAGCTTAAGAGACAATGTAGTTTTATGACTGAAAAACTTATTACTTTACTTTATACTTGGGTTATTGCACATACGATTAAAATTAAATACTGACGGTTTTTATAAACCTTATTACTGATTTCTTATTACGGATTTCTTATTTCTGATTTCTTATTACGGATTTCTTATTACTGATTTCTTATTACGGATTTCTTATTACTGATTTCTTATCACTGATATCTTATTACTGATTTCTTATTACTGAATTACGATGCCTTTGCATCAACTTTATTACGGATTTACGATGATTTTACTGGGAAATTCTTCTCTCCAAATGTTTTATAATACCTACTTGTTCTCTAAAATCTATGAACTCACCAACCTCGTGTTGACACTTTAGCATGTATTTTCAGGTTATTAAGGTAGCTCATGTTTCATGCATTTGGACCATCATGGAGTCGCGGAGACGACGCGTCTGACTATATTTTTTTTGCACTTATGAACGTTTGATTTTGTTGAACTTATTTTACCTAAATTGGCAATACCTTTTGGGACCTAAGTTTTGTAAACTCTGAATGTTTTAATGATCAAACAATGTATTTTTTCCAAACGACACTTTAGGTCGTTCAATATGACTGTAACTATGGTGCTATGACAGTCACCCTCAGGTATTCCATTCCGCTGCCATACAGGTAAATTGGGGGTGTGACAGATTGGCATAAGAGCTAAGGTTATAGCGAACTAGGATGTATCATGGACCCTAGACTATAACCACATCATCATAGCATCTCATCATTTCATCATAGGTGCATATTCATTTTACATGTTGTTTCATGCACACACTGTGCGAGTTATTTATACCCATACTCATATATATATGATTATATTGACCTGGTTCACAAGTGACATGTCTTCAGATACCCACCCTATTGTCCTTTTAGCGGATTTCGACATTGAAGATACATTGTCATCTTCCACTACCATTATACCACCAGTTGCACGTATACCACCATTAGCACTATTGATTTGTTATAGGAATAAGGTTTTCCTATCATTTAACCTATACATAGAATGCCGTATGGTAGAGTATTCAAACTTAATTTTTAATGGACTTATTAGGATGCTTATTGCAAGGGAGATAGTATGTTTTCTTTCCTCCACTAGTAGGACGCTTACTACTCAGGTACTACCACCACCGTCAGTTACTTATTTCACTATTGGTCGTCCCATAGTGCGCGTACTTCAACTTTACCTCTTAGATGTCGCGAGATAGCGCGAAAGAGGGTAGTATTCCATTCACTATTATCATCATTATCTCCTAACCTATCACTAGGATTTCATCGTCACCAATGTTATTCTCATCCTTTAGAATACCACTATTGTCATTTCCCTTTTTCCATTTCCACTTGCCATGAATTAGATAACACCTTGCGGAAAATACCAAGACCACGGACTCAAGAGGAACCTGCGCAACACCAGGAAGTCTTTAGACTAGACTTATATCTTTACTAGCTTTTACTATTATCCTAACCACGAGAAGTGTGGCATAGTTAAAGAAACTTGTAGTATTTTGATTGTCGTACAAACGGAATCACCAAGTATTGACTCTACTATAGGGGAATGGTTGTGCTATCTATGATATTGGTCCATATAGACCGAAACTTTCATGTATTATATTCATGTGTTATGAATATGATGATTTTTATTACCTATAGATTCTCATGGACTCTTATGATTTGATGGAAATAGACTTAAGCAAACAACTCCAAGCATGACGCAAGCTGCTGTTGGACAATCCATTGCCAGGAACGTAACTACCGCCCTCACCAAGGAACTTACTCACGTGGAATTTATGGGTTGTAATCCCTCCTCCTTTAGCGGAAATATAGACACAAAGGAATTTCTCAAATGGTTCGAAGAATTAGAAACAATCTTTCAATGTGGCGACTGCCGTAAGGAAGACAAAGTTAAGTTCGCCACTTGCACTTTTCAGGAGCATGCCCAGAAATGGTGGAATAAGTATGTCCAGGTAGTAGGAGTTGATGCTGCTTACTCACACTCTTGGGAGAAACTAAAAAGGATGATGAGTTTGAAGTTCTGTGTGAAAAGCGAATTACAAGCAATTGAACAGGAAACACTAAACCTTACCATGGTAGGAGATGATGTTGTTAAGTATACTGCTTCTTTTTATGATTTCGCTCGACTAGGCTCTGCAATGGATGAACCAGAAAGCAAGAAACTTGAAAGGTACATCGGAGGACTTTCTCCTGAAATTCGTATGTTGGTCAACTCATTGGAACCCGATACCATGTCTAAAGCTATCAGGATGGCGATCGAAGCAAAGGAACGCATAGCTCACCCCAAGATCTTAGGATGAAAAAGTGACAATAAAAGGAAGTGGAACAACAACCGAGGTGAGAATGCTACACAAGGACCACACAAGAGACAAGGAGTTGCTAAACCTAATGCTGCAGGTCTAAAGGAAAAGAATGATTACCTTGGTATTTTACCTAAGTGTGAAGAGTGCCAACATCATCATAACCCAGGCCGTTGCCCGGAACCATGTGGCAACTGTAAGAAGGTTACCTACAAAACCAGGGATTGCAGGTTTCCAATTGTGGGTGATAATCAGAAACCATCAATTACATGTTTTGGCTGTGGTGTAGTGGGACACTTCAAGAGTGAATGCCCAGAGTTGGGAAGCCAGAATTGGAAGAAGAAGTTTATGTTT
This sequence comes from Artemisia argyi, assembly GCA_030686995.1. Classification (NCBI taxonomy): domain Eukaryota; kingdom Viridiplantae; phylum Streptophyta; class Magnoliopsida; order Asterales; family Asteraceae; genus Artemisia; species Artemisia argyi. The sequence goes on along the minus strand of CM060701.1, from coordinate 170,198,308 downwards.
TAATTATGTAAACCATAGTTGACCCCTCTAGGGTTGTACTTTCTTTTGCTACTTTCCATAAGTACGTTGATGTAACCTAGTTATATTAAGAACTTTCCTATCTAATGTAATGACTATCTTTAGTTATCTCTGTGATAATCGTAACCTTCGTTTATTCCATTTTCTATTGCAATTGTGCAATTTTCAATCATTTCGTAACATTATACCATTGTCTTATTAGGGATTAAGCCGAGTTCGTATTTGACGGATTAATAGATTATTACCATTCCATAATATTTACCCATGTATCCAATAAACCATTCAACGAGTTTTATTTCAAATTATTTTACTACCTTATGGGGAAATTGTTTTACCGAATTTCTAAAATAAACCGTTTTGTTACCGTACTATAAACTGATTTTTCCGATATTACGCCAAATATTTACTATTACTACGCGAAACAATTTTTATATTACTTTGAAAGGAAATATCAGGATACCATTTTTAATAAGAATGCGTTGAACACCATCTAAAACTTTTGAGAAAAAGTAATATTATTTTGACTAAATCAAGCATCGCATCATTAGTCCTCAACTATACATAGCCTGATCACCTATGTATACTTCAGGAAGGATTATGCCATGAAGGAAATAGTTACTTTTTAAAGTTTTGCTAATAACAATCCTCATTTAAAAGCGTTTTAAACAAGTAAACTCTTTTATAAATGTTTTTTTTTTTCTGACAAACTCTCCCTGGATACTTACCCCACCTGTCACCCACTTAGCCATTAAGTTGGACTTTCCATTAACTTCTTTAGGAGAGACCTTCCGTATCAAGTGCTAGGAGAATTCCTCGATACAAGAAAAACAATAAAAGGATTACGGAACTATTAAACCTAGACTAAGGAAATTTATAATCCAACAACAATCCTAAGATACCACGAGACTATCCGACTCACCATCTCTGACCTGGTTGTCCAATTTTATGATTTAAAGGTACTAGCTAGACTGAACTACAGGATCGAACACATTGTGAAGGTACGCTAAGCAACACCATAAGAATAAACAAAGCCTCCTAACCGATACTGTAGAGTGATTTGATTAAACATGGCCTTATCTAAACGCAAACATCCCTGTAATAAGTTTTACCGGGAAAAATTGATTTGAATTAAGGATGTCGATATAGGATTTTCCTAAGGAGTTGTGTTCTCTAGATATTTCAGATAACGCCAAGTTCGAAAGACGTAACGTTAAGGAATTAGTCACAAGACTTATTGTACCCATTTCAATTATTCCTGATAAAGGTAATCGGATCACCTTAGACTTCTAACAATCATTTTAAGATTCCTTCGGAACTCCATTTAGATGTAAACACCACCTATTATCCTCAGACCGATGGTCAGAACGAGAGAACAATTCAAACATAGGAAAGTTATGCTCAGAGTATGAGTGATTGACTCTAGAAATGGCTGGACTAACCATTTACCATAAACCAGATCCTTTTACAATCGTAGTTATCACGCGAGCATAGAGACTACACCATTTGAGGCACTTTATGGTCGAAGTACCAATTACCCATTTAGAGACCGAAATCGGAAAGTTAAATTCACTGGTCTAGAACTAAACTATGGAACAACAAAGGAAATTTCACAAGTCAAGAACCAGCTACAAACAACGAGAAACTAGTAGAAGTTAGGTTGGTGCATGACGCACACCATGCGGATTGGGTATCCCTGAACAGCAAACCATCTAGATTCAAGTGGGAGAACGAACTAAGTTGAAAGCTTTGCCTTGGAGAGGCATGATACAATTTTGGTAACACAAGAGATTGAACCTCTAGTATATTGAACCATTTAAGATTCATTTTGAATCGACCAGCTGACATACAAATTTGAGTTCTGGCAGAGTTCAGCAGCATATATTACCAATATCACATTGTAAACCTCAAGAAGCACTGATCATCTATTGACGGACCGAACGCGGAAAAAGCCAAACTCACTATTCCCGTAAGTACTCATGAAATAACCAGGAATTTCCTGTAAATCAAGAATCAGTTACAAGTCGATAAGTTGTAAACCCTTAGAATTTCAAGTTGGTGGTAGGGTCACGTTAAAAGTTCTGCCTAGGAAAGGCACGATACCATTTAGAAAAATCCGGGAAGTTAAACTCGATGTGCACTGGACCATTTAAAATTTAAGACAGGGTAGGCCAGTAACCCTCAGACTTGAGCCCTGTTAGAAAGTTGCAAGATTACACAAACATGTTCACAATTTCAAATCCCGAGAAACGACTTTCGGATTAGTGACTCATGATTCCATTGGAAGGAATCGAACCCAATGACAAACCTAAATCTGGTGGGAGAACCTGTAGAAATCATGGACCGTGAGGTCGAACGGTTGAAGCAAAGTCGAATTCCTATCGTGAAAGTTCGTTGGAATTCTCAAATATTATCATCTTTTCATCAATACCACTCCAGAGACCAGCCAAAATTGAACTTCGGGACGAAGTTCCTGTTAAAAGGGAAGACTGTCACAACTCGTAATTTCCGGTCATTTTCCAAACCTCGACAATTTACCATTCACAAGTTACTATTCATCGATCACTATTCATCGTTTTGAGGTCAATTCGACATTCTGAGAAGCGTTCAGAAATTTTACTATTCACTTGACACTATTCATTTCCGAGAGAAAACCACTATTCACGTGTATTACTCATGTCATCGTAAATTTAGTTTACGGGTATTCAAAATTCGCGTAACCGTATTGGTTCAGGAGCGAATTCATGCATTATCATTGGGATATTTCATACGGACTAAAAATAGTCTGCATATCATCATTATGGCACTTGCATACTATTCCACTCGTAGGGTAATTAAATTAATACTTTTGGTATAATTTACTTTTAAGTATAATTATTTCTATATAAACGTTAACAAACGATCAATAATGTGACTAACACGTCCGACACTCCCGATTATGATCCCAATATATTTTTATATTCATTTTAATAATATGAAAATTTTAATATTAATTTACCCGGTATTTTGGAAATTTGTTTATTTCGTATCGTACGCCTAATTTAATTACGACGGTTTTCATAGAAATTAAACGACGATTAACCAAACACTCAAAATTTATACCCAACATAATTTCACAATTTTTTACAACTTTATTTTATCCCGGTTAACTCCGTTAAAATTTATTTTTAGCTAACTTGGTACCCGGTACACCTTAAAAATCCAAATAAATACACAATCTTACACTATCTCCACTAACTCTTACACTACCCATCTCTTTTATTCCTTGCACCATTATGCCGTCCCCCCCCCCCCCCCCATCCCATACCAATCACCTTACACCTTTGAAATATTACACTAACTACATTATTACTTGTACCTTATGTCAAGATTTAATTTATACAAAGATAATACTTATAGATATTTCCTACACATAGTCTCGTTTCTCACTAGCTATCTAAAATTTCATTCTCTCATTCTCTCTATCTCAACTCACGGCAAGGACAAGGGAGGAGGCAAGACCAAGAATTTTTTTTCCAAGAGCAAGTAGTACTCCAGTTCATTTAGGTTATTCTTGTAAGGTTTTGAAATACAAACTTAAGAATCCTAAGGTTTTCATCATCTAATCACACCACCTTTCAAAGTAAGTATAACAAACTCATTTTTATAATTTTACCAAGTTTATTCAAGATCCATATGATATATATACTAGATCTACATGCATATGCTATTTATACCACTTTATTTTATAAACTTTTAACTTTTGAACCTTAGAAAGTGATTATGGTTAGATCTTTGTTAGATCTACTTTGTTTATGAAGTTTAGGAACCCATGACACCATAAGAAGGTGTATGGTAGGATTAGACTAGTTTTGTGGTGATTGAAAGTGGTTTGGTTGAAGTTGGAACAAGTTTGAAACTAGGAAAATGATTTTGGAAAATATATAAATACCTACTGTCCCTATTTTGAAAACGTAGGAAACTCAGGAACTCAGGGGTAATTTTTGACCAAAGATTTAGAAAATACTTTTAAAAACGAAACTTTTGGCGAAAGAACGGATTAAAACGAGCTTATAACGAAGGAGATATGATTTTTGTAAATTTAACGACGAAAACTATTTTCTGAAAAACTGCATGCTGTTTGACAGTTTTCGACGGGCAAATAGAGGCGTTAGACGTAACTTAGAGGAGCCGAACTACCAAAAATATATTAGTATATACTAAAACGAATCCGTGGATATAAAGAACGAGTAAAATGAGCTTAAAACGACCAAGTTATATACGTTTTAAAATCGTCAAAACTATATATATATAGTCACTACTAGAAAATAATATAACTACGTACTAAATAATATATTTTCTAGATTTCTTATTCAAGGAGTTTATTTTTTTAACTTACGAAGTACGTACGACTCAAGGTTTATTACGCGACTACTAGACATTATTTTAAGGTTTTCAAGACGAGGAATATAACACTAACATTTTTATACGATATATATTACGACAAGTTTTTATAACTCTATTTGGACTTATTTTTCCTAAGTATGGAAAGTATTTGATTTGACAATAACTAGTATTTCCAAGTTACGAGTGGTATAGGTATCATGTGCATGTGCATTCATTACATCACGGCATGATCTAAATTAGATCATTATCATTCATCTTAGGTTGCGGCTAGTGTTCGCGCCTTATTGTCCCTATCATTTCACATCCTTGTATCATCATTTCGAGGTGAGTCATAGCCCCACTTTTACTTGTTTAATTTCTTTATAAACTCTTTGGGGGAGATACATGCTTAAATACTTGCTTTATACTTTTATATGATTTGAATTACTTCTGGGGGGAATACACTGCTTTAATTATTTTTGTACAATGCCAAAGTATTAAATTCCTTACATTGCTTAAGTTTCCTTATTACCACGTCTTGACAAGTCCCCTTTATTATCATGGACCGTTAATTAAGTTCCAAGCGAGAGTGAGTGAATAGATCTATTGAGGGTGACTCCTCCATCTGTGTTTGGGTTGCTCCAACAGAATTACAGATGCATTTCATGTCTTTATTATTAGAGTGTCTGGTAAACACTCATTTGGGGCCAAGTAACGTCTAACTTCGGTTTCATGAGCTTAAGAGACAATGTAGTTTTATGACTGAAAAACTTATTACTTTACTTTATACTTGGGCTATTGCACATACGATTAAAGTTAAATACTGATGGTTTTTATAAACCTTATTACTGATTTCTTATTACGGATTTCTTATTTCTGATTTCTTATTACGGATTTCTTATTTCTGATTTCTTATTACGGATTTCTTATTACTGATTTCTTATTACGGATTTCTTATTACTGATTTCTTATCACTGATATCTTATTACTGATTTCTTATTACTGAATTACGATGCCTTTGCATCAACTTTATTATGGATTTACGATGATTTTACTGGGAAATTCTTCTCTCCAAATGTTTTATAATACCTACTTGTTCTCTAAAATCTATGAACTCACCAACCTCGTGTTGACACTTTAGCATGTATTTTCAGGTTATTAAGGTAGCTCATGTTTCATGCATTTGGACCATCATGGAGTCGCGGAGACGACGCGTCTGACTATATTTTTTTTGCACTTATGAACGTTTGATTTTGTTGAACTTATTTTACCTAAATTGGCAATACCTTTTGGGACCTAAGTTTTGTAAACTCTGAATGTTTTAATGATCAAACAATGTATTTTTTCCAAACGACACTTTAGGTCGTTCAATATGACTGTAACTATGGTGCTATGACAGTCACCCTCAGGTATTCCATTCCGCTGCCATACTGGTAAATTGGGGGTGTGACACTAGACTTACATTTTCCTAGTCTAGTTACAAGATAAAACTACTTGTGTGTGTTTTTCTTTCTTGGATGATCAACCTTGAATGATGAACATGTGCATGGTATTTATAGGCTTCACCCTTGGAGACCAAGTAAAGAATCTTGGAATATGCCAAAGAATATTCCAAAGCATAAGGAATATGCCAAAGAATATTCCATAGCATAAGGCATATGCCAAAGAATATTCCAAAGCATAAGGAATATGCCAAAGAATATTCCATAGCATAAGGAATATCCCAAAGAATATTCCATCCATTTCCCTCCTAAATTCAAAATTTGAAATTTGAATTTTTCCTTTTCCCTCCATGTTCTAGAAGCTTTTAGGAGGTCTTGATGGGCCTTGTTGGGCCGGTTATTATTGGGCCCCGAATGGGCTTGTTTTGTTTGCTTGGCCCGATCCATTTAGCTAAGTTCATATGCATGCTTAGCCCGATCCAATTAAGTAAGTCCATAAGTATAATTTTTGTATGTTTGGCCCGATCTATGTGTGAACAAGTAACTTGTGCACTTTACATTATGTATTACAAGTTACGTGTTTGTCATCATTAAAACATAAAGACATTGTATAGATTAAACGTCGTAACGTTTGCACTAACAAGTGGTCTTGGTGCGAGTGTGGTGTTGGTGCGAGCGGTGGCATTGGTGAGGAGAGTGTTGAGGAGATAGAAGAAGACCAGATCTAGATTTTGTGGATATTAATTGGGAACAAGTATTGAAAAACATGGGCAGGTCAATGAAATATTTGGGTGGAGGGCAATTTAAATTTGGGGAAAATTTTAAGCGGGTTGGGGAAAAGTTAAAATTTGGGATGGAGTATTCAAGCTCAAGCCTATCAAATGAAGTTAAATATTTAATGAGTTGAGTTCAACCTTATAAAAGTTCAACTCGAGTTATTGTTGAGTTTTCGAGCTTGTAAGTGTACTAAGTGTAAATAGTTAATTATAAATGTATCGAGCATGGTTGTCAGGATCCTAATCCAGATCTTACGATTTTACGATACTGCAAAGCAAAAATGATCCGGATCTTATGTAGGATCTTTGAAAGCTTAAGATCGTATAGGAACCTGATCCTGACCATAGGATCTTAGGATCTAATTCGATCCGATCTTACTTTTCTCGAACTAGCAAACTAAAAAACTACAAATTTATGAATTTTGTTTTGTAAAATTGAAAAAACAACATGTTATAATCTTCTTATACATTTCATAACCATAATTTAGGACAACATTTCTATGAAACATTTATATAATTTTGTGTTTATGTATATAATAATTTATAAATTTGTATAATATTACAAAGGATACTTAAAAAATGAATTATAGTAGGATCTTAAGATCCCGATCCGATCTTACGATCTCGATCTTGCAAAGACAAAATCGATCCTAAGTAGGATATGATCCCGATCTTGAAAACCTTGGTATCGAGATTTTCGAGCCGAAGGTGAACCGAATTCGATTATTATATTATGTTTCAATTTTAATTTGTGTAAGACATACACCTTTACAAATAAACCGAGCTTGTCGAGTGATCAAGCTCAAACCGAGTTCAAACTTTCTCGATCCCGGATAACATGATCGGGAGGTCCTTGCATACTTGCTTCTTATTAGTTTCTGTGACAGACGGTATACAGCTACCAAGCCGGTGTAACCCATGCATGAACGCCTTTAATAACTTCAAATACAATTCATATAACATTCAATTCACACTATATATAACTACTATACACCTACCAAGCCGGTGCTACCCATGCATGACCGGTGATAATGGCTAATTCACATGGGTCATGGGTCATATGCATTAGGTTAACACTGGTCACATTCAATAATGGGTATTTGACATCATATGGGTCATATGTATTAGGTTATCACTGGTCACATCCATGATTGTTGATCATTGGGTAATTAACATGGGTAACGGGTCATGTGCATTAATATTGGGTTGTAGTGACATGTCACATGTGTTATCGACTAATACATGATTGGTGATCGACAATGGGTAATTAACATGGGTCATGGGTCATGTGCATTGGATTTTGTTAAATAAGACAAATACTATACAACATTTTATATGTTTTGTATTTTTTTTACGTTTTAATCTGTTTGTAACGTTTTTCGTCCCTTTTTGACCGTTTTCAATCGATTTTGATCGATGTTGCTAGTTTTCGACCGACGTTGACAATTTTCGACAGATTTCGACGGATTTAGACCGTTTTAGTCCGACTACGACCGATTGCGACCCTTTTCGACCGATTTCATCCATTTTGAATGTTTTCGGCAATTTTCGCTCATTTTCATATGTTCTAAGCTTTTCTGAATGTTTTCCTCTGTATTAAAACGTTATGAAACGTTTATTACGTTTTCGTACATTTTTGTACTATTTTTTCATTTCCATACGTCCTTCTCCTTTTTATTCGGGTGATTCGGGTCAACCCGAGTAACCCAAATACTAAATAGTTATTTGCACACTCAATGTACAAGCGGTTGAAGCAGAGTGTTTAATACTGTACAAGTATTTAATGCACAGATGGAGTGTCCCAATCAATTTATAAAGTGTGCAAATCAATTCCCTTTCACATAAACCTTAATTTAACACACTCTAAAAAATCATAACAAATCCCAAATCAAAATCAAACTAACTCATGTCGTCTTATCTTTTTGAAGATAACTGCAAATGTGACAGGCCAACAATGGTGGTAACATCTTGGACACGATCCAACCCTGCTCGACGTTTCATTCACTGCCAAAATCAATGGGTAAGTTATCAGATAAGTTTAGTTTAAAGATTATTAAGTTTAATGTTTAATATACTACGTTTTTTTTTTATTTTAGAAATCGGGTACGAAGAAATGTGAACAATTTGATTGGTATGATCCAGAGGAGGAATGTGATTGGTACAAGATGCATTTGTTTGAGATGTATAGCAAACTGAATCCCAAACAAAGGCGTGAGGTTCAAATTGAAGTTAATCGTCAAAGAAGGATTGAAGAATTGGAGGCAGAGTTGACAAATGCCTTAAAGAAAGTCAGTTTTTGGAAGTCAACACTTTGCGTTTTTGCAGTTGTGGTTTCTTTGGTACTTGCACTGAAGTAGTATAGTGTTTATGGCTATATTGTGTGGTTTGTAGTGGCTCATGTACCCCATCTTTATGGTGAATGGTTAAGTGTTTGCTTGTAAATTTAACTAATCTTGATCTTTTGGCTACACGATATCTTTTGGCAGTAATTATCCAAAATGGCACAATTTGACTATCCTGTTTGACCTTATGCAAATGAATGTACAGGCACAAAACTACCAAAAATTACCCAAAGTGACAATCATGATTGGCTATTAGTTATCTTTTGATAGTAATTACCCGGAATTGCCCAAATTCACTTGGAGACTCTTTGACTTTTGCAAATGACAATAAAGTTTGACAATCTTTGTTTGACTTTTAACAAAGCATCATAATATAGTAATCGATAACTTGATTAACAAAGAAACATAACATAAGTTTTCTTTGAACACAAAAATATTTAACTTCAAAGAAACATATCATAAGTTTTCTTCGAGTCACGGTCAAACATTTATTCCCTCGGGTCAAAACCCGATCCCAAATCATTGTTGGAAATATTGAGTTTGGAATTTTATTATTCATAAAGCATGAGATACAAGTAGTTATTGCATCAACTCATTGTACATGGTAAGTCAAGAATTGGTAAAAGGAAAGTGGAGACAGTCAATTCCTTATCTTTAGGAACAGTTTTAAAATATCTTCAATTCACATAATGATTTAGGCGCCTTTGGTCGATCCCTTTTCCCGCCAAAAGTCTTGGGAACCGTTCATATACCTCTTCAGCCTATTTATACCTCTCTATTGTATATATACCAAATAACACACACAAACACATATTCACTTTCAAAGAAAACTTCAACAATGGCACCAAATGGTAACTTTCAAAATGATGCAGAAGAGTACGAGTGGGTATTAAACAACAGTTTGCTATGGGACGCAGTGTTTAATCATTTCGGGTATGATCCCGTTTACGAATATGGGTCGTATAGGCAGGTAGATACGTGGATGAGGTCAATAATTTTGAAATGGCTGCATAGACAAGACTTTTACTAGGATGAGCGTTGGTGACTGAATGATGTGGAGGTGGAGGAAGAAGACGAAGAAGATGAGGAGGATCAACAAGATGCGCAACAATATGTGGTGGAGCAGCAAAATGAAGAGGATGCGCAGCAAAATGTGGTGGAGGAGCAAAATGAAGAGAATTAGCAGCAAAATGTGATGGAGCATCAAAATGTGGTGGAGCATCAAAACAAAGGGGGTCAACAAGATGGGTTTGCATTTGCAGACCCGTTAAATCTGGAAAACAGGATTACCGATCTTGAAATTAAGTTTCAATATCTCCTGGAAAGGAAAAGGATGCAACGCAGGGAGTAGAGCGCTCTGGTTTTAACAAGTTGGTGTGAAATGGAGTGAAGCAGTTTTTAATGATGATGTTTTTATGTTTCTAGTATCTTTAGTATTTAGGTAGGATAATTAATTATGTTTATGTTTGCAGCTTTTATGAATGGTTGTATCTTTTAAAAAATATCAATGAAAATTTTGAGACCTTGTATGGTTGCTTGTGATGTCAAACTGTCAAAGGTGTGTTTGGTTTCTTGGATAAAAGCAATATGTCAAATTGTAAAAATCCAGAAATGATGTGTTAATGTTGCTAGTTATAAATAGTATTCCTAAGTGTAATTGATGCTGTGATTATTGTGATTCGGGTAATGAGTTAGGTTTTGTATTTTTGGGACTAATATTTTGCAGGATAAGCTGAGAAAAGTGCTGGAGTCCTGAAAAATAAGTCGTTTTGAGTGGAAACTGACTTAGTGTTGCTAGGCATATTTTAGTGCTGCTAAGCCTAACTTAGTCCGGGTAAGGGTTGTTCTGCTATTTTTAAGAGTGCAGGGTACTGTTTTAGAAATATGAACGGTTAAGGGTTTGTACACTTCAATCATTCACAGTTTCACACAAATGTTTTTATCCGATCAAAACTCTATCAAACATAAAACCACTGCTTGATTTTATCAATTAATTGCAATTCCAAGCAAAACCCTACACAAATTTTCAAATTTCACTATGTCGACTCTGTATTTTTCCAACAAGCATAACATGATTGCATTCTTGCAAAAGTCCATCAAGGAGAATGAAGAGTTCACTGAAGTTGTTGATTTTCTCAATGCTACTCATATTAGGTATGCATTAACAGTTAACCCTACTGTATATGTTTCCAACATCAAATAGTTTTGGGCTACTGCAAAGGTCAAAAATATTGATGAGGAAGTATAGATTCATGCCCGTGTGGATGGGCAGAAGATTATTGTTACAGAGGCATCTGTTAGAGAAGTTCTTCATCTAGGAGATGTTAATGGAATTGAGAATCTTCCAGACTCCACAATTTTTGAAAACCTTCAAGAGATAGGTATGTAAGAAAAAATGATTCTTTGAAATTTAATAAAGGTGGCTTTCCCCCACAGTGGAAATTCTTAATTCACACTTTGTGTAACACCCCCAAAATATCACAGTGGAAGCTAATGTCACTGGGTGTTACTTCATAGCACAAAGTACAAGTTATAGAAAACGTACTCTAAATGAGACGTTTTGAAAAATTTCCATTCGATAAGTAATATCAGGGTTATAACATGAGGTCCCAAAATATAATATTACATAATTGTTTTACAAAAGTTTTATCGAATGGTGAATACAATGCATCCCAGTCTTCAAAACAAGCCATGCGACTCTAATGCTCCAATCCAAAGTTATGTCTTACGAAACCTGAGAATAAACATGCTAAAAGTGTCAACACAAAGGTTGAGTGAGTTCATAGGTTTTAGTAAAAGTAACAACAGTGTGGACCACAAGATTTCAACAACAACTGTAATTCAAATATGTTCATGTATTCCCATTGCACTAAGCTCATGAAACTGAAGCCTTGATAGTTAGTTATGTATCACCCCAACCAGGTGCTTTGCCCTACACCTGTACGACATCAAATGAAATGCGTCCGTTTTCTTGTTGGAGTGACCAACACGGACGGGGGAGTTTACCCCCAATAGATCTATTCACAGCATTCGCGCTTACTCTCATAAGAGTAATTAACGGTTCATGATTGTTAGGATTTTATGGCAAATAGGAAAACTTAGGCAATCAACAAATGTTCAATGTACTTGTGTCCATATGTATAACAACAACGAGTTTATGTATAAATGAGCATGTATTCTCCCCCAAAGAAATTTAAAACAAGTAAAAGTGGGGCCATGAACTCACCGTAGTAACCAGTAGTAGTTTATAACAACAGATAATGTATGGCGACCACGATCTTTAACAATGACCTACGAGAATATAGTGAGCATGTCTTAATATAATGTACGATATGAGTGTACAAGTATATTTAAAATCATTGACTTGATTAAGATGTTGTACATATGTCTTATGTTGAGTAAAAGAGTGAAATATCATTAAAGTGTGGTTTGGCTATTAGCCTTTTATAAATAACATCGTACTACCGTTCGGGCTATCAAAATCTAAAGGTCATGTAGTGAACGTATGAGGAGCCAGGACACTTTAATTCGTAAATCCACAACTCATCAATACGACACCCCGAAGAGGCCTCTTATGATAATGAAACTCCCTACTATTGTAGGACTTATAATCGTACTACCGTTCGGGCTATCAAAATCTAAAGGTCATGTAGTGAACGTATGAGGAGCCAGGACACTTTAATTTGTAAATCCACAACTCACCAATATGACACCCCGAAGAGGCCTCTTATGATAATGAAACTCCCTACTATTGTAGGACTTATCATTATAAGTAAATGTATTTGACGAGACATATGTTGTATAAAAACATTTGTCATGTTTCGTCAAAGACTATCAGCTGAACTAGTGTGGCGACGTGATGATATGTGTGTCGTGAAAAAGTTTAGCATAACATTCATCAAGTATAAATGTTACTAACTCAATGAGTGTTGTAATAAGAATGATAACGGCGTTTCATAATATTGTCGACTAAAGGTTTCAAAACGGTTTTTACCTATCATATTAGTCATTATAATTTCGCGGATCAAGCGTAAGTTGTGGCCTTGTGAAAATTATATTCATATAGTTAATATGTCATACGGTCATTTTCCTAGGTTGTCCTGGTCGGGAAAAAGGTTCAATCTAGTGAACAAGTCTCAAAAATGAGTTTCGGATCATCAAACCCAAGCTAGCCATGTGGTTAGACTATGGTTAAACGACCTTGAGACAAAAACCAAGGCCATATCCATGGCTATGTCTCGGATAGAAGGCCTTGAGACAACAGCCTTGGCTGTGCCTAGGCCTCAAGAGATCAAAACGCCATAAAGACTCTTGAGTCATAGTTACTTTTTAGTCTTGAACAGGTCCAGTTGGCTTTTGTAGTTTACAGTGTCCGTTATTCACTTTCAGGCTACAATTCCCGCGTTGTCTCATGCAAAACATTTTTCTCAACAACTTTCTTGTTTTACACTTTCGCTGGTTTGGAGGAGAAAAGGGTCGAAATCGCGATTTTAGGAATCAGATCAGAAGACTATTTGTTTCAGCACCAAGTTTCTTCTATTAATCTTTACTCAAGCATAACTTTTTAACCACAAGTCCTTTTTAAATGATTCAAAAGCTCAAATTCATGTTTTAACATCCTCTAACTGATTCTTAAGTCTATACAAGTCTATAATCCATAGTTTGATGTCAAGGCTCATCAAACTCACTAGTTACTAACTAGTTGTTTCAAAAGTGTTTTTACAAGTCTAACTCATGTTTTTCTTTTATGTACAACATCACATCTTGTACAAGGTATGAATTACATCAAAATGATTGAAAGACATTGAAAACTAAATATACTCTTACAAATTCTTGGATGAGAAACACCATAAACCAAGAACCACTACTCTTAAGTCTTTCAATCCCCAACTATTTTTCATGTCTTCAATCCAACTTGCAATAGCCTTAGAGAACTCTTGTACTAAGTCTTCTAATTCAGCCTTTGGTGCCTTGTGTAAGTCTTGTGTCAAGCTTGGAATCACCAAAACTACTCTTGGTCTAGGTAGAATTTACCATTGTCTTTATCTTTCTTGTATACTTGAGTCTTGATCAAAAACATATGATGGTATTGGTGAAGTTGTGGTGTACGGTGGAGAAAGAAAGAAAGACAGAGAGATATTTGTGAAGTATCTTACTTAAGTTTACTTTGAAGTTAAGTTTAGTAAAAGTTTTTATATTTACAATTGATACGTGTGTAATCCTTGCATGTCCAAGTTATTATCACAAGGATACATTGCCTTATGGTACGCCACCTCATGCTTATGAGGTGGTAAGTTTATCTTAGGTTGCTTCATGATAAAGTATGCCTCCTACGGACTATAGTTTGGTCCCGGTAATTACTAATGTTAAACCCTCAAGTTACGAAACTTAAAACCGGGTAACGTAAAAATTTAATACTTATAAAAATGTCCAACTCATCAATATACCTCAACTAAGTATATTAAAGTGTGATAAGCCTAACGGGGTACGTTTATGATGTTAAACCTAATAACGTAGGTTTGAACACGTGTATTACTGATTCGTGAAAATCAAGTTATAGTATAGATATAAGCTCAAGAGATCCGCAAAGAAATACGGATAACCCGAGGTCGTATTCCGTGTGAAGGGTGAATGGAATTCCGAATTCCCGATTCGGAAAACGTGTCGTGAAAAGTGATACAAAGTGATATATATGAGATTACACTAATGATATAGCAAATAAAGCACAATTAATCACTTAAAACACGTAGTTCAAATAAGTAAACTAAAAACGTCACGTAAAATCGAAACCGTACGCTAAAACGTTAATTAAACGTTAACGTACGAAATAAAACGCGAGTTTTAAGCTACACTACTCCTAGGGGCTTGGAAATAATTTTAAAAAGTTAAAAATGATAAAAGAAAATTTTGGGAAAAAGAAAAATATTTTTTTGACTTTTTAATAATTTTTTATGAATTAAAAACTATTTAAACTATTTAATAATTAAAAGAAAATGGAAATAAAGTGAGAAAAATGCAAAATTACTTTCTAAAATTCTAAAATAACTAAAAACTATTTTCTAAAATATTGTTGGATTTTTCTTGGCTTTTTCTGATTTTTTTGTATTTTTCAGCAATTAAAAAGTAATTAAAATTGATTAAAGAGGAAAATTAAATAAGAAAAATAGCAAATCAACTCAGAAAAATCTGAAAATTTCAGGGAAAATCAAAAATAATATTCTGAATCTAGGAAAAATATCAAAAGTGAAAAATAAGCACTGGAAGTGCTTAATGGCTTAAAAACAGCTTATAATAGTGCTTATTAATAAGCAATTTTTGACCAAAACTGAACCAAACGTTTATCAGATGATTTTAATACTAAAATAAGCTTATAACAACAATCCAGAAGTAATTTGATCCATAGAAACACAAGTTATGATCAAATAAGGCCAAATAAGCACTTAGAAAGAGAAATAAGCTAATAAGAATAAGCAAAAGCCAACAATCACTTGAAACAGATGCACTATACTATATTAAGCTCAGATCAATCAGAATTATCAGCTTTAGATCAAAAATAAGCTTTTGCAGCCCAATAAGCCAAACAGATTTATGCATAATTGCTCATAAAGGTGAGCTCAATAAGCTGTGAAGATAAGCACTCAGATGCAAACTTTTGGAAGCAACTTATACTCTACCAACCCAGGAACACAAATCAACCTTAAAAACAGATCCTTGTATCAATTCACTAGCCTAAAAGTGCCCAAGAACTTGGACCAAAACCTGTGGTGCAGGGCAAGTTTTGTTCAATAAGCTAACTTCAGTGGGCTTTTCAGATAAGCCAAAGGTTTCCAAATCCAAAAATTCTTGTTCAAATATGAAAACTAAGTACCAAGCTTTTCAAAACAACAAATTTTAACAATTTCCAAACTCTTTTGAAGCCTACACAGACCTCCAAACTTTTAAACAAAATCTGAGTAATAAGCTTTTTGACTTTTTGATAAACACAGAAAGTTGACTTAAATGATTTTTAGCTACTCCTAAATGACCAATAAGATGTAAATAAGCTACTTAGTGATTACTACAAGCTACTTTTACTAATATTGCAACTACTTTAAGCTTTTCTTAACCTAAAATTACTTCTATGCTAACTGTTATGCTAATTACCTAGGATTTGACTTTTTTAACTAAAGACTAACTGATTTTATGCTTTAACTAACTATATTATAGCCTAGGTGAGATATTCCAACCAATAATACCCTCTGATATAGGCCTTAACACAGCAAACAATGACAATCCAAACACCCCTTTAGGGTATTCACAACTCAAAATACATACACAGATGACACTAATCCACTTCAAATCCAACTCAAACTTGCTTAATATGATCCATGAACAAGATATAAGCCAGAAACAAAGATCATAAACATTCAACACCAACAATTCAAAGATCCACAGATTTGCTTATATGAAACAGTAAGATGCCAAATCACACCAAAGTACTTCAAATAAGGTGAAATAGTAAAAAAAAAAAAAAAGCAATGATGAACAAGTATAAGCAATATCCAATACTAATAAGCTACTGTATCCGATCCAAACTACTTATATGATCAATAAGCTATAGAGATGAGAAAATGAAAATGAAACTCACAAGTCCAAACCCCTCAGCTAGAACAGAGGGGTGTCACTATGCTAGCCTGTCTTTAGACAGGCCAATGGTCTCCTTTTGGCTGCCTTTAACAACCACAAGCTCAGCTTATTGAAATAAGTTGAGCCTTTGACTTTTGTTGACTTTTTAGAGTCTTGGATTTTTGGAACAGGAAAGAAGTTTCAATGATCAATGTAAGCTATATAAGCTTAAATGAGTTTGAAACAACAAAACAACAATGAAAAGATCAAAAGAAGGAAAACAGGACACTATTTTTTTTGCTTTTTTGTAAGTTTTTATATTTTTTTTGGTTTTTCTTTGATAACAAACAACAATAACAATAATAAGAAATGAAACAGTAGATCAATACTGAATAAGTAACAATAAAAGAACTTTGCTTTAAAGGAATAAGAAAGTAAATAAGCAGAATAAGCAATAAGTAAAAAAAACAATAAGTAAATAAGCTTTAACTGAAATTAAATAAGACAATAAAAAAAAGACTTTCATTAATATTAAAAAAGGTTTACAAAATGATTTTTGGCAAAGTAACAATACATGAAACTCTACACCGAATACATGAATGGAGGGGGAGTATATATAAGCTAAGAGCTAGGGTTTGGATCATTCTAGATGAGCTCCTCTGCTTTTAATCTTGTCCATTCATCTTGGCTTGGTCCTTAAGTAGCAATATAGTCCATTGATTCCCTGGTGTAGTAGAGGGTGAGTATCTTTGCCTCGTTCCATTGGTCCACGTACCCCCTTGCCTTCTGTCACTCCCTTGTCGTGCGTGAGTGATAATAAAGGCATATCATTGGTCAATTTATTACCATACGAGGTAATTTAAGGTTAATTGATGGTTTGGGGTTTTAGGGTTTATGGAATAGTGTAATTTCTGGGACGGGGGTAAGTTTGGGGGGCGGGTAAAATCAAATGGTAATTAATATCGGGCATGACCGGGTTAAAGGGTGGGTTGACCTGGGTAGTAAGTGTGGACTGGGTATGGATGGGAGTGATGTTGGGCTTGTATAAAGTTTGGGCCAAATGGTGATTGTGGATCCGGTTTAGTTTATATTAGGGTTGGTAGTAGTAAAATCACAAGGACCTATTGTGTAATTCTGAAAATACATAGGGACCAAATCTGTAATTCTTGGAAATTTTCTCCCAAGGGTTTAAATTGCCATACTCTGAATATTGGAGGACCATTGATGACTTTTCTCCAAATATTCATTAAAGGACCATAATTACCAAATTCTGAAACTGCAGGGACTAAATCTGCCAATCTATCCAAACTTTATCCAGGGACCAATATTGAAACTTTCTGAATCTCTGAGGACTTCTATGAGCATTGTGAGCTATCTTCGATCATTTTGCATCCCCGGCTACGGCTTTTGACCTTTTTCCAATCTCGTGCTCGTTTTTGTCGGTTTTGCTTTGTTTTCGTTCATTTTTCACATATCCGTACCTGCACATACACAAATACAAAAACATGCATTCTCTTGGCAGTTTTTGTTAGTATTTAGTGTATTTGGTCTGATTTAAGGTCTAAAAAGATGTGTGAATAAGCACACATCAAAATCCCCCCGACTAAGGTATTGCCGTGCCCTCACGCAATGTCATCACATCACGCTTAAGAGATAAATAATTTCAAAACCTCTCTTTACTAATGTTGTAAAGTAGCAATGACTTTCAAAAGAGATAGTAAAATCATTTATTCTCAAAAACGCTCCGTTTTCCGATTTTCATGAATAACAACTACAACTACTATTTTGTATTTTTCATTTTTATAGGTGACGGTTTATTTTGACTTTCATTATCAATTCATATCTGTTGATAATTTTCAGGGTCAACGAGTAGAAACACTTCTCATGGAGAAGAGACCATACGGATAAAAATCGTCATCCTTGATTTTTCACAAGCCCCCAAACTAAGCGTAAAATCGAAATCATTATTTAACTAGAAGTTAGATGCTAACACTGCCCACAAAAGTTACTTGTGTATTACCTCTTGTCCCCAGGTCCTAAGTTTGGTATCTCAAGATTTTAATTTGTGAGAAATGAATTGCTTCATATTTTTCTCGTTTTGATATTTGTTAGTCCGATAAGAGCACAAAATTTGAACGCTAAGTAGTTTCCAAACTTTCCCTCGAAAATCTCTGCATACAAAAGTCGGGTCCACATGAAGGTCTCTGATTTAACACGATTTGTAGGGGCTCCCTTTTTATTTACAACCGAGACATACCATGTTTGATACCCGAAACGGAAGCTTTTTATTAGGGAAACCCCCGGAGTCGAAGCTTGGCATTTTTGCATAACTATAAGCACTTTAATAATATTTGGTCCTTAGTCCTTTATTTCAATTACAATCAACGGTTTTGAGCCGCCAAGATGCAAGAGCTTTATTATGACTTTTGGATTATACCCTTTGCTTTTTATAGCTTTGGATTCCTCTGCCTTTTTATTTGGCTTTGGATTATTATTATTGATATTCATAATCATATGTCAAACCCCAAGTCCTACGGCCTTTACTAAGATCACAACATCGGCTGCGAACCGGCAAGATGCAATAGTCTATTTTACCGTAACACTGGCAGTACCCCTATGTGTACCAAACCCCCGTATGCAGAAACTTTGTTGGGAACGAGAAAAAACTAAGTATTGCCCAAACCGTATACACTTAATTAATCCTAGACATCTATTATATATTGGTGTGCAAGCTTGTGGTAACAAGGAGGCCACAAGTACCTCTCATGGGTTTTTTAAATCCCAAGGTTGAGATCCGTGTATAGCACGAAACTTCTAAATAAACTCTATCATTCCTCGATCTCCGCAAATTTAAAATCCCAAGTAATGAGATCCGCGGATGCTTAGCCATAATCTTATGATTATATTGGTTAAGGGAGACGAGCTAGGGCTCAACACGCCCGGTCAAGTCAAAACATTTATTTCTACTCTCGCCGGTAGGAAAATCAAAACAAGGTGTCAAATCTTATTATTCATATCATATATTTTTTTCATTTTTTCATCATTTTTTTTTTTTTTTTTTTTTTTTTTTTTTACATTATAAAGAGGTGACAAAAATTAAAATTTTTGGTGGAAAACGGAGTTGCGTAAGTTAACAGCTCAGATAAAGGTGCCAGGTCAAATCGAATCGAAGATTCACCCCCCCCCCCCCCCCCGACTAAAGTGAAACATTGTCCTCAATGTTTTAAAGGTACGGGTAATCCTACGTAAAATCTAAGGCCATTTATTAAGTATGCCAAGAGATAAACGTTAGTCGATAAGATTTTGGATATGGTGAATTTCCGATAGAGCAGCGAAGGATGAGACTCGAGTGGAGAGAACGACAAACCACGAGCACGAGAGTCCTCAAACTTCGGGGAAATTCCTGAACATTCACAAACAACCACGAAAACACAAGTTTGGAAAGGGTCGCCCCCCTCACGTCACGTTATTCTTAGAAAATAGATAATTAAGAAGATAAAATGGATAAGCATGGGGTGCCTCCCACGAAGCGCTTGTTTTTGATTACCGAGTCACATGAGCTTGACTCGATCCCCGAATTTAATCGTCCTTGGGGAAAGTTTGGAAATTCGGGACAACCATGGGTGGTATGTCCCCTCCAAAGTAATGTTTGATACGGTGACCATTCACCTTAAAGTTGGGACCGTCATTTTGAGCAAGCTCAACGGTTTCATACGGAAATACTTGAGAAATGGTGAATGGTCCAGACCAACGGGTTTTTAACTTGCCCGAGAAAATCTTCAATCGAGAATTGAAAAGAAGGACTCGATCACCAACATTAAAGACACGATCTTTAATTTTAGCGTCATGAATCCTCTTTGTCTTCTCTTTGTAGATCAAAGAATTCTCATAGGCTTGATCACGAAGCTCGACTAATTCATTCAATTGAACTTTACGGTGATCACCCGCGGTTTGAAGGTCAAAATTAGCATGTTTCAAGGCCCAGTAGGCCTTGTGCTCAAGTTCAAAGGGCAAATGGCAGGCCTTCCCGTAAACCAGCTTGTACGGAGTGCACCCGATGGGTGTTTTGTAAGCGGTACGGAAGGCCCAAAGTGCATCATCTAACTTACCGGCCCATGAAGCGCGATGTTCACCTACGGTCCTTTCTAAGATACGTTTCAAGCCACGATTGGAGACCTCAACTTGACCACTTGTTTGTGGATGATATGCCGTAGAAAGACGATGTGTGACACCATATTTGAGCATAACCTTAGCGAATTGGTCATTACAGAAATGGGTCCCACGATCGCTTATAATAGCAGGAGGTGCACCAAATCGGGCGAAGAGACTTTTAAGAAATTTCACAACAACTCGGGCGTCATTGGTGGGGAGCGCCTTCGCTTCCACCCATTTAGACAAATAATCGACGGCCACGAGTATATATTTGTTTCCATGAGAAGACGGGAATGGGCCCATGAAATCGATACCCCAGACGTCAAAAATTTCACAGACTTGGATGGCATTTTGAGGCATCTCGTCCTTCTGAGTAATTTTTCCTTGACGCTGGCAAGAATCACATGATTTCACCAATTCATGGGCGTCCCGGTAAATCTTCGGCCAATAGAAGCCGGAATCAAAAAATTTCTTAGCGGTGAAATTGGCACCATGATGTCCCCCGGTGGGTCCATTGTGGCATGCCATGAGAATTTCAGCGACTTCCGTGCCGTGAACACACCGCCGGATCACTTGATCCGCACATATTTTAAACAAGTAGGGGTCGTCCCAGAAATAATGTTTAACATCTTTGAAGAATTTCTTCTTCTGCTGGAACGACATCCTTTTCCGGATAAAATTCCCCGCATGGTAATTCGCATAGTCGGCGAACCATGGGGTACTAGAATCACAGTGTGATAAACTCCCCAGTGTCTCGAGAGGAAATGCTTCGTTAATCTCCTTTTTCTCGAAAACACTTTGGTGGGGATTCTCTAAACGTGATAGGTGATCAGCAGCAAGGTTCTCAGCTCCCTTTTTATCTCGAATTTCAACTTTGAATTCTTGAAGGAGGAGAACCCACCGCATCAAGCGTGGCTTGGCATCTTTCTTTGCCATTAGGTATTTAAGAGCCGAATGATCCGTATACACTATGCTTTTCTTCAAGAGCAAATAAGATCGAAATTTTTCAAAAGCGTAAATGACGGCTAACATTTCTTTTTCAGTAGTCGTATAATGATATTGAGCGTCGGTCATTGTTTTGCTAGCATAGTGTATCGGCTGAAAATGTTTTAGCTTACATTGCCCCAGGACTGCACCAATAGCATAATCGCTCGCATCGCACATTAGCTCAAAGGGCAAGTCCCAATCGGGGGCAATTAAGACCGGAGCCTCCGTTAACTTCTCTTTAAGAATATTAAATGCTTCGATGCATTCATTAGAGAAGATAAATGGAGCATCTTTTTCAAGTAAGTGGGTCAGGGGCCGGGATATCTTAGAAAAATCTTGAATAAAACGTCGGTAAAAGTCGGCATGACCCAGAAAACTTCTAATTCCCTTAACGGTGGTGGGATGAGGTAATTTAGCAATCACATCGACTTTTGCTCTATCGACCTCAATCCCAGATTTTGATATCTTATGGCCGAGGACAATGTCCTCTTTGACCATGAAATGGCACTTCTCCCAATTTAGAACCAAGTTGGTGTCTTCACACCGTTTCAACATACTTTCTAAATGGGAGAGGCAAGAAGTGAAAGAATCTCCATAAACCGAGAAATCATCCATGAAAACTTCCATGGTTTTCTTGATCATGTCCGAGAAAATAGACATCATGCACCTTTGGAATGTGCCTGGAGCATTGCATAAGCCGAAAGGCATACGACGATAGGCAAACGTACCATAAGGGCAAGTAAAGGTAGTCTTCTCCTGGTCCGGAGGGTCAATCGGTATTTGAAAATAACCGGAGAATCCATCAAGAAAACAATAGAACTCATTTCCCGCTAGGCGTTCTAGCATTTGATCCATAAATGGAAGTGGGAAATGGTCCTTACGAGTCGCATCATTTAATTTTCGATAATCAATACAAACTCTCCATCCGGTAACAAGACGTGTCGGAATCAATTCATTGTTTTCATTAGTTACGACGGTCATTCCACCTTTCTTTGGTACGCAGTGGACCGGGCTAACCCAAGAACTATCCGAGATTGGATAAATCATTCCGGCATCGAGGAGTTTGATAACTTCCTTTTTGATAACCTCATGAATTTTCGGGTTAACCCGTCGTTGTTGCTGAACAGACGGTTTGTAATTATCTTCAAATAAGATTTTATGTGTGCAAAAACGAGGGTCGATACCCTTGATATCGGAAATTTGCCAAGCGATGGCATTCTTATGCTTCTTGATCACATCTAAGAGACGGTTCTTCTCCTCATCTTTAAGTTCTTTTGAGATTATGACGGGAAGTTTATCGGTTCCTTCCAAAAATGCGTATTCAAGATGAGGAGGTAAATCCTTGAGCTCGGGCTCCGGAGGATTCTCAATAGACGGCTTAACTTCTTTAACATCGGCCATTTTTAGGTCCATCGGAGGGAGGGATGGGTTGGGATCTTCATTTAATAATTTTTCAATCAAAAGAACATCTCCCTCCGGGTCACAAACGGAATGATCAATTTCCGGTGAAATCGAATCATTAGCAAGAAAGGCCTCGATCTCTTCCAAGATGAAATCACTCCCCTCAAACGGTGTGAGGGAAGGGGAAGGATCGGAAATGATTGGTTCAGAAGAATGAGTGGGATTGCCACTCGAAGCATGTTCGGTAAAACCAAGTAACTCTTGAGCATACTCCTCCGTAACTTCGTCGATAACGTCGACTCGGTTAACGGAATATTTGTCATAATCGGAGGAGTACCTCGTGGTTTGATCCAAATTAAAAGTTATGGCTTCATTACCCACGCGTAGGGTAATTTCTTCATCGAAAACATCAATTAAAGCACGGCCGGTCCTTAGGAAACCTCTTCCGAGAATGAGAGGAACCCGTGGATCGGCATCAAAATCAACCACGACAAAATCGGCCGGGAAATGGAATTTTGTCACAACCCACAATTTCAGGTCATTTTTCCAAACTTCGACATTCTACTATTCACAAATTACTATTCATCGATCACTATTCATCGTTTTACTATTCATCGTTTTTGAGGTCATTTTGACATTCCGAGACACATTCAGAATTTTACTATTCACTTGACACTATTCATTTCCGAGAGAAAACCACTATTCACGTGCATTATTCATGTCATCGTAAATTTAGTTTACGAGTGTTCAAATTCGCATAACCGTATTGGTTCAGGAGCGAATTCATGCATTATTATCAGGGACATTTCATACGGACTAGAAATAGTCTGCATATCATCATTAGGGCACTTGCATACTATTCCACTCGTAGGACAATTAAATTTATACTTTTGGTATAATTAACGGATTACGTATGTTTATTTTAAATAAACACTAATACGCGAACTATAAATGTGTCTAACATGTCCGACACTCCCGACTATGATCCCAATATATTTTTATACTCATTTCTATAATATAAAAACTATAATATTAATTTACCCGGTATTTTGGAAATTTATTTATTACGTATCATACGTTTAACTTAATAACGACGATTTTTACCAAAATTAAACAATAATCACCCAAACTCTCCGTACTTGTATCCGACATATTTTTACAATTTTTACGACTCTATTACGTCCCGAATAACTTCAATAAATTGTATTTCTAACAAACCCGGTACCCGATTAAACCTAAACCTAACTTAACTACATAACACTAACACTAACCTTTTAATTAATCCCAAGACAAACCCCCCCCCCCCCTTTTCCCTCCTTTATGGCCGGCCAACCCCCCCCCCCCCCCCTTTGGTCCTTATACATTGAAACTTCACCAACTTAATTTAATGCTCACCAAACATTTGTCTAAGTATAAATTAAACTTTTCATCCATTTTAATCACAAAAATCATTTTTACTAAAGCAAGCAAACTTTTTCTCTCTTTTCTCTTGTGGTGAATTCGATCTAGGGTGTTCAAGGAGCAAGGAGTACAAATTTTACAAGATCTTGGTATAAACTAGTTCATATAATCATCCTTGTTAGAGTTTTGAAATAAAAACTCAAGGATTAGTAGGTTTTTCATCATTTAAACTCTCTAAACCATCAAGTAAGTTAACAAACTCATTTTTATGATTTTTACAAGCTATTATTATGTCTATATATTTTTCTTACAAGATCTCTTACATGCATCAACTTATACCACTTTATTTTGTACATATGTAACTTTCAAGCCCTAGAAATGGACACATACGAAACCCTTGTTAGACCTAGTGGATTGATGATGTTTAAGGACCCATGACACCCTAAGAAGGTGTATGGTAGGATTAGATTAGCTTTGTGGTGTTTGAAAGTGGTTTGATGGAGGATGGAACTAGTTTGGAGACTTGAAAATGGTTTTTGAAACTTTTGATATACCTACTGTCCCTATTTTAATTTCGTGGGAAAATCAGTAGATAGTGGCCAAGTTTTGACCAAAGACTTTGAAAATACATTCAAAAACGAAACTTTAGGCGAAAGAATGGACTAAAACAAGCTTATAACGAAGGAGATATGATTTTTGCAAATTTAACGACGAAAACTACTTTTACAAAAACTGCTTGCTGTTTGGCAGATTTCAATGGGTAAAAAGAGGCATTAAACGTAACCTAAAGGAGCCGAGTTGTCAAAAATATACTAGTATATACAAAGACGAACCCGTGGACATAAAGAACGAGGAAAACGAGCTTAAAACGACCGAGTTATACCCATTTTAACATCGTCAAAACTATATATATATTTTTGGTCACAAATAAAAATAATAACGTACGTATTAAGTGGTATATTTTCTAGAAACGTTACTAAAGACTATTTTCTTATCTAATGAATACGTACGACCCGAAGGAATATTTATACGACATGACGACGTCATTCTAAGGTTTTGATACTTGGAACATAACGCTAACTTTTTCATACGAGTTAATATGACAAGTTATATACTTCTCTAAATGGACCTATTTTTCCTAAGTATGGAAACTATTTTTCTATGACGATAACTAGTATTTCCAAATTACGAGTGGTATGAGTATCATGTGCATGTGCATTCATTTCATTATGGCTTGATCTTAATTAGATCACGATTATTCATTTAGGTTGCGGCTAGTACTCACGCCTCATTGTCCCGACTACTTTTACCTCATTGCACCATCTTGGTACCGTCACTTCGAGGTGAGTTCTCATAGCCCCGTTTTTAGTACTTATTTGATTTTAAATCCCACGGGGGAGAATACATTGCACTATTATTTTTTTGTACATGCCCAAGTATTAAATTCCGTACATTGCTTAAGTTGCTAGTACTACCACTGCAAGTCCCCTTTATTATCATGAACCGTTAATTATATTGCCAAGCGAGAGTGAGTGGATAGATCTATCGAGGGTGACTCCTCCATTCGTGTTTGGGTTGCTCCATAAGGAAAACGAATGCATTTCATGTCTAATATAGTACGAGTGTCTGGTAAACACTCCTTTGGGGCATATTTTAGTACGTCTAGCTTCGGTGTCATGAGCTTAAGAGACAATGTAGCTTTTTGACAATTTGTCACTTTACTATATACTTGTGGCTTATGTACTTACGAATTACTTTTAAACCTATGATTATTCACCAACTTTATGTTGACCGTTTTTCGCAATGTATTTCTCAGGTAACTAAGGCATATTCTCATGGCATGCATGGAGTCATTTTGTGTAACAAGGATGATATGGCTCATTCGGACTTTCTTGCACTTATGTTCAAATGTCGTTTGATTGTACTAAACTTGTTTCCGTAAACTTTTCCAACTTTTGGGACCTATGTCTTTATAACTCTGATTATCTTTTGAATGAATCAAACGACGTATTTTTAAAACGACACTTTAGGTCGTTCAATATATCCTGGTTGTGTGCTATGATCCGTTACACCCTCAGGTATTCCATTCCGCTGCCATTCAGGTATTTTGGGGGTGTGACAGATTGGTACAAGAGCTAAGGTTATAGCGAACTAGGTTGCATCATGGACCCTAGACTATAACCACACCATCATAGCATATCATCATTTCATCATATGTGCATATTTACTTATTTTGGTGATTCCATTTTACGAGTTATTTATTTTTATTTCACCTTGATTATCACAGAGTCATGTCTTCGAATCCCGACACTGTCATACTTTACACTATATCTGACTCCGATGATGAGGACTCTGTGTCCTCTACTGCTGTTTCACCATTTGTTTCCCCTACACCTGAGTTGCCACTTTTGGCGTCAGATGATGACACCGAGCCTTTCGAGGAGGAGGAGGAGACGGCTCCTACTCCCCATGTCCATCCTACTATACCTACTGACATACCATCATCCCCTACTACTACTATCCATTCAGAGCCGAGACTTATGTTTCCTAGGGATAAGACTATCCAGACTGCTAGGAAGAGAGTTCGTTATGCTACATCTACTTATAGGAGTCTCCCTAGTCCTACTGTGCCTACACCACCACCACCAGCCATACCCACTACCACTCCTATAGCTACCTCGCTCTTGCCGCTCGGGAAGCGTGCAAGGCTTACCACTCCAGATTCACCTATTACCGAGACTGCTGACCTTTCACCACCACCAGTATACCACATAGGTGAGAGTTCTAGAGCGGCTGCGGCTAGGAGCCCTACAGCCGTCACATTAAAGGATCAGATGGGTGCTCAGCAGGAGCAAGTCGATAGGTTGGGGTATAGAGTTGATGAGATCATCACTACTCGACTTGAGACTGTCGAGGAGCAGGTTGAGGATTTGGTTCAGGGTAGAGTTGGTATTGATGTGTCATACCATGGACTCGAGGCACGACAGTTGAGGCACCAGGAGGAGATTGAGCTACTTAGGGATGAGTTACCTGAGATTCGAGATAGAGCTCAGGCGACACAGGAGACTCAGTGGGAGCAGGTAGATCAGTTGACATTGCTTCGAGAGAGGTTGGTTATTTTCGAGCGTAGGGATGCTTCTTTTCAGTTACGAGTTGAGCATCTTGAGGAGATTGTGGTGGCGATGGATCGTGAGATTCGCCGCTTGAGGGGAGAGCCTGGACCATCTAGAGCACCTGGAGGAGCCTAGACGTAGACTGGTATCATATTAGCTTTTATTATTTTCCTAGTCCCGGGATGTGGGACATAGTTCAAGAACTTGTAGTCTTTTGGTTGTTGTACAAACAAATATATCAAGTGCGACTCTACTATGTTGGAAATGTTGTGCTATATATTATATCGGTCCATGTAGGCCAAAATTTTCATGTATTATATTCATGTGTTGTGATTATATTTATGATGTTTCGTGGTTGCTCTTTATTATTATCGCATGATACAGGTTGTGGTTGTATACATACATGTCGTGGTTGTATTTATACAGGTTGTGATTATATTATGCGCGTCGTGGTTGTTGTGGTTGTATATATACGTGTCGTGGTTGTTGTGGTTGTATATATATACTTGTCGTGGTGATGTCTAGACAGATTGTGGTTGTATTCGTACACGTCGTGGTTGTTTTTATACTTGTTGTGGTTGTATATATTTATACATGTTGTGGGTGTGTATCTTTGGTTCGATGACTATTTCTATTATGATTTTTCTCATGGTTATTTCCATTGTGATTTATCAGAAATATGGCACCAAGGAAGAGTAAGACTGCACCAGAAACACCCGCTATGACACAAGCCGCTATCCGCAAGTTGGTTAGGGATAGTATTGCAGAAGCTCTGGAGATTGAGAGAGCTGAGGTTGCTGCTAGGGCTGCTGAGACTGCTTCTAATACAGGGACGGTTGAACCACACACTAATAAGAGGGAATCTACATGGAAAGATTTCAAGATTAGTGATCCTATCAAATTTAAGGGCACTGAAGGAGCGGTTGCTTTAATCCGCTGGTTTGAAAAGACTGAGAATGTATTTCTCATGTGCGGATGCCCAGACGTCAGCAAGGTAAAATTTGCTACAGGTATGCTTCTTGATGACGCTATGTCTTGGTGGAATTCGTATGCTCAGCCGATTGGTATGGAAAATGCTTACAAGCTTACTTGGGAGGAATTCAAGAAATTGATGACAAAGAAGTTTTGCCCTCGTACCGAGGTGAAAAAGATGGAAACGGAATTTTATGAGCTTGTGACTAAAGGTGATGACATTGAGACTTATTTCAGGAGATTTCAGGAGTTGGCTGCACTATGTCCAACCATGGTTCCCGATGATGAGAAAAAGATGGAAAACTTTGTTGGTGGATTGCCCGAAAGTGTTCGAGGAGATGTGATTTCTTTTGACCCTCAATCAATGGAAGAGGCTATTCGTATAACTCAGAAACTCATGGTCCAAGTGGTAAAAGGAAAATCTGCTGTCAACAACAACTACCGTTCAAACAACACCAACTACACCAACACTCGGAACAACAACAACTATAACAACAATCGGAACCGCAACTATCCCAATAACCGAAACAACAATCCAAACAATAACAACAACAACAAGAGAAGGTTCGATTACAACCAAGGTGGAAACGCTGTTCAGCCGCCACCTAAGAGGCAAGAAGTGGCAAAGGCCTATGCTGCAGGACCGACTGAAAGGAAAGGATATGAGGGTAAATTACCTAAGTTCGAAAGGTGTCAGAGGCATCATAACCCAGGACGTTGCCCAAATACATGTGGTAACTGCAAGAAGGTTGGTCATCACATCAAAGATTGCAAATTTCCAAACTTGGGTGACAATCAGAAGCCACCGGTAACATGTTTTGGCTGTGGAGAAATTGGACACTTTAGGGGTGAGTGCCCACAGAAGAAGAATCAAGGAACTGGAAATCAAGATGGAAGGGCTTGAGGAAGAGCTTATGTTATGGGAGGAGACGATGTCAAAGAAGACCCGAATGTTGTTGCGGGTACGTTCCTTGTTAATAATCGTTATGCATCCATTTTATTTGATTCAGGAGCGGATAGAAGTTTTGTTTCTATTGCATTTGCACCTTTACTTAACATAGAACCGACCCCATTAGACATTTCCTATATCGTCGAATTAGCCGATGGGTCTTTAGTTAACACCAACACCATTGTTCGTGGTTGCACCATAAATTTCCTAAACCATCCATTCAATATAGACCTTATGCCCGTAGAACTTGGAAGTTTCGACGTTGTGATCGGTATGGATTGGTTATCTCGGCATCGAGCGAGAATTATTTGTGATGAGAAAGTTGTTCACCTTCCTTATAACGGTGAAACTTTGGTTGTTCGCGGAGAGCGAAGTGGAACTAGACTCAGTATTATATCGTGCATTAAAACCGAGAAGTACATAAAGAAGGGTTGTTATGCATTCTTGGCTCACATCACGGAAAAGAAGTCGGATGAGAAACGACTTGAAGATGTGCCAATTGTTAAGGAATTTCAGGAAGTTTTTCCGGAAGAATTGCCAGGACTTCCGCCTACACGCCAAGTTGAGTTTCAAATTGAATTAGTGCCAGGAGCTGCACCAATTGCACGAGCACCGTATAGACTTGCACCTTCGGAAATGCAAGAATTATCGAATCAATTACAAGAACTTTTGGACAAAGGATTCATTAGACCGAGTTCCTCGCCTTGGGGAGCGCCGATTTTGTTTGTGAAGAAGAAGGACGGAACTTTCAGAATGTGCATCGACTATCGTGAGCTGAACAAGGTAACGGTGAAGAACCGTTATCCACTCCCCAGAATTGACGACTTGTTCGACCAGTTACAAGGTTCTAGTTTTTATTCCAAGATTGATTTAAGATCCGGTTACCATCAACTTAAAGTTCGGGAAGAGGATATCCCGAAGACGGCATTTA
Source organism: Artemisia argyi (assembly GCA_030686995.1). Taxonomy (NCBI): domain Eukaryota; kingdom Viridiplantae; phylum Streptophyta; class Magnoliopsida; order Asterales; family Asteraceae; genus Artemisia; species Artemisia argyi. The sequence continues at coordinate 170,167,857 of CM060701.1, read as the reverse complement.
GAACACGCTATGGTCATTATGAATTTCAAGTGATGCCTTTTGGATTAACCAACGCACCTGCGGTATTTATGGATCTCATGAATAGGGTGTGCAAACCGTATCTTGATAAGTTTGTGATCGTATTCATTGACGATATCTTGATTTATTCCAAGAGTAAGGAAGATCACGAAGAACACCTCAGAACAATCCTGGAACTACTCAAGAAGGAGCAATTGTATGCCAAGTTTTCTAAGTGTGATTTTTGGATACGAAGAGTTCAATTTCTTGGTCATGTTATTGATAGCCAAGGTTTACAAGTCGACCCGGCAAAGATCGAGACAGTTAAGGATTGGGCTACGCCCAAGTCTCCTACGGAAATTCGTCAATTCCTAGGACTTGCCGGATATTACAGAAGGTTTATTGAAGGGTTTTCTAAGATAGCGAAATCGTTGACAAAGCTGACACAAAAGAATGAGAAGTACGAGTGGGGAGAAAAACAAGAGTCCGCATTTCAGTTATTGAAACAAAAGCTTTGTAGCGCACCGATTTTGTCACTACCTGAAGGAATTGAGAACTTTGTGGTATATTGCGATGCTTCGCATCAACGACTTGGAGCTGTGCTAATGCAAAACGAGAAAGTGATAGCTTATGCATCTAGACAGCTTAAGATACACGAGAAGAATTACACTACGCACGACTTGGAATTGGGTGCGGTAGTTTTTGCACTCAAGATTTGGAGACACTACCTCTATGGTACAAAGTGTGTAATTTTTACCGACCACAAGAGCTTACAGCATATACTCGATCAGAAGGAACGTAATATGAGACAACGTCGTTGGCTAGAATTGTTGAGTGATTACGATTGTGAAATCCGATATCACCCAGGAAAAGCAAATGTTGTAGCAGATGCACTTAGCCGAAAAGAACGACTCAAACCTTTGAGAGTTAGGTCATTGGGAATGACTATCATTTCGCCATTACCATCGAAGATCTTAGAAGCTCAGATTGAGGCTCTCAAAGAAGAAAACCGACCACATGAGAAACTTTATGGTATGCCAGAAAGCGAAAATGGCTTTGTAAAGAGATCAGATGGAGTGTTATGCTTCAAGGACCGAAGTTGGATACCACTCTATGGTGGAGTGCGAGAATTGATTATGCATCAATCACACAAGTCGAAGTACTCTATTCATCCCGGTTCTGATAAGATGTATCAGGATCTCAAAAAGCTTTATTGGTGGCCGAACATGAAAGCAGAAATTGCTACGTACGTCAGCAAATGTCTTACTTGTGCTAAACTGAAAGCCGAGCACCAGAAACCGTCAGGGTTACTTCAACAACCAGAAATTCCACAATGGAAGTGGGAACGTATTGCTATGGACTTTGTCACTAAACTTCCAAAGACGTCAGGAGGTTTCGATGCTATTTGGGTAATCGTTGATCGACTTACCAAATCAGCTCATTTCATACCCATTAGAGAGACTTATACAATGGAACAACTTGCTAGACTTTATGTCAAGGAAATAGTCTCAAGACACGGTGCACCAGTTTCCATCATTTCCGACAGAGATAGTCGTTTTACTTCAAACTTTTGGCGGTCATTGCAAGATTCTTTTGGATCCCAGTTAGACATGAGCACTGCTTACCATCCTCAGACCGATGGTCAGAGCGAGAGAACTATTCAGACACTTGAAGACATGCTTAGAGCATGTGTGATTGACTTTGGAAATGGTTGGGCTAACCATTTGCCGTTGATCGAATTTTCCTATAACAACAGTTACCATTCAAGCATTAAGGCTGCACCATTCGAGGCACTTTATGGTCGTAAGTGTCGATCTCCGGTTTGTTGGGCCGAAGTCGGTGAAGTACAATGTACTGGCCCGGAAATGGTACAAGAAACAACAGAAAAGATAATTCAGATTCGAGAGAGACTTGAAACTGCTAGAAGTCGACAGAAAAGCTACGCAGATGTTCGACGCAAACCATTGGAATTTCAGGTCGGAGACAGAGTTATGTTGAAAGTCTCGCCTTGGAAGGGCGTGATACGATTTGGAAAACGCGGGAAATTGAACCCGAGATACATTGGACCATTCGAGATCCTGGAGAGGATTGGTCCGGTTGCTTACAAGCTTGAACTTCCATCAGAACTTAGCAACGTACACAACACGTTTCATGTTTCGAACCTCAAGAAATGTCTTTCGGACGAGTCTGCCGTTATACCATTAGAAGAAATACAACTCGATGACAAGCTTAACTTTGTGGAAGAACCAGTTGAAATAATGGATCGCGAGATCAAACAGTTGAAACAAAGTCGAATTCCGATCGTGAAGGTTCGCTGGAATTCTCGAAGAGGACCCGAGTTTACTTGGGAACGAGAAGACCAAATGCGACGCAAGTATCCACAACTTTTCACCGAGCCTAGTACCGAGACCAACACTAACTGAATTCAGGGACTGAATTCCTTTTTGGATGGGCGACAGTCACAACTCACAATTTCAGGTCATTTTTCCAAACTTCGACATTCTACTATTCACAAATTACTATTCATCGATCACTATTCATCGTTTTACTATTCATCGTTTTTGAGGTCATTTTGACATTCCGAGACACATTCAGAAATTTTACTATTCACTATACACTATTCATTTCCGAGAGAAAACCACTATTCACGTGCATTATTCATGTCATCGTAAATTTAGTTTACGAGTGTTCAAATTCGCGTAACCGTATTGGTTCAGGAGCGAATTCATGCATTATTATCAGGGACATTTCATACGTACTAGAAATAGTCTGCATATCATCATTAGGGCACTTGCATACTATTCCACTCGTAGGACAATTAAATTTATACTTTTGGTATAATTAACGGATTACGTATGTTTATTTTAAATAAACACTAATACGCGAACTATAAATGTGTCTAACATGTCCGACACTCCCGACTATGATCCCAATATATTTTTATACTCATTTCTATAATATAAAAACTATAATATTAATTTACCCGGTATTTTGGAAATTTATTTATTACGTATCATACGTTTAACTTAATAACGACGATTTTTACCAAAATTAAACAATAATCACCCAAACTCTCCGTACTTGTACCCGACATATTTTTACAATTTTTACGACTCTATTACGTCCCGAATAACTTCAATAAAATGTATTTCTAACAAACCCGGTACCCGATTAAACCTAAACCTAACTTAACTACATAATACTAACACTAACCTTTTAATTAATCCCAAGACAAACTCCCCCCCCCCCTTTTCCCTCCTTTATGGCCGGCCAACCCCCCCCCCCCCCCCCCCTTTGGTCCTTATACATTGAAACTTCACCAACTTAATTTAATGCTCACCAAACATTTGTCTAAGTATAAATTAAACTTTTCATCCATTTTAATCACAAAAATCATTTTTACTAAAGCAAGCAAACTTTTTCTCTCTTTTCTCTTGTGGTGAATTCGAACTAGGGTGTTCAAGGAGCAAGGAGTACAAATTTTACAAGATCTTGGTATAAACTAGTTCATATAATCATCCTTGTTAGAGTTTTAAAATAAAAACTCAAGGATTAGTAGGTTTTTCATCATTTAAACTCTCTAAACCATCAAGTAAGTTAACAAACTCATTTTTATGATTTTTACAAGCTATTATTATGTCTATATATTTTTCTTACATGCATCAACTTATACCACTTTATTTTGTACATATGTAACTTTCAAGCCCTAGAAATGGACACATACGAAACCCTTGTTAGACCTAGTGGATTGATGATATTTAAGGACCCATGACACCCTAAGAAGGTGTATGGTAGGATTAGATTAGCTTTGTGGTGTTTGAAAGTGGTTTGATGGAGGATGGAACTAGTTTGGAGACTTGAAAATGGTTTTTGAAACTTTTGATATACCTAATGTCCCTATTTTAATTTCGTGGGAAAATCAGTAGATAGTGGCCAAGTTTTGACCAAAGACATAGAAAATACATTCAAAAACGAAACTTTAGGCGAAAGAATGGACTAAAACAAGCTTATAACGAAGGAGATATGATTTTTGCAAATTTAACGACGAAAACTACTTTTACAAAAACTGCTTGCTGTTTGGCAGATTTCAATGGGTAAAAAGAGGCATTAAACGTAACCTAAAGGAGCCGAGTTGTCAAAAATATACTAGTATATACAAAGACGAACCCGTGGACATAAAGAACGAGGAAAACGAGCTTAAAACGACCGAGTTATACCCATTTTAACATCGTCAAAACTATATATATATTTTTGGTCACAAATAAAAATAATAACGTACGTATTAAGTGGTATATTTTCTAGAAACGTTACTAAAGACTATTTTCTTATCAAATGAATACGTACGACCCGAAGGAATATTTATCCGACATGACGACGTCATTCTAAGGTTTTGATACTTGGAACATAACGCTAACTTTTTCGTACGAGTTAATATGACAAGTTATATACTTCTCTAAATGGACCTATTTTTCCTAAGTATGGAAACTATTTTTCTATGACGATAACTAGTATTTCCAAATTACGAGTGGTATGAGTATCATGTGCATGTGCATTCATTTCATTATGGCTTGATCTTAATTAGATCACGATTATTCATTTAGGTTGCGGCTAGTACTCGCGCCTCATTGTCCCGACTACTTTTACCTCATTGCACCATCTTGGTACCGTCACTTCGAGGTGAGTTCTCATAGCCCCGTTTTTAGTACTTATTTGATTTTAAATCCCACGGGGGAGAATACATTGCACTATTATTTTTTTGTACATGCCCAAGTATTAAATTCCGTACATTGCTTAAGTTGCTAGTACTACCACTACAAGTCCCCTTTATTATCATGAACCGTTAATTATATTGCCAAGCGAGAGTGAGTGGATAGATCTATCGAGGGTGACTCCTCCATTCGTGTTTGGGTTGCTCCATAAGGAAAACGAATGCATTTCATGTCTAATATAGTACGAGTGTCTGGTAAACACTCCTTTGGGGCATATTTTAGTACGTCTAGCTTCGGTGTCATGAGCTTAAGAGACAATGTAGCTTTTTGACAATTTGTCACTTTACTATATACTTGTGGCTTATGTACTTACGAATTACTTTTAAACCTATGATTATTCACCAACTTTATGTTGACCGTTTTTCGCAATGTATTTCTCAGGTAACTAAGGCATATTCTCATGGCATGCATGGAGTCATTTTGTGTAACAAGGATGATATGGCTCATTCGGACTTTCTTGCACTTATGTTCAAATGTCGTTTGATTGTACTAAACTTGTTTCCGTAAACTTTTCCAACTTTTGGGACCTATGTCTTTATAACTTTGATTATCTTTTGAATGAATCAAACGACGTATTTTTAAAACGACACTTTAGGTCGTTCAATATATCCTGGTTGTGTGCTATGATCCGTTACACCCTCAGGTATTCCATTCCGCTGCCATTCAGGTATTTTGGGGGTGTGACAAATTTTCCCACATTAACAAAGACATCCTCGGCTATTCCCATCGGGCGGGAAGTAGTTCGGTCGGCTAGCTCGAGGGTCATGCAAGTCGGAGTCAAATCGGGTAAAGACAACTTTTTCCAAATGGATAACGGCATAAGGTTAATGCTAGCACCGAGATCGGCCAGGGCGAAGCATTGAACCATCCCAGGAAAATTACATGGAATGAGAAATCGACCGGGGTCTTCAAGCTTTTCGGGAAGCTTTTTGAGGATAACCGCCGAGCAATTCTCATTCATCTGGGTTCGTGATATTTCAAACAATTTTTCTTTGTTATTCAAAAGACCTTTTAGCATCGAGGCAAATTTAGGCATCAAAAGTATAGCATCCGCGAGATTTATATCAAAATGCAATTCTTGAAATATTTGATAAAACTTTTCCATCTGGTTTTTATCTTTCTCGCGGTGCTTTTGTTCATTCAATCGTGACGGATTAGGCAAATTTGTTTTGACGGGAGTTTCTTTCTCAGTTTCATAAACAATTTTATCTTTTCCTTTAGACGTTGGGACTACCGGAGGTTGGATGTTTTCGGTCCTTCCATTATTAATAGGAATTCCCGTATCCGTTGTCACCTCAGTTTCACGGGCGACTACCTTGGGAGGAAGAGAAGAAGAGGTAGTCGGAGCCGTCGATTCATTGATTACAATACCACTCCTAGTCGTGATCGCCTTAGCATCGCCCCTCGGGTTAGCGATCGTGTTGCTTGGAAGAGTACCCGAGCCCGAGGGTCGATCATTTAAAGACTTCTTCAATTCAGACATTTGATTAATTAGCATTTTATTCATTTCCTCTTGACTTTTCATAAACTGCTTAAGTAACTCATCCGAAGAAGATTGATTTTGATTTTGATTTTGATTTTGATTCACAACAGGATTTTGAAAGTTTTGACCACGATTGTTGTTGTTAAAACCTTGATTTTGATTTTGAAAATTTTGGTTTCCATGATAATAATTTCCATGATTAGCATAGTTTCCTTGAAAATTCCCTTGATTCGGGCCTTGATTATAATTTCCCCGATTTTGATTTTGAAAACCCTGACTTTGATTTTGAAATCCATTGTTAATCCGATTTTGATTAGCATTTTGATTAAATTGATGGTTTCGGTTTTGCACGTTTTGATTCACTTGATTCACTTGATTAACTTGAGTCGGTTGATTGAAACCGGGTGGTCCAACAAAATGGTTCGAACGGTAGCTAAGAAGATTTCGGTCACCCTGTGGTTGGTATCCGTTACCGCCCATATTGTAGGTTCCCGAAGTAGCATACACATTCTCGTGAGTGAAGCCACCGGTGGCTGGGCACTCAAAGTACGAATGAGGACCACCACAAGTCTCACAAACATGATTAACCATATTGACGTGATGGTTTTTGACTTGATTTGGACTATTAGACGTTTGGTGCATTCGTAAAACAGCAGTCGATAAATCATCGAGTTTCTTAGTAATGGCGGCTATTTCAGAATTAGACGTAGGAGAATTGTGAGCAACGGTGGCTCTTGACTCATTCCTCTCGGCAGAGGAATCCCAGTAATTGTAATGAGCGGTCATATTCTCAATAAGTTCGTAACAATCTTCAGGACGTCGTTTCATAAAAGTACCACCCGCAGCTGCATTGATCGTGTCCCGATGTCGTAAAGTCAAACCATTGTAAAACGTATTGATTATCGTAACAAGAAGCATGTTATGGTTTGGACACCGATCAATAGCAAGCTTATAGCGTTCCCAAGCTTCGAATAAAGATTCGTCGGGAAGCTGACGGAAATTGCTAATATCGTTTCGGAGTTTCGTCATCATCGATGGTGGAAAATATTTCGCCAAGAACTTCGATACCATTTCTTCGAAGTTATGAATCGAGTTCTTGGGAAGACGATCAAACCAAGCTGTGGCATGATGCGTCAAAGAATAGGGGAAGAGAGAAAGACGTAGGGCGTCATCGGAGACCCCGTGTTGTTTCATACTTTGGGTGACGGTTAAAAATTTATCGAGATGCTTGTTTGCATCGTCACCTGGTAAACCGTGAAATTGGCACGAATTCTAGACTTGTTGAATCATGTGGTGCTTAAGTCCAAAATCCGTAGCCTCGATATTGAGAGGGGCAATCGGACCGCCTCTACCGTGCATTGTCGGTTGACACAGCTCCTCCATCCTTCGGAGATCGGGAGCTGGTGCATTTTCAATACCCGTCCGGAGGGTGTTGATTGTTGTGTTCCATTTCCATGATGTTCGGGAAACGAACTTTGTTTGTGTTACGTATCAAACTCTCGGGGTTCGATAATGGAGAAATAAGACGTTTAGAAGATGAGCGGGTGTTCATACACCACAAAAATCAAGTTTTCAAATTTGAAAAGGAAAATCTTTTTGTATTTTCTTGTAAAGCCTTTTTTTTTTTTTTTTTTTTTTCAAATAAATCTTTTCTGTTTTGTTTTTCTTTTTCTACGTTACGTTAATTGAAACCGTTTACCTCAAATCTACTCGCGACGGAACGGGAGAGAAGAATGGATCTCGCTTCAGCTTGCAATTTAATGTCAAAGCTATCCGTATTTTCCGCTTATCCGGTTGTAGAATTAAAGTAGTTCGATAAACAACTAATTTCACGCTTTTGTTATATTGTTAAGCTTATTTGGTTTACAACGCTCCTCCTTTCAGTCGAGTCGAGGCAATAACTTTATTATTTTTTTTTTGGTATTTTTGTGAAAACACTTTAGGAAAAGTGTTTTTGATTTTTCAATATATATATATATAATATATACAAAATAGAGGAAGGCTTATCAAAACACAATTTTTCAAAAACGAATATTCAAAAATTCACTTCAACCTTCCCCGGCAGCGGCGCCAAAAAATTGATTCGTGAAAATCAAGTTATAGTATAGATATAAGCTCAAGAGATCCGCAAAGAAATACGGATAACCCGAGGTCGTATTCCGTGTGAAGGGTGAATGGAATTCCGAATTCCCGATTCGGAAAACGTGTCGTGAAAAGTGATACAAAGTGATATATATGAGATTACACTAATGATATAGCAAATAAAGCACAATTAATCACTTAAAACACGTAGTTCAAATAAGTAAACTAAAAACGTCACGTAAAATCGAAACCGTACGCTAAAACGTTAATTAAACGTTAACGTACGAAATAAAACGCGAGTTTTAAGCTACACTACTCCTAGGGGCTTGGAAATAATTTTAAAAAGTTAAAAATGATAAAAGAAAATTTTGGGAAAAAGAAAAATATTTTTTTGACTTTTTAATAATTTTTTATGAATTAAAAACTATTTAAACTATTTAATAATTAAAAGAAAATGGAAATAAAGTGAGAAAAATGCAAAATTACTTTCTAAAATTCTAAAATAACTAAAAACTATTTTCTAAAATATTGTAAGATTTTTCTTGGCTTTTTCTGATTTTTTTGTATTTTTCAGCAATTAAAAAGTAATTAAAATTGATTAAAAAGGAAAATTAAATAAGAAAAATAGCAAATCAACTCAGAAAAATCTAAAAATTTCAGGGAAAATCAAAAATAATATTCTGAATCTAGGAAAAATATCAAAAGTGAAAAATAAGCACTGGAAGTGCTTAATGGCTTAAAAACAGCTTATAATAGTGCTTATTAATAAGCAATTTTTGACCAAAACTGAACCAAACTTTTATCAGATGATTTTAATACTAAAATAAGCTTATAACAACAATCCAGAAGTAATTTGATCCATAGAAACACAAGTTATGATCAAATAAGGCCAAATAAGCACTTAGAAAGAGAAATAAGCTAATAAGAATAAGCAGAAGCCAACAATCACTTGAAACAGATTTACTATACTATATTAAGCTCAGATCAATCAGAATTATCAGCTTTAGATCAAAAATAAGCTTTTGCAGCCCAATAAGCCAAACAGATTTATGCATAATTACTCATAAAGGTGAGCTCAATAAGCTGTGAAGATAAGCACTCAGATGCAAACTTTTGGAAGCAACTTATACTCTACCAACCCAGGAACACAAATCAACCTTAAAAACAGATCCTTGTATCAATTCACTAGCCTAAAAGTGCCCAAGAACTTGGACCAAAACCTGTGGTGCAGGGCAAGTTTTGTTCAATAAGCTAACTTCAGTGGGCTTTTCAGATAAGCCAAAGGTTTCCAAATCCAAAAATTCTTGTTCAAATATGAAAAATAAGTACCAAGCTTTTCAAAACAACAAATTTTAACAATTTCCAAACTCTTTTGAAGCCTACACAGACCTCCAAACTTTTAAACAAAATCTGAGTAATAAGCTTTTTGACTTTTTGATAAACACAGAAAGTTGACTTAAATGATTTTTAGCTACTCCTAAATGACCAATAAGATGTAAATAAGCTACTTAGTGATTACTACAAGCTACTTTTACTAATATTGCAACTACTTTAAGCTTTTCTTAACCTAAAATTACTTCTATGCTAACTGTTATGCTAATTACCTAGGATTTGACTTTTTTAACTAAAGACTAACTGATTTTATTCTTTAACTAACTATATTATAGCCTAGGTGAGATATTCCAACCAATAATACCCTCTGATATAGGCCGTAACACAGCAAACAATGACAATCCAAACACCCCTTTAGGGTATTCACAACTCAGAATACATACACAGATGACACTAATCCACTTCAAATCCAACTCAAACTTGCTTAATATGATCCATGAACAAGATATAAGCCAGAAACAAAGATCATAAACATTCAACACCAACAATTCAAAGATCCACAGATTTGCTTATATGAAACAGTAAGATGCCAAATCACACCAAAGTACTTCAAATAAGGTGAAATAGTAACAAAAAAAAAAAGCAATGATGAACAAGTATAAGCAATATCCAATACTAGTAAGCTACTGTATCCGATCTAAACTACTTATATGATCAATAAGCTATAGAGATGAGAAAATGAAAATGAAACTCACAAGTCCAAACCCCTCAGCTAGAACAGAGGGGTGTCACTATGCTAGCCTGTCTTTAGACAGGCCAATGGTCTCCTTTTGGCTGCCTTTAACAACCACAAGCTCAGCTTATTGAAATAAGCTGAGCCTTTAACTTTTGTTGACTTTTTAGAGTCTTGGATTTTTGGAACAGGAAAGAAGTTTCAATGATCACTGTAAGCTATATAAGCTTAAATGAGTTTGAAACAACAAAACAACAATGAAAAGATCAAAAGAAGGAAAACAGGACACTATTTTTTTGCTTTTTTGTAAGTTTTTATATTTTTTTTGGTTTTTCTTTGATAACAAACAACAATAACAATAATAAGAAATGAAACAGTAGATCAATACTGAATAATTAACAATAAAAGAACTTTGCTTTAAAGGAATAAGAAAGTAAATAAGCAGAATAAGCAATAAGTAAAAAAAACAATAAGTAAATAAGCTTTAACTGAAATTAAATAAGACAATAAAAAAAAGACTTTCATTAATATTAAAAAAGGTTTACAAAATGATTTTTGGCAGAGTAACAATACATGAAACTTTACACCGAATACATGAATGGAGGGGGAGTATATATAAGCTAAGAGCTAGGGTTTGGATCATTCTAGATGAGCTCCTCTGCTTTTAATCTTGTCCATTCATCTTGGCTTGGTCCTTAAGCAGCAATATAGTCCATTGATTCCCTGGTGTAGTGGAGGGTGAGTACCTTTGCCTCGTTCCATTGGTCCACGTACCCCCTTGCCTTCTGTCATTCCCTTGTCGTGCGTGAGTGATAATAAAGGCATATCATTGGTCAATTTATTACCATACGAGGTAATTTAAGGTTAATTGATGGTTTGGGGTTTTAGGGTTTATGGAATAGTGTAATTTCTGGGACGGGGGTAAGTTTGGGGGGCGGGTAAAATCAAATGGTAATTAATATCGGGCTTGACCGGGTTAAAGGGTGGGTTGACCTGGGTAGTAAGTGTGGACTGGGTATGGATGGGAGTGATGTTGGGCTTGTATAAAGTTTGGGCCAAATGGTGATTGTGGATCCGGTTTAGTTTATATTAGGGTTGGTAGTAGTAAAATCACAAGGACCTATTGTGTAATTCTGAAAATCCATAGGGACCAAATCTGTAATTCTTGGAAATTTTCTCCCAAGGGTATAAATTGCCATACTCTGAATATTGGAGGACCATTGATGACTTTTCTCCAAATATTCATTAAAGGACCATAATTACCAAATTCTGAAACTGCAGGGACTAAATCTGCCAATCTCTCCAAACTTTATCCAGGGACCAATATTGAAACTTTCTGAATCTCTGAGGACTTCTATGAGCATTGTGAGCTATCTTTGATCATTTTGCTTCCCCGGCTACGGCTTTTGACCTTTTTCCAATCTCGTGCTCGTTTTTGTCAGTTTTGCTTTGTTTTCGTTCATTTTTCACATATCCGTACCTGCACATACACAAATACAAAAACATGCATTCTCTTTGCATTTTTGGTTAGTATTTAATGTATTTGGTCTGATTTAAGGTCTAAAAAGATGTGAGAATAAGCACACATCAATTACGCAAGAACTAAAATGCTCACATAAAAATGGCGAAATGACAATAGTTCGTATAAAATATTGCTATTGGTGAATTTGAGTATTTTGAACACATAGACTTATCCTAGTCTTGTGTCGGTACGCATTGTGTGCGATTTTTATGTTTTCCGAGATATCGTCTCGTTAAATAGACAGAGGTGAACGAAAATGTTCAGATAGTAATAATTCTAAGTAGAGCGAATTATTTAACTTGGGAAGTTACCAATTAACTACCGATTAAAGTATTTGCTTTTACGTTACGATAAAAGTCAAATAGTCAAAGGTCAAAGTCAAACGGCAAAATTGTCATTTTGCCTTATGAAAATTTACGGGTTGCTACAGCCTCCACCAGTTACGGAAATCATGTCCTCATGATTTAGTTTGTGTTATGAGTTGATGATGTTCCCGAGAAGAGGCGGGGGTACTTCTATAAGGGAACTTCGTCCTGAAGTTCAGTGAGTGTTATCTACTGATAGCGTGTTTGAGAAAAGATGTGAGTACTTGTGACACATCTGGTTTTCACGCCCCCACTTGAATTTGAGTCCTCGCTAGAGTTCCAAAGAACTTTGATAATAGGAATATGACTTTACTTAAGTAGTTTGACCTCACGGTCCATGATCTTGATAGGTTCTTTGTTAATCAGCAACTGTACTAAAGTCTCCAATGTCAAACATGTCACAAGCATACTTATGAACGATGCTTTGTCATGGTGGAATGCTATTGCTTAATCATTGAGAATGCTTACAAGGTTACTTGAATTAAGTTGAAGAAGTTATAAATCAAGAAGTATTGTCCTCCAATGAGGAACAAGAAATGGAGATATTTTGGAACCTTGTTATCCGAGGTGTTGATATCACGACTTATATCCGTTGTTTTCAAGATTTGGCAGTAGTGTGCCCAATGATGGTCTCAACCAATGAAAAGTTATGGGAAAAGTTCATCTGAGAACTTCCACTCAATATTCAAGGGAACATAACTTCGTTTGATCTCTCACACTATATGAAACACTTTAGATGTCTCGTAAGCTAATAGATCATGTTATACAAGCTTGGTCTGCCCAAGAATTCAATAATGGCAAAAATAACAACAGTAACAACAGTAACAGATAGTATCTGGTGATGTGGAGAGAGAGGATGTTTCGAGAAACAATGCTTCTAGAATAAAGGCCAACAAATGGGAGGAGCTCATAGGATAGCTCATGTGTAGGTGTCCACGTACCTAAGTAAAGTAGGTATCTACGTACCCATGTATAGTAAGTGGAATAACGTACTCAGTCTGTTAGTTCGAGATTGTACCAAGTCAACAGTGTAACAAGTGTGTTAACTGAATAAATTGCTCATGATTGTAAAGATTTGTAACAGCAAAAGTGATAACTTAAGAATGAACTCAGATAGTTCAAATGAGATCTTAAGATTTTTGCTGAGTGGTAGAATATTGGAGATTCCCAAGTTCGAGTTCATACTCGTGTTATATCGGATACAAATAAGCCACTTATTTATAATCCATTATTTACATAGAGAGGCGTCCCAAACAATGTGAATAAAGGAATATAAACTTATGGTTCGATGATTCACAATTTCTTTATTTAAATGAAAAGGCGTCTCAATCCATTCAAATAAGGATATTATAAATCATCCTATTTAAGAATTCCCGATACAACACTTATACTTAATCGGTGAGTAACATGGTAGTGTAATATGAGACAATGTAGGTGTCCCAAGAGTACGGGACGAATGTTCACTCATCCTCAGAGACGAGGAGTACAACAATCGGAGAAAATCGACATAGTGTTCTGGAAACCACGCATAAGTAGTCAAAAATCAAATCAAGTATTTTTATAAATAGAATAGTGATGTTCTAAAAATGCATCAAGTATGTATATAAATAGCCATTGAAATGTTTGAGTACGCATGACAGCTTTATGACTTAGTGCGCGGGATGCATTGAAATGTTTATGATAAAATGTTATGATATAACGGTTATAGTCTAGGTTTAAATGCAACCTAGTTCTCTATAACTAGAGCTCTGATACCAATCTGTAACACCCCCAAAATATCACAGCGTAAGCTAATGTCACTGGGTGTTACTTCATAGCACAAAGTACAAGTTATAGAAAACGTACTCTAAATGAGACGTTTTGAAAAATTTCCATTCGATAATTAATATCAGAGTTATAACATGAGGTCCCAAAATATAATATTACATAATTGTTTTACAAAAGTTTTATCGAATGCTGAATACAATGCATCCCAGTCTTCAAAACAAACCATGCGACTCTAATGCTCCAATCCAAAGTTATGTCTTACGAAACCTGAGAATAAACATGCTAAAAGTGTCAACACAAAGGTTGAGTGAGTTCATAGGTTTTAGTAAAAGTAACAACAGTGTGGACCACAAGATTTCAACAACAACTGTAATTCAAATATGTTCATGTATTCCCATTGCACTAAGCTCATGAAACCGAAGCCTTGACAGTTAGTTATGTATCACCCCAACCAGGTGCTTTGCCTTACACCTGTACGACATCAAATGAAATGCGTCCGTTTTCTTGTTGGAGCGTACAACACAGACGGGAGAGTTTACCCCCAACAGATCTATTCACAGCATTCGCGCTTACTCTCATAAGAGTAATTAACGGTTCATGATTGTGGGGATTTTATGGCAAATAAGGCAACTTAGGCAATCAACAAATGTTCAATGTACTTGTGTCCATATGTATAACAACAATGAGTTTATGTATAAATGAGCATGTATTCTCTCCCAAAGAAATTCAAAACAAGTAAAAGTGGGGCCATGAACTCACCGTAGTAACCAGTAGTAGTTTATAACAACAGATAATGTATGGCGACCACGATCTTTAACAATGACCAACGAGAGTATAGTGATCATGTCTTAATATAATGTACGATATGAGTGTACAAGTATATGTAAAATCATTGACTTGATTAAGATGTTGTACATATGTCTTATGTTGAGTAAAAGAGTGAAATATCGTTAAAGTGTGGTTTGGCTATTAGCCTTTTATAAATAACATCGTACTACCGTTCGGGCTATCAAAATCTAAAGGTCATTTAGTGAACGTATGACGAGGCAGGACACTTTAATTCGTAAATCCACAACTCATCAATACGACACCCCGAAGAGGCCTCTTATGATAATGAAACTCCCTACTATTATAGGACTTATCATTATAAGTAAAAGTATTTGACGAGACAAATGTTGTATAAAAACATTTGTCATGTTTCGTCAAAGACTATCAGCTGAACTAGTGTGGCGACGTGATGATATGTGTGTCGTGAAAAAGTTTAGCATAACATTCATCAAGTATAAATGTTACTAACTCAATGAGTGTTGTAATAAGAATGATAACGGCGTTTCATAATATTGTCGACTAAAGGTTTCAAAACGGTTTTTACCTATCATATTAGTCATTATAATTTCGCGGATCAAGCGTAAGTTGTGACCTTGTGAAAATTATATTCATATAGTTAATATGTCATACGGTCATTTTCCTAGGTTGTCCTGGTCGGGAAAAAGGTTCAATCTAGTGAACAAGTCTTAAAAATGAGTTTCGGGTCATCAAACCCAAGCTAGCCGTGTGGTTAGACTATTGTTAAACGACCTTGAGACAAAAACCAAGGCCATATCCATGGCTATGTCTCGGATAGAAGGCCTTGAGACAACAGCCTTGGCTGTGTCTCGGCCTCAAGAGATGAAAACGCCATAAAGACTCTTGAGTCATAGTTACTTTTTAGTCTTGAACAGGTCCAGTTGGCTTTTGTAGTTTACAGTCTCCGTTATTCACTTTCAGGCTAAAATTCCCGCGTTGTCTCATGCAAAACATTTTTCTGAACAACTTTTGTGTTTTACACTTTCTCTGGTTCGGACCAGAAAAGGGTGGAAATCGCGATTTTATGAATCAGATCAGAAGACTATTTGTTTCAGCACCAAGTTTCTTCTATTAATCTTTACTCAAGCATAACTTTTTAACAAGTCCTTTTTAAATGATTCAAAAGCTCAAATTCATGTTTTAACATCCTCTAACTGATTCTTAAGTCTATACAAGTCAATAATCCATAGTTTGATGTCAGGGCTCAACAAACTCACTAGTTACTAACTGGTTGTTTCAAAAGTGTTTTTACAAGTCTAACTCATGTTTTTCTTTTATGTACAACATCACATCTTGTACAAGGTATGAATTACATCAAAATGATTGAAAGACATTGAAAACTAAATATACTCTTACAAATTCTTGGATGAGAAACACCAAAAACCTAGAACCACTACTCTTAAGTCTTTTAATCCCCAACTATTTTTCATGTATTCAATCCAACTTGCAATAGCCTTAGAGAACTCTTGTACTTAGTCTTCTAATTCAGCCTTTGGTGCCTTGTGTAAGTCTTGTGTCAAGCTTGGAATCACCAAAACTACTCTTGGTCTAGGTAGAATTTACCATTGTCTTTATCTTTCTTGTATACTTGAGTCTTGATCAAAAACATATGATGGTATTGGTGAAGTTGTGGTGTACGGTGGAGAAAGAAAGAAAGACAGAGAGATATTTGTGAAGTATCTTACTTTAGTTTACTTTGAAGTTAAGTTTAGTAAAAGTTTTTATATTTACAATTGATACGTGTGTAATCCTTGCATGTCCAAGTTATTATCACAAGGATACATTGCCTTATGGTACGCCACCTCATGCTTATGAGGTGGTAAGTTTATCTTAGGTTGCTTCATGATGAAGTATGCCTCCTACGGACTATAGTTTGGTCCCGGTAATTACTAATGTTAAACCCTCAAGTTACGAAACTTAAAACCGGGTAACGTAAAAATGTAATACTTATAAAAATGTCCAACTCATCAATATACCTCAACTAAGTATATTAAAGTGTGATAAGCCTAACGGGGTACATTTATGATGTTAAACCTAATAACGTAGGTTTGAACACGTGTATTACGCAAGAACTAAAATGCTCACGTAAAAATGGCAAAATGACAATAGTTCATACAAAATATTGCTATTGGTGAATTTGAGTATTTTGAACACATAGACTTATCTTAGTCTTGTGTCGGTATGCATTGTGTGCGATTTTTACGTTTTCCGAGATATCGTCTCATTAAATAGACAGAGGTGAACGAAAACGTTCAGATAGTAATAATTCAAAGTAGAGCGAATTATTTAACTTGGGAAGTTACCAATTAACTACCGATTAAAGTATTTGCTTTTACATTACGATAAAAGTCAAATAGTCAAAGGTCAAAGTCAAAGGGCAAAATAGTCATTTTGCCTTATGAAAATTTACGGGTTGCTACACTTTGTTACAGTGTCTTAGCCCAAAGACTACTCGTTGGAATGAGTTTAGTAGTAACATGGCTTCTGCCCTTATATGTTTGGCAAAAAATAAAGAAAAATTCAATTTTTCAAAATTAATTTTTGATCATGTGGTTAAAGCCTTGGATAATTCTTCAAACCAACATTACTTATATCCAAGATTTTTGCAACTTCTTATGGACAAACAGTTTACAAATAAGAAAGTTCACGACAAGGTTTATCCTGTTCACTCTCATATTAAAAAGGTCTTTTCTAACATGAAGAGAAAGGGTACGGACTTTCCTGTCATAGGTAAACCATTGTTTCAAGCAATGTTGGAACTAGGTCAACATAAGAAGGGTGAAGGTTGAAGAACTTATAATGAATCAAGTTCCAATGGAACTAATTCAGGTGAAGGAAACCGAAGGTGCCAAGAAACCAAGGGGGACAATGCAAGTGATGAGGATAAAAGTGGTGAGGAAGAGATGGAACTTGTTAAAGAATTGATGGTTAAATATACCAAACTTAAAGAAGAGGTTCTTGGCCTACAACAAATCATAGATACTCAGGGGATGTAATTACAGGTTTGAAGCTGAGGGTTAAGCAATTGGGAGGTCAGAAGGGGTCAAGAACCAGGTCATTCAAAAGACTAAAAAAAGTGGGCACAAGACAAAGTATTAGTTCATCTGAAAGCATAAGTTTGGGGGAGGATATGGATGTGGATTCTGCTGCTGCTAGTGATGACATTGGTGTGGATATGGATGTGGATTCTGCAGAGAATGATGATGAGTATATGGTTGCTGATAATCAAGGTAATGAGGTTGTTATAGAAGCAGCAATCAAAGGCATGGGAGATTCTACTGCTGCTGCAAGTGCAGAAATGGCCAAGGAGGATACTACTGCTGAGGAAAATGTTCCTATTGCTAGTGATAATGATGAAACTTTGGCCGAAGCAATGATTCTATTGAAGACACTATTAAACAAGCAGTGCCACAATCACCACTACCAACAGAACAATCACAACCACCACCGCAACAACCAAGAGTACCTGTCAAAGGTGTGGTGATTAGAGAACCAACTCAACAAATCAAGAAGAGTGTACAAGAGCCAAGTTATAAGGGCAAAGGCAAAGGTATTATGGTTGAAGAGCCTAAGCATGATCCTTTAAAGGATCTTCCTTTTGTGTACTGGCCCAAACACAAGCAACTTGAAGTAGATGGAGCTGCTGCAAGAAAATTGGTTGCTTTGTTTGCAGAGGAGAATCAGATGGTGCTTGAACAAAGAAGGAAACACGTTGAAGGTGAGGCCAAAACAAAAGAACTCTTAGATTCTTGGGATGAAGAAAGGATTAAAGGTGATGCTGATATTGCACTGATGAAACAAATAAAAGAAGAAATGCAAGAGTACACTCAAGAACAAAAAGATGAATGGAAGAGGAATTATGAAGCTGAGAGGAAGAAATTTTATCTCAATCAAAGAAAGAAGAGAAAAGTGCTCAGTCGTCCAACAATTAAGCAAAAGAGGAAGTACTATGAGTACTATCTAAACAATATGAAGGGTTGGAAGCTTGTTCAATTAAAGCGATACTCAGATGATGAGATCTTCAAAATGTATGAAAGAGCCAAAAACTCAATGTAACTAATATATATATATCAATGTTAATGATAACTGACTTCACATTTTGCTATAAATAATAGTCACATGAATATTTCATATTGTGACTATTTTGAATGTATTCGTCACATATAATACCCTTATAATGTGGCCATAAACATCATTTAGATACACATTTCTGATATGGTGTGACTATTGTAAAGCCTATAGTTACAATGTGACTTCACATATGGTGTGACTATTGTAAAGCCTATAGTTACAATGTGACTTACTTTTCCGTTGTCACACATTTCAAACGCTATGTGGCTAAATATTCAGCAAAGAATAGCAGTCACGTTTAAATAATGTGTGACAAACATGACTATATAATTTAACCACATACACAATTACCTCATGTGACCATATATCTATTTTGGTCACACTTTTAAATTGTGTGACATATATTTGTCACATATGTATATCTATAGTGTGACTAATGTTTCGAGCTCATTTGTATCTGTCACACGTCCCGAATTAAAAGTGACTAAATAATCCAAAAAAAATTTCCAGTTACCTCTAGTCACATAAATATTCAAATGTGTGACAATAGATTTCCGAAATGGTCACACAAGTTGGATCAAGTGTGGCTGTTTATTTTATTCTGGTACATTTAGTCACATATAAATGTTACAGTGTGACATTTCAAAATCGACCATGCGTGACCAATAGAACTTTTTGTACTAGTGATAGATTACCATAGGCTTGGGAAACGATCAAACCTCCACCACTTGGCATAAGCACCTTGGATAAACTATCAAAGAGGTCTTTTAAAGAGTTGTAACATGAGGTGTAGGGATATGATAAACACGGTTTTGTTGGATAAAGGAAATCTTTACTGTGAGTTAATCATTTTGGCCAATTACATGTACAATGTGGAGTTGCTAAGCCAAGACTCGACTCGACTTAAGCTAATGTAAACCTAACAAAAACATAAAACAAACATAAAAGGAAACGGGATGGTAGTCCGTATGTTTTTTCTCTTTTTCTTTTTCTATTTTTTTTTCCTTTTTCTTGATTTTTATTTTTTTTTAATTTTTTTTTTGTGCATACACT
The DNA here is from genome assembly GCA_030686995.1 of Artemisia argyi. Taxonomy (NCBI): domain Eukaryota; kingdom Viridiplantae; phylum Streptophyta; class Magnoliopsida; order Asterales; family Asteraceae; genus Artemisia; species Artemisia argyi. The sequence continues at coordinate 170,147,837 of CM060701.1, read as the reverse complement.
ATTGCCCTACCATCCAAAATAATACATTGTAGGGAATTTTCATTCCCCTTACACTTGAGTTTTTACATATTTTACAATCAACTATTTTAATGACTCGAATTAAGTTAATCAAAACACTTGGAGCACTTTTTAGATATTAACGCACATATTGGAGTAATAATTGACGTCTTTCCCAATACTCCATAACAATAGTGCTTTACCCATGAGTCCCAATCGTCCTAAAACAATATGTACAAGATATGACTCGACTTAGCAACCATATAATCAATTAGATAATTAACTAAGGGTTTAAACATGTAACAATAATGCACTAAAGATAAATGCATACAAGGAAGACTAAGGCGATTTGGGTGTACATTTGGGGTGGATTGTAAACAAATCATTCCTTTAAGTAAAATGCTTAAAGTTAGAAATGAAAAAGATAGGCTCAGAGGGGTGTACTAGGGGGTATCCTGTACCAAAAATGAGCACATCGCAAAGGTGTGGGAGAATTAATTGACATTACTAGTCAAGTGTATTGACTTTATTGGTCAAGTAATTATGATACGCGTTTAACACAAGGGTTATCCTAATACCTCTTATCATGTAGTAAATCCTACTACATGAATGTAGTCTCACTAGCGGTCTCGGGATGCATCACTATCACAAGTTCTAGAATCTAAGTACTATCGGTACACTCACAAGCATCTTTTCCTAACAAATCTAGGGGCGAACCTCACATATTTGGGGTGGAAAATTTTGAGTGTTACGGTTTTTGTGCTAGTCATACAACTCCTATCCATGAGAAGCTTATTAAGGCTAAAGCTTCACTCCTATATGTTGTAAAAAATTTTAAATTTGGTGCTAAAAGTACCCTAACAATTGTTTCTCTTAGTTTTATTACACACCTACTATAGAACAAACAAAATCAAGTGCAATTGCATTCTCTAAGGTATTATCATTTACCCTCCCCTTACACTTAGGCTGAACATTGTCCCCAATGTTCAATAAAAAGGATGTAAAAGTAACGAAGGTAAAAGTATGAAACAAATACTCCCCTGATTCGTTCAGTGTGGATAATATGTTAACATGGTTAGATCCTCCTCCAAGAAAATGAACGTTGAAAGCTTCCCTCCAGAAATATAAATCATCTTCTTGTCAAATATAACCTGTTAAACCTGAGAAAACAATCATGGCAAACCTCGCGTAAAATCGGTGGCAAACTCTATACATAATAAAATCCTAGAAAGCAAATTAAGATATAATGCTTGTAGAATGAATATTTGCAGATTTCCTGGAGTTTATAAAACTAAAGATTTAACAAAAATTCTAAAACTCCGGCAGAAAAACAAAACTTGCAAAATTTCCAGAATTTTACACTTGACGACGTCAGGTTGTAATCCTGACGTCATCAGAAGTGACCTGCAGAAATTTCATGTTAAGTTTCCGGAAAATTTCTGGAAAAACTCACGCCTTAATTCCTGGAAATCCTGCAAAATATCATTATGACTCGATACAAGCATTTGACTAAAAAAAATACTAATATGCACATTCGTTTAATATTGTTGTGATTCATATTCAATCTCGTTCTTAGAAACAAATTTAGATTTCCTGTAGGACCGTAAATATCACAACTTTATCACACCATTATAGAAGCAAAGATGAAGAAGAGATGAAAGATGGTGACTTGATATGTATATATGTATTTCGTATATAAGAGAGAGAGAGATGGAAATGAGAGCTTTTATTCAAAGAGAAACACACACAATATACACACAAGCACACCTTGCAAATGAGAGGTAAGGTGTCTTTTATAGTTCCATACATAGGCTTTCAATGGGCTTGGGCTTGGACTTGGTTACATGATTAGATAACAAGGCTTATGAAACATAGCACATAACATATTAGCTTGCCAAGTCCAAAGCCCAATGACTAAACTATTACTAATCTTAACAAACGACACAAAATTACAATATGAGGATGACCATCACTTCTATATATATACATTTTAATGCTAACAATCTCCCCCTAAGGGGTGGTCATTCGAATGATGCTCCACGTGAGTGGGTCTTCCGTGTTCTTTGTCTTTAACTTTGTGTGTCGTTGTAGAATAGTCTTTAGTCTTTGTTCCTTCATGCTTTGTGATCTTTGATAACTGATTTTTCATCGTTCTTTGTTCCTTTGTGATGTGAAGTTATCTGCCTTTCGTTACTTCTACGTCTGTGGTGGTTGTTTGCCATTCCAACATGCTCATACATCTACAGTCTTTGTGATACATGCATTTTTAGTTCCCGTTCTTTTACACAGATCTTTGTCACTTTACTTCTGTAGATTCATTCACATTGCGTAGAATCTTTCTTTGAACCTTGCTTTGCTTTGATCTTTGTGAGAACTTTCCTTTGACTTCGAGATGCTTGTATGAGCATGTGGAATCCTTCGCCATGGAGATGATGTATAGCTGCAGGTAAACAGTTAGCAATAAAACAACCGGTACTTACAGATAAGGAATTAGAGATCGTCAACAGCATAGTGTGAAGACTCCTTCTAACCCTTACCAAGGCCGTTCCCTTGTCAGATACTCCCGAGAGAGCTTACGAGACCTACTTAGTAGCTCAATGACTGGGTGAGTCGCTGGGGATCACTCCACGACTGTAGACCATTTGAAACCACCGCGAACACTAAGCGTAACCCATAAAGAATTACCGAAGTGACCTGCTGTCAGGGCTGTTTGATGTTGACCCTGGCAGGAATTTCCATTCAATCATTGAGAATCACAAAAGTGAATCCTCTCATAAATGTTCTGGCAGATTGCCTAGATCTGCGTAGGACTCTAGAGTTTACATCTGGCGTCCTTAATGATGAACAACCAGTGTAGAAATATCATGTGTTCCTATGAGATCTTTTGATGAATCTCAGGGCTCTAGACTCGATAAGTGCACATTTGGTTTCCTATGCGGAGATTAGGGAGAGGTCTCCTGCTTCAATATCAACCATCTCTAAGAGACAGATCGATAGATTACATCGGTTCCCCATGAGAATGAAACAAGCTCTTTTAAGAGAACTTGAGTGGTTAAGAAGGTTTAGTGCAGTGCGTCACTGGGTCCATGGCGTCTTTGTCTTCAATACCGGTGTCACCTTAGTAACAACCAGTAGCATATGAATTGTACCCGGTGTCTGCCCTAAGGTTGAACACTTGGAGGGCTATTTCTTTTCACCCTTTTTCATAACTTTTCTTTTTAATTCTTCAACCCCTTCTTTCTCCTTTCTCATTTTCTCCTTTTTTCAATCATACCTAAGGACTTCTAATTCTAATCTATTGGAATTGTCCTTGGGTAGATCCCTCCGGCTCTGGCGGATCATAGGACGGTTTTTCCTAACCTTAGTCACCTTATAACTCCATGACTATCCTATTGTTGCCATGAAACCATTTATTGAAAATCTCTCAAAGTGTTTATGATAATAAAACACATTATTATTACCACTTTGAGAGTTTTGCATTTCATTTGAAGGACTCCCCCTTCACATGTGCTCATGTATTTTTAATAAATTTGCACATGCGAGAGGAGTTTGCACTTTTTGAATTGATCCACTTTCAGCGAACATGACCGATTCGAGACACGCTTACATCACTAGTTAGACTAGCTTGAAATTATTACCCGTCCTGGTCAAGTCCAAAGAAAGTCTCTCGATACGGTACACTCTACTCAGACAAGTCCTATTCGAGACACGCTTACATCACTAGTTAGACTAGCTTGAAATTATTACCCGTCCAGGACAAGTCTTTTCGATTAATTGACATTTTAAGCTTCGTCAATTCATTGGTACTATCTGAGTCGAGCTCTTTTGAGATTCAGTCACAAACTTTAAACATCTTTGATCACATTTCAATCATGTCTTCTCCCCCTCAAAAATAGCATAGCGTGATATTTTTTGATATCAACTGATTAATAAAAAGCTTTTTGGAGAGAAAGACAGATTTGATTTTGCATGAAATCGGAACATTTTAGTTGTTTATACTCCTCCTTAATGATAACTCATTTAAAATCAATTTTAAGGGTTTAGAGGGAGTTTTCTGGAGCACTAATTTTGAGAGATTTTGAGAAATCTTTTGAACAATCTTGAAAAAGTGCTCAAGAATATTGTTGGAAAACGAGTTTATGCTTGAAATCTTTTTCGTTTGTTTAGACTCGAACTTTTTGAAAAAGAGTTCGTCATTGAACGTACGAGTCCTTGATTTGAAAATAATCAGAAGTCATTGTTCGGGTCCGGGTTTCGTACTGATGTATACGAAAGCCATTGTGAAGAAACTTTTTGAGAAACGACATGTTTTTGAAAAATATTTAAAATAACTCCCGCTCAAGCATCTGTGCATGTCCGTATCATTGTTGAATGATATTTCTAGAAACGTACAGAATATTGATTTATACGAGAGACATGTCGTGAGAAGAATATTTTTGGATTTTTTGATTTTATATTGTTTTTGTATTTTTTTTGAGAATTTTATATTTTTGTATTTTGTTTTTGTTGGTTTTTCAAATTTTGTATTTTGTTTTTATCAAAAATATTTACAGCGAAGCGGTTTTGAAAACATTTTTCAAGAAGATTCGAGAAGACGTTCTACCTCCTCAGGAGTTAGGCTTCGCATGCCAATTCGTCGAACTAAATAGTCAAACCGTTCTTTTGGAACGGCTTTAGTAAATAGATCGGCGAGTTGGTAATTAGTCTTAACGAAAAATAGTTCAACAGTACCCTCTTCCACGTGTTCTTTGATGAAATGGTAGCGGACTTTGATATGCTTCGTCTTAGAGTGATGTACGGGATTGCACGAGATGGCTTCGTCTTAGAGTCATGTACGGGATTGCATGAAATGGTAGCGGACTTTGATATGCTTCGTCTTTGAGTCACAATACATAGGTATTCTGTCAAAAGTAAAGCCATAATCTGTGAGTTATGTCCGCATCCAAAGAACTTGGGCACAACACGCAGATAGAGACACATACTCGGCTTCAGCGGTTGAAAGTGCAGTACAATCATGTTTCTTTGATGACCAGCTTACAAGCTTTTCACCCAAAAATTGTGCTCCACCTGATGTACTTTTTGCTGTAACTTGATCAACAGCATGGTCTGCATCTGAAAATGCTGTTAGAGTAAACCCCGAATCCTTCGGATACCAAAGTCCCATGTTAATGGTGCTTCGTAGGTACCGAAAGATCCGTTTAACCTCTTTGAGGTGAAGTTCGGTAGGCTTTGCCTGAAACCGTGCTAACAAACATACAGCAAATTGAATATCGGGTCGGCTAGCAGTTAGGTACATGAGAGAACCGATCATGCTCCGATATTTCTTCGGATCGATAGGTTTCCCAAACAAATCAGCACCTATTTTTGGTGAAGTGACAATTGGTGTACCAACAGAATCAGAATTTTCGATTCCATGTTTTTTCAAAATCTCTATCGTATATTTAGCTTGATTGATAAAAATGCCACGAGGGGATTGATGAATTTGTAATCCAAGAAAGAATTTTAGTTCCCCCATCATGGACATTTCAAATTTGCTTTTCATGAGATTTTCAAAATGTTTTGAATGGTTAGGATTGGTTGATCCAAAAATAATGTCGTCCACGTAAATTTGAACGATCAAAATGTCATCTTTGAATTTTTTGATAAACAAGGTGTCATCAACCGTTCCTTTTGTGAAATTGTTTTTGAGCAAGAAAGATGATAGTTCGTCATACCACACTCTTGGAGCTTGTTTTAAACCATAAATTGCTTTCTTAAGCTTGTATACGTAGTCTGGATTATCTTTGTCGATGAATCCCTCTGGCTGACTCACATACACTTCTTCTTTCAGAGTTCCATTTAAGAAAGCAGTCTTAATGTCCATCTGATAGACTGTGATGTTTTTGTGAGCTGCATAGGCTAAGAAAATCCGGACTGCTTCAAGTCTAGCTACAGGCGCGAATGATTCTTCAAAATCTATCCCTTCTTCTTGTGGATAACCTTTAGCCACGAGACGAGCTTTGTTGCGAATAACAGTCATTTCCTCGTCCAGTTTGTTCTTCCACAACCACTTGAGATCAAGAACACGTTTATCAAGTGGTCGTTCAACAAGTTCCCAACTATCATGTAACAGGTATTGAATAAATTCCTCCTGCATCGCTTCAATCCAAGGGTTTTCTGCCATTGCTTCCCGAATATTCTTAGGTTCTTTGAGGCTGATTGAGCAAATGTAGATGCACAATTCGAGATCGGTGGCAAGTTGTCTCCTTGTCTGAACTGGCTTTGAAGGTTCACCAATAATATGTTCTATTGGATGGTCTTTTGTCCATTGAAACGTAGAAGGGTACCTTGGGTGTAACGAATGTGTGTTAGATGGTTCTTGTAACCTTGAAGATGATTCAGCAGAGTCTGTTGCAAACGGGTTTTCAAATACTTCTTCTTCTTCTTCTAACGTAACATCGTTTGAGTTATTTGTTGGTTCTTCTTGAAAATTTGTGTTTTTGTTTTGCTCATCAACACTTGGTAGAACAGTTTCAAGTACTGGAGTTACTTGAGTAGATGTAGATGATGTTGATGTAGTTGGTGCTTCAGCTTCGATTGTGGTAGATGCATCTTGTGATGGTGGTGGTGGTTGATGGTTTTGAGCGGGTGCAGCGGAATGTTGTGGAGATGCATTTGTCGAAGTTCCACCATAATATTCATCAAACATTAACTCGAATAAATTTTCCAGTTCTTGTTCTGAAGCTTTATCCGTGTTTGTTGACTGAGCTCCTTGAGGTACGAGTCCTGAACTGATGTGTCCAGAAGTCTGTTGGTTTGGTGCGGGTCCTAATCGGTTTTGATTAGAAGCCATCGGATTAAGCGCGGGTTCTAGAGCGTATCTCTCAGAAGCCATTTGTGAAATCTCGTCAAACTTCACATTCATCGTCTCCATTATCCTTTTCGTTCTTCTATTATACACCCTGAATGCCCTCGAGTTTTCTGAATATCCAATGAAGATTCCAATATCACCCTTAGCTTTTAACTTTCCTAGATCTTCTCTATCATTCGTCGGATAGCACAAAGCGCCAAACACGTGAAGGTAAGATATGTCAGGTTTACGGTTGTTCACTAGCTCATATGGGGTTTTATTGAATCTCGGATGGACTAGGGATCGGTTTTGAGTAAAACAAGCAGTGGCTACAGCATCAGTCCATAAGAATAGAGGTGCACTAGAAAAAATCAGCATTGTGCAAGCAGCTTCCGCAAGAGTTCGGTTTCTTCTTTCAACTACCCCATTCTGCTGTGGAGTTCTAACAACTGATGTTTGGTGTGTGATTCCAACATCTTCAAGGTAAGTTCTTAACTCCTGGTTTGTAAATTCTGTGCCATTGTCTGTTCTTATAATCCATACGGGAGCTTAAAGTAGAACTTGAATACGCTTCAGAAAGGTGATGATGATGCCTGGTGCTTCGTCTTTTGATCTCAAAAACTTTACCCAAGTATGTCTTGAATAATCATCAACAATAACGAGAATATACTTTTTCCCATTAATGCTTTCAACTCTCATTGGGCCACATAAGTCCATGTGCAACATATGTAACCTTGCTTCCGAACTAGGTACGGTTTTGGGTTTATATGATGCTCTTTTACTTTTTCCTTGTTCGCATGATGGACATAGGTGTTCCTTGGTGTATTTTAATTTAGGAAGTCCGGTGACGATGTTGTCTTTGGCTAACTTGTTGATGGTGTCAAAATTGAGATGGGATAAACGTCTATGCCATAGCCAAGACATAGTTTCGGTTGCCCTTGTCATAAGACAAATTGGTGATGTAGAAGCCATTTGGTTGATGTCGATAGCATACAAATTTGTACCACGATTACCAGTTAAGAGATCATCACCAACCAAATTTCTAATAAAAATCGTGTTTCTTCTGAATGCAACTTCTAAATCCGCATCACAAAACTGCCCAACTGAAAATAAATTGTGTCCCAACCCTTCGACGTAGTAAACTCGAGTGATTAAAAAATTCCCAAATTGAAGATCTCCATAACCCTGAATAGCTGCTACATGATCATTTCCAAATCGTACAGTTCCCGTGAATTTCCAGACGAAATTGATTGGCAGCTTTAAATTCCCGGTCATGTACTTGGAGCAACCCGAGTCGACGATCCAAAGACATATTTCGATAACCTGCCAAGAACAGAAGAGTTTGTATTTGGAAACCGTTTTGAATTTGGTTCCATGGGGTTAGGAGTAGAATCTAAATCACACTCATAGACAGTTGCTACTTGTTTAGCTTCGGCTATTTCTAATTTGCCGTCCTGAAGAGTGAACTCTCTACCTGTCGGAATCCACATACAAAACTTAAGATAGTTCCTAGGCATTCGACTAATAGTGGTAGTCCTAAATCATGCAACTAATCTTTCTATAGATCTGGATCTAGCACTAGGTCTTTTTGGAACATTCTTCTGTTCAGGCGTAACATACACATTCTTAGAAACAGATTCATCATGAACATCATTAATTAAACATTTCTTGCATATTAAACAAACAAAGTCATTACATGCATTAGAACCAGTACTTTTCACATTACATTCAGATGAATCATGTTTCTTATTACAAAGCGATAAATTCCTAGGGTGTTCTTCTACTTCTTCAACTTTATTCTTGCTACTACTCTTAGAAACAGGCGAGACTCTATTGTTCCTTGTATTGCTCGTAGGCTTTAGTCTGCTGCTCCTAGAGGTGCTTTCTAATCCTGTAGAAGGTAAGGCACACACATTAGGATTTATATTGTTGTCCTTTTTAGCATCCCTAGATTCTTTAGAATTATCCTTAATGCACTTGTCATTTGTCTTAGATGTTGAGGCAGACGTACTAGTGGGACTAATCCTAAAAAGGCCAGGCGCTATCACTTTTGGTGTTTCAACAACCGCTTTTCCTTTATCAACAATCTTATCATTTTCACTTTTCTTAGGCAAGGGTGTTGGAGTGACTGGTTTTGTCAAATCCTTTTTCTCATCGACTTTTGGAACAAACCGTGAAATTGACATTTTTGGTTTTTGAACCGTGTTTGAAACATTTGGTTTCTCCGAAGTCAATGGTTTTGCAAACTGATTTTCCTCACCCTTTCCTTTTTGACTTTCAAGCTGAGCCCTCAAAAGATCATTTTGCACTTTCATGTTCTTTAAGTCACGCTCATACGACAATTTGTCATACTTGCATTCTTCCTTTTTCGATCAAGTTGTTTCAAATATGACACATTTTCTTTTTCAAGCTTTATAAGAGCATTTTCATATTTTGAAACAATGTCGGAGGTCTCAGCTCTCAGTCGTTCATCGTCTTGAACAGAATATGTTTGTAAAATGATGGACATAATGTCAGTGGTCATAACAGCTTCGAAGAGAGAATCATTTAGGTTTTCCAAAACATTGATTTGCTCAAAAGATTCATTAGCCTTCTTTATCAGGGATTTGTGATCCGTGACGAAGTCAACTATTTCTTTCAAAAATGCTTGTTCAAAATGAATTACACGAGCATGAATGTTATTAATTTGAGGAGCAAAATTCACTTTCAAGAATCTTTTTAAGCTGTAAATGAACCGTGGAATTCCAGTTAATCTCATTAAGTCTCGTTTTAGATTCTAAAGTCGTTTTAAGTTGCCCAACTCTTGTTTTAAGATCATCAAGATATCCTCTGGCAGCACTTGTGGTTGTTTGAAGATATCTGTTCCATGTTAGAAAGCGATTTGGAAGCAACTACTTTTTTAGAAAACATTTTCGAGAATGGTCGTTTATGGAAAACACAGATGGTTTTTTTTGTGGAACAAAAGTAATTCCCGAAAGTTTGTTCAATTTGTTGTAATCAATGGGTTTCAAATCCTTTTGTTTCATTTTAATAATGCTCTCTTCGACATGTTCTATCGTTTGCACAGAATCCCGAACGACGGGAGGATCATGTTTAGTGTACATTAGGTTACCATTATACAAAACATTTTGTTCTTCCTAAGCTTTCTTGAGATTACAAGGATTGTTGTTACCAAGAGCCATTTTGTGTTTCGTATGGTAAATCGGATTACTTTGGTTTGAAATCATTTTCATTGTTTGACTTGACTGGCCCGACTTAACCACTAATTCTTCTAGATGTGCAATCTTGTGTTCTGACTCTACGATTTCTTCCAAAAGTTTATCTTCTTTCATTGCAAAGTCCTTTTTCAACTCATCCCGTTCTTTTTCAAGATTGGTATAAGCTGTTTTTTGTTTTGAAAGTTGGTTTGTTAATTCAAAAATTTCTTGTTTTAAAAAGTTAATGGTTTTTGTTGAACTTATTTCGAGATTAGCAAACTTGTTTTTCCATTCCCTATCTTTAACAAGTAACTTCTTATAACCAATTTCAAATTCTGACTCGCGTTCTTTGTGAATTTGAAAACTTTTTGCATTTTCCTTGTATCTCTCAAGCTCAGTGGTCAATTTCTCATTCGCGGCCTTAACATCGCGATTGACTTTTTTCACTTTCTCGATTTCAATACCACAATTATTTAATAATGATTCAAATAAAGCACGTGTTTCCTCATCATTCTCAACATGCTGTGAAACGAAGCCTCCATTATGATTCACATCTGGAGTTGCTGAAGAAGAATTGCTACTACTTGGCGTGTCCAGGTATGTATCATAAGTGGGTGCTAGCTTCTCAGAATGTTGTTCCTCATGAGGAGACATATCAAATATATCATTATTGTGACATGTGTTGAAGTTTGATACCTCAGATGGTGCATTGGTGTCATAAACAGGAAGTGTGTCAGAATCCGTGTCATACTTAGCTTCCTGAAGGTTCGCTATGAATATGCAGTTCGCATCGATATCCTCTCTATCTTCCATGTCATCCATAAGAGCCATAAAATCATTCTCCTCTGCATTCAACTGAAACCCTGCCTTTGCCTTTTGTGCCAACATCACTGCTTTCTGCAAGTACTCTAGATCTTTCTTGTTCGGCTTAGTAGGACAGTTCCTTACCATATGACCTACACCCTGGCAGTTGAAACACTTTACTGGATTACCCTGATTCACATTTCCATTATTCCCAACAACTGGAGCTGCAAGATTCCTATTCTGATTACCCATTGCCTGATTACCAACATTCTGACCCCTCTGATTTCCAACAACCTGACCCATCTGATTCCCTGCATACTGACCATATTGATTCCCTGCATACTGACCTGCATTCTGATTCTGCATATTCTGATTACCCATGTTAAATCCAGTAGCATATCCTTGCTGATTCCCATAGACTCCAACCACTTGGGCTCCGTTGCCCATATTGAAACTCGACTGAGCGATTTGCCTATTGCGAGTGTTCGATGAAATCCTTTGGTTGTTGTTTGTTGGTGTAGAATAGCATCCTTGGAATGCCTTTGACAGAAAAGCAAATGCTTGTGTCAATGCTGCAGTAGCTTCATCATTTTCTGTGAATTCTTGTTCTTGGAATTGTGGAATAAGATGTTGTTGCTGTGGGTAGAACTGTTGTTGGTATACCGGTGTTAGTTGTTGGATGTAGGATGGCTGCATGTAGTTGTGAGTGGAAGATGATGATGGTTGTTGTTGTGTGTTCACTGCTATAGGTGTTGGTGTATCAGCCATTAATGCTAGAGGATCATGCTTTTTAGCTAGTAATTCAGCTCTTACTTCATTAGCTTCATCTTGATTTTGCTTCAAGAAGTCATACACCTGATCATAAGTCACTTCATGCAAATTCTTTGTCTGATAAACAATAGTGACATATCTTCCCCATTCTGGTTGTAACTCATTCAGAAAAATGGTGTTGTTAGCAATATTTGTCTGACTGAGGTTGTGTCTTGATAAATCATTCATGATCTTACAGAATCTGTGGTAGTACGTCTCTATGGATTCACCAGGAATTGATGTAAACTTGCGAAGTTCCTTAAGCAATTGTGTTTCCATTTCCTGTTTCCCGATGTCTGTCCCATACATTAACCTCTTGATTCTTTCCCAGACTGCATGAGCACTTACTTCACTGTCAACAGTAGCATAGATGGTTTCAGGTAAACCAAGAACGATGAAATGAAATGCCTGATCATCAGCTTTAATCTATTTTCTGTCTTCCACAGTGTATTCAGTCTCATTCTGCTCTCTGTAGTATGGTTGTATTGGGGGGTACCATTTGGATCACCAGGGTCTAGTACTTGTGTTGGTTTGAAGGGTCCATCCACAATAGATTTGATGAGAAGATTTCCATTTGTTTTCCTATTAAGATAGCGCATCATACGACTAGCCCACGGTGACTATCCACCCTTTGACAGCATGGGAGGTCGGTTTTCGGCACTGGCTGCATGAATGTCTTGCTGAGTTGCCATTGATGATTTGTAGATGGATAAAGTTCATTCTTGGATCGTTCCAACGAAATATGAGTTGTGTTTTGAGTGAGTTGATGCAAGTTTTTATGATGAAAATTTTGACTTAAAACCTTAAAACCTCAATAACTTCTTCTCGGAGCGTTTTTAGGCTTCGAAACTTCGCCTGAATCGATAAGTCTATTCAGCGTGTCGTTCTCCTCTGTCTCACGGTCGTTTTGACAGCTGATTCGTTGAAAACGGAGTTACAATTCAAAAGTGATGGCCTTTTGAAGTTTGATCGTCAAAAACCTCACTTTTGTCAAAATTCTCGAAACTTTGGTGATTGCGAAACTTTGTATTTGCGAAACTTTGTGTTCTCGAAAATATAAGTTCTCGAAAGTTTTGGACTTTTTCGAAAATGCAGTGTTCTCGAAAGTTTTGAATTTTTTCTAAAAATCAGTGTTCTCGAAAGTTTTGGATTTTTTCGAAAAAACAGTGTTCTCGAAAATTTTGCAATTTTTCGAAAACCCAATCTCACAACGAAATTTCAAAATTATACAATTTCGAAATTTAGCCAAAAGTCGAAGTATTTTCTTTGTTATACAAGAGAGACAATACCGAGTATCCAACTGTGAGCACGAACGAGACCGTTTCTGGTGTTCTCGAAAAACAGTCAAAAGAGATTTCGAAATTAAGGAAGTGATTTTGAAATAGTGACAGTTTTTTGAATAAGCTTAAAGCACACCCAAATGACGTTTGCAATCCAAGATTCTTGTACTTCGCAAAAAAACACCAAAACTTGAAGAAAGTTCCAAACTTGATGATTTTTATAAAACTTTTTTGTGTTCTAGAAAACAAGTACAAAAACCCAAATCGAATTTTAAGCTATGAAACTTCAAAAAGATTTAAACTTTCTTGTTAGAAAAGGTTTATAGCACTAGTTTGTAATCAAAAAAGTGTTAAAAACCAAGAAAAACAAGAAAAGTAAGAAACTTTTGATAAAAAAAACTCGTGTAGTAAGCTTAAAAAGAACGAGCCAAACAAACTCCCAACACTCCTAAATCATTGTTAGGCGATTGATACCACTTGTAGGACCGTAAATATCATAACTTTATCACACCATTATAGAAGCAAAGATGAAGAAGAGATGAAAGATGGTGACTTGATATGTATATATGTATTTCGTATATAAGAGAGAGAGAGATGGAAATGAGAGCTTTTATTCAAAGAGAAACACACACAATACACACACAAGCACACCTTACAAATGAGAGGTAAGGTGCATTTTAGTTCCATACATAGGCTTTCAATGGGCTTGGGCTTGGACTTGGTTACATGATTAGATAACAAGGCTTATGAAACATAGCACATAACATATTAGCTTGCCAAGTCCAAAGCCCAATGACTAAACTATTACTAATCTTAACAAACAACACAAAGTTACAATATAAGAATGACCATCACTTCTATATATATATATATATTTTTTAATGATAACATTTCCCTTACACTTATCTTTTGCAAAATACCTTTATATGTAGTCAAGACGAAGTTAAAAATAAAATAAAACATTTTCACAATTTACCTTGAAACTTGAGCCACAAACAATAAAAATAAAACATGCATACGGAAACAAATAAAATCAAACAAACAAACAAATAAAGCTTGGGTTGCCTCCCTGATGAGGCGAAAAATGAACCACTTTTAGGGGGTCATTTAAGCCCAGAATTGAATTTATTTGATCAAATATTGCCCTAAATCATTCCTTTTGTGATTTTAGGTACTTTGGGAGTGAAATCTTGAAAAGGAAGCAATTCAGACGTTTTTGGAGCATAAAATTGAAGAAAACGCCAAAGTCTTAATTTTCCTTGCTGGGAACAGTAGGTGACGGCGTCAAGAGCAATACCTTGACGCCGTCAAGAGTAAATTCCACAAATTTCCATGACGATCCAGAGCAGATTTGACGGCGTCACAAGGAAGGGCGTCAAGAGTAAAAGTCATGACGGCCTGGAAATAAATAATACATGACGGCGTCAGAAGTAGATCAAGGCAGTCCGAGAAGAGTTTTGGCGGCGAGGTGACGGCGTCACCTATTTGGTCTTGACGCCGTCAGACCCCTTTTCCTATATATAGTTTTCTAATTTTCACACATTAAAAAAGAGAAGTTTTGGAGAAACCCTAAGTACGATTTTGGTGCGAATTTTACAGGTTTTTCAAGGGTTCCAACCCCTTGATACCTTGCATATGTAATTGAGATAAGTTTTCTTTTAATTCAATCAATATGTCTATGTGTTGGTTGTCTATATCTTGTTCTTATCTTAATTCCATCATGCTAGGCTAGATCTATCTTGTGTTTGCTTGGATCTAATGAAACCTAGATGTTGATTATATGTTGATTACTTGTTTATAGTTTGTTTTGGATGAATGAATTTATATGTTAGGCTTAAGGAAACTGGCAGATCTCCAATTGGTAACATGCTTGAACGTCTTAGGAAACATGAACCTATTGCACTAAGGTCTTTATTGGTTGTATTTAATGCATGAGCCACTGTTTACAATCCCTATAGTATTAAGGAATACAATCCGTCATCCATACAACTATAATAAGTAATTAAGGTGTAAAAGATGTCTAGGGAGTAGTGAAATCTAAGTAAACACATTTTCTCCACTTATTGCTCACAACCTTAGTTAATTTAGTTTTATTTTCATTTTTAATATTTTATTTTGATTGCATCTTAGTATTGGGTTAGTTGATTAGCAACTAATTCCGCCCAAATCCTTCAAACCTCGAGATTTTACTTGCTTTCTAAAAAATATAAAAATACAAAAATAATCTTCCATCACCTTTAGCATTAGTAATTAGGTTTTCTAATCCTAGCGACACTATTCCTAGCTGAACGATCAATCCCCCGGTACTTGTCACTATACTATACTACAACGATCAGGTACACTACCTGGTGGGGGTTGTAAGCTTCTTAAGATCCCTTGAGAGGTAAAGCCTGGTGCAATTCCCACGCTTCAAGTTTTTGGCGCCGCAGCCCGGGGAATAGTTATTGTCTAGGTTAGAATTTCTTTTTATTAGGTCTACTTGCTAGATTCCTTTCTAGTAAGATTTTATTTTTATTTTTTAGGTTTTCTTTAGTCTATCTCATTTCTTTGTGTCTTTGTTCGTAACTCGTAACCACCCGACATCATGGACGATGGGAACATCTTTGAACTCGTCATCCCACCACAACAAAACCCACCACTAGAACCCCTTAGGCCCCAAACCTTAGGAGAGTATTCCCGACCTAGCCACCAAGGCTACCGAAACACCATTGAGCTCACCGGAGCCAATGTGACCCCCTTGCGATCCGACACCATCCGGTTGGTGCAAAGCGGATGTGCATTCCATGGACTTCGTTTCGAAGATCCAAACTAACATCTTAAGGACTTTCTCAAAATCGTAGATTCCATAGACCTAGGTGTTGAAACTAGAGAGACTACCCGATTACGCCTATTCCAATTCACTCTACAGGATCAAGCTAGTCAATGGCTTGAGCGTTTACCCGCGGGATCCATCACTACATGGGATAATCTCACCAATCGCTTCCTTACTCAATTCTTCCCACCGGGGAAGACTGCAATGCTTAGAAATGACATTTTGATGTTTGAACAACGTCAGGGTGAAACTTTCTACGAAGTATGGGCCTGTTTTAAGGATCTCCTCCATAAGGTCCCTCATCATGGTATAAACCTTTGGTTATTAGTCCAGATTTTCTACGACCATGTTGACTATCACACTAAGCGCACAATCGATAGGGCCGTGGGAGGTAAAATGAGTGAT
Organism: Artemisia argyi; assembly: GCA_030686995.1. Lineage (NCBI taxonomy): Eukaryota > Viridiplantae > Streptophyta > Magnoliopsida > Asterales > Asteraceae > Artemisia > Artemisia argyi. The sequence goes on along the minus strand of CM060701.1, from coordinate 170,131,703 downwards.
AAGAATGCCGAGGAGTCCTGGGCAATTATCGAGGAGCTCGCCGCTGATAATCATGAGATGTGGGAGTTTAATCATACAACAAAAGCGGCCATCAATGCAGTCTCAACATCTGGGGGAACCACCAAAATCCCCGATGAACTCCTATGTAAACTTGAGGCAAAAGTGGACTATTTTGAGGAAAGGCAAAGGAGACCTTTAAGTCCTAGACGGGCAACCGTCAATTCTGTCTCGAAACCAACTTGAACACCATTATCTGAGTCACCTTCTAGAGAAAATGTCGAGACTTTTCAAAAAATGAATGAGATGATGAGTCTATTAGAGGAGTATGCCAACCAGAGAACCCCCGAAAGAATGCTACTAAGAAAAGAAAGCGCCACTCCCACTACCCAATTTGTTAATTCCATCACAATTGCCCATAAGGATAACGAGAAGGTAGAAACCCCTGCTACACAGACCTTAGAAAAACCGCCAGAATCCCAGCCTTTGAGTTACTACCTGAAACATGATAAAAACGAAAACACCATAACAAATTGGATTAAGGGAAATGGGCGTAACCAACCTTCCAAACAGGGTTCTGAGGAAGAGGAAGAGTTAAAAGATGAGTATGATACATTACCTGGGGGGCCAATATTCGAGAAACTATTGGTACAAAAGGTGGCTACTAAGCAGGTAACGTGTGGGAACTTTGAGATACCAACTAGCATCGGGGACTTGAAATATCTTGCTGCTTTCGCCGACCAAGGATCGGAAGTAAATCTTATGCCCCTAACTATCTACATCCAACTAACGTCAAAAATTCCAGCTCCTACTCATGTTAGGTTATCCCTCGCTGGACACTCGTACGTATACCCCCTAGGAATCGCAGAAGATGTGTTAGTTAATGTCGCAGGATTCATGTACCCCGTTGATTTCATGATCATCGATGATAAAGGAGATGGATGCATGCCAATAATCCTTGGGGCACCATTCCTCGCCACCGCTAGGGCTGTCATTAAGTATGAAGGTAGGAAGATTGAGCTTAAATCTGGAAAAAGAAAGATTAGCTTCCCCATGACTCCGCGAAGTGGACATGAGAATTTGAGTTGGAGAAAGCTCAAAAACAACATTGACACGACACCCATTCGCGTTCAGAATAAAATTCTTGCATGGGAGGCAAGAATCAAAAGCTACAAGGAAGCTAAGTATGAAAGAAGCAAAAGCGATAAGGTTCAGGTCAAATTCGAACATACTCAACCATCAAAAAATCATGTACCATTTGAGGAAGGTAACTTGGTACTTCTAAGACACTCGGAAATAACAATACCACCCGATAAACCAAGTCCTTGGTGGTATGGGCCTTTCACAATTGAAGGCGTGAGCCAAGATGGGATGGCTAACCTAAGAAGTAAAGTGGGTGGAGAGGTGATTGCAAGTGTCGACAGGTTAAGGCACTACCACCACAATAGTAATGATCACAACTATATGGGGTACATCATCTCACGGGACGAAATCACGTAGTAACCCATGACCTTGAGTCTAGCTACAAGACTCGTAAATAAAGAAAAGCGCTTCTTGGGAGGCAACCCATGTTTTGTGTGATTTTTATTTTTGTTTGTTTATTATTTGCTTCCGTATGCATGCTTAATTTTTATTGTTGGTTGATCATGTTTCTAAATTAAAATGTGGAAATACTTTACTTTGTTGTTTTGGCCTAGTCTTAACTCCACCTAAAAGTATTTTTGCAAAAGATAAGTGTAAGGGGAAACCCCAAATATGTTTTTAAGAAACAATCCGATCATGATTCTCCACAATATTAAATGAACATGTATATTCCTATTTGTTAGAGTCAAATGTTTGTATTGAGACATAATGAAGTTTTGCAGGATTTTCCAGGAAGTAGGACCAAGTTTTTTCCAGAAATTTTCCGGAAACTTAACATAAGAATTTCTGCAGGTCAATCCTGACGGCGTCAAGAGTTAACTCTTGACGGCGTCAAGTGTAAAAAAAATCTGGAAATTTTACCGGTTTTGTTTTTCTAACAGAGTCTTATGGTTTTTGTGAATTATTAAGTTTTATAATCTCCAGGAAATCTGCAAACTTCATTCCACAAGCATTATATCTTATTTTGTTTTCTAGGATTTAGTAACTTATATATGATGCCGCCGATTTTACGCGAGGTTGTCTTGTCTATTTTCTCAGGTTTTACAGGTTATGTATGACAAGAAGATGATTTATATTCTGGAAGGGAAGCTTTGATTGTTCATTTTCTTGGAGGAAGATTTAACCTGGCCACCTATAATCCATACCGAGCGAATCAGGGGAGTATTTGATTTCATTCTTTTTATTTTTTCACTTTTACATTCTTTACTTGAACATTGGGGACAATGTTCATCTAAAGTGTAAGGGGAGGGTAAAATGATGATACCTTACATATGCACTTTCGCTTGAGTTTGTTTTGTTTGATGGTAGATGTGTAATAAAACTATGAGAAATACTTGTTAGTGCAATTTTAGCGCCAAATTTAAAATTTTTTACAACATTTAGGAGTGAAACTTTAGCCATAGCAAGCGTCTCATGGATAGGAGATTGTATGACTAGCACATAACCGTATATTCAGAAAAATTTTCCACCCAAATATGTGAGTTTCGCCTTTAGATTTGATAGGAAAAGCATTTACTATTAGTGCTTATGAGTGTACCGGTAGCATTTAGATTCTAGAACTTGCGTTAGTGATGCATCCCGAGACCGCTAGTGAGACTACATTCGTGTGGTAGGATTTACTACATGATAAGAGGCATTAGGATCACCCTTGTGTTAAACCCGTATTATAATTACTTGACCATTTAAGTCATATTACTTGGCTAGTTAAGTCAACTAATTTTTCCCAAACCCTTAGCGTTGTACTCATTTTTAGTACACGAAACCCCTAGTACACCCCTCCGAGCCTATCTTTTCGTTTCTAACTTTAAGCATTTTACTTAAAGGAAGAATTTGTTACACCCCACTTAAATGTACACCCAAATCGCCTTAGCCTTCCGTGTATGCGCTCATTTTTAGTGCATTATTGTTATTTGTTAAACCCTAAGTTAACTATCTAATTGATTACATGGTTGCTAAGTCGAGTCATATCCTTGTACATATTGTTTTGGGACGATTGGGACTCATGGGTAAAGTACTTATTTTATGGAGTAATAGGGAAGAACATCATATATTAACCCCATATGTGCGTTAATCTTAAAAGTGCTCCAAGTGTTTTGATTTTCTTAATTCGAGTCATTAGTTTAGTTTATTGTAAAGTATGTAAAGATTCAAGTGTAAGGGGAATTCCCATTCCCTATGATGTATTATTTTGGATGGTATGGTAAGAGTGTATGCACAAAAAAAAAAAAAAAAAAAAAAAAAAAAAAAAAAAAAAAAAAAAAAATCGAAAAATCAAGAAAAGAAAAGAAAAAAAAAAGAGAAAAAAAAGAAAAAAAAAATGAGAAAAACATACGGACTACCATCCCTTTTCATTCTATGTTCATTTTTATGTTTTTGTTATTTTTCATTTATTAGCTTAAGTCGAGTCTAGTCTTGGCTTAGAAACGCCATATTGTACATGTAATTAACTAAGATTGTTAACTCGCCACCAGTAAAACTTCTTTTATCCAACAAAACCGTGTATTTCATATCCCTACACCTAATGTTACAACCCTTTAAAAGACCTCTTTGATAGTTTATCCTAGGTGCTTACGCCATGTGGTGGAGGTTTGATTCTTTCACAAGCCTATGGTAATCCATTTTGCTATGCTAGGTAGTGAGAGATATCTTCCGTTTCCATATTGTAATTTATACTTTATTACACCCGAGAGATGTGAGTATCTAAACACTATTTGTGAGGTGCTTGTGTATGACCTCCGTGCTTGTCTATTGGTCTTTAGTGGAACAATTATTTGTTGTAATTACTTTTATGTTAGTGTTAAATGACCCCTAACTTGTATTTTGAGTAGAATAAAAGCGCATTTGCTTGAGGACAAGCAAATCTCAAGTGTAAGGGTATATGATGAGGCGAAAAATGAACCACTTTTAGGGGGTCATTTAAGCCCGGAATTGAATTTATTTGATCAAATATTGCCCTAAATCGTTCCTTTTGTGATTTTAGGTACTTTGGGAGTGAAATCTGAAAAAGGAAGCAATTCCGACGTTTTTGGAGCATAAAAGTGAAGAAAACGCCAAAGTCTTAATTTTCCTTGCTGGGAACAGTAGGTGACGGCGTCAAGAGCAATACCTTGACGCCGTCAAGAGTAAATTCCACAAATTTCCATGACGATCCAGAGCAGATTTGACGGCGTCACAAGGAAGGGCGTCAAGAGTAAAAGTCATGACGGCCTGGAAATGAATAATACATGACGGCGTCAGAAGTAGATCAAGGCAGTCCGAGAAGAGTTTTGGCGGCGAGGTGACGGCGTTACCTATTTGGTCTTGACGCCGTCAGACCCCTTTTCCTATATATAGTTTTCTAATTTTCACACATTAAAAAAGAGAAGTTTTGGAGAAACCCTAAGTACGATTTTGGTGCGAATTTTACAGGTTTTTCAAGGGTTCCAACCCCTTGATACCTTGCATATGTAATTGAGATAAGTGTTCTTTTAATTCAATCAATATGTCTATGTGTTGGTTGTCTATATCTTGTTCTTATCTTAATTCCATCATGCTAGGCTAGATCTATCTTGTGTTTGCTTGGATCTAATAAAACCTAGATGTTGATTATATGTTGATTACTTGTTTATAGTTTGTTTTGGATGAATGAATTTATATGTTAGGCTTAAGAAAACTGGCAGATCTCGAATTGGTAACATGCTTGAACATCTTAGGAAACATGAACCTATTGCACTAAGGTCTATTGGTTGTATTTAATGCATGAGCCACTGTTTACAATCCCTATAGTTGTGTTGGGCATGGTGTAGGAGGAGATAAGAGCTCATAGAATTGGGGAGTTATGTGCGATACCCCATGAATGGTATTAAGGAATACAATCCGTCATCCATACAACTATAACAAGTAATTAACGTGTAAAAGATGTCTAGGGAGTAGTGAAATCTAAGTAAACACATTTTCTCCACTTATTGCTCACAACCTTAGTTAATTTAGTTTTATTTTCATTTTTAATATTTTATTTTGATTGCATCTTAGTATTGGGTTAGTTGATTAGCAACTAATTCCGCCCAAATCCTTCAAACCTCGAGATTTTACTTGCTTTCTAAAAAATATAAAAATACAAAAATAATCTTCCATCACCTTTAGCATTAGTAATTAGGTTTTCTAATCCTAGCGACACTATTCCTAGCTGAACGATCAATCCCCCGGTACTTGTCACTATACTATACTACAACGATTAGGTACACTGCCTGGTGGGGGTTGTAAGCTTCTCAAGATCCCTTGAGAGGTAAAGCCTGGTGCAATTCCCACGCATCACTCCCAAGAAGCGCTTTTCTTTATTTACGAGTCTTGTAGCTAGACTCAAAGTCATATCCTACCGTGTATCGCTTATGCTTACATATCCAAGTGTGAGTCATCTAATTGTTGCCTCATCTCTCTTATAGTCATCACGTAGATCTAAACATCCGCGATAATACCTTTTATTCTTTTCATGAGGATATTTAAGCCCTTTTCTTTTATCATTCTCACTTAGCATATCGAGAGGTGGAAATCTATTACATTTCTCAATAGAAAAATCCTTAAACCTAGGGTGTGCACGGGGCATTTGGTAAACAAAATCTTCATCCCCGTCTAAGAATGTAATTAACCCTTCCATAAGCTTTTCATCTAATTTGGTTAACCTTTTGAAGGGCTTCCCAAACACAACGTGGGTTAAGTTACTATCAACAAACTCTCCTAGATTCTCCATAACCATGAATTCAACTAAATAGATGAAGCTTCCTACAAACACATGCAACGTCTTTGCCCTAGCAACAATATTATCTCCTTTGTATTCTAACTCATTTACCATAATTTTATTGTATTCAGTACGCGAGATTATGTTCATTGGTAATGATGAGTTAAGGTAAGCATCAAAGCTCCTAAATCCTATCTTACAAGGAAATTGCATATTAAATGAGCTGTCATTCTCAATCCTTGTCCTAGGATCGACATACCTAAAATGGTTCATCTCATCTTCCATAGTATCCTCATTAACTACATCACCATCATCTAGGTCCTCATCGGAGTCCGAATAGTAAATAGGGCTAGCCCTATGGTCATTATCATGGTCAGATTCCTCCATCTCATAATTATTGCCAAAGTGGTGGTCAGGCGAGAGGTTAGGTGGGTTCTCATTTTCCACTAAAGGGACTTGGGATGGGTGGTTGGAAAATCCTACGACGAAAAACAAGAATAACAAGAATCAAATGATCAATGCTATTGTTATCTATCGAGAGAGTTTATGGACAAAGGAAACAAAGAAAAAAGATAGACTAAAGAAAACCTATAAAAATAAAATAAAAATCTTACTAGAAAGGAATCTAGCAAGTAGACCTAATAAAAAGAAATTTCAACCTAAACAATAACTATTCCCCAGCAACAGCGCCAAAAACTTGATGCGTGGGATTGCGCCTACGCAAAAGGTTTTACCTCTTGAGGGATCTCGAGAAGCTTGCAATCCCCACCAGGCACTGTACCTTACTGATGTAGTATAGTGTACTGGCAAGTACCGGGGGATTGATCGCTCTACTTAGGGAATAGTGTTCATTAGGATCAAAACTTAATTAAACTAGGTCTAGAGGTGGGGGATGATTCTTTTAGTATTTTTTATGGTTTATGGAAAGCAAGTAAAAATCTCGGGTATTGGAAGAGTGGGCGGAATTAGTTGCTTGTCAACTAACCAAAATAACTACAAATGCAATGAAAATAAAATAACAAGAAAGTAAATGTGAGAAAAACAATAATGAGAGAAACGTGTTTACTTAAATTTCACTACTCCCTAGCTATCTTTTATTAATTTAATAGTTTGTTACAATTGCGTGGATGAGGGGTTATATTCCTTAATACCATTCATGGGGTCGTGTACGATCTTCCCCAACTCTATAAGCTTCAACCTCCTCCTATGTCGAGCCGACAACTAGCTCCTAACATGGCATCCTTAGTAGTCACACCTACATTAAATACAACCATTAAAATCGTAGTACACATCCGATTCATGTTGTTGATATAAATAATTGACTAAAAACGTTATTCATATCCTTCGATATCTCTATGTTTTGATAATCACAAAACGAAAACTCATCAAACCAAAGATTATGACGTAAATAAGTATTTAGTAGTAAATACTCACTTTCACCATCTAATCACTTAAGGTATGAATAAACAAAATGGCTAATGCATTATAAGATCAAAGAAAATTTTTATGAATCACTAGATATTTATAAAATGTCACAAAACATTTTATATCTTTTATAAAACATTTTTGGAATCAAAAGAATATGTTTAATTCATTACAAATATATGAATTCAAATTTTCAATCAAAAATGGCAAATCTAATCCAGAAAAATTTTCCTCACAAAAGGACAAAAAATTCCAACGTTCAGGAGGGCGGCCCCCTTAATTATACTAGGCGGCCCCCTTAATCATTAAGGGGACCGCCCCCTAATTAAGGGGACCGGCACGCTCCAGAACAGTGTTTTCTGGCCCTTTAAATACTGGATCATTCCACATATTTTTCTCACCTTTTTGCACTAGAAACTTTCTGATTCAAACCTCCATTTCTATCTCAAAAATACTTTGATCATATAATTCATAAGTCTTTGTTTCTAAGTGATCCAAAGCTTCATCCACTCAAGTGCAAAGAGAAGAATACTTCTATCTATCAAGACTAGAAGTATTACAACTTAGTATCATCTTGCTATCTAAGTTGTTTGATCATTTCATCTTGTAAATCATTCATTCTTTGGTGTATAAAGTGTATACATTGGTTGGCTAGATTTAGATATAGGATCTAGATTTGTTGAAGGTGTGAAGTGGTACTAGAAGTGAAGAAGTAGAGGTGCATAGGATTAGTGGTAGGAGATATAAGAAGTGGTAGTATATTGTAGTAGAGATTAGTAGTGAAGACAAAGAAGTTGAAGCCTTAAAGTTGAGAAGACTTAGAAGCCTAGAAGTTGTAAAGAAGTATAAGTCTTGAACTAGTGGATAGATCGAAGTTGTGAAGGTGTGAAGAAAAAAGTGGTGTGAAGAAGTGTAGAAGGTGTGAAAGAGTGTAGAAGAAGTTGTGTTGTGATTATAGTTGTGAGATTGGTTCGAGCTACGATTAGAACCCGACATTTAGCTTTGTGTCGTTAAATTGGTGTAAGCTAAGGTGTGTACGGTTTTCTCCACCATAAGGGAGGTTATTGACTTAGTGAAGAAAACTCTCGAGTTCGGTGCTCGGGGAGTGGAGTAGGGCAAGGAAGGTGTCCTTGTAGCCGAAATCAATAGATCTTGATCTTTGGCATATCATTTCAATTGGTGATATTCAACCAACTATAATGGATTTTGAAAATCAATATAATAATCTTCAAACAAATATCGATAAAAATACTAAAGCTAAATTACTGATTTACAAAACTCTACCAAGAGTTGAATATGAAAGAATACTCTTTTGTAAAACGGCAAATGATATTTGGAAATGTCTTTTGAATTTTCACCCAGAGAAATGTAAAACCAAAGATGATAAACTTGATGTTGCACAAGAATTAGTCACTCTAGAAAATTTGATAGACAAATATTTTGTTAAAATAAACACAAGTACTACTAGTTCAAATGTGATCAGTGAAGGTATCAATAACAAAGAATACATGAATCAAATCCGAAGAAAGAGTGTAAACAAATCATGGGGCGACAAGGACGAAGAAGATGATGAAAATATGGCGTGCAAAGATATTCAAACAAATGTAAGTACAAGCATTGATGGCAAGGATTACATGGTTCAAGATCTAATCGAAACTACAAATAAAACATGGAGCGACATGGACGATGGAATTGATCAACATATAGCATGTGAAGATTGTACAACTACAAATAAGGTACAATCCGAAAACAAACATTTTTGCTATGATCAATTTATATTAGAATTTTCAAAATTGGAAAACAACTTCAAACATCTTTGCAACATTGACTCAAAAATTATTTTTAAAAATGGATCTTCAATTTCCGTTGAAAATAATTTTGAAAAAGAAATAATTTTAGAAGATAAAATGTTTATACTTGAAAGTAATATTGAAATTGATCGTGAATGTAAAAAATTCCAAGACTACAAACATGAAATTAAAATGGAAAATGAAAAAGCAAAAATATTAGCTAAATTCGAAAATAGTTCTAAATCTTTAAAATATCTACTTAACATTCAAAAGTCATTTTATGATAAAACCAGTTTAGGATTTACCGCAAATGATCCTTTAACAAATATATCAAAACAAATAAAATTTGTTAAACCTAGTGGAGAAATTTAGAACTAATATTATTTACATCCATTATTTATTACTCTAGTCAAGAAAGTCATTGTTTGTTAGTTAAAAAAACTATTGATGAATTCTTGTACTTCTCAGCGACATCCTCATCATGTGCATTTAAATGCAATGGATGTCCTCAACTAACCATCTCGGACTCATGAGAATCTGGGTACCAAGCTTCTTTTCATGTTTAGGTAGTTAACGAACGAAGAGACTATTACTTTTTGGATATCTCACTTTCCTTTCTTACTTTTGATGACTATTGGCTCCTATTACTCTGATTCACCCTCTACACACGTTTTGCTTATGACGCTGTTGCGGCCATTTATTGTTTCGGCGTTTTGTTCTTCACTTTTGGAGTATTGGTTTTATGGTGTGTTCGTTACTACCTCATGATGAAGGATTCAAGCGCAATTATTATTGATCTACACGACTTATGATGATTGTTGTGATCGATTAAGTATTTCGGATCAAGCCTCCTTGATTTTTATTGCGTTGGGATTTTACCTTGCTACTTTGACATGCTTTGGGCAAACTTTAAAGATGTCTTCTAACACTCTCATGCCCACTCTTAAGGAAAAGCTGGACCTGAGGTAAGTTTTCTTTTCAAAAATTTGTCAATATCACATTATATTAAAGTATGCTATAATTAGTATATTAATATGATTAAATTTATAGGTTGCCATGTTCATATATCATTAATACTAATATATGTATACATGAAATTAGGCTAGTTGACCCTCTTGATTTTAAGTCTATTACAATTTTTCTTATTCGTCATTTATATTGGAAATCATCTATGATCTATAGTAGAATACTTATTATTTAGGCTAAATGACCATTCTAGTTACATTAATAGATGTGCTATAATTAAGACTTGTTAGCAATTTAATACTATGATGAGTTTAGTATGTATGTATATATATATATATATATATATATATATATATATATATATATATATATATATATATATATATATATATATATATATATATATATATATATACATGTGTCAATCTTGTATCTATAGATGATTTACTTTATCCTTCTCAATCATATTGCATTAAGATCATTAGAATTTACCATCACTCATCCATGTCTTTAGCTGCCATTAAAGATGATTATATGTGACAATGGGCTCAACTGATTCTCTTGAATATGATAAGTTTCTATTTCAAATCCTTCATTCGTGATTTCTTGCTATCAAAAATAAAATGTCATGTTTAAAACCTCTCGCTTTGAAAAATAATCTTTTAAATATCTATCTCATCTTTCCTCAAATAACATATTTAACTGTAAGCTACCATAACTTTATTTTAATCAAAATCAAGATTGGAAAAATTTTCTTATCCAATTTGTCAACATGTTATGAAGCAATACTCAATCTATTTTACTCTAATAAACACTTGAATCTATTTCAAAGCATTTTTGAATAAAACTAAAAATGTTTTATTGAAAACATGTTTGATTATCTCATATGTGTCATACACTTCTATGAAAATGACATTCAAAATTTAATCAAATCATTTCATGAGAATCATGGTTTGCCCATATGGATCTTGTTTGTAACAAGTCTTGAAGTCCACACAATCATATCTTCCCATTTGTTACTTGTAAGCACTCATCAATATGTTTGAACTAGCCTACATATTATCATTTTCATATAGTTGTATATTTGACTAGCATGTTTTATTGCTTCCTTGGTTGTTTAACTTAATTGGCCAATAAGTAGATTACATGTAAATTAGAAATTACTTGTCTACTTAATTTGTTTTAATAACATTCTCTACATTTGTGATTTGTATATCCTATAGTGCCTCAAAGAGTTGAACTTACTTGAATCCAAACCCAAAAATACAACCTTTCTGAAAATTTTCTGCCAAAACCCTAATTCTGGCATTCTGGAATTCACCAGGTGGGCGGCCCCCTTAATTATTAAGGGGACCGGCCCCTAATTAAGGGGACCGGCCATCTGATGGTCGGGGTTACTGTTTTCTTTATCACTTTTGACCCTCTTCACCCTATACTTCCCAAAATTCACAAACATATTTTGTCCCATACTATACCTCACAATTTACCTTCCTAAACCACATTTTTCTTACACTATAAATACCTTCTTCCCATCATAAATGCTCTCACATCCAAACATGTCATCCCCCAACAACCAAAAACCTAAGGTTTCAAGAACCACAAGGATCTCCGTCAAACCCGTTTGGAGGAGGAAACTTGATTCTTGTCACAACTCAAGTGATGTTGTTCCAAGTCAACCAACAACTAAACCTCAAACCCACACTAATGATTCATCTCACAAACTATCATCCACTCATTCCCTCATTAATGCTTCTTCATATGATGAGCATGCTCAATCTCAAAACAACAATCCCAATCTCTCAACCAATAATTCACATGTTGCTCATTCAACAAGAACACCATCCACTCATGAAGCACCTCTTCCACCCATATCATGCTTTCATGATTACCCAAGCTCAATCATGTCTCCACCACCAAGAGTACCACCACCACATCCTACAACCTCACATGCTATTCCTATGTTGCATGTTCAAACCTTCACCCAAGACAACTATCATGCTCCTCCACCATCACCTTCCTCTGAACACTTGAAGTTCGTTGAGGAGCTAAAAGAAGCTCATGAGCTTAGCGCTCTTTTAGCATTACATCTTGCTCAACGCAATTTGGATCCACCTCAATCAAGCTCACCATCATCACCACACAACATTAACCAAATTGAGAAGCATGTTAACAATTGCCCTTGTTGCATCTTCCTCCAACAACAAACATTTGCATTGAATGAGCACTTTACTTGGATTGAGTATCTTCTTACTAGATCTCAACAACCACCATCACTTGAACAACATCAAAACCCTTAACCAACAAATCCAACTCCAAATTCACCACCTCCAAGCTCTACATCTCCAAACTCACCAACATCCATGAAACCAAAATTTTACCTCCATTAAACTACCAACATGATCCCCATTCACCATTCTCTACCAAGCATTCTATATGCTTATGCCTTTTATTTTTCAAATAAAACACTTCAACCTTTTTGGGATGCAAGCAAGTTTAATGACACTCTTTGTTGACACAATAGGATATTCTACTTGGTTTAGAATTCTAGCATTATAGTTTATGTAACAATGATTATGTGGTTGACATAATCATTTTAAAATTAATGAATGGTTTAATATGTGTTTCAAATTCTCCTTTGCCATGCTTGTTAGTTATTGTTAGTATGTTATATATTTTTGCTTGTGCTTCTAATATTTTTCTTGCAAGAATTCCATAACTCGAACCCTTGGTGCCCTCAAACGAGGGGGAGCATACATCAAGGGGGTGCTTTCATCTTTTCGGCTTAAACCTTTTTGATTCTACAAAAAGGGGTAGAAGTGAATATAAACTCACTAAATAATTGTTTAAAAATAAAATTTTGGACTTAATGATTTTAGGTTTTGTAATCATCAAAAAGGGGAAGATTGTTGATATAAATAATTGACTAAAAACGTTATTCATATCTTTCGATATCTCTATGTTTTGATAATCACAAAACGAAAACTCATCAAACCAAAGATTATGACGTAAATAAGTATTTAGTAGTAAATACTCACTTTCACCATCTAATCACTTAAGGTATGAATAAACAAAGTGGCTAATGCATTATAAGATCAAAGAAAATTTTTATTAATCACTAGATTTTTATAAAATTTCACAAAACATTTTATATCTTTTATAAAACATTTTTGGAATCAAAAGAATATGTTTAATTCATTACAAATATATGAATTCAAATTTTCAACCAAAATGGCAAATCTAAACTAGAAAAATTTTCCTCACAAAAGGACAGAAAATTCCAACGTTCAGGAGGGCGGCCCCCTTAATTATACTAGGTGGCCCCCTTAATCATTAAGGGGACCACCCCCTAATTTAGGGGACCGGCACGCTCCAGAACAGTGTTTTCTGGCCCTTTAAATACTGGATCATTCCACATATTTTTCTCACCTTTTTGCACTAGAAACTTTCTGATTCAAACCTCCATTTCTATCTCAAAAATCCTTTGATCATATAATTCATAAGTCTTTGTTTCTAAGTGATCCAAAGCTTCATTCACTCAAGTGCAAAGAGAAGAATACTTCTATCTATCAAGACTAGAAGTATTACAACTTAGTATCATCTTGCTATCTAAGTTGTTTGATCATTTCATCTTGTAAATCATTCATTCTTTAGTGTATAAAGTGTATACATTGGTTGGCTAGATTTAGATATAGGATCTAGATTTGTTGAAGGTGTGAAGTGGTACTAGAAGTGAAGAAGTAGAGGTGCATAGGATTAGTGGTAGGAGATATAAGAAGTGGTAGTATATTGTAGTAGAAATTAGTAGTGAAGACAAAGAAGTTGAAGCCTTAAAGGTGAGAAGACTTAGAAGCCTAGAAGTTGTGAAGAAGTATAAGTCTTGAAGTAGTGGATAGATCGAAGTTGTGAAGGTGTGAAGAAACAAGTGGTGTGAAGAAGTGTAGAACGTGTGAAAGAGTGTAGAAGAAGTTGTGTTGTGATTATAGTTGTGAGATTGGTTCTAGCTATGATTAGAACCCGATATTTAGCTTTGTGTCGTTAAATTGGTGTAAGCTAAGGTGTGTACGGTTTTCTCCGCCATAAGGGAGGTTATTGACTTAGTGAAGAAAACTCTCGAGTTCGGTGCTCGGGGAGTGGAGTAGGGCAAGAAAGGTGTCCTTGTAGCCGAACCACTATAAATCCTTTGTCTCTCGGTTTGATCTTTCCATCTCTCACTCTTTTTTTACTTACTTGTTAGCATTTCGTATATAGTTATAATTACTTGTGTTGTGCATATATTGATTTCACATAAAGATCAAACTAGGTTCCATTCACAACATTAATTTTATATAAACAAACCAAAAGGATATACTCATAATAAAACACATATACACATATATACTTAAATGTGATGTATGAAATCATAATTCTTACTCAACATTCTATATAAGTAGTGTTTATACGAAAAGTGTGAATAAAATAGTATCTATATTTTTGTATCAAAGATTTTTGAAATTTGCGTCTATTCTTTAAAAGCAAACTTTTATAAAATTAAAAAGACGTAAAACTATTCACCCCCCCCCCTTCTAGTTTTCCACACATGTTTCTTAAGACGTTCAAGCAAGTTACCAATTGGAGATTTGCCAATTTTCTTCAGCCTAACATCGAAATCATTCATCCACAACAATTAATAACAAACAATCAACCAACAATCAATAGCTAGGTTAACACAAACAAACCTAGCCTAGCATGTTAAAGTAAAGACAAGCATAAGATAGAATCAAGCAACACATAGACATATTGAATGATTATTGGAAGAGTTATTTTTAATCAAACATGGATGAAAGAAGGGTTTGAAACCCTTAAAAGAAGGTGAAAATTCGACATGGGGTTTGTGGTAAAGTTCCTCCAAAAGTTCTCTCTCTTATGAATGAAAATTAGAAAACTATATATAGAGATTACACGTCTGACGGTGTCACGTTGTAACTCCGACGCCGTCAACTAGATGCCAATACTCTTCTCGGATTGCCTATCCATATCTGACGCCGTCACGTGTAAATCTTCATATGGCCGTCACCTTGTATTTTACTCTTGACGGCCTAGGCGTCCCAAAGCATGACGCCGTCACTTGTTAAATCCCAAAAACATTCTGGCGCGTCTCGTGTAAACTTTATATCCACCTCTTTGCCAACACATGACGCCGTCACAAGCAAAGCGTCACACCATCAAGTACTATTTCCAGCTTGATTTTGGAGACTTTGCCGTTTTCTTCACTTTTCGCTCTAAAAACATCCAAAATGCTTCCGTTTCCAGATTTCTTCTCCAAAGTACTTAAAATGACAAAAGAAACGATTTGAGGGAATATTTGATCAAATAATCACGACTTAGGGCTTAAATGACCCCGTAAAAGCGTAACACTTTTCACCTCATCAAGCAACTATCATTAGAATGTACCTCAGAATCAGAGAAATCCATGAGAGCTAGTTCAATTGCCACCATTGCAGATTCTGAAGGTTCTTCTTCCTCATCAGCCATGTAACTCCAGTCATAGCAGACACCATCAATGGCTAACATAGCTTTTGGTTCTTCCACAGTTGGATCCTTCTTCTTCTCTTGCTTGTACCAAGTGGATCTGTTGTCTGGCTTTCTTGGTTTTCTGCATTCCCTAGCAAAGTGTCCCAACTTGTGGCAGTTGAAACATTCCACCTTTTTCTTATCAATCTTGGAGTTTCATTACCATTAATGATAATTTTCCTTCCTGTCATTTGCCAAAATTTCTTTACCTTCATACTTAGAAGTGTAACCTGCCACTTGATATCCATCTCTTCCAGATCATTATCATCCACTTGCTCCAGATCTTCATGAGTTAGAAGTGAACCACTAACTTGGCTTGAGAGAAAAGCATAGAAGGTAGGGTATCCAAGTCCAGCAACCTTCTATTTAGAGCTAGCAGTGGTAACACTTGCACTACCAGTGGAAACAGCAATATGAGCAGTATCTTAATCTTCATCGCTTTCATCATCAGAACATTCATCTACAGATGATGATATAAGAGCTAAGTTCCCAGAACTTGTACTCAACTTTCCTGCCTTCTTCAATCTTTGCTCAATAATTTTAAAATTATTATAAAGATCATTGAGTTTCATTGTTTCAATTTCTGGTTTGTTTTCCCAGACAATAACATTAGTGTGAAACTCAGAAGGTAAACTTCTTAAAAACTTCAGGTTGAGGTCTTCCCTGTCTACCTCAATGCCAAACACAGTCAATTGTGTTACAATATTCTGGAGTCTTCTGAAGATACTATCAATAGACTCATTATTTGTTGAAGTGAAGTTTTCATAATTTTGCTTCAACAATGTTTTCTGAGTCTTTTTGGTAGCATCATTGCCACCAAAAACTGAGCAAATCTATTCAAATAAGGTCTTAGCAGTTTTGTATTTGTTGAAGGCTATGATTTAATCCTTAAGAAGGGTCATTAGCAGTAAGCTTCTTGCCTTCAGGTCATTCTTCTTCTGAAGCCTCTCTTCATTGGTGACTAGAACAATATTAAGCTTCTGAACAGCTTTGCCATCAATTGTTTCTGTAGAAGTACCAGGCTTGAATGAATCACCATACATGATGATTTCTCATAGAGCATAATCTTGTACAAGAAAGTACTGCTCTATCATTATCCTCCACATCCCAAACTCATTGAGTTTGAGCTTTGGAAACCTTGCTGCAACATTCGACTGATTATTCTCCATCTTCATTGGACTTGTAAAAGTGAGTTGTATTCTTTGGATCTTCTAATTCAAAGTATTAGAACCTGTCTCTGATACCACTTGATGAGGATCTAAACACACGCCTTGTATTAGATAGATACTTTGAGTATATACTTTGTAGCACGCGGAATTTATCACAAAGTACTTAGAAGATATGTTTGATTAATGTATATGAGTTGTTTATGAATGAAACAGTAAGAACACAAGGATTAACCAAACTTGTAGCTTCAATATTATTAAGAATAATACGAGTGATCTTAGTTATCATTAGGGTTACACCTTGAAGCTTTTGCTATTGATACGTATATCAAACATAAACCTAGGACCTCCTTTTATAGGACACAAGGAGTCCTTTACAATATAAGTATAACAATAACTAAATAGAATATACACAAGATCTTTTCTATACTTATCTGATACACGGTTACATAACGATTATCTAATGAGCAGTGATAAGTATATGTACTAGCAGTGGTAATGATGTTTCCACTGATAGTGTCTTCTTCCAAGCTTATCAGTAGTAACTGTTAGCATTATTCCCAACAGGACTGTTATCAATACATTGGAAAAAAATCCAAGTACAGACCTACGTTATCAAGAATCAATTCATTAAGGAATCTCCTTAGTAGGTTTTCCAGCTCAAAGTGCTAGGAAATTCTTACAAATTTCCCCACCTACCATTCCTGAACTGAATACCTCAACTATGCTTATGACGATTCAAGTGAATTGCTTGAAGTACACATAATGCGTCAACAATGATTGTAGACCTTTTCCAACATATAATAATATCTTGAATCACGTAGATTTCCAATTAACACTATGCTTAATCTATTAAGAATTAACTTAGTGACCACTTTCACTGTTGTTTGATGTTAACACTGGCAGATTTTCCATTCAATAATCATGAAATACTAAGTGAGTACCACTATTATCGTTTTAGCAATATTACAAGGATTTGCGTAGGACTCTCGTACAACTTTTGTTCTTTGTTGTGAACAACAAGTGTAAAAAATGATATTTGTGTCCTATGGAGATTTTATATCTTAATCTCTTTCGACTCTACACTTTGTAAGTGCATTTTGATTTTAGTGAGCGGAGGCTTAAGTAGACTGCTACCTTTTTCAGTATCAACATTTCTGAGAATTAGAGGTCGATAGATAACGTGTGTAATTTTCGTGAGAAATGAAAAAAGATACTTCTGAGAGAAAGTTGAGTAGCTGGGAAAGGTTGTGCTTTGCATCACTTCGTCCATGATATCATTCTTCAATATCAGAATCATCTTTGTGATAACTAATAGTATATGTATTGACCCAATTTCTGGGCTAAGTGTGTAAAGGGTTTTCTTTTCTTTTAACCCTTTCATAACTTTTATGTTTCATTCTTCAACCCCTTCAATCCATATCACGTCGTCCTTACTATTATCATGTTGTGATTGTTCCGATGACAACTCATGACACTGAAAACATTATTCCTTTTTCTCACTCTTCTCCAATACCTAAGGACTTCAACTCTATCTAGGGAATGTCCATGAGTAGCTTCCTCCGGCTCTGGATGGACCATAGGATAATACACAACCTTAAGCACTTTATATCACCTTTGGTTGTGTTGGTTTGGTATAGATCATAGCCATTAAACCATAAATCATTCGAAGTGCTTATTTGAAAAGTCAAGATAACATTCGATGTTTATTTGAAAAATCATGATAATGTAACACTTTGAAGGTTGATGCACTTGAGTCAAAGACAATTGAAGTGCTCTTTAATCACATTCCCTCCTCTAAAATAGCATATCTTTGATGCTTTTTATGTCAATTGATTAAAATATATGTTGTTTTGGAAAGCAGTTGAGGAGAAACTTCTGGGTCAATTCAGTATGGGTCAATTCAGTATGTAAATTGCCCCTTGTATAATATTTGAATGAAAAATACCCTAAGTAATTATTACGCCTCTGAGGGAGCATTTATGAGAGAGCCATCCTCATGCCATTAGGGAGTCATCCACAAGATGTCCTTCAGAGTCTGAAAAGAAGACCCATCACAATCTGAGGCAGTAATTAGTGAGTCATGATAAAGACATTGATGATGGAGTCAGTGAGTTATGACAATAACTCACTGACTCCATGAGCACTTATGTCTAAAGAAGCACAACCTCTTTCATAGATCTATAGAAGCACAACCTCTTTCATTATATGAAAATTAAAAGATGAAATACATTAAATATTTATACCCATTTCTTTTGTTCAGTTTAAACAAAAACAAACAAGCACATACCTTAGGTCTTTTAAAAGATCTTGAAGTCGCAACCCATAACAAAAGTCTGTGAAACGAAGAAGAAGGCTGAGATAAATTCATATGGTTGTGTTTATGGGTTATTCGTGGTGCAGAAGAACAAAAAAAATGGTTCGGTGATTGGATATCATATGAGGAAGAAATATGTGAAATTTTTTAGATCTGCATTTTAAGTAAGAAGGAAGAAGTGTGAGTTTGTGTGGTTGCGTGTTTTTTTCGTGAGAGCATAATTAAGTTTAGTGTGTGAGTATTTTTAAGGCTACTGTGTTATAAGTGTAGTTTTATATATTGTGAGGTTTAGGGTTAAGCTTAGGTAGACTTGGATTTGGGCTGTCACATTATTGGGCCGAGTGTTATCACAAGAAGTGCGGACTACCGACTACGTAACCTTTTTTAATTTGGGCCCTACTTTCATAAACATCGGTTGAGTTAATAACAAATGGACGAATTTTTGTTTAAAGAAAAAATTGTCACACAAATTTTTGTGTATATTTACTGATATAGAAGAATAAAATTATTTGGAATGAAATGTGTCGAGTTACTTATTTCTCGACATGTTATGCAATTATATGAAATCTCTTTCTCGCTCTTATTTGCGGAAGTTCTATAAGGTTAAATATAAAATATAGTTATATATAACTCCTCATGATAATTTGTAGTTGTAGTTGTAGTTGTAGTTGGTACTGATTATCTTTTAATACGCCAATTTGAGAGCATGGTCAGTGTCACTTTTATGTTGATTTGATTACGGAGACTTCTGCATAGTTTTTTTAATCATGTTTATTTGTAGAATTATTGAATAGAAAAATGACATGTTATATTTTTTAAATGAGAATAAGTTTATTTAACAAGAAAGTCTCATTAAATTGACGTGTGTAATGCACAAATTTTTTTATATGTGGCGAGACATAAAATGTAAATGCACATAATTATATTTGAAGTAAAAGTCAAATGAATAACATTGTACGAAACAATGAATTATAATGATAAAATCATGTTATCAGGTAGTACAATATATTTGTGGATTATATGGATTTAGTATTTAGTTTTTATGCTATATTCGTCCTACATTAAGTGTCTATTATAACTTTTTTAAAAAAAATTTCTTCAACTTTAATTTTAAATATTTTTGTTTGTGTTATATATTACTCGATGCAAGATATATGAATGAATTAAGGTTTTAAATTTATTTTCAATTGTATAATTTTCATTAAGTATTATATAACATAAAAAATATAGTTTAAGTCAAAGTTGAAGAAAAAAAGACTTAAAAAAATCATAGTTGACACTTAATGTGGGGTAGTATAACAATCAAATAAGTGTTGACGACTTAACTTGACGCCACAATTTTACCTATGAGGGTCTATTATATCTTTTAACAAGTGAGCAAAACCGACACACATATTTAGTATATTGGCCTTTGCAATACTCATTAATGGAAAAGCTAATCAATTTTTTGCCCAAAAAGTTGAGTTTTAGACAAAAAAAAATACAAAATAAAATAAAATAAAATGCAACGTACGGGAACACACCAACAAGAATTAAAATATAAACTCAACAAAATAGTTACATCTACTTAACCATTAACACAATTCTTTCAACAATCAAAAAAATTCTCCCGAGACAGCCTGAGTTATAGATTGTTGTATATTTGAGCCTCACCATCATACTCCAACTCAGAAATTTACACAAACATTATGCAATAAAATAATTAGATAAAACATGTATGCATCACAAGGGTTCGTAATGCCTCCTATAGAATAAAACTTCAGTAGAATTCAACTTAGGCTAGTGATATTTCCACATTGAAAAACACTTTGTACACATAAAAAGCATACATGAGGGCAAAATAAATTATTTTGCCCTCATGTATGCTTTTTATGTGTACAAAGTGTTTTTCAATGTGGCATTATCAACCCCCTTCAACTTATTGGTGACTTCAAAGGGTGGCTCAACATTCTAAAAGGCCAAAAGCAAAAGTTTCATTTTAACTAGGGTATGTTTGGCGCACGAACTTATCAGAGATGAGCTTATTTTTTTTTTAGAAAAATAAGCAACTATTAAAAATAAGTCTCGTTTGACTGACATAGCTTGAAGGAGCATACAAAAAAAAATAAGCTAGTAATTGGAATGCTAGTTGAAGGAACATGTAGAAAAAAGCTTCAGCAACCTGCTCCAGCTCTTACTAGTGCCAAACATACCTATACGAAAAGGATTCTAGCTTTTTCTATACGAAATATTTGATCGAGTTTTTAGTTTAAAAATGCCATAATATCTCTTATTCAGTCCATAAATGAGCTAATCCAATTAACGTCTCTTGTGACATTTCGATCTTACGTAATTTTACCTATGTAGTTAGAGAACTTCTTTCCGCTACTGGAATGGTTTAGCATCATTATATACGCAATACAAACATTAACTAGGAAAAGACCTAAGATTTCTATTACAGTTGGTGCATTAGTTGGTGTATAATTTTTAGATTTCTATTTATAGTTAGTGTATTAGTTGGTGTATAATTTTTACATTTCTATTAACTCTCAAAAACTCTTAGTTAAGAGAATATTAAGATTTCAAATATAGTTAACTTGAGAGCAAACGTTGATCGAAGAATGATACAAATATTTGAGAATTGAGATAAGAGAAAGCCAAAGAAGGAAAGTAGGATTGTGGAAAACTAAATGTCAATTCATAACCCAATAGTTAGATGGTTAGCGTTAGAAATCTTATAATCACATTCACTGTAGGTTTAATAACTTAATCTTTGTATCTTTTTGCCAAAGTACGTGGGTATTTTAGTACCTAAATATTGGACGTAGTTTCTAAAGCTTTTTATTACCTGTAGGCTTAGAAAGTAAAAATAGAAGAGACCCTTTCGAATCTTTTAACATTTATTGGCTAATTAGGGTAATCGGATATTCGGATCCTTAAAGATAACGGCCAAAGAAGCATATATGTCACTGAATCTATACACAGACATGGTTTTATAAAATCGAGGGCTTACGAAAATTAAGGGCCTAAAACCGTCGCTTTAGCCTTTAGTAGCGGAACCCTTAGAGTCACCCACTCACCCATGTGTGACTTACCATTCTACAAGCTTACAGAATATTATGTTATTTTTTAATCAGATAACAATCAATATGTTTGAATAATCTTTATAAACTTTTTTTCCCCAAATCTTTTATATAATAAAACAAAACCTCTATTGGGAATTTTACATTTCAAAAAAATGCATTCATACTTTATTTAGTAACTAGAAATGTGTCCGCGCGATGCGGGGGCGGATTGTTGGGGTGAAGAGGAGGGAGGTGGGGTGGTGGAAAGTGGTTGTTGGGGTGGTTGTTGAGGTGGTTATAAATTGTTGGGGGTGGTTGTTGAGGTGATTATAAATTGTTAGAGGTGGTTATTGAAGTGGTTATAAATTGTTGGGGGTGATTGTTAGGGGTGGTTGTTTTCATAATTAGTAAGTAAAAGTCTGAATTTTTAAGTCTTTCTAATTATAGAATAGTCTCAAATACATTATATATTAGTATAGATAATTTTATTTAAAAAAAATATTTTCTTATTAGGTAACATTTTATATTTATCAATAACACAAGTATAAGATAAATACAAAAAATATAGATAAGATGCAATTAATAATAGGATTAAAATTTTTAAATTATTATATTTAATAATAAAAAAACTATAATTAAACATTATAAATCAAACAAAACAAAGATTAAATTATTTGTTTTTTAATAAATAAAAATATATGATTCAAAAAAATTTTAAAACCTCGCGCGTGCGCGGGCATTATAACTAGTAATCTTTATACAATTTAAACTGAATTTAGCATTATACAATTTATACGGGAGAAGATATGCATACATCTATGTAGTTGGTTGAAGTTGTCACTTGAAGACTGAAGTGTTAAATTAGGCCTATATAGTAGAGGCACTTTATTTTGCATACTCTAATTTTGGTGCATCTCAAGGGATAAATTCACACCATTTATCTAGTTTAATCTAATGGTAGGGATTAACTTAACATTAAATGGGAAACATAAGTCCATGCTTTTTTCCTCTTTTTTCTTTTTCTTTTTGTCTTTTTTATTATTCTTTTTTCTTTTCTTTTTTTTCTTTCCTTTTTTTCCCTTTAATTCACGAAGGTGTTTTCTTTTCTTTTTTTTTTTCTTTCAATTCATGAGTATTTTTTTTCACTTTTGTTTTAGTTCACTATTTTTTTTAACTCACTTTTTTTTAGTTCACGTTTTTTTTCGCTTTCATACGTTTTTTTTTTTACTGTTTTTATACGTTTTCGTCTGTTTTCGCTCGTTTTCATCCAGTTTCATACATTTTGTCTGTTTTCATACGTTTCCGTCCGTTTTTTTTACGTTTTCATATGTTTTTGTCCGTTTTCATACGTTTTCGTTCGTTTAAATAAGTTTTCATCCATTTTATTTTGTTTTCGTCCATTTTTCATACGTTTTTGACCGTTTTCAGACGTGCTTTTACGCTTTCATACGTTTTTGTCCGTTTTCATACATATTCGTCCGTTTTTGTCCGTTTTCATACGTTTTCGTTCATTTTCATACGTTTTCGTCCGTTTTATATCCGTTTTCTATCGTTTTTCATACATTTTTGTCCTTTTTCATATGTGTTTTTACGCTTTCATACGTTTTCATCCCTTTTCATTCATTTTCGTCCATTTTTAAATTCTTTTAGCCTTTTTCAGATATTTTCATACATTTCTGAATATCATAAGAGATATTCTGTGATATTATGTGATATTCTGAATATCACAAGTGATTTTTCGAATATCACATGTGATATTCTTTGATTTTCTGAATATCACAAGTGATATTCTGAGTACCACAAATGATATTCTGAATATCATAAGTGATATTTTGTGATATTCTGAATATCACAAGTGATTTTCTGAATATCACAAGTGATTTTCAACTAATGTTTTGTAACATGAAAATCACAAGTGATATTCAGAAAACCACAAGTGGTAGATATTCAGAAAATCACAAGTGGTATTCAAAATATCACAAGTGATATCCAAAAAATCACAAGTGATACTCTAAATATCAATTGTGATATTCAAAAACGTATGGAAATTTTAAGAAAATGGATGAAAACATAAGAAAATCACTAGTGATATTCGTCTGTTTTCGTCCTTTTTCGTTCGTTTTAATACGTTTTCATCTATTTTATTTCGTTTTCGTTTATTTTTCATACGTTTTCATCCGTTTTAGACGTGCTTTTGCTTTCATACGTTTTTGTCCGTTTTCATACATATTCGTCTGTTTTCTTGCATTTTCATCCGTTTTCTTACGCTTTCGTTCGTTTTCATACGTTTTCGTCCATTTTCTTACGGTTTCATCCGTTTTCTTTCGTTTTCGTTCATATATTTTCGTCCTTTTTCATATGTGTTTTTACGCTTTCATACATTTTCATCCGTTTTCATTCATTTTTGTCCATTTTTAAATGCTTTTGGCCATTTTCAGACATTTTCATATGTTTCTCAATATCATAAGAGATATTCTGTGATATTCAAAATATCACAAGTGGTATTCCGTGATATTATGAATATCACAAGTGATATTGCATGATATTCTGAATATCACAAGTGATTTTTTGAATATCACATGTGATATTCTTTTCTGAATAACACAAGTGATTTTCTGAATATCACAAGTGATATTTTTCATACATTTTCATCCATTTTTAGACGTGTTTTTACGTTTTCATACGCTTTTATTTGTTTCATACATATTCATCCATTTTCTTGCGTTTCCGTTCGTTTTCATTCATTTTCGTTCATTTTCATCCATTTTCTTTCGTTTTCGTCCTATTTTTCATACGTTTTCTTCCTCTTACATACGTGTTTTTACGCTTGCATACGTTTTCGTCCATTTTCATAAATATTCTTCCGTTTTCTTACATTTTCGTCGTTTTCATTCGTTTTCATCAGTTTTTCAATGTTTTTAGCCATTCTCAGACGTTTTCATACGTTTGAGAATATCAAAAGTGATATTCTATGGTATTCATAATATCACCAAGTGATATTCTGAATATCACAAGGGATATTTGGAATATCACAAGTGATTTTCTTAATATCACAAGTGATTTTCTGAATATCACAAGTGATATTCAAAACGTATGAAAACGGACGAAAACGTAAGAAAATAGATGATTACGTATGAAAATGGACGAGAACATAAGAAAATTACAAGTGATATTCTGAATATCACTTGTCAAATTCAGAAACATAAGAAAACGGACGAAAACGTAAGAAAACGGGCGAATATGTATGAAAACTTGGGTGATATTCTGAATATCCCTTGAGATATTCAGAATATCACTTGGGTGATATTCTGAATATCACAGAATATCATTTGTGATATTCTGAAACGTATGAAAATATCTGAGAATGGCCAAAAACATTGAAAAACGGACGAAAATGAATGAAAACGACGAAAATGTAAGAAAATGGAAGAATATGTATGAAAACGGACGAAAACGTATGAAAGCGTAAAAACACGTATGAAAAAGGAAGAAAACGTATGAAAAATAGGATGAAAACAAAAGAAAACGGATGAAAATGGGCGAAAACGAATGAAAACGCAACAAAATGGAGGAAAACGCAAGAAAACGGATGAATATGTATGAAACGGAAAAACGTATGAAAGCGTAAAAACATGCCCTAAAACTGATGAAAACGTATGAAAAATGGACGAAAACGAAAGAAAGCGGATGAAAACGTATTAAAACGAACGAAAACGTATGAAAATGGACAAAAACGTATAAAAACAATGGAAAACGTGCGAAAATGGTCGAAAACATAAAAAAACGGACGAAAACGTATGAAAACAAACAAAATGTATGAAAACCTGCGAAAACATATGAAAACGGGCGAAAACGGACGAAAACGTATGAAAACGGACAAAATAGTAAAAAACATATGAAAGCGAAAAAAAACGTGAACTAAAAAAAGTGAATTAGAAAAAGTGAACTAAAAGAAAAGTGAATATATATATATATATATATATATATATATATATATATATATATATATATATATATATATATATATATATATATATATATATATAAAGGTCAGTTGATAACAACAAAAAGGAGAAAAGAAAAAAAAAAAAAGAAGCAAAAAAACAATCTACGTGAATTAAAGAACAAAAAAAAAAAAAAAAAAAAAAAAAAAAAAAAAAAAACATGGACTTATGTTTCCCATTTAATCTTAGGTTAATTCCATCCACTAAATCAAACTAGATAGATGGTGGAAATTTGTCCCTTGGTTATTATTATCTGGTGAATGAGGTTAGAAGTTGATCCAAACCATTGTTTGAGAACCTAAAAAAGAACACCTTAATAAAGCCCAAATTGGCAAACAGTCCCTCGGCTTATTCTTCTTTAATTTCGAAGAGGCTATGTCCCTCATTCTCCACTTAGAATCTAAAAAGAGCTGGAGTGAGCAGGCCGGCCCATGTCCTGTGTGCTAGACAGTCAGTCGAATAAAAATACTCCCACATTCTTCACATATGCATTTCTTTTGATATTTTGACCTACGTTTTAAATCGAATTTATCTAAACTGAAGAGCACGAAGGAAATGAAGAACACAAATAAAATATCATAAATGTTATTATCAAGATTTTATTTTTTCCTTAGTCAATTTCTTAAAATTAATCATAAGTAAATTAAAAACCCTAGTTATTGTCATAATTTTAGTTGAAATCAAGTAACATATTTCTCTTTAAGACAAACATAGCAAAGCCCAAGAAGACAAAAAGTTCATTCTGTACAAAACCTACAAATATTCTATCTCCGTAATCATAAACACCGAACTTATATTCTTCGTAGATGGTATGGTAGATATAATTGGAAAAGCATTTTTACAAAAAATTAACCATAAATTTCATGTCAATTTTTACCTATAAACTCAACCGCCCTTCTATTCTATGCAGAAAAACAATAAACTTAAAAGCTCATCACAACCAAATAAATAGTGTCTATAGTACCTATGAAATCAACACCTATAAGAACAGCTTAAATGCACCACATAAAATTAGCACTCGACACAATTTTCTAAACGAAATTAGGGATGAAACGTAACAAATCTAATGGCTGAACACTTGAGGACACCAACAATTATTACATATGCAACCCCCATCCCAAAACTGCATGAACACTATAGAACACCAACAATGCATGAAAACCCTGAAAAAACTTATACGTAAAACATCAAACACCTAAAGAACATCACATAAAACACTAACATCAAATACCTAAAATGCATCACATATTTAGTACTTCTAAATACATTTGGTATATCTCTTTTAACAAACATTAACAAAGTACATATACACCCTAAAAATCAAGGCAAAAGTTTTTTTAAACACATTCATGCAAGTCGAAACAGTCATTTCAATTTTTTTAAGTGAATGATTTGAGGATCATGGACTTTGTATTAGGTGACCTCAAAAAGTGTATGTTTTGTGATAGTGGTTTACAGGTGCTAAGCATGTAATAGTTAAAAAAACACAGCCCATTCAGCACTCTGGATGGCTCAGATTTGTAAAGTTAAAAAATAAGAGGATCGATCCACCATGGCTGCAAACTTGTAAGTTACCTCGCAAAGATGCATATAATCTCACCTTTACTCTGGTTTAGGTGATAAGCCATGCAATTAGCGAAAACATAGCCCATTCAGCACTTTGCAAGGCTCAGATATGTAAACGTTCAAAAGAAGAGAATCGATCTGCCATGGCTGCAAACTTAGTAAGATGCCCTGTCAAGATGCAAATAGTCTTAACTTTACTTGATTCAATTTCTATAATCACAGCCTCTTAACTCAAAACCAGAAAGAAAATGACGGAGTGAGTGAGTACTGATAATAAGTCACTGACTCCCCTGAATTCCGCAACAATCAAGAGCATTTTGAACTTAGATATTTGGAAAACATATCTAAATATCTGATATATTGGGCGGAAACTTTTTTGAAAAGATAAATAGAAAACACTTATCAAAGCAAGTCAAAGAGAGTACAAAAGTTGGTATAAAGGTGTGAACAATTGTCAACATTGTTCTTTAAAGTGGGGTTGGGCACATTTTAAGAATAAAAACATTTAATGCAATAAGGTAACAGTGTACTTTATAGTTAGATGCTCAACACGTCCCTATTGCCTATAGGTAACCACCTTGTATTCTGCCTTTAAAAAAGAGTATGAACGAGTAAATATCATCTCTTACAATTGATGCAGTCGAGATTCAAAAAAGTATTTACTCATCAATAAGAACTGAGTCCCTAAACCCTTTTAGTGTGGTTAGCATAGTTATTTCTTAAACACTAACTTTTGTTTGTGTTTAAGTTAAGTGATGAGATCACTAAATATTGTTATCCAACTTAAATTGTTATACCACAAACAATTTTAGTAAATTTTTTTATTCATTTTTAATAGGAATTCAAACATTGAAAATTGTAAGGAATTAAATATTCCATAGATTTAATAGATTTGATGATCATAAACAAGAAGAATGAAACATGAAGAATACTGAAATGATAAGCAAAATATACTAAGTGCAATTCTGCTGAAGAGTGTTTCCACTGATAGATTCTGCTGATGAGCAAAAAGTCTCTGCTGATGGATTCTGCTGAAGAGCAAAATAGTTCTGCTGATGAACGTTTCTACTGAAAAGTGATTCTGCTGATGGATTCTGCTGATTGACACTGCTGCTAAACAATGAGTCATACTACTGAATGGATAAAGATGAAGAAGATATTTTGTGCATAGTCACTAGATAATATCTTTTATCAGTCATCAAATTGAACACTCTAAATGAGTTGTAAACATTGATACGTGTTGACTGAGTCATAAGCTAGATAGTAGATGACAAAGACTTATCAAATTTGTAATGATCTCCTTTATTGTATAAAAAGGAGATCACACCCCTTTAGATAAGTGGTGGTGAGTGCATGATTCACAGTGAAACAAAGTGAACGTCACCTCCATGGTGCTTCGTACTTAGAAATTACAATAACACCAAGTGTGTTAAAATGTAAAGCATCAAAAAGAGTGTGTGTGGGAACATCAGACGAGGGGTCTGATGAACATTAGACATGGGGTCTAATGTTGTTAGGTTTGTTTAGCCTCAAGGATCTTTGATTCCTGTTAGATTGTAACCGTGCTATACTTGATCACATAGCATTGGGGCTAGTTGAAATAACAAACGGTGAAAAGTTGGCAAAACCTTGTTGTGATAATATTGTTTCTTTCATAGAATATTCCGTCAATATTATCATCATGCTTTTCATAGCCAAAATCCTAGATCAAAGGTGTAACAACCTTGAGCCCATAAACGATCACAAAAGCTTATTAAATACTCAAAGGATATTTAGAATAAGCTTTTCAACAAAAATTACTTGCGTAAATCTTTCTTACTTATTTATCTTTGTTAAACGTACGATTTTAAACTTACTACATTAACAAGTTTATTGGTTAGTTAACTTATGTTAGTTCAAGAGAAAAGTTCATTTAGGGACTAGTTTTTTGTTACATACTAAGGGACAAATCCTCACCATCCATCTAATTTGATCTAATGGTGGGGATTAACCTAAGATTTAATATGAAAACCTAAGTCCATGTCTTTTTTTTTTTTTTTTTTTTTTTTTTCCCTTTTTCATTGTCTTTTTGTCTCTTTTTTATTCATTTTTTTAACCTTTTTTTTTGCATTTTTGTAATCACTTTTTTAGATCATTTTCTTTTTTGCCTTTTTTTAATCATGTTATTTTAAATCAAGTTTTTTATTTAATCACATTTTTTAAAATCAAGTTTTCTTTATTTTTATTATTATTTTTTTAATATATAAATTCACGTTTTTTATTTTATTTTATTACGTTTTTGTTCGTTTTTGTCTGTTTTCACATGTTTATATACGTTTTCAGACGTTTTTGTTCGTTTTCGCCCATTTTTTTTACATTTTCGTCTGTTTTTAGACGTTTTCATCAGTTTTTATACGTTTTCGTCCGTTTTTTTTACGTTTTCGTCTGTTTTTAGACATTTTCGTCTGTTTTTATACGTTTTCGTCCGTTTTTTTCTGTTTTCGTCTGTTTTCATATGTTTTTGTCAGTTTCGGCAGTTTTTTATACGTTTTCAGACGTTTTTGTTCGTTTTCATACGTTTTCATCCGTTTTTATACGTTTTCATCTGTTTTCAGTCGTTTTCGTTCATTTTCATACATTTTTGTCCGTTTTCATAAGTTTATATACGCTTTCGTCCATTTTCATACGTTTTCGTCCGGTTTTACACAATTTTGTCCGTTTTATACCTTTTTGTCCGTTTTTATACGTTTACATTTGTTTTCATCTATTTTCATACGCTTTCTTTTGTTTTCGTCCGTTTTCAGACGTTTTCGTCCGTATTTATACATTTTCAAATGTTTTCGTCCATTTTTCCTACATATTTGTCTGTTTTCTTACATTTTTGTCCTTTTTCAAATGTTTTCTTCCATTTACAAGTGATAAGTTTCTGAATATCACAAGTGATATTCTGTGATACTCAAACGTTTTTGTCCATTTTCGTCAATTTTTGTACATTTTTGTCCTTTTTCAAACGTTTTCGTCCATTTTCATACATTTTTGGTAGTTTTTATACGTTTTCAGATGTTTCTATCCATTTTTACATGTTTTCGTCTATTTTTTTATGTTTTCGTCTGCTTTTATAAGTTTTTGCCCATTTTTAGACGTTTTCATCAATTTTTATATGTTTTTTCATCCGTTTTTGTCCGTTTTCATACGTTCAGAAACTTTTTCGTCCGTTTCTATGTACTTTTGTCCGTTTTCAAATATTTTCGTCTGTTTTCATACGTTTTTGGCAGTTTTTATACGTTTTCGTCCGTTTTCATCAATTTTTCGTACGTTTTCAGGCGTGTTTTTACGCTTTCATACGTATTCGTTCTTTTTCTTATGTTTTTTTTAGTTTTTATACGTTTTTGAATATCACAATTGATATTCTTAATATCACAAGTGATTTTCTGTGATATTCAAAATATCACTTGTAAGATTAAGAATATCAATTGTGATATTCAGAAACGTATGAAAACGGACGAAATGTATGAAAACGAATGAAAACGTATGAAAGTGAAAAAAACATGAATTAAAAAAAACATGAAAATCACTTGTAATATTCTGAATATCACTTGTAATTTTCTGAATATCACTTGTGATTTTAATGTTATAAAACATTATTTGAAAATCACTTGTGATATTCAGAATATCACTTGTAATATTCAGAATATGACTTGTGATATTCTAAATATCACAAGTGATTTTCAATTAATACTTTGTAACATGAAAATTACAAGTGATATTCTGAATATCACAAGTGATATTCTAAATATCACAATTGATATTCAAAAAATTACAAGTGATATTTATGTTACAAAACATTATTTTAAAATCACTTGTAATATTTAGAATATCAATTGTGATTTTCATGTTACAGAACATTAGTTAAAAATCACTTGTGTATTCAGAATATTACTTGTGATACTTAGAATATCACTTGTGATTTTTTGAATATTACGTGTGATTTTCTGAATATCACGTGTGATTTTCTGAATATCACTTGTGATTTTCTGAATATCACAAGTGATTTTCATGTTACAAAACATTAGTTGAAAAATCACTTGTGATATTCAGAATATCATTTGTGATATTCAGAAACGTATGAAAACGTCTGAAAGTGGCTGAAAATATTTAAAAATAGACGAAAACGTAAGAAAATAGACAAAAATGTAAGAAAACTAACGAATACGTACGAAAACGGACGAAAACATTTAAAAAAGGACAAAGATGTATAAATTTGGACGAAAACGTCTGAAAACGGACGAAAACAGATGAAAACGTATGAAAAAGGAGAAAAACGTATAAAAACGGACGGAGACATATAAAAACGGACGAAAACGTATGAAAACGAACAAAAAACGAAAAAAACGTATAAAAACGGACGTAAACGTATAAATGTAGACGAAAACGTAAAAAAACGAACGAAAACATATGAAAACGGACAAAAATGCTTGGAAATAGAAGAAAACGTAAAAAACGGACGAAAACGTATGAGAACGGGCGAAAAAGTATAAAAACGGACAGAAACGTATAAAAACGGTCAAAATCGTGTAAAAACAGACGAAAACGGATGAAAACATATATAAATGTATGAAAACGGACAAAAACGTATAAAAACGGAAGAAAATGTATAAAAACAGACGAAAATGTTTGAAAATAGACAAAAACGTAAAAAAAACGGACGAAAACGTATAAAAACGTCTGAAAACAGACGAAAACGTAAAAAATGGACGAAAACGGACAAAAACATCTGAAAACGTATATAAACATGTGAAAACTGACAAAAACGGACGAAAACGTAATAAAGTGAAAAAAACGTGAATTTATATAATAATAATAATAATTAAAAAAAAAAAAAAAAAAACTTTTGATTATAATAATGTGATTCCAAAAAAAGGCAAGAATTTTTTTTTTAAAGTAACGTGATTCAAAAAATAAAGGGGAAAAAAAAAGAAAAAGAAAAAAAAAAGAAGGATCTAACAAAACCTGATTCAAAAAAAGGCAAAAAAAAGTTAAGAAAAAAGTTAATAAATAAGAAAGACAAAAAGACAAAGAAAATGGAAAAAAAAAAAAATGGACTTAGGTTTCCATATTAAATGTTAGATTAATCCCCGCCATTAGATCAAAGTAGATGGATGGTGGAGATTTGTCCCTCAGTATGTAACAAAAATTTGGTCTTTAAAATAACTCACCTCGTTAGTTCAATTTATTGGTTAGTTAACTTACGTTAATTTTGTTACCAATCAAAAGGATTCTTGCATGATTCCTCCATTGCAATGATTTCCATTTCAATAACCCTTTTAATATAGACACGTACATCCCCATATATGCATAGTAGAGAGTAGTAGTAGAACATACATCATTTAACAGGACCTACATGAAAATAATGGATGTTTATGTTCACAAAGAGAGAGACACTCGAAAATGTGTAGAGTAAAATATTTTGGGAAGAAGTGAGTAGCAAAAGAATAATTATTCAAAGAATGTACAGTATATATTGAACCATATAAATATTCAAATTTCTTCTTCATTTGTAGTGGATGTCACAATCGAATATGAATATGCTAAAAAAATATAGAATAATAGGAAATCAAAGAGAAAAGGACTGTTAAGGAACGTCGGGAGGCTATTGTCATCACATACCCAACTCCTTTGCTTCGATCACGGATCTTTTCATTTCATGTGATCTTCATGTGACACTCGATCTTTTATCTTATTTTTTACTTTTATCAGTATGGTAAATATCATTTTTTTTGTTAATTTGGTTTTAACTTTATATGGATTTGTATCCTAGACAATCATAAAGTAAAATACACTCCTGTTTTGTTTTCACTAAATTACTGCAATTCCAGGGAACGATGTATTGTGCTCAAGTTTCGCTTTCTGATGCAAGCAATTAGTATATATAAACTGAGACTATCTATTTTCAAAACATTTTCGTTTCTGAATTTTCAGTAATTTGAAGTTTTTTTTATTAAAGTTATGAAGTTTACCTTATACTCAATTAATCACAAAATAAGTACATTTAATGGAAGGGATATAGAGAGAGAGTGATACCACGAGCAATACCCAAATATTTTTGAAAAATGATTTTCTACAAAAAAAAAAAAATTAAATTGTTCGACTTTATCTTAAAAATCTAGCCCTAAATAGTAAACACTTATTTGTTGTGATATTTTGTTAGAAGTCGTGACTAAACCAATCACCTATTTTTTCAAAGCCACTTTACATGTAACTAGACGCTTGTAATTAGAGAGAGAGTGATACCACGAGCAATACCCAAATAGTAAAATTAGCTTCTATTTTGATACGAATAAGGTATTGTTAAACATCTACACGTTATTTAATACACCTTTTGTCAATATTTGCAACAAATTATGTTACTACGCTTTCCGTTCCAAAATATAAGTACAGTTTTGACTTTTTTAATTGAACTTTGGTATTAAATATTTTTGGTTACATTATATAATGAGGTGAGATCCATGACAAACCACCATTATCTAAAGAACAAACCAAAAAATCTCATCCATCAATCCAACGGATGAGATCAAATCAGAAAATACAAAACAAGAGCAAATAAGTAATTCCACCTCTAACTAATAAAAGCAAAAAATATCTTCTATCATCTCATTCAAAACCCTACTTTCTCTCTCATAAAAATACACACACACCGACACCTACTTCCTTTCTCATAAAACCATCGCCGGAAAAGTAATCATCGCCGGAAAATCAACGCCGGAAAAGTAAACACACAACGGCACCTACTTCCGTCGTCGTTTCACTCAATCATCGTCGTTCACACCATAAAAACAGCTGTTATTATCAGATCTACTTTCTCTTTCATCACAGTCAGCATAAAAACCCATGGAAAATCACCGCTGTTGTTTAAAAATGGATGAAAATTGGAATTTGATCGATGTTATAGATGAGAATAAGCTGATCGAAGTTATAGTAGATGTTGTAGACACAGGAGATGTTGTAGATGATTTACAAGATCTAGAAGAAATTTTACCAGAAGTTGATGTTGTAGATGTTCCAATAGATGTTGTAGATAAAGTTGATGTTGAAAAGAAAATTGAAGGTAAATCACGTGTGATTTGATCTTATGGTATATTATACAATTTTTTTGTCAGCTGTTTTAGTGTTTTGATCTTTTAGAATGTTAAATCACATGTGATTTGAATTAGTTTATTTTAAAACATAGAAAGGAGTAAAAAAGATTTGAATAATTTTTAAATCACATGCGATTCCTTTCTAAATCACATGTGATTCACATAAAATGTTATTAAACTGTGAATCACAATCTTTTTAATCTGAATCACATGTGATTCAGATTATTAGTTATCTTAAATCACATGTAATTATGTGATTATGTTGTTTTATTGTTTGAATCTTTTTAATAAATCACATGTGATTTAAACTAGTTTATTTTAAAACATAGAAAGGAGTAAAAAAGATTTGAATAATTTGTAAATCACATGGGATTCCTTTTTAAATCACATGTGATTCAGATAAAATGTTATTAAACAATGAATCACAATCTTTTTAATCTGAATCGCATGTGATTCAGATTATTAGTTATCTTAAATCACATGTAATTTTGTAATTATGTTGTTTTATTGTTTGAATCTTTTTAATAAATCACATGTAATTCTTTGAGTATGCTGTTTTATTGTTTGAATATGTTATTAAGTTAAATCACATGTGAGGTAGGATACTATGATACTTTAGAGGAAGATACTATGATACTTTAGAGGAAGCTATAGAGATACTATGATACTTTAGAGGAAGCTATAGAGATGTATAGTACTTACGTAGAAGTAGGAGGTTTTCAAATAAAAAAGTCAGGGCAACGATTAACAAAATCTGGTAAGGTACAACACAAATACATCATGTGTAACAAAGAAGGTCTTCCAAGAGGTATTAATATCGACACTTTGGATCCTCAAAACAGTGACAAACAAAAAAGAAATACAACTCTTCATGTAACAGGTTGTAAAGCTCGTATAAAGATAGAATTGCACACAGTTTCTGGAAAATACAAGTTAGTTCACTTTATTGATAAACACAACCATTTGCTAATACCAAAAGAGTACAAACATTTTACAAATAAACAAAGAAAAATGACTCAAGCACACAAAATGTTTGTTGTAAAAGCAGCAACAAACAAGATTGGTGCAACACGGACTCATAACTTGTTAAACAGTATGAAAGGTGGATATGAGTATGTTCATGGGACATATGATGATTTTACGAATCATCAAAGGGATATTAATGCTTTCATAGGAGAAAGTGACGCACAAATGCTTAAAAACAAATGGAAAATAGAAAGGATTATGTGCCGGACTTTACATTTCAATATAAGGTAAAAAAAAACAGTGAGTTAGAGGCAATGTTTTGGGCTGATGAAGTTGCGAAATGCAACTACAAAGAGTTTGGAGACATAGTATCTTTTGATGCAACATTCAGGTGTAACAAGTAAGTATTTTTTTATTTTTATTTTTTTAGTATGATTTCCTTTTAAACATAAAATCACATACGATTGATTTCAACAATCACATGTGATTATATTCTGAATCACATGTGATTATACTATCAATCACAGTATATTTATCTATATATGTTCCTAGGTACAACATGGTGTTTGTACCTGTTAGGAATACATTTATTCCTGTAAAAGTTTTGGTCACCTAATTATTGTAATAGCATTAAGTTAGCTCGTAGTTAGTCTATATATTAGTTAGTTAGTACTAGATTAAGTAACACCGTGGAAGAAGGACGGGTCTTTACCCACTGTATGCTTGATCCACAGCCCGGGTGTGGGCGTTTGTAGTTTAGTATAAATACCCCTCTCCACATGTGGAGAGGGTTGGACCTTCATTCACACTCTAATCTAATCTTTCTATTTTTCTCTCAAGGTTCCACTCTTTCTTCCTTACTCTCACTTCTAACGCCACACATACCACAAGGATTTCATGTTTCCATCTTGATTAGTATTCTACAATTGGTATCAAGAGCCAAGGTTTCATCTTAGGGCCTTGTAGAATCGGATTTGGTGTGGTTTTGTGTAGTTTTTGTGAGTTTGAAGTTATTTTCTTGAAAAACACCTTGGTTTGATCTTTCTAGTGTTATTAGACATGTTAGAGATGTACTTTTATGATCCTTGGTGTTAGTATAACATTGTGGTTCAGTTGGTTATACCATATCTTAAGTCTATTTGAAGTTTGGATTAGTTTTAGGGCGTATTTCATTGTTGCGGTTACCTCCTCTGTTACATTGCTTATCTGCGGTTAGTTACTGATCTCTGTTGTTAGTTTGTCTGCGATTACTATTTTGGGAATACAAACAAATCGCAAGGAAAGTGACAGTTTTGGACTTTTGTCATCTGCGATTAGATCCTGCGGTTAAGTGGTCTGCGGTTAGTTCTTTGTGGTTAGCTTCCTGCGGTTAAGTGGTTTGCGGTTAGTTCTTTGTGGTTAGCTTCTCTTGCGGTTTAATTATTCTGCGGTTTGTTTATTCTGCGATTTGATTATTCTGCGGTTTGCTCCGTGCTGCGGTTAGTGACTTGCGGTTAACTCTTGTTGTAGTTAACTATCCTGCGGTTTAATATTCCTGCGGTTTGGTCAACTTGCGTTTTACTCTCCCTGCGACTTGTGCACATTATTGTGAGTATCTCCTACGCTGCGGTTTGGTGGTTTCAGTTGTGACTTTCTCTTATTGTTTAGCAATTTACTAAGTGATGAGATTCATGTGATAGGATAATCATTTTGTAATTCGTGAATTGTTGTAACTTTAGTCGTTTCAATTAATCTAATTGTGATCTGACGTTGTGAGTTAATCCTTACGACTTGACTAATCTCAATTGGATAGATTGCAACTTGACTTGTCACAACTTAACACTTGATGCCAACTGTCACTCATCTGGTATCTCTCTCTTAGCTTAATCTGCTGAAAATATCATCCGGTTTCTTTTGTCCGTTTGAAGACTTTGTGATGTCGACATCCTCAGATGACATTCAAGCTGCTGGGTCCGACACCCGACCTCCAATGCTGGACAGAACTGACTATGAGTCATAGGCGCAAAGGATTCGTCTCTACTGCTTGGGTAAGGAAAATGGAGTTAACATTTTGAAATCCATTGATGAGGGATCCTTTCAAATGGGCACTACTAGAGACACGATCGCAGCGACTGATCAACAACCTGCTGTAGTTGGTCCAGATAGACCTCGCACCTACAATGAGCTGTCGGATGAAGAAAAGAAACGCTATGATGCCGACATCAGAGCATCGAATATTGTCATTCAAGGGCTTCCTAAAGATGTCTACAAACTTATCAACTACAACACAGAAGCCAAAGCTGTCTGGGATAACGTGAAAATGCTTCTTGCGGGGTCTGAGTTAACCAAAGAAGATCGGGAATCTCAGCTATACGATGAATTTGAGCATTTCAAAATGAACCCAGGTGAAAGCATCACTGACTGTTACGTCATATTTCACAAGCTGGTCAATGACATGAGAGCCATCAAGATGACAATGCCCAATATTCAGCTTAATTCCAAATTCGTAAATAACATGGCACCAGAATGGGATAGGTTTGTTACAGCTGTTAAACTCAACAAAGGTCTCAGGCATACTAATCATGAACAACTCTATGCATATCTCCAACAATATGAGAAACATGCTGCTTATGATCGGTTAATGCGAGAAAAGCTCAATCCTTCAACAACTAATGAATCTCTTGCCTTTGTCTCTAATGCTCAACAACTTACCCAATCTTCAAATGATCAATCTCAACCACTACAACCTTCTTCCAGGTCTACACCAACAAATGGTCAATCATCAACTCCCTCACCATCTGCTTTGAACACACATCTGGACTCTGGGTATTCTCATACTGACATGATGATTGATAATCTCTCCAACCAAGTCTCCTTACTAGTCCAACAGTTCAGGGCTTTACTTGCACCAACTAATAACCAACTTAGAACTTCATCTAACCCACGTAATCAGGCAGTCATAGAAGATGGTAGGGTGGTGGTGCAGAATGTGCAAGGAAGACGAAACCTAAATCAAAGAAATGCTGGTAGAGAAAATGGGCAGTACAGAGTTGGGAATGCTTTTCAAGTACAAGCTAAGGAGCCTAAGTGTTATAACTGTGGAGGTTTGGGCCACATAGCTAGGAATTTCACTCTCCCAAAGCGTCCTCAAAACTCTGAGTACTTCAAGGACAAGATGTTACTAATGCAGGCGCAAGAAAATAGGACTGCTTTAGATGAAGAAGCTCTGCTCTTTCTGGCTGGTGATGACGGGAACACGTTTGATGCTGATGTGGATGATCAGCCTGTTCAGGACATGGCACTAAATGATCCTAACATCTTTCAAGTTGAAGAATGTGATGCATTTGACTCAGATGTAGATGACGAACCTACAACTCAAACCATATTCATGGCTAATCTGTCTGCAACTGCATCCTCTCCACAACATTCTGACTCCTCCATCACATCTACTATTTCTGAGGTACCAACGCCACTTAATCCTAATATGACTACTCCCACAAATTCACAGGGGGTGTGTGACTCTGTACAACTCAATAATATTGTCAACATAGACACCACTGATATGGGAAATACCGGTAATATCCCATATGAAAGGTATGTGAATGACAATAGACTGCCAGTTGTACCAAGTGACATGCCGTCTGTTGATTCTTGTGAACATGAGTTACATGAGCACACGATATACAACCCTGATGATTCCTTGATTACTAGAGTTAACATTCTTAAGGATCAGGTGAATATATATGAACAGCGTGATAAATTTGAGCTTAATGAACGTGAGCAGAAAATGGAATGGCAAATGCGTACTTACATATCTGAAAACAATTCCAAACAAGAAACATTAAAAAGGGAGTTAGTTTCGTTGAAAAAACAATTGGATCAAACGGTTAAACAAAAACAAGAATTTCAAAAAGGTTTGACTTCAATCAAACTCGAATACAAAGATAAAGAGACTAAACTTCTAAATGATTTCTCAAAACTCAAAATGTTGAAAAATAAATTGGAAGATAAGCTGTACACACAAGGCCAAACCAGTCAATCTGCTCAAATGATGCAAAATCATAGGAAACTAAGTGATGAATTTAGTGAACAGGATGCCTCTAAGCCTAAAGCCAAATTCCTTAGAAATGGTATAGGTGCTCAACCTGCATTATATGATGCAAACACTGTGCTTGAACCTAACCATGCACCTCCTAATGTAAGATCCTATGACGAGATTGATGAGGCAGAGGATAGAACCAGGAAAATACTTGCTGAGCGATTAAAGGATCCTAAGTGCATAGCTAAAAATATTGTGTTTCACTATGATTATGCGAATGACAATCACTCAGCCATTTTTGTTCCTCAAAAGAGAATCCTCCCTGATAATTTTTTTTGGAATATAGACATTGAGAAAATGAAAGCTGAAAGAATTGTGGGTAACACACGCACTATCTTTAGGATTGTTGACCCAACGATTTATCCCCTGAATACACCCAGGCACCTTGTACCATTTACTCTTCCCACACAGTGTAATACTCTAATTGGGTTATATGTTCTAGGTCAATTGTTTAATGACTTTGAGAAAACATGTAAAATGAGAATTACACAAACAGGGATTACAGAAGGGGAAAGGGGTTTTGAGCAAACAAAACAGTGTTACCTAACTGAAGTCATGCCATTTTTCAAACTTCTCAAAGAACATTTTGAGGGCCTTAAAAATACCATTAATGATGATGTGAATCAAATGAAAAAGGCTTTTAAAGAAGTGGAAAGTGAGGGTAACCAATTAGCTATTGATCTCAAATACACTGAAATTGACAGGAAAAACATTCTGATTATGAATGAAAACTTGCTTGCTAATTGCATTGCAAAAGATGTGTTTTACACTGTAACAGACTCAACATTATCTGCTCGACAATTTCATGAAATGTCGGTCACTTTGAATGTCTTCCAGAATCGTGTAATTGAGCTTGAGGGGGAGAATTACAAACTTAATGAAAAAATTCAAAACGACGACCATGATAACATGGTCAGGAATTTCTCAAAACTAGAAGTTGATAATCTTAACTTACAACTAAAATATCAACATCTAGAAGAAAGCATAAAAATGTCAAATGCCAAGACATCTTCGGATGCTCCTGAGTTTGAAACATGTTTTGAATTAGCCAAAAAGGATGAAGTAATTCAAGCTCACTCAAACACGATTCGGAAATTGAAGGTCCAAATTGCACAATTAAAGTCTTACATGGGCAATGTAACCAACACCAGTCACCAAATGTCACTAGATTCTCAAAATTTTCAGAAACCAGACATCAATAATGCACTGCAACATGAGAATGAGTGGCTTCGTGCTGAAATGTCAAACGCTAAACAACGTTACAAAGAGTTATTTGAGTCTATTAAGATAACACGTGACCAAAACAATGATAGAGTCACTTCTTTGTTAAACGAGAATGAGAATCTAAG
The DNA here is from genome assembly GCA_030686995.1 of Artemisia argyi. Lineage (NCBI taxonomy): Eukaryota > Viridiplantae > Streptophyta > Magnoliopsida > Asterales > Asteraceae > Artemisia > Artemisia argyi. The sequence goes on along the minus strand of CM060701.1, from coordinate 170,090,513 downwards.
GACTATGGTGAAAGGTAAAATGCCTGTTGTATCATGTGATCATGCAATTCCCACTGCTCATGTTTGTAAGAAATATGCGTGTGATGCCTTAAACATCTCTCTTCCCTTTAGGAACAATAAGTTAGTTCATAGCAACTATCTTAGACATCTTAAGGATTGCCTTGTCATACTTAGTGAAACTTTTGAAAATGAGAGGTTGATGAGGCGAAAAATGATCCGTTTTTAGGGGGTCATTTAAGCCGGAATTGGAATTTATTCGATCAAATATTGCCCTAAATCGTTCCTTTTGTGATTTTAGGTACTTTGGGAGTGACTTCTGGAAAAGGAAGCATTTTGGAGCATAAAAGTGAAGAAAACGGCAAAGTCTTAATTTTCCTTGCTGGGAACAGTACTTGACTGCGACAAGAAGAATTTGATGACGGCGTCAAGAGCAATTTTGGTGACGACCCAGAGAAAACGTGACGGCGTCAGAACAAGGGCGTCAAGAGTAAAAGCGGTGACGGCCCAGAGCAGAAATACACATGACGGCGTCAGATCTGGATCTAGGCAATCCGAGAAGATTTTTGGCGGCGAGATGACGGCGTTAGAACTTTCCTCTTGACGCCGTCACCTCATGAAATATATATATACTTTTCTAATTTTCATTCATAAAAAGAGGAACTTGTGTGGAGAATTTTAGGGTCGAACTTAATAAACCCTAGCTCGTTTGTAACAGTATTTTCAAGGGTTTTCACCCCTTGAAACCCTTCATGTTCAATTGAGATAAGTATCCTTTCAATTCATTCAATATGTCTATGTGTTGTTTGAATATATCTTACGCTTGTCTTGATTTTAACATGCTAGGCTAGATCTCTTGTGTGTTTGCTTAGATGTAATGAAACCTAGATGTTGATTATAGGTTGATTGCTTGTTTATAGTTGTAATGGATGAATGATTTCAATGTTAGGCTTAAGAAAACTGGCAGATCTCCATTGTGTAACTTGCTTGAACGTCTTAAGAAACATGAAACGATGTGTACTAGGTTTTTATGGTTGTATTTAATGCATGAGCGAATTCTAGTGATCCCATGTTCGGAGCTTCTTGCAGGCTCGACATAGGAGTAAAGTAGGAGCTTATAGAATTGGAGAAGTTAGTACGCCACCCCATGATTTGTATTAAGGAATATAACCCGTCATCCACGCAACTGTAACAAGTAATTAACCTGTAAAAGATATTTAGGGAGTAGTGAAATCTAAGTAAACACAATTCTCTCATTTATTGTTCACACCACTAGTTTAATTTAGTTTATTTACATTTTTGTTATTTTATTTTGATTGCATCTTAGTTATTGGGTTAGTTGATTAGCAACTAATTCCACCCACTCTTCCAAAACCCGAGATTTTATTTGCTTTTATAAAATATAAAAAAATACAAAAAGAATCATCCCTCACCTCTAGACGTAGTTTTTAGGATTTCTAATCCTAGCGACACTATTTCTGAGTTGAACGATCAATCCCGCGGTACTTGTCACTATACTATACTACAACGATCAGGTACACTGCCTGGTGGGGGTTGTAAGCTTCTCAAGATCCCTCGAGAGGTAAAGCCTGGTGCAATTCCCACGCATCAAGTTTTTGGCGCCGCAGCCCGGGGAATAGTTATTGTCTAGGTTATGATTTCTTTCTATTAGGTCTACTTGCTAGATTCCTTTCTAGTAAGATTTTATTTTTATTTTTAGGTTTTCTTTAGTCTATCTTTTTCTTTTTACCTTTGTTAGTAAATTAAGTTCATTGACTAATCCGTTTGCCATTATGGAGAACGCGAATCCACCAAGTCAGACACTAGAGTTTTACCAAAAAAAGTATAATTACACCAGTTTGGATATATCAAGATGGAGGAATGAATTGAGGAGGACAGGATCTTATATTGATTTTATTGAGTACCATGAGAAAAGAAGCCAAGTGCATAAGACTTTTAAAGAATTCACCTTAGGAGCTCCATCAACCCCTCAAAATGCCTCACTTAGTGAAACCTATGTACCATATGAGCCTTCACCTAGGATAGTTTCGTATAAGCCACCTAGCTGCATGCCATGGTTAGGAATTGAAAAATGTCCCGATCCACCCATCAAACCATATAGTCCGGGTAGTCTTGGGATAAAGGTAGTAGACTCTAAGCCTTGTAGAAAGGAAGCTGACACAGGAGTGGAAAATGACCTTACATGCTTACATCACCCATTTATGATTGATCACAAGAAACATTATGGGTTTAAACCGGGTTTATTAGGTCAAGATGGATCCCCAACTAGTAGTCTCTTGAAGTTGATAGAAAATGATCCCTTTCTAGGAGAAAATCTTAATCCACCCATTAACCCGATTGAATTAGGTAAGGTTATGATGATAGGAGCACACCCTTTTGAGCATATAATTCATTCACCACTCTTTCCTCACATGGCATATTTCCACCCTAAGGGTGTGTATCGCTACTTTCACCCGCACTTAATCCTAAGTGTAGGGAACACCTTCCCTATTTCTGTTAAATAAGGGTAGAGTCAGGCTCGTGACTCGAACAAAAACAAGCGCTTCTTTGGAGGCAACCCATGCTTTGTGCGATTTTTATTTGTTTGATTGTTATTTGTTTCCGTATGCATGCTTTATTTTTTGGTAGATCATGTTTCAAAACTAAAATGGTGAAAATAATTTATTTTGTCGTTTGGCTTAGTCTTAACTTCATCCAAAGGTATTTCGCAAAAGATAAGTGTAAGGGGAAACCCCAAATATGTTTTTAAGAAACAAAAATTAATCATTATTCTCCACAATATTAAATGGACATGTATATTCGTATTTGTTAGAGTCAAATGCTTGTATCGAGTCATAATGATGTTTTGCAGGATTTTCTAGGAAGTAGGACACAAGTTTTCCAGAAATTTTCCGGAAACTTAACATAAAGATTTCTGCAGATCACTTCTGACGGCATCAGGAATTAATTCCTTACGGCGTCATGTGTAAAATTCTGGAAATTTTGCTAGTTTTGTTTTTCTAACGGAGTCTTAAAGTTTTTGTCGAATCTTTAGTTTTATAAACTCCAGGAAATCTGCACACATTCATTCCACAAGCATTATATCTTACTTTGTTTTCTAGGATTTATTATTATATATAGATTGCCGCCAATTTTACGCGAGGTTGCCTTGTTGGTTTTCTCAGGTTTAACAGGTTATGTATGACAAGAAGATGATTTATATTTCTGGAAGGGAAGCTTTGATTGTTCATTTTCTTGGAGGAAGATCTAACCTTGTTACCATACTATCCATACCGAGCGAATCAGGGGAGTATTTTATTTCATTCTTTTACTTGTTTTACTTTCACAATCTTTAATTGAACATTGGGGACAATGTTCATCCTAAGTGCAAGGGGAGGGTAAATGATGATACCTCATAGGATACACTTTCGCTTGAGTTTGTTTGTTTGATGGTAGATGTGTAATAAAACTATGAGAAATACTTGTTAGTGTAAATTTAGCGCCAAATTTAAATTTTTTTACAACATTTAGGAGTGAAACTTTAGCCATATCAAGCGTCTCATGGATAGGAGTCGTATGACTAGCACAAAACCGTATCATTCAGAAAAAATTTTCACACAAATATGTGAGGTTCGCCTTTAGATTTGATAGGAAAAGCATTTACTATTAGTGCTTATGAGTGTACCGGTAGCATTTAGTTTCTAGAACTTGCGTTAGTGACGCATCCCGAGACCGCTAGTGAGACTACATTCGTGTAGTAGGATTTACTACATGATAAGAGGCATTAGGATCACCCTTGTGTTAAACCCGTATCATAATTACTTGACCATTTAAGTCATATTACTTGGCTAGTAAAGTCAATTAATTTTTCCCACACCATTAGCGTTGTACTCATTTTTAGTACACGAAACCCCTAGTACACCCCTCCGAGCCTATCCTTTCGTTTCTAACTTTAAGCATCTTACTTAAAGGAAGAATTTGTTACACCCCACTTAAATGTACACCCAAATCGCCTTAGCCTTCCGTGTATGCACTCATCTTTAGTGCATTATTGTTATTTGTTTAAACCCTTAGTTAATTATCTAATTGATTACATGGTTGCTAAGTCGAGTCATATCCTTGTACATATTGATTTGGGATGATTGGGACTCATGGGTAAAGTACTAATGTTATGGAGTAATGGGGAAGAACATCATATTATTACCCCCATATGTGCGTTAATCTTAAAAGTACTCCAAGTGTTTTGATTATCTTAATTCGAGTCATTAGATTAGTCTATTGTAAAGTATGTAAAAATTCAAGTGTAAGGGGAATGTTCATTCCCTATGATGTATTATTTTGGATGGTAGGGTAAGAGTGTATGCAAAAAAAAAAAAAAAAATAGAAAAAGAAAAAAAAAACATACGGACTACCATCCCGTTTCATTCTATGTTTGTTTTATGTTTTTGTTATTTTTGATTTATTAGCTTAAGTCGAGTCTAGTCTTGGCTTAGCAACGCCATATTGTACATGTAATTAACCAAGATTATTAACTCGCCACCAGTAAAGATTGCCTATATCCAACAAAACCGTGTATTCCATATCCCTACACCTAACATTACAACCCTTTAAAAGACCTCTTTGATAGTTTATCCTAGGTGCTTATACCATGTGGTGGAGGTTTGATCCTTTCCCAAGCCTATGGTAATCTATTTTGCTATGACAGGTAGTGAGAGATGTTTTCCATTTCCATATTGTCATATATACTTTATTACACCCGAGAGATGTGAGTATCTAAACAATATTTGTGAGGTGCTAGTGTATGACCTCCGTGCTTGTCTTTGGTCTTTAGTGGAACAATTATTTGTTGTAATTACTTTTATATTAGTGTTAAATGACCCCTAACTTGTATTTTGACTAGAATAAAAGCGCATTTGCTTGAGGACAAGCAAATCTCAAGTGTAAGGGTATATGATGAGGCCAAAAATGATCCGTTTTTAGGGGGTCATTTAAGCCGGAATTGGAATTTATTTGATCAAATATTGCTCTAAATCGTTCCTTTTGTGATTTTAGGTACTTTGGGAGTGAATTCTGGAAAAGGAAGCATTTTGGAGAATAAAAGTGAAGAAAACGGCAAAGTCTTAATTTTCCTTGCTGGGAACAGTACCTGACGGCGTCAAGAAGAATTTGATGACGGCGTCAAGAGCAATTTTGGTGACGACCTAGAGAAAACGTGACGGCGTCAGAACAAGGGCGTCAAGAGTAAAAGCGGTGACGGCCTAGAGCAGAAATACACATGACGGCGTCAGATCTGGATCTAGGCAATCCGAGAAGATTTTTGGCGGCGAGATGACGGCGTCAGAACTTTCCTCTTGACGCCGTCACCTCATGAAATCTATATATACTTTTCTAATTTTCATTCATAAAAAGAGGAACTTGTGTGGAGAATTTTAGGGTCGAACTTAATAAACCCTAGCTCGTTTGTAACAGTATTTTCAAGGGTTTTCACCCCTTGAAACCCTTCATGTTCAATTGAGATAAGTATCCTTTCAATCCATTCAATATGTCTATGTGTTGTTTGAATATATCTTACGCTTGTCTTGATTTTAACATGCTAGGCTAGATCTCTTGTGTGTTTGCTTAGATGTAATGAAACCTAGATGTTGATTATAGGTTGATTGCTTGTTTATAGTTGTAATGGATGAATGATTTCAATGTTAGGCTTAAGAAAACTGGCAGATCTCCATTGTGTAACTTGCTTGAACGTCTTAAGAAACATGAACCGATGTGTACTAGGTTTTTATGGTTGTATTTAATGCATGAGCGAATTCTAGTGATCCCATGTTAGGAGCTTCTTGCAGGCTCGACATAGGAGTGAAGTAGGAGCTTATAGAATTGGGGAAGTAAGTACGTCATCCCATGATTGGTATTAAGGAATATAACCCGTCATCCACGCAACTGTAACAAGTAATTAACCTGTAAAAGATATCTAGGGAGTAGTGAAATCTAAGTAAACACAATTCTCCCATTTATTGTTCACACCACTAGTTTAATTTAGTTTATTTACATTTTTGTTATTTTATTTTGATTGCATCTTAGTTATTGGGTTAGTTGATTAGCAACTAATTCCGCCCACTCTTCCAAAACCCGAGATTTTATTTGCTTTTATAAAATATAAAAAAATACAAAAAGAATCATCCCTCACATCTAGACCTAGTTTTTAGGCTTTCTAATCCTAGCGACACTATTCCTGAGTTGAACGATCAATCCCCCGGTACTTGTCACTATACTATACTACAACGATCAAGTACACTGCCTGGTGGGGGTTGTAAGCTTCTCGAGATCCCTCGAGAGGTAAATCCTGGTGCAATTCCCACGCATCAGAGGTTGTCTAAACCGCTGGATGATGTTGTTGTTGGTGCTTGCTTCCTCACTAATAAAACCAATGAATTATTAGAATACGCTATAGGAACAAGCCCCAAGAATGATAACACATCGGACAGGTCGCTGACATCACACTCTAAAGTTGGCAACAAACATGTCATATTTAATCATCCCCAAACCATGTCACAATCCACCACCATGATTACCGGTAAAGAAGTAGCAATTAAGCATACTAATGTTCCCGTCATTGCTTCTACAGGAGTAACCGGTGTATCTAAAGCTAGCAAGTCACAGCCTAGGTGTAATACAAAGAATGATAGGACTTTGCCGGCTAAGAGTGCACTCATGAAGGAAGTAGAAGAACCCTCTAGGAACAATAAAGTTATGATTAATGAAAGGAATCGAGTTGAATCAAACATTTGTGTTAACAATGATGTAATTAATTCGAATTCTGGGGCTATTTGTAAAACATGTAACGAATGTTTATTTTTTGGTAATCATGATGCTTGTGTTGTGTCCTTCTTGAAATCCACTATGCAATCTCCGGTCATGAATGTTTCAAGTGTTAAAAGGGTAAAACAAGTATGGAATAAAACAGGAAAAGTGTTCACCAATGTTGGTTATCAATGGAGATCTACTGGAAGGAAATTCACCCTAGGAGAAAAGTGCCCATTGACTAGGATCACTAACTCCAAAGTTGTATCAATTAAGAAGTGGAGACCTACTAGTAGAATATTCTCAATAGAAGCACTTAGTACCACTCCTAGTTCTAGTGCATCAAAATGAGAAAATTCCAGTGATATATCTGTAACATATGATAATCCAATATTTGTGTGTGCTAACCAAATGGACCCCAACTGTTTGTGGGGCTCCAGCTTTTTCAGTTATCCACCATTGTCTGGTTTCAAATGCAGGTCGTACAAATCGTCCTTTGGTATTTGGACTCAGGCTGCTCAAAACATATGACTGGAGATCGCTCGCGGCTCAAGAATTTCGTGGATAAGTTCATTGGTACGGTCAGATTTGGGAACGACCATTTTGGATCTATAATGGGTTATGGTGATTACGTCTTTGGAGACAGTGTAATATCCAGAGTATACTATGTGGAAGGACTTGGACACAATCAATTCTCTGTTGGTCAATTCTGTGACTCTGATCTTGAAGTTGCCTTCAGAAAGCACACCTGTTTTGTTAGAGAATTAGATGGTGTTGATCTCCTCAAGGGGAGTCGGGGAACTAACCTTTATACCATCTCTATCGAAGACATGCTGCGGTCCTCTCCAATTTGCTTGCTTTCTAAAGCTTCTAAGAACAAATCATGGTTGTGGCATCGTCGTTTAAATCATTTGAACTTCGGTACCATCAATGAACTCACACGTAAGGATCTTGTACGAGGCTTGCCCAGACTTAAGTATGAAAAAGATCATTTATGTTCCGCATGTCAAATGGGCAAGAGCAAAAATCACACCCATAAACCCAAAACTGTCAATTCCATCATGGAAGTTCTACATACTCTTCATATAGATCTCTGTGGACCAATGAGGATTCAAAGTATCAACGGAAAGAAATATGTGCTTGTTATCGTCGATGATCATTCTCGTTTCACGTGGGTAAAGTTTCTACGAGCAAAAGACGAAACTCCGGAAACCATCATCAAACTCATCAAGCAATTGAAAGTTCGTCTCAACAAAACAGTTAGGTTCATTCGTACTGATAATGGAACGGAGTTTGTGAACAAAAAACTTACTCAATTTTATGAAGGTGTCGGCATTAGTCATCAAAAGAGCGTTCCACGTACTCCTCAACAAAATGGAGTTGTTGAAAGGCGCAATCGCACCTTAGTTGAAGCCGCAAGGACTATGCTCATCTTTTCCAAAGCTCCTATGTTTCTTTGGACTGAGGCAATTGCAACAGCATGTTAAACACAGAACTGATCCTTTATACATCCTCACCACTACAAGACTCCATATGAACTGGTTCATGGACGAAAACCAGATCTTTCATTTCTTCGAGTATTTGGTGCATTGTGCTATCCAACTAATGACATTGAAGACCTTGGGAAACTCAAGGCCAAGGCCGACAATGGTTTCTTTGTTGGCTATGCTCCAGAGCGAAAGGGGTACCGAATCTACAACAAACATACCAGAGACATAATGGAAACAATCCACGTTACTTTCGATGAGCTGACTGAGCAACCGGTTCCTGGACGATCAAGTTCTGGACCCGTAACTAACCTTTTGTCTCCTGGACCTGTAAGATCCAGGCTTGTACAGAATCCCACTCCTGTTGCTCCTTTTGTACCTCCTACAAGTGAAGATTGGAAGAAACTGTTTGACCCAATGTTTGATGAATACTTTGAACCTCAACACATGGATGCTCCAGAAGCCACAGCCGTTCCACAACCAGCTGGGGTAACAAATGTCCTAGTTGGTAATGCTGGGCCATCCACTTCGTTGTCATGGGATCCTGAAGCCCCCACCACCAGTCGTTCAACTACCACATCTAATGGTTAATCTTCATTTGTACAACGAGTAGCAGCTGTGGATAATTCGTTTGAAGTTAATCCTTTCGCTCCACCTGATAATGAGCCGTTTGTTAACATCTTTGCTCTTGAATCGTCAAATGATGCTGCATCCTCAGACGAATCTAACACGGCTACCTCAGTTCTCTATCCTCAACCCCATGAACACCTTAGGAAATGGACAAATGATCACCCAATTGGCAACATTATTGGAAATCCCTCTCGTCCGGTATCAACCCGTAAGCAACTTGCAACCGACGCATTGTGGTGCTTCTTCAATTCTGTCCTCTCTAAAGCTGAGCCAAAAGATTTCAAGGATGCAATGTCTAAACACTCATGGTTCACTGCTATGGTAGACGAGATTCATGAGTTTGATCGCCTTGAAGTGTGGGAATTAGTACCACCTCCCGATTGTGCTATGATCATTGCTCTTAAATGAATATTTAAAGTTAAACTTGATGAGCATGGAGATGTATTGAAGAACAAAGTTAGGCTTGTGGCAAAAGGATATCGTCAAGAAGAAGGAATAGACTTTGAAGAATCCTTCGCAGCTGTTGCTAGAATTGAAGCCATACGAATATTTCTCGCAAATGCTGCAAGTCGGAATGTGGTGGTTTATCAAATGGATGTTAAGACTGCATTCTTAAATGGCGATCTAAAAGAGGTGGTGTATGTAAGCCAACCCGAAGGATTCGTGGATCCAGAACGTCCTAACCACGTATATCGTTTGAAGAAGGCCCTTTATGGGCTTAAGCAAGCTCCTATTGCGTGGTACGATACCTTGTCAAAATTCCTTCTGGCTAACAAGTTTTCCAAAGGTACTGTTGATCCTACACTCTTTACCAGAAAAACGGGCAAAAATGTTCTTCATGTACAAATCTACGTTGATGATTTCATATTTTCCTCCTCTGATCCCAAAGAGTGTGATCGTTTCTCCCAAGAGATGAGTTCTGAGTTCCAGATGTCCATGATGGGTCAAATGTCTTTCTTTCTTGGCTTGCAAATATCTCAAAATCCCAATGGCATTGATTGGTGCTAAACAGTCAACCTAATTGACCAGGTGATGTTCAACCAAGTCAAACTTCCTAGAGTCAATCTCCGTGGAAGTATAGTGTTTCCCCGGGTCGTTATGTCCTGACGAGGTGTGAATTGTTATCAAACGGATCTGTGATCGGGTGAATTTGGACAGAAAGGGGTTTGTGAATGATTACACTAAGGAATCTACAAGGAAATAGCTTAAACAAGCTAAATAGATGATTACGTGAAAGTTAGATACTTAAAAACGTTTAATAACAAAAAACGTGTACGTTCAGATTAAATTTACGCGAACGTACAAAATAAAAAGTGAAAAGTGAAATCTGAAAACCCACAGGGGTTGAAAATGACATTTTTACAAACCTAAGGTTAAAAGAAAATTTTTAGAAAAGAAAATGAATTTTCACATTATTTAATTATTTATTATTAACTAAATACTAATTAAAGATTACTTAACTAATTTAACTAATTTAAATTATTAAAAATAACAAACTAACTTAGAAAATTAAGAAAATTTTTACAAATCTAATTAACCATCACAGGAATCCTAGAAAAATATAAAAAGTTTATAAAAATTATATTTAGACTATTTTACTAATTATTATATTAAATATTAATTAATTACTAATTAAACTATTTTAATTATAAAAACTAGAATATGAACAGTAGAAAATGTAGAAAAAATTCTAAAATTACTTTATATTATATAAAAGCTAGGAAAAATATAAAAACTAGGTGTTATTTTATAAAAACTAATTTTGCTATTTAATACTTAATATTAATTAATAATTAATAAAACTAATATTAAATCTAATAAATACTAAATGATAATATAAAAATCTAGAAAAATTACTGAAATCACTTTAACATAAAAGGAATTTAAGAAAAATATAAAAATGCTAAGTGCTTAATAAAAATCTAAAAAGGAAAATTAAAAATTTAAATTACATTAAATAGAAACTATCACTTGAAATTAAATTGGTTTTTCTGGGTTTTTCTTTTACAAAACTAATTTACAAATAAAAACAAACAACTTTTGTAAAAACAACTTTTTTATAACTTAAAAATAAGCCATGTGGGCACAATAAGCTTGGACAGTTGACTTTGGTCAACTGTCAAAGCTAAACGCTTTGAAATAAGCTTTAAGCTGAGACTAGGGGTGAAATTAGGTTTGAATAAGCTAAAGGGACTTGTGTGAGGATAAAACAACAAAAGGTGGTCCCTGGATAAGCTGATAAGCACAAATAAGCAAGTTACTATCTAATTTATACACTGGAAATGGGACAAGGTTTAGGGGTAATTTCAGGTGGGGTCCACAGGATCTAAGGTCAAACTCTTGGTCAACATTTGAAGGTTGCCAGGAGGGGGGTTGAAAGAACCTAAAATGGACCAGTGGATCCCACTGAGGTGGCTAGATTCAACCACCAAAGTGGTGGTGTTGGATGGCTGATCTGCTGCATAGGGGAGTGATGCCCCCTAGAGCTGTGTTTGAAGGGGTGGTGGGGCCCACAGAAAATTCACAAAAATAGAAGGAGTGTGGGATCTTGAAGATGAGGTGGTGGACTACAAGTCCTAACAAGCTCAGGTCCTAAAATACTACACCAAATTCACAATAATTCACCCCATTTTTGGATTTTCTGAGAAAGGTCACTTTTGACTTTCTTTTTATAAACATGAACTTTTGACTTTATTGAAATTTAAACCAACCTAGACCACTGGAAATGATGTTATAAGAGGAGATGAGGCTAGCTTGAGTGATATTAACAACTTATGTGAAGACTTGATGAGATTTAGGATCACAAAGCCACAACAGTTAACATTTATAAGCTAACTAAGTGAGTTTTGACTTTCTTACTCATAAGGACTGGATTTTTCACTTGAATTGACCTAATTTGATCTACTGTGACATGTTTTAAACACAAACAACAACAAAAACCTATGAGAACACATGTAACAAGCTTAAACCAAACACCTCTTTTTGTGAATGTTGGGTGATTTTAATGAATCAACTAACAAATCTAACACATAAACTTGAGTATTAAACTTACACTAATTAATCTTAAACATAAATAAACAAGATTCAATAATAATGGACCTATATAACTAATGAGCACAGTTGCTACAAGAATAAATGGGAAAATGGCTTACATATTTGATTCAATCCATGAAAATGGAACCAAGAGCCATAAGTAACCACCTATAGCCTTCCCTGAGGCATCTAAACCATGTTCTTCCAAAATCCAACATGCTCCATGCAGCTTCAGTCATGAACACAGATTTTTTATTTGATTCCTATTTTTTAGTATTTTTCTTATATTTTGTGATTATTAAGTAAAACTGATGAGAATTCAAAAGAAGGCTTATAGAAGCTATTCAATAGCTTATATGAGCTCACAGAACCAGAAAACAACAACCTCTACAACATAAAAGCTTAAATTGAGATTTTAACTTAAAATTTGGCATAAACTGAATTTTTATTTAAAAACTAATATTGAAATTTGAAACAATTTTGGATTACATTACATTCACTAGGAATACACTTGAAAACTAACAAGTACAATTGGAAATCACTAATACTATTTGCTAACCTACACTATGACTACTGCTACACTAACTAACACCCATTCTTCATTTTTTCTTGACTTAAATAAGCCCTTGATAGTTTCTCTGTCTTTCCCACAACTTTCTGACCCATGGATTGCTTCCAAATGATCTTGACCATCCATTGCAATTTTTGGCGAGAAACTTGGTTTTGGCAGATGGGGTAACTTGGATCAAATTAGGGAGCATTTATTGGGGTTTGGGGTCTTGTGAGGTTGGGGGAACAAGGTATGGGTAGTAGTAGCAGAGGTGAGGAGGGGGGTTGAGTGTGCAGGGGATTTGCAGGCTTCAAGTGGGAAGGTGGAAGGGGTGAGTTGTTTGACTGGGGTGTTTGATCAGGGTCATAAAAATGGGGGAGTGATATATTTTTAGTGGTGGTGGGCTTTTGGTGGGCTGGGATTTTTATGGATCAGGCCTTGGGTGGTATTGGCTGGGCTGGGGTGGTTTATTAGGATGGGATTGGATTAATTACAAAATAGGTCCATAAGGTTTTGTAAATAAATGCAAGGACCAATAATGTAAAATCTGCAAAGTTGAGGGACCTGCTGTGTAACTTTCTAAAATTTATCATAAGGACCATTTATGCCACATGTGAATAATAGAAGGACCAAAGTTACAATTTTCCAAAATTTGAAACCCCGAGGACAAAATTGTCATTTTCCAAAGTTGAGGGGCCTATTTTGTCATTTCATGAAAACTTTTTTCCAAGGACCAATATTGAACATTTTTGACTTTCCAAGGACTTAAGTTGACTTTTCTTTGAAATAATTTAACTAGGGACTAATTTTGACAATCTTTGAAAGTTCAGGGACTGAAAATGTCAATTATTCAAACTTGACTCGTTTTTTATCTGTTTTCAATCCTTTTTTCCCTGAAACTTATAAAAACACAATCAAATGATATTTTAAGTATTTTGAAGCATTTTAAAGTGTTTTTGACTGTTTTTGTGGGTTTAACAATATAAAATATATGTGTTTTTAGACACATATCAAATCCCCCACACTAAACTATTGCTAGTCCCTAGCAATCTTTTAAGAAAATTTAATGGATTTGAATCTCTTTACCAAAAGCCATTACTTATGGAGTAGCCAAATGTATTAGTTCAAGTAAGAACTATGGTCCACTTGATAACCATGTGATTTTGAGCAAACCACCAGCTGTCAACGGATTTGATTAGTCTTTACCAAAAGCCGTTTGCTTCTGGACTAGCCAACTCTTGATGGAATAGTCAACATCTTGGTGAGCTGATTACCAATTATGGTTTTCCACTGCCTTTACCACAAGCTATAATCTTGCGGGCTAGCCAACTCTTTCACTTTTTAGGATATGGCGAGTTGAGATACCATACAATTTTGGGCAAATTGTAAGCCATCAACGGATTTGATATATCTTTACCAAGAGCCGTTTGCTCCTGGATTAGCCAATCCTTTTGTCGTTTAGACATGGCGGACTGATAAGTGAAAAATTTTTAAAAATTTTGGTCAAAAACGGGGGTATTAGATAGTAAAATGTGATAAAATTCACTAGAATAGCGAAATAACCCCCCCACTTAGAATGAATATTGTCCTCTGATGAGGCAAAAAATGAACCACTTTTAGGGGGTCATTTAAGCCCGGAATTGAATTTATTTGATCAAATATTGCCCTAAATCGTTCCTTTTGTGATTTTAGGTACTTTGGGAGTGAAATCTGGAAAAGAAGGCATTTTGGACGTTTTTAGAGCATAAAAGTGAAGAAAACGGCAAAGTCTCAATTTTCTAAGCTGGGAACAGTAGGTGACAGCGTCAAGAAGAAAATCTTGACGGCGTCAAGAGTAAATTCCATGACGACCCAGTACAGAATTGACGGCGTCACAAGAAGGGCGTCAAGAGTAAAATGCATGACCGCCTGGAAACATGTAATACTTGACGGCGTCAGAAGTAGATCAAGGCAGTCCGAGGAGTATTTTGGCGGCGAGATGACGGCGTCACAAATTTGTTCTTGACGCCGTCAGACCCTATTTCCTATATATAGTTTTCTAATTTTTACACATTAAAGGAGGAAGTTTTGGAGAAACCCTAAGGCCGAACTTAGTACGATTTTCACAGGTTTTTCAAGGGTTTTCAGTCCTTGGAACCTTGCAAGTGTAATTGAGATAAGTATTCTTTTAATTCAATCAATATGTCTATGTGTTGGTTGTCTATATCTTGTTCTTGTCTTGATTCCACCATGCTAGGCTAGATCTATCTTGTGTTTGCTTAGATCTAATAAAACCTAGATGTTAATTATGTGTTGATTACTTATTTATGGTTGTATTGGATGAATGATTTCGATGTTAGGCTTAAGAAAACTGGCAGATCTCCAAATGGTAACATGCTTGAACGTCTTAAGAAATATGAACCGATGTGCACTAGGTTTTATTGGTTGTATTTAATGCATGAGTAAATTCTAATGAAACCATGTTAGGAGCTTCTTAGCCGGCTCGACATAGGAGTGAAGTAGGCACTCATAGGATTGGGGAAGTAAGTGCGCCACCCCATGAATGGTATTAAGGAATACAATCCGTCATCCACGCAACTATAACAAGTAATTAACGTGTAAAAGATGTCTAGGGAGTAGTGAAATCTAAGTAAACACATTTTCTCCACTTATTGCTCACAACCTTAGTATAATTTAGTTTATTTTCATTTCTAGTATTTACTTTTGATTGCATCTTTAGTATTGGGTTAGTTGACTAGCAACTAATTCCGCCCAAATCCTTCAAACCCCGAGATTTTACTTTGCTTTCAAAAAATATAAAAACACAAAAATAATCATCTCTCATCTTTAGCACTAGCAATTAGGTTTTCTAATCCTAGCGACACTATTCCTAGCTGAACGATCAATCCCCCGGTACTTGTCACTATACTATACTACAACGATCAGGTACACTGCCTGGTGGGGGTTGTAAGCTTCTCAAGATCCCTTGAGAGGTAAAGCCTGGTGCGATTCCCATGTATCAAGTTTTTGGCGCCGCAGCCCGGGGAATAGTTATTGTCTAGGTTAGAATTTCTTTTTATTAGGTCTACTTGCTAGATTCCTTTCTTGTAAGATTTTATTTTTATTTTTAGGTTTCTTTAGTCTATCTTACTTCTTTGTGTCTTTGTTCGTAACTCTTCACCACCCAACATCATGGACAACGGGAACATCTTTTAACCTGTCATCCAACCACAACAAAACCCACCACTAGAACCCCTTAGGCCCCGAACCTTAGGAGAGTATTCCCGACCTAGCCACCAAGGATATCGAAACACCATTGAGCTCACCGGAGCCAATGTGACCCCCTTGCGATCCGACACCATCCGGTTGGTGCAAAGCGGATGTGCATTCCATGGACTTCGTTCCGAAGATCCAAAGCAACATCTTAAGGACTTCATTAAAATCGTAGATTCTATAGACCTAAGTGTTGAAACTATAGAGACTACCAGATTACGCCTATTCCAATTCTCTCTACGGGATCAAGCTAGTCAATGGCTTGAGCGTTTACCCGCGGGATCCATCACCACATGGGATGATCTCACCACTCGTTTCCTTGCTCAATTTTTCCCACCGGGGAGAACTACTAAGCTTAGAAATGAAATCTTGATGTTCCAACAACGTCAAGGTGAAACTCTTTATGAAGCATGGACTCGTTTCAAGGACTTACTCCAAAAAGTCCCTCATCATGGCATAGATCTTTGGCTCCAAGTCCAAATCTTTTATGACCATATCGATCTCTCCACGAGGCGAGCCATTGACCAATCGGCCGGTGGTAAGCTACGTGATCTAAGTGCGGAACAATCATGGGAACTCATAGAAGATCTTGATCTCTATGACAACGAAAGTTGGAATGATCCCCGTGATTTGAACAAAACGGTCAAGGCAATATCTTTGCCTTTGAACAACTCTAGCACTCCCGACCGTAGGATCGTGGAACTTGAGGACCAAGTCAAGTTTCTCATGAAATCCTACGAAGCTCCCAAGCCTTCAAGCCAAGTGAATAAAATCACTTCTTCATGCGAATTATGTAGTGGTCTCCATGACACTCGTGATTGTGTGGAACTCCCCGGAATAGCTTTTGCGGACTACGCATCCTCGCGTACCGACAAAGTGGGAGATAAGTGGTACACTTTCAAGCCCGAGCCAAACCCTTAGGGTGATTCATACAACCCCTCTTGGAAAAATCACCCAAACCTTAGGTGGAAACAAAATCAACCCAATTCTTCCAATCCGCCTAATCGTTACCAACCAAACGGTCCACCCTCCAACCGTACTTTCAACAACAATCCTTCTAAAAACAATGGTAGTACCAACAATCTTGAAGGATTGATATCCAAGTTCATGGCATCTCAAGAAGCCCGCATAGCTAGGTTTGAAACCGAATTCAACCAACAACAAACAGAGATGACCAATAAGATAGACAACTTGTTGAAAGCCCTCAACAACCAAGCGTTAACTACACCTAGGAAGGACACTAGGGACACCAATAACGGAATCCAAGTTAAGGTCCCCTCATCATCTAAACATGTCCACTTTGTCAATGTTGTCACCATTAAGCCAATAGATAAGGAAATAGAAGAGAGTGACAAGGATGAAGTTAGAGTTGAAACCGAGATTAGGGATGAGAGTAGGGAAGTTGAGGTTAATAGGGGAGAAGAGTTAGAGGAAGTAGAGCCTAAAGAAAAGTACTTTGATAAGATGCCTACCAAGGAAGAACGGGAATACCATAAGGATTTATTCGATAGTCCCGAGAGACCATATATCCTTGGCACACCCCTTATCTAAATGGGAGACCCCTCTAACATTAACATACCATGCAACATTGGGCATATGCATATATGGAAAGCTTACATCGATCCTAAATCTCCCGTGAACATCATGACTAGGACTTACTACAATTGGGTAATGAAGAAGCAACTTTATTTTAGGATGATGCCCAATAAGAATTTGATAAGTAATTTTGCAGGAAGAGTGAAGGGATTGCATGTGATTATAGGCAATCTCACTTATGAGATAGATTTTGTGATAGTAGAGGACACTCGCCCGGTGATAGATGCTTGCCTAAGCCAAATAATATTCGGGAAACCATTTGTTGAGGCCACTAGGATGAGTGATGACCCGACTTTAGGTATAGTTAGATTCAAGGAAGAGAATGATGAGGTTGCCTACTAAATGCCTTACAAAATTGAGCAATACCACCTTCCCTCTAATTTCGAAAAGGAACACAAGCAAGTGGCTTATTATAGGAATGATGAGGATAGACGTAGAGGAGTAGAGTATGTGAAAAATAGGATGCTTGGTTTCTACAAAGAATGCTTGCAACTAGGTCCGGAATACAAAACTGGTTTAGAAGACAACCTAGAAAGTGAAACCAATGATGAGGTCACGTAGTAACCCATGACCTTGAGTCTAGCTACAAGACTCGTAAATAAAGAAAAGCGCTTCTTGGGAGGCAACCCATGTTTTGTATGATTTTCATTTTTTGTTTGTTTGTTATTTGCTTCCGTATGCATGCTTTATTTTTATTGTTGGTAGATCATGTTTCCCAATTAAAAAAAGCGGAAATACCTTACTTTGTTGTTTTGGCCTAGTCTTAACTCCACCTAAAAGGTATTTTTGCAAAAGATAAGTGTAAGGGGAAACCCCAAATATGTTTTTAAGAAACAACTCGATCATGATTCTCCACAATATTAAATGAACATGTGTATTCGTATTTGTTAGAGTCAAATGCTTGTATCGAGTCATAATGAAGTTTTGCAGGATTTTCCAGGAAGTAGGACCAAGTTTTTCCAGAAATTTTCCGGAAACTTAACATAAGAATTTCTGCAGGTCAATCCTGTCGGCGTTACGAGTTTACTCTTGATGGCGTCACGGGTAAAAATCTGGAAATTTTACCGGTTTTGTTTTTCTAACGGAGTCTTATGGTTTTTGTGAATTATTAAGTTTTATAATCTCCAGGAAGTCTGCAAACTTCATTCCACAAGCATTATATCTTATCTTGTTTTCTAGGATTTAGTAAGTTATATAGGATGCCGCCGATTTTATGCGAGGTTTTCTTGTCTATTTTCTCAGGATTTACAGGTTATATATGACAAGAAGATGATTTATATTCTGGAAGGGAAGCTTTGATTGTTCATTTTCTTGGAGGAAGATTTAACTTGGCCACCTAATTATCCATACCGAGGGAATCAGGGGATTATTTGATTTCATTCTTTTTACTTTTTCACTTTTACATTCTTTACTTGAACATTGGGGACAATGTTCATCTTAAGTGTAAGGGGAAGGTAAAATGATGATACCTTACAAATACACTTTCGCTTGAGTTTGCTTTGTTTAATGGTAGATGTGTAATAAAACTATGAGAAATACTTGTTAGTGCAATTTTAGCGCCAAATTTAAATTTTTTTACAACATTTAGGAGTGAAACTTTAGCCATAGCAAGCGTCTCGTGGATAGGAGATTGTATGACTAGCACAAAACTGTATATTCAGAAAAATTTTCCACCCAAATATGTGAGGTTCGCCTTTAGATTTGATAGGAAAAGCATTTACTATTAGTGCTTATGAGTGTACCGGTAGCATTTAGATTCTAGAACTTGCGTTAGTGATGCATCCCGAGACCGCTAGTGAGACTACATTCGTGTAGTAGGATTTACTACATGATAAGAGGCATTAGGATCACCCTTGTGTTAAACCCGTATTATAATTTCTTGACCATTTAAGTCATATTGCTTGACTACTTAAGTCAATTAATTTTTCCCACACCTTAACGTTGTACTCATTTTTAGTACACGAAACCCCTAGTACACCCCTCCGAGCCTATCTTTTCGTTTCTAACTTTAAGCATTTTACTTAAAGGAAGAATTTGTTACACCCCACTTAAATGTACAACCAAATCGCCTTAGCCTTCCGTGTATGCACTCATCTTTAGTGCATTATTGTTATTTGTTAAACCCTAAGTTAATTATCTAATTGATTACATGGTTGCTAAGTCGAGTCATATCCTTGTACATATTGTTTTGGGACGATTGGGACTCATGGGTAAAGTACTTATTATATGAAGTAATGGGGAAGAACATCATATTATTACCCCCATATGTACGTTAATCTTAAAAGTACTCCAAGTGTTTTGATTTTCTTAATTCGAGTCATTAGTTTAGTTTATTGTAAAGTATGTAAAAATTCAAGTGTAAGGGGAATTCTCATCCCCTATGATGTATTATTTTGGATGGTAGGGTAAGAGTGTATGTCTAAAAAAAAAAAAAAAAATCGAAAAATCAAGAAAAAGAAAAAAAAATAGAAAAAGAGAAAAGAGAAAAAAAAAACATACGGACTACCATCCCTTTTTATTCTTTGTTCATTTTATGTTTTTGTTATTTTTCATTTATTAGCTTAAGTCGAGTCTAGTCTTGGCTTAGCAATGCCATGTTGTACATGTAATTAACTAAGATTGTTAACTCGCCACCAGTAAAGACTGCCTTTATCCAACAAAACCGTGTATTTCATATCCCTACACCTAACGTTACAACCCTTTAAAAGACCTCTTTGATAGTTTATCCTAGGTGCTTACACCTTGTGGTGGAGGTTTGATCCTTTCCCAAGCCTATGGTAATCTATTTTGCTATGACAGGTAGTGAGAGATATCTTCCGTTTCCATATTGTAATTTATACTTTATTACACCCGAGAGATGTGAGTATCTAAACACTATTTGCGAGGTGCTTGTGTATGACCTCCGTGCTTGTCTATTGGTCTTTAGTGGAACGATTATCTGTTGTAATTACTTTTATATTAGTGTTAAATGACCCCTAACTTGTATTTTGATTAGAATAAAAGCGAATTTGCTTGAGGACAAGCAAATCTCAAGTGTAAGGGTATATGATGAGGCGAAAAATGAACCACTTTTAGGGGGTCATTTAAGCCCGGAATTGAATTTATTTTTCAAATATTGCCCTAAATCGTTCCTTTTGTGATTTTAGGTACTTTGGGAGTAAAATCTGGAAAAGAAGGCATTTTGGACGTTTTTGGAGCATAAAAGTGAAGAAAACGGCAAAGTCTCAATTTTCCAAGCTGGGAACAGTAGGTGACGGCGTCAAGAGTAAATTCCATGACGACCCAGTACAGAATTGACGGCGTCACAAGAAGGGCGTTAAGAGTAAAATGCATGACAGCCTGGAAACATGTAATACTTGACGGCGTCAGAAGTAGATCAAGGCAGTCCGAGGCGTATTTTGGCGGCGAGATGACGGCGTCACAAATTTGTTCTTGACGCCGTCAGACACTATTTCCTATATATACTTTTATAATTTTTACACATTAAAGGAGAAAGTTTTGGAGAAACCCTAAGGCCGAACTTAGTACAATTTTCACAGGTTTTTCAAGGGTTTTCAGCCCTTGGAACCTTGCAAGTGTAATTGAGATAAGTATTCTTTTAATTCAATCAATATGTCTATGTGTTGGTTGTCTATATCTTGTTCTTGTCTTGATTCCACCATGCTAGGCTAGATCTATCTTGTTTTTGCTTAGATCTAATGAAACCTAGATGTTAATTATGTGTTTATTACTTGTTTATGGTTGTATTAGATGAATGATTTCGATGTTAGGCTTAAGAAAACTGGCAGATCTCCAAATGGTAACATGCTTGAACGTCTTAAGAAACATGAACCGATGTGCACTAGGTTTTATTGGTTGTATTTAATGCATGAGTAAATTCTAATGATCCCATGTTAGGAGCTTCTTAGCCGGCTCGACATAGGAGTGAAGTAGGCACTCATAGGATTGGGGAAGTAAGTGCGCCACCCCATGAATGGTATTAAGGAATACAATCCGTCATCCACGCAACTATAACAAGTAATTAACGTGTAAAAGATGTCTAGGGAGTAGTGAAATCTAAGTAAACACATTTTCTCCACTTATTGCTCACAACCTTAGTATAATTTAGTTTATTTTCATTTCTAATATTTACTTTTGATTGCATCTTTAGTATTGGGTTAGTTGACTAGCAACTAATTCCGCCCAAATCCTTCAAACCCCGAGATTTTACTTTTCTTTCAAAAAATATAAAAACACAAAAATAATCATCTCTCATCTTTAGCACTAGTAATTAGGTTTTCTAATCCTAGCGACACTATTCCTAGCTGAACGATCAATCCCCCGGTACTTGTCACTATACTATACTACAACGATCAGGTACACTGCCTGGTGGGGGTTGTAAGCTTCTCAAGATCCCTTTAGAGGTAAAGCCTGGTGCGATTCCCACGTATCACCCTCAATATTCAAAGTCCTGGCTATTATGCCGACTCTTTGAACGTAAAAGGGCAACATTACAAGCTAAATGTGGAAACAACATTTTGTTTTCACTGTATTTGGAACCACAACAGGGGTAACTCCCCCACACTTAGGGTGAAAACCCTATGTACATGCTACTGTTTTTGTTTACTGAGTCGCTAGCTTGACTCGACCCCGAATTCATTTGTCCTTGGGGAATCATGATTTGGAAGAAACAATCTCCATCGAACTTTCATTCAAGATGTTTGGACAAACATTTGAAGCACGTGAAAGTTCCACACCGATGAGATAAGAATCCGGCTCAAGATAATGGTAAATGAAAATGCCTTGATCAAAGATGGTATCTTCATTCCCGAAGGAGTGAAGAAGAGAAGAAGTCACCTTATAGGTGAAGAAAAGGAAGAAAACCATGATGAAAATCATGATTTGATCTTCTTCCTCGAGAACAGGTTCATTAGCCTGATTTTGGATTTCAAGGATTAAGCTCAAAAACATCCCGGGAGGGTGGGTGGGAATTTGCAAATTCTTATGATTGAGTGCATCTCCCCCCGGGCTATCAAACTCCGGAGGAGTCATGATATGATGAGTGAGTTCACCGGAGAACTCCTCATGAAGAGAATTATTCACAAGATGTGAATCTGTGAACTCATGTTCCGGAATAGACTCATCACAATCCTCATTCCGAATACCAAAGATTGGATTATCAGAAATCAAAGTGAATTCAGATTCGAATTCAAATAGAGGATTGGTGAGAGTAGTATTGAAAGTTTCGGGAACAAAGAAATTATTATTCTCTATTGGACTGTTAGGATCAGAAGTGAGTGGTGGATCATGATATAGGAGACTTTCAATTTCTCCTAGATCAGCATCGAAATCGAGGAGACCATCATCACTTTCCGATGAAAGTGGATTGATGTGAGTAAGTTCATCGGCGAACTCCTCAAGAAGAAGATCAACATCAGACTGTGGGAGTGATGCATCAATATACTCAATGTCTCCATGAGATGTACAATCATCATTAAAATCTGAGAAAGTCTCAAAATGATCGTTTGAATACTCAAGAGGGGAAGGAAGATCACACATATGCCCAAGAATTCCCTGTGACTCTCTTGGGATTGGGACAAGGTTCTCAACACTAGACTTTATGAATTCATCCGATTCCTTTTTAGGAACAGTGTCAAGATGCTCGTCCCCCATGCTCAGAGAGTGAGTGGGAACCTCGGGTGTGATAGCAGTTGTTTGAGATGGAATCTCAACTACTGGGATATCAACTGATGAACTTGATGAAGTTTTATAAAATTGAAGAATATCAAGGGTATCTTCATCATCACTGTCATCAGGGATGAAACGGAACTGAGAGCTAGATTTGGCTGTTTTTTCTTTTGCAATTGATTCCCTAACAGATTTTTCATAGGCATCTTGGGAATTTATTCTAGCAGACTGCTCTTCAGCTAGCAATTCTTCCATGGATTTTTGATGAGTGTCTTTTTGGGCAAAGTCTTTAACTAAACCCTTAAGCTCATCAAGTATTTCCAGTACATTTTGAATTTCTAGAAGAATTGCTTGATTCATTTGGTACTGTGGAGGTTGGTCATAATAAGGTGTGTCAAAATTGTCACAAGGATATGGATTCCCCGATTGACAATCTGAGTTGAAGTGGGGACGTCCACAGTAATCACAACAGTAAAACTGTTGAGTCTGGCTTGGTGAATCGAATGGATATTGGTTATAATCAAAATTCTGAGCATCACCGGAAAACTGTTCATAGACAAACGTGTTTCCGGTTTAGCACTCAAATCCTTGATGAGGACCTCCACAAAACTCACATAGATATGTCAGTATCTCATGATGTGGTGGCTGGTAGGATGAATCAGATGTGTCATGGTAAGGATAGGGAGCTTGGTTATAGACAGACCCATCTCCTGACTCTACAATGCTACAGCCGGGACAATTCCCACCATTATGAGGACCACCACACCATTGACAACCACAATGGTGTGGATACGACGTAGAAAAGAATCAAAGGTGCATAGAGGGGTAGGGATGAAGAATCAAAGATGTGAGAGGGTAAAGGAGAATGTTTTTGGATTTTTGGATAAACATTTTGTACAAATAAGAAAGAAAATGTTTTTGGGTTTTTGTGTTCGTTGAAAACTGATTTTAAAATGTTTTCGGGAACAGTTTTGTATAAATAAGAAGATAATATGAACAATGGTGGATAAATATACAATGGGTGTATATCCCGATTCACCAATCTTCAAATATGTTTGGATACGCACACAACCTCCCCGGCAGCGGCGCCAAATTTTGATTGGTGCTAAACAGTCAACCTAATTGACCAGGTGATGGTCAACCAAGTCAAACAGCCTAGAGTCAATCTCCGTGGAAGTATAGTGTTTCCTCGGGTCGTTATGTCCCGACGAGGTGTGAATTGTTATCAAACGGATCTGTGATCGGGTGAATTTGGACAGAAAGGGGTTTGTGAATGATTACACTAAGGAATCTACAAGGAAATAGCTTAAACAAGCTATATAGATGATTACATGAAAGTTAGATGCCTAAAAACGTTTAATAACTAAAAACGTGTACGTTCAGATTAAATTTACGCGAACGTACAAAATAAAAAGTGAAAAGTGAAATCTGAAAACCCACAGGGGTTGAAAATGACTTTTTTACAAATCTAAGGTTAAAAGAAAATTTTTAGAAAATGAAAATGAATTTTCACATTACTTAATTATTTATTATTAAGTAAATACTAATTAAAGATTACATAAATAATTTAACTAATTTAAATTATTAAAGATAACAAACTAACATAGAAAATTAAGAAAAATTTTAAAAATCTAATTAACCATCACAGGAATCCTAAAAAAATATAAAAAGTTTATAAAAATTATATTTATACTATTTTACTAATTATTATATTAAATATTAATTAATTACTAATTAAACTATTTTAATTATAAAACTAGAAGATGAACAATAGAAAATCTAGAAAAAATTATAAAATTACTTTATATAATATAAAAGCTAGGAAAAATATAAAAACTAGGTATTATTTTATAAAAACTAATTTTACTATTTAATACTTAATATTAATTAATAATTAATAAAACTAATATTAAATCTAATAAATACTAAATGATAATATAAAAATCTAGAAAAATTACTGAAATTACTTTAACATAAAAGGAATTTAAGAAAAATATAAAAATGCTAAGTTCTTAATAAAAATTTAAAAAGGAAAATTAAAAATTTAAATTACATTAAATAGAAACTATCACTTGAAATTAAATTGGTTTTTCTGGGTTTTACTTTTACAAAACTAATTTACAACTAAAAACAAACAACTTTTGTAAAAAAAACTTTTTTATAACTTAAAAATAAGCCATGTGGGCACAATAAGCTTGGACAGTTGACTTTGGTCAACTGTCAAAGCTAAAAGTTTTGAAATAAGCTTTAAGCTGAGACCAGGGGTGAAATTAGGTTTGAATAAGCTAAAGGGACTTGTGTGAGGATAAAACAACAAAAGGTGGTCCCTGGATAAGCGGATAAGCACAAATAAGCAAGTTACTATCTAATTTATACACTGGAAATTGGACAAGGTTTAGGTGTAATTTCAGGTGGGGTCCACAGGATCTAAGGTCAAACTCTTGGTCAACATTTGAAGGTTGCCAGGAAGGGGGTTGAAAGAAACCAAAATGGACCAGTGGGTCCCACTGAGGTGGCTAGATTCAACCACCAAAGTGGTGGTGTTGGATGGCTGATCTACTGCACAGGGGAGTGATGCCCCCTGCAGCTGTGTTTGAAGGGGTGGTGGGGCCTACAGAAAATTCACAAAAATAGAAGGAGTGTGGGATCCTGAAGATGAGGTGGTGGACTACTAGTCCTAATAAGCACAGGTCCTAAAATACTACACAAAATTCACAATAATTCACCCCATTTTTGGATTTTCTAAGAAAGGTCACTTTTGACTTTTTTTATAAACATGAACTTTTGACTTTATTGAAATTTAAACCAACCTAGATCACTGGAAATGATGTTATAATAGGAGATGAGGCTAGATTGAGTGATATTAACAACTTATGTGAAGACTTGATGAGATTTAGGATCACAAAGCCACAACAGTTAACATTTATAAGCTAACTAAGTGAGTTTTGACTTTCTTACTCATAAGGACTGGATTTTTCACTTGAATTGACCAAATTTGATCTACTGTGACATGTTTTAAAGACAAACAACAACAAAAACCTATGAGACCACAGGTAACAAGCTTAAACCAAACACCCCTTTTTGTGACTGTTGGGTGATTTTAATGAATCAACTAACAAATCTAACACATAAACTTGAGAATTAAACTTACACTAATTAATCTTAAACATAAATAAACAAGATTCAATAATAATGGACCTATATAACTAATGAGCACAGTTGCTACAAGAATAAATGGGAAAATGGCTTACATATTTGATTCAATCCATGAAAATGGAACCAAGAGCCATAAGTAACCACCTATAGCCTCCCCTGAGGCATCTAAACCATGTTCTTCCAAAATCCAACATGCTCCATGCAGCTTCAGTCATGAACACAGATTTTTTATTTGATTCCTATTTTTTAGTATTTTTCATATATTTTGTGATTATTGAGTAAAACTGATGAGAATTCAAAAGAAGGCTTATAGAAGCTATTCAATAGCTTATATGAGCTCACAGAACCAGAAAACAACAACCTCTACAACATAAAAGCTTAAATTGAGATTTTAACTTAAAATTTGGCATAAACTGAATTTTTATTTAAAAACTGATATTTAAATTTGAAACAAGTTTGGATTACATTACAATCACTAGGAATACACTTGAAAACTAACAAGTACAATTGGAAATCACTAATACGATTTGCTAACCTACACTATGACTACTGCTACACTAACTAACACCCATTCTTCATTTTTTCTTGACTTAAATAAGCCCTTGATAGTTTCTCTGTCTTTCCCACACCTTTCTGACCCTTGGATTGCTTCCAAATGATCTTGACCATCCATTGCAATTTTTGGTGGGAAACTTGGTTTTGGCAGATGGGGTAACTAGGAGCAAATTAGGGAGCATTTATTGGGGTTTGGGGTCTTGTGAGGTTGGGGGGTACAAGGTATGGGTAGTAGTAGCAGAGGTGAGGAGGGGGGTTGAGTGTGCAGGGGATTTGCAGGCTTCTAGTGGGAAGGTGGAAGGGGTGAGTTGTTTGACTGGGGTGTTTGACCAGGGTTATAAAAACGGGGGAGTGATATATTTTTAGTGGTGGTGGGCTTTTGGTGGGCTGGGATTTTTATGGATCAGGCCTTGGGTGGTATTGGCTGGGCTGGGGTGGTTTATTAGGATGGGATTGGATTAATTACAAAATAGGTCCATAAGGTTTTGTAAATAAATGCAAGGACCAATAATGTAAAATCTGCAAAGTTGAGGGACCTGCTGTGTAACTTTCCAAAATTTATCATAAGGACCATTTATGCCACATGTGAATAATAGAAGGACCAAAATTACAATTTTCCAAAATTTGAAACCCCGAGGACCAAAATTGTCATTTTCCAAAGTTGAGGGGCCTGTTTTGTCATTTCATGCAAACTTTTATCCAAGGACCAATATTGAACATTTTTGACTTTCCAAGGACTTAAGTTGACTTTTCTTTGAAATAATTTGACTAGGGACTAATTTTGACAATCTTTGAAAGTTCAGGGACTGAAAATGTCAATTATTCAAACTTGACTCGTTTTTTATTTGTTTTCAATCCTTTTGTCCCTGAAA
Organism: Artemisia argyi; assembly: GCA_030686995.1. Lineage (NCBI taxonomy): Eukaryota > Viridiplantae > Streptophyta > Magnoliopsida > Asterales > Asteraceae > Artemisia > Artemisia argyi. The sequence continues at coordinate 170,062,920 of CM060701.1, read as the reverse complement.
CTTATAAAAACACAATCAAATGATATTTTTAGTATTTTGAAGCATTTTAAAGTGTTTTTGACTGTTTTTGTGGGTTTAACAATATAAAATATATGTGTTTTTAGACACATATCAGGCATCTTCATCAATCAATCCAAGTACGCTAACAAAGTTTTGAAGAAATTTGGATTTGATTCTTGTGACTCAGTTGATACTCCTATGATTGAAAGATCAAAACTAGATGAAGATGATTTTGGGATCCCGGTCGAACAAACCAAGTATCGAAGCATGATTGGTTCCTTAATGTACCTTACTGCTAGCAGACCAGATCTTCTGTTTGCGGTTTGCATGTGTGCTCGCTATCAATCCAAACCTACCAAGAAACGCCTGGAAGCTGTCAAGAGAGTATTTCAGTATCTTAAAGGAACAATCCACATGGGCCTATGGTATCCCAAGGACACTTCTATGGCGCTCACAGCTTATTGTGATGCTGACCATGCGGGATGTCAAGATACTCGTCGTAGTACTTCTGGAGGTGCTCAGTTCTTAGGGAATAAGCTAGTCAGTTGGTCTTCAAAGAAACAAATGAGTACATCAATCTCCTCCACAGAGGCTGAATACATTGCCATGTCCTCCTGCTGTGCTCAGATCTTATTGATGAGATCTCAACTTTCGGATTATGGTTTCGTACGCAACAAGATTCCCATGTACTGTGACAACAAAAGTGCAATTGCACTATGCTGCAACAATGTCCAGCACTCAAGGACTAAGCACATTGACATTCGACATCACTTCATCAGGGAGCAAGTCGAGAAAGGAATTGTGGAACTTTACTTCGTGAGGACTGAGTTCCAGCTAGCTGATATCTTCACCAAAGCACTTTCTAGGGACCGATTTCAATTCATCCTCCCTCGTCTTGGTATGAAGTGTCTCACGCCTGAGGATCTCATAAGTCTTCAAGAAGACCAGGAGGAGTAAAGGGATTGCTTCACATATCCTTTGTACATAGTATTAAATCTAAAAAAAAAAAAAAAAAAAAAAATCCAAAAATATTCTTCTCACGACATGTCTCTTGTATAATCAATATTATGTACGTTTCTAGAAATGTCATTCAATATTGAAACGGAATCATACATATGCTTGAGCAAGAGTTTTTCGGTTTCAAATAAAGTCTTTTTCTAACACATGTCGTTTATCAAAACATTCTTTCAACTATGGCTTGTAGTCATTTCAGGCTGCAACCCGGACTTCAAAATTATGGCTTGCTATTACTTCAGATAGCAACCCGTTTTTCAAAATGGGGAAAACACGTCGCCTAAAAGACGGTTGTTCCTTTTACCGGGTGAAGTTCATCCGGGCATGGATTACTTTACATCCGTGCACCCTCGATCTAATGTACGCTTTAGTACATTATTTCTTGATAAAGAAGAGAAATCTTCTTTTTATCGCCAAATATTTTCCCTTCTATGATTGTTCCGGAAAGTATTTGTGCAAAACTTGGTGGTACCATGAGATTTTGATTCAAAATCAATTTGTACTCAAAATTTTGACAAAATTTGTCACTCAATCAATGACATCACTTATTTAAGCTTTAACATCCGACATTGATTGAGGGGGGGAATGATTTTTCTCAAAATTTTACATATCATCAAAACTCTCCACACTTTGTACAAAACCTTGCCAAACGATTTGTGATGGTTATGTGTCAGAATGAGAACATTTTCAAAGAGTTTACGTTAAAACTTCAAATCGATTGTAAACTCATCAAATCTGCCACATAACAACCTCCCTCACAGATTGAGGGGGAGCAAGAAAAAGGTTCCTCTTATCAGAAAATATTAAAACTAACCGCATTTCTCTCCAAAACGTTTTCTAAATTATTTAAATCAATTGAGATAAAAAATCTCGAAAGATTTGAAATTTTTGATCGGGGGAGAGAATGTGATTTAAATATGAAATCTGATAATCAAAAGTGATCTTTTGTACTCAATAAATAGGCTCCCACGTATGTGCTAAACACTTTCGAATATCGATGCACATATTGAGGGGGAGCAAAAGGCGTTTGTGGAAGTTATACCAAAGACCGACCATTTATCTTTATGCATGGAGTTATAAGGATGGTTAAGGTTAGGTATGAGCTCCCATGATCCACCAGAACCGAAAGGATCTTCCCAGGGACAATCCTCTAGATAGATTAGAAGTCCTTAGGAATGATTGAAAAAAAGGAGTAAAGTGAGAAAGGGAAGAGTGCGGACTGAGATAGAGCTAGGTCTAGAACAAACCCAACAAGGTTCTAGTGGTGAAGTCTCGGTAAGCACTGAAGGGGTTGAATAATGAAAAAGAAATGAAATGAGAAAGGGTGAAAAGAAATACTCCTCCATATATTCAACCTTAGGGCAGAAACCGGGTTCAATTCCTAATCTACTGGCGGTTACTAAGGTAACACCGGTATTTAAGACAAGACGTCATGGACCCAGTGACGCACTTCACTAAAATTCCCAACCACTCAAGTTCTCTTAAAAGAGCTTGTTTCATTCTCGCGGGGAACCCTGTGCAATGTATCGACCACTCATTGCGAGCTATGTTGATACCTAAAATAGGAGACACCTCCCCAGTCTCCAGGAGCGGATCAAAACGCACTATTGAGTCTAGAGCCAAGGAGATCATCCATAAATCTCGATAGGACACATTCCAAAATATGCTTATTGTTTCACACAATGTGGAAAGTAAGATAAAATATTTAGAGTCCTACGCATTATCCTTGTGGTATTGCCAGAACATCCGAGTGATATGAAAATATTCACAATGAAGATGGAAATCCTTCTAGAGCGAACATCACTCAAGCTCTTGGTAGATGACATGTGAGATCCATCTTGGATCAATGATCAAGTGACAACTGGAAAGCAACAATGGTGCAATTCAACATTGAATCAAACTTGTTCCAAGATATGGATTGACGGATACTTTTGCTAAAACCTTTCAATGTGCTCACAAACTAATTTTTCGAGCACATTGATTGAGTAAAATCTTTCAAACAAAAGTATTTGTGATGGAAATGTGATTCAAAGTATAAAACTCTCATCGTGTCTTAAAAATGTTTATCATAGGACACGCGAGGGATTTCTATAAATCAATTTCTCATCAATCCGTGAATATCTATTCACCGATTCACTCTATCGTGCTGTCTGCTTTGAGACGTTCCGGTATGAGAACATTCTAAGTATGAAGATTCCAAAGTGGATTCTTTGGAATAATCATCACTACAAGCTGGAAATTCCTGTCAAGGAGAGTCTTCTTTAAAAGAGACTTTACCTAATCACATGTCAGTTTTCACAAAACCGGAGGGTAGTCTGTCCTCGTAGAACGAATGACAAAGCCATATTCTTTCTCTATCTTTATTGCTAACTGTTTTATTTCAGGGACACATATAAAGATGGCGTCGATGGCTCCTATTTCCAGCAGAATCAGGTCAATCCATACCTCATGCTCACACATCCTCCTCACTATCAATGATGATGAGAGACTTGCTACAACGAATGTTGAGAGACTACCAACAACGTTTCCGCAACTCTGATGAAAAATCTCCTGATCCGCAACTCTGATGTGAAGTCTCCTAATACTGAAGGGTGTGAGCATGACGGTCCTAAAGTCACTACATCACATGAAGGTGATACTACTATGGATGAGCTTGGAGATTTACGTTAGCTGATGATCTCAATGAAGCTCAAAGATCACACATCACAAAGGAATCCAAAATCAAAAGTTCATTGCTTGAAGTACAAAGTGTGCGGAAAAGTGAAGAATCAGAACCTACGAGCTACAAAGACTAAAGAATGCTTAAAGATCAAAGAGCTTAATCTCCAAGGTGACCTCGCTTAGGGGGAGATTGTTAGGAATACATTTATTCCTGTAAAAGTCTCGGTCACCTAATTATTGTAATAGCATTAAGTTAGCTCGTAGTTAGTCTATATATTAGTTAGTACTAGATTAAGTAACATCGTGGAAGAAGGACGGGTCTTTACCCACTGTATGCCTGATCCACAGCCCGGGTGTGGGCGTTTGTAGTTTAGTATAAATACCCCTCTCCACATGTGGAGAGGGTTGGACCTTCATTCACACTCTAATCTAATCTTTCTATTTTTCTCTCAAGGTTCCACTCTTTCTTCCTTACTCTCACTTCTAACGCCACACATACCACAAGGATTTCATGTTTCCATCTTGATTAGTATTCTACAGTACCATTCACTAGCGTCGATAATCACAGAAGGTGTGTCACATTTGGTTCAGGAATGCTTTTACATGAAGATACTGAATTGTTGGGAATAAAATGCACAAGTTAAAGAGTCTGCCAGAAGAGCCTGCCAAATGATAGTTAAGCCTGCCTCTTCAGTTTTGTTGATGTTGAAGATATACTAACAGTACCTTCTGGGTGAGAAGGTACTGCTAGTTAATGAAAATCCTGCCAGTTTTAATGACAAGTTGTTATATTTTATTTAGAGATATTTAGTTGTATTATTAGTCTTTGTACAAAGTTATACGTTAAGTAGAAGTAGTACAGAGGTCTCAGTAGATAAAATGGAGTGTTTTACCTTGAAAGGTGTAATATTAGGATAAGATAAGTCTCTAATATATTATATTAAGCAACTTGACAACTTGTAATAAGGGCTCCTTATACTATAAAAGGAACCCTTAAGTCACCTTCTTAAAGAGATTTTCCATGCATAACTTCCATCTTTAAATCCTTTTCACGTATCAAAGATTCAAGGTTACACTTGTAATCCTGGTGATAGTTTAGATCACCCGTATTATCTCATCAATAATATTGAATCGTTTTGTGTTATTCATGTTGTGTTCATCACTCTAAAATTATTCACATTTACTTATTCACCACCTTTGTTCCTTTAGTGTGTTTTAGTAAATTCCGCGTGCTAAATCACATTCATTCATAAATATCCCAAACACATTATTAAGATTAACATCCCAAGTGTTTGCACAAATCCTTCCACAAGTGGTATCAGAGCAAGGCTGATATTTACGACATAAAAGAACAAAGCAAAAATGGATGTTGAGCACATTCAAACCAATGTGGCTGCAAAGCTTCCATTACTCAAACAAAATGAGTTTGAGATGTGGAGACTGAGGGTTGAGCAATACTTCCAAGTGCAAGACTATGCACTTTGGGAGATTATTGAAGAAGGAAACTCATTTAAACCAGTAACCACCACCTCCACAGTAAACGATGCACTTGTCACAACTGTGCAAGTAAACCCAACAACCGCAGAAGAAAGAAACCAAAAGTGAAATGATCTTAAAGCCAGGAGTATGCTTCTCATGTCTATTCCAAATGACCAGCTCTTAATCTTTAACAAGTACAAATGTGCTAAAACCCTTTTTCAAGCTATTGTGGCTAGATTTGGTGGTAATGATGCCACCAAGAAAACTCAGAAAACACTTTTAAAACAACAGTTTGAAAACTTTTCAGCCACAACAAATGAGTCTTTGGACAACATGTTCAATAGACTACAAAAGCTTTCTAGTCAGTTAGCCATTCATGAGGTGATAATATCTCAAGAAGACTTAAACTCCAAATTCCTTATAAGTCTACCCTCTGAATGGGCCATGCATGTCATTGTCTGGAGAAACAAACCAGATATTGATTCCATGAGTCTTAATGATCTTTACAGCAACTTCAAAATAGTAGAGCATGAACTGAAGAAGTCTACTAGTTCAAGCTCAGGAATTATGGCATTTGTGTCATCTCATGGTACCTCCAAGAAAGTTGATGAAGAAAAAGATGGTAGAGAAGAAGGTACTGCCAACACAAATTTTGGTACTGCCAGTACTTCTAGCAGTACCAAAACCATTTTAGATGAAACAATTGGTTGTGCTTTCCTAACATCACAACACAATGGGTCCATATTGACCTTTGAAGATCTTCAAGAAATCAATGATGATGATCTTAAAGAAATGGAGATAAAGTGGCAGCTTTCACTTCTTAGCATGAGGGCTAAGAAATATTTGATGAGGACTGGAAAGAAGATTGTCATCAATGGCAATGAACCTGCTGGGTATGACAAGTCTAAAGTGGAGTGCTACAACTACCACATGAAGGGTCACTACTCAAGAGAATGTAGAAGACCAAAGAAGCAGGGTGATAAGGGAAGAGGTTTTGAGAACAAGAACAGGGGAAACAATGAGAACAAGAGCAAGGAAGTGGACATCACTGAAACAAAAGCTATGGTAGCTATTGACGGGCTGGGTTTTGATTGGAGCTTTATGGGTGAAGAAGAGTCATCTTCAAATGAAATGGCTTTAATGGCTTTCTCCAATCATGAGGTACAAATTACTAAATGTTCTACTACTTGTGAAGTTTTTAAAGAATTAGAAATCTTAAGAAAACTTTATGATGAACTGAAAGTAGAAGACAGAAAAACTCATCAAGACCTAGTTAATCATAAGTGTGGTATGGCCAAACTTGAAAAGCAGATAATTCACTTTAGAGAAAATGAACTCACCTTTTCTGACACAAAAGCTATTCTTAATAGAGACATATTTTTTAAAGATGCTGAAATAAACCTGTTAAGAACTGAGTTTGCTAAAATGAAACAAGCAAAAGATAATATTCAACTAACTGTTACAACATTAGAAAATGCTTCTGCATGTACTAAAAGTATAGTTGAAAATCAAATGAACAAGAAAATCAAATCTGGGATTGGATACAACACATGTCCACCTCCTTACAGAGGAATTCCCTGTCCTCCAGGTATAGATCTTGCTGAATCAGGTTTACATGAACTCTCTCATAAACCACTAGAAAATGTAAAACCTGTAGAAAATAGTGAACCTTTTGACAGTGCAAGTGATACTTCACTTTCCAAAGAAAAGGTGCTCACTAATAAGAGCTCAGATGATACATCTATTGAAGATTGGACATCTGATGAGAATGAAAAAGAGAGTGTTTCAAAGAAAGGAAACAAAGTAGGACCAACCAGTCCTAAAAGTGTAGAAAGTATCACAAAGACTAAAGTTGTTCTAAAAACAGTTGAATGTTGTGATAAATGTAATAGCAAACCTAGAGGTAGTCAGAGAAATTGGAACAATCTTAAGTCACACCAACTTGGTGATAACTTTGTTTTATACAATAAGGCATGCTATTACTGTGGTAGTTTTAATCATACTCATGCTTATTGTAACAATTGGGTTTCTGGGAGTACATCAAGGTATAAAACAAATAAAACAAACCCCAGAAAAGGTTTTGTGAAATCTAACACATCAAAAGTCAATCAAAATGTTAGACCAAATGAGCCTGTTTACCCAAAATTCACCACTAAGGGTGCAAATAATACTTTCAAACATACACCAAGAGTTGTGAAAAGTCTCATTGAAAGGGATTATGTGGTTAAAACACAAAATTGGAGACCAAAACCAAATGGTCCTGCTAGGCCAAATGGTACTGCCAAATTTGGTACTGTTAGACCAAAAACCACAAAATGTGTCAAAAATGAAAATGCTGTTAAGTCCTCAGCGTGTTGGATTTGGAGACCACTCCAATCAAATGGTGCATCAACAGTCCTAAAAAGGTTTGATTACATTGATGCACGAGGCAAACCCAAGTCAGTCATGGCTTGGGTACCCCAAGGAAAGTAATATGTGTATACATGTGCAGGAACATTCAAATGATATTGCTGATCAAGGATATGTAGATAGTGGATGTTCAAGGTACATGACAGGCAACATGTCTTACCTCACAGACTTCAAATCATTTGATGGAGGATATGTTACCTTTGGGGGAGGAATCAAAGGAAAGATTACTGGTAAAGGTACAATTAAAACAAGTAAATTAGATTTTGAAAATGTGTACTTTGTGAAAGAACTACAGTTTAATCTCTTAAGTGTCTCACAAATGTGTGACACAAAGAACAATGTTCTTTTTACTGACACTGAATGCATTGTACTTTCTCCTGATTTTAAAATTCCTGATGAAAGTCAGATTCTTCTTAAAATCCCTAGAAAGAACAATATGTACATTGTTGATTTAAAGAACATTGTTCCTAAAGAGAGTTTAACCTGTCTAGTAGCAAAAGCCTCATTCGATGAATCTATGCTTTGGCATAGAAGGCTTGGTCATGTAAACTTTAAAACAATCAATACAATTGCAAAATATGATTTGGTTAGAGGTTTACCCAAAAAGATTTTTCAAAATGACCAAACCTGTGTTGACTGTCTAAAAGGCAAACAACATAGAGCTTCTTGTAAGCCCAAGATCCATAACTCAATTTCTCAGGCTTTATACATGCTTCATATGGACCTCTTTGGTCCTACATCTGTGAATAGCTTGAATGGTAAAAAATATTGTCTTGTAGTTACTGATGATTACAGCAGATTTTCTTGGGTTTTCTTTTTGAGAACTAAGGATGAAACAAGTGAGATCCTTAAGTCCTACATTACAGGAATAGAAAACCAAATTGCTAAGAAAGTAAAAGTAATTAGATGTGACAATGGGACAGAATTCAATAACAGAGTTATGGATGAATTTTGCAAAGAAAAAGGAATAAAAAGAGAATATAGTGTAGCTAGAACCCCACAGCAAAATGGAGTAGCAGAAAGGAAAAATAGAACTCTTATAGAGGCTGCTAGAACAATGTTAGTAGACTCTAAGTTGCCGATTTCATTTTGGGCTGAAGCTGTAGGTACTGCTTGTTATGTACAGAACATGGTTCTTGTGATTAAACCTCATAGAAAGACTCCTTATGAACTTTTGTTTGGTAGAACACCATCTCTAAGTTTTATGAGACCTTTTGGATGTCATGTCACTATTCTCAATACCAAAGCTCATCTAGGAAAGTTTGAAGGAAAAGCTGATGAAGGCTACATGATAGGGTATTCTTTGCAAAGTAAGGCCTATAGGGTGTATAATAGATGCACTAGGCTAGTGGAAGAAAACCTGCACATAGAGTTTCAAGAAAAACTACCAAATGTTGCAGGCATTGGACCAGATTGGTGTTTTGACATTGATAAGCTTTCAGAATCTATGAATTATGTGCCTGTCATAGGTACAAATACTAATGATAATGCAGGTTTTGAAGACAATGTTGAAACAACTGAGGATCAAGATTACATCTTGATGCTAATTTGGAAAGATTTGGATTCATCTTCAAGTCACGGAGAGCCTTCAAATACAACAAATGAAGGTGTTGAAGATGATCATGGAACTCAAGGTCAAGGGAATCAAGAACATTCTACAAGTGAAAATGGTACTGCTAATTCACAAGATGGTACTGCCAGTTCAACAGATGGTACTGCCAGTTCACAAATTGGTCCTGCTGAACCATTAAATGTTCTATCAGATGATTCCTTACCAGAAGATGTAGGGATTGGAAACCTTCCAATTTCCTATGATGTTCCTAGAACACACAACACAAGAATTCTCAAAGATCACTCCATTGATAATGTGATTGGCAGCATTGATTCTGGTGTTAAAACAAGAACTCAAGTCTTATCTTCAAACCAAGATGGGTTTGTTTTAGCTGTCTATGAAGAAAAGAACCATGAAGTTGCCCACATATGCCTATTTTCATGCTTTCTCTCACAAGTAGAACCCAAAAACATTACAAAAGCCTTAGATGATTCAAGTTGGGTTGAAGCAATGCAAGAAGAGCTACTTCAATTCAAACTTCAGAAGGTTTGGATATTGGTTGATTTGCCCAAAGGTTACAGGGCAATTGGAACCAAATGGGGTTTCAGGAATAAGAAAGATGAAAGGGGAATAGTGATAAAAAAACAAAGCCAGATTGGTGGCCCAAGGGTATACTCAAGAAGAAGGAGTGGATTATGAAGAAGTTTTTGCTCCTGTTGCAAGAATTGAAGCAATTAGGCTGTTCTTGGCCTATGCTTCTTTCATAGGTTTCACTGTCTACCAAATGGATGTCAAAAGTGCCTTTTTATATGGTACAATTGAAGAAGAGGTGTATGTTTCTCAACCTCCAGGTTTCATTGATGCAGAATATCCAGACAAGGTATACAAGGTTACCAAAGCTCTTTATGGTCTACACCAAGCTCCTAGGGCATGGTATGAAACATTGGCTTTCTATTTATTGGAAAATGGATTTCAAAGAGGCAAGATTGATCCAACTTTGTTCATCAAAAGAACCAAGAAAGACATCTTGCTGGTGCAGATTTATGTTGATGACATTATCTTTGGATCCACAAACCAGGAGTTGTGTGTGGAGTTTGAAAAGCTTATGCATAGTAAGTTTGAAATGAGTTCCATGGGGGAACTTATTTTCTTTCTGGGTCTCCAAGTGAAACAATCAAATGAAGGCATATTTATCAGCCAAGATAAGTATGTAGCAGAGATCCTAAGGAAATTTGGGTTTTCAGATTCAAAGGTTGCTAGTACTCCAATGGATCCAGAAAAGGGGTTACTCAAAGATGCTGAGGGTGAAGATGTTGATGTGCACAATTACAGATCAATGATTGGGTCTTTGATGTACCTTACATCATCAAGACCAGATATCATGTTCTCAGTATGTGTATGTGCAAGGTTTCAAGTAAATCCAAAAGTTTCTCATCTCACAGCAGTCAAAAGGATCTTCAGATACCTCAAGTGTCAACCTAGGTTGGGTCTATGGTATCTAAGGGAATCATCTTTTGATTTGGTAGCTTATTCAGATAGTGACTATGCTGGTGCAACCCTAGACAGAAAATCCACAACTGGTGGATATCAATTTCTTGGATGCATACTCATATCATGGCAATGCAAGAAGCAAACAATGGTGGCCAATTCTACAACTGAAGCAGAATATGTTGCAAGTGCAAGTTGTTGTGGCCAAGTTCTTTGAATCCAAAATCAATTGCTTGACTATGGGTACAATTTTCTTAACACCATTATTTACATTGACAATAGCAGTACTATTTGTATCATTAAAAATCCAGTTCAACATTAAAAAACAAAACACATTGAAATCAGACACCATTTCATAAGAGATTGCAATGAGAAAAGGTTAATTCAAGTTGTCAAAATTGATTCTGAAAAGAATTTTGCAGACCTTCTCACCAGAGCTTTTGATTTAGGTAGATTTAAATACCTGGTAGCAGGTATTGGTATGATAAATCTTTGACAAACATGTGTTTTTGTACATAAAATAAACAAGTTCTGGACTTTAAACATGGTACTGCTAGCTAGTCATAAGGTACTGTCAGTACATAATTGGTACTGCTAGTTTAAAGTTTGCTCTGTTTTTGTTCATCTTGATGCTTAAAATGTTAACAATGCTATAAAACCAGTGCTTTGCACTCTGTTCTTTTGGTCTACAACTAACAAATTTCAGGTTACTCAAGATTGATAACAAAATCAGAATGTGGAAATGGTAATCAGTTCACCAAGTTTTACAAACTTAAGAGCTGGCTAGTCCAAAGCAAGCGGCTCTTGGTAAAGACTTCTCAAATCCGTTGATAGCTGATAGTTTGCTAAAAACTATAAGGTAATCAGTTCACCCAGTTTTACAAACTTAAAGAGCTGACTAGTCCAAAAGCAAACGGCTATTGGTAAAGACTTATCAAATCCGTTGATAGCTGATAGTTTGCTAAAAACTATAAGGGATTTTCACTAAAATTTCAAAGAGACTACCAAGTTATATTTCTAAAAACAAGGTACTGGTAGTTCAAACTTTAGTACTGGTAGAGTAAAATGGTACTGCTACATAGCCGTTGAGTCTGTCAGGTTAAAAATATAGCCGTTGTTTTGAAGGGTATTTCTGTGAATTACTCTTGTTTTCCTAGAATTAAGGATATAGTTATTATAATAAAAGATCTTTTTGACCGCCTCTTCAATTACTTATCCATATCTTTAATTAGTCGGTCAAAAGTAATTTTCTCATAATCAATCCTTATCACAATTCACACTTACCTTTCATCTTCTACCAGTACAACAATAAAATCCCACCATCATAATCAAATTTTTCATCAAACCTTTCACCATGGCTCATCTAAGTTTTGTCAAACGTCACAACCAATTAGCATTTTTTTGGAAAAGTCTAATGACAATGAATCTTTTCATCAAGCAGTGGATTTTCTAAACAATTCTTATATCAGGTTTGCTTTACTCGTGAATCCCACTATTTTTTGAATCTCAAATTTCACAATTTTGGCAAACTGCTAGAGTTAACACTCTTAGGAATGGGATTCAAGAGCTAGAGGTCAAAGTGGATGGCAGAACCCTGACTTTTACCGAACCATCCATTAGAAGACATCTTCATTTGGATGATTCAGATGGCATTAGTCAGCTGCCTGATACTAAAATCTTTGAAAATTTGACAAAAATGGGGTATAATGTGACTTCTACAAAGCTTACATTTCTTAAAAAGCATTTTACCCCTCAATGTAGATTATTGATTCATACCATCCTTCATTGTTTAAGCCAAAAGAAAACCTCATGGGAGCAGTTTAGTGGTAACATGGCTGCAGCTCTCATTTGCCTGGCAACAAACAAGAAATTCAATTTTTCAAAATATATTTTTGAAGGATTGGTTAAAAATGTGGACAGTGAAACAAAGTTTTTGATGTACCCAAGGTTTATTCAGTGCCTCATCAACAAATCCAAACATTTGTTACTTCCCCCAAACAAACCTTTTAAAACTCCCAAACTTACACATAAGGTGTTTTCAAACATGAAAATTGGTTTTCAAGGAGAAGAAGTACCACTTTTTGAGGAAATGTTACCACAACATTCTGAAGAACCATACACATCATCTGATCATTCATCACCAAACCCATCACCAGTACCATCACTCACACCACCAGTACCATCAGTCACACCACCATCACCGGTACCATCACCATCTCACCAACCAACACCAACACTATCTGCAACATCTCCATCATTACCCCATCCTAACTCACCACCCAACTCTCCTCCACATCAAAGTGTAGATGCTCAGACTGTAAAGGAACTAAAGGAGCAAGTACAGCACTTGCAAACTACTCTTGAAAGTCAAAACAAACACTTTACAGAGATTAACACCAAGTTAGTTAAGAGGGTTTAGAAGTTAGAGTTAAAGGTGAAGTTGTTGAAGGGTAAAAGAACATCTCAGTTGGTTGTTTCTAGTTCTTCAAGTTCAGATGCAGAAGGTTTGGGTCTCTCTTCCAAAAAGGGGAGGATGGGTAGTTCTAAGAGTGAAGAAGAGATTCAATTTCAATTTCATGAAGGAACTCAAGTGATTGATGAAGAGCCTGCTATTCAAGAAAAAGAGCCTGTTAGTGAAAAAGAGCCTGTTAGTGCATAAGATACTGCTGAAGCAGAGCAAGAGCCTGCTGGGATTCAGAGGCTATTGGCTATGAATTTAAAAGGCTCTGATGAAATGTTCTATAAAAGAAAAAGGGGATCACAGCCTCAGGGGAGGTTTCTTGTTTCTGATGAACAATCTGCTGCTCCAAGTCTAGAATCATCTCCAACAGACAAAGGCAAGAAAATTCTGTTTGAAGATGATCCAAAGCCTAAAAAGTTGAAGAAGAGTGAACAAGTTCAGATAGCTGTAGATGAAAAGTTGTCCAAACAGCTTCATGAAGAAGAAGTTATGGGGGCTGAAGAAGAGTCAAGAATTCTACAAAAAAAATTTGATGCTCAGTTGCAATACATCATTTCCATTGATCCAATTGTAAGAGGTGAAGCCTATACTCTGGTGTGTGATGAGTCTCTTAGCTCAGATGAAATGACAATCAAGCTCAATGATTTCATCACTAGGAAATACAATCAAGAGGCATTGGATGATGTCTATCAGCAGATCCAGAAGAATCAGAAGAAAGGATTTAAAATGCCTCATTCTGAGGCAGATCAGAAGAAATTCTTCAAGATATATCTAAAAAGAGAAGTGAACATAAAGGAACATCAACTCAAAGGTAAATCATTTGATGAATTGAAGCTTTTATACTTAGAGGCTTACAGAAGAAACAAAACCAGTTTCCTCATGGATACACAACAAAGACCTTCCAAAAGAAGAAGAGATGATCAGAAGGATCAAGCAGAGAAAGCAGACTTGCCTCCTGTTCAGTCAAGAGAAATGGTTGTCCATGTTCCACAAGTTGTATTTTCTGAACCCTTACATGCAAGGCATCCAATCATAGATTGGGAAATCTACAATGACAAGTTTGGCAAAGCATGGAAGATATCAAGAGTTGGAAATAAGGTTCAAATTTTCAAGAATTTTGAAAATTTGCTTAGAGCATGTAGCAGAATGGATCTAGATGAATTATGGGACTTAGTTCAAGAGAAGCTGAAAACCAAGTATAAACCTGATGCAAAGGAGCAAGAGCTATGGGTGGAGTTCAGCAGATTATATGATCCAAATCCTACTGATACACATTGGAAATTTCCTTACTATGATTTATCTGTTACATGGGAATACTTTAGCATGAGCCATGTTCATCATCTTTCCACTCAGAGTGGAATTGAACTCTTTATGCTAGGTGAGAAGGAGTATCCTTTAAGCTATGAAGTATTATCAGTCTTGATCTCCAATAAGCTTTTGTGTGAAGAAGAAACGGATGCAGTCAAAAGATTGAAGGAAAGCATATTTGATCAGTATGAAAGCCTAAGGAGAAAAAGATAAGGTTTTTGGAAGAGTTCCCTCAAATCCTCAAGGTATCAATTTTATTCACAAGAAACTTGGTTATTTTAAAGGGAATAACAAGTTTAGGGGAGGATTGTTGGGAATAAAATGCACAAGTTAAAGAGTCTGCCAGAAGAGCCTGTGTCACAACTCGTAATTTCCGGTCATTTTCTAAACCTCGACAAATTACTATTCACAAGTTACTATTCATCATTTACTATTCATTGTTTTACTATTCATCGTTTTTGAGGTCAATTTGATATTCCGAGACACGTTCAGAAATTTTACTATTCACTTGACACTATTCATTTCCGAGAGAAAACCACTATTCACGTGCATTACTCATGTCATCGTAGAACTAGTTTACGGGTATTCAAAATTCGCGTAACCGTATTGGTTCAGGAGCGAATTCATGCATTATCATTTGGGACATTTCATACGGACTAGAAATAGTCTTCATATTATCATTATGGCACTTGCATACTATTCCACTCGTAGGATAATTAAATTAATACTTTTGGTATAATTAACTTTTACGTATAATTATTTCTAAAATAAACATTAACAAACGATCAATAATGTGACTAACGCGTCCGACACTCCCGACTATGATCCCAATATATTTTTATATTCATTTTTATAATATAAAAATTATAATATTAATTTACCCGGTATTTTGGATATTTATTTTAATTATTAACTTAAGTTTACTAAAATTTCGACGGTTTTCGTAGAAATTAAACTATAATTATCTAAACACCCAATAATTTTACCCAACCTATTTTTATAATTTTTATGACTTTATTTTATCCCGGTTAACTCCGTTAAAATTTATTTTTAGTTAACCCGGTACCCGGTGCACTTTAAAACTACAACTAAACACAAAATAATACATAACTCACCAAAAAGTCTTACACACTCAAACCCCCCTTCATTTACACGCCTCCCCCCCATTCCATTTCTTACACTTTGACAAAAATACACCAACTTACATTAATGCTAGTCAAATCTTGTCCAAGAAGCCTAAACAAATATCTACTTTCTTATCTCATTTTCACTTAAACCATTTCAAGTAAACTAGCAAACTCTCTTTTTTTTTTTTTTTTTTTTTTTTTCTCTCTACTCCATATATACGGCAACAACAAGAAGAAAGCAAGCCAAGAAAATTTCTTTTATAAGTTCAAGTAATACTCTAGTTTAGTAGATAACTCTTGTAAGGTTTTGAAACAAAACATAAGGTTTCTAAGGTTTTGATCATCAACTCACATCATCCTCCAAGTAAGTTTATAAAAACTATTATTATCATTTTTTTTAGTAATTAGTATGATCATATGATTTTCTACATCATATTACATGCATATGCTATTTATACCACTTTATTTTACAAACTTTTAACTTTTAAGCCCTAGAAGTGATTTTTGGTTAGATCCTTGTTAGATCTACTTGGTTATGATGTTTAGGAACCCATGACACCCTAAGAAGGTGTATGGTAGGATTAGACTAGTTTTGTGGTGATTGAAAGTGGTTTGAATGAAGATGGAACTAGATTAGAACCCTAGAAATGATTTTTGAAACAATAAAAATACCTACTGTCCCTATTTTTATTTCGTGGGAAAATCAGTGGTTGGTGGCTAATTTTTGACCAAAGATTTAGAAAATACTTTCAAAAACGAAACTTTAGGCCAAAGAACGGATTAAAACGAGCTTATAACGAAGGAGATATGATTTTTGCAAATTTAACGACGAAAACTATTTTATTAAAAACTGCTTGCTGTTTGGCAGATTTCGACGTACAAATAGAGGCATTAAACGTAACCTAGAGGAGCCGAGTTATCAAAAATATATAAGTACTTACTAAAACGAATCCGTGGACATAAAGAACGAGGAAAATGAACTTAAAACGACCAAGTTATACGCGTTTTAACGTCGTCAAACTATATATATATATATATATATATATATATATATATATATATATATATATATATATATATATATATGGACACAAATAAAAATAATAACTTACGCGCTAAATGGTATATTTTTCTAGAAACGTTACTAAGGACTATATTCTTAACAAATGAATACGTATGACCCAATGGAATATTTATACGACTTAACGACGTTATTTTAAGGTTTTCGATACGATGAATATAACGCTAACATTTTCATACAAGATAATACGACGAGTTATATACTCCTATATATGGACTTATTTTTCCTAAGTATGGAAACTATTTTACTATGACGATAACTAGTATTTCCAAATTACGAGTGGTATAGGTATCATGTGCATGTGCATTCATTACATCACGGCATGATCTAAATTAGATCACGATTATTCATTTAGGTTGCGGCTAGTGTTCGCGCCTTATTATCCCGATTACTTTACCATCGTTGTACCATCTTTGTACTATCACTCCAGGTGAGTTTCATAGCCCCGTTTTAATTCTATATTTTGATTTCAAATCCCACGGGGGAGAATACATTGCATTACTTATTTTTGTGTACATGCCTAAGTATAAAATTCATACATTGCTTAAGTTGCCTTATTACCACGTCTTGTCAAGTCCCCTTTATTATCATGGACCGTTAATTTCTGGTACTAAGCGGGAGTGAGTGGATAGATCTATTGAGGGTGACTCCTCCATCTGTGTTTGGGTTGCTCCAACAGTATTACAGATGCATTTCATGTCTTTATTATTAGAGTGTCTGGTAAACACTCATTGGGGCCAAGTAACGTCTAGCTTCGGGGTCATGAGCTTAAGAGCCAATGTATATATTTTCCGGACATCCTATTTCTTGACTTTACTTATGGCATATGTACACTAGATTTTAACTTATAAACCTATGATTATTCACCAACTTTATGTTGACCATTTTTCGCAATGTATTTCTCAGGTAACTAAGGCATATTCTCATGGTATGCATGGAGTCGCGGAGTCGACGCGTCTCACTTTATATTTTTGCACTTATGAAACGTTTGATCTTGTTGAACTTATTTTAACTATATTGGCAAACTCTTTTGGGGACCTAAGCTTTGTAAACTCTGAATGTTTTAATGATCAAACGCTGTATTTTCTAAACGACACTTTAGGTCGTTCAATATAACTGTAACTATGGTGCTATGACAGTCACCTCCAGGTATTCCATTCCGCTGCTATTCAGGTATTTTGGGGGTGTGACAGATTGGTACCAGAGCTAAGGTTATAGCGAACTAGGATGTATCATGGACCCTAGACTATAACCACATCATCATAGCATCTCATCATTTCATCATAGGTGCATATTCATTATACATGTTGTTTCATGCACACACTGTGCGAGTTATTTATACCCATACTCATATATATATATATATATATATATATATATATATATATATATATATATATATATATATATATATATATATATATATATATATATATATATATATATGATTATAATGACCTGGTTCACAAGTGACATGTCTTCAGATACCCACCCTGTTATCCTATCGTCGGATTCCGACATTGAAGATGCCTTGTCATCTTCCACTACCATTATACCACCAGCTGTACTTACACCACCATTAGCACTATTGATTTGTCATAGGAGCAAGGTTCTCATTCAGCCTATACATAGAATGCCGTTTGGTAGAGTATTCAAACTTAATTTTAATGGACTTACTAGAATGCTTATTACAAAGGAGATTGTATGTTTTCTTTCCTCCACTAGTAGGACGCTTACTACTCAGGTACTACCACCACCGTTGGTTACTTATTTCACTATTGGTCGCCCCATAGTGCGTACTTTAACTTTACCTCTTAGATGTCGCGAGATAGCGCGAAAGAGGGTAGTATTCCATTCACTATTATCACCATTATCTCCTAACTCACCACTGGGATTTCATCGTCATCAATGTTATTCTCATCCTTTAGAATACCACCATTGTCATTTCCCTTTTCCATTTCCACTTGCCACGAATTAGATAACACCTTGTGGATAATACCAAGATTACTGACTCAACAGGAACATCCGCAAGTTCCTCAAGAATGGCTTAGAATCTACATTATCTAGGACTTGATCGATGCACAACTTCAGACACCACTTCAGGACTATCTCGACCTTATGATGCCATAAACCTGATTTCACCTAGAAGGACTACAGGAAGTCTTTAGACTAGACTTATATCTTTACTAGCTGTTACTATTATCCTAGCCACGAGAGGTGTGGCATAGTTCGAAGAAACTTGTGGTATTTTGATTGTTGTACAACGGAATCACCAAGTGTTGACTCTACCATATGGATATGGTTGTGCTATCTATGATATTGGTCCATATAGACCGAAACATTCATGTATTATATTCATGTGTTATGAATATGATGATTTTTATTACCTATAGATTCTCATGGACTCTTATGATTTGATGGAAATAGATTTAAGCAAACCACTCCAAGCATGACGCAAGCCGCTGTTGGACAATTCATTTCCAGGAACGTAACTACCGCCCTCACCAAGGAACTTACTCACGTGGAATTTATGGGTTGTAATCCCTCCTCCTTTAGCGGAAATATAGACACAAAAGAATTTCTCAAATGGTTCGAAGAATTAGAAACAATCTTTCAAAGTGGTGACTGCCGTAAGGAAGACAAAGTTAAGTTCGCCACTTGCACTTTTCAGAAGCATGCCCAGAAATGGTGGACTAAGTATGTCCAGGTAGTAGGAGTTGATGCTGCTTACTCACACTCTTGGGAGAAACTAAAAAGGATGATGAGTTTGAAGTTCTGTGTGAAAAGCGAATTACAAGCAATTGAACAGGAAACACTAAACCTTACCATGGTAGGAGATGATGTTGTTAAGTATACTGCTTCTTTCTATGATTTCGCTCGACTAGGCTCTGCAATGGATGAACCAGAAAGCAAGAAACTTGAAAGGTACATCGGAGGACTTTCTCCTGAAATTCGTATGTTGGTCAACTCATTGGAACCCGATACTATGCCTAAAGCTATCAGGATGGCGATCGAAGCAAAGGAACGCATAGCTCACCCCAAGATCTTAGGAAGAAAAAGTGACAATAAAAGGAAGTGGAACAACAACCGAGGTGAGAATGCCACACAAGTACCACCCAAGAGACAAGGAGTTGCTAAACCTAATGCTACAGGTCTAAAGGAAAAGAATGATTACCTTGGTATTTTACCTAAGTGTGAAGAGTGCCAACATCATCATAACCCAGGACGTTGCCCGGAACCATGCGGCAACTGTAAGAAGATCGGACACAAAGCCAAGTATTGCAAGGCTTCCACCCTCGCAATGCATCAGAAACTCACAGTAATCTGCCATGAATGTGGGGTAGTGGGACACTCCAAGAGTGAATGCCTGGTGTTGAGAGACCGGAACTGGAGGAGGCAGTTCATGTTTTAAAACCATAGTTCGAGCCCTCTAGGGTTGTACTTTCTTTTGGTACTTTCCATAAGTACGTTGGTGTAACCTAGTAGTATTAAGCACTTTCCTATCTAATGTAATGACTATCTTTTGTTACCTTCTGTGATAACCATAACTTTCATTTACTCCATTTTCTATCCCAATCGTTCAATCTTAAATCGTTTCGCAACATTATACCATTGTCTTATTTAGGGAATAGGCCGATTTCGTAATTGACGGATTAGTAGATTATTACCAATCCATAGTATTTACCCATGTATCCAACAAACCATTCAACGAGTTTTATTTCAAACTATTTTACTACCTTATGGGGAAATTGTTTTTACCGAATTTCTAAAATAAGTCGTTTTGTTACCGTACTATAAACTGATTATCCAATATGACGCCAAATATTTACTATTATTACGCGAAACAATTTTTATATTACTTTGGAAGGAAATAATTAGTATACCATTTTTAATAACAACGCGTTGAACACCATCTAAAGCTTTTGAGGAAAATAATATTATTTTGACTAAATCAAGCATCGCATCATTAGTCCTCAACTATACATAGCCTGATCACCTATGTATACTTCAGGAAGGATTATGCCATGAAGGGAATAGTTACTTTATAAAGTATTGTTAATAACAATCTTCATCCAAAAGCGTTTTAAACAAATAAACTCTTTTATAAATATTTCTTTCTGACAAATTCTCCTTGGATACTTACCCCACCTGTCACACACTTAGTCATTAAGTTGGACTTTCCATTGAGTTCTTTAGGAGAGACTTCCCATATCAAGTACTAGGAGGATTCCTCGATACAAGAAAAACAATAAAAGGATTACGGAACTATAATACCTAGACTAAGAAAATTTATAATCCAACAACAATCCTAAGATACCACGAGACCATCCGACTCACCATCTCTGACCTAGTTGTCCAATTTATTATTCAAAGGTACTAGCTAGACTGAGCTACAGGATCGAACACATTGTGAAGGTACGCTAAGCAACACTAAAGAAATAAACCAAGCCTCCTAACCGATACTGAAGAGTGTTTTGAGTTAACATGGTCTCATCCATACGCAAACTTCCCTGTACTGAGTTTTCACCGAGGATAATTGATTTGAGTTAAGGATATCGATATAGATTCCCTTAAGGCATTGTGTTCTCAGGAAATTCTAGATAACCTCACCTATACATCAAGAGAGACATCAGACTCAAGAATATCTCCCCAGCTACATGTGAAGACAATATGGTAATTCATCGACATAGTATCAATTGAAATCCTCATTTTTCCAACATGACGACAATTTCAACGATTAACCATCTCAAGACTTAAGCTGGTTGAATACCTAGGCCTGTAGTTTTACCAGATAACCACCAATAGGTACCATCCAATATCAGGAACCGAACATCAGACATCTATGCATTATGCGAACATTACCTATCCTACTATTTTATCCTTGTTAGTATTTTCACTTTAAGTAAAGTTGATTTAAAAATTTGTGTTTATACAAATCACATATCTCGTAGGAAATAATTTTTGAATTGCCTATTTTGAACAAATACAATCCTTTTAATCCATATTTAGCTAAACCATTGTACAATGGGAAATATATAAACATCCAACTTTGGTAAACAGTCCTATTCACAATCTATTTGAAAACCGCGTCACATTTCCTAACTATTGAATTTTGAATCATCAAGAAAGATATTATTTAGTAAACCATTTGCTCCATTTTCTAAAATTCGTTTATTCAGAAAAAGATTTCGACCAAAGACTCAAAAATCGCGAGATAAATTTTGAAAACCAATCACCATGCTACATCGCTTATGCATTTAGGGCTTTGTGACTTGACAATAAGGAATATTGGAATATGTGATGAAGGAAATTAGGAGGAACACCATAGAACGATTACAAACGTCAGTAATGGAGACCAAGTACAATAGGCAAAGAAAGACATATGTCTTAGCATCCATTAGACCAAAACTCAAAGAATCAAACATTGTTACCCATATTCTATCTTCTTCGTATAACGCCGTGTTCGAAAGACGTAATGTTGTGGAATTAGTCACAAGATTTATTGTACCTATTTCAATTGTTCCTGATAAAGGTGATCGAATCACCTCAGACTTCTAACAATTATCCTAAGATTTCCTTTGGAACCTCATTAAGATGTAAACACCGCCTATCATCCTCAGATCGATGGTCATAACGAGAGAACGATTCAAACATAAGAAAGTTATACTCAGAGTATGAGTGATTAACTCTAGAAATGGTTGGACTAACCATTTACCATAAATCGGATTCTTTTACAACCATAGTTATCGTGCGAGCATAGAGACTACATCAATCGAGGCACTTTATGGTCGAAGTACCAATTACCCATTTACAGACCGAAATCGGAAAGTTAAATTCACTGGTCTAGAACTAAACTATGGAACAACAAAGGGAATTTCACAAGTCAAGAACCCGTTAAATTCACTGGTCTAGAACTAAACCATATGTAATAATTCTAGGCACCTAGTAGTGGATACTATATTCTTGGCTTTGTGACTAGCATGAGCTTGTTTTCCAATTTTACATGCATCACAAAAATGCTTGCCATATTTTAGATTAGGCAAATTTCTAACTAATTCCTTAGAGGCCAAAGATTGTATTTGTTGCATGTTAGCATGTCCTAATCTCCTATGCCATAGTGTAGAGTTTTCATCTAGGGTCGTTAGGCATATCCTATCCTCAGGTTTGTTTCCTAGTTTCATAACATATATGCCACCTTTTCTAATTCCTCTCCCTATAATTTTTCCATTCTTAACTATTTCGCTATCATCTTCGGTAAATGTGACTCTACATTTATTATCACATATTTGTCCTACACTAAGCAAGTTATATGTTAATTTATCTACATGCTCTACATTTTCAATAGTAAGTGAGTCTTGAGAGATCGTACCTTTGCCAATGATTTTTCCACGTAAGTCACTACCAAAAATAACGTTACCTCCATTGTATGCCTTGTATGTAGAGAATAGATTGCGATTCCTCGTCATGTGCCTCGAACATCCGCTATCTTTAATCCATTCGTCAGGTTCCAAGTCAATTCCTAAACATATTTCGTCGGTTTCTTTTGCCATAAAACACTTTTCGTCTCTTGGCTTTTCAACTTCTTCTTTGTCATTATCACTCCATGTTCCACTAACAAAAGCACCTTAACTTTCATAACCCAGTGGCTTTTGACATTCGCCAATGAGATGATTTGGACTTCCACATCTAAAGCACTTTCTTTTCCCGTAGTTGTCACTTCTATTCCTTTGGAATGCTCTTCTTTCGTCTCGTGATGATCTAGTGAATCTTCCTCGTCTCTTGAAGAACTTCTTGAATTCTCTTACGGCCATTGCATATTCTTCGTCTTCACTTTCGTCACTTGAATCATCATCATCACTAGATTCCTTTTTGGCTTTTAGAGCAATGGATTTGGTTTGTTCTTTCTTGACTTTGACCGTTTCCGAATCTCTTCTTATGATTTCTTCATGAACCTTCAAGTTGCCAATTAGTTCATCTAGTGATAACGTCATCAAGTTCTTTGATTCTTCGATTGCCGTGACTTTAGCTCGCCATTTTGGATGCAATGCCCTAAGAAATTTCCTAACACAATTTTTACTAGAAAATGTCTCATCAAGTGCTTTTAAACTTGTGATGATAGTGTTAAACTTAGCAAAAGCATTATCAATTGATTCCTCTTCCGGAATCGTAAATTGTTCATATTGTTGTACAAGAAGATCTATTTTATTATCTTTGACTTGGCTATTACCTTGGTGAGTAATTAGTAAAGAATCCCAAATTTCTTTGGCGGTTTTACACATAAAAATTCTTTCATATTCTTTGCGTGGTAACGCATTATAAATTACCATTTTAGCCTCATTATTTTTTGCTAATTTCTTTTTCAAATCATCATTTTGTTCTTCAAAAGATACAATTTCATTCATTTTAGTTTCAACATTATATTGAATAGGAGGAAAATCACCAAAGGTAATAATATGCCAAAGATCAAGATCTTTTGATTTCACATACATTTCGAATCTATTTTTCCAATATAAAAATCCTTCACTTTCAAATAGTGGTGGTCTTTGCATAGATTGCCCTTCTAAATATTTTTCAGATTCCATACATCGTTACAAGTTTTAAAATACAATATATTTTAAAAATCTTGCTAGACCTGGCTCTTGATACCAATTGTGGAAAACTAGAAGGGGGGTTGAATAGTTTTACGTCGTTTTTAAATTGTTATAAAAGTTTGTTTAAAAGTTTTCTTTGTTTTATAAAATATAGATTCGATGCTATATGAAATCAAGTTGTGCACAATATGAACAACACTAAGTATGTACGAGAGACAATAGATTTATAGTGGTTCGGCTACAAGGTCACCTTCCTTGCCCTACTCCACTCCCCGAGCACCTAACTCGAGAGTTTTCTTCACTATATCAACAAGCTCCCTTATGGCGGAGAAAACCTTACACACCAAATTTACACACCACAGTAACTTCACGACTTAATCACAACTTCTACACAACTAGTTCACACCTATTCACTACTTAATCACACCACTTCTTTACACCAATCTTCTACACACCAATCTTCTTCACACCTATTCTTCTACACACCAATCTTCTTCCTAACTTATTTTCTTCACAACTATTCTTCTAACCAATCACACTATATATCAAACTACACTATCTTCTAATAAATATTCACAACTAATCACACAATGAAATAATAACAATGATGATTCACTAACAATTTAGATGTGGAGATCACAATAAGTTGTAATACTTCTTGTCTTGAGGGATAGAAGTATTCTTCTCTTGCACTTGATGGGATGATGTTTGGATCACTTTGAAACAAAGATTTAAGAATGTATGATCAAAGGATTTATAGATTGGAAATGGAGATCTAGAACAGAAAGTTCTGTAGTGCAAAAGGTGAGGAAAAAATCCAGGGTTAAGGTGGTATTTATAGGCAACAGATTCTGACAGAGGAGCGTGGCCGGTCCCCTTAAATCAAGGCCGGTCCCCTTAATTTTAAGGGGACCACCCCTTATAATTAAGGGGGCCGCCCAGCTGAAACGGCCAGAATCTTTGTCTTTTAGTGGGGAAAGTTTATTTGGTGAAAAACTAACTGATTTTGGTTAAAAATTTGAATTCATATATTTAGCATGAATAAAACATTTTTCTTTATTACCAAAAGTGTTTTTCAAAAATATATAATATGTTTATATAATTAAATAAACTTTGCATTAGTTAATTAAATACCCCTTTGATCATAAATTGCACTAAACACTTTGTTTATTCATACCTTAAGTGATTTGGATGTAAAGAGAAATATTAATCACTAAATACTTGTTTATGTCACAAGTTTTAGTTCTATGAGTTTATATTTTGTGATAATTAAAACATAGAGATATTGATAACATGTTAATAATGTTTTTAGACATTATTTGTGTCAACACAGACAGTTAACAATCCAACAAGGGTACCAACCAAAGGAAATATTACAGAAGCATAACATAATAAAAGGCGAAAGAGTGAGAGAGAAAAAGCACTTGGAGTTAAAAAGAAGCAAATGAAACCTTGTAGCCATTGTGGAGAAAAGACCAACACGCATACGAAAACAACTTGTCCTAAGAACCCAAAGGCAAAGCGAAACGCACCAATAGTTTATGCTTGAGCACTTTTAATACATTGAATTAATACATTGAAGTATTCTTTAGAATGTTTACTTATGGAACTCTTGTTAATTGTTTACATATGGAACAACTCTTGTTTAATGTTTACTTATGGAACTCATTTGTGGCATATTTGCCAAAACATTGCTTGAATTCATTGAATTATTGTTTACTTTGTATTTTGATTAAAATAAAATATAATTTGTGTTCAAAATCACATGTGATTTAGATAGAAAACACTTGTGATTTGAACAACAATCACAAGTGATTTACACACAAATCATATGTGATTTGCAGATAAATCACATTGGAATATAGTCTCTAAGTGAAAATAACATCTAAAACCAACATATTTTTAATAAACTAAAAAGAAGCAGTACATTTTTTAAATCAGTTATAACAAAAGACATGATTTAATTACCATGATTGACTTTCCCAAAACACAAAAAACATAAATCATGCTTGATAAAGCATTCTAATCTACCATGGATATTCTGACTAGCATTCCATAATTAAACTACCATGGAAATTGTTTGACTTCACATACTTAACATAAAAAAGCATACGATAATTAAACTAAAAATACTGTTCCCTGGACTTCACAAAAGACTTCACAAACACACAAAAGACTAATTCTCCTAGCCTGGACGGTCAGTTGGCTTCAATATCTTTTGCATCTTTTTCTTCACGTTGTTTCATGTTCATTCTTGCTTGAACAATAATCTGCATCTTCAATTCAGAATCTACATTGTCAAACTCCTTAGCCTCATCAAGCACCTTTTCCCGATGCACATTAAGCTCATGCAACAACATTTTGGTAGCAAACTTGAATTTGAGCCTCCTCAACATGTCAAACTGGTCCTTCGACTCAGCCACAAGCCCACAGTCCCATTTTGTAGGAGCTTCACCCATATAACTTTCCAGGTGCAGCATGGCAAAAACACCACAATCTCGGTAACTTGAGCTTGTACTCCATTTAAGCCTTGGGATCTTTCCATTCAATTTCTTAATGCTAGCATACCTTTTGTGACGATGCAATTTTAGATGACGGGCAAACATATCTTTCTTCAAAAAAAAAAAAAAAAAAAAAACATGAGATCAAAGGAAAAACATATGTGATTTGTATGTAAATCACATGTGAGTTGGGTAAAATCACATGTGATCAGGGAGAAAACTAATACTTACAAGAACATCACATACTACTTTATACATTCCATCATACTTTGCCCCACTGTCAATGTTATCGAGTATTGTCATCGACATTGTTTTTTAAAAGCTGAAGAGAACAACATAGAAATGCCCTTCATTGAGAATTGGAAAAAACACCTGAATTAACAAAAAAAAAAAAAAAAAAAAAAAAAAAAAAAAAAAAAACTTAATAATAATGGAAAACTATGAATTTAACAAGTATAATTCTAAAAAGAAAATAATAACATTACCAAATCGATGTCTTTTAGATCAATGCCAGCAACATCTTGAAAATGTGTAGAAACTTGGGCATCGAAACTTTTCCATTGACCCTTTGAATCCAAACTTCCATCAATCATTTGCTTTATCTGCAGAAATAACAAACATAAAATGTAAAAATCAAGTAATATATAATTATATAATGAAATTCATAAAAATTAACAAAAACCCTTACGATACAACCAATTGGAAAGAAATGCCTCGACAGAGATCCAGCATCTTTGAAACTTTCTTCATGGTTAAGAATGGCACCCTAACAGTCGATGACATTTGCATCAAGACACAAACTAGGTGCTAACATTTCCATGTTTAAACGAATTGACGAAACTTTGATGCCAGAATGAGTTTCAAAAACAGTTTCACTGCATGAACAAAAAAAACAAATGTCATTAGCTAAAATATCATAGAAATTCAATAGTTAATCGCATGTGCTTAGCTAAACAATCACATGTGATTAACTCAAAATCACATGTGATTTTGAGTGAATCACATGTAATTAGCTAAACAATCACAGAAGTTCAAAAAACTTTAAATAAAATAAAACCTGCATCTTGTCACCCTGCATACAAAACAAGCCGTTTCCAACCATAAATTCCACCCTCATCATTCGAGGCACAACTTTAGTCTTCTTATTCATGTAGGGCGAGCAGAGGAAAGAAGACGGTTTCATAACTCGTTTTTAATGAATGATTATCTCAGGACTACCTTTGGAAGCATGAGTAGCCACTCTTTCGGGAGTACCCGGACCTGCATTCGTGACAACCAATTCCTCACGCGTCCCTTTATCAAAGGTATCACCCTGAAATACAAGATAATTTATTTAAAAAGAAACAATATTTAAAAGAATAAAAAGATGTTTCTGTTAGAGTATTACGTATAGGTATTTGTCTACAATACAATTAATCACCTCATTTACGATATCGCTATTGTTATATAGCCACTGAGTATAAGTCTCGGGCGTACTGCTGATCTCTAACTCATAATCTTTAGCTGGATCAACAATACCAGCTTCTTTCTCACCCTGATACGGATCTTCAACACCAACTACACTTTCAGCTGGCTTCTCACTGACAGCAAGTATATCCGTTTCCTTTTGAACATCGGCTCCCTTCTCACCCTAAGAATTAACTTCCTTCTCACCCTGAGATGAATCTTTTCCAAAATAATCTAAACTATTTTTTCTAAAATCACCGATATCTTTGTAATTATCAGGACCTGAAAAATCATTATCCTCACCTTCCTTCTTGCCCAAAGAAACAGGTTTCTTGAAACAAAATATCTCTCATATAACTCAACAAACTTTTCATCATTAGCATACATTGAATATGCTTCTAACAGATCAGATTCAAGAGCACTTCTTTCAGAACATATCATGGAAATCTTTTCATCAACTTTGTTAAGCAAAACCTGTAGCTATTAATGATGTCAATGACATGTAAAATTGAAGTTAATCACATGTGACTCTACAACAAATCACATGTGATTATACACTAAATCACATTTGATTCTAATGAATCACATGTGATTATCCAAAAAATCACATCAAATGAACAATTATAACGTATTAAACATACCTCTTTGTTAGAAGATTCAGACAAACCAGCATCAATAAAGCCTTCTGTCTCTTTAGCTTCTGCCTCAGTCCACTCAGGATTAAGCTCTAGTTTCCCCAACTTCTTTTCGGCAAGTTCTAGATCCTGTCATTGTCTAATTAAGGTTGTCGACCAGTTTAAGATAGTCGGACGCAAACGAACAACATGAAACTTTTCAAACTTTGTAGAATCTAGATACACAAGCTGAAAACATAACAAAAAGGATAAAAGTTACAAATCAAAAGCAGGAAAACAAAAAGAAAACATGAACCATTTTTAATATTCAATTGAATCTATAAACTTACCATGAGGAGGGCTAATGGACCGGTCTAATGGTACTCTCCTTTTGGGTTGTTACTATATTGAAGGCAGTGGTGTATGTAACTGCACCAATCAATCTCAGATATTGGAAGATGTTCCGGAATACGTCTAACAATATCTAAACAAACTTTCCCACCCATAGTCTCACACCTTCCCATTGTATTGGAAAACAACACAAGGAAGTTAAGTTTGAATAAATCGTCAACTATATTTGCACTAACCAACTTTCTACCAATATCCGGTGCTCGAATATCTTTCAAGGACTTAGGATAAAAATGATCAACCCAAGATTTGACATAAGGATGATGAACAGGTCTTTCCTCAAAAGAAAACAATGAAGTACTACCAACTGGTATCCCTAACATGTCATGAATTCTCTGTGGAGTGACAAGTATCGATAGACCATTAAACAAATTCAACTTATAAGTTGCTGGCATAAATCTTGAAGCCACAAACCTACCCAACCCGAAAGGAAGTTGATCAATGAAAATTCTACGAAATGATTGAAACCCTATTATAGCCAGTAACTGTCCCATGTCAACTTTTGATTGTCGGATAGAAGAAAAGAATGAAGAAGGAGCATTCCTTACCCTAAGAATTGGAAATTCTTCAAGATACTTTAATTGATCTATATCATCCTGTGACATCAACATTGTTTTCTTTTCAAATCTTTTAGGATTCTTAACATTAGCTTCATCTTCATCACTACCCTCTCTCTTAATCTTTACCTTTTGTTTCTTAACCTCCCTTTTCGACTTTTGCACAATAGCTTCATCTTCAGAATTAGAAACATCCTTCATATAACCCTTCAACTTATTAAAAATACACTTAAAAGACTCCATATCGTCATCATGACTCATCAAAAGTTTCTTAAGCTTAGACGAACCTGACTTGCGATTACATTCATCAGAAACCTTCTTTCTCTTATGCTTTTTAACCACAATACTACCTTTATCAGAAGAATACGAACCAAACTCATCAGAAGCAATAGATCCAACCTCATCAGAAAACCCCTTACCTTTAATCATCTGACCCCTCAAATTCTTTGACACCCTGAAAGGCTCACCACTATCCTCTTCATCAACAGCCAACTTCCTTTTTCGAGGCAAATCAATATCTACCTTTGACTTTGGCTTCTGCTTTGGCTTCGAGATATCAGAAGCCTTCAACTTAGATTTCGCCTTCTCAAGAACCTTTGCCTTACCCTGAACCTTAGCATGAACCTTCGCCTTCTCAAAAACCGGCACCTTATCATTCTAAACAACAACCATCGCCTTACACTGAACCTTAGCATGAACCTTCGCCTTCTAAAAAACAGGCGCTTTATCATTCTCAACAACAACCTTCGCCTTACCCTAAACCTTAGCATGAACCTTCGCCTTCTTAAAAACTGGTGCCTTATCATTCTCAACAACCAGCGACTTAGCCTTAACATTCGCCTTCTCAACAACCATGACAGCCGGCACCTCTGCCTGAACATTCGCCTTCTCAACACTTGTAATAGTATTAGATTGAACCTTCGCCTTAGACTTTTTAGGATCAACAGCCTTATCCTTCATCACAACAGACTCCAGATTAACGTTGGGAAGAGGCATAGGTATACTTGAATCATTCAGCTTAACACGAGATACAGGGGAATTAAAATTTTCTCGAACATTTTTCTGAGTCCTCCGAAAAGGAGAACTGGATTGAGGAGAACTAGACTGAACAACAGCAACTTCAGTAACTGGCGGCTGTATAATAGAAGCACCTAACAAAACAAAAACATAAAAACACATCAATTACAAAGTAAACAAAAAAGAAATGACATATAAAAATTTCTTCATCAAATACCTATTCTAAGAAAATAAACATACAAAATCACATACAGAATCACATGTGATTCATGAACACCGTGGCATGACCACCACCTCAATGAAACCACAAACTTCTTCCATCACCATTACTCTCACTCAAATCCCCGTTCTACGGCCTACCCACCACCACCTATCGCTACTTTCTTTCTCTAAACCAACCAAATTCATCCGTTCTTGTATAAAAACACAAAACCACATAACAAAATCACACAACAGAAATACTTATCGCTACTTTCTTTCTCACAAACAATCACATAACAGAACACCTATCGCTACTTTTTCGCACATTCAATCTCGTTTTTATAGCTCTCACCTTCCCCAAAACCAAGACCCTAATCCCCAAATTCAAAACCCTAATATCTCATAAAAACAACTGCCAGAAAACTAAACCACCACCAGAAAAATAAGCATCGCTGGAAAACACCATAAAACCCTAAAAACTGCCAAAAAATAACCGCCATTCAACACCCTAATATCATTTTAATAGCTCTCACCTTACCCAAAATCAATACCCTAATCGCTCAACTAAACAAATCATCATTATTAAAACTTGTTAAATACAAAAAAAAAAAAAAAAACTACATGAATCTAAACGAAAGAGAATCTACGACATACCTTCAAATTGTGGTATATCTTCTTTTAAACCAGCCATTGAAAAGCATAAATTTAGGTTTTGAATTTGGGGAACGTGAAGTGTGTGTGAGAAATGAGCTCGTTTTTAGTTTTTAGAATGAATGAATAAAAAAGCGTATATTAGATTTGTTAGGTAAATGACAAACTTACCCCTCTGCCTAATTTAATTAGATTTGTTAGATATATCCCAACCGTAGGATTGATGTAAGATTAATGGCTCTCATTGAGTGGTTTGATCTTTAGAAATATTATATTCTGTAATGAAATTTTCTCACTTGATGCAAAATATATAGATGGATAGTGTTTTATATGTATTTTCATTTGGTACAAATTTCATCAAGTGATATATAATACAAGAAAAAATGTTTAAGGTCAAAGTTCGATACAAAAAGTCAAACTGAACTTATATTTTGAGATGGAGGTAGTAATATTTTTTATTGTTTTGCATTCTATTTGCACCTGACTCATGCCTGCATGTTCGATATCCTATGAATATCTTTTATCCTTTTCATTTTGTGGATGTGGATGAATAAAATGAAGTTAGACGTATGTATGGAGAAAAAATTATACGGATTTGGTGAAATGCATGTTTTAAATGCATGATATACAATTTATTTAAAGCATGTTTGGAATAAATATGTCATTATGGTGTTTAGTTAGGTATATATGATATTGACCCTATTTTATATATGCTTGTTGGTTTTCTTTTTAATGGCAAATTTGTTACAACGACTGCTTACAAGCAAATATTGGAATACGGATCCAATCACACCAAATCAGTTTATGCTCCTCATTTTTAACAGAAATTATAGAATGAGAAAACACCTTAAAGATTGGTCGGTACATACATATGAATCATATAAGTTTAACGTTTGTCATGCGACGCACGGCTTCTTTTATATTTCAGCTAAAGTTTCTAAGTTATCTTCGGACGTTGTTGAAATATGTGTTGTGGTTCAAACTTATGTCCATGATATGTTATGTCCATGGACTTAATGTGTCATTTATTACTAATGTTTGTATGTTTAGCTTCATGTGGCAGGTTTTAGGTTCTATAAGAGGTGAAGTGTAACTTTGTTCAATATAAGCCTAAAACTAACCCTAAGCCATCATTCATTGATTCATATCTTCTCACACACAAGGTGTTCTCTCTCTGGTTTTGTTTAGTCTTTCTTATCCGTGTTTGATCACCTTGATAGGGTTTATAGTTTGGTAGGTAGTTATTAATAGTTGTAGTGAGGCTGAATTGTATTTGAATCATTGTAGTGAGGTAGATAGAATCCTTCTGAAGGAGACTATCTTTTCCTTTGTATTTGTTTGGTGAGCACACGTTTTGTGGACACATCTTCTTGCATATTCAGTGTATAAAAGATTTCACCAAAGGGGTGGTTGGCTGGGTGAATAAGTTGTCTTGTGATTGTGTTTGGTATTAGATTCATAGTTTTAATATGGTATCAGAGCCAGGTTTCTGTAACTCTCAAGGAGGCAGGTCAAGAAGTTACCCACAACGTTTTCAAGTTACAACTAAAACACTTAGAGAATTAAGAGAGAAAGAACCCTTATAGTGCTATAAAGGTACTCAGTGGAAGAGCAGATCACCAACACTCTTGATTCACTTAGTCAAGAGTGTTAGTAACCAAGAAAGAACCCCAAGAACACCACAGATCACTAAAAGATCCAAGATCCCCAAGATCTCCAAATCAACAAAATTAGGGTTTATGAAACCCTAACTAAATTGATCCAAGAATCAATCAATTCATAATCAAACCACCACGGCCGTTGAGATAACAGCCCCAATCGAACAATTAAACCACCTGCTCTTCCCATAGACAGGTGTTAGACTGGACACTTCAAGTGACTTGCGTGTGAGTTCTTTAGTATTTTTTGTTTGTTTAGTTTTTTCTGGGTTATTGTTGGTTAGCATTTGTTCTTGATTTCTTGTTATCTGTTTGGTATCTATTATCTATTGGTTAGTTGGTATCTATTCTTGCTTTCCTGATATCTATTTGTCTTATACTTGCTTTTATGGCTGAGGTTTTGATTAGTGCTTTGGATGCTGGTATTCCTTTATATTTGCATTCTAATGATAATTCTAATGTGCCTATTGTTCATATTAAGCTATTTGGATCTGATAACTATAGGATGTGGTCTAATGCAATGAAAATTGCTTTAAAAGGTAAAAATAAAATATGATTTGTTGATGGTATTTATTTCAAACCTACTACTAGTGTTGTATTATCCCAGCCATGGGAGAGGTGCAATTATGTTGTTCTTGGATGGATTCTTGGATCCTTGTCTCTTGAGTTGTACTTAGGACAAGTTTATTCTGAGATTGCCTCTGAGGTATGGAAAGAATTGGAAGAAACCTATGATAAAATGGATGGGTCTGTCATTTTTAATGTGATTCATAAGATTAACTCTATGAAGCAAGGTGAATTGTCTATGCCTGATTATTATCATAAGTTGAACTCTCATTGGAGATAGTTTGATACTTTGACTTTGTTACCTGCTTGTACTTGTGCTGCTTATGAAGGTGTTTTGAAGCATAACTAGCTTGTTAGGCTTATGCAATTTCTTATGGGCTTAAATGAGGTTTATCAACTAATTAGGAGTAATATTCTTGATAGGAACCCTTTACCAGATGTCAAAGAAGCATTTAATGTGATTTCTAGGGAGGAGTCTCACAGAAGACTCCACCCAAGTTCTGGTTCTAGTAGCAAGGTTCATCTTGTTGCTTTTGTTGTTAAGACCAATAATAATTCAAATTCTAAAATAATATTGTTAGAAGACATAATAACAATAACGGTAATGGTAATAGAGGCCCTAATCCTAATTTGTTTTGTAAACATTGTGGTTTAGTTGGTCACACTATTGAAAGATGTTTTGAGCTTAATGGTTACCCACCTGGTTTTAAGAGAAACCCTAATCTGTCTAAACAATCTGCTTATGTCAAAAAGGTTAATGGTAATGCAGATGTTTCTCAACCATCTACTTCTTCTGGATCTATGACTGGGTCTTTCACTGATGATAATATTATGAAACTCTTAAGTCTCGTTAATGAAAAACCCTCTGCTAATGTCTCTGCTAGTATGGCAGGTATATCTCCCACATTTTTTTTAATAATAATGTGATGTTTAACTTGCATTTTGAGAAGTTTTTTTGTGCTAAAATGAGTTCTGTGAGTTATAATCTTACTTTAGGTTGGGTTGTTGATTCTGGTGCTAATCAGCATATGAGTTATTCCAATAAGAATATGTTTAATGTAATTAATATTTATAGTCTTATGTTAACTGTTGGTTATCCTAATGGTATTGTTGCAAAGATCTCTGTTATTGGTAGCCTTAGATTAACATCTGGTGTGGTTTTATTTCATGTTCTTGTTGTTCCTGAATATAATGTGAGTCTGCTATCTTTTAAGATGATTAAGGATAGTAAATTCTTTATTGGTTTTGATGAGCATAAGTGTTATATCCAGGATTTGAATCCGGGAAAAATTGTGGGGACTGGTAGTGAGTCTAGTGGACTCTATTTGTTTGATGAGCCTATTTGTGGTGAGTCTAATCTTGCTATGTGTAACTCTGTGTTTATTTGTCATGTTTCTAATGAGTTATGGCACCAAAGACTTGGTAACCCTGCTGATCAAGTCTTGTCTACTTTGGGTAATAAAATTGGTCTTAAAAAGGTGAATCATTTGTCTCCTTGTGATGTGTGTCAGAAGGCTAAATAAACTAGAGAACCTTTTCCATTAAGTGATCATAAAACTGAATATGTTGGGGATCTCATTCATTGTGATGTTTGGGGTCCTTATAGGGTAACTAGTAAAGAAGGTTTTAAGTATTTGTGGAAAACTAGAAGGGGGGTTGAATAGTTTTACGTATTTTTAATTTGTTTACGCGTTTTGTTTACTTTCAAAAATTGTAGATTCAATATTATGTGAATTCAAGTCTTGCACAATATGAACAACTACAATTAAATACCAAGGCTATAATAATGTAAGAAATGAAATAAGTAAGAGATGGAAAGATCGAACCGCGAGACAAGAGATTTATAGTGGTTCGGCTACAAGGACACCTTCCTTGCCCTACTCCACTCCCCGAGCACCTAACTCGAGAGTTTTCTTCACTATGTCAATAAGCTCCCTTATAGCGGAGAAAACCTTACACACCAATATTCACACCACAACTTCTTCACACCTTAATCACACCTTCTATACAACTTCTTCACACCTAGTCTCAACTTGATTACAACACTACTTCTTCACACCTATCTATCTTCACAACTATCTACTTCACAACTATCTACTCCAAAATCTCTCTATCTACACACCTTGAAAATCTATATTCTACCAAATATTCACAACAATTTATACAAAAAAATACATATAATGGATGATGCTCTAACAACTTGGATGTGGAGGTCACAACAAGTTGTAATACTTCTTGTCTTGGTGGATTGAAGTATTCTTCTCTTGCACTTGAAAGGATGAGACTTGGATCACTTTGAAACAAAGATTAATGTATATATGATCAAAGGATTATAAGAACTGGAAGTGGGGATTTAGATCAGAAAGTTTTAGGGTGCAAAAGGTGAGAAAATTGTGTGAAATGAACCAGTATTTATAGCACAGAAAAATACTGTTCTGGAGCGTGCCAGTCCCCTTAATTAGGGGCGGGTCCCCTTAATTATTTAGGGGGCTGCCCCCTCCAGAATGTTGGACTTGTTTGTCCTTTTGCCGGGAAGGTTTTTCTGGATTATATTTGACATTTTTCCTTAAAAATTTGAATTCGTATATTTATAATGATTTAAACATATTCTTTTAATTCCAAAAATGATTTTATAAAAGATATAAAATGTTTGTGACATTTTATAAAAAGTCTAGTGATTGAGAAAAATTTCCTTTGATCATAGAATGCAATAAATACTTTGTTTATTAATACCTTAAGTGATTTGGATGTAAAGTGAGATATTTATCGCTAAATACTTGTTTACGTCATAATTTTTAGTTCAATGAATTTACGTTTTGTAATTATCAAAACATAGAGATGTCGGTGAATGTTAACAATGTTTTTAGGCATTATTTATGTCAACAATCTCCCCCTTTTTGATGATTACAAAACCTTAAACTCATTAAGTCTAAAAATTAATTTTTAGACAAGTATTTAGAGTTTTATATTCTCTTCTCCCCCTTTTTTGTAAAATCAAAAAGGTTATGCCGATTAAGCTTCATAAAAGAAGTTAAACGGGTAGAAAGCTCCCCCTCGATGTGTGCTCCCCCTCATTTGAGAGCACCAAGGAAACGAGCTATAGAATGCTTGGCTACAAAAAATATGTGAAGAGAACAAGACACATATATGCAAAGCAAGAATAAGGCAAACAAAAATAGATTCATTCAAGCATATAAGATGATCATAGAAATGAACATCATTACAACATTCAATATGTTTGAAGCATATTTATTACAATAAAACAAAAGAAACAATATAGTCCTAAATTTCCAAAGAGAGCACTTGGACTTGCTTGCAACCCATGGTTGAGTGTTTTATTTGCTTGAGGGGAACATAAGCATAAAGCTTAGTTGTTTGATGGAGAAGGATATGGAGTAGGGTATGGAGCGGAAGAAGTGGACCTTACGATGTTATATCGTGTCAAGGGTGGTATTGGATGAGGACGAGTGAGAAGATACTCAATCCAAGAGATATCTTCACTCAAGTAGAGGATTTGTTTTTGGAGGAAGATGGAACAAGGGAAAAAATGAGTGTGGTTTGTAACTTGATCCAAGTTGAGAGAGTGGGGTAAGCAATTTGCATAGGGTGATGATGGAGATTACCCTTTGTTATGTTGTGCAAGATGCATAACAAGGAGATCACTTAGATCATGGATTTGGTTTATTTCTTCACGGAACTTTTTCTTTTCCGTGGCAATTTGAAGAGAATCATTATGTTGATATAGATGAATTGGGGTTGTTTTGTTTGAATTGAAATTGTTGGAAGTGTAGTTTGATGGTTGATCGAATTTGTAGGGATCATTATGGATGGTTAGAGGTTGAGATGTGTAGTTTGGCATGAATGTGGATGTTTGGCCAATGTTGTATGGTTTGTAAAGTGGATCAAAAGAATGTCCTTGTTGGTTTGGTGTAAAGTTTGGGAAGTAAGGAGTTAGAGGTGTTGATTGATTTCCAACTTCATTGGTTATGATGGATTTGTTTCGAGGGCTTTTTCTTCGCCAAACGGGTTTTTCCGTCATCCTTGCTAGCCTTGAGGCTTTTGGTTTTGGTTTGTTTGGGGAGGTCATGATGAGATGAATGGAGAGTTTGAAGAATGGGGTATTTATAGTGTGAGATTTATGTGTTTATGGATGGATAAGGTTTGTTTGGGAGATTAGAACAAAATATGTTTGTGAATTTTGGGAAGTGTAGGATGAAATGGGCTAAAAAGCAGAAAAGATTCTATAAACCCGACCATCAGATGGCCGGTCCCCTTAATTAGGGGCCGGTCCCCTTAACCATTAAGGGGGCCGCCTCACATAATTAAGGGGACCGCCCATCTGGTGATTTCCAGATTGCCAGAATTGGGTTTTTGGCAGAAAATTTGCAGAAAGGTTGTGTCTTTGGGTTTGGATTCAAGCAAGTTCAACTCTTTGAGGCAATTGAGCATCTAATCTATTCATAATATAGCATGCATGCAAAATTTCTTAAATAATAGAACAATCAAGCAATCAAAAATTACCAAGAGTAAACAAGAAAAGACAAGGGAAATCAATTCTACCTAGTGTAACTATCTTAGATCAAAGGCAAAAGAAACTAGTGAATGTGTAACTAGTGATGGAACAAAAAGACAACATTGTATGTGATTTTTTCCTAGTGTGTGCCTATATGCAACAAATGTGGAGTTGTGATTGTTTTGACTTCTAAATGCAAATAAGAAAACTTCCTAAGAATCAACCCAAAATCTCCTTGATTCGATTTTTGCTCAATTCATGAATGTCAATGGTATATATTAGATTATATATTTTGACGATTCATGTGAGATTTTATGCATGATTTAAGAGAATGTTTTTAGCATTAGTCAACAATGCGAGAAAGATGGTTTTCATGTATTTCCTAGATGTGAGAATAGTTTTAAAGAAAGTTCGATTGGGTTTTATAAGAATGTTTATGCAATAAAATGAGGTTTCCCAATTTTTAATCTTGCGCGAAATAGATTCCTAGATTCAGATATGAATAGGTGGAAGAAAAATAAAAATAAATTTTATGCAATGAATAAGTGGTGTAAATGCAATAAAATTTAGTTAATTTGTTCCATCATTCCTAATCCTAAACGCAAGTGGTTAAATAATTCACGCTTAAGGGGTTTAGTGAATATATCCGCAATGTTATCTTCCGATGCAACCTTTTCTATAGATATGTTTCTTTTTTGTACATTATCCCTAAGGAAGTGGTGGCATATTTCTATATGTTTGGTCCTAGAGTGTTGAACCGAATTTTTACTTAAATCTATCGCACCTTTGTTATTGCACATAATAGGAACACTTTCTAACCTAATGCCATAGTCTATGAGAGCTTGTTTCATCCATAGTGCTTGTTGACATACCTTTCCAGCGCTTACATATTCGGCTTCGGTGGTAGAGATAGCAAGAGCGATTTGCTTCTTTGAAAACCAAGATGTTAGACAACATCCCATAAACGTGCTAATACCGCTAGTGCTCTTTCTATCTACGTAGTCTCTCGCATGATCCGAATCCGCATAGACAATGGTTTCTATGCCGGATCACTTAGGATACCATAATCCTAAGTGTATAGTGCCTTTAATGTATCAGAAGATACGCTTAACCGCTTCTAGGTGAGAGGTTTTGGGATCCTCTTGATAGCGGGCACAACGACAAACACTAAACATGATATCGGGTCTACTTGCCGTTAAGTATAGTAAACTACCTATCATTCCTCTATACTTAGTATTATCCACGGACTCACCTTCATCATCTTTTGTGAGCTTCACTTCCGTAGACATGGGAGTTTTCATGGGTTTTCAGTCTTCTAGGCCAAATTTCTTAAGCATTTCCTTAATGTACTTAGATTGGTTAAAGAATATTCCATCTTCTAATTGTTTTATTTGTAATCCTAGGAAAAAGTTTTGTTCACCCATCATACTCATTTCGAAATCATCATGCATGATTTTGGCGAATTCATCAAAAATTTCTTGACAAGTCGATCCAAATATAATGTCGTCTACATATATTTGAACAATGATGAGATTTGGGTCTTTCTTTTTACTGAAAAGAGTGTTATCTACCATTCCCATGGAATAATCATGTTTAATAAGATAATCTTTTAATCGATAATACCAAGCCTTAGAAGCTTGTTTGAGTCCATATAAAGCTTTCTTTAGTTTATAAACATAATCAGGTTTTGCGAAGTCAATGAATCCTGGAGGTTGTGCCACATAAACCTCCTCATTGATAAAACCGTTGAGGAATGCACTTTTCACGTCCATTTCGAATAACTTAAAGTCTAGGGCGCATGCCTAGGCAAGTAATATTATAATAGATTCTAGTCTAGCTACGGGGCATAAGTTTTGTTTACTTTCAAAAATTGTGGAAAACTAGAAGGGTGGGGGGGGGGGGTGGGTTGAATAGATTTACGTCTTTTTAATTTATTATGAAATAATTTATTTACGCGTTTTGTGAATTCAAGTCTTGCACAATATAAACAACTACAATTAAATACTAAGGCTATAATAATGTAAGAAATGAAATAAGTAAGAGATGGAAAGATCGAACCGCGAGACAAGAGATTTATAGTGGTTCGGCTACAAGGACACCTTCCTTGCCCTACTCCACTCCCCGAGCACCTAACTCGAGAGTTTTCTTCACTATGTCAACAAGCTCCCTTATGGCGGAGAAAACCTTACACACCAATATTCACACCACAAATTCATCACACCTTAATCACACCTTCTACACAAACTTCTGCACACCTAGTCACAACTTGATTACAACACTACTTCTTCACACCTATCTATCTTCACAACTATCTACTTCACAACTATCTTCCTCACAACTATCTACTTCCCAACTATCTACTTCACAACTATCTACTCCAAAATCTTTCTATCTACACACCTTGCTAATCTATATTCTACCAAATATTCACAACAATTTATACAAAAAAATACATATAATGGATGATGCTCTAACAACTTGGATGTGGAGGTCACAACAAGTTGTAATACTTCTTGTCTCGGTGGATTGAAGTATTCTTCTCTTGCACTTGAAAGGATGAGACTTGGATCACTTTGAAACAAAGATTAATGTATATATGATCAAAGGATTATAAGAAATGGAAGTGGGGATTTTGATCAGAAAGTTTTAGGGTGCAAAAGGTGAGAAAATTGTGTGAAATGAACCAGTATTTATAGCACAGAAAAATAATGTTCTGGAGCGTGCTGGTCCCCTTAATTAGGGGCCGGTCCCCTTAATTATTAAGGGGGCCGCCAAAGGAATTAAGGGGGCCGCCCCCTCCAGAATGTTGGACTTGTTTGTCCTTTTGTTGGGAAGGTTTTTCTGGATTATATTTCCCATTTTTGGTTAAAAATTTGAATTCATATATTTATAATGATTTAAACATATTCTTTTAATTCCAAAAATGGTTTTGTAAAAGATATATAATGTTTGTGACATTTTATAAAATGTCTAGTGATTGAGAAAATTTTCCTTTGATCATAGAATGCAATAAACACTTTGTTGATTCATACCTTAAGTGATTTGGATGTAAAGTGAGATATTTATCGCTAAATACTTGTTTACATCATAATTTTTAGTTCAATGAATTTACGTTTTGTAATTATCAAAACATAAAGATGTCGGTGAATGTTAACAATGTTTTTAGGCATCATTTATGTCAACAGTATTTTTTGACTTTGGTTGATGAATTTAGTAGGCCAGTTTGCGTGTATCTACTATAGTCAAAAGCTGAAGTTGGTAATTACACTACAAACTTTATACAACTTATCTTTACACATTTTAACAAGAAAGTTAAGATCATAAGATCAGATAATGGAACAGAGTTTGTCAATAATCAATTAACTACTCTTTTCACTGAATTGGGGATGATTCACCAGAATTCTTGGCCTACACTCCTCAGCAAAATGGGATTGCTGAGAGTAAACATAGACACCTTCTTAATGTGGCTAGGAGTTTTATGTTTGATACGTGGGAATTGCGCCCTCGCAACAGGTTTTACCTCGCAAGGGATCTCGAGAAGCTTACAACCCCCACCAGGCAGTGTACCTGATCGTTGTAGTATAATATAGTGACAAGTACCGGGGGATTGATCGTTCAACTCAGTAATAGTGTCGCTAGGATTAGAAAGCCCACTAAACTAGGTCTAGAGGTGAGGGATGATTCTTTTTGTATTTTTATATTTTATAGAAAGAAATTAAAATCTCGGGTTTTGAAGGAGTGGGCGGAATTAGTTACTAGCCAACTAACCCAATTAACTAAGATGCAATCAAAATAAAATAACAAAAATGAAAATTAAACTATTATACTAATGTGGTGGAAACAATAATGAGGAAAGTTGTGTTTACTTAGATTTCATTACTCCCTAGATATCTTTTACAGGTTGATTAGCTTGTTACAATTGCATGGATGACGTGTCAGATTCCTTAATACTAGTCGTAGGGCCGTGTACAATATTCCCTAACTCTATATGATCCTACTTCACTCCTATGTCGAGCCGTTACAAGCTCCTAACATGGGATCATTAGAATTCTCTTACGCATTAAATACAACCAAAAATCATAGTACACCTCCGATCATGTTTCTTAAGACGTTCACGCAAGTTACTAAAGCAAGTCTGCCAGTTTCCTTAAGCCTAACATCGAATACAATCATCCGTAACAATTATAAACAAACAATCAACCCATAATCAACATCTAGGTTTCACTACATCTAAGCAAACACAATGAAAATCTAGCCTAGCATGTTAAAGAGAAGACAAGCGTAAGATATAATCACACAACACATAGACATATTGAATAATTTGAATGAATACTTATCTTCAATTGAACATGGAAGAATTAAGGGGTTGAAACCCTTGAAACGCTGTTAAAATTCGTCTAGGGTTTATTCCCTCAAAGTTGCACACTAATGAATGAAAATTGGAAAACTATATATAGATTTTGTACCTTGACGGCGTCACGTTATAGCTTGTGACGCCGTCAACTTCCCGCCATGATAAAAATCGTATTGCCTAGATCCATTTGTGACGCCGTCGTGTAGGAAATCACTCTGGGCCGTCACTAGTATTTGGACCCTGACGGCCTTGGTGACGCCTTCAGGCCAATAAGCTTAAAAACTCTCTGGGCCGTCACGTTATAAGTTCCATATCCACCTTTTTTGTCACTCTTGACGCCGTCACGTGTAAAATCTTGACGTCGTCAGGTACTGTTCCAGCAAGAAAATTTGAGACTTAGCCATTTTCTTCACGTTTTTGCTCCAAAAATGTCCAAAATGCTTCCTTTTCCAGATTTCTCCTCAAAAGTACCTAAAATGACAAAAGGAACGATTTAGGGCAATATTTGATCAAATAATCTCGAATTCGAGCTTAAATGACCCCTTAAAAGCGGTACACTTTTCGCCTCATCAATGTTTCAATGGGATTCCCTTGAATATGCGACCTGATTGTGTTTTAACTATTGTGTACTTAATTAACAGGCTTCCCTCCTCTGTCTTGTCTAGTGCTTCCCCTTATTGTTTTAGTTTATGGTAATGATCCTAGTCCCTCTCATATCAGATCTTTAGGATGTTTGTGTTATTCTACTATTTTGAATTCAAATGATAAGTTTGGTTCTAAATCTGAAAAATGTGTTTTAATTGGTTTTTCCAGTATTAAAAAAGCTTATAAATTGTATGATTTGGAAAGTAAGTCTGTGTTTTATTCAAGAGATGTGAGATTTTATGAAACTGTGTTTCCTATTAAAATGAAGTCTTCAAGTGTTTTAAATGAATCTGAAAATGCTTTTAACATCTTAGAACCAAATTTTAATGAAGGTGGAGTAAACAATTTAAACTTTTTTGACCTCTAAGGGATTGAAAGTCCCAATGATGAAGAGGGGGACCCTTCTAATGTGCAAGGTAGTGGGATGGTACCTCGAGGAGACTGTGTTAACACAGTCAATGATGGAGGGGAAACCACATCAACCCAGATAGGAGAGACTATCACCTATGAGGGCAATAATCAAAAATTTTTCAATGGTGAGGATCATGTTCAAATAGAAGCACCACAACCAAGTCTTAGGAGGTCTGGTAAAAATAGAAGTCAACTTACTAAGTTTAATGACTTTGTTGTTGGTAGTAATGTGAAGTATGGTCTTGAAAAGTATGTTTCGTTTTCTAATCTTTCTAGAATGAATATGTTTTTTACTACCACATTGAATAAGTCTTGTAAGCCTAAAACTCTTGCTGAGGCTACTCAGAGTCCTATGTGGAGAGAAGCTATGAATTCTAAAATGGAAGCTTTATATAGGAACACGACTTATGAATTATGTGAATTGCTTGAAGTTAGAATTGCCATAGGTTGTAAGTGGCTTTGGAAACTTAAGTACAAATCCTTAGGTGAGATTGATAGATATAAAGCTAGACTAGTTGCTATAGGCTTTAGTCAAAGAGAAGGTATTGATTATGAGAAAACATTTAGTCATGTTGTTAAGATGGTCACTGTAAGATGCTTAATTGTTTTACATGTTTACCATAAATGGCCCCTGTTTCAACTGGATGTTAATAATGCCTTATTATATGGTGATTTGTATGAGGATGTGTATATGCAATTACCACCTGGTTACTATGATAAAAACGAAACTAGGGTGTACAAGCTGAATAGGTCTCTTTATGGGTTAAAATAGGCTTCAAGGCAGTGAAATGAGAAACTTACTACTGCTTTGATTGAAACGGTTTTAAACAAAGCATTAGTGATTATTCTATATACACTAAAGATAAAAATAGTATTTTCTTGGCTTTATTAGTATATTTTGATGACATTGTCATC
Organism: Artemisia argyi; assembly: GCA_030686995.1. NCBI lineage: Eukaryota > Viridiplantae > Streptophyta > Magnoliopsida > Asterales > Asteraceae > Artemisia > Artemisia argyi. Next base: position 170,018,290 of record CM060701.1, on the reverse strand, counting down.
ACTGGTAACAATCTTAATGAAATTGAGAAATTTAAAAGGTTTCTAAATTCTAAGTTCATGATTAAAGACCTTGGTCCTCTCAAATATTTTTTCGGGATTGAAGTCTTGGATAACAGTGATGGTCTTTTTTTTTAATTATCTCAAAGGAAGTATTACTTGGATTTGTTGCATGAGTACGGGTTGTTGGCTTGTAAGCCTGCTGCTACTCCTATGTAGCGGAATGTGGTTTTAAGTCATGATGAGTCAGAAACTAACAAGTTTTTGCCTAATATGACTGACTATCAAAAGTTGGTTGGTAAGCTGATATACACATCTATACTAGACCTGACATTTCTTATGTTGTTCATTGCTTAAGTCAGCATATGCATGCTCCTCTTAATTCTCATTTTACTACTGCTCTTAGAGTTTTGAGGTATTTGAAGCAGGCTCCTGGTACATGTATTCAGTTTAAGTATGGTAATAGACGTAGTTTGTATGGTTTTTCAGATGCAGACAGGGCTAAATGTCTTGTTTCTAGGAAATCAGTTTCTGGTTTTTGTGTTTATTTTTGTAACAACTTGATTTTCTGGAAAAGTAAAAAACAAGCCACTATATCTAGATCTTCAGCTGAAGCTGAGTATAGGTGCCTTGCATCTACTACTTGTGAACTTATTTGGATTATTAAAATTCTTAATGATCTTAGAATTGATGATTTGTTGCATGCAAATTTGTTTTGTGATAGTAGTTCTGCTATTGTGATAGTAGTTCTGCTATTCAAATAGCAGCTAATCTAGTGTTTCATGAAAAAATTAAGCATTTTGAAATTGATATTCATTTGGTTAGAGAAAAGGTTTCATCTGGGGTTATTAAGACTTTAAAAATTGCTTCTACTAATAATGTAGCAGATGTTTTTACTAAAGGTCTCATCATTTCTCAACATAAGATGTTTTGTGAAAAACTTGGATTGGTTGATATGTTCAAGCCATAAGATTGAGAGGGGGTGTTGAAATATGTATTATGGTTCAAGCTTATGTCCATGATATGTTAAGTCCAGGGACTTAATGTGTCATTTATTACTAATGTTTGTATGTTTAGCTTCATGTGGCAGGTTTTAGGTTCTATAAGGGGTGAAGTGTAACTTTGTTCTATATAAGCCTAGTCTTTCTTATCTGTGTTTGATCATCTTGACCAGGTTTATAGTCTAGAAGGTAGTTATTGAGAGTTGTAATGAGGCAGAATTGTATTTGAATTATTGTAGTGAGGTAGATAGAATCCTTCTGAAGGGGACTATCTTTTCTTTTGTATTTGTTTGGTGAGCACACGTTTTATGGACTCATCTTCTTGCATATTCAGTTAATAAAATATTTCACCAAAGAGGTGGTTAGCTGGGTGAATAAGTTGTCTTGTGTTTGTGTATGGTATTAGATTCATAGTTTTAACAGACATAATGCTTTATTTTAGTGTTTGCGTATAGCATGTTTAAATAAAATCTGATCAAGATATAATACTGATCACACAAGTAATCTTTAAGTTCTCTTTGTATACAACTAAGCTTAATTGCTTTCTAGCGTAGCTTTTAGAAACCTTTATGGGTATACATGCATATTGACTGAGCAATACCTGACTTGGTCCATATTGTTGAGCTCATAAGCATTATATTATTGATCTTGTGCTCCACTAGATCAATCCCTTTATTGACCTCACACAATATTACATATGATCTCATCTTGATTGGATCACACTCATTATGTTTGTTTCAACCATGTAAATTTCAAAGGTATGAATGTAAATCAAATTTTCATAAATAATTTGTAATGGTTATTAAGTAGCAAAAACGACTCAGATAATCACCTTGTAAATATTAGCAACAAGAAACCTTTTGATCAAGAACACGTGTTAAGCGATATATCTAAATGACAAAACATGTGATGGCAAGGTTAAAATCGATGTAATCATGTAATTGAGATGGACTGATTTGTAAGGTGGTGTTTGTATTACAAAAGATAGAGACTTCGAAAGATGGCCCTATAACACTAGTCACCAGCTAACCAAAACACATAAAAATTAAATCAATGGAAACATATCGTTGTTAGATACAGTTTCTGTTGGAACCTACAAGACCAAGTCCATCAAGTGTCATGGGGTTATTTTTGCAAGCTTGTGACTGTTTCCTTTTGAAGTTTTTCTTTACTGGGACCGATCTTGTCTAATAAAGTTTGCAAACCAAAATACACTTCATTTTACTAAAATGTCGTGCAAACAAGTTAATTTTGTACTTACGTTTCAAAAGTACATATTGTTTGTTACCACAACAAGATGAAACTTAGGGTGCGTTTGGTATGTTGCGGGGAATGACAATGGGTATGAGTTTGATAGTAGTGGTGGGTCCCTCAACTATGAAAGTTTCATTCCCCCTAGTTTTGATGTATATGGAGTATGGATAATATTAAACTTTCATAGTCATAGTGGTGGGCCCCCTCAACCAAAACAAACACCAACTATCACTATGATAGTGATAGTTTCATTCCCTTAGTACTAAACCAAACGCACCCTTAGACTTCTAATATCTCCCAAATAAAAGTTCACTTTGGTATTTGCAAAATTCATTACACCAAATAAAGCAAAAACTAAAAATGAAACGAGTGTCTAAAGACAACGAAAAATCTACCTCGATAGAAACGCATGAAAATGAACTTGTCCATAAGACGAAAAAATGTCATGTGAGTTTTTGTATTAAATTGTAATGGTAGCAACTACCTTATAGCTTTAATTTAATATAACCTGAATTAATTTGGCCTAATCTGGAAGTTTCATTCACCTGCATGGACGGACCTATATATATGCCGGGTGTGACAAGGGTTACACCTGATTTTATGTCACGAAGTAAAAAAAGATTTCAAAACTGCCGTTTTTGTGGTACGTGCAACCCTCAAATTTTTTTTTTTTGCTAATTTCGTTTCCTATATATGTTAAAAGCAGATTATGCATATAGTTGACGCAAAATCAGATGCAGCCGCATGCATGTCCTGATGTCCATTCATGTTGCCAACACAGATGAAATCATCGACTGGATATGAAAAACCAAATATTATTGAATTCTAATTCTCGAAACGTGGCCAGAGAAATATTACTGGGAGTGAGTGGAATGGACTGATACAATCCTATGTGTATGTGGGATGCAGTGTGAAGTGGTGCTTACGGTCATGATGATATATGTAAATGAATGCAGCCATTTCATTGTTCTCCTACTTACCCACCGTGGTGTCATTTAATTTTCATTTAAAAAGCTTTAGACTCTGACACAATTGAGTACTAGTCTACTATAACTAATACCTTCATAAAATCATCGGGAAATTAATAAATGATTGTAGACAATGAGTTAGAATAATACCATACTAGTTCATTTAAAGACTTTTCATTTGATAGCTAATTATATTAGTTACTTGCAAATAAGTCACAACAAGAGATCAAGACATTACACTGAGGTGAATAAGATTTCAGGAAATAGGTCGTCATGGGTTTAATTTCAACTCTTCACTAAAGCTCATTGGACATGTGTTGATTGCATGGGGCTAGATCTTTGGTGAAGAGTCGGTCGGCCCCTAAAAAGGTGCACGACGTCAGGATTTTCCCGCCGATCTTAACCTGTTGAGGAATATGGATTGCAATAGTATATTCTCACATGTCTATGTGCATTTTTTTAATGGCCTAGATTTATTGATGAAGGCTAACAAGAAACTAGCAAGATAAATGAGCTAGAAGTAATAAGTAATTCAGTGATCAACAAAGATTAAAGGTCTAAAAGCCTCAAAACTATAAACCGAACGCCCCTGAACTAGCAGTATAAACACTTTTAAAACTACACCAAAACCAGCCCTAGTAGCTGTAAACGCAACAAAATTTGCCATTTATTTTGTGACTCATGTAACAGAAAATACCGATATAATTAGGGAGGTGATTTGCATACTATTTTTTTTTATTTGAACACTTACTGTACAAGTAATCAAATGAGGATATATGATACGACTCTCTAATGCTGTAACTGGAGTGTATCAATCAAAAGTAAAAATGTGCAAATCAATTCTCATATATATGTTGTTGTTGCTAGTTTCAAGTATTAAGTATAAAACGCTATTCGGGTTTATGACCGCAAGCAAATATCTATGCAGATTCTACAATTAGAGAAGTGCATCGCTTTCAGTGATTTGTTTAATTGTTTATCTCGACCAGAAAGTTATGTATATATAGTGTAATTGACACCTAGCTTACTAGCTATTTTTAATCATGTAAGCTATAACCAACACGTTACCTAAATGGTGTCGATAATGTTCCAAACAATACAAGTACTTTTAGAATGACCTTTGCATGCTCGTATGTTTTGTCAAAATCTCCTTGTAAACTTCCACGCTCTTTAATTCCGGAAGTTGAACTAAATATGAATTAAAATGTATACTTGAATTACATAAAATACACATACTTAAAAATAATGTTCTAGAAATTAGAATACAAGAAAACGATGTTTGCATGAATGTAGTAGATATACTAAGAAATCTCAGTAAATCAGAATGAACGTGACAGTGAATAAAGATAAACAAATTAAATAAATACCCCCCATGAAAATGCCAACAACGACTTGTCCTCAAATGTGTAGGAAATCAACACAAACCGGATGCTAATTTTTACCTTCACTATAATCTTATTGGAACTGGTTCGGCTGCTCAGGAGGACAACTTTGTAGCAGCCCACGTCGGCAATCTTCATAGGCCATCGGAGGTGGAGGAGGGCATGCAAGAGGATCACCCCAACTAGTATTACTTTCTGCAGAAGAACTAGTACAATTGCTTCCATTGATGAGGCTCTCCAAACCACCCACTAACCCATCAAACTGCTCTAATTGCGTGGCGTTGTAGGCATATTCATTGATCCCAAATGGGTAATTGTTGGATTCATTATAAGTATATGTACCATCCCCGTTCACAAAATAGGGTGTGTTTGGCCATTGGGGGTGGTAAGCAGCTGTCAAGAGAGGTTTCTCGCTGTCTTGATCGAGCAATTGGGACTGCTTTGACGGTGTGTCAAAAGGGTATTGATCAAACGTGGGATCTGGATTTTTGACATGATGATCTGGATGATGAAGATTAGGGTTTGGGAGTAACAAAGGAAATTCAGTAGGCCAGTAAGATTGATAAATATTCATGCTCATGCATAAAGATGGTGCTTGTAAATCTTCAGGAGCCTCTCTTTTCATTTGTTGCTTCATTTGGCCTCCTCTCTTTAAAGATTGTTGATCTTTCCGCTGCTTTCCCATCAGTTTTTTCTTAAGCCGCGTGTTCCAATAATTTTTTATATCGTTATCAGTTCGTCCAGGTAATTGTGCAGCTATGATAGACCATCTTCAAAACAAATATATAGACGTAAGCTATATGCTTGACATATTGATAAAGAATCGATCCTTTAAAAGAAGTTTAAGAAAAAAGAAGTTTAAGAAGTCTGTTATGACTTATTACCGGCTTCCAATACTGAGATAGAGGGTGCAAATTATGTGATCTTCTTCTTCGGAGAATGATCCATGCTTGATGTTTGGGCGCAGATAGTTTAGCCAACGAAGGCGACAACTCTTACCACATCTCTTGAGGCCTAATTAATAAATCACAACTATCAAATATATTAGTTTCATAATATATAAGTTTGATCTTATATTAAATTAATTCCGATATATCAAACATATACAAGATTGCTTAGATCAGCTTCTTTTGATATAATTTTATGTAGTATAATAATATTAAAGAGCTAAGAGTACCAATTTTATGAGGTAGAGCAATCCAGTTGCCTCCGGTGCCATGTTCTTCGATATACGACTTGAGTTTAGCATCTTCTTCTGGTGACCATGGTCCTCTTTTGACGTTAGCTTTGTCACAACAAGGTGCTCTTCCCATTGTAATTATTAGGGTTCTTGATGCTTCTTCTCCTGCTTCTATCAAGTGGAGTTGTTGGTGTTTGGTTTTATCTTCTTATTCTCATCTACCCATGGCTTTAGGGTACATGATATTTAGGATAATAATAATATATATAGACATATGTAGATATAGAAATAAATAGAGAGAGGAAATTAAAGTAGCTAGAGAAGAAAGATGGGGATTAAAGAGAATGATCACTGGATTTTCAAAAAGGTGAAGTTGGAAAAAGAGGCATATATAACTTTAATGAATATAATTAAATTATGTTGATTTAAAATTAATAGTAATAGAATAAGGAGGCAACCCGGAATACCACAACTGTTAGCAATAGGTAGTTTCTCATTTGTCCTTCTCCCAACTCCAGAATCTCTGTCATTTCATTTTCTTTTAATATGCGTTCATGTCCTCATCCTCATAATTAAGCTGGTACTCATGCATTTCTTATTTATCAGGTGCAAATGGGGTGTTAATGATCCGAACCGAGTTAAGATTCCAGTAGTTCGAGATAGGCTCGTTTACCAATTGCTTGACTCAGCTAGAATAAATTTTCGAACTTTTGTTCGAACTCGAGCTCGAATATATTTCTATTGTTCGAACTCGAGCTCGAATATACATAATAGCGGAAGTATATTTAGATATTGCTAAACGCAACAATGATTATTATTACATACTTTTTACCAATTTGATTCTTTTGATATTAGTGTTTAGACTTTTATATCGAAATGTCCTATGGGATAAATTTCCTTCTTTTATTTCATATACAATTTGCATACACCTTTTTAAAAGGAAAACAACTAGTAAACTATTTTAGTATTGATTTGATCTAATTACTAAGTAAATAACAAGATAAATTAATTACTAGAGTTAGTATAACTTAATTATTATTTGCTGAAAGAAAAAACTAGTAATATACAAATAATGGAATTCCTGAATCTATATACAAACTTTCGATAAAGTGCTACATAAAATTGATATAGGTATATTTTTATTTATGGTATTTAAATCGGTTTAGATATGGGATATGAATGGTTTTTTTTTGTTTGGTTTTCCCTGTTGAACGTTAAAGACCCGATGAGATTGATATGATCAAAAAGTTCGGGTAACACTTAAACAAGAACCATGATGCATTGCTGTGAGGCGGTATTTGCCCAAGTGTGTAAAAAAATTATGTGATTGTGAGTGTTGCACTCCCTTTAAAGAGAGGCTTTGTATGGTTTAGAGACACAGTAAAAACTCTATAAATTAATACTCGATAAATTAATAACCTCGATAAAATTAATAATTTGTTCAGTCCCACCTTGGGACCAGTACAAAGTTGGACACTAATCGATAAAATAATAAGATAATGATTTTTTTGAAACTCAGTGTAATATATATTTTTCCCAACAAACTATAAATTAAAAATTACTAACAAATTTCACAATTTCTTGAATGCCTTGAACCTCGTAACATTCATTAATATACATTCATTAATTTCTTTAATGCCTCAATTCATAAAATGTTAATCATAACTTTTTTTTCTAATTTATTTTTCATCTCTAACTGGTATACATTGTAACTAGAATATTGCAATTGGAAATTTAAAGGTTATATGTAAAACCTCTTTAAATTAATAAATTATTAATTTATCGATATAATAATATCTCGTAAATTAATAAAATATCATGGTCTCAACATCATTAATTTATAGAGGTTTTACTGTAAACCCTTTTGGGGATGACCAACGGTTCCTGAAGGGCCAGGTGTTGATCATCCGAGATTAGATAAGGAGTACAAATTATATTTGTCCTTTAGCTCATATGTAGTGGTGCTTGTTGTGCGTCCCCTCTAGGCGGTGTCAAATGGTACATCTTAACCGCTACAGTTGGGGAGCAGTAGCACTGTCTTACTTAATCAGGCCTGGGAGGTCTTTCTAGGCTCTACATGGCCTGGGATTTAAGCTGGGTTTTTATCTTGTTTTGATAGACCTTGGTGATAGGCTTGATTCGAGCGTGTAATCAGTGGGCCATTAATATTGATACGTTATCAAGTCCCCCAAGTCTAGTATTATATCATGCACTAATGATGTGATGTTGGACTTTTTGTACCTGAGTCACCCCGGTCCGTGCCTATGCTACCAGGGTTCGCTCCCAGGCCCTTTATTGCCAAGCTAATGGTCACATTTGCCTTTTTTTGATGATGACTAGATGCAGGCTTTTTACCTCGATCAAGGTTGTAGCTGAGTTGGGAAAGGTGTTTACTCGAGGTTTTCATGGGGAAGTGTAGGATATTCCTGCTTTGGGTTTATTCGCTATCCTTAGGATTTGACGCACCTTTATTGCCTTTGAGACTGTAGACAGCGTCATCCTGACTTTTCTTGAGCGGTGTGTATAGCTTGTCCCTTCGATTGTAGGTGATGCTTGTGTTGACGTCAGTTGTACTCGCGCCTTTGCAGGGTTTTTATCACGCGCCTCATTAAATGTGTTTTGACCCAGTGGGCGTTTTCAAAGTTTAAGTCATTGATTCATTTTCTTTGCCTATAAATAGGGCTAGAAAGATAGGGAGGTTACAAATTAATACAATAGAGCCTATTTTCTCCCATTTTCCACATCATTCCCAAACCCGAAAAACTTATTTCACGAAAATATTTTTGTAGGTTTTTCTGTCACACCCTCAAAATGTTGCAGCGGAAAGGTAACCGGGGCGTGACATTAATATCACAAAGTCAAGAGTATAAAGAACGACCTCTATATGAATTGTTTAAAAGTCATATAATTTGATTGAATAGCAAGACATAGTTTAAACATAACAAGTGGTCAAGTTCCACAGCAAGTATAAAATGTGTTTGAAAACCTAATAATGATATGAAGTCCGAGTTGAAAATCCATGATGATGTGACTCTAAAAGCAATGTCCCAATGCATACCGAGCTAGATCATTCAACAACTTAAGAAATACATGTTAAAATGTCAACAACAATGTTTGTGAGTTCATAGGTTTAACTAAATGTAAAGTGTTGGGTTTGGAAAACTGACCCAACTGTCTCAGACAAGTATTTAAACATAAAATAGCCAAATTCACCTTCTAAAAGTCAGTGAGCATCAAGTCTTTGATGACGATCAGAGAGGATGTCACTTCATAACTATCAAAGTGAACATGATAGTTATCAGAAGTGATATACTCCCTTAGAGTTATCAGAAAATATATCTCTTTGATTATTATTCAAAAGATTACTCATTGATAAAGAAATTAGTGAGTATTGTGTAAAGCTCAAATGCCTGTATGGCTTCAGGGAAGTCGTATACCAACTGAAGAAAACATCTCACAAACTGATGTGGTGTCTAAGAGTGATTTAAAAGGAGCTAAAGGAAACACCAGTGTCACTGAAATCTGACAAATGTCTCTTTGACTCTGAAGACTTGATTCTTGATTTCAACCACAACCTGTTAATGCATGGGCGGGAAACTGCTTTAGGAAGATAAGTTCAAGTACTTATCGATATATGTGAAATAGACATTAGAACTATAAGTTGTCAAATCGGGAAAGTCGAAAGTACACTTCAGACTAGCCTAATATGCACGTGCCTATCTATAGCAAGTGGAAAACTTACTATGCAACCCAAATGCAACCACTGTTTCCCCTCCTATATAAACACTCGGTTGGAACCAAGTAAAGTAGAGATTCCTACAAAGTAAATAATACAAGGTGTTATGGTTAGAATCATCCTCTCCCAGAAACAACAAAGTAGCTAGCAGTCTTTTGTTGTTTAATTTTGGAGAGTTTAACTTGTCAACTCATGGGGGGGGGGGGTAGTTTTCTGTAGGCTATTCCTTTTAAATATTTGATTTATTGATAATAAGATTTAGAAAAGTTGTAAAAAATTCCAATGGTGTTATTAGCATGTCTGTGTCGTTCTCAAGAAAACCCAACCTCATATATGTTGATGTTCATCAGTTTTCCTCACTTGCTAAAACTGTTATCATTCATGGTTTGCATGAATGTGTGTGCGCAACCGGACCCAACAGGTGGTATCCGAGCGAGGAGGATTTCTTAATCCAGGTCCATTCTTGACTGACCGCAAATAACACAAAACGGGTTTGAATATTGTCATATACCATTCAAACCAGATCCTCAACAAAGACCCTACTAAACTTGTTCTCCCCAGATCCTAATCTTGCTTCTTCTCTATACGATTGAGTACCTCTAAACTCATTCATATAGCAAAAAGCTCCAAATGCTTTTTTTCCAGCTCATTCAACCACAATACAAAGTATAACTTCCTTGTAAATTTTATTGTTCAGAAACCAAGTTGACTCGGACAATTTGTCCAAAGTAAATATTTTCATCTTGAAAACTTCTGAACTCTCAAAAATTGCGAGAATATTTGTTCTAAGACACACTAGCCATACGTGTGGTTATGGTTACTCAAAGGAGCAACCAAGGGAGAGAAGGAAGCATGAGCATAAATGCAAAATTGGAGCACCAGAAGTAAATTAAAGAAGGGAGTATCCGGGGCAGATGAGATGTCTTCAGGGAATGTTCCTCAAGCTCATCAGGAATTGTCAGTGAACCAAGACAGTCCCTGACATATAAGAAACTTCTCCTGAAGACACCAACAACAAAGAATCGAGCCACATTGTTTTTATTCTTATTATTTGTTGTAACATAGTTGTATGATGAAGCAAACTTACTCAGTTACTGATGCATGGTTTTGCAACCTTGCAAAAGGTTTTACTTCTCAAGGGATCTTGAGAATCTTGCAATCCCCATGAGGCAGTGTACCTGACCGATGTAGTATAGTGAGTGGCAAGTACGGGGGATTAATCGTTCTCCACAAGGAATAGTGTTCGTTAGGATTGAAACTAATCTAACTAGGTCTAAAGGTGAGGGATGATTGTTTTTGTATTTTTATATTTTATGAAAAGCTAGTAATATATCTCGGGTATTAGAAGAGTGGGCGGAATTAGTTGCTAGCCAATTAACCCAAATAACTACTTAAACAATAAAATAAAATAAAAAGAAAATAAAATGGTAGGAACTTCTTATATGGAGAAAAGCATATTTACTTAGATTTCACTATTCCCTAGCTTTCTTTTATTGATTAGTTGATTTGTCACAATTGCGTGGATGAATGTTTGCATTCCTTAATACCGTTCATGGGGCCGTGTACGATATTCCCCAACTTTATAAGCTTCTATCTCTTCCTATGATGACACATTTAGTATCCTATCATGGCCTCATTAATAGTTACTTATGCATTTAATACAACCAATAAAACCGTAGTCCACATTCGATTACGTTTCTTAAGACGTTCAAGCAAGTTACCATATAGGAGTTTAGCTAGTTTTCTTAAGCCTGACTCTAAAATCAATCACCCACAACAATCAATGACAAACCAACAATCAACAATCAATAACTAGGTTTCATTAGACTTAAGTAAACACAAATAAAACTAAGCTAGCATGTTAATAGAAAGATAAGAATAAGAAATAATCAAACAATACATAGACATATCGAATGATTAAAGGATAACTTATCTTCAATTAAACATGGATGAAACAAGGGTATAAAACCCTTGAAAAAGGTCTGAAATTCGACTTAGGGTTTTAGCACAAAAGTTCCTCTCTTAATGAATGAAAAATCCAAAACTATATATAGATTTTACAATCTAACGGTGTCACCTTTTGGGTCGTGACACCGTCAATTCGCCGCCAAAATACTCCTCGGATTGCTTAGATCCACTTCTGATGCCATCTGGTTCAATTTCACTATGGGCATCTCTCTTTAAAATAATATGTGACGGCCTTGACATTTTATAACGTGACGTCGTCACGTGTAAATTTCCAAATTCCTTTCTGGCGCGTCAAGTGTAAAACGAATATCCACCTCTTGATCAACATGTGACGGCGTCACCTTGTGACTTTTGACGCTGTCAGGTACTATTTTCAGCTTGGATTCTTGACATTTCGTTTTCTTCACTTTATGCTCCAAAAACGTCCAAAATGCTCCATTTTTTCAGAATTCTTCTCCAAAGTACCTAAAATAACAAAAGGAACAACTCGAGGTAATATTTGATCATAAAAATACAATTTAGGGCATAAATGAACCCCTAAAAGCGTAACAAATTTCACCTCAACAAACACCCTTACACTTGAGATTTGTTTGTCCTCAAGCAAATGAGCTTTTATTCTAATCAAAATACAAGCTAGGGGTCATTTAACATTAATATAAAAGTAATTACAACAAATGATCATTCCCCTTAATCAAAACAAGCACGAAAATCATACACTAGGACCTCACAAACAGTGTTTGGATACTCTCATCTTTCGGGTGTTATAAATGTATATATCACAAATGGAAATGGAAAAATATTATGTTGGGAAATATACCATCAGTGGAAACTCATTCCCACTGATAGGCTAAGCTGATGACTACTGCTAAAGAATTGTAGTAACAGTGGAAACTCATTACCACTGCTAGCACAATATATTACCACTGCTTAGTTTATTTTTTGTGTATTCGGGTAGTAGATAAGTATAGAAAAGATTTAGTGAATATCTTATTTGTTTAGCATAATACTTATCTTGTACAGGACTCCTTGTGTCCTATAAAAGGAGGTCCTAGGTTTAGGTTAGATATACGTATTCATTAGCTAAAGCTTCATGGTTGTAACCCTAGTGATAAGGAAAGATCACTCGTATTATTATCTTGAATAATATTGAAGCTAACCATTTTGATTAATCCTTTGTTCATTCTGTCATACATACATACAATTCATACACATCACTTAAACACATCTTCTAAAGTACTTTGTAGTAAATTCCGCGTGCTACTAAGTATACACTCAAAGTATCTATCTAACACAAGGTGTGTGTTTAGATGCATCAAGTGGTATCAGAGATAGGTTTTTGATACTTTGATTTAGAAGATCCGAAGTTTTCTCACTTTTCCTAAATCCAATAGAGATGGAGAACAGTCAGTCCAACATTGCTGCTTAGCTTCCTAAGCTCAAACTCAATGAGTATGAGATGTGGAGGATTATGATTGAACAGTTCTTTTTGGTGCAAGATTATGCTCTCTGGGAAATCATCATGTATGGTGATTCATTCAAACCAGGCACTTCTTTAAAGACTATTGATGCCAAGACTGTCCAGGCCTTAAATACTGGACCAGTTACTAATGAAGAGCGACTCTAAAAGAAGAATGATCTGAAGGCAAGAAGTTTATTGCTGATGACCCTTCCTAGGGATCAAATAATAGCCTTCAGAAAGTACAAGACTGCTAAGACCTTGTTTGAAGAGATTTGTTCTGTTTTTGGTGGCAATGATGCTACCAAGAAGACACAGAAGACCTTGTTGAAACAAAACTATGATAACTTCTCTTCAACAAGTAATGAGGCAATTGACAACATCTTCACAAGACTCCAGAAGATTGTCACACAACTCACTATGTTTGTCATTGATGTAGAGAGGGAAGACCTTAACTTGAGGTTTCTAAGAAGTCTACCTTCTGAATTTCACACCAATGTAATTGTCTAGGAGGATAAAGCTGAACTAGAAACCATGAAGCTCAATGATCTTTACAATAACTTTAAAGTTATTGAACAAAGATTGAAGAAGGCAGGGAAGCTAAGTACAAGTTCTGGAAACTTAGCTCTTATATCATCATCAGTGGATGATAGTTCTGATGATGAAAGTGAAGATGAAGAAGATGCTGCTCATATTGCTGTTTCCACTGGTAGTGCAAGTGTTTCCACTGCTGGTTCTAAAAAGCAGATTGCTAGTCTTGGGGATCCTACCTTTTATGCTTATCTCTCAAGTCAAGTCAGTGGTTCAATTCTAACACATGAAGACTTGGATCAATTGGATGATGATGATATGGAAGTGATGGATATCAAGTGGCAGGTTGCACTGTTAAGTATGAAGGCAATGAAATTCTGGCAAAGGACTGGGAGGAAGATCATTATTAATGGTAATGAGACTGCAGGTTTTGACAAAAAAAGGTGGAGTGTTACAACTATCACAAGATGGGACACTTTGCTAGGGAATGCAGGAAGCCAAAGAAGCCAGATAACAGATATGTTGACATAAATAATGTCTAAAAACATTGTTAGCATATTAACAATATCTCTATGTTTTGATAATTACAAAGCATAAACTCATTAATCTAAAACTTATGACGTAAACAAGTTTTTAGTGCTTAATATTTGTCTTTGCATCCATATCACTTAAGGTATGAATAAACAACGTGTTTATTGCATTTCATGATCAAAGGAAACTTTTCTAATCACTAGAATTTTTATAAAATGTATTAAACATTCTATATCTTTTACAAAATTACTTTTGGAATTAAAAGAATATGTTTAATTCATTATAAATATATAATTTCAAATTTCCAACCAAAAATGGCAAATTTTATCCAGAAAAATTTCCCTCACAAAAGGACAAGAAAATCCAAAGTTCAGGAGGGCGGCCCCTTAATTATACTAGGCGGCCCCCTTAATCATTAAGGGGACCGCCCCCTAATTAAGGGGACCGGCCACGCTCCAGAACAGTAATTTTTCTCCCTATAAATACTGGTTCATCCCACAGAATTTTCTCACCTTTTGCACTCTTAAACTTTCTGTTCTAGATCCCCATTTCTATTCTCTTAATCCTTTGATCATAAATACATAATTCTTTGTTTCAAAGTGATTCAAACATCATCCTCTCAAGTGCAAGAGAAGAATACTTCTATCCTCCAAGACAAGAAGTATTACAACTTGTTGTGACCTCCACATCCAAGTTGTTGGTGCATCATCAAGATTATTTACATAATTCTTTGTGAAGATTGTTGTGAATATTTGATTGTAGATAGTTGTGCTAGGTATATTGATTGTGTGATTAGTTAGTTGTTTGGTGTGAACAAGAAAAATTAGGAATTAGATTGTAGTGAAGAAGCTAGGTGTGAAGTTGTTAGTTGTGAAGTAAATTGGTGTGAAGAAGATAGGCGTGAAGTAGTTAGTTGTGAAGTAGATTGGTGTGAAGAAGTTGTGTATAAGTTGTGATTTAGTTGTGAAGAAGTTGTGGTGTGTAAATTGGTGTGTAAGGTTTTCTCCGCCATAAGGGAGCTTGTTGATATAGTGAAGAAAACTCTCGAGTTAGGTGCTCGGGGAGTGGAGTAGGGCAAGGAAGGTGTCCTTGTAGCCGAACCAGTATAAATCTCTTGTCTCGCGGTTCGATCCTTCCATCTCTTATTTATTTCATTACTTATCATTGCTATATCTTACTTATTGATAGTTGTTTATATTATGCAAGACTTGAGATCACATATTATCGAATCTAAATTTTAAAAACTAAGAAAACACTAAAACTATCTTTTATAACGATTTAAAAAGACGTAAAACTATTCAACCCCCCTTCTAGTTTTCCACAATTGGTATCAGGAGCCACGTCGAGCAAGATCTTTAAAATATATTGTATTTTAAAACTTGTAACGATCTATGGAATCTGAAAAATATTTAGAAGGGCAATCTATGCAAAGACCACCACTATTTGAAAGTGATGAATTTTTATATTGGAAAAATAGATTCGAAACTTATGTGAAATCAAAAGATCTTGATCTTTGGCATATTATTACCTTTGGTGATTTTCCCCCTATTCAATATAATGTTGAAACTAAAATGGATGAAATTGTATCTTTTGAAAAACAAAATGATGATTTGAAAAAGAAATTGGCAAAAAATAATGAGGCTAAAATGGTCATTTATAGTGCGTTACCACGCAAAGAATATGAAAGAATTTTTATGTGTAAAACCGCAAAAGAAATTTGGGATTCTTTACTAATTACTCACCAAGGTAATAGCCAAATCAAAGATAATAAAATAGATCTTCTTGTACTACAATATGAACAATTTACGATTCCGGAAGAGGAATCAATTGATAATGCTTTTGCTAAATTTAACACTATTATCACAAGTTTAAAAGCACTTGATGAGACATTTTCTAGTAAAAATTGTGTTAGGAAATTTCTTAGGGCATTGCATCCGAAATGGCGAGCTAAGGTCACGGCAATTGAAGAATCAAAGAACTTGATGATGTTATCACTAGATGAACTAATTGGCAACTTGAAGGTTCATGAAGAAATTATAAGAAGAGATTCGTAAACGGTCAAAGTCAAGAAAGAACAAACCAAATCCATTGCTCTAAAAGCCAAAAAGGAACCTAGTGATGATGATGATTCAAGTGACGAAAGTGAAGACGAAGAATATGCAATGGCCGTAAGAGAATTCAAAAAATTCTTCAAGAGACGAGGAAGATTCACTAAATCGTCACAAGACGAAAGAAAACTATTCCAAAGAAATAGAAGTGACAACTACGGGAAAAGAAAGTGCTTTAGATGTAGAAGTCCAAATCATCTCATTGGTGAATGTCTAAAGCCGCTGGGTTATGAAAATCAAGGCGCATTTGTTAGTGGAACATGGAGTGATAGTGACAAAGAAGAAGTTGAAAAGCCAAGAGACGAAAAGTGTTTTATGGCAAAAGAAACCGACGAAATATGATTAGGAATTGACTTGGAGCCTGATGAATGGATCAAAGATAGTGGATGTTCGAGGCACATGACGGGGAACCGCAAGCTATTCTCTACATACAAGGCATACAATGGAGGTAACGTTATTTTCGGTAGTGACTTACGTGGAAAAATCATTGGCAAAGGTACGATTTCTCAAGACTCACTTACTATTGAAAATGTAGAGCATGTAGATAATTTAACATATAACTTGCTTAGTATAGGACAAATATGTGATAATAAATGTAGAGTCACTTTTACCGAAGAGGATAGCGAAATAGTTAAGAATGGAAAAATTATAGGTAGAGGAATTAGGAAAGGTGGCATATATGTTATGAAACTAGGAAACAAGCCTGAGGATAGGATATGCCTAACGACCCTAGATGAAAACTCTACATTGTGGCATAGGAGATTAGGACATGCTAACATGCAACAAATACAATCTTTGGCCTCTAAGGAATTAGTTAGAAATTTGCCTAATCTAAAATATGACAAGCATTTTTGTGATGCATGTAAAATTGGAAAACAAGCTCATGCTAGTCACAAAGCTAAGAATATAGTATCCACTACTAGGTGCCTAGAATTATTACATATGGATCTTTTTGGTCCATCCGCTGTGCGGAGCTATGGAGGAAACAAATATACCTTAGTAATAGTAGATGACTATTTACGATACACGTGGACTAGGTTTTTAAGTGACAAAACCCAAGCCTTTGAAAAATTCGAAATATTTAGTAAAATGATTCAAAATAAATTAGGATGCACAATAGTTTCCATTAGGACGGACCATGGCAGGGAATTTGATAACGAAGTACAATTCGGAAAATATTGTGATTTAAATGGAATATCTCACAATTTCTCCGCTCCTCGTACTCCTCAATCAAATGGAGTAGTAGAAAGAAAAAATAGGTCACTACAAGAAATGAGTAGAACAATGTTAAATGAACAATCCATCCCACAAAAATTTTGGTGTCACGCCGTACAGACATCGACATATATTTTAAATAGGGTATCAATTAGGAGAATTCTAGGAAAAACTCCTTATGAGTTACTAAGAAGTAGAAAACCAAACTTAAGCTACTTTAGGGTATTTGGAAGTAAATGTTATATTCTAAACACTAGGGATTACCTCACTAAGTTTGATCCAAAATCATATGAAGGAATATTTTTAGGATACTCACAAAATAGCAAAGCATATATAATACTTAACAAACACTCCATGAAAGTAGAAGAATCACTAAATGTAACATTTGATGAAACACCACCACCTCCTAAAACACTACCTTTAGAAGATGATGACTTAGTCGAAGATGAAGCTATTGAGGTTAGTAAAACAAAACCCATAGGAAATGATAATGAAGACATTCACTTAGGAAATAACGAAATTGTTAATGTTAAAGAATCTAGATCACATCCATTAGATAATATAATAGGGCATCTTAACCAAAGAACCCTTAGGTCACAAGCCCAAGATAAAAACAATTTCTTTTGTTTCCTCTCAGCAATAGAACATAAGAATATTAAAGAGGCTTTAAAAGATGAAAGTTGGGTTATAGCTATGCAATAAGAATTAAATCAATTTAAGGCAAATGATGTTTGGGAATTAGTCCGAAATCCAAAGAATATGACCATCATAGGAACTAAATGGGTATATAGGAATAAGTTAGATGAGAATGGAATAGTTACTAGGAATAAAGCTAGGTTAGTTGCCCAAGGTTATAATCAACAAGAAGGAATTGATTATGATGAAACTTATGCCCCCGTAGCTAGACTAGAATCGATTAGGATATTACTTGCCTATGCATGCGCCCTAGATTTTAAGTTATTCCAAATGGACGTGAAAAGTGCATTCCTTAACGGTTTTATCAATAAGGAGGTATATGTGGCACAACCTCCAGGATTCATTGACTTCGCAAAACCTGATTATGTTTATAAGTTAAAGAAAGCTTTGTATGGACTCAAACAAGCTCCCAAAGCTTGGTATGATCGATTAAAAGCTTTTCTTATTAAACATGATTATTCCATGGGAATGGTAGATAACACTCTTTTCACTAAAAGGAAAGACCCAAATCTCATCATTGTCCAAATATATGTTGATGACATTATATTTGGATCGACTTGTCAAGACATGTGTGATGAATTTGCCAAAATCATGCATGATGAGTTTGAGTTGAGTATTATGGGGGAACTTAACTTCCTAGGATTACAAATAAAACAATTAGAAGATGGAATATTTTTTAGCCAATCTAAGTACATTAAGGAAATGCTTAAGAAATTTGGCCTAGAAGACTCAAAACCCATGAAAACTCCCATGTCAACGAAAGTAAAGCTCATAAAGGATGATGAAGGTGAGTCCGTAGATAACACCAAGTATAGAGGAATGATAGATAGTTTACTATACTTGACGGCAAGTAGACCCGATATCATGTTTAGTGTCTGCCTTTGTGCCCGTTTTCAAGAGGATCCCAAAACCTCTCACCTAGAAGCGGTTAAGCGTATCTTCCGATACATTAAAGGCACTATACACTTAGGATTATGGTATCCTAAGGGATCCGGCATAGAAACCATTGTCTATGCGGATTCGGATCATGCGGGAGACTACGTAGATAGAAAAAGCACTAGCGGCATTTGCACGTTTATGGGATGTTGTCTAACATCTTGGTTTTCGAAGAAGCAAACCGCTCTTGCTATTTCTACCACCGAAGCCGAATATGTAAGCGCTGGAAAGGCATGTCAACAAGCACTATGGATGAAACAAGCTCTCGTAGACTATGGCATTAGGTTAGAAAATGTTCCCATTATGTGCGATAACAAAGGTGCGATAGATTTAAGTAAAAATCCGGTGCAACACTCTAGGACTAAACATATAGAAATACGCCACCACTTTCTTAGGGATAATGTACAAAAAGGAAACATATCTATAGAAAAAGTTGCATCGGAAGATAACATCGCGGATATATTTACTAAACCCCTTAAGCGTGAATTATTCAATCACTTGCGTTTAGGATTAGGAATGATGGAACAAGTTGACTAAATTTTATTGCATTTAGACAAAAAATTTTTTTGACTAAATTATATTGAACTAACACAAATTTATACTTGCATAAAAT
Source organism: Artemisia argyi (assembly GCA_030686995.1). NCBI lineage: Eukaryota > Viridiplantae > Streptophyta > Magnoliopsida > Asterales > Asteraceae > Artemisia > Artemisia argyi. The sequence continues at coordinate 169,998,718 of CM060701.1, read as the reverse complement.
TTACTTTTCGTCCACTTCTCCATTTCTGAGTCTGGGAATCTATTTCGCACAAAATTAAAGATTGGGAAAGTTTATTTTATTTGCATAAACTCTTTTGTAAAAACCAATCAATTTTCTTTAAAAATTATTCTCACGTCTAGGAATCACATGAACATCATTTTCCTTGCATTGTTGACTAATGCTAAAAACAATGTCTTCCAAAATCATGCATAAACTCTCACATAAATTGTCAAGGTATATAATCTAATATATATCTTTGACATTCATGATCGAGCAAAAATTGAATCAAGGAGATCTTTTGGATTGTTTCTTAGGATCGTTATCTCTTTTTACATTTAGGAGTCGAAAAAATCACAACTCCACATTTGTTGCATATAGACACACACTAGGACAAACTCACTAATAATGTTGTCATCTTGCTCCATCACTAGTTTTCCACTCACTAGTTACCTTTGCCTTTGATCTAAGATAGTTGCTCTAGGAAGATTAAGTGCCCTTGCCTTTGTTTGCCTTCTCTTGCTTATTACTAATTGCTTGATTGCTCTTTTACTTAAGTGTTGTTGCATGCATGCTATATTATAGTTAGATTATATGCTATATTGTCTCAAGGAGTTGAACTTGCTTGAATTCTAATCCAAACACACAACCTTTCTGCAAATTTTCTGCCAAAAACCCAATTCTGGCAATCTGGAAATCACCAGATGGGAGGCCCCCTTAATTTTGTAAGGCGTCCCCCTTAATCATTAAGGGGACTGCCCCCTAATTAAGGGGACCGGCCATCTGATGGTCGAGTTTACAAAATCTTTTCTGCTTTTTAGCCCATTTCAACCTACATTTCCCATTTTTCACCAACACATTTTGTCCTAATCTCCCAAACAAACTTTATCCATCTATAAACACACAAATCTTACACTATAAATATCCCAAATCTTCCACACTCTCCATTCATCCCTTCATGACTTCTCCAAACAAACCAAAACCAAAAGCCTCAAGGCTTGCAATAATGACGGAAAAACCCGTTTGGCGAAGAAAAAGCCCTCGAAACAAATCCATCATAACCAATGAAGTTGGAAATCACTCAACACCTCAAACCACTTACTTCCCAAACCTTACACCAAATTCACAAGGACATTCATTTGATCCTCTTTACAAACCATACAACATTGGCCAAACATCTTCCTTCATGTCAAACCACTCATCTCATCCTCCAACCCTTAGTAATGATCCATACAAGTTTGATCAACTATCCAACTACAATTCCAACTACAAAAACCCAATTCATCCATATCAACACAATGACTTTCTCCGCATTGCCACGGAAAAGCAAAAGTTCCGTGATGAAATATCCCAAATCCATGATCTTAGTGATCTAAATGCCATGCATCTTGCACAACGCAACAAAGGGCAACCTCCATCATCACCCTACAACAATTGCCTACCTCACTCTCTCAACTTGGATCAAGTTACAAACCACACTCACTATTGCCCTTGTTGCATCTTCTTTCAAAAACAAATCCTATACTTGAGTGAAGATATTTCTTGGATTGAATATCTCCTCACTCGTCCTCATCCCATACCACCCTTAACACGATACAACATCGTAAGATCCACCTCTTCCGCTCCATACCCCACTCCATATCCCTCTCCATCTAACAACTAAGCTTTATGCTTATGTTCTCCTTCAAGCAAATAAAACAACCAACCATGGGTTGCAAGCAAGTCCAAGTGCTCTCTTAGGCAATATAGGACTATGTCTTTTCTTTTGTTTCATTGTAATCAATATGCTTTAAGCATATTGAATGTTGTAATGCTAATCATTTCTATGATGCTTGAATGAATCTATTTTTATGTGCATAATTATTGCTTTGCATATATATGTGTCTTGTTCTCTTCAAATATTTTGTGTAGCCAAGATCTCCATAGCTCATTTCCTTGGTGCTCTCAAATGAGGGGGAGAATACATCAAGGGGGAGCATTCTACCCGTTTAATCTTCTTTCACGAAGCTTACTCGACCTAACCTTCTTGATTTTACAAAAAGGGGGAGAAGAGAATGTTAAACTCTAATAATACTTGTCTAAAAATTATTTTTTAGACCTAATGAGTTTAAGGTTTTGTAATCATGAAGACTTGGTTCAATTCTAACACATGAAGACTTGGATCAATTGGATGATGATGATATGGAAGTGATGGATATCAAGTGGCAGGTTGCACTGTTAAGTATGAAGGCAATGAAATTCTGCCAAAGGACTGGGAGGAAGATCATTATTAATGGTAATGAGACTGCAGGTTTTGAGAAAAAAAGGTGGAGTGTTACAACTATCACAAGATGGAACACTTTGCTAGGGAATGCAGGAAGCCAAAGAAGCCAGATAACAGATCTGTTGACATAAATAATGTCTAAAAACATTGTTAGCATATTAACAATATCTCTATGTTTTGATAATTACAAAGCATAAACTCATTAATCTAAAACTTATGACGTAAACAAGTTTTTAGTGCTTAATATTTGTCTTTTTATCCATATCACTTAAGGTATGAATAAACAAAGTGTTTATTGCATTTCATGATCAAAGGAAACTTTTCTAATCACTAGAATTTTTATAAAATGTATTAAACATTCTATATCTTTTACAAAATTACTTTTGGAATTAAAAGAATATGTTTAATTCATTATAAATATATGATTTCAAATTTCCAACAAAAAATGGGAAATTTTATCCAGAAAAATTTCCCTCACAAAAGGACAAGAAAATCCAACGTTCAGGAGGGTGGCCCCTTAATTATAATAGGCGGCCCCCTTAATCATTAAGGGGACCGCCCCCTAATTAAGGGGACCGACCACGCTCCATAACAGTAATTTTTCTCCCTATAAATACTGGTTCATCCCACAGAATTTTCTCACCTTTTGCTCTCCTGAACGTTCTGTTCTAGATCCCCATTTCTATTCTCTTAAGCCTTTGATCATAAATACATAATTCTTTGTTTCAAAGTGATTCAAACATCATTCTCTCAAGTGCAAGAGAAGAATACTTCTATCCTCCAAGACAAGAAGTATTACAACTTGTTGTGACCTCCACATCCAAGTTGTTGGTGCATCATCAAGATTATTTACATAATTCTTTGTGAAGATTGTTGTGAATATTTGATTGTAGATAGTTATGCTAGGTATATTGATTGTGTGATTAGTTAGTTGTTTGGTGTGAACAAGAAAAATTAGGAATTAGATTGTAGTGAAGAAGCTAGGTGTGAAGTTGTTAGTTGTGAAGTAAATTGGTGTGAAGAAGATAGGCGTGAAGTAGTTAGTTGTGAAGTAGATTGGTGTGAAGAAGTTGTGTAGAAGTTGTGATTTAGTTGTGAAGAAGTTGTGGTGTGTAAATTGGTGTGTAAGGTTTTCTCCGCCATAAGGGAGCTTGTTGATATAGTGAAGAAAACTCTCGAGTTAGGTGCTCGGGGAGTGGAGTAGGGCAAGGAAGGTGTCCTTGTAGCCGAACCACTATAAATCTCTTGTCTCGCGGTTCGATCTTTCCATCTCTTATTTATTTCATTACTTATCATTGTTATATCTTACTTATTGATAGTTGTTTATATTATGCAAGACTTGAGATCACATATTATCGAATCTAAATTTTAAAAACTAAGAAAACACTAAAACTATCTTTTATAACGATTTAAAAAGACGTAAAACTATTCAACCCCCCTTCTAGTTTTCCACAAGATCCACTTGGTACAAGCAAGATAAGAAGAAGGAGCCTACTGTGGAAGAAACAAAAGTATTATTGGCTATTGATGGTGTCAGCTATGACTGGAGTTACATGGTTGATGAGGAAGAAGTACCCACAGAATCTGCAATGGTGGCAACAGAACTAGCTCTCATGGCCTTATCTGATTATGAGGTACACTCTTATGAAAGTTACTCTAAATCATGTAAATCATTAAAAGAGTGTAATAGACTTAGAGAAGTCTTGGATAAAAAAACCACTGAATTAATGGACTCTAATTATACTTTGTCAAATTATAAAACAGGTTTGTCTGTCTTAGAAATACAAATAGAGCACTATAGAGCTAAAGAGTCTAAGTTTAATGATGATATTGCTGTATTAAAAAGAGACTTAGACCATAAGGTTACTGATGAGGCGAAAAATGAACCACTTTTAGGGTGTCATTTAAGCCCGGAATTGAATTTATTTGATCAATTATTGCCCTAAATCGTTCCTTTTGTGATTTTACGTACTTTGGGAGTGAAATCTGGAAAAGAAGCCATTTTGGACGTTTTTGGAGCATAAAAGTGAAGAAAACGGCAAAGTCTCAATTTTCCAACCTGGGAACAGTAGGTGACGGCGTCAAGAAGGAATTTCTGATGGCGTCAAGAGTAAATTCCATGACTTTCCATGACGACCCAGTACAGATTTGACGGCGTCATGAGGTAGGGCGTCATGAGTAAAATGCATGACGGCCTGGAAAATGCTAACACATGACGGCGTCAGAAGTAGATCAAGGCAGTCCGAGAAGTATTTTGGCGGCGAGATGATGGCGTCACAAGTTTTGTCTTGACGCCGTCAGACCCTATTTCCTATATATAGTTTTCTAATTTTCACATTAAAAGGAGAGAAGTTTTGGAGCAACCCTAAGTACGAACTTGGTGCAAATTTTACAGGTTTTTCAAGGGTTCTTTGCCCTTGAAACCTTGCAAGTGTAATTGAGATAAGTATTCTTTTAATTCAATCAATATGTCTATGTGTTGGTTGTCTATATCTTGTTCTTGTCTTCATTCCATCATGCTAGGCTAGATCTATCTTGTGTTTGCTTGGATCTTATGAAACCTAGATGTTAATTATGTGTTGATTACTTGTTTATGGTTGTATTGGATGAATGATTTCGATGTTAGGCTTAAGAAAACTGGCAGATCTCCAAATGGTAACATGCTTGAATGTCTTAGGAAACATGAACCGATGTGCACTAGGTTTTATTGGTTGTATTTACTGCATGAGTAATTTCTAATGATCCCATGTTAGGAGTTTTTAACGGCTCGACATAGGAGTGAAGTAGGCACTCATAGGATTGGGGAAGTAAGTGCGCCACCCCATGAATGGTATTAAGGAATACAATCCGTCATCCACGCAACTATAACAAGTAATTAACGTGTAAAAGATGTCTAGGGAGTAGTGAAATCTAAGTAAACACATTTTCTCCACATATTGCTCACAACCTTAGTATAATTTAGTTTATTTTTGCATCTTTAGTGTTGGGTTAGTTGACTAGCAACTAATTCCGCCCAAATCCTTCAAACCCCGAGATTTTACTTGCTTTGATAAAAATATAAAAATACAAAAAATAATCTTCCATCATCTTTAGCACTAGTAATTAGGTCTTCTAATCCTAGCGACACTATTCCTAGCTGAACGATCAATCCCCCGGTACTTGTCACTATACTATACTACAACGATCAGGTACACTGCCTGGTGGGGGTTGTAAGCTTCTCAAGATCCCTTGAGAGGTAAAGCCTGGTGCGATTCCCACGTATCAAGTTTTTGGCGCCGCAGCCCGAGGAATAGTTATTGTCTAGGTTAGAATTTCTTTTTATTAGGTCTACTTGCTAGATTCCTTTCTAGTGAGATTTTATTTTTATTTTTATGTTTTCTTTAGCCTATCTTCTTCTTTGTGTCTTTGTTCGTAACTCTTCACCACCCGACACCATGGACAACGGGAACATCTTTGAACCTGTCATCCCACCACAACAAAACCCACCACTAGAACCCCTTAGGCCCCGAACCTTAGGAGAGTATTCCCGACCTAGCCAACAAGGCTACCGAAACACCATTGAGCTCACCGGAGCCAATGTGACACCCTTGCGATCCGACACCATCCAGTTGGTGCAAAGCGGATGTGTATTCCATGGACTTCGTTCTGAAGATCCAAATCAACATCTTAAGGACTTCCTTAAAATCGTAGATTCTATAGACCTAAGTGTTGAAACTTGAGAGACTACCCGATTACGCCTATTCCAATTCTCTCTACGGGATCAAGCTAGTCAATGGCTTGAGCGTTTACCCGCGGGATCCATCACCACATGGGATGATCTCACCACTCGTTTCCTTGCTCAATTTTTCCCACCGGGAAGAACTACTAAGCTTAGAAATGAAATCTTGATGTTTCAACAACGTCAAGGTGAAACTCTTTATGAAGCATGGACTCGTTTCAAGGACTTACTCCAAAAAGTCCATCATCATGGCATAGATCTTTGGCTCCAAGTCCAAATATTTTATGACCATATCTATCTCTCCACGAGGCGAACCATTGACCAATTGGCCGGTGGTAAGCTACGTGATCTAAGTGCGGAACAATCATGGGAACTCATAGAAGATCTTGCTTTCTATGACAACGAAAGTTGGAATGATCCCCGTGATTTGAACAAAACAGTCAAGGCAATATCTTTGCCTTTGAACAATTCTAGCACTCCCGACCGTAGGATCATGGAACTTGAGGACCAAGTGAAGTTTCTCATGAAATCTTACGAAGCTCCCAAGCCTTCAAGCCAAGTGAACAAAATCACTTCTTCATGCGAATTATGTAGTGGTCCCCATGACACTCGTGATTGTGTGGAACTCCCTGGAACAGCTTTTGCGGACTACGCATCCTCGCGTACCGACGAAGCGGGAGATAAGTGGTACACTTTCAAGCCCGAGCCAAACCCTTACGGTGATTCATACAACCTCTCTTGGAAAAATCACCCAAACCTTAGGTGGAAACAAAATCAACCCAATTTTCCAATCCGCCTAATCGTTACCAACCAAACGGTCCACCCTCCAACCGTACTTTCAACAACAATCCTTCTAACAACTATGGTAGTACCAACAATCTTGAAGGATTGATGTCCAAGTTCATGGCATCTCAAGAAGCTCGCATATCTAAGTTTGAAGCCGATTTCAAACAAAAGCAAAGCGAGATGACCACCAAAATTGACGCATTGTTGAAAGTTCTCAATGACCGAGAAATGGGAGCACTCCCAAGCGACACGGTCAAGAATCCGAAACTAAACGTTAACTCCATATCTTCAGTTTCGTCACCCACTTAGTGTCCACAATACTACTCGGTTAAATCAACGAGCACGTGTTTCAAACAAAACCAAATTCTTCAAAAGGACCAACCCAATAAAACACCCAAAGTAGAACCGGTCAAAAATATAGTTGAAACACCTCCTACGCAAGACCTTGACGATGAATTCAAGGAACTTCACCTTGAACGCCCCGTCATTGATGTCTTAGCCCGTGCTCCCTACTATAGTGCCCTCCTAGAAAAATATGAGAAGTTTAAGCTAGGTAAAAATGGGACCGCCTTCGTTCAAAACAAGTTACCTAAAAAGCTTGATGATCCGGGTATATTTGTTTTGCCTTGTAAGATAGGAAGATCCGAAGCTTTCGACACACTAGCCGATTTAGGGTCAAGCCTCAACTTGATTCCCGTACCCCTATTCACAACTCTTAAGCTAGGAAAGTTAGAGGAAACGGAGGTGTTGATAGGTCTAGCGGATGGGAGTATTGCCCACCCGGTCGGAATGATTAAGGATGTAGTTGTCCACGTAGGAAAGTTAACTATCTTAGCGGATTTTCACATCCTAGACATGGTTAGTGACACTACATGCCCATTATTGGTAGGAAGAGGATTTTTAGCAACCGCTAGCGCCATGATAGATTGTAAGGAGTCTAAGATAGCGGTAGGTGAAGGTGATACTTGGTCGGTGTACGATGTTAAGAAACATAGTTATGATTATGATGATGAACCAACACCGCATTGGGTAGAGATGAATAGGAGACCATCTAGATATGGACCTTGGATAGAAAGGAACTTTATAGGACCTCAATGCCCATTCTATCTAGAAAAAGATTTTGTTGAGAAGATGCATTCGGTGGAACAAATCATAGCTAGAGATGAGGAGCTAGACCCCTTTGAGGACCCCTTAGTCTTTAGAAAGATGATTGAGTTCTTGAGCGTAATGCCTATTAATATAGAGTTGAATAAGTGGAAAAGAGATGGAGATAAGTGTAAATGGAGGTGGGACAAGCCACCTAAAGAAGGAGACGGATCATGGCACATGAGGATGACTTTGTATGATCCGGATGGAGAGATGTTCGAAAGGTCATACCATACTAAGGAAACCGATAGAGAGTTGAAACCTAAGTTTGATCCCAAAGATGTCCTCAATGAGGAACTCACCCGTATCACGTAGTAACCCATGACCTTGAGTCTAGCTACAAGACTCGTAAATAAAGAAAAGCGCTTCTTGGGAGGCAACCCATGCTTTGTGTGATCTTATTTGTTTGTTTGCTTATTATTTGCTTCCGTAAGCATGCTTTGTTTTTATTGTTGGTAGATCATGTTTCTCAATTAAAATGTGGAAATACTTTACTTTGTTGTTTTGGCCTAGTCTTAACTCCACCTAAAGGTATTTTTGCAAAATATAAGTGTAAGGGGAAACCCCAAATATGTTTTTAAGAAACAACTTGATCATGATTCTCCACAATATTAAATGAACATGTATATTCATATTTGTTAGAGTCAAATGCTTGTATTGAGTCATAATGAAGTTTTGCAGGATTTTCCAGGAAGTAGGACCAAGTTTTTCCAGAAATTTCCCGGAAACTTAACATAAGAATTTCTGCAGGTCAATCCTGACGGCGTCACGAGTTTACTCTTGACGGCCTCACGGGTAATAAAAATCTGGAAATTTTACCGGTTTTGTTTTTCTAACGGAGTCTTATGGTTTTTGTGAATTATTAAGTTTTATAATCTCCAGGAAATCTGCAAACTTCATTCCACAAGCATTATATCTTATCTTGTTTTCTAGGATTTAGTAACTATTATAGGATGCCGCCGATTTTATGCGAGGTTGTCTTGTCTATTTTCTCAGGATTTACAGGTTATGTATGACAAGAAGATGATTATTATTCTGGAAGGGAAGCTTTGATTGTTCATTTTCTTGGAGGAAGATTTAACCTGGCCACCCTATTATCCATACCGAGCGAATCAGGGGAGTATTTGATTTCATTTGTTTTACTATTTCACTTTTACATTCTTTACTTGAACATTGGGGACAATGTTCATCTTAAGTGTAAGGGGAGGGTAAAATGATGATACCTTACATACGCACTTTCGCCTGAGTTTGCTTTTTCTAATGGTAGGTGTGTAATAAACTATGAGAAACACTTGTTAGTGTAATTTTAGCGCCAAATTTAAATTTTTTTACAACATTTAGGAGTGAAACTTTAACCATAGCAAGCGTCTCATGGATAGGAGATTGTATGACTAACACATAACAGTATATTCAGAAAAATTTTCCACCCAAATATGTGAGGTTCGCCTTTAGATTTGATAGGAAAAGCATTTACTATTAGTGCTTATGAGTGTACCGGTAGCATTTAGATTCTAGAACTTGCGTTAGTGATGCATTCCGAGACCGCTAGTGAGACTACATTCATGTAGTAGGATTTACTACATGATAAGAGGCATTAGGATCACCCTTGTGTTAAACCCGTATTATAATTTCTTGACCACTTAAGTCATATTGCTTGACTACTTAAGTCAATTAATTTTTCCCACACCCTTAGCGTTGTACTCATTTTTAGTACACGAAACCCCTAGTACACCCCTCCGAGCCTATCTTTTCGTTTCTAACTTTAAGCATTTTACTTAAAGGAAGAATTTGTTACACCCCACTTAAATGTACACCCAAATCGCCTTAGCCTTCCGTGTATGCGCTCATTTTTAGTGCATTATTGTTATTTGTTAAACCCTAAGTTAGCTATCTAATTGATTACATGGTTGCTAAGTCGAGTCATATCCTTGTACATATTGTTTTGGGACAATTGGGACTCATGGGTAAAGTACTTATTTATGGAGTAATGGGGAAGAACATCATTTATTACCCCCATATGTACGTTAATCTTGAAAGTGCTCCAAGTGTTTTGATTATCTTAATTCGAGTCATTAGTTTAGTTCATTGTAAAGTATGTAAAAATTCAAGTGTAAGGGGAATTCTCATCCCCTATGATGTATTATTTTGGATGGTAGGGTAAAAGTGTATGCAAAAAAAAATATAATAAAAATAAAATAATAAAAATCGAAAAATCAAGAAAAAGAAAGGAAAAAAATAGAAAAAGTGAAAGAAAAAAAACATACGGACTACCATCCCTTTTCATTCTATGTTCATTTTATGTTTTTGTTATTTTTCATTTATTAGCTTAAGTCGAGTCTAGTCTTGGCTTAGCAATGCTAATTGTACATGTAATTAACTAAGATTGTTAACTCGCCACCAGTAAAGACTGCCTTTATCCAACAAAACCGTGTATTTCATATCCCTACACCTAACGTTACAACCCTTTAAAAGACCTCTTTGATAGTTTATCCTAGGTGCTTACGCCATGTGGTGGAGGTTTGATCCTTTCCCAAGCCTATGGTAATCTATTTTGCTATGACAGGTAGTGAGTGATATCTTCCGTTTCCATATTGTAATTTGTACTTTATTACACCCGAGAGATGTGAGTATCTAAACACAATTTGTGAGGTGCTTGTGTATAACCTCCGTGCTTGTCTATTGGTCTTTAGTGGAATTATTATTTGTTGTAATTACTTTTATATTAGTATTAAATGGCCCCTAACTTGTATTTTGACTTGAATAAAAGCGCATTTGCTTGAGGACAAGCAAATCTCAAGTGTAAGGGTATATGATGAGGCGAAAAATGAACCACTTTTAGGGGGTCATTTAAGCCCGGAATTGAATTTATTTGATCAATTATTGCCCTAAATCGTTCCTTTTGTGATTTTAGGTACTTTGGGAGTGAAATCTGGAAAAGAAGCCATTTTGGACGTTTTTGGAGCATAAAAGTGAAGAAAATGGCAAAGTCTCAATTTTCCAAGCTGGGAACAGTAGGTTATGGCGTCAAGAAGGAATTTCTGACGGCGTCAAGAGTAAATTCCATAACTTTCCATGACGACCCAGTACAGATTTGACGGCGTCACGAGGTAGGGCGTCAAGAATAAAATGCATGACGGCCTGGAAAATGCTAACACATGACGGCCTCAGAAATAGATCAAGGCAGTCCGAGAAGTATTTTGGCGGTGAGATGACGGCGTCACAAGTTTTGTCTTGACGCCGTCAGACCGTATTTCCTATATATAGTTTTCTAATTTTCACATTAAAAGGAGATAAGTTTTGGAGAAACCCTAAGTACGAACTTGGAGCGAATTTTACATGTTTTTCAAGGGTTCTTTGCCCTTGAAACCTTGCAAGTGTAATTGAGATAAGTATTCTTTTAATTCAATAAATATGTCTATGTGTTGGTTGTCTATATCTTGTTCTTGTCTTAATTCCATAATGCTAGGCTAGATCTATCTTGTGTTTGCTTGGATCTAATGAAACCTAGATGTTAATTATTTGTTGATTACTTGTTTATGGTTGTATTGGATGAATGATTTCGATGTTAGGCTTAAGAAAATTGGCAGATCTCCAAATGGTAACATGCTTGAACGTCTTAGGAAACATGAACCGATGTGCACTAAGTTTTATTGGTTGTATTTACTGCATGAGTAATTTCTAATGATCCCATGTTAGGAGTTTTTAACGGCTCGACATAGGAGTGAAGTAGGCACTCATAGGATTGGGGAAGTAAGTGCGCCACCCCATGAATGGTATTAAGGAATACAATCCGTCATCCACGCAACTATAACAAGTAATTAACGTGTAAAAGATGTCTAGGGAGTAGTGAAATCTAAGTAAACACATTTTCTCCACATATTGCTCACAACCTTAGTATAATTTAGTTTATTTTCATTTTTAGTATTTTATTTTTGCATCTTTAGTGTTGGGTTAGTTCACTAGCAACTAATTCCGCCCAAATCCTTCAAACCCCGAGATTTTACTTGCTTTCATAAAAATATAAAAATACAAAAAATAATCTTCCATCATCTTTAGCACTAGTAATTAGGTCTTCTAATCCTAGCGACACTATTCCTAGCTGAACGATCAATCCCCCAGTACTTGTCACTATACTATACTACAACGATCAGGTACACTGCCTGGTGGGGGTTGTAAGTTTCTCAAGATCCCTTGAGAGGTAAAGCCTGGTGCGATTCCCACGTATCAGTTACTGTGAATGAGGCACTTAGAGAAGAATTGGAAAAGCTTAAAAAGGCTAATGAAAATATTCATATAACTTGTAATACTCTAGATCATTAGTCTAAGTGTATTGATAAAATTTAGGAAGCTCAGGTAGTGAATAAGGCCAAATCAGGTGTAGGTTACAAGTCTGTCCCTCCACCATTAGGAGGTGTTCCATCACCTCCAGGTATAGATCTAGCTCATACAGAGATAGAAGAGTTTCAAGAACCAATTAGGTCTTATGGTCCTAAATTTGTGAAAGAAGCTATTGATGAAAAGGTTAAAGTAGAGACTGATGCATTTGAAAGTGCTAGTGATTCATCTCTAGTGGATTAAAGTGTTAAGGTTGAAGTAAAAGCAAGTGTTCCTAAAGTTGTTAAAGTTGAAAAGGAGGAGCCTAGGAAACAGGCTTATCAAACTAGGCCAACTATTAAATATGCTGAGATGTATAGAAATAGGTCACCAGCTCCTAGGGGAAACCAGAGGAACTGGAATAATCTTAAGTCTCAACAATTTGGTAGTGATTTTGTGTTTAACAACAAAGCATGTCATATATGTGGTAGTTTTGATCATCTTCATGCTAACTGTAACTACCATAAGGGAAGAAGGGAAGTTTTTGGGAACACAAGGGTGAATGAAAACAATTTTAAAAAATATACTCACCCATATCCATTAAGTAATACTAGTAGGGTACCCGCGCGTTGCAGCGGCGGGTACCCAAAAATAAATGTTAACGACATCAATAGGAAAAAGTGATAGTTAAGAGTTGTAAACCTTTCGGGCTTGAGCCCGTTGTCCCGTGCTCATTCGGGAGCGAGCCCGTTTGGCTCGTGCCCATTTAGGCTCGAGCACATTTGGCCCGTTGCCCATTTAGGCTTGAATATTTGTATAATGTGCTTTATTATTTCTATTAGTGACATTTAATGTAGAAATTGGGTATAAGTTGGTTGTACAATATGCTTGATAATTTGTATTTCTTATATAAGGGTTGTTTTAATAACTGAATTAATTGTATTTATTGACCAGTTTATTAATGTTAGTAAATGTGTTTAATTTAGTTGTACTTTTAGCTTAAAAACTTGTAATGCCAAATTTTAAGTATTTCTATTTAAAGATTGTATTTCATGTTAGAAAATGTGTTTTAATTAGTTGCATTTTTAGCTTAAGAAATTGTAATTGTATTTAATGTGTTTTAATTAGTTGTACTTTTAGCTTAAGAATTTGCAATGCTTAATTTTAAGTATTTCTTTTTTTAGAAGGCCTAAACGCTTTATAAGATAGTATGATGATTCCCAGGAAAAGTTAACACTGCTTACCCAAAGTCACCTGTCAAAAGTGCATAACCCATTACAACTTTTGTTAAATATGCACAAACAGGTAACAAGACCTTTTATGAGAAAAAGGTTGTTTACAACCACAAGTGGGTACCCAAAACTAAAATTTCAAAGCCAGCAGTTGCCACTGCTAAGCCAGCAGTTGCCACTGCTAGACCAAAAGTTACCACTGGTGGTTCTGTAAACAATGAAGGGGTAAAATTGGGAAATGCTGTGAAGGCCTAAGCACATTGGGAATGGAAACCTAAAGGAATTAACACCTCAAACAATCCCAATGGTGTATCAATGACCTTTAGCAGATTCAACTATATTGATACACGAGGCAGATCCAAGTCAATTGTGGCTTGGGTCTCCAAAAGGAACTACTTCCTTTATTTAATGTGCAGGAACATTCAAAGATTAAAGAAGATCAAGGCTATTCAGACACTGGATGTTCTAGGCACATGACTGGCAACAAGTCATATCTTTCAGACTTCAAACCTTATGATGGACAATTTGTCAGCTTTGGAGGAGGAATTGGTGGTAAAGTTTCTGGCAAAGGCACTATCAAAGCTGGAAACTTGGATTTTGAGAATGTGTACTATGTGAAAGAACTCAAATATAATCTCTTCAGTGTGACACAGATGTGTGATAAGAAACATAGAGTTCTTTTCTCAGAAGATGAATGCTTTGTCCTATCTAAGGATTATAAGTTACCTGATAAAAGTGAGGTTTTACTTAAAATTCCTAGAAAAGGCAATCTATACAGCACTGACATGAAGAGTATTGTGGCCAAATATGATGTTACTTGCTTGCTTGCAAAGGCCACATTGGATGAATCTATGTTATGGCAAAGAAGACTTAGTCATGTTAACTTTAAGACCATCAACCAGATTGTGAAAGATGGTTTAGTCAGATGGTTACCAGAGAAGAGATTTGAGAATGACCAAACCTGTGTTGCCTGTCTTAAGGGCAAGTAACATAGAGCTTCTTGCAAGATCAAGGCCTATAACTCTATTGCTCACCCTCTTTATATGTTACATATGGACTTGTTTGGTCCCACATCAGTGAGCAACATAAATTTGAAGAAATATTGTCTTGTTGTAATTGATGATTTTAGCAGGTTTACATGGGTTTTCTTTCTAAGAACCAAGGATGAAACAACTGGCATCCTTAAAACTTTTATTACTGAAGTAGAAAACCAAGTTGATATGAAGATCAAGATTATCAGGTGTGACAATGGGACAAAATTTAAGAATAGAGTTATGGATGACTTTTACAGAGAGAAGGGTATTAAAAGAGAATTCAGTGTAGCAAGAACCCCTTAGCAAAATGGTGTAGCTGAAAGAAGAAACAGAACACTGATTGAAGCTGCTAGAACCATTTAGCTGATTCCAAGTTACCAGTGACTTTTTGGGCTGAAGCGATTAACACTGCTTGTTATATTCAGAAAAGGGTTTTAGTGGTGAAGACAAAGAACAAGATACCTTATGAGTTATTCAGAGGTAGACCACCAATCTTGGATTTCATGAGACCATTTGGATGTCATGTTACAATTCTCAATACCATAGATCATCTGGGTAAATTTGAAGAAAAGTCAGATGAAGGCTTCTGTTAATACAAATATCGTCTAAAAACGTTATTTATATTTTAACGATCTTTGCTAAGTTTTGTTAATGACAAAGTACAAAGTTTAGATTGTAGTAAAACATCATTTTAGTTTTAAGTCTTGTGTAACTAGTCTTTACATTTCTTTTTAAACTTAACATTGGTTTTATTTCTTTAAAAAGAAAGTATTTCTTTAATAAGAAAGTATCACATCTCATCAATGTGCATTTATGGTAAAATTATGTGTTTGACTATCCATGAAGTTCTTACACACTTTGGAAGTATTCCATGTTTGGTGCAATGCATGTTGGCTAGTATTTAGTAGATGTGACATTGTTTGTCTTCGAGTGATTTATTGTAAGTTATGTTGAACAGTTCTGGCAGAACCCTGGAGGAACACGGGCGGAACCCTTCTGAGGGTGCCGTCGTGTCCGCCAGACTGCTGACTTCCTTTGGTATAAATACCAAAGCACTTGCAAGAAATCCCTCATCACTTAGAGTCATATTTTACACATATTCTCTCATTATACTCAGTAGCTACTAACTTGTGTGATTCTCTTATGTAGCAAAGGAGTTCACATATTCATCTAAGAAGTTACAAGTTTCAACTCTAAGTTGCAAGACTTGCTAGCTTTGTTATGTATAGATTTTGGTAGTTTATACTTCATGTGTATCTTGTATAGAAGTGATCGGTTAGTATTTTAGGCCTCAAAATACATAATGTGTCGGGAGTTGTTGTACCCTTGTAAAAGAACTAACGGGAGTGGTTGTACCCTTGGTAAAGAACTCGACATCTAGCATAGTGTCGATAAAAGTGTAAGCGACGATGGGAGTGGTTGTACCCGTGTAAAAGAACTCGACATCTAGCTTAGTGTCAGTAAAAGTGTAAGCGATGTTGTAAAGGTTTCTCCACCGGGAAAGGAGATTGTTGATTAGTGCTTATAACTCTCGAGTTGGAAACTCGGGGCGTGGATGTAGGGCAAGGAAAAAGAGTCCTTGTAGCCGAACCACGATAAACAATCTTGTTGTGGTTTGATCGTTTCTTACTTTATCTTTGCTTATTACATATTGTCTTTTAGTTAGAATTGCTAATCACATATAAAGCTTTTCAAAGAATTAAACATGTAAAGTTGTGTTTATATCTTTAAACAAATGTAAAGCTTTTCAAAGAACAAAACAAGCAAAGTTAGGATTTTTAATTACACGTAAAGCTTTTCAAAAAATGGAACAAGTAATGTTAGAATTGTTATTCACATGTAAAGCTTTTCAAAGAATTAAACATGCAAAGTTGTACTTGTATCTTTGAACAAACGTAAAGTTTTAAAAAGATAATCAAGTAAAAAGCGGTAAACTATTCAACCCCCGTTCTATTTTTCACAATTGGTATCAGAGCTACGTTACTTAAGATCTTTAAAATAGAATGTATTTTAAAACTTGGATCGATCCATGGATTTTGAAAATCTCAAAGAAGGGCAACCTATTCAAATCCCACCGCTATTTGAAAAAGAAAACTTACTTGAATGGAAAAGTAATTTTGAAAACTATGTGAAATTAATTGATCAAGATCTTTGGCATATTATTTCTTTTGGTGATTTCAAACCAAAGAAAACAAGTTTTGAAAACCAAGATAACTATCTTAAACTTGATAAAAATACTAAATCTAAAACAATGATTTATAAAGCTTTAGTACCAAATATGAAAGAATGTATTTTTGTCAAACGGCTAATGATATTTGGAAAAATATAATCAACTTTCATCAAGGAATATGTCAAGTCAAAGATGATCAATTTGATCTTACATATGAATTAGAAGTTTTAGAAAAACTAATTGATAGACACTTAGTAGAAGTTAATACATGTGGTACTAGTTTAAATGTTTTAAATGAAGGTACAAGTGAAGATGAGTACGTGTGTCTTGATGAACTTGCTTGCGAATCATGGAATGAAACGGATGTTGACGAAGACAATGATCCGGTGGTTAATTGTCAATTTATTGAAACAACAAGCAAGGTACATGTTGAAACCAAACATTTTTGCTTTGACACATTCATCTTAGAATTTTCTAAATTATAAAATGAGTCTAAACTTTTAGGTAACATGAACCTAAAAACAATCTTTAACTATGAGTCTTCAAAATCTTTTGTGAATAACTTTGAAAAGGAAATCTTGTTAGAAGATAAAATGTCTAGACTTGAGAGTAATGTTGAAATTGATCTAGAATATAAATTATGTCTAGAGTACAAACATGAGATTAAAGAGTAAAATGAGAAAGGAAAAATGCTAGCTAAATTTGATGAAAGCTCAAAATCTCTTGAAAGATTGTTGAGGAGTCAAAGGTTGTTTGAAGATAAAACCGGATTAGGATTTAACTCTAAAGCACCATCAACTAGTAAAACAAAGCAAGTAAAATTTGTTAAACCTAGAAGAGAGATTTAGAGATAATTCAATCTCAAATAGAAACTCATGATAAAAGGATTAAGATTATCATGCTCTTATATGATTATCTAACCTTCTTGGATACATGAGTAATTGAGTTTCCAAGCGTGTCGTCAAACCAAGATTTTACGCTTTGTGATAGCATCTCTATGCAATTTAAAAGGTACGCATTACTTCAACTTGACTTTAATTGTCTCTTGTTTCTAGCATTATGTGTTGTAGTATGTATTATTAGTAGTATTCTAAAGTGTTTACATGCTATTAGTAATAATAATGATTAGATTCTCTAAGATAAGGAAGTTCGTCATTAGTACTAGTAGGAGATATAAGGTGTTTCGGTTCTTTAACCGTCAAGAATTTCCTAAGTGTTAAAATGTCTAACACTTTTGTGATGCTTGCAAAATAAATCTTTGTAAAACAACATTCTCAAACACCATACTTTGGGTCATAAATTGTGTTTTACTTCAACCACCCCTTTATAATAATTTCACATAAAACACACAAGGTGAAATAAAACACATTAGCATACATTAGGATGTGTGGAAGAAAATGATTTTTCAACATCTAGGATTTACACATCAAATGTGACACTTAGTCTTATGATGTTGTACCTCTAGGACTTTTTCAAAACAAATAGAGTTCATAGTGTCTTAAGTAAGAAAACCCAAAGAGTCGAGGAGTCGTTGAATATAACATTTAACGAGTGATCTCCTCCTTCTAAGATATCATCTTGGGTAGATGATGACTTAGTCAAAAGTCTAATGATGGCAAGACAAGTATGTTGTGTAAAACATTAAGAATAAAAGTACAAAATAACATCTTCTCACCTTGAGTCAAACATTGAATCAAGCAAAATTGACATAAGTTATAAAACTTGATTTATAGGTCATAGTTGTGTCTAAACAAATTCAACAAAAACAGTTTTTGGAATTTAAAGTAAAACAACTAGTGAAACAAAATACATTTTTCAAAATAATCAAGTGATTATAGTGTCAATATTTGAAAGAATTTTTTATAATAAAAGCAAGCCCCAAAAGCAAGGGATTTTAACTTAAAGACATTCCTAGTTACTCTCTTGTTCTCAATGGTTAAGTTATTGATGACTTATCAAGAATGAGATTAGCAAATCTGTAGGTAAAACTAAACGTAGAGAAATGTTCGGAAGACTACTTGTTCTCATAACAATTAGATCCAACATTGTGTTTAGTGTTTGTCTATGTGCTCGTTTTTAGAGAAGATCTTAAAACAACTATTTCGAAAGAGCTTGTTTGGATTCATCATAAGGTACTACACAACTAGGATTATGGTATCCCAAAAGAACGGGAATAGAAACCATAGTGTATGCCAAATGGAATTATGTCGGCAATAAGTTGATGAGAAAAGCCCAAGTGGTACTTGCACTTTTACTTACATACCCAATGATTCTCCAAAACGCGTAAGGTTCTCAAATTAGTTTCGGATGGAGAAGCACATCAACAAGCTCCGCTTGAACAAGCAAATACGTGTCAACAACGGAATTCATTTTATCAACATTGTTATCCCTTCAACAAAGGAATCATCGATTTCAGCGACAATTCAATCCATTATGTTTTTTATTGACATATTGTGATCCGTCATCATCGCCTTGGTAAAAATGTTCATTGAGGAACGTCTTAACTAAGAAAGTTATATAAGTTAACCATTCTATCAACGTTTACACAAAACCTCTTGAATGAGAAGCATTCATCTTCCCTAGGCTTAGTCAAAGACTCATAAGACCTAAAACCTTAGTTTTGAACATTAGGATAAAACCACAAAAATCAAGACAATACCTTTTGAATTTTTCCTGCAGTACCCACAGAACCCTCAGACCATACGGGCGGAACCCTCCCTTTTGTCCCGCCTGGTCCGCCAAATCTGCAGGATGTTTTATTTTTAATTTCAAAACCAAACACCTCTTTACTCACAATTCCAACTTACCAACAGCCATTCCTCACTCACAAACACCTTACCACACGAAAATTAGGGCTCTCACTTACATCTCTTACAATCCAATCAACTTTGTAAGTATTCTTATCATAATTGCATTTTCAAACAAAATCTCATCACATTCTCCTTGTGATATATCTCAGCCCATAAGATTCACAAAATGAGCAAAACTTCAAGCATCTTCCTCATAACCTTTCATCACTCAAACCTCAAACAACCAATGTGAAATGAGAAACCGAGTTATCCTTTGTCATATCAATATCGAGTCATCCACCATTTCCATGCCCTCAAAGAAACCAAGAGTCAATATCATCTTCACCAATAACTCCACCTAGTCATCTTCACAAGAAGATTCCACAATGTAACCAAACAAGTGTGTCATCCCCACTATAACCTAACCTATTAAGATTAAACCACCTTTCATGGTACATAAACCTATGTTCATCCTTGTGTCGCTCTTTGAAACAAAGGGCAATTGTCATATCCATACTCTCATTAACATATTTGTCTATGTCGTCAAAAGTCAAGTGAATTTCATTATGAAATGCGTCTCTTCCACTTTCTAGCAAGTGAAGAACACAAAGAAGATATCCAAGCTTCAAGTGTTGTCAAGCAATCACCACCTCATTTCACATATCCACTCTCGGTCGTCAACCATACTTTACCACCGTTCACCACATTGTTAAAACAAATGAAAAACATCATTGAAACATCACTTGCATTATAAAACATTTTTAAGCATCAAAATGAGTCAAGTTAACCACACCTCCACATTGTTTTCATATAGGCACACACTAGAACATACACATTACAATAGTCGTTTGCTTAGACTAAAATGTGAAATTTTGATTTTCTAGGAATCATCATGCCTCCTTTAACTCACTACAAGGACACCATCAAGTACCTACCCAAACACCACAAAACCAAAGGTCTCACCCAAAATCAAATCGATGTTTTCAAAGCCTTAGAAAAACATTATGTCCATGAGGGTAGAACCATAGACCCGTCCTTCCTAGAAGGCACAAACCTCTACACCGAATTTGCCACAATCAACTTTGAGTGTC
This sequence comes from Artemisia argyi, assembly GCA_030686995.1. Lineage (NCBI taxonomy): Eukaryota > Viridiplantae > Streptophyta > Magnoliopsida > Asterales > Asteraceae > Artemisia > Artemisia argyi. The sequence continues at coordinate 169,978,178 of CM060701.1, read as the reverse complement.
TTTTAGAAATCAACGAGCCTATTTGTCCTAGGTTCATTCTAGAATTCTATGTATCCGTCACCCTCTCCACGGATGACTATGGTCGCATGTCTATCAACTTTAGGGCTAGTGGTCATCAATACTCCTTCACTCTTGAGGAGTTTGCTCAAATCCTAGGTGTCCCAAACCATGGTACTTGCATCTACTCCGACTTGCACTCCCTCTCAACTCTTGACACACTCTTTGACCGCATCTATCCCTATGATACCCCTCTTGTGTCCAAAGATGAACTTCGTGACCACCTCTTCATTAGGACCACCAACACTAGGAGAACTAGAACCGAAAATGAGGTCATCAAGGACCCATATGGAATGGAATTCAATTAACTCAAGCCCTAATTCAAGGAATGGGAAGAACTCCTTAGAGCCAATGTAATTAGCACCATAGGAAACCGGGATCACAATAATGTTTGTCTTTGCTACATGCTCTACTCCTTGTCCTTTAGGCAACCCTTCAACCTTGCCTACTACATGACCAAGAGAATGACCGACATTCCCATGCAAGGTACAACGTCTATGCCGTATGGAATGCTCTTGACCCGTCTCTTTAGGTTCATCTCTCCCATTCCATCAACTCCTAGAGGTCTTCACCTAGACTACTCTCTTATTCCACACGCTTTTGTCCCACTAAGTGACAGGAGAATCTACAAAAGCCAAGGTAAACATTTTCCAACTCTAGGCTTTGCCCATCTCTAGGCTCCCACCTCTAGAATACATTTTCAAACTTTCGGATATTCCAAATGAGTCGGAGGAGTTCAAGCAAACAAAGGGGATGTTCAGAAACATCGCGAGATTTCTTGAAAAGCTTAAGAAGAAGATTGACCGTCTATGAGAGCGGGTGTGTAGGAGTGTTTGGCACTAGGTGCTATTTGAACGATTTGATTATTTAAACATTACGTGTTATGTATTTGTGTGTTGGTAAGATATTTGGTACTATTTGGAACTTGTAGGAACTAACCATGATGCAGGAAGACAACATTTGGCATGTTGTCAAATTTTCTAGTTTATGATAATTTCACTAAGTATAGTGAAATTCGCTAGCCCCCGGTCAAAGTCCAATGGTATGCGTCTTTACAAGTCAAATTTTTGCATTTCCTAACCAGATATGAATTATATTTTTGTTTTTAGAAGTTTTTGAAAAATTTGAAAAACGTCTCGCGGGTCAAAAATGAGGACTGCCAAGTTTTTCAGGTCTGGCGGATCTGGCGGCACCCACAAATGGGTTCCGCCAGTGTATTTTCTGGGCAATCCAGAAATGGCCCAACGGACCAGCCAGTACCCTCAGGAGGGTTCCGCCTGTGTTGTCTCAGGGTTCCGCCAGTCACCTGCAGAAAATTTTTGTCATTTTTCTTAAGTTCAAAACTTGTAAAGTGTCAAACCATTATCCTAAGTGAGAAACATATTCCATTACCTGCAAATACCATATTAGGACAACTCTCACTCACTAAAACAATTAGGAAGTCACTTCCCGCCAAAAATTCAAATTCAAACATAACTAACCCAAGGAACCCTTTTAAAGGATCCTTCAAACCATTGGAACATTTTCAACCAAATCACATCCCATGATCACAAAGCATTGTGTGCATATGTTGGTCTTTCACTTCACCCTATTCCATTGGATTGACATCAAATGATGTGACAAGTTCATGAAAATCATTTGAAACCTAAATCTTTGGATGATAGAACATCAAATCACACCATCACCATCAAAATAACCTCTCTCAAAACCACACCTTTGAAATGACTAAATCCAACACCTCATCCGAGTCATCAAAATCTTTGGCAAAAACCACTAAGATTAGTGTTAAACCTTGTTGCTTCAACAAAGCCTTCGAGTCAAGCTCATCATCGTCAAGTGATGCTTCACTTAACATTTCTTCACCTATCCAAGATTTCCATAACCTTACTACCTCAACACCTTGCAATACCAATGTGATCACTATTCAAGAGTTACTTAATCTTGCTACTCCAACATCCTCTCCCAAACATGGCAATACAAACATACACACTTTTCAACCATCAACCAAAACATAAAGTGATTTAACATCGCAATAAACTCAACCATCATTGGTAGAACGGTTGGCCTACCGTTATGCTAAACCCTCAATTTTTCCAAATGATCAAGGTCATAAACACCTACAATCATTTGTGTTTCACCCCATTTACAAAAACCTTCATGGTAATCCTTTCAGAGAACCAAGCCTTCGTCACTTTGTTCAACTACCACCACCACATGAACCTTCCCAACACTTTGAATCTCTATTTTCTTCGTATAAGAAAATAGAAGCATCTCAATGATCTTCCATCAAGACCAACAAAACCACCACCTTTCACAAATGAAAAACCAAGGTCATTGCTTGACCAAAATGAGTCTTTTGACCACAACCAAACACCACAGCAAGAATATCACCACCCAAAACCATTGTTGTCTCACCTTATCTACAAAGACATCCATGATCCTCTAAATAATGAAATGAGGTTTATCCTAAACCACATTGTGGAACGTCTCAAGTTTAGAGTCTCCAAAATGAAACAAAACCGTTTCTTTTGGAAAATGTTGCTCACTAAAACCAACAAACCATGTTTGGAGCACCAACACCACCTCAAGTTTAGAGTCTCCAAAATGAAACAAAACCGTTTCTTTTGGAAAATGTTTCACCATTTAAACCAACAAACCAAAACCGTGTCACCTCCACAACATTCAAAACAAAACCCGCTACACCCTCCAACACACATTTTCATACTTAAACAACCTTAACCTTGTTTTTGGAAAATGTTTCTCATTAAGGAAAATGATGATTTCCTTGTAGCATTTTATGTTCTTAGTTTATTCTTTTTTTTAAGAAGTAGGATGATGTCGTCCTAATTTCTTGTATTTGACTTTCTAAAAATCAAAATTTTCTAAGAGTCAAAATTTTACAGGAAATGAATTTCATTCTACTACAAGGTTTGCATTGTTTGTTAACCATTTAGGTATAATAAGTAAACTATACCTTGCTATGGTAGCATACATATATCTTGTGTTTTAGAAACTAACCTTTCTTTTTGTAGGATCATTATCCATGTTTTCTTTCCTTGATACTCCATTTAGGGGAGTAATATTCAAGGGGGAGCATGAGTGTTGCATTACTCCACTTCACAACTCCTAGTTGTGTTCTAGACATGAAATGCTTTCATGACTTGTATTGTGTGGCAACTAACATTTTTTTGTAGGTTCAAAATCCATGTCTCCTCTCTTGGCACTCCATTTAGGGGGAGTATCGTCCAAGGGGGAGCAAGTGCATACTTCTGCTTCGCTACTCTTCTTTTTGTTTCAAAAAAAGGGGGGAGAATTTATACACATCATCTTAGCAAAAACAAGTTTTTATACTAACTTTATAAGACTTAACACTAAAACTAGTGACTTAGTTATAAATAAAGTTTATGTTTTGTCATCAACAAAAAGGGGGAGATTGTTAATACAAATATCGCCTAAAAACGTTATTTATATTTTAACGATCTTTGCTAAGTTTTGTTAATGACAAAGTACAAACTTTAGATTGTAGTAAAACATCATTTTAGTTTTAAGTCTTGTGTAACTAGTCTTTACATTTCTTTTTAAACTTAACATTGGTTTTATTTCTTTAAAAAGAAAGTATTTCTTTAATAAGAAAGTGTCACATCTCATCAATGTGCATTTATGGTAAGATTATATGTTTGACTATCCATGAAGTTCTTACACACATTGGAAGTATTCCATGTTTGGTACAATGCATGTTGACTAGTATTTAGTAGATGTGACATTGTTTGTCTTGGAGTGATTTATTGTAAGTTATGTTGAACAGTTCTGGCGGAACCCTGGAGGAACACGGGCGGAACCCTTCTGAGGGTGCCGCCGTGTCCGCCAGACTGCTGACTTCCTTTGGTATAAATACCAAAGCACTTGCAAGAAATCCCTCATCACTTAGAGTCATATTTTACACATATTCTCTCATTATACTCAGTAGCTACGAACTTGTGTGATTCTCTTATGTAGCAAAGGAGTTCACATATTCATCTAAGAGGTTACAAGTTTCAACTCTAAGTTGCAAGACTTGCTAGCTTTGTTATGTATAGACTTTGGTAGTTTATACTTCATGTGTATCTTGTATAGAAGTGATCGGTTAGTATTTTAGGCCTCAAAATACATAATGTGTCAGGAGTTGTTGTACCCTTGTAAAAGAACTAACAGGAGTGGTTGTACCCTTGGTAAAGAACTCGACATCTAGCTTAGTGTCGGTAAAAGTGTAAGCGACGATGGGAGTGGTTGTACCCGTGTAAAAGAACTCGACATCTAGCTTAGTGTCGGTTAAAGTGTAAGCGACGTTGTAAAGGTTTCTCCACCGGGAAAGGAGCTTGTTGATTAGTGCTTATAATTCTCGAGTTGGAAACTCGGGGCGTGGATGTAGGGCAGCGAAAAAGAGTCCTTGTAGCCAAACCACGATAAACAATCGTGTTGTGGTTTGATCGTTTCTTTCTTTATCTTTGCTTATTACATAATGTCTTTTAGTTAGAATTGCTAATCACATATAAAGCTTTTCAAAGAATTAAACAAGTAAAGTTGTGTTTATATCTTTATACAAATGTAAAGCTTTTCAAAGAACTAAACAAGCAAAGTTAGGATTGTTAATCACAAGTAAAGCTTTTCAAAGAATGAAACAAGTAAAGTTAGAATTGTTATTCACATGTAAAGCTTTTCAAAGAATTAAACATGCAAAGGTGTACTTGTATCTTTGAACAAACGTAAACTTTTAAAAAAAGGTAATCAAGTCAAAAAGCGGTAAACTATTAAACCCCCCTTCTTGTTTTCCACAGCTTCTTTGTTGGGTACTCCATGGTTAGTAAAGCATTTAGAGTATACAATCTGAGAACAAAGAAGATTGAAGAGAATCTGCGTGTAGAGTTTCTTGAAAATAAACCTAACATTGCAGGTGCAGGACCAGAATAGCTGTTTGACCTTGAGACTCTATCAAACACTATGAACTATGTACCTATTGTTCCAGGTACAGGGGCTAATGACTTTGAAGGTTCGGAAGAGTTTATTGATAAAGATGAACCTAGCAAAGATTTTGAGGATGATCAAGATCAAATTGTTATGTCACTTTGGTACTTTGTAGATGATGATCATGCTTCAAAGAATGAAGATCCACAACCTTCAAAAGATGCTGAAATAGAAGGTGATGCAGATGTTGTGAATTTAGATGCACAAAACAAAAATATTCCTAAAAGCAGTGATAATTCTATTTCCACTGTTATGCCAGAAGTTTCCACTGCTGAACCAAATGTGGAAAACTCTACTTCTATTGCTCAGGAATCTCCTACTAATGATGTAGAAATCAAAAATATGCCTACTGCATATGATGTTTCACATACTCCCCACGCTTCTATTCACAAGGTGCATCCACTTGACAATGTGATTGGTGATCTACAATCAGGAGTGAAAACCAGAAAACAAACAAAGATGACTGATATTCATGGGTTTATAAGTGAAATTTATGAATCTAAGAAACATGAAGACAAGAATGAGTGTTTGTTTTTCTGTTTCCTGTCATAGATGGAACCAAAGAATGTGTACAAGGCATTAGAAGACTCAAGCTGGGTTGAGGCAATGCAAGAAGAGTTGCTTCAGTTCAAGATTCAGAAGGTTAGGGTGCTTTGTGATTTGCCTGATGGGATGAAAGTTATTGATACAAAGTGGGTTTTCATAAACAAGAGAGATGAAAGAGGCATTGTCATCAGGAACAAAGCTAGGCTAGTTGCTCAAGGATACACTCAGGAGGAAGGTATTGATTATGAAGAAGTGTTTGCTCCTGTTGTAAGGATTGAAGCTATCAGACTTTTTCTAGCCTATGCATCTTTTATGGGATTCATTGTCTATTAGATGGATGTCAAGAGTGCTTTCCTCTATGGGGAGATTGATGAGGAGGTGTATCTTTCACAACCTCCAGGCTTTGAAGATCCTGAACACCCCAATAAGGTCTATAAGGTAGTTAAGGCTCTTTATGGCTTACATCAAGCTCCTAGGAAGTGGTATGAAACCCTAGCTACCTATCTACTAAATAATGGGTTTCATAGAGGGAAGATTGATTAAACTTTGTTCATCAAGAAAGACAAAGATGATATTCTACTGGTACAAGTGTATGTTGATGATATTATCTTCGGATCCACAAAGCCTAAGATGTGTAAAGAGTTTGAAAAGCTGATGAAGGATGAGTTTCAGATGAGTTCTATGGGTGAACTTACTTTCTTTTTGGGACTTCAAGTGCAACAAAGAACTGATGGCATTTTTATCAGTCAAGACAAGTATGTGACTGAAATATTAAGGAAGTTCCATTTTACTGATGCAAAGTCTTCAAGCACCCCTGCTGATAAAGATACTCATTTATTGTTGAAAGATCAAAGTGGGGAAGTAGTGGATGTACATACTTATAGATCCATGATTGGTTCCTTGATGTATCTCACTTCATCAAGACCAGACATCATGTTTGCAGTATGTGCTTGTGCAAGGTTTCAGGTTACTTCAAAGATATCTCATTTGACTGCTGTGAAGAAGATTTTCAGATATCTTAAGGCATATCCTAATTTAGGATTATGGTATCCAAGAGAGTCTCCTATTTAATTAGTCACCTATTCAGATAGTTACTATGCTGGTGCAAGCTTGGATAGAAAGTCAACCACTAGAGGATGCCAATTTCTTGGTTGTAGATTGGTGTCATGGCAATGCAAGAAACACACAATGGTGGAAACTTCATCAACTGAAGCAGAGTATGTGGCTGCTACAAGTTGTTGTGCTCAGGCCTTATGGCTACAAAATCAATTATTGGACTATGGGTACAATTTCATGAACACCATTATTCATATTTACAATAGCAGTACCATTTGTATTTTCAAAAATCCTGTGCAACACACTAAAACTAAACATATTGAAATTAGACATCACTTTATAAGATATTGTTATGAGAAAAAGCTTATTTATGTTGTCAAAGTTCATACTGATGAAAACTATGCTGATTTATTACCAAAAGGTCTTGATGTTGGAAGGTTTCAGTACTTGATAACAGGTATTGGGATGCTTAACCCTTAAAATTTGATGTCTAAATACTTTTTGTCTTGTGAGGAGGATTTTTGTATTGCTATTTGTTATATATTGCTGTATATTTGTTGTCCACTAACACTTTTGCAGAGAATTAAAGTTAAACACTCAAACAGTGGAAAAAGTGATGAACGGTGGAAAGAAATTTCATTCATTAAGATGTTGTTCATTACAAAGAAGTGCTTTATTACAAAGGACAACACAAACCAACATCATCGACACCTAAACCTATCACTCCATAGTTTATGGGTTGTTCCTGCATTGCATTCTACTTTCTTGGACAAGGGAGGCCTAGAATCTGTTTGGCAGGTTTTTGGTTTGGCTGAATACTCTCAGGCACAGGGATCTTCGTAATGGATTTCACAGCCTTTTCAAAAGCTCTCTCCAACTCTCTTGGTAGACTTATGGCTAGAGGAAGTGGCTCTTCATCATCAGAGTGATAACTTGGTGTATAACTCGGCAGTTCTGATGTGTTTGAAGGAGAAGATGCTTGGAGATCATCAGCAACAACAGGTTTCACAACCTTCTTTTTGTGTTTCTTTGAAGAGGTTGTGGTACATGGTGGAAAGTTGTTGGCCCACCCTGAAGATGCTGAATCATCAGAATCAGAATAGATGTCAATGACGGATGGGTTGGAGCTCATTATGTTGCTGTTTATGGAGATTGTATTGATGTTTTTCTTGCAGTTTTTTGTTGTTTGATGAGGGTACATGTTGGTTAAAAGGTTCTTTATATAGACCTTAGTCAACCCTAGTTTTTCTACCCAAAGAGTAATTATCATTAAATTTTTGGTTGGTGGGTAGATTTAAGTCAGGAAGATATTTTTAGCGGGTTGACTAAGTCCAGATATTTTTGGAAATAGTTGCAATTTCTTTTGACTGATATCTTGGGCTTAAATTGCTTTAGTCTTGAACTAACATGTACAGGTTTTTGTGAGTGAAAAATTGATTTTAAGGAGTGTCTAACTTAAACACTCAACAAATGGTTATTAATTCACCATGTCTAACACACATAAGAATCAACTAGTCCAGCGCAAACGGCTCCTGGTAAATACTCATAAAATCCGTTTATGGTTGATAGTTTACCAAAAACTATATGGTTATCAACTCACCATATTCAGTATGATCAAGAGTTGGCTAGTACATAGCAAACGGCTCATGGTAAAGACTTATCAAATCCATTGAAAGCTGGTAGTTTGCTGTTGGGTTTGAAACTGCTGCTGAGTGAAACTGCTGCTATAAGTGAAACTGCTGCTAGTGGTAATGATTCTGCTGCTAATGTCAAAGTGCTGCTGAGGTTAAATGCTGCTGACAGAATCTACTGCTGATGAGATAAGGATGTATACGGTTTAGATAAATATAGAATAGATTGTGTAAATATTATATTTATCTAGAATATTCTTATCGTGTAGAGAAAGGTATTATAAACCTAGTAGGATTCCTTAGTCTATAAAAGGATGATCCTAGGGTTAGTTTATGTACGTATTTTTTTATTATTCACTTCAAGGTTGTAAAACCCTAGCATTGTTGAGTGCTCATATTAATAATATTGAAGTGTTGAAAGAGAATCATTATTCTTCTTAAGTTAAGCTTTTACATTCCGCATATTAGCTTAAGTGTTTAATTGATGAGGTGAAAAATGGTCCGTTTTTAGGGGGTCATTTAAGCCCGAATCCGAATTTATTTGATCAAATATTGCCCTAAATCGTTCCTTTTGTGATTTTAGGTACTTTGGGAGTGAAATCTGGAAAAGGAAGCAATTCGGACGTTTTTGTAGCATAAAAGTGAAGAAAACGCCAAAGTCTTAATTTTCCAAGCTGGGAACAGTACCTGACGGCGTCAAGAGCAAAACCTTGACGGCGTCAAGAGCAAATTTCATGAATTTCCATGACGATCCAGAACAGATTTGATGGCGTCACGTAGGAAGGGCGTCAAGAGTAAAAGAGTCATGACGGCCTGGAAATGAATAAGTCTTGACGGCGTCAGAAGTAGATCTAGGCAGTCCGAGAAGAGTTTTGGCGGCGAGGTGACGGCGTCACATTGTTTGTCTTGACGCCGTCAGACCTATTTTTCTATATATAGTTTTCTAATTTTCACACATAGAGAGAAGTTTTGGAGAAACCCTAAGTACGATTTTGGTGCAACTTTTACAGGTTTATCAAGGGTTCCAAACCCTTGATACCTTGCATTGTAATTGAGATAAGTGTTCTTCTAATTCAATCAATATGTCTATGTGTTGGTTGTCTATATCTTGTTCTTGTCTCAATTCCATTATGCTAGGCTAGATCTCTTTTGTGTTTGCTTAGATCTAATGAAACCTAGATATTGATTATGTGTTGATTACTTGTTTATTCTTGTCTTGGATGAATGATTTATATGTTAGGCTTAAGAAAACTGGCAGATCTCCAAATGGTAACATGCTTGAACGTCTTAAGAAACATGAACCGAGGCGTACTAGGTCTTTATTGGTTGTATTTAATGCATGAGCCACTGTTTACAATCCCTATAGTTGTGCTGAGCATGGTGTAGGAGGAGATAAGAGCTCATAGAATTGGGGAGTTATGTATGCCACCCCATGAATGGTATTAAGGAATACAATCTGTCATCCATGCAATTATAACAAGTAATTAACGTGTAAAAGATATCTAGGGAGTAGTGAAATCTAAGTAAACACATTTTCTCCAATTACTGCTCACAACCTTAGTATAATTAGTTTATTTTCATTTTTAGTATTTAATTTTGATTGCATTTTAGTATTGGGTTAGTTGACTAGCAACTAATTCCGCCCAAATCCTTCAAACCCCGAGATTTTAATTGCTTTCTAAAAAATATAAAAATACAAAAATAATCATCCCTCACCTTTAGAACTAGTATTTAGGCTTTCTAATCCTAGCGACACTATTCCTAAGCTGAACGATCAATCCCCCGGTACTTGTCACTATACTATACTACAACGATCAGGTACACTGCCTGGTGGGGGTTGTAAGCTTCTCGAGATCCCTCGAGAGGTAAAGCCTGTTGCGATTCCCACGCATCAAGTTTTTTGGCGCCGCAGCCCGGGGAATAGTTATTACTAGTTTGGTCTTCATGGATTTAGAGAATCGCCGTTTAGAAGTTAGAAAGAGGCTTATAGCTCATAAAAGAAGAATGAGAGAAGTTAACACATTTAAGGAATTCATTAAGCCTCTCCAAATGAAAATCGAGTTTACGGACTTCGCTCCAACCCCGGATGAAGTGAGTTACCATTGGTTCCTTTTACAGCACCCCTGCCCCTCGAAATATAGAAAGACACCATGGATTAGGAGGCATAACTTTAGGAACATAAAAATTCCTTGCATGATTGGGTACATGTCTAGAGAGCATACATACATTGACTTAAAAGCACCCATGAATATTATGTCTAGGCTCTATTACAATTGGATAATGAACGAAAGGTTAAGCCCTAGAAAAGATCCTTACAATTCTAATAGGTTGTGTAATTTCGTCAGGAGAGTTAAAGGGGTACACATCTTTATAGGAAATTTTACTTATCAATGCGACTTTGTAATCCTGGAAGATGTTAGAGGCATTATAGATCCACACCTAGGAGAAATAGTTTTAGGACAACCTTTTGTTGAAAAGACTAGGATGTATTATGACCATGAGATGGGGATAGCTCAGTTTACTGACGAGACAGAGAAGGTCACTTTTATGATGCCTCACATGAAGGAAGAATTAAAGGGCATCAAGAATCTACAAATTGATGAGATTCGACCCTATGAGGTTAAGGAAGATGGAATTACTGATGACGCCTATTATGAGAGGAGGCGAACATACTATTCGGGGTGTATGAATCTAGGCCCGGAATACAGGCGTGATGAGAATTGGATTAGATGTTTTGAGTTGACACAAAAGTGGGAAAGGAAAACGTAACCCATGACCTTGAGTCTAGCTACAAGACTCGTAAATAAAGAAAAGCGCTTCTTGGGAGGCAACCCATGTTTTGTGTGATTTTATTTGTTTGATTGTTATTTGCTTCCGTATGCATGTTTTATCTTTATTGTTGGTTGACCATGTTTCTCAATTAAAATGTGGAAATACTTTACTTTGTTGTTTTGGCTAGTCTTAACTCCACCTAAAAGTATTTTTGCAAAAGATAAGTGTAAGGGGAAACCCCAAATATGTTTTTAAGAAACAAACCGATCATGATTCTCCACAATATTAAATGAACATGTATATTCATATTTGTTAGAGTCAAATGCTTGTATTGAGTCATAATGAAGCTTTGCAGGATTTTCCAGGAAGTAGGACCAAGTTTTTCCAGAAATTTTCTAGAAACTTAACATAAAAATTTCTGCAGGTCCATTCTGACGGCGTCAGAGGTTTACTCTTGACGGCGTCAAGAGTTAAAATCTGGAAATTTTACCGGTTTTGTTTTTCTAACGGAGTCTTATGGTTTTTGTGAATTATTAAGTTTTATAATCTCCAGGAGATCTGCAAACTTCATTCCACAAGCATTATATCTTATCTTGTTTTCTAGGATTTAGAAACTTATATAGGATGCCACCGATTTTACGCGAGGTTGTCTTGTCTATTTTGTCAGGTTTTACAGGTTATGTATGACAAGAAGATGATTTATATTCTGGAAGGGAAGCTTTGATTGTTTATTTTCTTGGAGGAAGATTTAACCTGGCCACCTAATAATCCATACCGAGCGAATCAGGGGAGTATTTGATTTCATTCTCTTTACTTTTTCACTTTTACATTCTTTACTTGAACATTGGGGACAATGTTCATCTTAAGTGTAAGGGGAGGGTAAAAAGATGATACCTTACGTATGCACTTTCGCTTGAGTTTGTTTTGTTTAATGGTAGATGTGTAATAAAACTATGAGAAATACTTGTTAGTGTAATTTTAGCGCCAAATTTAAAATTTTTTACAACATTTAGGAGTGAAACTTTAGCCATAGCAAGCGTCTCATGGATAGGAGATTGTATGACTAGCACATAACCGTATATTCAGAAAAATTTTCGACCCAAATATGTGAGGTTCGCCTTTAGATTTGATAGGAAAAACATTTACTATTAGTGCTTATGAGTGTACCGGTAGCATTTAGATTCTAGAACTTGCGTTAGTGATGCATCCCGAGACCGCTAGTGAGACTACATTCGTGTGGTAAGATTTACTACATGATAAGAGGCATTAGGATTACCCTTGTGTTAAACCCGTATTATGATTACTTGACCATTTAAGTCATATTACTTGGCTAGTTAAGTCAACTAATTTTTCCCACACCCTTAGCGTTGTACTCATTTTTAGTACACGATACCCCTAGTACACCCCTCCGAGCCTATCTTTTCGTTTCTAACTTTAAGCACATTACTTAAAGGAAGAATTTGTCACACCCCACTTAAATGTACAACCAAATCGCCTTAGCCTTCCGTGTATGCGCTCATTTTTAGTGCATTATTGTTATTTGTTAAACCCTAAGTTAACTTTCTAATTGATTACATGGTTGCTAAGTCGAGTCATATCCTTGTACATATTGTTTTGGGACGATTGGGACTCATGGGTAAGTACTTATTTATGGAGTAATGGGGAAGAACATAATTTTATTACCCCCATATGTACGTTAATCTTAAAAGTGCTCCAAGTGTTTTGATTTTCTTAATTCGAGTCATTAGTTTAGTTTATTGTAAAGTATGTAGAAATTCAAGTGTAAGGGGAATTCCCACTCCCTATGATGTATTATTTTGGATGGTAGGGTAAGAGTGTATGCAAAAAAAAAAAAAAAAAAAAAAAAAAAAAAAAAAAAAAAAAAAATTCAAAAGATCAAGAAAAAAAAAAGAAAAAAAAAAGGAAAAGAGAAAAAACATACGGACTACCATCCCTTTTCATTCTATGTTTATTTTATGTTTTTGTTATTTTTCATTTATTAGCTTATGTCGAGTCTAGTCTTGGCTTGGCAACGCCATATTGTACATGTAATTAACTAAGATTGTTAACTCGCCACCAGTAAAACTTCCTTTATCCAACAAAACCGTGTATTTCATATCCCTACACCTAACGTTACAACCCTTTAAAAGACCTCTTTGATAGTTTATCCTAGGTGCTTACGCCATGTTGTGGAGGTTTGATCCTTTCCCAAGCCTATGGTAATCTATTTTGCTATGACAGGTAGTGAGAGATATCTTCCGTTTCCATATTGTAATTTACACTTTATTACACCCGAGAGATGTGAGTATCTAAATACTATTTGTGAGGTGCTTGTGTATGACCTCCGTGCTTGTGTATTGGTCTTTAGTGGAACGATTATTTGTTGTAATTACTTTTATATTAGTGTTAAATGACCTCTAACTTGTATTTTGAGTAGAATAAAAGCGCATTTGCTTGAGGACAAGCAAATCTCAAGTGTAAGGGTATATGATGAGGCGAAAAATGGTCCGTTTTTAGGGGGTCATTTAAGCCCGAATCCGAATTTATTTCATCAAATATTGCCCTAAATCGTTCCTTTTGTGATTTTAGGTACTTTGGGAGTGAAATCTGGAAAAGGAAGCAATTCGGACGTTTTTGGAGCATAAAAGTGAAGAAAACGCCAAAGTCTTAATTTTCCAAGCTGGGAACAGTACCTGACGGCGTCAAGAGCAAATTTCATGAATTTCCATGACGATCCAGAACAGATTTGACGGCGTCACGTAGGAAGGGCGTCAAGAGTAAAAGAGTCATGACGGCCTGGAAATGAATGAGTCTTGACGGCGTCAGAAGTAGATCTAGGCAGCCCGAGAAGAGTTTTGGCGGCGAGGTGACGGCGTCACATTGTTTGTCTTGACGCCGTCAGACCTATTTTTCTATATATAGCTTTCTAATTTTCACACATAGAGAGAAGTTTTGGAGAAACCCTAAGTACGATTTTGGTGCAACTTTTACAAGTTTATCAAGGTTTCCAAACCCTTGATACCTTGCATTGTAATTGAGATAAGTGTTCTTCTAATTCAATCAATATGTCTATGTGTTGGTTGTCTATATCTTGTTCTTGTCTCAATTCCATTATGCTAGGCTAGATCTCTTTTGTGTTTGCTTAGATCTAATGAAACCTAGATATTGATTATGTGTTGATTACTTGTTTATTCTTGTCTTGGATGAATGATTTATATGTTAGGCTTAAGAAAACTGACAGATCTCCAAATGGTAACATGCTTGAACGTCTTAAGAAACATGAACCGAGGCGTACTAGGTCTTTATTGGTTGTATTTAATGCATGAGCCACTGTTTACAATCCCTATAGTTGTGATGGGCATGGTGTAGGAGGAGATAAGAGCTCATAGAATTGGGGAGTTATGTATGCCACCCCATGAATGGTATTAAGGAATACAATTCGTCATCCATGCAATTATAACAAGTAATTAACGTGTAAAAGATATCTAGGGAGTAGTGAAATCTAAGTAAACACATTTTCTCCAATTACTGCTCACAACCTTAGTATAATTAGTTTATTTTCATTTTTAGTATTTAATTTTGATTGCATTTTAGTATTGGGTTAGTTGACTAGCAACTAATTCCGCCCAAATCCTTCAAACCCCGAGATTTTAATTGCTTTCTAAAAAATATAAAAATACAAAAATAATCATCCCTCACCTTTAGAACTAGTATTTAGGCTTTCTAATCCTAGCGACACTATTCCTAAGCTGAACGATCAATCCCCCGGTACTTGTCACTATACTATACTAGAACGATCAGGTACACTGCCTGGTGGGGGTTGTAAGCTTCTCGAGATCCCTCGAGAGGTAAAGCCTGTTGCGATTCCCACGCATCATTAATCAAGTTAACTTCTATACAAGATCGTTTAAGCTCAAGCTGGGATCAACATTTGCTAAAAACTATGATCAAAGGACTTTTTATCGAACATATTTTTACCACTGCTTTTATAATTTTTACCACTGCTGGTTCACAGTTACCACTGACAGTGTAAATTTTACCACTATTGAACTAGCCGTTGCAACTGTTGTGTCAGTGAAAATATTTTACAACTAGCCGTTGAGTAAAATCTTTTAACCATGTTTTTAGGAATTTACTTAAGAGAATTCTCTTCTATTAAGTTATTCTTATCCAAAGATAACAAATTTCTATGATAATATCTCTTGCGTATTTTACTCAAACCCTAACAATATATCATTCTAATCTCAATCGGCTTGTTGCACTCACTTTGTCAAACTCACACGATCATATTTTTCACTCAAATACATGGCTTCACTTGCTTTTGTCAATGAAGACAACCAGGTTGCTTACTTGGAGAAAACAGAGGTCAAAGATGGCCCTATCTTTCATGAGATTGTGGACTTTCTAAATGCATCTCACATAAGGTATGCTTTAACTTTAAACCCCACAATCTATGTTTCTCAAATCAAAAAGTTTTGGCAGACTGTTACTCACAACTATTGAAGATGGAAACACACATTCCTCTGTTGATGCTTTAAGTGCAACAGTGGATGGGGTAACTGTTAATGTTACTGAATTGTCTTCGAGAAGGCTTCTTCAATTAGATGATCAAAATGGTCACATTACATTACCTAATTCATACATTCTCCAAAACATCTCTGCTATGAGGTATGATACATCCAATGGATAACTAACTTTTAAAAAGGGATGTTTCTCTCCTCAATGGAGATTTTTCATACATACTTTGTTACATTGCTTAATTCCTAAGAAAACATCTTATGAACAGTTTAGCACAACCATTGCTTATCCTTTGGTGTGTTTGGCTACAAACAGGTGTCACACCCCCAAAATCGGGTCCAACGGAAGCATACGTGTAGCTGGGGTGTAACTCAATCGGTATCACAACACAAGTACAAAAATGGTTTTCACTTTAATCATTTAGAATAAGATCGTTTAATCAAAAATGTTGAATTTACATCGTTAAAAGTAGTGCGAAAGTAGGCCATTAAAATAGTTAAAAACGGTCCCCAAATGAATAATCAGAGTCTTCTATGACCATGCCATGCCCTGCCAAAACCCCCTGTAGCGTGCCATTGCTAAATACCTGAAAATACATGCTAAAGTGTCAACACAATGGTTGGTGAGTTCATAGAGTCTTGTGAAAAAAAATGTAATGCATTGAAATGAAGATTTCCCAGCAAAGGCATCGTAAATCCACTCAGTTCCAAGTCCCGCCATAAGAGACTTGTAATCTGTGTGTTTACAACCCACTGCCAAATGTAATAAGTTTGATACAAAAGCATTTTAATTCAGTAATAAGGCTGATGCAAAGGCATCGTAATTCAGTAGTAATAGTAGTGGAAAAGTATCATAATTCCATAAGTAATTTTCGTATGTACAATAGCCACAAGTATAAAGTGAACCGACATAAATGTCAAAAATGCTACATTGTCTCTTAAGCTCATGACCCCGAAGCTAGACTTTGTAATGGCCCCAACAGAGTGTCTACCAGGCACTCAATTTGATAAGACATGAAATGCATTCGTCCCGTTGGAGCAACCCAAACACGAATGGAGGCGTCACCCTCAATAGATCTATTCACTCACTCTCGCTTAGTACTAAAATTAACGGTCCATGATATTGAAAGGGGACTTGTTATGAAGTGGTAGTAAGGCAACTTAAGCAATGTATGGAATTTGTAATACTTGGGCATGTACAAAAATAGTTGTTGCAATGTATTCTCCCCCATGGGATTTGAAATCGTATAAAAGTATAACACGAGTATTTAAGCATGTATCTCCCCCAAAGAGTTTGTAAAGTAATTAAACCAGTAAAAGTGGGGCTATGACTCACCTGAAGCTGATGTTACTGTGATGAAGTGAAATGAACAACAATGAACATGTAATGAGCTGAAAAACAAGACGCGCACACTAGCCGCAACCTAATATGAATGATGTACGATCTACTTTAGATCATGAAATGATGTTATGAATGTCCATGCACATGTTCCTATACCACTCTTAACTTGAAAATACTTGTTATTGTCAAAGTAATATGTTTTTCCATAACTTGGGAAAAATAAGTCTAACTAGACTTATAAAACTAGTCGTAATATATATATATATCGTATATATAAATGGTAGTGTTGAATTCCTTGCTTTGAAAATCTTGAAATAACGTTTAATAGTCGTATAAATAAGCTTGTAATCATAAGTACTTCGATGGTTAAGAATTTGGCACTTTGGTAGTATTTATAGAAAATCTAGGATTTAGTACGTAGAAGTATTTACTTCTATTAGTGACAAAATGGTCTCGTAAAACTAGTCGTGAAATAGTGAATATTAAGAGTTAGGAAAGAAGCTCAGCAGTTTTGAGAAGATTTTCACCATATCTAAAAAGTCACAGAAGTGAAGTTTGTCCATACAGGTCTCGATCATAAAGATAATTAGCCGTCAAGTGAGGTATTTGGGCTGTTTTGGCAGATTCTGGGCAGTTTTTGGGAATGTTTGGAAGTCCATAAGTTGTTCGTTATAAATCCTTTTGACAAACGGCTGGATGTTTTGAAAACTAGGCTGGGTGAACTAACTTTTTGTAAATGATGTAAATTTTCCAGAAATGAGTTTATCAATGAGTAAATTGGCTCTCAACATGACAAACGGCTAAAAAGCTGATGGAAATAAATAGAGTTTCGCCGATTTTGAAACGTGTATATCTTGGTCGTTATAAGCTTGCTTTCTACGTTCTTTATATCCCTGAAATCGTGGGACAACATACTAATATATTTTTGATAAGTCGGGATGGCTAGATCAAGTTTTACACCTCAGATTGCCCATTGAAAATCGTGGGACAGCATGTACAATTTTCAGAAAATAGTTTTCGTCGTTAAACTTGCAAAAATCATATCTCCTTCGTTATAAACTCGTTTTAATCCGTTCTTTCGCCCACGGCTTCGTTTTTGAAAGTATTTTCTAAATATTTAGCCCAAAGTTACCCGGAAACCCCTGAGTTTTCTGGATTTGACAATTCGGGACAGTAGGTATATATATACGTTTAAAAATCAATTATAAGGTTCCAAACTAGTTTCTAATCCACCCAAATCACTTCCAATCACCACAAATCTAGTCTATTCCAACCATACACCTTCTCAAGGTGTCATGGGGTCTTAAACATCACCAATCAACTAGATCTAACAAGGGTTATCCATATAATCTATATCTAGGGTTTATAAGTTAAAAGTTTATAAAATAAAGTGGTATAAGCTAGCATATGCATGAAATCTTGAATGGAAATTATATAATCATGAAGATAACATGAAGAAATCATGAAAAAGAGTTTGAAAACTTACTTAGCAATGATTAGTGGATTTGGATGATGAAAACTTAATAATCTTGAGTTTTTATTTCAAAACCCTAACAAGAATCATTAAAGGAACAATAAAATGCCTTGATCTCCAAAAATCAATGGTGGATTGATGGTGTTCATTGTTTGGTCGTGGCTTATGGAGAGGAGAAAGAGAGAATGATCAAAATTGCTAAGAAAAAATGAGGATACAAAGTTTGATTTGATAACTTTGGTAAATATCTAGTTTAAATGGCATTTTTGTAAATAAGTGATCAAGTGGAAGAAGCATGTGGATGGGGGGGGGGGGGGGGGGGCGGCACATGTGAAAAAAAATAGGAAGAGTATGTAAGAAGCTTGGTAAAATCTAGTTCACGGAGTCGGTTTTGGTTCCGTTAATCGCTAACCGTAAAGTTTTAAATCGCGAAACGTAAATTCGGGTATCGTAAAAATATGAAACTTGAAAGAATGACTAAACTTGTCAAAATAATCCATAAATAAATATAAAATGAATGGTAAGTTCCATCGGGTTGCTTAAACGCTGCTAAAACTGGAAACGCGGGTTAAAAACGCGTAATTCGCGTAAAACGCTGAACTGGAAAACGTAAAATTTCAAAACTTTAAGAATTGTCGTAAAATGATAGAAAATCATATTTTTATTGTTTATATTGATTTATAGACATATCGCGATGCCGGAAGGACGTTTAAACCTGAATGTAAAACTCGGACACGGCTTCGTGATTTTTGCAGAAATGATCCGACGAGCGCCAAACTCTCGGATTACCGTTAAAATAGTTTAACTTATGAGAATATGAAATAAAAATTTCGGACATGAATAGTGTTTTGTGAATAGTAAAAGTGAATAGTAACTTCCCGAGATAAAAAATTGGAATTTCGACGTTTAAAACAGGACATGAAATTACGAGTTGTGACATTCTTCCCCTCTAAAAGGAACTTCGTCCTGAAGTTCAGTTTGTGTTGGTTTCTAGAGTGGTATTGGAGAAAAGATGATGAAAAGTATGAAAGTTCTAACAACGAAGGTATACACACACACACATGAATGAAACATTTGGAAAATGAGTTGAGAATTTATTCCAGACAAAATTTTATTATAACCATTCTCAGGGTTGCAAAATTTATCTCTGAGTCAGACATAGGTGGTCAGCCTATATCTCACTATCCCGGGTTGAATATAGATGACCAGTCTATATCCCACCGAGGTTCCATGAATTTTGAAATACTCAGCTCAGTCATACTAAGACTATGTCCTTCACAAATACCAAGACGTTCTGAAAGACTAAGGCAGGTGACCAAACTCGAGGTCAAATGATGAAACTATGCAAGGAAAACATAACGCGGTGACATATATGATACGTGAACATGCTTATATGAAAGACAATTATAGTAAACAACTATAATAAATGAATATAATATATATCAGATAATGAGACATAAATCTCATCACCTATGTTAGCAACTAACCACAAATGAGGCTTCAACTTGGCAGGCAGGCACGTGACGGTCATAGGGTTAAGTTTTCTTGAAAGTAGCTATAGTCTAGGTTTTAAAAACACTTAGTTCGCTATAGCCAAAGCTCTGATACCAATCTGTCACACCCCCAAAATCGGGTCCAGCGGAAGCATACGTGTAGCTGGGGTGTAACTCAATCGGTATCACAACACAAGTACAAAAATGGTTTTCACTTTAATCATTTAGAATAAGATCGTTTAATCAAAAATGTTGAATTTACATCGTTAAAAGTAGTGCGAAAGTAGGCCATTAAAATAGTTAAAAACGGTCCCCAAATGAATAATCAGAGTCTTCTATGACCATGCCGTGCCCTGCCAAAACCCCCTGTAGCGTGCCATTGCTAAATACCTGAAAATACATGCTAAAGTGTCAACACAATGGTTGGTGAGTTCATAGAGTCTTGTGAAAAAAAATGTAATGCATTGAAATGAAGATTTCCCAGCAAAGGCATCGTAAATCCACTCAGTTCCAAGTCCCGCCATAAGAGACTTGTAACCTGTGTGTTTACAACCCAATGCCAAATGTAATAATTTTGATACAAAAGCATTTTAATTCAGTAATAAGGCTGATGCAAAGGCATCGTAATTCAGTAGTAATAGTAGTGGAAAAGTATCGTAATTCCATAAGTAATTTTCGTATGTACAATAGCCACAAGTATAAAGTGAACCGACATAAATGTCAAAAATGCTACATTGTCTCTTAAGCTCATGACCCCGAAGCTAGACTTTGTAATGGCCCCAACAGAGTGTCTACCAGGCACTCAATTTGATAAGACATGAAATGCATTCGTCCCGTTGGAGCAACCCAAACACGAATGGAGGCGTCACCCTCAATAGATCTATTCACTCACTCTCGCTTAGTACTAAAATTAACGGTCCATGATATTGAAAGGGGACTTGTTATGAAGTGGTAGTAAGGCAACTTAAGCAATGTATGGAATTTGTAATACTTTGGCATGTACAAAAATAGTTGTTGCAATGTATTCTCCCCCATGGGATTTGAAATCGTATAAAAGTATAACACGAGTATTTAAGCATGTATCTCCCCCAAAGAGTTTGTAAAGTAATTAAACCAGTAAAAGTGGGGCTATGACTCACCTGAAGCTGATGTTACTGTGATGAAGTGAAATGAACAACAATGAACATGTAATGAGCTGAAAAACAAGACGCGCACACTAGCCGCAACCTAATATGAATGATGTACGATCTACTTTAGATCATGAAATGATGTTATGAATGTCCATGCACATGTTCCTATACCACTCTTAACTTGAAAATACTTGTTATTGTCAAAGTAATATGTTTTTCCATAACTTGGGAAAAATAAGTCTAACTAGACTTATAAAACTAGTCGTAATATATATATATCGTATATATAAATGGTAGTGTTGAATTCCTTGCTTTGAAAATCTTGAAATAACGTTTAATAGTCGTATAAATAAGCTTGTAATCATAAGTACTTCGATGGTTAAGAATTTGGCACTTTGGTAGTATTTATAGAAAATCTAGGATTTAGTACGTAGAAGTATTATTACTTCTATTAGTGACAAAATGGTCTCGTAAAACTAGTCGTGAAATAGTGAATATTAAGAGTTAGGAAAGAAGCTCAGCAGTTTTGAGAAGATTTTCACCATATCTAAAAAGTCACAGAAGTGAAGTTTGTCCATACAGGTCTCGATCATAAAGATAATTAGCCGTCAAGTGAGGTATTTGGGCTGTTTTGGCAGATTCTGGGCAGTTTTTGGGAATGTTTGGAAGTCCATAAGTTGTTCGTTATAAATCCTTTTGACAAACGGCTGGATGTTTTGAAAACTAGGCTGGGTGAACTAACTTTTTGTAAATGATGTAAATTTTCCAGAAATGAGTTTATCAATGAGTAAATTGGCTCTCAACATGACAAACGGCTAAAAAGCTGATGGAAATAAATAGAGTTTCGCCGATTTTGAAACGTGTATATCTTGGTCGTTATAAGCTTGCTTTCTACGTTCTTTATATCCCTGAAATCGTGGGACAACATACTAATATATTTTTGATAAGTCGGGATGGCTAGATCAAGTTTTACACCTCAGATTGCCCATTGAAAATCGTGGGACAGCATGTACAATTTTCAGAAAATAGTTTTCGTCGTTAAACTTGCAAAAATCATATCTCCTTCGTTATAAACTCGTTTTAATCCGTTCTTTCGCCCACGGCTTCGTTTTTGAAAGTATTTTCTAAATATTTAGCCCAAAGTTACCCGGAAACCCCTGAGTTTTCTGGATTTGACAATTCGGGACAGTAGGTATATATATACGTTTAAAAATCAATTATAAGGTTCCAAACTAGTTTCTAATCCACCCAAATCACTTCCAATCACCACAAATCTAGTCTATTCCTAACATAAACCTTCTCAAGGTGTCATGGGGTCTTAAACATCACCAATCAACTAGATCTAACAAGGGTTATCCATATAATCTATATCTAGGGTTTATAAGTTAAAAGTTTATAAAATAAAGTGGTATAAGCTAGCATATGCATGAAATCTTGAATGGAAATTATATAATCATGAAGATAACATGAAGAAATCATGAAAAAGAGTTTGAAAACTTACTTAGCAATGATTAGTGGATTTGGATGATGAAAACTTAATAATCTTGAGTTTTTATTTCAAAACCCTAACAAGAATCATTAAAGGAACAATAAAATGCCTTGATCTCCAAAAATCAATGATGGCTTATGGAGAGGAGAAAGAGAGAATGATCAAAATTGCTAAGAAAAAATGAGGATACAAAGTTTGATTTGATAACTTTGGTAAATATCTAGTTTAAATGGCATTTTTGTAAATAAGTGATCAAGTGGAAGAAGCATATGGATGGGGGGGGCGGCACATGTGAAAAAAAATAGGAAGAGTATGTAAGAAGCTTGGTAAAATCTAGTTCACGGAGTCGGTTTTGGTTCCGTTAATCGCTAACCGTAAAGTTTTAAATCGCGAAACGTAAATTCGGGTATCGTAAAAATATGAAACTTGAAAGAATGACTAAACTTGTCAAAATAATCCATAAATAAATATAAAATGAATGGTAAGTTCCATCGGGTTGCTTAAACGCTGCTAAAACTGGAAACGCGGGTTAAAAACGCGTAATTCGCGTAAAACGCTGAACTGGAAAACGTAAAATTTCAAAACTTTAAGAATTGTCGTAAAATGATAGAAAATCATATTTTTATTGTTTATATTGATTTATAGACATATCGGGATGCCGGAAGGACGTTTAAACCTGAATGTAAATCTCGGACACGGCTTCGTGATTTTTGCAGAAATGATCCGACGAGTGCCAAACTCTCGGATTACCGTTAAAATAGTTTAACTTATGAGAATATGAAATAAAAATTTCGGACATGAATAGTGTTTTGTGAATAGTAAAAGTGAATAGTAACTTCCCGAGATAAAAAATTGGAATTTCGACGTTTGAAACAGGACATGAAATTACGAGTTGTGACAACAGGCCTTTTAATTTCTCAAAGATTTTATTCAATAATATGGTTAGCAATGTAACAAGTAATTATTAATTTTTGATGTACCCAAGGTTTATTCAAACTATTTTAAATGAATATGAGTTGCTACCTCATAATAGGATTTACAAAACTCCTTGTCTTAAACCTAAAGTTTTTGAAAATATGAATAAGGCAACAAAGGGTTATAATGGGGTAGTTCATGCTCTTTTTCCTCAAATGCTTGAAATAATTGCTCAAGCAAGGGGTGAAGGTGTAGCAATCCCAGTTGCACCCCAACACACACCCACAATTACTGTTCCATTTATATCTTACACCCCTAGTTACTCACACATATGGGAGGAGGCAAAAACAGCCAACTCCTCCTATCACAACACTACATGTGTCTTCACCTTTTAGTGTAGGTACAAGCAGTGGTGGTTTAGGAGTACTTCCTAGTCCAACTAGGGAACAAACTGAGCCAATGTCCCATGATGCACCTCTCTTAGTAGGTAACACAGCTGGAAGTGCTAAGGGTAGTGGTAACACTTATGAATTGATGGACAGATGTACCAAATTGGAGGATAAGGTTCAAACCTTAGAAGGTGAGCTCAAGAAGACTAAGCTACAATATCAAAATGATCTCTACAAGTTTCAGGGTCAGATATAAACTATGCAAGAAGAGATCAACTCTCTCAAGAAGAAAAGAAATGCTCATCTTGTACTCTCTTCACCATCTTCAGCTCATGATGATGATTCTGTAGCATCAAGTGATGATATGGGTGATTCTCCCAAACAAGGGAGGAAAACAGATGCTACAACTGAGGGGAGGAAATTGGATTTTGAAAAAGAATTTGAAGGTTTTGATCAGCAATTGGATGATGAGGAAATCCCAGGGGTACAGGTGAAAGATAATTCTGCATCAATTTCACAAGCAGTGTTCACTGCTCTCACACAAGATGTAGAAGCAATTGATGGAGAGTTTGAGAAAAGAAGGAAAGAAAAAGGGAAAGTTCAAGTCTTTGAAGAATCAACTGAGCAACCAAGAAAGTTTAAACCAAGAACTCAAGCTCAGATTGATATGGATCATGAATTGGCAAGAAGATATGAAGAAGAGGATGTAGCAAGGTTCATGGAACAACAAAGAATTCAAAAGGAGATAGAACCTGAAGAAATTGTTCCCATTCCAAACACAGAAGGTGCTTATCAGCTAACTAATGAAGAGATTGAGCATATGATTGATTCAAACCCAGTCATCAAGAAGAAAGCTATTGAGCTTGTTGCTGATGAAAGCTTAACAGCAGAACAAAGATCAGCTCAATTAGCTGATTTTATCAATATGAAGAATGATCAAGCTTTTGATTATATGGTGGATTCAATTAAGAAGACTCAGAATAATCCAAGACAACCGTCTCAGGCTCAAGTTATTGGTGGAATGAAGAAGTACTTGTGTCATGTAGGAGGATGGAAGATGTATCAGCTTAAAGGAAAATATTATGAAGAAATTCAAAGATTATATTATAGAGAATACAGAAGGGATAAAGATTTTCTTCCTATGCATTCAGAAGCAGAAGCTAAGAGATACAAAAGATCAGGAATAAACATTGAGTCTATAGAAGCTAAGAAATCAAAGGTTGAAGAAAAGCTCAATGAAGATCAGCTGGGTGGCATGATTATACTTGAAGAAGAAGACTTCTATGTTGAGCTTTTACAAGTTAGGCATCCAATTATTGATTGGGAAGTATTTACTGATAATTTTGCAGCAACATGGAAGATTACAAGACTAGGTGGTGAAACATTTTCCTCTATGCAGTTTGAAGATCTTATCAGATCATGTGACAGAGATGATCTTGATACTTTAAGGAAAATGGTGAATGAGAGGCACATAGCTGGAAAACTTCAAGATGACAAGGAGAAAGAACTTTGGGTTCAATTTCAAAGACTACATGAACCTGATACAGGTGATTGATTTTGGAAGTTTCAAGCTCATGATCAGAACACACTTTGGAAATTCTATGACTCCTGCAACATTCATCATGTTTCAACACAAGAAGGAGTAGATGTGTTTACGTTTGCTGAAAGAGAATACCCTCTCTGAGCTGGAGTTTTGGATGTAATGCTTTCTGCAAGGATCAGGTGCACAGAAAGAACAAAAGTGGTAGATGATCTAGTTCAAAGAATCTACAATCAATCTAGAATGGATCTGCAGCTTTGAGGAAATGATAAGTGTTTGGAAGAATCCCCTCATCAACTTAGAAACTTATTGATTTGCACAGAAATCATAAGTTTAGGGGAGGATTGTTGGGAAATATACCAACAGTGGAAACTCATTCCCACTTATAGGCTAAGCTGATGACTACGCTAAAGAATTGTACTAACAGTGGAAACTTATTACTACTGCTAGCACAATATATTACCACTACTTAGTTTATTTGTTGTGTATTCGGGTATTAGATAAGTATAGAAAAGATTTAGTGAATATCTTATTTGTTTAGCATAATACTTATCTTGTACAGGACTCCTTGTGTCCTATAAAAGGAGGTCCTAGGTTTAGGTTTTAGATATACGTATTCATTAGCTAAAGCTTCAAGGTTGTAACCCTAGTGATAAGCAAAGATCACTCGTATTATTATCTTGAATAATATTGAAGCTAACCGTTTTGTTTAATCCTTTGTTCATTCTGTCATACATACATACAATTCATACACATCACTTAAACACATATTCTAAAGTACTTTGTAGTAAATTCCGCGTGCTACTAAGTATACACTCAAAGTATCTATCTAACACAAGGTGTGTGTTTAGATCCATCAAGTGTTTCAAGTAAACTCTAATTTATCAACATCAGATGTTAGGGTTTTACCTACATGGATTATTTATGCTGCTGCGATTCAGGTTAGGGTTATTTACTGAATATTTAATGCTGGATCATTAGAAAACCCTTGTTGGCAAAGATGGTTTTGATTGAAGCTGCGTAAACGCATAGTTGATGAGGTGTATTGTGTGCGCCGCTATTAATTTGGAGTTATTGGTCTTTAGCATGATTACTAAAACAGATTGTAGGGTTACGTATTGGATGTTTTCAGTTACTGTTATGACTACAAGGAGTACGTGAAAAGAAAGGTTACTGGTTCTTCAAGAAAGTTTACTTCTTTTTGTATCTGATGGAATGAGTAGATTTACTTGTGGCAACGTTTAAAAAGGTATGGTTACTGGTACAAGTATGCTTGGTTTTGGCGTTTATGAGATTACAGGAACAAGAGAGTAAGGTAATTTTTCCACTGCTCCGTTTCACATTACCACTACTTGCTTTAGATTTTTTCCACTGCTCTTGTATCATGTTACCATTGCTACACTTAATTCCCACTGCTGCACTTATTCGTTTCCACTGCTCGTGTATATGATTCCACTGCTCATTCAACGTTTCCACTGCTGCCTCGATAGTTTGTATGCTTGAATTAACGCTTCTTACACATGTTACTACTGATGCATTTGTCAAAGTAAGCGTGGTACAGGTTTTTCGCTACTGTATAAAGTTTCAAGAAAGTTACTACTGCCGCCTTTGTTATTTTAATACTGATTGACATCTTGGTTAATATTGCTATGCTGATTGGATATTGTCATCAATCATGGGTCGGTGAATGTCTAGGTTTTGTATTGATTATCAATTATGGGTTTTGCAACAAGTGGACTTGCATATTTAACCTCATACTGATATATTAATTGGTGATTGGTAGGAGAATATTATATCAGATTTAATTGGTCAGTCATTTTTAACGTGTATGGGTCAGTTAAGTTTTTTTTTTATTTGTGCATGGAGCGTACTCCTATATATCTGATTGTTGGTTATGGGGTAAAAGTTGTTATCATAGTGGATTCATGAAGATTATTTATTGATCATGTGTGGATACAAAAGACGGAATGTTGGACGGTTTATGTTTTTGGTTCGCGGCTGAATATGGAGTTTGTTCAACATACACACAAGCTCAATTGGTTTTGGGCTTCATGCTATTTGTTGATACTTGTGATTTTTATTGGCATGAGAACCATAAAGTAAGGGGAAGCATATGTTATTTATTTGGAACAGGTGGTTCCAATACACACACAAGGGGACGACACACACACACACACAGGAGTTTTGATTTTTGGTTTATTGGTTCTTAACAGATTCAAATGGCTCGTTCTTTTTGGTTCTAATTGATTATGATGAAAGGTTCTTATCCCCTATTTGAAGTTGAAGTGGAAGTTCACAGGTTTGTGTTTTATCATACCTTTTAACAGGAGGTAAATTGTTCGTGCATTCAAGTGACTATGAATTGATAAACACTTGAAGGAGTTACGTTATTATGCTCAGTGTTAATTGTCAAGAGATTGCGATCTCCTTATACGTTAAGTATACGTTCGAAGTCAGTTTTAGTACAAGATATAATATACAAGTTTGAGTTGTTCTACTTCAGCATCAAGTTGGTAATACTTAGTTATCTTCATCAGTAATTATTACATATAGCCTACATTCAAGAAATTGTTAACATATGGGTTTCAGGGGAAGCTTAAGTGTTCAAATGGTTAACCATTTATATGCTACATCGAGGTGAAGGTTTTTACAACTGCTAGTTGTTTTTACTCTAGTTTTGATTTCTACTGTTTCAAGTACATTTATAGATGCTGAAAACTTAATGGTGGGCGACTTTGAAACATTGGAAAGATGGATTGGACGTGTAATATTAATTCGTGGTTGTGAAGATCAAGGTTGCTTACATTTATCCCCTAGTGGATATGACAAAAAGGGGAAGAATATTTACATTGAAGATGCAACTTGTAGATCCTTGGTGATATAGCATGGTTTAAGGGGAAGTTCATTTATCTTTCATACATATTAACTTCAGGCGAAGTTCGTGCATACTTGGTTTTGTCAATATCAACTAGGGGAAGATTGTTGGGAATTACAATTGAGTTGATAAGACAAAACAATGAAAGATGAAGGATTAAAAAGACAAAGTGAAGAATAAGATCCAAAGACAAGGGACTTGCTTTACAAAGAAGTTATTACAATTTAGTCCTTTGTAGTATTTTGTAACCCTAGTATCTCTATTATATAAAGAGATACAGGGAATAGGTTATATCATGTGTGTCACAATGTAAACCTCCAGGAAAAGTGTGTGTACAGGTGTTTTATGGGAAAACACCTAGGGTATGATTGTTAATGTATAGCCCCTAGGATCTTATGATTCCTGTTAGGATGTAACCGTGCTACACTTGATCACATAGCATTGGGGCTTTGGTGTTTGTTAGTGTTAGAGATGATGACGAAGAAACATATCACTCACTACCTGTCATGCGAATAGATTACCATAAGCATGGGAAAGGATCAAAAACCTTCACCACTTTGGCGTAAGCACCCAGGATAAACTATCAAAGAGGTCTTTTAAAGGGTTATAACGTTAGGTGTAGGGATATGATAAATACGGTTTGTTGGATAAATGGTATTTTTATTGGTGGCAAGTTAATCATCTAGGTCAATTACATGTGTAATGCGGCGTTGCTAAGCCAAGACTCAACTCAACTTAAGCTAATCATAAACTAACGAAAACATAAAAGGAAACGAGATGGTAGTCCGTATGTTTTTCTCTTTCTTTTTCTAATTTTTTTTTCATTTTTCTTGATTTTTTTTTGCATACATTCTTGCCATACCATCCAAAATAATACATTATAGGGAATTTACATTCCCCTTACACTTGAACTTTTACATACTTTACATGTAACTATTTGATACGTGGGAAACGCACCAGGCTTTACCTCTCAAGGGATCTTGAGAAGTTTACAACCCCCACCAGGCAGTGTACCTGATCGTTGTAGTATAGTATAGTGACAAGTACCGGGGGATTGATCGTTCAGCTAGGAATAGTGTCGCTAGGATTAGAAAACCTAATTACTAGTGCTAAAGATGACGGAAGATTATTTTTGTGTTTTTGTATTTTTTAGAAAGCAAGTAAATATCTCGGGGTTGAAGGATTTGGGCGGAATTAGTTGCTAGTCAACTAACCCAATACTAAGATGCAATTAAAATAAAATACTAAAAATGAAAATAAAACTAAATTATACTAAGGTTGTGAGCAATAAGTGGAGAAAATGTGTTTACTTAGATTTCACTACTCCCTAGACATCTTTTACACGTTAATTACTTGTTATAGTTGCGTGGATGACGGATTGTATTCCTTAACACCATTCACGGGGTGGCGCACTTACTTCCCCAATCCTATGAGTGCCTACTTCACTCCTATGTCGAGCCGGCTAAGAAGCTCCTAACATGGGATCATTAGAATTTACTCATGCATTAAATACAACCAATAAAACCTAGTGCACCTCGGTTCATGTTTCTTAAGACGTTCAAGCATGTTACCATTTGGAGATCTGCCAGTTTTCTTAAGCCTAACATCGCAATCATTCATCCAATACAACCATAAACAAGTAATCAACACATAATTAACATCTAGGTTTCATTAGATCTAAGCAAACACAAGATAGATCTAGCCTAGCATGATGGAATTAAGACAAGAACAAGATATAGACAACCAACACATAGACATATTGATTGAATTAAAAGAACACTTATCTCAATTACACATGAAAGGGTTCAAGGGCTGAGAATCCTTGAAAAACCTGTAAAATTGGTACTAAGTTCGGCCTTAGGGTTTCTCCAAAACTTCCTCTCTTAATGTGTAAAAATTAGAAAACTATATATAGGAAATAGGGGCTGACGGCGTCAAGACCAAATTGGTGACGCCGTCATCTCGCCGCCAAAATACTTCTCGGACTGCCTTGATCTACTTCTGACGCCGTCAAGCATTACGTGTTTCCAGGCCGTCATCACCTTTACTCTTGACGCCCTTCCTTGTGACGCCGTCAATTCTGTACTGGGTCGTCATGGAAAATACTCGTGACGCCGTCAAAGATTTACTCTTGACGCCGTCACCTACTGTTCCCAGCTTGGAAAATTGAGACTTTGCCGTTTTCTTCACTTTTATGCTCCAAAAACATCCAAAATGCCTTCTTTTCCAGATTTCACTCCTAAAGTACCTAAAATCAAAAAAGGAACGATTTAGGGCAATATTTGATCATATAAATTCAATTCCGGGCTTAAATGACCCCCTAAAAGTGGTTCATTTTTCGCCTCGTCATATACCCTTACACTTGAGATTTGCTTGTCCTCAAGCCAATGCGCTTTTATTCTAGTCAAAATACAAGTTAGGGGTCATTTAACACTAATATAAAAGTAATTACAACAAATAAGCGTTCCACTAAAGACCAATAGACAAGCACGGAGGTCATACACAAGCACCTCACAAATAGTGTTTGGATACTCACATCTCTCGGGTGTAATAAAGTATAAATTACAATATGGAAACGGAAGTGATACGTGGGAATCGCACCAGGCTTTACCTCTCAATGGATCTTGAGAGGCTTACAACCCCCACCAGGCAGTGTACCTGATCGTTGTAGTATAGTATAGTGACAAGTACCGGGGGATTGATCGTTCAGCTAGGAATAGTGTCGCTAGGATTAGAAAACCTAAATACTAGTTCTAAATACTTGTTATAGTTGCATGGATGACGGATTGTATTCCTTAATACCATTCATGGGGTGGCACACTTAACTCCCCAATTCTATGAGCTCTTATCTCCTCCTATAGCATGCCCAGCACAACCATAGGGATTCTAAACAGTGGCTCATGCATTAAATACAACCAATAAAGACCTAGTGCACATCGGTTCATGTTTCTTAAGACGTTCAAGCATGTTACCATTTGGAGATCTGCCAGTTTTCTCTAGCCTAACATATAAATTATTCATCCAAAACAATTATAAACAAGTAATCAACACATAATTAACATCTAGGTTTCATTAGATCTAAGCAAACACAAGATAGATGTAGCCTAGCATGATGGAATTAAGACAAGAACAAGATATAGACAACTAACACATAGACATATTGATTGAATTAAAAGAATACTTATCTCAATTACACATGAAAGGTATCAAGGGGTTAGAACCCTTGAAAAACCTGTAAAATTCGCACCAAGTTCGTACTTAGGGTTTCTCCAAAACTTCTCTCTTTTAATGTGAAAATTAGAAAACTATATATAGGAAATAGGGTCTGACGGCGTCAAGACCAAATAGGTGACGCCGTCACCTCGCCGCCAAAATAATTCTCGGACTGCCTTGATCTACTTCTGACGCCGTCATGTGTTATGCATTTCCAGGCTGTCATGCATTTTCCTCTTGACGCCCTTCCTTGTGACGCCGTCAAATCTGTACTGGATCGTCATGGAAATTACGCTTGACACCGTCAGGATGTTACTATTGACGCCATCACCTACTGTTCCCAGCAAGGAAATTTAAGACTTTGGCGTTTTCTTCACTTTTATGCTCCAAAAACGTCCGAATTGCTTCCTTTTCCAGATTTCTCTCCCAAAGTACCTAAAATCACAAAAGGAACGATTTAGGGCAATATTTGATCAAATAAATTCAATTCCGGGCTTAAATGACCCCCTAAAAGTGGTTCATTTTTCGCCTCATCAGGAAGATATCTCTCACTACCTGTCATAGCAAAATAGATTACCATAGGCTTGGGAAAGGATCAAACCTCCACCACATGGCGTAAGCACCTAGGATAAACTATCAAAGAGGTCTTTTAAAGGGTTGTAACGTTAGGTGTAGGGATATGAAATACACGGTTTTGTTGGATATAGGCAGTCTTTACTGGTGGCGAGTTAACAATCTTGGTTAATTACATGTACAATATGGCGTTGCTAAGCCAAGACTAGACTCGACTTAAGCTAATAAATGAAAAATAACAAAAACATAAAATGAACGAAGAATGAAAACGGGATGGTAGTCCGTATGTTTTTTTTTTCTTTTTCTTTTTCTATTTTTTTTTCTTTTTCTTGATTTTTCGATTTTTTTTCTTTCTCTCTTTTTTTTTTTTTTTTTTTTTTGCATACACTCTTACCCTACCATCCAAAATAATACATCATAGGGGATGAGAATTCCCCTTACACTTGAATGTTTACATACTTTACAAAAAACTTATCTAATGACTCGAATTAAGAAAATCAAAACACTTGGAGCACTTTTAAGATTAACGTACATATGGGGGTAATAATGTTGTTCTTCCCCATTACTCCATAAATTAAGTACTTACCCATGAGTCCCAATCGTCCCAAAACAATATGTACAAGGATATGACTCGACTTAGCAACCATGTAATCAATTAGAAAGTTAACTTAGGGTTTAACAAATAACAATAATGCACTAAAAATGAGCGCATACACGGAAGGCTAAGGCGATTTAGGTGTACATTTAAGTGGGGTGTAACAAATTCTTCCTTTAAGTAAAATGCTTAAAGTTAGAAACGAAAAGATAGGCTCGGAGGGGTGTACTAGGGGTTTCGTGTACTAAAAATGAGTACAACGCTAAGGTGTGGGAAAAATTAACTGACTTAAGTAGTCAAGCAATATGATTTAAATGGTCGAGAAATTATAACACGGGTTTAACACAAGGGTGATCCTAATGCCTCTTATCATGTAGTAAATCCTACTACACGAATGTAGTCTCACTAGCGGTCTCGGGATGCATCACTAACGCAAGTTCTAGAATCTAAATGCTACCGGTACACTCATAAGCACTAATAGTAAATGCTTTTCCTATCAAATCTAAAGGCGAACCTCACATATTTGGGTGGAAAATTTTTCTGAATATACGGTTACGTGCTAGTCATACAATCTCCTATCCATGAGACGCTTGCTATGGATAAAGTTTCACTCCTAAATGTTGTAAAAAAATTTAAATTTGGCGCTAAAATTGGACTAACAAGTGTTTCTCATAGTTTTGTTACATACCTACCATTAAACAAAGCAAACTCAAGCGAAAGTGTATTTGTAAGGTATCATCATTTTACCCTCCCCTTACACTTAAGATGAACATTGTCCCCAATGTTCAAGTAAATAATGTAAAAGTGAAATAAGTAAAACAAATGAAATCAAATACTCCCATGATTCGCTCGGTATGGATAATTAGGTGGCCAAGTTAAATCTTCCTCCAAGAAAATGAACAATCAAAGCTTCCCTTCCAGACTATAAATCATCTTCTTGTCATACATAACCTGTAAATCCTGAGAAAACAAACAAGACAACCTCGCATAAAATCGGCGGCATCCTATATAAGTTACTAAATCCTAGAAAACAAAGTAAGATATAATGCTTGTGGAATGAAGTTTGCAGACTTCCTGGAGATTATAAAACATAATAATTAACAAAAACCTTAAGACTCCGTTAGAAAAACAAAACCGGTAAAATTTCCAGATTTTTACCCGTGACGCCGTCAAGAGTAAACTCGTGACGCCGTCAGGATTGACCTGCAGAAGTTCTTATGTTAAATTTCCGGAAAATTTCTGGAAAAACTTGGTCCTACTTCCTGGAAAATCCTGGAAAACTTCATTATGACTCAATACAAGCATTTGACTCTAACAAGTACGAATACACATGTTCATTTAATATTGTGGAGAATCATGATCGGGTTGTTTCTTAAAAACATATTTGGGGTTTCCCCTTACAGTTATATTTTGCAAAAATACCTTTAGGTGGAGTTAAGACTAGGCCAAAACAACAAAGTAAAGTATTTCCACTTTTTTAATTGAGAAACATGATCTACCAACAATAAAAACAAATCATGCATACGGAAGCAAATAACAAACAAACAAATAAAATCACACAAAGCATGGGTTGCCTCCCAAGAAGCGCTTTTCTTTATTTACGAGTCTTGTAGCTAGACTCAAGGTCATGGGTTACTATGTGACCTCATCATTGGTTTCACTCTCTAGGTCGTCTTCTAAACCAGTTTTGTATTCCGGACCTAGTTGCAAGCATTCTTTGTAGAAACCAAGCATCCTATTTTTCACATACTTTACTCCTCTACGTCTATCCTCATCATTCCTATAACAAGCCGCTTGCTTGTGTTCCTTTTCGAAATTAGAGAGAAGGCGGCATTGCTCAATCTTGTAGGGCATTTGGTAAGCAACCTCATCATTCTCTTCCTTGAATCTAACTATACCTAGAGTCGGGTCATAACAAATCCTAGTGGCCTCAACAAATGGTTTTCCGAATATTATTTGGCTTAGGCAAGCATCTATCACCGGGCGAGTGTCCTCTACGATCATAAAATCTATCTCATAAGTGAGATTGCCTATAATCACATGCAATCCCTTCTCTCTTCCTGCAAAATTACTTATTAAATTCTTATTGGGCATCATCCTAAAATCAAGTTGCTTCTTCATTACCCAATTGTAATAAGTCCTAGTCATGATGTTTACAGGGGATCTAGGATCGATGTAAGCTTTCCATATATGCATGTGCCCGATGTTGCATGGTATGTTAATGTTAGAGGGGTCTCCCATTTTGATGAGGGGTCTGCCAAGGATATATGGTCTCTCAGGACTATCGAATAAATCCTTATGGTATTCCCGTTTTTCCTTTGTGGGCATCTTATCAAAGTACTTCTTTTTAGGCTCTATTTCCTCTAATTCTTCTCCCCTATTAACCTCAACTCCCCTACTCTCATCCTTAATCTCGGTTTCAACTCTAACTTCATCCTTGTCACTCTCTTCTATTTCCTTATCTATCGGCTTAATGGTGACAACATTGACAAAGTGGACATGTTTAGATGATGAGGGGTCCTTAATTTGGATTCCGTTATTGGTGTCCCTAGTTTCCTTCCTAGGTGTAGTTAACGCTTGGTTGTTGAAGGCTTTCAACAAGTTGTCTATCTTATTGGTCATCTTCGTTTGTTGTTGGTTGAATTCGGTTTCAAACCTAGCTATGCGGGCTTCTTGAGATGCCATGAATTTTGACATCAATCCTTCAAGATTGTTGGTACTACCATAGTTGTTAGAAGGATTGTTGTTGAAAGTACGGTTGGAGGGTGGACCGTTTGGTTGGTAACGATTAGGCGGGTTGGAAGAATTGGGTTGATTTTGTTTCCACCTAAGATTTGGGTGATTTTTCCAAGAGGGGTTGTATGAATCACCGTAACGGTTTGGCTTGGGCTTGAAAGTGTACCACTTATCTCCCGCCTCGTCGGTACGCGAGGATGCGTAGTCCGCAAAAGCTGTTCCGGGGAGTTCCACACAATCACGAGTGTCATGGGGACCACTACATAATTCGCATAAAGAAGTGATTTTGTTCACTTGGCTTGAAGGCTTAGGAGCTTCGTAAGATTTCATGAGAAACTTGACTTGGTCCTCAAGTTCCATGATCCTACGGTCGGGAGTGCTAGAGTTGTTCAAAGGCAAAGATATTGCCTTGACCGTTTTGTTCAAATCACGGGGATCATTCCAACTTTCGTTTTCATAGAGAGCAAGATCTTCTATGAGTTCCCATGATTGTTCCGCACTTAGATCACGTAGCTTACCATCGGCCGATTGGTCAATGGCTCGCCTCGTGGAGAGATCGATATGGTCATAAAAGATTTGGACTTGGAGCCAAAGATCTATGCCATGATGAGGGACTTTTTGGAGTAAGTCCTTGAAACGAGTCCATGCTTCATAAAGAGATTCATTTTGATGTTGTTGGAACATAAAGATGTCATTTCTAAGCTTAGTAGTTCTCCCCAGTGGGAAAAATTGAGCAAGGAAACAAGTGGTGAGATCATCCCATGTGGTGATGGATCCCGCGGGTAAACGCTCAAGCCATTGACTAGATTGATCCCGTAGAGAGAATTGGAATAGGCGTAATCGGGTAGTCTCTCTAGTTGCAACATCTAGGTCTATGGAATGTACGATTTTAAGGAAGTCCTTAAGATGTTGATTTGGATCTTCAGAACGAAGTCCATGGAATGCACATCTGCTTTGCACCAACCGGATGGTGTTGGATCG
This sequence comes from Artemisia argyi, assembly GCA_030686995.1. NCBI lineage: Eukaryota > Viridiplantae > Streptophyta > Magnoliopsida > Asterales > Asteraceae > Artemisia > Artemisia argyi. The sequence continues at coordinate 169,941,853 of CM060701.1, read as the reverse complement.
CAAGGGGGTCACATTGGCTCCAGTGAGCTCAATGGTGTTTCGGTAGCCTTGGTGGCTAGGTCGGGAATACTCTCCTAAGGTTCGGGGCCTAAGGGGTTCTAGTGGGTGGTTTTGTTGTGGTGGGATGACGGGTTCAAAGATGTTTCCGTTGTCCATGATGTCGGGTGGTAAAGATTTACGAACAAAGACACAAAGAATTAAGATAGACTAAAGAAACCTAAAAATAAAAATAAAATCTTACTAGAAAGGAATCTAGCAAGTAGACCTAATAAAAAGAAATCCTAACCTAGATAATAACTATTCCCCGGGCTGCGGCGCCAAAAACTTGATACGTGGGAATCGCACCAGGCTTTACTTCTCAAGGGATCTTGAGAACCTTACAACCCCCACCAGGCAGTGTACCTGATCGTTGTAGTATAGTATAGTGACAAGTACCGGGGGATTGATCGTTCAGCTAGGAATAGTGTCGTTAGGATTAGAAAACCTAATTACTAGTGCTAAAGATGACGGAAGATTATTTTTGTGTTTTTATATTTTTTAGAAAGCAAGTAAATATCTCGGGGTTGAAGGATTTGGGCGGAATTAGTTGCTAGTCAACTAACCCAATACTAAGCTGCAATCAAAATAAAATACTGAAAATGAAAATAAAACTAAATTATACTAAGGTTGTGAGCAATAAGTGGAGAAAATGTGTTTACTTAGATTTCACTACTCCCTAGACATCTTTTACACGTTAATTACTTGTTATAGTTGCGTGGATGACGGCTTGTATTCCTTAATACCATTCATGGGGTGGCGCACTTACTTCCCCAATCCTATGAGCTCTTATCTAAAAAATATAAAAATACAAAAATAATCATCCCTCATCTTTAGAACTAGTATTTAGGTTTTCTAATCCTAGCGACACTATTCCTAGCTGAACGATCAATCCCCCGGTAGTTGTCACTATACTATACTACAACGATCAGGTACACTGCCTGGTGGGGGTTGTAAGCTTCTCAAGATCTCTTGAGAGGTAAAGCCTGGTGCGATTCCCACGTATCAAGTTTTTGGCGCCGCAGCCTGGGGAATAGTTATTGTCTAGGTTAGAATCTCTTTTTATTAGGTCTACTTGCTAGATTCCTTTCTAGTAAGATTTTATTTTTATTTTTTAGGATTTCTTTAGTCTATCTTTTTCTTTGTGTGTTTGTTCATAATTTCCATTGACTCTTCCGTTCACCATTATGGAGTACACGAATCCACCATACCACCAACCACAAAGGCCATTCTACTCTATTGACATCTCGAATTTCAAACAATATCGAGATGAACCCATATATGATGCATGGACTCGTTTTAGAAATTTACTCCGAAAATTTCCTCATCATAGTTTTGCTTTAGCATCCCTAACCCGAACCTTTAACTATCATGTTGGCCAATATGACAAAATGCGCATTGAGGATTTTGCCAATGGGGACTTTAGGGAATTAAGTGCTGAAGAAGCATGGGATGCCATAGAAGATTGTGCCCAATATTATTATAGGGTAGACAACCCAACAAACGTTAGTACAAGTCAATTGAATATAAATTTCCAGGATCATGAAACAAGTTTGCTTAGGGATAAAAAGATTAGAGTCGAGCCACCTAGTTGCATGTCATGGTTAGGTACTACCATAATACAAGGTGAACACATAGGTGACCCTGATGTGATGGAGGATGTAGCCGAACATGATCACATTGATAAAAAAGACCTAGGTTTTATGATCGATAATGATGAATCTCAAGAAACAGATGATGAATCTTTTGGGCAATTTGTATATAGTAGTCAGAATACTGAGAATGATCCTTATGATTCGGATATAGAAGTTGAGATGCCTAGAGAAGCACGTGAGATACTTGGGAAAATGTTAAGGTTGGATTATAATAAAACACATGTTGAGGATATAGGTGGTCTTGACACAAGGAACGATGAAGTAAGTAACATAAGCTCGCCAAATACCCCACAAGTCCTACCATCATTTGAGGCATACACACCACCCGTGACTTATTCCTAAGAAGTAGAAGAGACTATAGGAACCCCAATTAAGGTAGAACCCTTGGACCAAGCACAACTAGAGAATATAGGTTTTAACACTTATAGTGATGACCTTTCTTTTAGTTCTAGGGAAGTTCCTAGTTTTGATGAACCAGAGCCTCAACCAAAACCGTTACCTAATCTTCCATCATTGGATGTGAATTTAGGAATTGAGATAGGTTCCGATCTACCCATCAAACCATATAGTCCGGGTAGTCTTAGGATAAAGGTAGTGGAGTCTAAGCCTTGTAGAAAGGAAGCCAATATAGGAGTGGAAAATGACCTTACATGCTTACATCACCCATTTATGATTGATCACAAGAAACATTATTGGTTTAAACCGGGTTTATTAGGTCAAGATGGATCCCCAACTAGTAGTCTCTTGAAGTTGATAGAAAATGATCCCTTTCTAGGAGAAAATCTTAATCCACCTATTAACTCGATTGAATTAGGTAAGGTTATGATGATAGGAGCACACCTCTTTGAGCATATAATTCATCCACCACTCTTTCCTCACGTGGCATATTTCCACCCTAAGGGTGTGTATCGCTACTTCCACCCGCACTTAATTCAAAGTGTAGGAAAAACCTCCCTTATTTCCGTTAAATAAGGGTAGAGTCAGGCTCGTGACTCGAACAAAAACAAGCGCTTATTGGGAGGCAACCCATGTTTTGTGTGATTTTATTTTGTTTGTTTGTTATTTGCTTCCGTATGCATGCTTTGTTTTTATTGTTGGTTGATCATGTTTCTCAATTAAAATGTGGAAATACTTTACTTTGTTGTTTTGGCCTAGTCTTAACTCCACCTAAAAGTATTTTTGCAAAAGATAAGTGTAAGGGGAAACCCCAAATATGTTTTTTAAGAAACAAACCGATCATGATTCTCCACAATATTAAATGAACATGTATATTCGTATTTCTTAGAGTCAAATGCTTGTATTGAGTCAAAATGAAGTTTTGCAGGATTTTCCAGGAAGTAGGACCAAGTTTTTCCAGAAATTTTCTTGAAACTTAACATAAGAATTTCTGCAGGTCAATCCTGACGGCGTCACGAGTTAACTCTTGACGGCGTCAAGTGTAAAAATCTGGAAATTTTACCAGTTTTGTTTTTCTAACGGAGTCTTATGGTTTTTGTGAATTATTAAGTTTTATAATCTCCAGGAGATCTGCAAACTTCATTCCACAAGCATTATATCTTATCTTGTTTTCTTGGATTTAGTAACTTATATAGGATGCCGCCGATTTTACGCGAGGTTGTTTTGTCTATTTTCTCAGGATTTACAGGTTATGTATGACAAGAAGATGATTTATATTCTGGAAGGGAAGCTTTGATTGTTCATTTTCTTGGAGGAAGATTTAACCTGGTCACCTTATTATCCATACCGAGCGAATAAGGAAAGTATTTGATTTCATTCTTTTTATTTTTTCACTTTTACATTCTTTACTTGAACATTGGGGACAATGTTCATCTTAAGTGTAAGGGGAGGGTAAAAAGATGATACCTTAAATATGCACTTTCGCTTGAGTTTGTTTTGTTTAATGGTAGATGTGTAAAAAAACTATGAGAAATACTTGTTAGTGCAATTTTAGCGCCAAATTTAAAATTTTTTACAACATTTAGGAGTGAAACTTTAGTCATAGCAAGCGTCTCATGGATAGGAGATTGTATGACTAGCACAAAACCGTATATTCAGAAAAATTTTCCACCCAATTATATGAGGTTCGCCTTTAGATTTGATAGGAAAAGCATTTACTATTAGTGCTTATGAGTGTACCGGTAGCATTTAGATTCTAGAACTTGCGTTAGTGATGCATCCAGAGACAGCTAGTGAGACTACATTCGTGTGGTAGGATTTACTACATGATAAGAGGCATTAGGATCACCCTTGTGTTAAACCCGTATCATAATTACTTGACCATTTAAGTCATATTACTTGGCTAGTTAAGTCAATTAAATTTTCCTACACCCTTAGCGTTGTACTCATTTTTAGTACACGAAACCCCTAGTACACCCCTCCGAGCCTATCTTTTCGTTTCTAACTTTAAGCATCTTACTTAAAGGAAGAATTTCTTACACCCCACTTAAATGTACAACCAAATCGCCTAGCCTTCCGTGTATGCGCTCATTTTTAGTGCATTATTGTTATTTGTTAAACCCTAAGTTAACTATCTAATTGATTACATGGTTGCTAAGTCGAGTCATATCCTTGTACATATTGTTTTGGGACGATTGGGACTCATGGGTAAGTACTTATTTATGGAGTAATGGGGAAGAACATCATTTATTACCCCCATATGTACGTTAATCTTAAAAGTGCTCCAAGTGTTTTGATTTTCTTAATTCGAGTCATTAGTTTAGTTTATTGTAAAGTATGTAAAGATTCAAGTGTAAGGGGAACTCTCATCCCTTATGATGTATTATTTTGGATGGTAGGGTAAGAGTGTATGCAAAAAAAAATAATAAAAAAAAAAAAAATCGAAAAATCAAGAAAAGAAAACAAAAATAGAAAAAGAAAAAGAAAAAAAAGAGAAAAACATACGGACTACCACCCCTTTTCATTCTATGTTTATTTTATGTTTTTGTTATTTTTCATTTATTAGCTTAAGTCGAGTCTAGTCTTGGCTTAGCAACGCCATATTGTTCATGTAATTAACTAAGATTGTTAACTCGCCACCAGTAAAAACTTCCTTTATCCAACAAAATCGTGTATTTAATATCCCTACACCTAACGTTACAACCCTTTAAAAGACCTCTTTGATTGTTTATCCTAGGTGCTTACACCATGTGGTGGAGGTTTGATCCTTTCCCAAGCCTATGGTAATTTATTTTGCTATGACAGGTAGTGAGAGATATCTTCCGTTTCCATATTGTAATTTACACTTTATTACACCCGAGAGGTGTGAGTATCTAAACACTATTTGTGAGGTGCTTGTGTATGACCTCCGTGCTTGTCTATTGGTCTTTAGTGGAACGATTATTTGTTGTAATTACTTTTATGTTAGTGCTAAATGACCCCTAACTTATATTTTGAGTAGAATAAAAGCGCATTTGCTTGAGGACAAGCAAATCTCAAGTGTAAGGGTATATGATGAGGCGAAAAATGAACCACTTTTAGGGGGTCATTTAAGCCCGAAATTGAATTTATTTGATCAAATATTGCCCTAAATCGTTCCTTTTGTGATTTTAGGTACTTTGGGATGGAATCTGGAAAAGGAAGCAATTCAGACGTTTTTGGAGCAAAAAAGTGAAGAAAACGCCAAAGTCTTAATTTTCCTTGCTGGGAACAGTAGGTGACGGCGTCAAGAGTAACATCCTGACGGCGTCAAGAGTAATTTCCATGACGATCCAAAACTGATTTGAAGGCATCACGAAGTAGGGCGTCAAGAGTAAAAGTCATGACGGCCTGGAAAACGCTAACACATGACGGCGTCAAAAGTAGATCAAGGCAGTCCGAGAATTACTTTGGCGGCGAGGTGACGGCGTCACCTATTTGGTCTTGACGCCGTCAGACCCTATTTCCTATATATAGTTTTCTAATTTTCACATTAAAAAAGAGAGAAGTTTTGGAGAAACCCTAAGTACAAACTTGGTGCGAATTTTACAGGTTTTTCAAGGGTTCTAAGCCCTTGATACCTTTCATGTGTAATTGAGATAAGTGTTCTTTTAATTCAATCAATATGTCTATGTGTTGGTTGTCTATATCTTGTTCTTGTCTTAATTCCATCATGCTAGGCTAGATCTATCTTGTGTTTGCTTGGATCTAATGAAACCTAGATGTTAATTATGTGTTGATTACTTGTTTATAGTTTGTTTTGGATGAATGAATTATATGTTAGGCTTAAGAAAACTAGCTGATCTCCAATTGGTAACATGCTTGAACGTCTTAGGAAACATGAACCGATGTGCACTAGGTCTTTATTGGTTGTATTTAATGCATGAGCCACTATTTATAATCCCTATGGTTGTGCTGGGCATGGTATAGGAGGAGATAAGAGCTCATAGAATTGGGGAGTTAAGTGCGCCACCCCATGAACGGTATTAAGGAATACAATCCGTCATCTATGCAACTATAACAAGTAATTAACGTGTAAAAGATGTCTAGGTAGTAGTGAAATCTAAGTAAACACATTTTCTCCACTTATTGCTCACAACTTTAGTATAATTTAGTTTAATTTCATTTTTAGTATTTTATTTTGATTGCATCTTAGTATTGGGTTAGTTGACTAGCAACTAATTCCGCCCAAATCCTTCAAACCCGAGATATTTACTTGCTTTCTAAAAATATAAAAATACAAAAATAATCATCCCTCATCTTTAGAACTAGTATTTAGGTTTTCTAATCCTAGCGACACTATTCCTAGCTGAACGATCAATCCCCCGGTACTTGTCACTATACTATACTACAACGATCAGGTACACTGCCTGGTGGGGGTTGTAAGCTTCTCAAGATCCCTTGAGAGGTAAAGCCTGGTGCGATTCCCACGTATCAGTATCATATCCTGTAGATACTTGAATAATAGGATATCTGATTCCCACTGGTTCAGCATCAACTACTTCAGGTTCATCCCTCATAGCAATCATAGTAAGAACCTTCAATTGTTGCTTTAAATGCTCAGGAGGAATATGATCATAATCATTCTTATAATCATTATGCTTATCACCTTCAGAATTAGAACTGCTTTGATCTTCTGCTTTTCTCTTCTTTCTAGCAAAGGATTTATGAACAACACCTTTTCTTTTAACACTTTGACTAGAAGAAGTTCTTTTGTCTGCTATATCATTAGGCTTTTAAATAGTATCTCCCTCTTGTACATGCTCTGCCTCAATAACTTTGTTAGGAACCAACTTTTTGTTCATTTGAGCAATTTGTTCTTCATCTTTGGCACAACCCATAGGATAGAAGGTATCCATTTCTCTTCTAGCTTGTTGATACAAATTAAACACCTCTTGATCAGACTTGGGTTTTTTTGTACCAATTTCCAGCCCTTCATATTCTTTAGGTATCTTTCATGCTCTCTTCTTTGTTGAAGTGGAGTTGGTCCCCTGAGAATTTTCTTCTTTCTTCTAGCAGCAACATCCTCTTTCCTTTTCTTTGCTATGAACTCTTTCATCCAAGCTTTAACATCAAATTCTGGAAATTCTTCTTCTAGTTTAACTAACTTGGAGAGTTCTATATCAACATCCATTCTTATCTTTTCCTCAATCCACTCCTCATACCTCTTCAAGTCTTCAGTCTCTTTATCAACCTTTTCCTTTTCTTCTTGAATCAACTGTTGCTCTTCAATATTGACCAGCTCTTGTTCTTTTATTGCAAAAGCTTCATCATGTTCAATTTGCAGTTCTTTAGGCCAAAAATGAAAAGGTATCTGAGAGTAATCAATCCCCTTAAACATTATCTTTGGATCTTCAACCAGCTTTCCCTTTCCTTTATCAGTAGAAGATGATGAAACAATCTTCTTTTGTTGAGCAACATGTTGTCTGATTACTACTCCTTTCTGAGGTATTCTTGGTAATGATGATGTGATTGTGGTTGTTGGTTGAATTGATTGTGATGTTTGTTTTGAAGGTGATTTAGTTAGAACATCTGTAGTCTTCTTACTTAACAACACCATCGCCTTAGCACAGCTTTGTCACTAGATCCAGCAGTAGAACCTTCTGCATCAGCAGAGTCTAATTTCTCACTAGCAGCAGGATCAGCAAAATCCTGAGCAACAGAGTTAAGTGCAGCAGCAGAGTCATCTGCCTTGTTAGTAATAGCAGCAATATTTACTTCTTTAGCCACAGAATCACCCAAAGTCATCAAAGCTTCACCCATCAACCCTATTGCCTTTACTAATTTCTCAGGCCCCAAAGTCTTGAGTTTCTACACCACTTTTTCTTGAGCAGCAGCCACTTCTTCCATTACAACCTCATTACCTTGCTTATCAGCAATCACAAAACCATCCATATTTTGAGGACTTTCCACCTCCATATCTTCAGTTATTGGAACCTTCCCTGAAACTATTCCAATATCCACATCTTGAGCACTATCAGCCTTCATCAAATTTGCCTCCCCTGAACCCATTACTTCATCCTGCTCCTCATTCCTCCCCTATTTGAAAGCATCCTCTTCCAAAGGAACAGAGTATTCAGGAGAACTAACTACATGTGAAGTGCCCACTTTCTTTAATCTTTTGAAGGAGATTGAAGATCTTGATTTTCTTAAATTCTTAATCTTCCTTTGCAATCTTTTGATCTGTCTAGCTTGAGCATCAGAAATGGTAGAAAGACCAAGAACCTTCTCCTCCAAAGTTTCACATTTAAGCTCCAAAATGGTACAAGTAGACATCAATTTCTGAATAAGTTGCATACTAGTCTCATCACTTGGACCTGTGTGACCTGGTCCGAGAGGTGAATCATTGACATTGTCATTATGTACAATATCATCCATCAATCCATGAGTCACTGATCTGTCCTCGTCACTTCGACCTGTGTTACCTGGTCCGAGAGGTGAATCTTGGGACTTAAACCCATCATCAAACCTAGTTTGATCATCTGAGCCCCCTGTATTTGCCATTTGGCTAGGGTTACCATCATTGGAATCAGATTCATCAGAACCTTCTTCACTAGATGTTGCCTTGGATTGGGTCTTATTTATGCTATCACTGTCCTGCTCTGCTGCTAATCTAGAAGCAGTAGTGACAGCCCTCACCAACATGTCCCCTTCATCACCTAGGACAGCCTCATCTGGTACAGACATACTAACACCAGCCCGAGGTAGCTCAATGTTCTTTGTGGCTTTCCTACGGGTGTAGAGTATTTTGGGTTGAGTGACAGATACAGTAAAATTGGGTGTGTGATGGGAATCAGTGGGAGTTCCTGATTCTTCACCCTGAATATTTTGCACAATTTGCACCATATAAGGTGTAAGATATTTATGTGTGCCTGAAAATCCTTTTCCATTTTTAAGCAAGAAAGTAAACATTTTTGGAACCAACTTAGTAGAATCATAAGTGGCTCTATGTGTTCTTACTTTGGAAATTTGTTTTTCTACAAAGAGCTGTATAAATCTTGGATATAGTAAATAAGAACCAGACTCTTTGATGCTTTTTGCAATCCCTTCCAAAATCATATTTGAAAAATTAAATGGATGTCCTTTGCTTAGGCATATCATAGCAGATGCTATGGTAGCACTAAACTCATTCCACCCAGAAGTTTTAGAACTCAAACAATGAAGAAGATTGTGAACCAAAAATTTATATTGAGAACAGAGGAGCCCTTTTTGAAATTTTAAATTTGTATGTTGGCCCTCATATCCCAAATCATCTAAACCTTTAAAAATGGCAGAGTTATCAAGACACGTGGTCTCTGTTTCATCATCTAAGAGAAGGATTTCTCTTATAGAGGATTTAGTTACACGCACTTGTTGACCATCTACCATGGCTTTGACATATTTTTCCCCATTCCTAGTTTTGACTTTAACAGTAAGCCAAAACTGTTTGATATAAGAAACGTATATAGTAGGATTCACAGTTAATTCGTACCTAAGAGAAGTAGCATTCAAGAATTTAGCCATATCTGTGAAACCTTCAGGAACCAACTTTTCATCCAATAAAGCAACATTATTATGACTTTCAGCCCAGCTACGTGAACAATCCATGAATTAGGGTTTTGAGAAATTGGGGATGTATGACTTTGAGAATAATAGTATGTTAGGGTTTGAGAGAACTTCAATTTGGAGTGCGTAAAAACCAATTGTGAATGTCAATTAGGTTTTAAACTTGTATGGAGAAGTTACACAATCCACCCTCAGACTTTCAATCATAGCAGCATAACCAGGATATCAGCAGAACTAGCAGAAGAGTGAAACAACTAGCAGCAGAGTGATTTCGGCAGTAGCAGAGTTGACTAGTCAAGCTTGGTCAAAAAGTCAAATGATCCTCAACAATAAATGCTCAAAATATGCCTTGATCCTTATAAAAGGGAACTAATCTTCCCGTAATTTAGCACACACAAACCCTAATCGCTTCTAAAAACACCAATCCATCAAATCAAATCACAATAAAGATTGTTAATACAAATATCGCCTAAAAACATTATTTATATTTTACGATCTTTGCTAAATTTTGTTAATGACAAAGTATGAACTTTAGCTAATAGTAAATCATCACTTTAGTGTTTAAGTTTTGTTTAACTAAGGTTTACATTTCATTTTAAACAAAACATTGTTTTTATTTCTTAAATTAGAAAGTATCTTGTCACATCACATTTATTTCTTTAAATAGAAATATCACATCACATTTATGGTAAGTTTGTCATTATACATTTATGGAAAGAAAGTGTGTTTGCCTAACCATAAGTTTTTTTGTGCAAGTTTGTCTTTGACTAGTATTTATGTGATGTGACCTTGTTTTGTTTGGAAGATTTATTGCAAAACCAACTGCAGCCCTGACGGAACCCTGGGGGTACACGGGCGGAACCCATATGAGGGTTCCGCCGTATCCTCCAGACCCGCAGAATGTTTTGCTATAAATACCAAACCACTTGTTAGTTTTGAGTTATCACTTAGAGTCATATTTTACACATATTCTCTCATTATACTTAGTAGCTACTAACTTGTGTGATTCTCTTATGTAGCAAAGGAGTTCACATATTTATCTAAGAAGTTACAAGTTTCAACTCTAAGTTGCAAGACTTGTTAGCTTTGTTATGTATAGACTTTGGTAGTTTATACTTCATGTTTATCTTGTATAGAAGTGATCGGTTTGTATTTTAGGCCTCAAAATACATAGTGTGTCGGGAGTGGTTGTACCCTTGTAAAAGAAGCAACGGGAGTTGTTGTACCCTTGTAAAAGAACTAACGGGAGTGGTTGTACCCTTGGTAAAGAACTCGACATCTAGCTTAGTGTCAGTAAAAGTGTAAGCGACGATGTGAGTGGTTGTACCCATGTAAAGGAACTCGACATCTAGCTTAGTGTCAGTAAAAGTATAAGTGACGTTGTAAAGGTTTCTCCGCCGGGAAAGGAGCTTGTTGATTAGTGCTTATAACTCTAGAGTTGGAAACTCGGGACGTGGATGTAGGGCAAGGAAAAACAGTCCTTGTAGCCGAACCACGATAAACAATCGTGTTGTGGTTTGATCCTTTCTTTCTTTATCTTTGCTTATTACATATTGTCTTTAGTTAGAATTGCTCATCACACGTAAAGCTTTTCAAAGAAGTAAACAAGTAAAGTTGTGTTTATATCTTTAAACAAACGTAAAGCTTTTCAAAGAACTAAACAAGTAAAGTTAGGATTGTTATTTACACGTAAAGATTTTCAAGGAATTGAACATATAATGTTGTGTTTATATCTTTAAACAAACACAAAGATTTAAAAGATAATCAAGTTAAAAAGCGGTAAACTATTCAACCCCCCTTCTAGTTTTCCACAATTGGCATCAGAGCTACGTTACTCAAGATCTTTAAAATAGAATGTCTTTTAAAACTTGAATCGATCCATGGATTTTGAAAATCTCAAAGAAGGGCAACCTATTCAAAACCCACAGCTATTTGAAAAAATAAAACTTCCTTGAATGGAAAAGTATATTTGAAAACTATGTAAAATCAATTGATCAAGATTTTTGGCATATTATTTCTATTGGTGATTTCAAACCAACGAAAACAAGTTTTGAAAACCAAGATGACTATTCTAAACTTGATAACAATACTAAAGCTAAGATAATGATTTATAAAGCTTTATCAAGTACCAAATATGAAAGAATGTATTTTTTACAAACGGCTAATGATATTTGGAAAAATATAATCAACTTTCATCAAGGAATATGTCAAGCCAAAGATGATCAATTTGATCTTACATATGAATTAGAAGTTTTAGAAATACTAATAGATAGACACTTGGTAGAAGTTAATACATGTGCTACTAGTTTAAATGTTTTAAATGAAGGTACAAGTGAAAATGAGTACGTGTGTCTTGATGAACTTGCTTGCGAATCATGGAATGAAACGGATGTTGACGAAGACAATGATCCGGTGGTTAATTGTAAATTTATTGAAACAACAAGCAAGGTACATGTTGAAACCAAACATTTTTGCTTTGACACATTCATCTTAGGATTTTCTAAATTAGAAAAGAAGTCTAAACTTTTAGGTAACATGAACCTAAAAACTATCTTTAACAATGAATCTTCAAAATCTTTTGTGAATAACTTTGAAAAGGAAATCTTGTTAAAAGATAAAATGCCTAGACTTGAGAGTAATGTTGAAATTGATCTAGAATGTAAATTATATCTAGATTACAAACATGAGATTAAAAAGAAAAATGAGAAAGGAAAAATGTTAGCTAAATTTGATGAAAGCTCAAAATCTCTTTAAAGATTGTTGAGGAGTCAAAGGTTGTTTAGTGATAAAACCGGATTAGGATTTAACTCAAAAGCTATCATCAACTAGTAAAACAAAGCAAGTAAAATTTGTTAAACCTAGAAGAGAGAGTTAGAGATTATTCAATCTCTAATAGAAACTCATGATAAAAGGATTAAGATTATCATGTTCTATGCTTTTATATGATTATCTAACCTTCTTGAATACATGAGTAATTGAGTGTCCAAGCGTGTCGTCAAACCAAGATTTTACGCTTTGTGTTTATTCTCTTGATAGCATCTCTATGCAAATTTAAAAGGTACGCATTACTTCAACTTGACTTTGACTGTCTCTTGTCTCTAGCATTATGTGTTGTAGTATGTGTTATTAGTAGTATTCTAAAGTATTTACCTGCTATTAGTAATAATAAAGATTAGATTCTCTGAGACAAAGGAATTTCGTCATTAGTACTAGTAGGAGATATAAGGTGTTTTGGTTCTTTAACCGTCAAGAGATAAACACGAGAAACTCTTGAGTGAGTCTCACTCAACTCTTGCTTACAAGTGATCTAACAAAGAATTTCCTAAGTGATAAAATGTCTAACACTTTGTGATGCTTGCAAAACAAACCTTTGTAAAACAACATTCTCAAACACCATACTTTGGGTCTTAAATTGTGTTTTACTTCAACCACCCCTTTATAATAATTTCACATAAAACACACAAGGTGAAATAAAACACATTAGCATACATTAGGATGTGTGGAAGAAAATGATTTTTCAACATCTAGGATTTACACATCAAATGTGACACTTAGTCTTATGATGTTGTACCTCTTGGACTTTTCCAAAACAAATAAAGTTCATAGTGTCTTAAGTAAGGAAACCCAAAAGAGTCGAGGAGTCATTGAATATAACATTTAACAAGTGATCTCCTCCTTCTAAGATATCATCTTTGGTTGATGATGACTTAGTCAAAAGTCCAATGATGGCAAGACAAGTATGTTGTGTAAAACATTAAGGATAAAAGTACAAAATAACATCTTCTCACCTTGAGTCAAATATTGAATCAAGTAAAATTGACATAAATTATAAAACTTGATTTATAGGTCATAGTTGTGTCTAAACAAATTCAACAAAAACAGTTTTTGGAGTTTCGAGTAAAACAACTAGTGAAACAAAATAGATTTTTCAAAGTAATCAAGTGATTATAGTGTCAATATTTGAAAGACTTTTTGATAATAAAAGCAAGCCCCAAAAGCAAGGGATTTTAACTTAAAGACATTCCTAGTTACTCTCTTGTTCTCAATGGTTAAGTTATTGATGACTTATCAAGAATGAGATTAGCAAATCCGTAGGTAAAACTAAACGTAGAGAAATGTTCGGAAGACTACTTGTTCTCTTAACAATTAGATCCAACATTATGTTTAGTGTTTGTTTATGTGCTCGTTTTAGAGAAGATCCTAAAACAACTCTTTATGAAGAGTTTGTTTGGATACATCGTAAGGTACTACACAACTAGGATTATGGTATCCCAAAAGAATGGGAATAGAAACCATAGTGTATACCAAATGGAATTATGTCAGTAATAAGTTGATAAGAAAAGCCCAAGTCGTACTTGCACTTTTATACTTACTTACCTAATGATTCTCCAAAACGCGTAAGATTCTTAAATTAGTATCGGATGGAGAAGCACATCAACAAGCTCCGCTTGAACAAGCAAATTCGTGTCAACAACGGAATTCTTTTATCAACATTGTTATCCCTTCAACAAAGGAAGCATCGACTTCAGCGATAATTCAATCCATTATGTTCTTAATTGACATATTGTGATCCATCATCATCGCCTTGGTAAGAATGTTCATTGAGGAACGTCTTAACTAAGAAAGTCTTATACGTTACCCATTCTATCAACCTTTTCACAAAACCTCTTGAATGAGAAGCATTCATCATCCCTAGGCTTAGTCAAAGACTCATAAGACCTAAAACCTTAGTTTTGAACATTAGGATAAAACCACAAAAATCAAGACAATCCCTTTTGAATTTTTCCCTGCAGTTCCCACGAAACCCTCAGACCATACGAGCGGAACCCTCCCTTTGGTTCCGCCTGGTCCGCCAAATCTGCAGGATGTTTTATTTTTAATCTCTAAATCACACACCCTCTTAACTTAATCATTCACTTTTTCTTTCACCATCATCCCATCACATTCACCTTGTGATATATCTCAGCCCATGAGATTCACAAAATGAGCAAAACTTCAAGCATCTTCCTCATAACCTTTCATCACTCAAACCTCAAACAACCAATGTGAAATGAGAAACCGAGTTATCCTTTGTCCTATCAATATCGAGTCATCCACCGTTTCCATGCCCTCAAAGAAACCAAGAGTCAATATCATCTTCACCAATAACTCCACCTAGTCATCTTCACAAGAAGATTCCACAATGTAACCAAACAAGTGTGTCATCCCCACTATAACCTAACCTATTAAGATTAAACCACCTTTCATGATACATAAACCTATGTTCACCCTTGTGTCGCTCTTTGAAACAAAGGGCAATTGTCATATCCATACTCTCATTAACATATTTGTCTATGTCGTCAAAAGTCAAATGAATTTCATTATGAAATGCGTCTCTTCCACTTTCTAGCAAGTGAAGAACACAAAGAAGATATCCAAGCTTCAAGTGTTGTCAAGCAATCACCACCTCATTTCACATATCCACTCTCGGTCGTCAACCATACTTTACCACCGTTCACCACATTGTTAAAACAAATGAAAAGCGTCATTGAAACATTACTTGCATTATAAAACATTTTTAAGCATCAAAATGAGTCAAGTTAACCGCACCTCCACATTGTTTTCATATAGGCACACACTAGAACATACACATTATAATAGTCGTTTACTTAGACTAAAATGTGAATTTTTGATTTTCTAGGAATCATCATGCCTCCTCTAACTTACTACTACCACAAGGACACCATCAAGTACCTACCCAAACACCACAAAAGCAAAGGTCTTACTCAAACTCAAATCGTTGTTTTCAAAGCCTTAGAAAAACGATATGTCCATAAGGGTAGAACCATTGATCCATCCTGCTTAGAAGGTACAAACCTCTACACAAAACTTGCCACAATCAACTTTGAGTGTCTCTTAGAAATCGATGAGCCTATTTGTTCTAGGTTCATTTTAGAATTCTATGCATCCGTCACCCTCTCCAAGGATGATTATGGTCGCATGTCTATTAACTTTAGGGCTAGTAGTCATCAATACTCCTTCACTCTCGAGGAGTTTGCTCAAATCCTAGGTGTCCCAAACCATGGTACTTGCATCTACTCCGACTTGCACTCCCTCTCAACTCTTGACACACTCTTTGACCGCATCCATCCCTATGATACCCCTCTTGTGTCCAAAGATGAACTTCGTGACCACCTCTTCATTAGGACCACCAACACTAGGAGAACTAGAACCGGAAATGAGGTCATCAAGGACCCATATGGAATGGAATTCAATGAACTCAAGCCCCAATTCAAGAAATGGGAAGAACTCCTTAGAGCCAATGTAATTAGCACCATAGGAAACCGATCACATCAATGTTTTCCTTTGCTACATGCTCTACTCCTTGTCCGTTAGGTAACCCTTCAACCTTGCCTACTACATGACCAAGAGAATGGCCGACATTCCCGTGCAAGGCACAACGTCTATGCCGTGTGGAATGCTCTTGACCCGTCTCTTTAGGTTCATCTCTCCCATTCCATCAACTCCTAGAGGTCTTCACCTAGACTACTCTCTCATTCCACACGCTTTTGTTCCACTAAGTGATAGGAGAATCTACAAAGCCCAAGGTAAACATTTTCCAACTCTAGGCTTTGCCCAACTCTAGGCTCCCACCTCTAGAATACATTTTCCAACTTTCAGATATTCCAAATGAGTCAGCGGAGTTCAAGCAAACAAAGGGGATGTTCAAAAACATCGTGAGATTTCTTGGAAAGCTCAAGAAGAAGATTGACCGTCTATGAGAGCGGGTGTGTAGGAGTGTTTGGCACTAGGTGCTATTTGAACAATTTGGTCGTTTAAACATTACGTGTTATGTATTTGTGTGTTGGTAAGATATTTGGTCTATTTGGAACTTGTAGGAACTAACAATGATGCAGGAAGACAACATTTGGCATGTTGTCAAATTTTCAAGTTTATGATAATTTCACTAAGTATAGTGAAATTCGCTAGCCCCCGGTCAAAGTCCAATGGTATGCGTCTTTACAAGTCCAATTTTTGCATTTCCTAACCAGATATGAATTATATTTTTGTTTTTAGAAGTTTTTGAAAAATTTGAAAATCGTCTCGCGGGTCAAAAATGCGGACTGCCAAGTTTTTCAAGTCTGGCGGATCTGGCGGCACCCAAAAATGGGTTCTGCCAGTGTATTTTCTGGGCAATCCAGAAATGGCTCAACGGACCAGCCGGAACCCTCAGGAGGGTTCCGCCTGTGTTGTCTCAGGGTTCTGCCAGTCACCTGCAGAAAATTTTTGTCATTTTTCTTAAGTTCAAAACTTGTAAAGTGTCAAATCATTTTCTTTAGTGAGAAACATCTTCCCTTACCTCCAATAACCATACTATGACAACTCTCACTCACTAAAACAATTAGGAAGTCACTTCCCGCCAAAAATTCAAATTCAAACATAACTAACCCAAGGACCCCTTTTAAAGGATCCTTTAAACCATTGAAACATTTTTCAAACCAAATCACTTCCCATGATCACAAAGCATTGAGTTCATATGTTGGTCTTTCACTCCACCAAATTCCATTGGATTGACATCAAGTCATTTGAAATCTCAATCTTTGTATCGCACACATCAAATCCAAACACTCTTTCCCACAATTCTTTTTAAGTTTGATCACTTTAGAATACCCCAAAACTCACACCAGCACCATTACTTCTCTCAATCTCAAAACTCTTGCAAACCAAATATTTGAGATGACTAAATCAAACACCTCATCCGAATCATCAAGCTAAAACCACTAGGATTAGTGTTAAACCTTGTTTCTTCAACAAAACCACTAAATCAAAGCTCATCACTTGACATTTCTTCACCTATCCAACATCCTCTCCCAAACATGGCAATACAAACATACAAACTTTTCAACCATCAATCACCATAACTTACACCAATGGAACTTTTCCGTACACCACCAACATCACCACATCCACTATTGGAAACTTTTGAAATCCTATCACCTAAACCATCAAGCCCTCCATCATTGTCACTCTTTGACACCATTGCTGATGAGGCGAAAAATGAACCATTTTTATGGGGTCATTTAAGCCAGGAATAGAATTTATTTGATCAAATATTGCCCTAAATCGTTTCTTTTGTGATTTTAGGTACTTTGGAAGTGAATTCTAGAAAAAGGAAGCATTTTGGACATTTTTGGAGCATAAAAGTGAAGAAAATGGCAAAGTCTTAATTTTCCTTGCTGGGAACATTACCTGACGGCGTCAAGAGGCTTTTCATGACGGCTTCAAGAGTAAAAGTGGTGACGGCCCAGAAGAAACGTGAAGGCGTCACCCAAGGCCGTCACGTGTTAACTTGTCAAAACTTGGGCGCGGAGTAGCTGATATTGTTTTGGTCATAACTTTTGCATACGAACTCGGAATTAGGTGATTCAAAAGCCCACGCGAAAAGGACGAACAGATCTACAGTTTGGTGAAAAAAATGGTCGTGAAAGCGTCAAGAGAAATGAGCTGAAGCCATCAAGATGGGCCGACAGAAAACATGCCTATAAATACAACATCATAACTTCACTTTTTGTAAGCCCTAAACCTTAAGGTCGATTCCTGGGTTTAGGTGGGTGTTTTTTCAGCAACTTAGAGGGTTTCAATCACTCCATAAACATCTTGTAATGGTTTGATGATTCTATCTTAATTCATGTCTTCAATTATCATTATTGTTGCTTGTTCTTTATTAATTATGCTTGGCTAATTCACCTTGTGTCTACTTATGATTGTGTGAAACTTGTGTATAATTGATTAGATCTCATTGATTTCTTGTTGATGTTTGTGTCTATCTCCATCAATGAGGGCTTGTTGATGTGTGTGTCTATCTCCATCAATTAAGGCGTGACAACTTCAATAGATCTAGTTGGTTTAGTTTATAATTCTTGTTCCCTATTGATTCTTGTTTTGATTGAATGTCTCATCAATGTTAGGCTTAAGAAACTGGCAGATCTCCATTGCGTAACTTGCTTGAACGTCTTAAGAAACATGAACCGATGTGTACTAGGTTTTTATGGTTGTATTTAATGCATGAGCGAATTCTAGTGATCCCATGTTAGGAGCTTCTTATTCGGCTCGAAATAGGAGTGAAGTAGGAGCTTATAGGATTAGGGAAGTAAGTACGCCACCCCATGAATGGTATTAAGGAATACAACCCGTCAATTAAAACAAGGTGTGACAATTCAATAGGTAGAATTAGATAGCTAGCAAGGAGTAACATATCATAGGTAGACATGCTTCACTTATCTTGTAGAACCTTAGTTTATTTTTCTTGTTAATTAGTTTAATTAGTAGTTTTTGGGTTAGTTGATTAGCAACTAATTCCGCCCTTCCTTCCAATACCCGAGATTTTTACTTGCTTTTCATAAAATATAAAAATACAAAAAGAATCATCCTTCACCTTTAGACCTAGTTAGATTAATTTCAATCCTAACACCACTATTCCTGAGTTGAACGATCAATCCCCCGGTACTTGTCATTATACTATGCTACATCGATCAGGTACACTGCCTGGTGGGGGTTGTAAGCTTCTCGAGATCCCTCGAGAGGTAAAGCCTGGTGCAAACCCCACGCATCAAGTTTTTGGCGCCGCAGCCCGGGGAATAGTTATTGTTTAGGTTGAAATTGATTTTTATTAGGTCTACTCATTAGATTCCTATCAAGTGAGATTTTTTTTTTCTTTTTATTTTGTAGCTTTCTCGTTGTCTATCTTTTCTTTGTGATTTTGTTTGTAATTTGCTTCAAATGGACTTTACACTTGGACTTCTAAGATTGCAAGATAAGGTTGAGCGGCTAAGACACCAAATATTTCAAAATACCTCATTTAGTGAAACCTATGCACCATATGAGCCTTTACCTAGGATAGTTTCGTATGAGCCACCTAGCTGCATGTCATGGTTAGGCACTACCATAATACAGGATGAACACATAGGTGACCTTGATGTGATGGAGGATGTAGCCGAACATGATCACATTGATAAAAAAGACCTAGGTTTTATGATCAAAGATGATGAATCTCAAGAAACAGATGATGAATCTTTTGGGCAATTTGTATATAGCAGTCAGAATATTGAGGATGATCCTTATGATTCGGATATAGAAGTTGAGATGCCTAGAGAAGCACGTGAGATACTTGGGAAAATGTTAGGGTTAGATTATAATAAAACACATGTTGAGGATATAGGTGATATTAACACATGGAGTGATGAGGTCAATAACATAAGCCCACAAAATACCCAACCATCATTTGAGGTACACACACCGCCCATGACTTACCCGGAAGAAGTAGAAGAAACTTTAGGAATTCCAATGAAGGTAGAACCCTTGGACCAGGCACCATTAGAGGATATAGGTTTGAATACTTGTAGTGATAACCTTACTCCTAGTTCTAGGGAATTTCCTAATGTTGATGAACCGGAACCTCAACCTTTACACAACTTTCCATCCTTAGATATACATCTAGGAGACAAAAGAGGAACCGACCCACCCATCAACGAATATTATCCGGGTAGTTTTAGGATGAAGGAAGCCATTCACTCACCCCCTTCACCTCACGTGGCATATTTCCACCCTAAGGGTGTGTATCGCTACTTCCACCCGAACTTAATTCAAAGTGTAGGGAAAACCTCCCCTGTTTCTGTTAAATAAGGGTAGAGTCAGGCTCGTGACTCGAACAAAAACAAGCGCTTCTTGGGAGGCAACCCAAGCTTTATTTATTTATTTGTTTTATTTCTTTGTTTATTTAATTTTATTTGTTTCTGTATGCATGCTTTATTTTTATTGTTTGTGGCTCATGTTTCAAAGTAAATTGTGAAAATGCTTTATTTTGTTTTTAACTTCGTCTTAATTACATATAAAGGTATTTTGCAAAAGCTAAGTGTAAGGGGAAACCCAAATTTGTTTATAAGAACGAAATTGAGCATGATCCACAACAATATTAAATGAACATGTATAGAGTCAAATGCTTGTATCGAGTCATAATGATGTTTTGCAGGATTTTCCAGGAAGTAGGACGTAAGTTTTTCCAGAAATTTTCTGGAAACTTAACGTAAAGATTTCTACAGGTCACTTCTGACGGCGTCATGTGTAAAATTCTGGAAATTTTGCTAGTTTTGTTTATACCGGACTCTTAAAGTTTTTGTTGATTCTTTAGGTTTATAAATTCCCGGAAATCTGCAAACATTCATTCCACAAGCATTATATCTTTAATTGTTTTGTTTTTATTCCTAAGTCTGGAATTACATCTAGTTGTGAGTTTTCTTTGTTCAGATTGATGCTTTGGGTTTTTGTGATTGTTTTCTCAAGTTTAACAGGTTATGTATGACAAGAAGATGATTTATATTCTGGAAGGGAAGCTTTGATTGTTCATTTTCTTGGAGGAAGATCTAACCTGGCCACCTTATTATCCATACCGAGCGAATCAGGGGTGTATTTGATTTCGTTCGTTTTACTTATTTCACTTTTACATTGTTTACTTGAACATTGGGGAAAATGTTCATCCTAAGTGTAAGGGGAGGGTAAAATGATAATACCTTATAGATACACTTTCGCTTGAGTTTGTTTGTTTGATAGTAGACGTGTAATAAAACTAAGAGAAATACTTGTTAGTGTAATTTTAGCGCCAAATTTAAATTTTTTTACAACATTTAGGAGTGAAACTTTAGCCATAGAAAGCGTCTCATGGATAGGAGGTTGTATGACTAGCATAAAACCGTACTATTCAGAAAAATTTTCCACCCAAATATGTGAGTTTCGCCTTTAGATTTGATAGGAAAAGCATTTACTATTAGTGCTTATGAGCGTACCGGTAGCATTTAGATTTTAGAACTTGCGTTAGTGATGCATCCCGAGACCTCTAGTGAGACTACATTCGTGTAGTAGGATTTACTACATGATAAGAGGCATTAGGATCACCCTTGTGTTAAACCCGTATCATAATTACTTGACCATTTAAGTCATATTACTTGGCTAGTTAAGTCAACTAATTTTTCCCACACCTTAGCGTTGTACTCATTTTTAGTACACGAAACCCCTAATACACCCCTTCGAGCCTATCTTTTCGTTTCTAACTTTAAGCATTTTACTTAAAGGAAGAATTTGTTACACCCCACTTAAATGTACACCCAAATCTCCTTAGCCTTCCGTGTATGCACTCATCTTTAGTGCATTATTGTTATGTGTTAAACCCTAAGTTAATTATCTAATTGATTACATGGTTGCTAAGTCGAGTCGTATGCTTATACATATTGTTTTGGGACGATTGGGACTAATGGTTAAGTACTTATTTTATGGAGTAATGGGGAAGAACATCATATTATTACCCCCATATGTACGTTAATCTTAAAAGTACTCCAAGTGTTTTGATTTTCTTAATTTGAGTCATTAGATTAGTTTATTGTAAAGTATGTAAAAATTCAAGTGTAAGGGGAATATTCATTCCCTATAATGTATTATTTTGGATGGTAGGGTAAGAGTGTATGCAAAAAAAAAAAAAAAAATCAAAAAAATCAAAAAAATCAAAAAAAAAAAAAAAAAAAAAAAAAAAAAACATACGGACTACCATCCCTTTTCATTCTATGTTTATTTTATGTTTTTGTTAGTTTTCATTTATTAGCTTAAGTCGAGTCTAGTCTTGGCTTAGCAATGCCATATTGTACATGTAATTAACTAAGATTGTTAACTCGCCACCAGTAAAGACTGCCTATATCCAACAAAACCGTGTATTCCATATCCCTACACCTAACGTTACAACCCTTTAAAAGACCTCTTTGATAATTTATCCTAGGTGCTTACGCCATGTGGTGGAGGTTTGATCCTTTCCCAAGCCTATGGTAATCTATTTTGCTATGACAGGTAGTGAGAGATGTTTTCCATTTCCATATTGTGATATATACTTTATTACACCCGAGAGATGTGAGTATCTAAACACTATTTGTGAGGTGCTAGTGTATGACCTCCGTGCTTGTCTTTGGTCTTTAGTGGAACGATTATTTGTTGCAATTACTTTTATATTAGTGTTAAATGACCCATAACTTGTATTTTGACTAGAATAAAAGCGCATTTGCTTGAGGACAAACAAATCTCAAGTGTAAGGGTATATGATGAGGCGAAAAATGAACCGTTTTTAGGGGGTCATTTAAGCCCGGAATTGAATTTATTTGATCAAATATTACCCTAAATCGTTCCTTTTGTGATTTTAGGTACTTTGGAAGTGAATTCTGGAAAAGGATGCATTTTGGACGTTTTTGGAGCATAAAAGTGAAGAAAACGGCAAAGTCTTAATTTTCCTTGCTGTGAACAGTACCTGACGGCGTCAAGAGGCTTTTCATGACAGCTTCAAGAGTAAAAGTGGTGACGGCCCAGAAGAAACGTGAAGGCGTCACCCAAGGCCGTCACGTGTTAACTTGTCAAAACTTGGGCGCGGAGTAGCTGATATTGTTTTGGTCATAACTTTTGCATACGAACTCAGAATTAGGTGATTCAAAAGCCCACACGAAGAGGACGAAGAGATCTACAATTTGGTGAAAAAAATGGTCGTGAAGGCATCAAGAGAAACGAGCTGACGCCATCAAGATGGGCCGACAGAAAACATGCCTATAAATATAACATCATAACTTCACTTTTTGTAAGCCCTAAACCTTAAGGTCGATTCCTGGGTTTAGGTGGGTGTTTTTCCATCAACTTAGAGGGTTTCAATCACTCCATAAACATCTTGTAATGGTTTGATGATTCTATCTTAATTCATGTCTTCCATTATCATTATTGTTGCTTGTTCTTTATTAATTATGCTTGGCTAATTCACCTTGTGTCTACTTATGATTGTGTGAAACTTGTGTATAATTGATTAGATCTCATTGATTTCTTGTTGATGTTTGTGTCTATCTCCATCAATGAGGGCTTGTTGATGTGTGTGTCTATCTCCATCAATTAAGGCGTGACAACTTCAATAGATCTAGTTGGTTTAGTTTATAATTCTTGTTCCCTAGTGATTCCATGTTAGGAGATTCTTAGCCGGCTCGACATAGGAGTGAAGTAGGAGCTTACAGGATTGGGGAAGTAAGTACGCCATACCATGAATGGTATTAAGGAATACAACCCGTCAATTAAAACAAGGTGTGACAATTCAATAGGTAGAATTGGATAGCTAGCAAGGAGTAACATATCATAGGTAGACATGCTTCACTTATCTTGTAGAACCTTAGTTTATTTTTCTTGTTAATTAGTTTAATTAGTAGTTTTTGGGTTAGTTGATTACCAACTAATTCCGCCCTTCCTTCCAATACCCGAGATTTTTACTTGCTTTTCATAAAATATAAAAACACAAAAAGAATCATCCTTCACCTTTAGACCTAGTTAGATTAATTTCAATCCTAACGACACTATTCCTGAGTTGAACGATCAATCCCCCGGTACTTGTCATTATACGATACTACATCAATCAGGTACACTGCCTGGTGGGGTTTGTAAGCTTCTCGAGATCCCTCGAGAGGTATAGCCTGGTGAAAACCCCACGCATCAATTGCCGAAACGGAAAACCAACAACAACCAATATTTCAACCAAATGAGTCATTGGATGATGCTCCTCATCCGCCGTCATTGCTTGAGAGTTTGGCTTACCGTTATGCTAGACCCTAAATTTTTCCAAATGATCAAGGTTTTACACACCTACAATCATTTGTGTTTAACCCCATTTACAAACATCTTCATGGTAATCCTTCTGGAGAACCAAGCTTACACCATTTTGTTCAACAACAACAACCACAAAAACAACAAAACCACCACCTTTCACAAATGAAAAACCAAAGTCATTGCTTGACCAAAATGAGTCTTTTGACCATAACCAACCACCACAACAAGAGTATCACCACCCAAAACCATTGTTGTTTCACACTATCTACAAAGACATCCATGGTCCTCTAACCAATGAAATGAGGTTTATCCTAAACCACATTTTGGATCGTCTCATGTTTAGAGTCTCCAAAATGAAACAAAACCGTTTCTTTTGGAAAATGTTTCTCATTAAAACCAACAAACCAAGTTTAGAGCACCAACACAACCTCAAGTTTAGAGTCTCCAAAATGAAACAAAACTGTTTCTTTTGGAAAATGTTTCACCATTTAAACCAACAAACCAAAACCGTGTCACCTTCTCACCCTTCAAAATAAAGCCCGCTACAACCTTCAACACGCATTTTCATCCTTAAACAACCTGAGCCTTGTTTTTGGAAAATGTTTCTCATTAAGGAAAATGATGATTTCCTTGTAGCATTTTATGTTCTTAGTTTTTTTTTAGTTTTTCTTTATTTTTAAGAAGTAGGATGATGTCGTCCTAATTTCTTGTCTTTGACTTTCTAAGAGTCAAAATTTTCTAAGAGTCAAAATTTTACATGAAATGAATCTCATTCTACTACAAGGTTTGCATTGTTTTTTGGCCATTTAGGTATAATGAGTATACTATACCTTTCTATGGTAGCATACATATATCTTGTGTTTTAGAAACTAACCTTTCTTTTGTAGGATCATTTTTCATGTTTTCTTTACTTGATACTCCATTTAGGGGAGTAATATTCAAGGGGGAGCATGAGTATTGCATTATTCCGCTTTACAACTCTTAGTTGTGTTTTAGACATGAAATGCTTTCATGACTTGTCTTGTGCGGCAACTAACTTTTTTCTTGTAGGTTCAAAATCCATGTCTCCTCTCTTGGCACTCCATTTAGGGGGAGTATCGTCCAAGGGGGAGCAACTGCATACTTTCGCTTCGCTACTCTTCTTTTTGTTTCGACAAAAAGGGGGAGAATTTATATATAAACTTGTTTCAAATTTTTTTTACTCTTGCATATCACAAGTTTTTATACTAACTTTATAAGACTTAACACTAAAACAAGTGGCTTACTTATTAATAAAGTTTATGCTTTGACATCAACAAAAAGGGGGAGATTGTTAATACAAATATCGCCTAAAAACGTTATTTATATTTTACGATCTTTGCTAAGTTTTGTTAATGATAAAGTATGAACTTTAGCTAATAGTAAATCATCACTTTAGTGTTTAAGTTTTGTTTAACTAAGGTTTACATTTCCTTTTAAACAAAACATTGTTTTTATTTCTTAAATTAGAAAGTATCTTGTCACATCACATTTATTTCTTTAAATAGAAATATCACATCACATTTATGGTAAGTTTGTCATTATACATTTATGGAAAGAAAGTGTGTTTGCCTAACCATAAGTTTTCTTGTGCAAGTTTGTGTTTGACTAGTATTTATGTGATGTGACCTTGTTTGGTTTGGAAGATTTATTGCAAAACCAACTGCAGCCCTGACGGAACCCTGGGGGTTCACGGGCGGAACCCATCTGAGGGTTCCGCCGTATCCGCCAGACCTGCAGAATGTTTTGCTATAAATACCAAACCACTTGTTAGTTTTAAGTTATCACTTAGAGTCATATTTTACACATATTCTCTCATTATACTCAGTAGCTACTAACTTGTGTGATTCTCTTATGTAGCAAAGGAGTTCACATATTCATCTAAGAAGTTACAAGTTTCAACTCTAAGTTGCAAGACTTGTTAGCTTTGTTATGTATAGACTTTGGTAGTTTATACTTCATGTGTATCTTGTATAGAAGTGATCGGTTTGTATTTTAGGCTTCAAAATACATAGTGTGTCGGGAGTGGTTGTACCCTTGTAAAAGAACCAATGGAAGTTGTTGTACCCTTGTAAAAGAACTAACGGGAGTGGTTGTACCCTTGGTAAAGAACTCGACATCTAGCTTAGTGTCGGTAAAAGTGTAAGCAACGATGGGAGTGGTTGTACTCGTGTAAAAGAACTCGACATCTAGCTTAGTGTTGGTAAAAGTATAAGCGATGTTGTAAAGGTTTCTCCACCGGGAAAGGAGCTTGTTGATTAGTGCTTATAACTCTCGAGGTGGAAACTCGGGGCGTGGATGTAGGGCAAGGAAAAAGAGTCCTTGTAGCTGAACCACGATAAACAATCGTGTTGTGGTTTGATCATTTCTTTCTTTATCTTATCTTATTACATATTGTCTTTAGTTAGAATTGCTCATCACACGTAAAGCTTTTCAAAGAAGTAAACAAGTAAAGTTGTGTTTATATCTTTAAACAAACGTAAAGCTTTTCAAAGAACTAAACAAGTAAAGTTAGGATTGTTATTTACACGTAAAGCTTTTCAAGGAATTGAACATATAATGTTGTGTTTATATCTTTAAACAAACGCAAAGATTTAAAAGATAATCAAGTTAAAAAGCGGTAAACTATTCAACCCCCCTTCTAGTTTTCCACAAAGATGAAATCCATTCCTGAA
Source organism: Artemisia argyi (assembly GCA_030686995.1). Lineage (NCBI taxonomy): Eukaryota > Viridiplantae > Streptophyta > Magnoliopsida > Asterales > Asteraceae > Artemisia > Artemisia argyi. The sequence continues at coordinate 169,914,867 of CM060701.1, read as the reverse complement.
ATTATCAACATCTCCTCGGATTCTTCATCAGAGGATGAAACACCACTTTCATCCTATGTTCCACCATTTCGTCCTCCCCATGGTGGATGTAGGACAAAAGAGCAAGCACGGAAGAGAAAGCATGATCGTCAAGTGTTCAAGGATCTCTTAAACCTAAACCAAACTGCAAGCACATCAAGGGGTAAGGGAGTTATGCCTCCCTAAATCTCCATCTTCATCAGAATCATTAGAAGACCCAGCCTGGATCCTAATCAGACCTCCATCTCCAATGGAACTTGTTTCCCCCTTTCTTTGCACATCATCAGATGAGGATGAACCTCAGAACAATCCTACTGCTACTCCTGAAAGACCACAATCTTCAAGGCCAAGGCCACCATCCAGAACAAGAAAATCAAACCCTCCTCTGCCAAAAGAAAGAGAAGTGGTAATTGGGCTTCCATGCCCTAGGCGTTGATGTTGTTTTTGATTGTTGCCTTTTCATTTTATCGGTTGATGTAGCAAGCTTTTGTTGGCTTGGGAAGTGATGTGTGGTAGAAACACATTGTTTTGTAATCTTTGGCTGTTATGAATGATAAATGACTCTGTTCTGTTTTTAATATCTTTATTCTTGTGAATTAACAGCAAAAATCATCACTTATAACTTTTCCTACAAAATGTTAGTCCAAAAACCACAAAATATACCAACATATGTTGCAAATGTACTAGAGATATTTAGCAGTAGAATAGCTTATAGCAGCAGAGTACATTCCAACTAGCAACATGCTTCTTAAGAAGCAACAGAAACAACTTAACCAGCAGCACAATATCTATACGAAACTTTACAAAAACATAAGGAGATAAGTTTTTCAAAGATTGATCATACCAATGTTTGCAATTAAAAATTGAAACCTCCCACATCAAAATGTTTAGTAAGTAGATCAGCAACATTGTTATCAGTATGAATCTTAACAATTTGAATTAATTTCTTTTCATAACAATCTCTTATAAAGTGATGCTTATCTCAATATGTTTTGTTTTAGAATGAAAACCAACATTTTTAATTATGCAAAATGTGTTGTTGTTATCAATATAAATTTTGGTGTTCATGAAATTGTACCCATAATCCAGTAGTTGATTTTGCATCCAAAGCACTTGTCCACAACAACTTGAAGTAGCCATATACTCAGCTTCAGTTGTAGAATTTGCAACCACTGTTTGTTTCTTGCATTGCCATGACACCAATCTGTTTCCAAGAAATTGACAACCTCCTGTTGTGGACTTTCTATCCAAGCAAGCTCTAGCATAGTCACTATCTGAGTATGCTACCAAATCAAAAGGTGAATCCTTAGGATACCAGAGGCCCAATTTGGGTTGATGCCTTAGACACCTAAAAATTCTCTTCACTGCATTGAGATGTGATTTTTTGGGACATACTTGGAATCTTGCACAGGCACATACAGCAAACATAATATCAGGGCTTGAAGCTGTAAGGTACATCAATGAACCAATCATTGATCTGTACAAGTGAACATCTAATTATTTTCCATTTTCATCCTTCAACAAAGGTTTGTTGGATTCCATGGTTGTCTTTGCAGGCTTAGTATCTTCAAATCCAAACTTCTTCAAAATATCATTGACATATTTATCCTGACTAATAAATATGCGATCTTCCTTCTGTATAACTTGTAGATCCAAGAAGAAGGTGAGTTCCCCCATTGAACTCATAGCAAACTTATCCTTCATAATCTTCTCAAAATCAACACACATAGCTTTGTTTGTAAAACCAAAGATGATGTAATCAACATAGATTTGTACCAGCAAAATATCATCTTTTTGTCTTTTGAGAAACAAAGTCTTGTCAATCTTTCCTCTACTAAACCCAGAATCTAACAAATATGTTGACAAGGTATCATACAAGGCTCTGGGAGATTGATGTAAACCATACATTTCTCTATTCACCTTGTAAACTTTATCAGGATAGTCAGGGTCTTCAAAACCAGGTGGTTGAGACACACAAACTTCTTCTGTAATGGTCCTATATAGGAAAGCACTTTTGACATCCATCTGATACACCACAAAATCTTTGTATGAAGCATAAGCCAATTATAATCTAATGGCTTCTATTCTTGCCACTGGTGCAAATACTTCATCATAGTCAAGGCCTTCTTGTTGAGTGTATCCTTCTGTACTAACCTTTGTTTGTTTCTAATGACTATGCCTCTTTCATCTCTTTTGCATCTGAAAACCCATTTAGTTCTAATCACTCTTTTCCTATTTGGAAAATCAACCAAAGTCCATACTTCTTGTAGTTTGAATTGCAGAAGCTCATCTTGCATTGCTTCCACCTACCTTGCTTCTTGTAAGGCTTTGTAAGTGTTCTTGGGTTCAATTTGAGATAGAAAACAGGCAAACAAGTAATTTTGTAGATCTTTGTGACTGCTTCTTTGATGCAGAGATCTTGCAAAGAAACTTTGCTGCTGTAGATCTTTTAGCTCTTTAGTCATTCTTGTTGTTTGAATAGATGATGTTGGATCACTGAGAATTTGAACTTTGGGATGATTCTTGTGAACTCTTTTGGTAGTAGTGGGACTAACAAGAATGTTAAGTTCCAAAATGTCTGCATCAGCTCCAAACAATTGCCATCAAGAGCTTCATCATCTGTATCATAGTAGATATTCTCTAGAGGAGGCATATTTGGATCATCAGGATAGTTTAGATCAGCAAAAGACCTACCCTGAGTGTCCAAAGAAGGAAACTTTGGTGAAGAAGTAGAGTTAGTAGGCTTGGCAGCAGAATTGATTGAAGCAGTAGTTGTTTGTTTTGGCCTAGCAGTAGAGTCTTCTGAGTCAGCAGTAGAGTCTTTTGGCCTTGTAGGAGAGACATCAACAACCACTTTGGGTGCTTCATTTGTTACCTTTTCTGCATCACCAGGTATCTCAATACCTTCTTCAGTTTCCTTAGGTTTCTCTTGAGCAACAACATCTTCTTGTGAACTTTGATCTTTCTGAAAGGGTAGTAAAGTTGGACCAATCTTCAATTTCTCAACCAAAACAAAATCTTCTTGAGGTGTCAGTGTCAACACTAGCAATAACTGGTACATAATTCATTGTTTTGGTAAGAATATCAACATCAAACAACCATTCTGGTCTTTTCCCTTCTATATTAGATGTGTTCTCACTAAACTTGATATGCAAATTCTCCTCCACTTGTTTGGTTCTCTTATTGTATACCCTGAAAGCTTTACTATTCACAGAGTAACCAACCAAGTATCCTTCATCAGCTTTTTCTTCAAACTTGCCTAACTAATCCTTAGTGTTCAAAATAGTAACAGGACATCCAAATGGTTTGAGAAAGTCAATCATTGGTTTCTTCCCATGAAATGACTCATATGGATTCTTGTTGTGAGGCTTAACTACCTTACTTCTGTTTTGCACAAAACATGCGGTGTTTACAGCTTCAGCCCAAAAAGGTATAGGTAATTTAGAATCAGATATTATTGTTCTTTCAGCCTCTATCAGTGTCCTGTTTCTTCTCTCTTCTACACCATTCTGTTGTAGAGTTCTTGCAACACTGTACTGTCTTAGAATACCCTTTCCCACACATAATTGATTCATCACACTATTCTTGAACTCAGTACCATTGTCACATCTGATTATTTTCACTTTGTTGTTGTGCAGGTTTTCAACTCTTGTAATGAATGACTTGAGCATCTCTGGAGTTTCATCTTTAGTAGCTAAAAAGAACACCCAAGTAAACCTGCTAAAGTCATCTGTGACAACTAGGCAATATGACTTCTTGTTCAAACTATTTACAAAAACAGGCCCAAATAAGTCCGTATGTAGTAAATGCAAGGGCTTAGTAATTGTGTTCACAGTCTTGGATTTGAATGAAACTCTATGTTGTTTACCCTTTTGACCGGCAACACAAGTTTCACAATTCTCAAACATCTTTGTAGGCATCCCTCTCACAAGATTTCCTTTCACCAACTTGTTCATGGTCTTGTAGTTCAGACGTCCAAGTATTCTATGCCGTAATTTGGACTCATCAATAGTGGACTTTGCAATTAGGCAAGTTAAATCTCTGTTGGGAACAATGTTCTTACTATGGTCACTGTATATATTATCAGTTCTAGGGACTTTCAAGAGCACAAATTTATCATTTGGCAACTGAAAATCAGGAGAAAGGATCATGCATTCAGTGTCTGTAAAAAGAATAAAGTTCTTTTGTCACACATTTGTGAGACACTAAAGAGGTTAAACTTAAGCCCTTTCACAAGAAACACCTTCTCAAAGTCCAAATTTCCTGTTCTTAGTGTTCCTCTGCCAATAATCTTTCCACCTTTTGGATCATTCCCAAAAGCAACATAACCACCTTCAAAAGGCTCAAAGTCTTCAAGTTGAGACTCATCACCTGTCATATGTCCAGAGCATCCACTATCAACTATAAAAATGTCTTTTAGCTTATCCTGTAGATTACCCTGCACATGAAAAATAGAGAAATTAGTTTCTCTTGGGGACCCAGGCCATTACTGACTTGGATCTGCCTTGTGCATCAACATAATTAAATTTCTTTAAATCACTTGATGTACTGTTGGTTTTGGAAACATTGTTTGAAACAGATGATTTTGGTTTCCAAACCCAGCAAGCTGAGGCCTTAGCAGCATAAAAATGATTTCCTATGCATTTGGTCAATATCAAATATGGCCGAAATTTTTCAAAGGCATACACCACTGCTAATAATTCTTTTTCAGTGGTGGTGTAATGACTTTGAGCCTCGGTCATTGTCTTGCTCGCTTAGTGTATCGGCGGAAAATGTTTAGATTTTTGCTGCCCCAAGACTGCCCCTATTGCAAAATCACTAGCATCACACATGAGTTCGAAGGGCAAGTCCCAATCGGGGGCAACAAGAATCGGTGCCTTATTAAGCTTTTTCTTTAAAGTTTCAAAAGCTTCGATGCACTCGGGTGAGAAGATAAAAGGAGCATCCTTCTCGAGGAGATGGGTCATAGGCCGGGCGATTTTGGAAAAATCTTGAATAAACCTACGGTAAAAACCGGCATGACCCAAAAAACTCCTAATACCTTTGACGGTAGTGGGATGAGGTAATTTAGCGATGACATCCACTTTGGCTTTGTCAACCTCAATCCCGTATTTGACCATAAAGTGGTTCTTCTCCCAATTTAGACATAACCTTGTGTCTTCAAAACGTTTGAGCATGTTGTCTAAATGGGAGAGACATGATTGGAACGAATCCCCAATGACCGAAAAGTCATCCATGAATACCTCCATTGTTTTCCCGATCATGTCGGAAAAGATTGACATCATGCACCTTTAGAACGTGCCTGGAGCGTTGCATAAGCCAAATGGCATGCAACGGTAGGAGAAGGTTCCGTAAGGGCATGTGAAGGTAGTTTTCTCTTGATCCTGCGGATCAATGGGAATCTGAAAGTAACTTGAGAAACAATCGAGGAAGCAATAGTACTCATTCCCCGCTAATCTCTCGAGCATCTGATCCATAAAGGGTAGAGGAAAATGGTCTTTGCGGGTGGCGTCATTTAACTTGCGATAGTCAATGCAGACACGCCAACCCATAACCAATCGAGTTGAAATCAACTCATTTTCTTCGTTAGTGACAACAGTAATGCCACCCTTTTTTGGAATGCAGTGTATTGGGCTAACCCAAGGACTGTCTGAGATAGGGTAAATCAACCCGACATCAAGAAGTTTTAAGACTTCTTGTTTGATAACCTCGTGAATTTTTGGATTAACCCTTCTTTGTTGTTGGACTGTTGGTTTAAATTCATCCTTGTCACACCCCCAAAATACCTGAATGACAGCAGAATGGAATACATGGGGGTCACTGCCATAGCATCACATTTACAGTCATATTGAACGACCTAAAGTGTCGTTTAGAAAATACAGCGTTTGATCATTAAAACATTCAGAGTTTTCAAAACATAGGTCCCAAAAGATGTTGCCAATTTAGGTAAAATAAGTTCAACAATATCAAACGTTCATAAGTGCAGAAAATATAGTCAGACGCGTCGACTCCGCGACTCCATGAAGGTCCAAATGCATGCAACATGAGCTACCTTAATAACCTGAAAATACATGCTAAAGTATCAACACGAGGTTGGTGAGTTCATAGATTTTAGTGAACAAGTAGGTAATGTAAAACATTTGGAGAGAAGAATTTCCCAGTAAAAGCATAGTAAAGCCGTAATAAGGTTGATGCAAAGGCATCATAATTCAGTAATAAGGTTGATGCAAGGGCATCGTAATTCAGTAATAAATCAGCAATAAGATTTATAAAAACCATCAGTATATAACTTTAGTCGTATGTACAATAGCCCAAGTATAAAGTAAAGTAATAAGATTTCAGTCATAAAAAATACATTGTCTCTTAAGCTCATGACCCCGAAGCTAGACGTTACTTGGCCCCAAATGAGTGTTTACCAGACACTCTAAAGATATTAGACATGAAATGCATCCGTAATTCCGTTGGAGCAACCCAAACACGGATGGAGGAGTCACCCTCAATAGATCTATTCACTCACTCTCGCTCGTACTTTAATTAACGGTCCATGATAATCAAGGGGACTTGTCAAGACATGGTAATAAGGCAACTTAAGCAATGTAAGGCATTTAATACTTTGGCATGTACAAAAATAATTAAAGCAACGTATTCTCCCCCAGAAGTAATTCAAAACGTATAAAAGTATAAAACAAGTATTTAAGCATGTATCTCCCCCAAAGAGTTTATAAAGTAATTAAACAAGTAAAAGTGGGGCTATGACTCACCTGATATGATGGTACAATGAGATGAAATGATAAGGACAACAAGGAACGAATGTCAACCGCGACCTATGATAAATGAATATGATCTAATTTAGATCATGAAATGATGTAGAGAATATGCATGCACATGATACCTATACTACTTATAACTTGAAAATACTAGTTATAGTCATAGCAAAAATATATCCCATACTTTAGAAAAATAAGTCTTACTAGACTTGTAAGAACTTGTCGTAATATATATATATATATATATATATATATATATATATATATATATATATATATATATATATATATATATATATATATCGTATATAGAATGTTAGTGTTATAAACTACGCCTTGAAAACCTTGAAGTAACGTCTAATAGTCGTAAAAATATAATTGTAATCATAAGTACTTTATTAGTTATGAATTTGGCACTTTGGTAGTATTTCTAGAAAATCTAGGATTTAGTACGTAGAAGTAGTATTATTATTATTTCTAGTTAAAAAGCTGTCAAATTATATAGAGTTTTGCCGATATTGAAACGTGAATAACTTGGTCGTTTTGAGTTCATTTTCTTCGTTCTTTATATTCACGGATTCGTCTTAGTATGTACTAATATATTTTTGATAACTCGGATTCTCTAGGTTATGTCTAACACCTCGGTTTTTCCACCAAAATACGTCCAACGGCATACAATTTTCAGAAAAATAGTTTTCGTCAATAAACTTGCAAAAATCTTATCTCCTTCGTTATAAACTCGTTTTAATCCGTTCTTTCGCCTACGGCTTTGTTTTTGAAAGTATTTTCTAAATCTTTGGTTGAAAATATCCCCTGAGTTACTGAGTTTTCCAGAAATTAAATTTTGGGACAGTAGGTTTATATATATGTTCCAAATCCATTTCTAGTGTTCTAAACTAGTTTCTAATCCACCCAAATCACTTCCAATCACCACAAATCTAGTCTAATCCTACCATACACCTTCTTAAGGTGTCATGGGTTATTAAACATCATCAATCTAGTGGATCTAACAAGGAAATCGAAAATAAACATTTCTAGGGTTATAAGTTAATAGTTTATAAAATGAAGTGGTATAAGCTAACATATGCATGGGATCATGTATGAAAACCATATAATCATAATAAATACTTGAAGAAATGATGAAAATAAATTTTGTAAACTTACTTTGAATGATTATGAAGCTTGTATGATGAAAACCTAAAGATCCTTGAGTTTGTGTTACAAAACTCTAACAAGGATAACTATAATGACTTGATTTGAGCTTGATCTTGTAAAAATGGTGGTTTGGTTCTTGATTTTTATTTTGGGTCGTGGGTTAGGATGTAAAGGATAAGATTTATGTGAAGAGTTTAGGAAGCAAAAATGGTTTTTACTTGTGATTCTAAAACAATATATGAAGTTAATGCATAAGGTTAAAGGTGGGGGGGGGGGGGGGGGGGGCTTGGCCGGTTTTTCGAAGGAACAAAAAGGGTAAAATAAGTTTTTGATTTAATTAGGAAGTGTAGTGGATGATAAGTGTAGATATTAGTTGTTAAATTTAGGTAGTTGTAGTTAGTTTTTAGTTATAATCGTGTACCGGGTTTGCGAGAAATAAATTTTAACGAAGTTAGCCGGGACTTAATAAAGTCATAAAAATGTTAAAAATATGTTGGGTACAAGTATTGAGCGTTTGGACAATTATTATTTAGTTTTCACGAAAACCGTCGTAATTATATTAAACTTACGATATAAATTTAATAAATTTCTAAAATACCAGGTAAATGAATTTTATAACTTTTATGATGTTATAAGGGGTATAAAAATATATCGGGACCATCGTGGGGATTTTTAGATATGTTAGTTATATTTATTAATCGCGTATTAACGTTTAATTAAAATAAATATACGTAAAACGTTAAATATTCCAAAAATATTAATTTGAATATTCTACGAGTGGTATAGTATGCAAATGCTATTATGATGATATGTAGACTATTTCTAGTCCGTATGAAGTGTCCCTAATGATAAAGCATGAATTCGCACCTGAACCAATACGGTTACGCGAATTTAAGTACCCGTAAACTAAATTTACGGTGAAATGAGTAATGCACGTGAATAGTGTTTCCTTTCCGGAAATGAATAGTATTTCGTGAATAGTAAAATTTTTGAACGCTTCTCAGAATATCAAACTGACATAAAAAATGATGAATAGTAAAATGATGAATAGTGTTTTGATGAATAGTGATTTATGAATAGTAAATTGTCGAAGTTCGGAAATTGACCTGAAATGGTGAGTTGTGATAGTCTTCCCCTCTAAAAGGAACTTCGTCCGTTGTGATAGTCTTCCCCTCTAAAAGGAACTTCGTCTCGAAGTTCAGTTTGTGTTGGTCTCTGAAGTGGTATTGGTGAAAAGGTGATAATATTTGAGAATTCCAGCGAACTTTCACGATAGGAATTCGACTCTGCTTCAACCGTTCGACCTAACAGTCCATGATTTCTATTGGTTCCCTTACCAGGTTTACGTTTGTCCTTGGGTTGGATTCCTTCCAATGGAATCATAAGTGACTAATCTGAAAGTCATTTCTTGAGATTTGAAAAATGTGAACATGTTTGTGTAATCCTGCTGTTCTCTAACAAGGCTCAAGTCTGATGGCCACTAGGCCTACTCTGTATGAAATATTAAATGGTCCAGTGTATATCGGTTTTAACTTTCTGAATTTTTCTGAATGGTATCATACCTTTTCTAGGCAGAACTTTCAACATGATCTGGCTACCAACTTGAAGTTGTAATGGTTTACACTTATTGAACTTGTAACTGATTCTTGACTTGTAGGAAATTCCTGGTTATTTCATGAATGCCTACTGGACTAGTGAGTTGGGCTTTTCCAATTTCGATTCGTCAATGGATGTTGGCACTTCGACCATAGAGTGCCTCAAATGGTGTAGTCTCTACGCTCGCGCAATAACTATGGTTGCAACTGAATTTGATTTATGGTAAATGGTTAGTCCAACCATTTCTAGAGTCAATCACTCATACTCTAAGCATATCTTCCTATGTTTGAATCGTTCTCTCGTTCTGACCATCGGTCTGAGGATGGTAGGCGGTGTTTACATCTAAATGGAGTTCCAAAGAAAATCTTAAAATGATTGCTAGAAGTCTGAGGTGATTCGATTACCTTTATCAGGAACAATTGAAATGGGTACAATAAATCTTGTGACTAATTCCACAACGTTCTGTCTTTCGAACTCGGCGTTATATGAAGGGGATAGAATATAGGTAAATTTTTTAGATTCCTTGTGTTTTGTTTCAACGGATGCTAAGACATGTGTATTTCTATGCCTATTAGGTTAGGTCTCCATTACTGACGTTTGTACTTAATTTATGGTGTCCTTCCTAATTTCCTTCATCAAATATTCCAAGGTTCTTTGTTGTCAAGTTGCAAAAATCCTAAATGCCTAAGCGATGTAGTATGGTGATTAGTTTTGGAAATTTGTCTCGAGATTGTGAGTTTTGGTTGAAATCCTTTTCTGAATAAACGAATTTAGAAAATGAAGTAAATTATTTACTAAGTAATATCTTTCTTGATGATTCAAAATTTAGTAGTTATGAAATGTGAAACTGTTTCCAAACATGTTGTGAATAGGATTGTTTACCAAAGTTTGATGTTTATATTTTTCTCTTTGTACGATGGTTTTGCTAAATATTGACCCAAAAATATATATATATCGTACTTGTTCAAAATAGTAATTTCAGAAATCATTTTATACAAGGTATGTGATTTATGTAAACGCAATTTTTGAATCAACTTCATTCAAAAGGGAAAGTATTAACAAGGATAAAATAGTAGGATAGGTAATGTTCGCATAAATGCATAGATGTCTAACGTTTAGTTCCTAAGGTTGGATACTGCTTATTGGTGCTATTTAGGCAAAACTACAAGCATAGGTATTCAAAGTATCATAAGTCCTGATATGGTTTATCGTTGAAATTATCATCATGTTGGCAGAATATATATTCGGGTCGGATCCCTTTCTTGGTATGAAAATGAGGTTATCTAAAATATCTAGAGAACACAACGCTTTAGGGAAATCTATATCGATATCCTTAATTCAAATCAATTTTCCTTGGTGAAAACTCGTTGCAGGGAAGTTTGCGTTTAGATGAGGCCATGTTTAAATGAAATGCTTTACAGTCTCAATTAGGTGCTTGGTTTATTTCTATAGTGATGCTTAACGTACCTTCACATTGTGCTCGATCCTATAGCTCAGTCTAGCTAGTACCTTTTAATAATAAAATTTGACAACTAGGTCAGAGATGGTGATTCAGATGGTATCGTGGTATATTAGGATTGTTGTTGGATTATGAATTTTCTTAGTCTAGGTTTAGTAGTTCCTTAGTCGTTTCATTGCTTTTCTTGTATCGAGGAATCCTCCTAGTACTTGATATAGAAAGTCTCTCCTAGGGAAATCAATGAAAAAATCCAACTTAATGGCTGAGTGGGTGACAGGTGGGGTAAGTATCCAGGGGAAAGTTTGTCAGAAAGAGACATTTATAAAAGAGTTTACTTGTTTAAAACACTTTTACATGAAGATTGTTATTAGAAATACTTTAAAAAAATAATTATTTACTTAATGGCATAATCCTTCCTGAATTATACATAGGTGATCAGGCTATGTATAATTGAGGACTAATGATGCGATGCTTGATTTAGTCATAATAGTATTACTTTTCTCAAAAGTTTTAGATGGTGTTCAACGCATTGTTATTAAAAATGGTATCCTGATATTTCCTTTCAAGGTAACATGAAAATTATTTCGTATCATAATAGTAAATAATTGACGTAATGACAGAAAATCAATTTATAGAGTGGTAACAAAATAGCATACTGTAGAAATTTTGTAAAACAATTTCCCCATAGGGTAGTAAAATAGCTTGAAACAAAATTCGTTGAATGGTGTATTGGATACGTAGGTGAATCTTATGGAATGGTAATAGTCTACTAATCCACTTATTTAAAGAATGTAAATATCTTAGTTCAATACAGGGAAGTGATTTATGATTATGAAGTGGTCGAGAATATGGTAGTGATATTCAGAGCGTGAAGGATGAACGTGTCGTTAAGGCATCTATAGTCAACTGAAGATGATAGTCTATGTGTCAAAGGATATAGGGCAGAAATTGGTGCCAATGATTTGAAGTATTCGAGAGTTTATATTAGGTAAAGCTCGCAGGTTCAAATGCTTAATCCCTCTAGGCATGACTAAAACGTATAAAGAATGGAAATTGTTGTAAGGGTGGTCCGAGTCAAGTAGGTACGACATCGTATGATGTTTAATTTGCCACAAATGAAAGCTAAATGCCTTTTGGTCAGGTGAAACTTCTCGATTTCCTTTCATGAAAATGAGGTCTTGTTCCAATGTGACTAAGCTATATCGATTTCTGAAAAGAATATAAATTTTGTTGAGTAATTGTACCTTGATCTTTTAATCCAATGAGCTTATACTAGCGTGAGGGTCTTATATCATGGAATGAGCGAAAAAGTCGTAATTCGAAGTAGTGGTGTTAAGGCATGGTGTATCAATATTGGCAATCTCTGGTAGAGGGGTTTCTTTCGCATCTAAGGTCAAATAGTAAGTAGGTATTGATACGTAGGAATCGCACCAGGCTTTACCTCTCATGGGATCTTGAGAAGCTTACAACCCCCACCAGGCAGTGTACCTGATCGTTGTAGTATAGTATAGTGACAAGTAGCGGGGGATTGATCGTTCAGCTAGGATTAGAAAACCTAATTACTAGTGCTAAAGATGATGGAAGATTATTTTTGTGTTTTTATATTTTTAGAAAGCGAAGTAAAATCTCGGGTTTGAAGGATTTGGGCGGAATTAGTTGCTAGTCAACTAACCCAATACTAAAAATGCAATCAAAATAAAATACTAGAAATGAGAATAAACTAAATTATACTAAGGTTGTGAGCAATAAGTGGAGAAAATGTGTTTACTTAGATTTCACTACTCCCTAGACATCTTTTACACGTTAATTACTTGTTATAGTTGCGTGGATGACGGATTGTATACCTTAATACCATTTATGGGGTGGCGCACTTACTTCCCCAATCCTATGAGTGCCTACTTCACTCCTATGTCGAGCCGGCTAAGAAGTTCCTAACATAGGATCATTAGAATTTACTCATGCATTAAATACAACCAATAAAACCTAGTGCACATCGGTTCATGTTTCCTAAGACGTTCAAGCATGTTACCATTTGGAGATCTGCCAGTTTTCTTAAGCCTAACATCGAAATCATTCATCCAATACAACCATAAACAAGTAATCAACACATAATTAACATCTAGGTTTCATTAGATCTAAGCAAACACAAGATAGATCTAGCCTAGCATGGTGGAATCAAGACAAGAACAAGATATAGACAACCAACACATAGATATATTGATTGAATTAAAAGAATACTTATCTCAATTACACTTGCAAGGTTTCAAGTGCTGAAAACCCTTGAAAAACCTGTGAAAATCGTACTAACTTCGGCATTAGGTTTTCTCCAAAACTTCCTCCCTTAATGTGTAAAAATTAGAAAACTATATATAGGAAATAGGGGCTGACGGCGTCAAGAACAAATTTGTGACGCCGTCATCTCGCCGCCAAAATACTCCTCGGACTGCCTTGATCTACTTCTGACGCCGTCAAGTATTACATGTTTCCAGGCCGTCATGCATTTTACTCTTGACGCCCTTCTTGTGACGCCGTCAATTCTGTACTGGGTCATCATGGAATTTACTCTTGACGTCGTCAAGATTTTCTTCTTGACGCCATCACCTACTGTTCCCAGCTTGGAAAATTGAGACTTTGCCGTTTTCTTCACTTTTATGCTCCAAAAACGTCCAAAATGCCTTCTTTTCCAGATTTCACTCCCAAAGTACCTAAAATCACAAAAGGAACGATTTAGGGCAATATTTGATCAAATAAATTCAATTCCGGGCTTAAATGACCCCCTAAAAGTGGTTCATTTTTCGCCTCATCATATACCCTTACACATGAGATTTGCTTGTCCTCAAGCAAATGCGCTTTTATTCTACTCAAAATACAAGTTAGGGGTCATTTAACACTAATATAAAAGTAATTACAACAAATAATCGTTCCACTAAAGACCAATAGACAAGCACGGAGGTCATACACAAGCACCTCACAAATAGTGTTTAGATACTCACATCTCTCGGGTGTAATAAAGTATAAATTACTATATGGAAACGGAAGATATCTCTCACTACCTCTCATAGCAAAATAGATTACCATAGGCTTGGGAAAGGATCAAACCTCCACCACATGACGTAAGAACCTAGGATAAACTATCAAAGAGGTCTTTTAAAGGGTTGTAACGTTAGGTGTACGGATGTGAAATACACGGTTTTGTTGGATAAAGGCAGTCTTTACTGGTGGCGAGTTAACAATCTTGGTTAATTACATGTACAATATGGCGTTGCTAAGCCAAGACTAGACTCGAATTAAGCTAATAAATGAAAAATAACAAAAACATAAAATGAACATAGAATGAAACGGGATGGTAGTCCGTATGTTTTTTCTCTTTTCTCTTTTTCTATTTTTTTTTTCTTTTTCTTGATTTTTTCAATTTTTTTTTTATTTTTTTTATTTTTTTTTTTTTTGCATACACTCTTACCCTACCATCCAAAATAATATATCATAGGGGATGAGAATTCCCCTTACACTTGAATTTTTACATACTTTACAATAAACTAATCTAATGACTCGAATTAAGAAAATCAAAACACTTGGAGTACTTTTAAGATTAACGTACATATGGGGGTAATAATATGATTAGTTTACCCATGTACTTACCCATGACTCCCAATCGTCCCAAAACAATATGTACAAGGATATGACTCGACTTAGCAACCATGTAATCAATTAGATAGTTAACTTAGGGTTTAACAAATAACAATAATGCACTAAAGATGAGTGCATACACGGAAGGCTAAGGCGATTTGGGTGTACATTTAAGTGGGGTGTAACAAATTCTTCCTTTAAGTAAAGTTCTTAAAGTTAGAAACGAAAAGATAGGCTCGGAGGGGTGTACTAGGTGTTTCGTGTACTAAAAATGAGTACAACGCTAAGGGTGTGGGAAAAATTAATTGACTTAAGTAGCCAAGTAATATGATTTAAATGGTCAAGAAATTATAATACGGGTTTAACACAAGGGTGATCCAAATGCCTCTTATCATGTAGTAAATCCTACCACACGAATGTAGTCTCACTAGCGGTCTCGGGATGCATCACTAACGCAAGTTCTAGAATCTAAATGCTACCGGTACACTCATAAGCACTAATAGTAAATGCTTTTCCTATCAAATCTAAAGGCGAACCTCACATATTTGGGTGGAAAATTTTTCTGAATATACGGTTATGTGCTAGTCATACAATCTCCTATCCATGAGACGCTTGCTATGGCTAAAGTTTCACTCCTAAATGTTGTAAAAAAATTTAAATTTGGCGCTAAAATTGCACTAACAAGTATTTCTCATAGTTTTATTACACACCTACCATCAAACAAAGCAAACTCAAGCGGAAGTGTATTTGTAAGGTATCATCAATTTACCCTCCCCTTACACTTAAGATGAACATTGTCCCCAATGTTCAAGTAAAGAATGTAAAAGTTAAATAAGTAAAAAGAATGAAATCAAATACTCCCCTGATTCACTCGGTATGGATAATTAGGTGGCCAGGTTAAATCTTCCTCCAAGAAAATGAACAATCAAAGCTTCCCTTCCAGAATATAAATCATCTTCTTGTCATACATAACATGTGAATCCTGAGAAAATAGACAAGACAACCTCGCATAAAATCGGCGGCATCCTATATAAGTTACTAAATCCTAGAAAACAAGATAAGATATAATGCTTGTGGAATGAAGTTTGCAGACTTCTTGGAGATTATAAAACTTAATAATTCACAAAAACCATAAGACTCCGTTAGAAAAACAAAACCGGTAAAATTTCCAGATTTTTTTTTTACCCGTGACGCCGTCAAGAGTTAACTCGTGACACCGTCAGGATTGACCTGCAGAAATTCTTATGTTAAGTTTCCGGAAAATTTCTGGAAAAACTTGGTCCTACTTCCTGGAAAATCCTGCAAAACTTCATTATGACTCGATACAAGCATTTGACTCTAACAAATACGAATACACATGTTCATTTAATATTGTGGAGAATCATGATCGAGTTGTTTCTTAAAAACATATTTGGGGTTTCCCCTTACACTTATCTTTTGCAAAAATACCTTTAGGTGGAGTTAAGACTATGCCAAAACAACAAAGTAAAGTATTTCCACTTTTAAATTGAGAAACATGATCTACCAACAATAAAAATAAAGCATGCATAGGGAAGCAAATAACAAACAAACAAAAAATGAAAATCACACAAAGCATGGGTTGCCTCCCAAGAAGCGCTTTTCTTTATTTATGAGTCTTGTAGCTAGAATCAAGGTCATGGGTTACTACGTGACCTCATCGTTGGTTTCACTTTCTAGGTCGTCTTCTAAACCGGTTTTGTATTCCGGACCTAGTTGCAAGCATTCTTTGTAGAAACCAAGCATCCTATTTTTCACATACTCTACTCCTCTACGTCTATCCTCATCATTCCTATAATAAGCCGCTTGTTTGTGTTCCTTTTTGAAATTAGAGATAAGGCGGTATTGCTCAATTTTGTAAGGCATTTGGTAGGCAACCTCATCATTCTCTTCCTTGAATCTAACTATACCTAAAGTCGGGTCATAACTCATCCTATTGGCCTCAACAAATCGTTTCCCGAATATTATTTGGCTTAGGCAAGCATCTATCACCGGGAGAGTGTCCTCTACTCTCATAAAATCTATCTTATAAGTGAGATTGCCTATAATCACACGCAATCCCTTCACTCTTCCTGCAAAATTACTTATCAAATTCTTATTGGGCATCATCCTAAAATCGAGTTGCTTCTTCATTACCCAATTGTAGTAAGTCCTAGTCATGATGTTCACGGGAGATCTAGGATCGATGTAAGCTTTCCGTATATGCATATGCCCGATGTTGCATGGTATGTTAATGTTAGAGGGGTCTCCCATTTTGATAAGGGGTGTGCCAAGGATATATGGTCTCTCGGGACTATCGAATAAATCCTTATGGTATTCCCGTTCTTCCTTTGTGGGCATCTTATCAAAGTACTTCTCTTTAGGCTCTATTTCCTCTAATTCTTCTCCCCTATTAACCTCAACTCCCCTACTCTCATCCCTAATCTCGGTTTCAACTCTAACTTCATCCTTGTCACTCTCTTCTATTTCCTTATCTATTGGCTTAATGGTGACAACATTGACAAAGTGAACATGTTTAGATGATGAGGGGTCCTTAACTTGGATTCCGTTCTTGGTGTCCCTAATGTCCTTCCTAGGTGTAGTTAACGCTTGGTTGTTGAGGGCTTTCAACAAGTTGTCTATCTTATTGGTCATCTCCGTTTGTTGTTGGTTGAATTCGGTTTCAAACCTAGCTATGCGGGCTTCTTGAGATGCCATGAACTTGGACATCAATCCTTCAAGATTGTTGGTACTACCATAGTTGTTAGAAGGATTGTTGTTGAAAGTACGGTTGGAGGGTGGACCGTTTGGTTGGTAATGATTAGGCGGATTGGAAGAATTGGGTTGATTTTGTTTCCACCTAAGGTTTGGGTGATTTTTCCAAGAGGGGTTGTATGAATCACCGTAAGGGTTTGGCTCGGGCTTGAAAGTGTACCACTTATCTCCCGCTTCGTCGGTACGCGAGGATGCGTAGTCCGCAAAAGCTGTTCCGGGGAGTTCCATACAATCACGAGTGTCATGGGGACCACTACATAATTCGCATGAAGAAGTGATTTTATTCATTTGGCTTGAAGGCTTGGGAGCTTCGTAGGATTTCATGAGAAACTTGACTTGGTCTCCAAGTTCCATGATCCTATGGTCGGGAGTGCTAGAGTTGTTCAAAGGCAAAGATATTGCCTTGACCGTTTTGTTCAAATCACGGGGATCATTCCAACTTTCGTTGTCATAGAGAGCAAGATCTTCTATCAGTTCCCATGATTGTTCCGCACTTAGATCACGTAGCTTACCACCGGCCAATTGGTCAATGGCTCGCCTCGTGGAGAGATCGATATGGTCATAAAAGATTTGGACTTGGAGCCAAAGATCTATGCCATGATGAGGGACTTTTTGGAGTAAGTCCTTGAAACGAGTCCATGCTTCATAAAGAGTTTCACCTTGACGTTGTTGGAACATCAAGATGTCATTTCTAAGCATAGTAGTTCTCCCCGGTGGGAAAAATTGAGCAAGGAAACGAGTGGTGAGATCATCCCATGTGGTGATGGATCCCGCGGGTAAATGCTCAAGCCATTGACTAGCTTAATCCCGTAGAGAGAATTGGAATAGGCGTAATCGGGTAGTCTCTCTAGTTGCAACATCTAGGTCTATGGAATCTACGATTTTAAGGAAGTCCTTAAGATGTTGATTTGGATCTTCAGAACGAAGTCCATGGAATGCACATCCGCTTTGCACCAACCGGATGGTGTCGGATCGCAAGGGGGTCACATTGGCTCCGGTGAGCTCAATGGTGTTTCAGTAGCCTTGGCGGCTAGGTCGGGAATACTCTCCTAAGGTTCGGGGCCTAAGGGGTTCTAGTGGTGGGTTTTGTTGTGGTGGGATGACGGGTTCAAAGATGTTCCCGTTGTCCATGTTGTTAGGTGGTGAAGAGTTACGAACAAAGAGACAAAGAAATAAGATAGACTAAAGAAACCTAAAAATAAAAATAAAATCTTACTAGAAAGGAATCTAGCAAGTAGACCTAATAAAAAGAAATTCTAACCTAGACAATAACTATTCCCCGGGTTACGGCGCCAAAAACTTGATACATGGGAATCGCACCAGGCTTTACCTCTCAAGGGATCTTGAGAAGCTTACAACCCCCACTAGCCAGTTTACCTGATCGTTGTAGTATAGTATAGTGACAAGTACCGGGGGATTGATCGTTCAGCTAGGAATAGTGTCGCTAGGATTAGGAAACCTAATTACTAGTGCTAAAGATGATGGAAGATTATTTTTGTGTTTTTATATTTTTTAGAAAGCGAAGTAAAATCTTGGGTTTGAAGGATTTGGGCGGAATTAGTTGCTAGTCAACTAACCCAATACTAAAAATGCAATCAAAATAAAATACTAGAAATGAAAATAAACTAAATTATACTAAGGTTGTGAGCAATAAGTGGAGAAAATGTGTTTACTTAGATTTCACTACTCCCTAGACATCTTTTACACGTTAATTACTTGTTATAGTTGCGTGGATGACGGATTGTATTCCTTAATACCATTCATAGGGTGGCGCACTTACTTCCCCAATCCTATGAGTGCCTACTTCACTCCTATGTCGAGCCGGCTAAGAAGCTCCTAACATGGGATCATTAGAATTTACTCATGCATTAAATACAACCAATAAAACCTAGTGCACATCGGTTCATGTTTCCTAAGACATTCAAGCATGTTACCATTTGGAGATCTGCCAGTTTTCTTAAGCCTAACATCGAAATCATTCATCCAATACAACCATAAACAAGTAATCAACACATAATTAACATCTAGGTTTCATTAGATCTAAGCAAACACAAGATAGATCTAGCCTAGCATGGTGGAATCAAGACAAGAACAAGATATAGACAACCAACACAGAGACATATTGATTGAATTAAAAGAATACTTATCTCAATTACACTTGCAAGGTTTCAAGGGCTGAAAACCCTTGAAAGACCTGTGAAAATCGTACTAAGTTCGGCCTTAGGGTTTCTCCAAAACTTCCTCCCTTAATGTGTAAAAATTAGAAAACTATATATAGGAAATAGGGGCTGACGGCGTCAAGAACAAATTTGTGACGTCGTCATCTCGCCGCCAAAATACTCCTCGGACTGCCTTGATCTACTTCTGACGCCGTCAAGTATTACATGTTTCCAGGCCGTCATGCATTTTACTCTTGACGCCCTTCTTGTAACGCCATCAATTCTGTACTGGGTCGTCATGGAATTTACTCTTGACGGCGTCAAGATTTTCTTCTTGATGCCGTCACCTACTGTTCCCAGCTTGGAAAATTGAGACTTTGCCGTTTTCTTCACTTTTATGCTCCAAAAACGTTCAAAATGCCTTCTTTTCCAGATTTCACTCCCAAAGTACCTAAAATCACAAAAGGAACGATTTATGGCAATATTTGATCAAATAAATTCAATTCTGGGCTTAAATGACCCCCTAAAAGTGGTTCATTTTTCGCCTCATCAGGTATAGTGGTTGCTTTCGAGATTCGTTCATGAGTTATGCGTGTTCCTTCTTGGAGATATGGTTTCTAAAATTTACAACATTTATTTGAGTGAAACATTGTGAAATTTGGTCATAAATGTATTTTGTAGTGACTTTATTTGAAGTTTGTAATGAATATAGTTATGTAAAAGATGTGACTACGAAATATTTTGTATTCTGATAAAAACGATATCTCATATATATATATATATATATATATATATATATATATATATATGTCTTTGGAAAAAGGGAATTCAAGAAGATTGTTGCTTAAACAGAAATGAGTTTTAATTCAACCATTGAAAATCAATAATTTTGTCGTACTTCGTAAAGTTTGCAAGAAATCTTTTTATTTGTACAAAAATTTAATTTGGCTTTGACTTACTTGAATTGTTATTATCTCCAAAACACGAAAACTAGAGGAGTCACTTTTGTCTTGGTCAACATGACCATTTAATTGTAAAGACACCTTCGTCTTTATTAATCTTATTGTCTTACTCGCTTATTCCTAAAGTTGTAATTATATGTCAAATCTACTAATGTGACCACATTGGTCGGTGGAGTGTTGCTAGAGCGACTAATGAAGTAATTATCGACTTAGAATGTGGTGTAATCAAACTTGATAATGAAGGGAGAGTTGTGATGAGTTCCATTATGATGGTATAATACCGTTCAAAGCATCTTGTTGGTTTATTGCGTTATGGAGGTATGAGTCGATCATATCTAAGATAATATAGAGTCATTGTGATAGATGCCACCCTTGGGCGATTGGTTGTAATTCTTATTGTGTCTGTGAGGCTTGTGGTATTATTCAGAGTGTATCATCCAAACACTCGTGGGTATTCTCAAATAATTAGAGATCATCGTCTAACGATGAAGAGTAGTAGGTTTTCAAGCAGTAGAGGCTCTCAAACTCTCACCAACCTCAAACCTATAAGGTGGTGTAACGTGTGGTAGATGGTAATGGTATGTCAAATAGCGGTTGCTTCTCAAGCGGCCTGTCATATATGGGTGTAGGGTCTCTGAGATGTGATGGTGATAATAGTGAATGGAACACTACTTTCTTTCGCGCTATCTTGCAACATCTCAGAGGTAAAACTAAAGTACGCACTATGGGACGACCAATAGTGAAATAAGTAGCTGACGGTGGTGGTAGTACCTGAGTAGTAAGCGCCCTACTAGTGAAGGAAAGAAAACATAATATCTTCCTTGCAATAAGCATCCTAATAAGTCCATTAAGATTAAGTCTGAATACACTACCAAACGGCATTCTATGTACGGGCTAAATGATATGAAAACCCTGTTCCTATGACAAATCAATGGTGTTAATGGTGGTGTAAGTGCAACTGGTGGTATAATGGTAGTGGAAGATGACAAGGCATCTTCAATGTCGGAATCAGGTAAAAGGATGACAGGGTGAGTATCTGAAGACATGTCACTTGTGAACCAGGTAAATAAAATTATATATATATATATACATATATATATATATATATATATATATATATATATATATATATATATATATATATATATATATATATATATATATATATATATATATATATGTCTTTGGAAAAAGGGAATTCAAGAAGATTGTTGCTTAAACAGAAATGAGTTTTAATTCAACCATTGAAAATCAATAATTTTGTCGTACTTCGTAAAGTTTGCAAGAAATCTTTTTATTTGTACAAAAATTTAATTTGGCTTTGACTTACTTGAATTGTTATTATCTCCAAAACACGAAAACTAGAGGAGTCACTTTTGTCTTGGTCAACATGACCATTTAATTGTAAAGACACCTTCGTCTTTATTAATCTTATTGTCTTACTCGCTTATTCCTAAAGTTGTAATTATATGTCAAATCTACTAATGTGACCACATTGGTCGGTGGAGTGTTGCTAGAGCGACTAATGAAGTAATTATCGACTTAGAATGTGGTGTAATCAAACTTGATAATGAAGGGAGAGTTGTGATGAGTTCCATTATGATGGTATAATACCGTTCAAAGCATCTTGTTGGTTTATTGCATTATGGAGGTATGAGTCGATCATATCTAAGATAATATAGAGTCATTGTGATAGATGCCACCCTTGGGCGATTGGTTGTAATTCTTATTGTGTCTGTGAGGCTTGTGGTATTATTCAGAGTGTATCATCCAAACACTCGTGGGTATTCTCAAATAATTAGAGATCATCGTCTAACGATGAAGAGTAGTAGGTTTTCAAGCAGTAGAGGCTCTCAAACTCTCACCAACCTCAAACCTATAAGGTGGTGTAACGTGTGGTAGATGGTAATGGTATGTCAAATAGCGGTTGCTTCTCAAGCGGCCTGTCATATATGGGTGTAGGGTCTCTGAGATGTGATGGTGATAATAGTGAATGGAACACTACTTTCTTTCGCGCTATCTTGCAACATCTCAGAGGTAAAACTAAAGTACGCACTATGGGACGACCAATAGTGAAATAAGTAGCTGACGGTGGTGGTAGTACCTGAGTAGTAAGCGCCCTACTAGTGAAGGAAAGAAAACATAATATCTTCCTTGCAATAAGCATCCTAATAAGTCCATTAAGATTAAGTCTGAATACACTACCAAACGGCATTCTATGTACGGGCTAAATGATATGAAAACCCTGTTCCTATGACAAATCAATGGTGCTAATGGTGGTGTAAGTGCAACTGGTGGTATAATGGTAGTGGAAGATGACAAGGCATCTTCAATGTCGGAATCAGGTAAAAGGATGACAGGGTGAGTATCTGAAGACATGTCACTTGTGAACCAGGTAAATAAAATTATATATATATATACATATATATATATATATATATATATATATATATATATATATATATATATATATATATATATATATATATATATATATATATATATATATATATATATATATAAGTATGGGTATAAATAGCTTGCACCGTGAGTGCATGAAATGACATGTGTAATAAATATGCACTTATGATAAAATAATGAGATACTATGATGATGTGGTTATAGTCTAGGGTCCAAGATACATCCTAGTTCGCTATAACCTTAGCTCTGATGCCAATCTGTCACACCCCCAAAATACCTCAATGGCAGCGGAATGGAATACCTGGGGGTGACTGCCATAGCATCACAGTTACAGTCATATTGAACGACCTAAAGTGTCGTTTAGAAAATACAGCGTTTGATCATTAAAACATTCAGAGTTTTCCAAACATAGGTCCCAAAAGTTGTTGCCAATTTAGGTAAAATAAGTTCAACAAGATCAAACGTTCATAAGTTCAGAAAATATAGTCAGACGCGTCGACTCCGCGACTCCATGAAGGTCCAAATGCATGCAACATGAGCTACCTTAATAACCTGAAAATACATGCTAAAGTGTCAACACGAGGTTGGTGAGTTCATAGATTTTAGTGAACAAGTAGGTAATGTAAAACATTTGGAGAGAAGAATTTCCCAATAAAAGCATCGTAAATCCGTAATAAGGTTGATGTACAGGCATCATAATTCAGTAATAAGGTTGATGCAAAGGCATCGTAATTCAGTAATAAATCAGCAATAAGATTTATAAAAACCATCAGTATATAACTTTAATATATATATATATATATATATATATATATATATATATATATATATATATATATATATATATATATATATATATATATATATATATATATATATATAAGTATGGGTATAAATAGCTTGCACCGTGAGTGCATGAAATGACATGTGTAATAAATATGCACTTATGATAAAATAATGAGATACTATGATGATGTGGTTATAGTCTAGGGTCCAAGATACATCCTAGTTCGCTATAACCTTAGCTCTGATGCCAATCTGTCACACCCCCAAAATACCTCAATGGCAGCGGAATGGAATACCTGGGGGTGACTGCCATAGCATCACAGTTACAGTCATATTGAACGACCTAAAGTGTCGTTTAGAAAATACAGCGTTTGATCATTAAAACATTCAGAGTTTTCAAAACATAGGTCCCAAAAGATGTTGCCAATTTAGGTAAAATAAGTTCAACAAGATCAAACGTTCATAAGTTCAGAAAATATAGTCAGACGCGTCGACTCCGCGACTCCATGAAGGTCCAAATGCATGCAACATGAGCTACCTTAATAACCTGAAAATACATGCTAAAGTTTCAACACGAGGTTGGTGAGTTCATAGATTTTAGTGAACAAGTAGGTAATGTAAAACATTTGGAGAGAAGAATTTCCCAATAAAAGCATCGTAAATCCGTAATAAGGTTGATGTACAGGCATCATAATTCAGTAATAAGGTTGATGCAAAGGCATCGTAATTCAGTAATAAATCAGCAATAAGATTTATAAAAACCATCAGTATATAACTTTAATCATATGTACAATAGCCCAAGTATAAAGTGAAGTAATAAGATTTCAGTCATAAAAACTACATTGTCTCTTAAGCTCATGACCCCGAAGCTAGACGTTACTTGGCCCCAAATGAGTGTTTAGCAGACACTCTAAAGATATTAGACATGAAATGCATCCGTAATTCCGTTGGAGCAACCCAAACACGGATGGAGGAGTCATCCTCATTAGATCTATTCACTCACTCTCGTTCATACTTTAATTAACGGTCCATGATAATAAAGGGGACTTGTCAAGACGTGGTAATAAGACAACTTAAGCAATGTAAGGCATTTAATACTTTGGCATGTACAAAAATAATTAAATCAACGTATTCTCCCCCAGAAGTAATTCAAAACGTATAAAAGTATAAAACAAGTATTTAAGCATGTATCTCCCCCAAATAGTTTATAAAGTAATTAAACAAGTAAAAGTGGGGCTATGACTCACCTGTTATGATGGTACAATGAGATGAAATGATAAGGACAACAAGGAATGAATATCAACCGCGACCTATGATAAATGAATATGATCTAATTTAGATCATGAAATGATGTAGAGAATATGCATGCACATGATACCTATACCACTCATAACTTGAAAATACTAGTTATAGTCATAGCAAAATATATCCCATACTTTAGAAAAATAAGTCTTACTAGACTTGTAAAAACTTGTCGTAATATATATATATATCATATATAGAATGTTAGTGTTATAAACTTCGCTTTGAAAACCTTGAAGTAACGTCTAATAGTCGTAAAAATATAATTGTAATCATAAGTACTTCATTAGTTATGAATTTGGCACTTTGGTAGTATTTCCAGAAAATCTAGGATTTAGTACGTAGAAGTAGTATTATTATTATTTCTAGTTAAAAAGCTGTCAAATTATATAGAGTTTTGCCGATATTGAAACATGAATAACTTGGTCGTTTTGAGTTCATTTTCTTCGTTCTTTATATTCACGGATTCGTCTTAGTATGTACTAATACATTTTTGATAACTCGGCTTCTCTAGGTTACGTCTAACACCTCGGTTTGTCCACCAAAAATCGTCCAACAGCATACAATTGTCAGAAAAATAGTTTTCGTCAATAAACTTGCAAAAATCATATCTCCTTCGTTATAAACTCGTTTTAATCCGTTCTTTCGCCTACGGCTTCGTTTTTGAATGTATTTTCTAAATCATTGGTTGAAAATATCCCCTGAGTTACTGAGGTTTCCAGAAATTAAATTTTGGGACAGTAGGTTTATATATATATGTTCCAAATCCATTTCTAGTGTTCTAAACTAGTTTCTAATCCACCCAAATCACTTCCAATCACCACAAATCAAGTCTAATCCTACCATACACCTTCTTAAGGGGTCATGGGTTCTTAAACATCATCAATCTAGTGGATCTAACAAGGAAATCGAAAATAAACATTTCTAGGGTTATAAGTTAATAGTTTATAAAATGAAGTGGTATAAGCTAACATATGCATGAGATCTTGTATGAAAACCATATAATCATAATAAATACTTGAAGAAATGATGAAAATAAATTTTTTAAACTTACTTTGAATGATTATGAAGCTTGTATGATGAAAACCTAAAGATCCTTGAGTTTGTATTACAAAACCCTAACAAGGATAACTATAATGACTTGATTTGAGCTTGATCTTGTAAAAATGGTGGTTTGGTTCTTGATTTTTATTTTGGGTCGTGCGTTAGGATGAGAAAGAAGAGAGAATTTTGAGGTTGTGAAGGATAAGATTTATGTGAAGAGTTTAGGAAGCAAAAATGGTTTTTACTTGTGATTTTAAAACAATATATGAAGTTAATGCATAAGGTTAAAAGAGGGGGGGGGGGGGGCTTGGCCGGTTTTTCAAAGGAACAAAAAGGGTAAAATAAGTTTTTGATTTAATTAGGAAGTGTAGTGGATGATAAGTGTAGATATTAGTTGTTAAATTTAGGTAGTTGTAGTTAGTTTTTAGTTATAATCGGGTACCGGGTTTGCGAGAAATAAATTTTAACAAAGTTAGCCGGGACTTAATAAAGTCATAAAAATGTTAAAAATATGTTGGGTACAAGTATTGAGCGTTTGGACAATTATTATTTAGTTTTCACGAAAACAGTCATAATTATATTAAACTTACGATATAAATTTAATAAATTTCCAAAATACCAGGTAAATAAATTTTATAACTTTTATGATGTTATAGGGGATATAAAAATATATCGGGACCATCGTGGGGATTTTTAGATATGTTAGTTATATTTATTAATCGCGTATTAACGTTTAATTAAAATAAATATACGTAAAATGTTAAATATACCAAAAATATTAGTATGAATATTCTATGAGTGGTATAGTATGCAAATGCTATTATAATGATATGTAGACTATTTCTAGTCCGTATGAAGTGTCCCTAATGATAAAGCATGAATTCGCACCTGAACCAATACGGTTACGCGAATTTAAGTACCCGTAAACTAAATTTACGATGAAATGAGTAATGCACGTTAATAGTGTTTCCTTTCCGGAAATGAATAGTATTTTGTGAATAGTAAAATTTTTGAACGCTTCTCAGAATATCAAACTGACATAAAAAATGATGAATAGTAAAATGATGAATAGTGTTTTGATGAATAGTGATTTATGAATAGTAAATTGTCGAAGTTCAGAAATTGACCTAAAATGGTGAGTTGTGACAATCCTCCATTAAAATTTTGTGCGTACAAAATTCGGGGTTGATACCCTTGATGTCGGAGAGTTTCCAGGAAATGGCTTGTTTATGTGACTTTAAAACCTTTATTAGAGCAGCCTTTTCCTCAACACTCAAATCTTTAGCAATTATGACGGGTAACTGTTCGTCACCCTCCAAAAATGCGTATTCAAGATGAGGCGGTATGTCCTTGAGTTCGACCTCTGGAAAATCATCAGTTTTCTCAACATATTTGATTTCCTTATTATGAAGTTGTTGTAGTAGAACAGGAAGAGGAGAGGGATCTTCGTTTAATAATCTCTCAAGTAGGAGAATATCCCTCTCGGGGTCAATCTCTTGGTTATCGATTCCATTGGGAATCGAATCACTTTTGAGAAAGGCCTCAATTTCTTCTAAGACGAAGTCACTTCCCTCAAACAGAGTGAGGGAAGGAGAAGAATTGGCAATGATGGGGTGAGAAGATGGAGTGAAGTTTTCACTCGGAGAATCATCAACGAAACCTAAAACCTCTTGAGCGTACTCCTCAGCAGCAACATCAATGACATCTATTCGGTTTACCGATTCAGAGTCATAATTAGAGGAGTACCTCGAAGTTTGATCGAGGTTGAAGGTGATGGCTTTCGTTCCAACACGCAATGTGATCTCTTGCTCAAATACATCAATGAGAGCACGCCCAGTTCTAAGTAATCCCCTTCCAAGAATTAAAGGGACCCTTGAATCGGCATCAAAGTCAACAATCACAAAATCTGCCGGAAAATGGAACTCTCCCACTTTAACGAATACGTCCTCGACAATGCCAAGTGGACGAGAAATCGATGGATCGGCAAGCTCTAAAGTCATGCACGTGGGAGTGAGTTCGGGAAGAGAGAGTTTCTTCCACACAGAATATGGCATCAGGTTAATGCTAGCACCTAGATCGGCCAAGGCGAAGCATTCAACCATACCCGAAAAAACACATGGAATGAGAAATTTTCTGGTGTCTCCAAGCTTCTTAGGAAGCTTTTTCAAAAGAACTGCTGAGCAGTTCTCATTCAAAGGAGTTCTAGCCATCTCAAAGAGTTTTTCCTTATTACTTAACAGATTTTTGATTCTTGATGCAAACTTGGGCATCAAGAGAATAGCATCAGTGAAGCTTATGTCAAAATGCAAATCTTGAAAGATTTGGAAAAATTTATCCATTTGGTGACTAGCTTTTTCGCGGAGCTTTTGTTCATTGAGACGTGATGGGTAAGGAATAGAAGTTTTGGATTTAGGGTTGTCCACTGGAGTTTCAGGTGGTTCAAAGACAACTCCAGGTTTGCATCTGGTTTCTGGAATAACCTGAGGTTGGACGTGTGCGGTACTTCGTGAGCTAGGAGATTGCACCTTGTCCATTGTCACCTCAGGTTCACGTTCCACTACCTTTGGAGAAGAGGCAGAAGAGGTAGTAGGAATCACGGGTTCATCATAAGAAGCACCACTTCTAGTTGTGATCGCCTTAGCATCGCCCCTCGGGTTAGCGATTGTGTTGCTCGGTAAAGTAGTACCTGAGCCCGAGGGTTAGCGATCGTGTTTCTCGGAAGTGTTCCTGAGCCCGAGGGTCGATCATTTAAAGACTTCTTGATTTCAAAAATCTGACTAACCAACAACTTGTTCATCTCTTATTGGAATTGCATGAATTGCTTTAACAACTCGTCAGATGAAGGCTCAGTTGGAACAATGGCTTGATTTTGGTTATTAAAATTTTGAGCACGGTTGTTCTGATTGGGGCCTTGATTTTGAAAATTACCCTGATTAGGGTTGTTGTTTCCATGAAAATATCCGGGGTTGAAATTACCCTTACCTTGGTTCCGATTAAAGTTTCCTTGATTTTGGAAACCTTGGTTTTGATTTTGAAAACCGTGACCCTGATTGAAGTTACCTTGGTTTTGAAAACCTTGGTTCACTCTATTTTGATTTTGGTTATGGTTTTGGACATTTTTGTTTTGATTAAAACCGGGAGGTCCACGGTAGTGATTAGGACGATAGTTTGGGTCCATAGGAGGGCGGTATTGAATTCCTCCTTGAGTTTCGGACCCGACAACAGCATGAGCTTCATATGGAGTACCATCAGTAGCTTTGCAATTGTAGTAGGCATGCGGCCCACCACAAGTCACACAGACTTCCACTTTTTTAACCTCAGCAGGTGGAGGATGTTGTGGAAAAGAAACTTTCTTTTGTTGGGCGAGAACCAAAGCTTGAATAGCTTCAGTGAGCTTGTCAATCTTAGCATCCGTGCTAGATTGACCCACAAAAGATGAAGTAGAAGGACCCGCACTAATTTGGGAAACAACCGGTTTGGTTCGTGTAGAACGGACCTTGGACTTGTTTTCTATGATTTGCAAAGCTTCTTTGGTGGTTCTACTCAAGATGTTACCTCCCGCGGAGGCACTGAGTGAATCCTGATTAGCTTGGCTCACACCATTGTAGAAAGTATCGAGTTGCATCAACTCTGAGAAACCATGATGTGGACACTTGCGAAGTAATTCTTTGAAACGATCCCACGCTTCACTAAATGATTCATCATATTTTTGAGTGAACTTGGTGATTTCGTTTTTAAGACTCGTGGTCTTTGAAGGTGGGAAGAATTCATTCACAAACTTTTTTACCAAGTCTTCCCATGTCTCAATAAATCGAGGGGGTTGTTTCTCAAGCCAAATCCGGGCTTGACCCTCGAGGGAGAATGGGAAGATAAGAAGCTTGATCGCTTCTGAACGGACATTCTTGTACTTGATGGTTGACATGATTTTGTTAAACCATCGAATATGAGCATGAGGATCATCCCTCTCAAAACCGTAGAATTGACTTGAGGTTACAAGATTAAGTAACCCGGTTTTGAGCTCAAAATTGCCAGCCACGATGGCTGGAACAACAATAGCGTCTCCGTAACCCTCGATGGGTGCTTGGAGAAGCTCACACACGGGGCGGTGTTCCGCCATGGTGACAGCAGATGTGGAAACAGTACGGATCTCAGATCCGACTGTTGGTGCTGAACGTCTATGAAGTCTTCTAGGAATTCTTACAAGCTCACGTAATGGGCTAGTAGATCTAGAAGAACGAGTGCGCATGCACTAGGAACAAAATCAATCAAAACAAAGTCGAGGCAAAACCACAATGAACTTAAATAAATAATCGCAAGTAAGTGGCTTCTTTAAGAAAGGTACACCACTCATAGGGATACAAAGGCACGTTTTAATCTTTTGTTTAGGAACTTATTATGTCCACACCCTCAGTTGGTAGGTGTTCTGTCTTGGTTTGCGACGGTTGATTTTTATGTAATTATTATTCACAAGAAAAAGACGAATGTTTTTGGGTTTTTGTGTATGGGTGAAAAACTTTTGGAAATTATTTTTGGTATTGTTTCGTTAACCAAAATCGTATCTCTTTAAGAATCACCTTAAAAGAAACACGATATAGAAAACGTAACGATCTGTTTTGTTTGTTTTTTTACTTTTTTTTGGTGTTGTTAACACTTTAGGAAAAGTGTTAATGACGTTTTTGTATTTTGATTAAGATTTACAAAAGGTGGTGGAATTTATACAATGACGAATAAAAAATCACTAATCTAAAAAGACGTTTTAGATACGCAGCAACCTCCCCGGCAGCGGCGCCAAAATTTGATTGGCCCTGAACGGTCAACTAAATTAACCAGGTGAATGGTCAACCAAGCCAAACATCTCAGGACAAATCTCCAAGGAGTATAGTGAATCCCCGGGTCGTTATGTCCCGACGAGGTGTGCAATTGTGTTTGAAAACGTTTAAAGTGATCGGGTGATTTAACAGAAGGGTAAGGATTTTGATTATTATGATTACACTACGAGATTATGATTGAGGATAGCTTAGAAACACTTTATTAACAATTACTGATGATCAGATATCCTAAAAACTTGATTTAAACCTAAAAACGCGCGTTTGAATTTAAAATAAACGCAAACACGCAAGATAAAAAGTGAAACAGGAGCAAATCAAGTCCTACGAATATGAAAATTATATTTTTACAATCCTAATGATATAAGAAAAATTTTGGAAAATTAAAATTATTTTTACAACTATTTAATTAATTACTATTAATTAATTACTAATTATTAATTACCTTTTAATTAACTAAATTATACTAAATTACCATTAATCATAAATTTTAACTAGAAAAATGAAAATTAAATTTAGAAAAATTTAAAATATTATAAAACTAATTTTAAAACAGAAAATCTATTTTTCCTACTTTTTAATTAATTATTACTAATTAAAACTAATTAAAACTAATTATTTAATTAATTTAAACTAAATTAAATTATAAAAAATACTAAATGATAAAAGAAAAATCTGAAAAAATTACTAAAAATCC
Source organism: Artemisia argyi (assembly GCA_030686995.1). Classification (NCBI taxonomy): domain Eukaryota; kingdom Viridiplantae; phylum Streptophyta; class Magnoliopsida; order Asterales; family Asteraceae; genus Artemisia; species Artemisia argyi. The sequence continues at coordinate 169,883,276 of CM060701.1, read as the reverse complement.
TACAGGATATAAAAAGCCTAAAAAAATTTAAAATTGAAGTTTGCTTATGAATAAGCAGAAAAATAAGCCAAAAGGGCTTAAATAGAAGCTATCACTTTTCTTATTTTTGGATTTTTCTTGTTTTTCTTTTACAAACCTATTAAACAACTGAAAATATAAAACTTTTATGAAGGGACTTTTAATTTAGCTTATTAATAAGCTATTTGGGGCTCAATTAGCTTAACAGTTGAGCTTTTGGCTCAATTTGATGGCTTAAGCTCAAATAAGCAGCCAAATAAGCTGAACAAAGGAAAACAGAAGTAAAATAAGATGAAAATAAGTAAAAGGGACTAGCACTTTCTAAATAGCACAAAGAGTATCACTGATAAGCTCAAAATAAACAATTCAGCATTCCTAAATCTAACTATGGCACAAACAGCCATGCAGTCAACTTTGAGGTCAAATTCAACTTATTCAATAAGCTGAAAAGTGCAAGTGAAGCACTGAGATAGCAAGTTGGGGTGGTTGGCTTTCCAAAAAAACAAAACTAACAGGATAAGTCCTACAATTGAGCTTATAACAAGCTTTTGAAAAGAGCTTATGTAAACTGAAAGGGCCAGTGTATGCAATCAAAAGTCACAAACAAAAAGCCTCAAGCAGGCTTATTAAATAAGGTTGTAAATGAAAAATTAGCTTTGAAACTATAAGTATGGTGGATTAGCTTTAGAAAAAGCCAAATGTCACAAGCTTGAGCTCACTGATGAGTTTTGGAGGGTTGGCTCAAATACTGAGGGGTCAATATGAACCCTGAAGACAGGTCACAAAGTAGGGGTCCCAAAAAGCTAATCCCAATAAGCTTAAGTCCAAACTAAAACTGGTTATGTAAAATAGAGCTTATAAGCTCTCCAAAAAGCCAAGGGGCTAGGGGTGGGGTCCTCTAAGATGATCACAAATGACTTATCTAAAAAGGGCAATACCCCTCGTGTAGGGGAAGTGCCTAGGCCTGCAGGCTTGTTTAAGCCTTCAAATAAGCCAAGGGAAAAATCCCAAAATAAGCTGATGGTGGGCCTTTATAGTTTAGGTGACATACTTCAAGCACAAAAAATTTCAATTCCTAATTCCTATTACACAATTCAGGAAAATTCCCCCAAAAAGTGGGATTCTGACTCAATTGCAATTTTTGACTTTTGATATTTCTTGTAAAGTTTGACCAAAATGGATTTAGATTCCATCAATTCAACTGAAAATGAACTTATAAGCTGCTATGAGGGTAAATTAACCTTAGTGGACCTAAAATCTAACAACTTAGCAAAAATCAAATGTCACAGTACATAAGGTACCTCAGATTCAAAGATTATGAGTGTGTTTTGACTTTCTGGCATTAGGCTTAAGTTTCTAATGCTTCCTGTGTCTTAATTAGTACCTGAGCAGTTTATGGGAACCAATGGAATACCAAGAAAACAGCTAGCACTCTCATCATTCACTTCACCCAAACACCCCTTAATTCCATAGTTAAACTAATTTTAGCAGGATTAAAACTTAAACAATCTAACCAGTGATCCAAAGGATGTTCTAAACTAATATTAAGGCTAAAAAGACAATGTTAGGTTTTCGATTCTGCTGCTGAGTGAAACTGCTGCTGTGATGAGAATGCTGCTAAGGTAAATGATTCTGCTGCTGATGTCAAAGTGCTATGGGAAAATGCTGCTAAAGGAATCTACTGCTATAGTGATAAACATGTATACGAAGTAGATATTTATAGAATAGATTGTGTGTATATTATATACGTCTAGAATATTCTTATCTTGCATAGAAAGTTATTGTAAACCTAGTAGGACTCCTTGGCCTATAAAAGGAGGATCCTAGGGTTAGATTAAGTACGTATTGTTTTAGTTTCGTTTACACTTCAAGGTTGTAAAACCCAAGCATTGTCGATTGCTCGTATTAACAATATTGAAGTGTTGATAGTTTAATTGTTCTTCTTAAGTTAAGCTTTTATATTCCGCATTCTAGCTTAAGTGTTTAATTCAAGTCAACTTCTATATAAGATCGTTTGCTCAACTGGGATCAACAAACAACAAAGTGCAACAAAGAACAAACAGAACACACATATGCAGTCATTGGCAAATTTCACAGTGAAACAACCGTGGTTGCTAAGATGGATGAACCTGAAGTAGTTGATGCCACACCAATAGGAATCAAATATCATATTATTAAACTAACTACAGGATATGATACTAAGATTGGAGCATTTCATGATGTTGAGAGATCTGATGGAAAGACTCACAGGTTTCTTAGATTTCAACAGATGCTATATTACTTTGATAGAGAGGATGTTGATGATTTGTGGAAGTTATATAAGGAAAAGTTTAGAGCTAAGAAGTTTGATGGTAAAAAGTATGAAACAGAGAAAATTGATTACATCAAGACTACGGCTGATAATGTTCTATGGACAGCTCTTAAACTTATGTTTGAAGCTTCAATGGATGATTCTGAACGGACAGAGATAGTAGGATATACTGTAAGAAAATGGAGACTCTTTTAAGATTCTGGAATTCATGTCTTGGAAATTGGACCAATTACTTTGTATATGTTGGCTGAAAAGGATTATCCAGCGGTAAGATATTGGAATACTATCAATCAGATGGTTAATGGTGCTGGATTACTCAACTTGCAGAAAGATTATGACACTGATGACCAAGCATTTAATTTGCTGTCAAAGTATAAGAAGATACTTGGTAAACAGCTATCTCAAGATTTGAGTGTTTGGAAGCATCCTCCTGGTGTTTAACTGAGCTTTGAAGAAACTTAATGATTTAGTGATAAATATTAAGTTTAGGGGAGGATTGTTGGGTTTTGGATTCTGCTGCTGAGTGAAACTGCTGCTGTGATGAGAATGCTGCTTAGGTAAATGATTCTGCTGCTGATGTCAAAGTGCTGCTATGGGAAAATGCTGCTAAAGGAATCTACTACTAAAGTGATAAACATGTATACGGAGTAGATAATTATAGAATAGATTGTGTGTATATTATATACGTCTAGAATATTCTTATCTTGCATAGAAAGTTACTGTAAACCTAGTAGGACTCCTTGGCCTATAAAAGGAGGATCCTAGGGTTAGATTGAGTACGTATTGTTTTAGTTTCGTTTACACTTCAAGGTTGTAAAACCCTAGCATTGTCGAGTGCTCGTATTAATAATATTGAAGTGTTGATAGTTAAATTGTTCTTCTTAAGTTAAGCTTTTATATTCCGCATTCTAGCTTAAGTGTTTAATTCAAGTCAACTTCTATATAAGATCCTTTGCTCAACTGGGATCAACAGACAACAAAGTGCAACAAAGAACAAACAGAACACACATATGCAGTCATTGGCAAATTTCACAGTGAAACAACCATAACATGAACTAATGACTTAGAAACTAAACAATAAGCATTTTAAGCATCAAAAGGCATAAATGAGCTACTCTAAATCAGAAATAAGCAGAAATATAAGCTAATGAGCAGATGAACAGTATTAAGCAAAGAAATTGGAAAATGACTTACAAAGAGCCTAAGCTCATAACAAGGCACTCAACTGCTTCTTCTACTAACCTATGGTCTCCCATGAGACTATAAACCACATCTATCCATGCCTCTTCTTTCTATATCAGCTATCTGTCATCTTCAACTTATTTTTGATTTTTCTCTTCTATTTTTCTCTTTTTCTTATTTAATCTATCTTTTTTTTTTTCTTTTTAATCACTCAGACTTATGGTGAGTTTGAGACATCTTAGAATAACAACAACAACTTTGAGCAGGATTTAAGCAAGTTTAAAATGCTTTTGAGAAACTGCAAATAACTTGGAATTTGAAGAAACTAGATTACTTATATTAATATAAAAGAGGTTTACAAATTACACTAATTGACTGAATTGGAAATTACATTAAAAAGCTACTTGCCTTGCAGGCTTACACAAGTTACAATTTATACTCAAACCTAAAATCTAGGGCTTCCCTCTTTTTTCTTTTTTCTCTTTTCTGCTTTCTGTCTTCTTCTTTTCTGTCTTGTGCTTTCTTGAGTGAGTCCTACACGTTGGATTAAAGCAGGAGTAATATCAGCCATTGATCAGATTTGACACCCAAATGGAGGAGGGGGGAAAGGTAAATTAGCACATGGTTTTGGATTATTGAGGTTGACTTTGTGGAGTGGTGTAGGGTGGCTGAGGTAGGAGAGGAGGGGGGAACAAAAGTGTTGGGGGAACATCGATGGTTTTTGTGTCAGGGGTGTTTATTCTGGTTTGGCGGCAAAAAGGGAAGGGGAAAGAGGGGTTGACTTCGGTTGACCCTGCCGTTTTTATTACTAATATGGATGGGGTGGGCTTGTGCTAATTGGGCTTGGGGATATAAGGGTGGATTGGATTGGGAGGTTTGGGATTTAGGTGTGGATTGGTTAGAAGTAACACAAAGGGTCCGTTTGGTATGAAGTGCAAGGACCAATTTTGTATTTATGCTGAAAATTGAGGACCAATTCTGCCAATCTTCTAAAACTATTCCAAGGGTCCAAACTTGTCATATTCCATACTCCAAGGACCTTTGTTGAATAATTTCCCAAAAATGAAATTCCCGGGGACTAGTTTTGTAAAATTCCAAACTGCAGGGACCATTCTTGTAAAATTTCTCAAACTTTCACCCAGGGACCAATTATGAAAACTTTTGACTTCAAAAGGACCTTTGTTGATTTTTCTTTCAAAATAAATGCTCACGGACTAATTTCGTTAATTTTTTGAAAGTTGGGGGACTGAAACTGCCATTATGCAAACTTTGTTCGTTTTTCATCTGTTTTTAAGCATTTTGCATCTGAAACACGTAAAACACAATCCCTGGGATATTTTCAGTATTTTGATGTATTTCTGAGTGTTTTTGGATGTTTTGCTAGTTTAAATACGACAAACCTAAAGTGCATAACTTTGCACCGATGGCCTATGCATCATCATCTTCTGGATCTGACTCTGAGGTATTTAATGATTCTGATTTATCTGTGTGTTCTTTTAAGTCATGTGCTGACACTGTAGAAGAACTTAAGTCTAGGAATGAGAGTCTAATTAGAGAAGTTGAAAACCTAAAACTTGATAACCTAGGTTACAAAGTAGGTGTTCAAAATGTTGAAAGAAGACTTGAGTATCTAAAAGAGTTTGAGCTAGAATATGTAGATAGAATTAACCAACAAGATGTTGAGATTTTTAAGAAAAATAGTGAAATTGATTTTCTTAAGAATAAATTAGAAGAAGCAGAAAGAGATAGGGATGCAGCTCTTGCTGAAAAAGAAAAAATATAGTAAGAGTAAATAAACAACAATATGCTTCTGATTTGGTTAATAAATCTATTGAGAGTACAATAATGAGGAAAGGAAGTTGAATAGGTTACAATGAGGTTGCACCTCCTGCTAAGAGTGCCTATGCTCCACCAGGAAAAGAATTGTCCTTCATTAGTGAACTGAACATTGAAAAACCAATAGGTGAGTCTAGTACAAGTGTCTTAGAAACACCTAAGGTTGAGGGTATAAAATTTCCTGATGCTCCTATTATTGAAGACTGGTACTCAGATAGTGATGAGGAACAGGAACATGTTGAACTAGAACTAAGTGTAGAAAAGGAAGAAATTCCTACCAAAGTTGAACCTAAAATTGAACAAGTGAAGTTTGTGAGACCATTGTTAGGTAAGGGCATCTCTAGGAAAATGGTAGAATATAATGAGATTTCTAGAGATAGAATGAATGGTTTCAATAATAAGCCTAGGGGAAATCAGAGAAACTTTAATAACCTAGTTTCTAACAAATTAGGTAGCGACTTTCAATTAAAGAAAAAGGCTTGTTATAAGTGTGGTAGCTTTGAACATTTGATTAATAGTTGTCCTGACCACAAGAAGCCTGTTTGGAATCAATATTCTAAAGTGAATCATAAATATGTTACTAATAATACTCACCCTCATCCTAATAGAAACATGATTCCTAGGGCTGTGTTGTTAAGATCTGGTGTAACTAGATCTATTTATGCTGCTAAATCAAATGGTGCTTTTAAAACCACAACTGGTTCTGTTGCTGGCTCTACTGCTAGTAAGCATTCTGCTGCTAGTAAGCAATCTGCTGCTAGTACAAAACTTTCTACTTCTGGGCCAAAAGTTTTAACAAATACAGTTGTTGGAAATCATTTTACGCTGTTAAGGCCTCAGCTTGTTGGGTTTGGAAATGTGACAATTGGCAAAATAGGGAGCCGTTTTATAAAACCCGCATTACATTGAAATTATAAATTTAGAATTTTTGAAAATTTATTGTGACAAGATATTTTACGAACGTTGATACTTGATTTTGATCGTATGTTAATTATGAGGATTGATTACTTATTTATGGTTTGGTTTGATTCGGTCGTAATGATTTATTTTGAGATCGTTATTTTGGCACTACTTTGACTCCGGCACTACGTTGACCTAACAATTTTAATTATATTTTATATGGGTTCGGATATTATTATTATTTTCGGAACGGGTTCGGTTGGAGAAAGTGGTTTGATTATTTAAGGTTTCGGGTTTGGCCCGTGTGTTTGCATTGGGCTACTTAGCCCACTACACTCTCACTATTATTATTATTAATAATAAAAAGATTTTTTTTTTTTAAATTACATTAAATCGTCCTTGTGTGAACCGAATCCCACAAACACCCTCACCATTTCACTCTCTCCCCTCTCTCTCAATTTTTACATCTCACAAACCCTAATACCCCATAGCCGCCGCCCCTCCAATCGGCTGCCACCACAACACCGCCGCTCCACCACCATCAATACCACCACCAATCGACTCCCCATCTCATTTCCTTCTTGATATACACAAACACGCGCCCTAAAACTAATCTTTTCAACTCGTTTTATCACAAAAATCATCACCTTCTTTATTGTTTTTGAAGTCTCTTCACGATTTGGTCTTGGGAATCAAAGGTAGGACGAGTTTTGACTCGTATTTTGGTGAAAACGTGACCAAGGGTCACGGATTTAATTATTTTCTTTCGGATCTATGGTTAAATACATGAAATACTAGTGGGTTTTTGATAAAACATGATCTAAATCGAGTTTGGTATCCGGGTTGTGTTTATTTTTGATGGGTCGAAGTGAACCCGAGAGCTTGTGCTCTCGGTTTGTATTATTCTCGGTTTTGGTTGTGGATTTGTGATGATTCTTGATCTTGGGTTCGAATTTGTGATGTTTGGTTATCATCTTGATGTTTGGTATACTTGGTTGTGTTTTGTTTGACCCTTGTGGTCATTTGGTATTCGGCCGACACCCCATGGGGGCTGTTTGGGTCGAGTTGGCTCGAGCTAGAGCAAGCCGAGACCTAATGGTCTCGGGTGGGACTCGCTTACCCTGTTTCGGGTGTAATATTGACCCGGGTTGACTTGGTAAATCAACCCGTATGTGATTATGTTTTCGGTTGTTATTTATACTTGCCGAAGTATTGATTTTGTCGTGGTTATTATTTTTGGGCCATGAGTTTATTATTTTTGAACTTGAAGTGGTATATTGGAATACGAGTTATATTGGAGATGTGTTGTCGAATGTGGAACTTGGGGACCGATTGTGAGACGGTCATTAGATGACGGAGATAGGTTAGTCGGGTGCCGTAGTCGGACCCTCATGTTGTAGCACGTGGTTATGGGATTGTTTGGACGGAGTTGATTTATATTGTAACTTGATTATATTGTTTTGGACTTGGACTATGAGCCGAGGGTCATGACTCGGACATGTGACCAAATTCTATAACTCGATAAATATTTAAAAGTCGATATTAAAATAATACTCGTTATAATATTATTAAGAATATAATCGTTTATAAACGCATATATAGACGTGTTAAACGTATATATATATATATATATATATATATATATATATATATATATATATATAAATGCGTATATTAATAATAAAACGATCACGAGTAAACGTTATAATAATAAAACGATAGTTATTATACTATGCAAATAGTGTAATAAATGTCGAACTATTGTTATAAATAAAAATTATATAAAAAATGGCGAAACATAAGTCGGGTAAATAATAATTAAAAATGTGATTTTATTTATAAATTAGAAACTTATCGAGTTATACAAATTGTGGGTCTTTAAAGTCCAAGTGGGCTTTATATTGTGACTTCGTGTTGTCACGGATATATGACGGTTAATATAAACATTTTATATATCAAATGACTCATCCTAGATCGAGTTATTTGATGATATAAAATGGGTATATTAATGGGCATCGTATCCCACGACGCCCATAGGATGTGGTATATATTTTAGGGTAATAAATTACTATATGTCTCGTGGAATTTGGCCGATTCGACGATATATATAGGGAATTCATTGGACTACGACATATACCAAATAGAAACTTATGTGCAATGTGCTTTAGGTTGGGTATAATCTTGGAACGATATATTACGTAAATAAATATGGGAGATTACCAAATCGACGGATTTAATAAGCTTCGATAATTATTTAAATAATATATTGGGCTAACATTAGACCTATAGTTGTCTTATTATTATTCTTTGTTGAGGCTTTTTGGTTTGAACTGTGTCGACCCTCCACGTATGGATACCAAACGTCGAATTTCAAACGAATATGAAGTTAATTCGAGAAATGGATAATTTTGGAAAGTAAAATGGAATACGTTTGGGAATGGGAATATTTGATTTTGAGGAAATGATTTCTAAACGGGTTTGATATTGTTAGGAAGTGTCGAGTCAGTAGTCGCCGTTACGTGAGTTGCTTGAGATTTCTTACGTCTTTCTTCTATCGTTTCTTTTGAGGATTTCTGGACTTGAGGTGAGTCATAGCCCCACTTTTACTCTTGAACTATGTTTTCAATACTTGGGGTGAGAAACGTGCAAATGTTTTATGTGGACTATTATCGCTTTATTTATTTATTTCAAAACTTGCTATGCTTATAGAACTAGGTAGGATTAAGCGAGGCCTAGTCCCGAACTAGGTAAGCTATTGATTTAGTTGTTGAGCGAGGCCTAGTCCCGGACTAGGTAAGCTATTGGATTGGTTATAGAGCAAGGCCTAGACTTGAGCTAGGTAAGCTATTGATTGGATTGATTTGAGCAATAGCGTGCACCTATAGGGATAATTTATTTTGGTTGGAACATTTTGGTTGGATATTTTCGTTGGATGATTGAGGCCTAGTCTAGCTAGCAAGCGTTTTGCGTATATGTCCACTAGATTGAATTAAGAATCTAAACCTATGATCTCACCAGCGAAAGCTGACTTTTAGCACGTTTTCTCAGGTAATTAAGTGATGCTCTATGGATGCTTGGGATTGGAGGCTTGGCATTTGGCACCGGTTATGGATCTATATTTTCTAAAACTCTGATAACTTTTGTGGACCTATATTTATTTCTTTTGGGCCTGACTTTGGATGATTTTGGGATAATGTAAACTTTAAAACCCCGCGTGGTTGCATTTTATTTTGTTTACTTTATCTCGTTCTTTTATGTCTTGTGTTTGGATACCAATCCCCGTAGCACCCCGAAAGCTTGTTGAGTTTTCCGCTGTATCAAATTTTGGGGGTGTTACAGATTGGTATCAAAGCCAAGGTTATAGAGAACTAGGTAAATAGACACCTAAACTATAACCGATTTTTATAGAAAACGATCCTCGACCATTGCCCGCCAGCCCGCCAAGCCAAAGCATCATTGTTTAATTATTGAGGTATTATGAGAATTATTGAGATGATTAGAGATTTGGGATTTCTTGAGATGATTTGAGGATTTGAGGTTTATTGATTTAGTAATTTGATGCGTTTTGAGGAATTATATGCGTTTTGAGGAATTGTATGCGTTTTGAGGAATTATATGGCTTAATTGTTTTGAGAATGGTTTTATTAATGCGGTATTTTAAATCTTTCTTGATTATATACGATTTGGAATTATAAGATGATTTTTGGATATGGTATTTTGAGTTCGCGGTTTAGTTGTTTTTGAAACACTTACACCTACCCTACGCCGTTGTCACAGACTATGGGCTCCCATACGCCTGATGTTGTTGAGGATATTCTTACTACACCGGTATTGCCAGCACAGTTCACCATGGCTCTTGATGACCCATACCAGGTTGCCATGCATTCAGCTACTATGACACCGACAGGTTCTACTTCAGCACCATCTACTGCATCTACGCAAGGACCCTCATCTTCTTTAGGGCTCCCTGGTACATCGAGGCAGCTTACTCTTCATCAGGTTTTGGCTCGTGTGGCTCCACGGTTTGCCCACCGAGCTATGGCACGCATGTCGGTACGCCCTACTTCACCACCTTTACAGATTGATGCTCACTCTTTTCTGTCTGAGGCGCCACCCGCATCATTGCGTCGTCGTCCTAGATCACCTACCCCTTCACCACATGGTTCACCGGTTACACGATGACGATTGATGATGTACTCTTCCGATGAGGAGGAGGAGTACGAGGGTGAGGATGAGGCTGATGACCCTCAAGAGGCTGAGCAGGGTGATGATGATGACCCTGAGGAGGAGGATGACCCTCAGGAGGATGAAATGCCTAATGATGATGATGTGTTAGTACCACCAGCTCAGGCTGAGGACCCTGATTCACCTGTACATCCGATTGAGCCTGATTCACCTGATCATCCGTTTTTGTTTGAGTTGCCACCTGGTAGTCCCGTTGAGTCGGATGCATCTTCTGAGGTTTCTGCTGAGCATGCAGAGTTAGGTGAGATTGGTAGGTTGTGGGCTCAGATTACGGCTCGTGATAAGAGAGTTACTCATATGTCTGAGCGGATTGATAGAGTGACCGTTGAGTTTATTGGGCAGTTGAGGGTTGATATGGTTATGGCTGAGAGGAGAGTTACTAAGATGAGGAGAGTTTTGATGGAGGTTCATGAGCATATCGATAGTTTACAGCGAGGTTTTGTTACAGCTAGAGAGGCCGACCGCAAGCTATGGCAAAGGAATGCCGAGCTGGAGAAGGAGCTGGCTGACCTCAAGAGAGACCGAGACACCCATAGCGTTGAGCTAGGATCGTTATGAAGGGATCTTGATGGCTTGAGGCAGGAGTTGAGGAGCCTCGGCCAGCAGCGTGGCTAGTTGCTTGGATTATGTTGTCTTGTTGCTTTCCTAACCGAGGAGTGTTCGGTTAGAAAAGCTAGCTATCACGTTTTGATGTATTTTGTTCAGTATTCGTCTCTTTTGGAACGATTAGTACGTTTTGTGTTATCCAGTAGTTGGAACGATGTTAGATCGCTATTGTATGGTTGATGGTTATTAGTATATGGTATTATGTGATTTTGGGTGTTATGGAAATTGAGTCCTTATCCGTTTTATTGATGTTCCATGGTGTATTGTTGCTATTCTTTCCGTGACTTGGCTTCGTTGACTTAATTCTTGTTGAGCATATGATAAGTCCTATCGGAGACTCACGAACTTGTATGATGTTTCAGATCAATGGCCCCACGAAGAAACCCTGTTAGAGCTACCAGAACTGGACCTGCAACGACTACCCCTGGTCGTCGAGGTCGCCGTCCTACTCGAAATGTTGAGACCCCTACTCCTGATAACATGGACACTACTAACCGCAACAACAGGAATCAAAATGTTGATGTTCAGGGAGACAATGATCATGTTCCACTTAATGCACCTACTGTGGATCAAGCAATGATCAATCAACTTGTGGAGCAACGAGTTGCTGAGCTACTAGCTGAGTCAAATCATTCCAACAATTCTGCTGGAACATTTCCACCTGTTCGTGCTAATGGATGTAACTACAAGGAGTTTAAGATCTATGGACCCGTTGAGTTTGGTGGAACTGAAGGAGTGGTCTACTTGGTCAGGTGGATAGAGAAGACTGAGTCAGTGTTTAATGTCAGTGGTTGTGCGGAGAATGCGAAAGTAAAGTTTGCTTCTTTTACTTTCAAGGATGAAGCTTTAACTTGGTGGAACAATTACTGTAACTCGGTTGGGAGTGATGTGGCTTATGCTATGACTTGGGAGCAATTTAAGTCTTTGCTGATTCAGACTTACTGCCCAAGGAATGAGATTAAGAAGTTGGAAATTGAGTTCTGGAACCACAAAGTGAAAGGTACCGATATAGCAACTTACAATCGCCGTTATCGAGAGTTGGCCTTACTCTGTCCCGATATGGTTAGGACTGAGACCCAAAAGATTGAGAGGTATACCGATGGATTGCCGGTAGCTACAAGGAACGATGTGATTTCTGCTAAGCCTGCAAACATTCATTAGGCTATCACTATCGCTCAACAATTGATGGACTCTTTGGCATTAGAAGAAGCTGAGAAGGATAAGAATGGAAAGAGAAAGAGGGACGATCACTCTAAGGGTAATGATCGTCGAAACAAGAGACAAAAAACTACTAGAGCTTATTCCATGGGAGATGGAGACAAGAAGAACTACAATGGAGATGCACCCAAATGTAACCGATGTTACAAGCATCATTCTGGTCGATGTACGGTAATGTGCAAGAATTGCTCTAAGATGGGACACATAGCTAAGGATTGTAGAGCTCGACCACTTGCTATGGATATGGAAAGAAAGGACATTATCGGAATGAGTGTAGGGAATCGTGGAACCGAGGAAATCAAGGATCGGGTGGTAATGGGTACAATAATGGAAACCGTGGAGTTGGAGGAAACCGAGGACGACAAGATAATGGGGACCAACGCGTTGAAGCTGGAGCTGCTCATGGAAGAGTGTATGCACTCGGGAACGAGAGAGGAGAAGATCCGAACGTTGTTACTGGTACGTTCCTTCTCAATAATCGTTATGCTTCCATACTATTCGATATTGGTGCCGATAAGAGTTTTGTGTCCACTAAGTTTGCACCCTTACTTGAGAAACCCCCGATGGCCTTAGGAATTGGTTATGATGTAGAGTTAGCTAATGGAAACATAGAGAGGATTAAGACTATCATTCGCGGTTGCACGTTAAATTTTCTGAACCGTCCTTTCAACATAGATCTTCTACCCGTCACGTTAGGAAGTTTTGATGTCATTATTGGTATGGATTGGTTGTCGAAGTATCGTGCTTATATAATTTGCGATGAGAAGATCGTGCGTGTGCCATACGGCAATGAGATTCTGAACATACCAGGAGATAGAAAGGATTTGAGAGGCCCATCTAGATTAGCGGTTATATCTTGCACTAAGTTGCCGAAGCTAATGGAGAAAGGAAGTTACCTTTTCTTAGCCCAAATTTCTGAGAAAGGAGAGAAGGAGAAGAAGGAAAGGTGCATTGGAGATGTACCTATAGTTCGTGATTTTTCGGATGTGTTTCCCGATGATTTGCCGGGAATTCCACCTACTAGACAAGTGGAATTCCAGATTGAGTTGATACCTGGTGCTGCACCTGTAGCACGAGCGCCTTATCGTCTTGCACCTACTGAATTGGAAGAGTTGTCGAAACAATTAGCGGAGTTAGCTGAAAAGGGATTCATAAGACCAAGTTCTTCGCCTTGGGGAGCCCCGGTCTTATTTGTAAAGAAGAAGGATGGATCGTTCCGTATGTGTATTGATTATCGAGAGTTGAACAAGTTAACGGTGAAGAATAGATACCCGTTACCGAGGATCGACGATTTGTTCGATCAACTTCAAGGATCAAGTGTGTATTCGAAGATCGATTTGAGATCGGGATATCATCAGCTTCGAGTGCGCGAGGAAGATATTCCGAAAACGGCTTTCAGAACCCGTTACGGGCATTACGAGTTTTGAGGTGATGCCGTTTGGGTTGACTAACGCACCGGCGGTATTCATGGATCTCATGAATCGGGTGTGTAAGCCTTACTTAGATAAGTTTGTGATTGTGTTCATCGATGACATTCTGATTTATTCGAAGAGTGAGAAGGAGCATGAGGAGCATCTAAGAATTATCTTAGAATTGCTCAGGAAGGAGAAACTGTATGCCAAGTTTTCGAAATGTGAATTTTGGATTCCGACGGTACAATTTCTAGGTCATGTGATTGATAGACAAGGAGTTCATGTGGACCCTGCTAAGATTGAAGCGATTAAAGATTGGGCTGCACCTACGACCCCAACGGAAGTTCGTCAGTTTTTGGGATTAGCCGGTTACTACCGAAGATTCATTGAGGGATTTTCGAAGATAGCAAAACCGTTGACCAAATTGACTCAAAAGAGTGTTAAGTATGAATGGGGAGATAAGGAAGAGGAAGCCTTTCAGTTACTTAAGGAGATGTGGTGTAGTGCCCCTATCTTGGCGTTACCCGAAGGTAACGAGGACTTCGTCGTCTATTGTGACGCTTCACATAAAGATTTAGGAGCTGTATTAATGCAATGAGAGAAAGTGATAGCTTATGCTTCTCGACAACTCAGGAAGCATGAGAAGAACTACACCACCCATGATTTGGAGTTGGGTGCTGTGGTTTTTGCTTTGAGGATATGGAGACATTACTTGTATGGAACCAAGTGTGTAGTGTTTATTGATCACAAAAGTCTGCAACACATTCTGAACCAAAAAGAGCTTAACATGAGGCAGCGACGTTGGATTGAGCTGCTAAGCGATTACGATTGTGAAATTCGCTACCATCCGGGTAAAGCAAACGTTGTTGCTGATGCTCTTAGTCGAAAGGAGAGAATTCCACCGTTACGAGTTAGGTCATTAGGAATGACTATCGTATCACCATTACCGTCTCAAATATTAGAAGCTCAAACAGAAGCGTTGAAAGCAGAGAATCGAACTGCTGAGAACATATTTGGGATGGCAGAAAATGAGAAGGGATTTGTTAGACGTTCTGATGGAGTATTATGTTTTGGAGAGCAAAGTTGGGTACCATTGTATGGAGGAATTCGAGAGTTGCTTATGCATGAGTCGCATAAGTCGAGATACTCTATTCATCCTGGGTCAGACAAAATGTACCAGGATTTGAAGAAGTTATATTGGTGGCCAAATATGAAGGCAGATATAACGTTGTATGTTAGTAAGTACTTGACTTGCTCTAAGGTTAAAGCCGAACATCAAAGACCGTCAGGATTATTGACGCAGCCAGAACTTCTGGTTTGGAAGTGGGAGCGGATTACGATGGACTTTATTACCAAATTACCAAAGACAGCTAGCGGTTGCGACACTATATGGGTAATTGTGGATCGTTTGACTAAGTCTGCTCATTTCCTGGCGATTAGTGAAGATGATAGTGTGGATAAACTTGCGAGGTTGTATGTGAAGGAGATTGTTTCTCGTCATGGAGTTCCGATATCGATTATTTCGGATCGCGACAGCCGTTTCACGTCAGCATTGTGGCGATCACTTCAAACCGCTTTGGGGACGAGACTTGATATGAGTACTGCATATCACCCCCAAACCGATGGTCAAAGTGAGAGAACTATTCAGACTTTGGAGGATATGCTTCGTGCATGCATCATAGACTTTGGTAAAGGCTGGGAGAAATATCTACCCCTTGCGGAGTTCTCCTACAACAATAGCTACCACACAAGTCTTAAGGCTGCACCATTTGAAGCTTTGTATGGTCGTAAATGCCGTTCACCTATTGGTTGGGCAGAAGTTGGAGATAGCCAACTCACAGGCCCTGAGCTTATCTTGGAAACTACTGAGAAGGTAACGCAAATTCGAGATCGACTGCAAGCAGCTAGAGATAGACAGAAAAGCTACGCCGATCAGAGGCGTAAACCCCTAGAATTACAGGTTGGAGACAAAGTGATGTTGAAAGTCTCGCCTTGGAAGGGTGTGATACGTTTTGGGAAACGTGGGAAACTTAATCCCCGCTACATTGGACCATTTCTTATTTTGGAAAGAATTGGGCCCGTAGCATATCGTTTGGAATTACCTATGGAACTGAGTAAAGTTCATGATGTGTTTCATGTTAGTAATCTGAAGAAATGCCTTTCAGAGGAAACACCAGTTATACCGATCAAGGATATTCGTGTGGATGAAACGACTCAAGAGGAGTCGTATTCCGCTCATCAAAGTTCGCTGGAATTCGCGGCACGGACCGGAATTCACGTGGGAACGTGAGGATGAGTTTCGAAAGAGATATCCGAAGCTTTTCACTTCGTAGATGGGTTATTTCGAGAGAAACCCGGGACGGGTTCCTTCTGAGGCTGGGAGGATGTGACAACTGGCAAAATAGGGAGCCGTTTTATAAAACCCGCATTACATTGAAATTATAAATTTAGAATTTTTGAAAATTTATTGTGACGAGATATTTTACGAACGTTGATACTTGATTTTGGTCGTATGTTAATTATGAGGATTGATTACTTATTTATGGTTTGGTTTGATTCGGTCGTAATGATTTATTTTGAGATCGTTATTTTGGCACTACTTTGACTCCGGCACTAGGTTAACTTAACAATTTTAATTATATTTTATATGGGTTCGGATATTATTATTATTTTCGGAACGGGTTCGGTTGGAGAAAGTGGTTTGATTATTTAAGGTTTCGGGTTTGGCCCGTGTGTTTGCATTGGGCTACTTAGCCCACTACACTCTCACTATTATTATTATTAATAATAAAAAGATTTTTTTTTTTTTTAAATTACATTAAATCGTCCTTGTGTGAACCGAATCCCACAAACACCCTCACCATTTCGCACTCTCCTCTCTCTCTCAATTTTTACATCTCACAAACCCTAATACCCCATAGCCGCCGCCCCTCCAATCGGCTGCCACCACCACACCGCCGCTCCACCACCATCAATACCACCACCAATCGACTCCCCATCTCATTTCCTTCTTGATATACACAAACACGCGCCCTAAAACTAATCTTTTCAATTCGTTTTATCACAAAAATCATCACCATCTTTATTGGTTTTGAAGTCTCTTCACGATTTGGTCTTGGGAATCAAAGGTAGGACGAGTTTTGACTCGTATTTTGGTGAAAACCTGACCAAGGGTCACGGATTTAATTATTTTCTTTCGGATCTATGGTTAAATACATGAAATACTAGTGGGTTTTTGATAAAACATGATCTAAATCGAGTTTGGTATCCGGGTTGTGTTTATTTTTGATGGGTCGAAGTGAACCCGAGAGCTTGTGCTCTCGGTTTGTATTATTCTCGGTTTGGTTGTGGATTTGTGATGATTCTTGATCTTGGGTTCGAATTTGTGATGTTTGGTTATCATCTTGATGTTTGGTATACTTGGTTGTGTTTTGTTCGACCCTTGTGGTCATTTGGTATTCGGCCGACACCCCATGGGGGCTGTTTGGGTCAAGTTGGCTCGAGCTAGAGCAAGCCGAGACCTAATGGTCTCGGGTGGGACTCGCTTACCCTGTTTCGGGTGTAATATTGACCCGGGTTGACTTGGTAAATCAACCCGTATGTGATTATGTTTTCGGTTGTTATTTATACTTGCCGAAGTATTGATTTTGTCGTGGTTATTATTTTTGGGCCATGAGTTTATTATTTTTGAACTTGAAGTGGTATATTGGAATACGAGTTATATTGGAGATGTGTTGTCGAATTTGGAACTTGGGGACCGATTGTGAGACGGTCATTAGATGACGGAGATAGGTTAGTCGGGTGCCGTAGTCGGACCCTCATGTTGTAGCACGTGGTTATGGGATTGTTTGGACGGAGTTGATTTATATTGTAACTTGATTATATTGTTTTGGACTTGGACTATGAGCCGAGGGTCATGACTCGGACATGTGACCAAATTCTATGACTCGATAAATATTTAAAAGTCGATATTAAAATAATACTCGTTATAATATTATTAAGAATATAATCGTTTATAAACGTATATATAGACGTGTTAAACGTATATATATATATATATATATATATATATATATATATATATATATATATATATATATATATATATATATATATATATATATATATATATATATATATATATATAAATGCGTATATTAATAATAAAACGATCACGAGTAAACGTTATAATAATAAAACGATAGGTATTATACTATGCAAATAGTGTAATAAATGTCGGACTATTGTTATAAATAAAAATTATATAAATAATGGCGAAACATTAGTCGGGTAAATAATAATTAAAAATGTGATTTTATTTATAAATTAGAAACTTATCGAGTTATACGAATTGTGGGTCTTTAAAGTCCAAGTGGGCTTTATATTGTGACTTCGTGTTGTCACGGATATATGACGGTTAATATAAACATTTTATATATCGAATGACTCATTCTAGATCGAGTTATTTGATGATATAAAATGGGTATATTAATGGGCATCGTATCCCACGACACCCATAGGATGTGGTATATATTTTAGGGTAATAAATTACTATATGTCTCGTGGAATTTGGCCGATTCGACGATATATATAGGGAATTCATTGGACTACGACATATACCAAATAGAAACTTATGTGCAATGTGCTTTAGGTTGGGTATAATCTTGGAACGATATATTACGTAAATAAATATGGGAGATTACCAAATCGACGGATTTGATAAGCTTCGATAATTATTTAAATAATATATTGGGCTAACATTAGACGTATAATTGTCTTATTATTATTCTTTGTTGAGGCTTTTTGGTTTGAGCTGTGTCGACCCTCCACCCGTATGGATACCAAACGTCGAATTTCAAACGAATATGAAGTTAATTCGAGAAATGGATAATTTTGGAAAGTAAAATGGAATACGTTTGGGAATGGGAATATTTGATTTTTAGGAAATGATTTCTGAACGGGTTTGATATTGTTAGGAAGTGCCGAGTCAGTAGTCGCCGTTACGTGAGTTGCTTGAGATTTCTTACGTCTTTCTTCTAACGTTTCTTTTGAGGATTTCTGGACTTGAGGTGAGTCATAGCCCCACTTTTACTCTTGAACTATGTTTTCAATACTTGGGGTGAGAAACGTGCAAATGTTTTATGTGGACTATTATCGCTTTATTTATTTATTTCAAAACTTGCTATGCTTATAGAACTAGGTAGGATTAAGCGAGGCCTAGTCCCGAACTAGGTAAGCTATTGATTTAGTTGTTGAGCGAGGCCTAGTCCCGGACTAGGTAAGCTATTGGATTGGTTATAGAGCAAGGCCTAGACTTGAGCTAGGTAAGCTATTGATTGGATTGATTTGAGCAATAGCGTGCACCTATAGGGA
The DNA here is from genome assembly GCA_030686995.1 of Artemisia argyi. NCBI lineage: Eukaryota > Viridiplantae > Streptophyta > Magnoliopsida > Asterales > Asteraceae > Artemisia > Artemisia argyi. The sequence continues at coordinate 169,864,175 of CM060701.1, read as the reverse complement.
TAATTTATTTTGGTTGGAACATTTTGGTTGGATATTTTCGTTGGATGATTGAGGCCTAGTCTAGCTAGCAAGCGTTTTGCGTATATGTCCACTAGATTGAATTAAGAATCTAAACCTATGATCTCACCAGCGAAAGCTGACTTTTAGCACGTTTTCTCAGGTAATTAAGTGATGCTCTATGGATGCTTGGGATTGGAGGCTTGGCATTTGGCACCGGTTATGGATCTATATTTTCTAAAACTCTGATAACTATTGTGGACCTATATTTATTTCTTTTGGGCCTGACTTTGGATGATTTTGGGATAATGTAAACTTTAAAACCCCGCGTGGTTGCATTTTATTTTGTTTACTTTATCTCGTTCTTTTATGTCTTGTGTTTGGATACCAATCCCCGTAGCACCCCGAAAGCTTGTTGAGTCTTCCGCTGTATCAAATTTTGGGGGTGTTACAGGAAACCAAAATCAACTAATACAAACAATGTTTCCAAAAACAGCAGTCCATCAAGTGATTTAAAGAAATTTAAATATGTTGATGCACAAGGCAGATCCAAGTCAGTAATGGCTTGGGTCCCCAAGAGAAACTAATTTCTCTACTTTCATGTGCAGGGTAATCTACTGGATGATCTTAAAGATATGGTTATAGTTAATAGTGGATGCTTTGGACATATGACAGGAGATGAGTCTCAACTTGAAGACTTTGAGGCTTTTGAAGGTGGTTATGTTGCTTTTGGGAATGATCCAAAAGGTGGAAAGATTATTGGTAGAGGCACTTTAAGAACAGGAAATTTGGACTTTGAAAAGGTATTTCTTGTGAAAGGGCTTAAGTTTAACCTCTTTAGTGTCTCACAAATGTGTGACAAAAGGAATTTTGTTCTTTTTACAGACACTGAATGTGTGATCCTTTCTCCTGATTTTCAGTTGCCAAATGATAAATTTGTACTTTTGAAGGTCCCTAGAAATGAAAATATATACAGTGACCATATTAAGAACATTGTTCCCAAAAGAGCTTTAACTTGTCTTATTACAAAAGCCACTATTGATGAGTCCAAATTATGGCATAAAAGACTTGGGTATCTGAACTACAAGACAATGAACAAATTGGTGAAAGGAAATCTTGTGAGAGGCATGCCCACAAAGTTGTTTGAAAATTGTGAGACTTGTGTTGCTTGTCAAAAGGGTAAACAACACAGAGTTTCATTCAAGTCTAAGACAGTGACCACAAATACAAAGCCCTTGCACTTACTTCACATGGATTTATTTGGGCCTGTTTTAGTGAAAAGCTTGAACAAGAAGTCATATTGCCTAGTTGTCACAGATGACTTCAGCAGGTTAAATTGGGTGTTCTTCTTAGACACTAAAGATGAAACCCCAGAAATACTTAAAGAATTCATTACAAGAGTTGAAAACCTGTACAACCACAGAGTGAAAATTATCAGATGTGACAATGGTACTGAGTTCAAGAATAGTGTGATGAATCAATTCTGTGTGGGTAAAGGAATTCTAAGACAGTACAATGTTGCAAGAACTCCACAACAGAATGGTGTTGCAGAGAGAAGAAACATGACACTTATTGAGGCTGCAAGAACAATGTTATCTGATTCTAAACTACCTATTCCTTTTTGGGCTGAAGCTGTAAACACTGCATGTTTTGTGCAAAACAGGAGTAAGGTAGTGAAGCCTCACAACAAAACTCCATGTGAGCTTTTTCATGGGAAGAAACCATTGATTGATTTTCTCAAGCCATTTGGATGTCCTGTCACTATTTTGAATACTAATGATCAGTTAGGTAAGTTTGAAGAGAAAGCTGATGAAGGTTACTTAGTTGGTTACTCTGTTCATAGTAAAGCTTTCAGGGTAAATAACAAGAGAACCAAACATGTGGAGGAGAATTTGCATATCAAGTTTAGTGAGAACACATCTAATGCTGAAGGAAAAGGACCTGGATGGATGTTTAATGTTGATATCCTGACCAAGACAATGAATTATGTACCTGTTATTGCTAGTGTTGACACTAACAAACCTCAAGAAGACATTGTTTTGATTGAGAAACTGAAGGTTGGTCCAACTTTCTTACCCTTACAGAAAGATCAAGATATACAAGAAGATGTTGTTACTCCAGAGAAACCTAAGGAAGCTGAAGCAGATATTGAAATTCCTATTGATGCAGAAAAGTTACCCAACGAAGCTCCAAAAGTGGTTGTTGATGACTCTCCTACAAGGGCAGGAGACTCTACTTCTGACTCAAAAGACTCTACTGCTAGACCAAAACAAGCAACTACTGCTTCAATCAATTCTGCTGCCAAGCCTATTAACTCTGCTTCTACATCACAGTTTCCTTCTTTGGACACTCAGGGTAGATCTTTTGATGATCCAAACTATCCTGATGATCCAAATATGCCTCCTCTAGAGAATATCTATGATGACACAGATGATGAAGATCTTGATGGTAAACTATTTGGAGCTGAGGTAGATTATACTAATTTGGAAGTCAACATTCCTGTTAGTCCCAATACTACTACAAGAGTTCACAAGGATCATCCAAAAGAACAAATTCTCAGTGATCCACAATCATCTGTACAAACAAGAAAAATGACTAAAGAGCTCAAAGATCTTCAATATCAAAGTTTCTTTGCAAGATCTCTGCATCAAAGAAATAGTCACAGAGATCGACAAAATTGCTTGTTTGCCTATTTTCTGTCTCAAATTGAACCCAAAAACACTTACAAAGCCTTACAAGAAGCAAGTTGGGTGGAAGCAATGCAAGATGAGCTTCTGCAATTCAAATTACAATAGGTATGGACTTTGGTTGATTTGCCAAATGGAAAAAGAGTGATTGGCACTAAATGGGTTTTCAGATGTAAAAGAGATGAAAGGGGAATAGTCATCAGAAATAAAGCTAGATTAGTAGCACAAGGATACACACAACAAGAGGGCCTTGACTATGATGAAGTATTTGCACCAGTGGCAAGAATAGAAGCCATTAGACTATTCTTGGCTTATGCTTCATTCAAAGATTTTGTGGTGTATCAGATGGATGTAAAGAGTGATTTCCTTTATGCGACCATTACAGAAGAAGTTTATGTGTCTCAACCACCTGGTTTTGAAGACCCTGATTATCCTGACAAAGTTTACAAGGTGAATAGAGCAATGTATGGTTTACATCAAGCTCCTAGAGCTTGGTATGATACCTTGTCAACATATTTGTTAGACTCTGGGTTCAGTAGAGGAAAGATTGACAAGACTTTGTTTCTCAAAAGACAAAAAGATTATATTTTGCTGGTTCAAATCTATGTAGATGACATCATCTTTGGTTCTACAAACAGGGCTACGTGTTTTGATTTTGAGAAGCTTATGAAGGATAAGTTTGCTATGAGTTCAATGGGAGAACTCAACTTCTTCTTGGGACTACAAGTTGTACAAAAGAAAGCTGGCATATTTATTAGTCAGGATAAGTATGTCAATGACATTTTGAAGAAGTTTGGATTTGAAGATGCTAAGCCTGCTAAGACAACCATGGATACCAACAAACCTTTATTGAAGGATGAAAATGGAAAAGAAGTAGATGTTCACTTGTACAGATCCATGATTGGCTCATTGATGTATCTTACAGCATCAAGGCCTGATATTATGTTTGCTGTATGTGCCTGTGCAAGATTCCAAGTGTGTCCCAAAGAATCACATCTCAATGCAGTGAAGAGGATTTTTAGGTATCTAAGGCATCAACCTAAATTGGGCCTATGGTATCCTAACGATTCACCTTTTGATTTGGTGGCATATTCAGACAGTGACTATGCTGGTGCTTGCTTGGATAGAAAGTCTACAACTGGAGGTTGTCAATTTCTTGGAAACAGATTGGTGTGATGGCAATGCAAGAAACAGACAGTTGTTCAAATTCTACAACTGAAGCTGAGTATGTGGCTGCTTCAAGTTGCTGTGGACACGTGCTTTAGATGCAAAATCAACTACTGGACTATGGGTACGATTCATGAATACCAAAATTCATATTGATAACAACAGCACAATTTGCATAATTAAAAATGCTGTTTTTCATTCTAACACAAAACATATTGAGGTTAGACATCATTTCATCAGGGATTGCTATGAAAAGAAGTTAATTCAGATTGTCAAAATTCATACTGATAACAATGTTGCTGATCTTCTCACTAAACACTTTGATGTGGGGAGGTTTCAATTCTTAATTGCAAATATTGGTATGATAAATCTTTAAAAATCTTATCTCTTTTTGTTTTTGTAAAGTGTGTAAAGGTCCTGTGCTGTTTGTTATTCTGTTTCTGCTGCTTCTTAAGAAGCATATAGTTATGTTGGAATGTACTCTGCTGCTATTTCACTCTACTGTTAGTATATATATTTGTAGGCTTTGTGATGTTTGGACTAACATTTTGCAGGAAAAGCTAAAATTGATGATTTCCAAGTAAACAAACAGAAAATGAGCAATTATCATTAATCATCAAAAGAGTACATCTAAATAGGGTACATGCACATCACTTGAAAAACAACAAAAGACTGCTACATAACAAGATGAAATTAAAAGACTACAAACATCACTGTCTAGGGCATGGAAGCCCAAGCACAACTTTTCTCTCCTTGGGAAGAGGAGGGTTTGCCTTCCTTGTCTTGGATGATGTCTTGGGTCTTGGCCTTGAAGATGGTGGTCTTTCAGGAGTGGAAGGTGGATTGTTTTGTGGCTCATCCTCATTAGATGAAGTACAAAGAAAGGGGGAAACAAGTTCCATTGGAGATGGAGGTCTTATAGGCATCCAAGCAGGGTCTTCTGATGATTCTGAAGACGACGGAGATTTAGGGGACATCACCTCTTTACCCCTGGAAGTGCTTGGGGTCTGATTCAAGTTCAATATATCTTTGAACATAGGGAGATCGTGTTTTCTTTTGCGGGCTTGTTCCTTGGTCCTACATCCGTTGTGGGGAGGACGGAATGGAGGTACATTGGTTTCAAAGGGTGCTTCATCCTCAGAAGATGAATCTGACGATATGTTGATTATTTCGGGAGAAGATTTCATGGTTATTGAGATTTGATTTGGGTGATTGGTGTTATTGATTGTAATTAGGGTTTGATTGTGTTGAATTAGGGAAAGATTTCGTCCGTTTTTATAAGGATTACGGAGTATCAAGTGCATTTATTGTTGAGGGTCCTTGACTTTTTGACCAAGTTTGATTAGTCAACTCTGCTGCTGGCTACAATCACTCTGCTGCTAGTTGTTTCATTCTGCTGCTAGTTGTGGATGATATGGTTATGCTGCTATGGTTGTAACTGTGAGGGTGGAATGTGTAACTTCTCCAAATCAGTTTAAAACCTAATTAACATTCACAATTGGTTTTTACACGCTCCAAATTGAAGTTCTCCCAAACCCTAACACTCCATTATTCTCAAAGTCAATTATCCCCAATTTCTCAAAACCCTAATTCATGGAATGTACACGTACCTGGGCAGAGCAGCACAATAATGTTGCTATTTTGGATGAAGAGTTGGTTCCTAAAGGTTTCACAGACATGGTAAAATTCTTGAATGCTACTTCTCTTAGGTATGCATTAACTGTGAATCCTACAATATTTGTTTCCTACATCAAACAGTTTTGGCTTACTGCTAAAGCTAAAACTAGGAATGGGGAAAAATATGTTAAAGCCATAGTAGATGGACAACAAGTTCGTGTAACTGAATCTTCTATAAGGGAAACTCTTCTCTTAGATGATGAAACAGAGACCACGTGTCTTGCCAATTCTGCTATTTTTCAGGGTTTAAATGATTTGGGGTATGAGGGAATACATACAAATTTAAAATTTCAAAAAGCTCTTCTCTGTCCTCAATACAAATTTTTGGTACACATTCTCCTTCATTGTTTGAGTCCTAAAACTTGTGGGTGGAATGAGGTTAGTGCTACTATTGCTTCTTCTATGGTATGCCTAAGCAAAGGACATCCATTTAATTTTTCAAATATGATTTTAGAGGGGATTGTTAAAAGTGTTAAAGAGTCTGGTTCTTATTTGCTTTATCCAAGATTTATCCAGCTCTTTATAGAAAACCAACTTAACAATTTCAGATCACATACTGCTACTTATGATGCTCCTAAATTGGTTTCCAAAACTTTTACTTTCTTGATTAAGCATGGAAAAGGTTTTTCAGGCACACATACAAATCTTACACCTTCTATGGTGCAACTTGTTCAAAATATTCAGGGTGAAGGATCAGGAAATCCCACTGATTCCCATCACACACCCAATTTTTCTGCATCTGCTACACAACCCAAAATACACTATACCCGTAGGAAAACCAAAAAGAACAATGATCCACCTCAAATGTTGTGTTTGGCAAACCGTTTGTTGAGGAGTCTAAGTTGGAATATGATGAGATAGAAGGAATGATTCGATTCGCAAGTAGCGCCGATAATATCACTTATAGGATGCCTAATAGGATGAAAGAATTTCGCTTTATAAACCGGTTTGATAAGGACAACGTTGGTGCTTTTGAGGACATCAACGAAGAGGATAAGAAAAAGGGCATGGATTATGTATGGGAAAAAAGGAGTCTCTATTACAAAGATTGCTTGGCCCTAGGACCAAGGTATAAAGTCGATAAGGAATTTGCCCAAATGATTATGGGGGCGGTTGAGAAAAAGGTGATTGGTTTCTACAAGGAGTATCTACAATTGGAGAGTGGAACCAATGATGAGGTCACGTAGTAACCCATGACCTTGAGTCTAGCTACAAGACTCGTAAATAAAGAAAAGCGCTTCTTGGGAGGCAACCCATGTTTTGTGTGATTTTATTTTTGTTTGTTTGTTATTTGTTTCCGTATGCATGCTTTATTTTTATTGTTGGTAGATCATGTTTCTCAATTAAAAAGTGGAAATACTTTACTTTGTTGTTTTGGCCTAGTCTTAACTCCACCTAAAAGTATTTTTGCAAAAGATAAGTGTAAGGGGAAACCCCAAATATGTTTTTAAGAAACAAACCGATCATGATTCTCCACAATATTAAATGAACATGTATATTCGTACTTGATAGAGTCAAATGCTTGTATTGAGTCATAATGAAGTTTTGCAGGATTTTCCAGGAAGTAGGACCAAGTTTTTCCAGAAATTTTCCGGAAACTTAACATAAGGATTTCTGCAGGTCAATTCTGACGGCGTCAGGAGTTTACTCTTGACGGCGTCAGGTGTAAAAATCTGGAAATTTTACCGGTTTTGTTTTTCTAACGGAGTCTTATGGTTTTTGTGAATTATTAAGTTTTATAATCTCCAAGAGATCTGCAAACTTCATTCCACAAGCATTATATCTTATCTTGTTTTCTAGGATTTAGTAACTTATATAGGATGCCGCCGATTTTACGCGAGGTTGTCTTGTCTATTTTCTCAGGTTTTACAGGTTATGTATGACAAGAAGATGATTTATATTTTGGAAGGGAAGCTTTGATTGTTCATTTTCTTGGAGGAAGATTTAACCTGGCCACCTTATTATCCATACCGAGCGAATCAGGGGAGTATTTGATTTCATTCTCTTTACTTTTTCACTTTTACATTCTTTACTTGAACATTGGGGACAATGTTCATCTTAAGTGTAAGGGGAGGGTAAAAAGATGATACCTTACATATGCACTTTCGCTTGAGTTTGTTTTGTTTAATGGTAGATGTGTAATAAAACTATGAGAAATACTTGTTAGTGTAATTTTAGCGCCAAATTTAAATTTTTTTACAACATTTAGGAGTGAAACTTTAGCCATAGCAAGCGTCTCATGGATAGGAGATTGTATGACTAGCACATAACCGTATATTCAGAAAAATTTTCCACCGAAATATGTGAGGTTCGCCTTTAGATTTGATAGGAAAAGCATTTACTATTAGTGCTTATGAGTGTACCGGTAGCATTTAGATTCTAGAACTTGCGTTAGTGATGCATCCCGAGACCGCTAGTGAGACTACATTCGTGTGGTAGGATTTACTACATGATAAGAGGCATTAGGATCACCCTTGTGTTAAACCCGTATTATGATTACTTGACCATTTAAGTCATATTACTTGGCTAGTTAAGTCAACTAATTTTCCCACACCCTTAGCGTTGTACTCATTTTTAGTACACGAAACCCCTAGTACACCCCTCCGAGCCTATCTTTTCGTTTCTAACTTTAAGCATTTTACTTAAAGGAAGAATTTGTTACACCCCACTTAAATGTACAACCAAATCGCCTTAGCCTTCCGTGTATGCGCTCATTTTTAGTGCATTATTGTTATTTGTTAAACCGTAAGTTAACTTTCTAATTGATTACATGGTTGCTAAGTCGAGTCATATCCTTGTACATATTGTTTTGGGACGATTGGGACTCATGGGTAAAGTACTTATTTTATGGAGTAATGGGGAAGAACATCATTTATTACCCCCATATGTACGTTAATCTTAAAAGTGCTCCAAGTGTTTTGATTTTCTTAATTCGAGTCATTAGAATAGTTTAATGTAAAGTATGTAAAGATTCAAGTGTAAGGGGAATTCCCATTCCCTATGATGTATTATTTTGGATGGTAGGGTAAGAGTGTATGCAAAAAAAAAAAAAAAAAATCGAAAAATCAAGAAAAGAAAAAAAAATAGAAAAAGAAAAAAAAAAAAGAGAGAAAAACATACGGACTACCATCCCTTTTTATTCTATGTTCATTTTATGTTTTTGTTATTTTTCATTTATTAGCTTAAGTCGAGTCTAGTCTTGGCTTAGCAACGCCATATTGTACATGTAATTAACCAAGATTGTTAACTCGCCACCAGTAAAACTTCCTTTATCCAACAAAATCGTGTATTTCATATCCCTACACCTAACGTTACAACCCTTTAAAAGACCTCTTTGATAGTTTATCCTAGGTGCTTACGCCATGTGGTGGAGGTTTGATCCTTTCCCAAGCCTATGGTAATCTATTTTGCTATGACAGGTAGTGAGAGATATCTTCCGTTTCCATTTTGTAATTTACACTTTATTATACCCGAGAGATGTGAGTATCTAAACACTATTTGTGAGGTGCTTGTGTATGACCTCCGTGCTTGTCTATTGGTCTTTAGTGGAACGATTATTTGTTGTAATTACTTTTATATTAGTGTTAAATGACCCCTAACTTGTCTTTTGAGTAGAATAAAAGCGCATTTGCTTGAGGACAAGCAAATCCCAAGTGTTAGGGTATATGATGAGGCGAAAAATGATCCGTTTTTAGGGGGTCATTTAAGCCCAAATCCGAATTTATTTGATCAAATATTGCCCTAAATCGTTCCTTTTGTGATTTTAGGTACTTTGGGAGTGAAATCTGGAAAAGGAAGCAATTCGGACGTTTTTGGAGCATAAAAGTGAAGAAAACGCCAAAGTCTTAATTTTCCATGCTGGGAACAGTAGGTGACGGCGTCAAGAGCAATATCTTGACGGCGTCAAGAGCAAATTTCATGAATTTCCATGACGATCCAGAGCAGATTTGACGGCGTCACGAAAAAGGGCGTCAAGAGTAAAAGTCATGACGGCCTGGAAATGCATTACACATGACGGCGTCAGAAGTAGATCTAAGCAGTCCGAGAAGAGTTTTGGCGGCGAGGTGACGGCGTCACAAGCTTTGTCTTGACGCCGTCAGACCCCTTTTCCTATATATAGTTTTCTAATTTTTACACATTAAAGAGAGAAGTTTTGGGAGAAACCCTAAATACGATTTTGGTGTAACTTTACAGGTTTTTCAAGGGTTCCAACCCCTTGATACCTTGCATGTTTAATCAAGATAAGTGTTCTTCTAATTCAATCAATATGTCTATGTGTTGGTTGTCTATATCTTGTTCTTGTCTTAATTCCATCATGCTAGGCTAGATCTATCTTGTGTTTGCTTAGATCTAATGAAACCTAGATGTTGATTATGTGTTGATTACTTGTTTATTCTTGTCTTGGATGAATGATTTATATGTTAGGCTTAAGAAAACTGGCAGATCTCCAATTGGTAACATGCTTGAACGTCTTAAGAAACATGAACCAACGCGCACTAGGTCTTTATTGGTTGTATTTAATGCATGAGCCACTGTTTACAATCCCTATAGTTGTGCTGGGCATGGTGTAGGAGGAGATAAGAGCTCATAGAATTGGGGAGTTATGTGTGCCACCCCATGAATGGTATTAAGGAATACGATCCGTCATCCATGCAATTATAACAAGTAATTAACGTGGAAAAGATGTCTAGGGAGTAGTGAAATCTAAGTAAACACATTTTCTCCAATTACTGCTCACAACTTTAGTATAATTTAGTTTATTTTCATTTTTAGTATTTTATTTTGATTGCATATTAGTATTGGGTTAGTTGATTAACTTGCTTTCTAAAAAATATAAAAATACAAAAAGAATCTTCCCTCACCTTTAGAACTAGTATTTAGGTTTTCTAATCCTATCGACACTATTCCTAGCTGAACGATCAATCCCCCAGTACTTGTCACTATACTATACTACAACGATCAAGTACACTGCCTGGTGGGGGTTGTATGCTTCTCAAGATCCCTTGAGAGGTAAAGCCTGGTGCGATTCCCACGTATCATTCATAAATCCTTTGCAAAGAAGAAGAGAAAGACAGGAGAAGAAAGCAGTTCTAATCCTGAAGGAGATAAGTTCAAGAATGATTATGATCATATTCCTTCTGAGCATTTAAAGCAACAGTTGAAGGTTCTCACCATGGTTGCTAAGATGGATGAACTTGAAGTAGTTGATGCCACACCAATAGGAATCAAAAATCATATTATTAAAGTAACTACAGGATATGATACTAAGATTGGAGCATGTCATGATGTTGAGAGATCTGATGGAAAGACTCACAGGTTTCTTAGATTTCAACAGATGCTATATTACTTTTATAGAGATGATGTTGATGATTTGTGGAAGTTATATAAGGAAAAGTTTGGAGCTAAGAAGTTTGATGGTAAAAAGTATGAAACAGAGAAAAATGATTACATCAAGACTATGGCTGATAATGTTCTATGGAGAGCTCTTAAACTTATGTTTGAACCTTCAATGGATGATTCTGAATGGACAGATGTAGTAGGATATACAGTAAGAAAATGGAGACTCTTTTAAGATTCTGGAATTCATGTCTTGGAAATTGGACCAATTACTTTGTATATGTTGGCTGAAAAGGATTATCCAGTGGTAAGATATTGGAATACTGTCAATCAGATGGTTAATGGTGCTGGATTACTCAACTTGCAGAAAGATTATGACACTGATGACCAAGCATTTAATTTGCTGTCAAAGTATAAGAAGATACTTGGTAAACAGACATCTCAAGATTTGAGTGCTTGGAAGCATCCTCCTGGTGTTTAACTGAGCTTTGAAGAGACTTAATGATTTAGTGATAAATATTAAGTTTAGGGGAGGATTGTTGGGTTTTGGATTCTGCTGCTTTGTGAAACTGCTGCTTTGATGAGAATGCTGCTAAGGTAAATGATTCTGCTGCTGATGTGTCAAAGTGCTGCTATGGGAAAATGCTGCTAAAGGAATCTACTGCTAAAGTGATAAACATGTATACGGAGTAGATAATTATAGAATAGATTGTGTGTATATTATATACGTCTAGAATATTCTTATATTGCATAGAAAGTTATTGTAAACCTAGTAGGACTCCTTAGCCTATAAAAGGAGGATCCTAGGTTATATTGAGTACGTATTGTTTTAGTTTCGTTTACACTTCAAGGTTGTAAAACCCTAGCATTGTCGAGTGCTCGTATTAATAATATTGAAGTGTTGATAGTTAAATTGTTCTTCTTAAGTTAAGCTTTTATATTCTGCATTCTAGCTTAAGTGTTTAATTCAAGTCAACTTCTATATAAGATCGTTTGCTCAACTGGGATCAACAGACAACAAAGTGCAACAAAGAACAAACAGAACTAACATATGCATTCATTGGCAAATTTCACAGTGCAGCAATCTAGGGCTTCCCTCTTTTTTCTCTTTTCTGCTTTCTGTCTTCTGCTTTTCTGTCTTGTGCTTTCTTGAGTGAGTCCTACACGTTGGATTAAAGCAGGAGTAATATCAGCCATTGATCAGATTTGACACCCAAATGGAGGAGGGGGGAAAGGTAAATTAGCACATGGTTTTGGATTATTGAGGTTGACTTTGTGGAGTGGTGTAGGGTGGCTTAGGTAGGAGAGGAGGGGGGAACAAAAGTGTTGGAGGAACATCGATGGTTTTTGTGTCAGGGGTGTTTATTCTGGTTTGGCGGCAAAAAGGGAAGGGGAAAGAGGGGTTGACTTCGGTTGACCCTGCCGTTTTTATTACTAATATGGATGGGGTGGGCTTGTGTTAATTGGGCTTGGGGATATAAGGGTGGATTGGATTGTGGGGTTTGGGTTTTAGGTGTGGATTGGTTAGAAGTAACACAAAGGGTCCGTTTGGTATGAAGTGCAAGGACCAATTTTGTATTTATGTTGAAAATTGAGGACCAATTATGCCAATCTTGTAAAACTATTCCAAGGGTCCCAACTTGTCACATTCCATACTCCAAGGACCTTTGTTGAATAATTTCCCAAAAATGAAATTCCTGAGGACTAGTTTTGTAAAATTCCAAACTGCAGGGACCATTCTTGTAAAATTTCTCAAACTTTCACCCAGGGACCAATTATGAAAACTTTTGACTTCCAAAGGACCTTTGTTGATTTTTCTTTCAAAATAAATGCTCAGGGACTAATTTTGTTAATTTTTTGAAAGTTGGGGGGCTGAAACTGCCATTATGCAAACTTTGTTCGTTTTTCATCTGTTTTTAAACATTTTGCATCTGAAACATGTAAAACACAATCCTTGGGATATTTTCAGTATTTTGATGTATTTTTGAGTGTTTTTGGATGTTTTGCCAGTTTAAAAACGACAAAAATGATGAGTGTTTGAGCACTCATCAACGAAAGTTCGGGTCCATAGGAGGGCGGTATTCGTTGCCCCCTTGATTGGAAGACCCGGCTATAGCATTAGCTTCATACGGAGAACCATTAGTAGCTATGCAATTGTAGTAGGCATGCGGCCCACCACAAGTCACACAGACTTCCATCAGTAGCATTAGCTTCATACAGAGAACCTCAGCAGGTGGAGGTGTGTGTGAAAAAGAGACATTCTTTTGTTGTGACAGAACCAAATCTTGAATAGCTTAAGTGAGCTTGTCAATCTTAGCATCGGTGCTAGACTGACTCATAGAAGATGAAGTAGAAGGACCCGCACTAATTTGGGAAAAAAATCGGCTTGCTTCGAGTAGAGCGGACCTTGGACTTGTTTTCGATGATTGCTAAAGCTTCTTTGGTGGTTCTACTCAAGAAGTTACCTCCCGCGGATCCTGTTCAACTTGGCTCACACCATTGTAGAAAGTATCGAGTTGCATCAACTCAGAGAAACCATGACGAGGACACTTGCGAAGTAATTCTTTGAAACGATCCCACGCTTCACCAAATGATTCATCATATTTTTGAGTGAATTTGGTGATTTGGTTTTTAAGACTCGTGGTCTTAGAAGGTGGGAAGAATTCATTCAGAAATTTCTTGACAAGATCTTCCCATGTCTCAATTGAGCGACGTGGTTGTTTTTCAAGCCAAATCCGGGCTTGTCCCTCGAGTGAGAATAGGAATAGAAGAAGCTTGATTACTTCCGAAGGGACATTCTTGTATTTGATTGTTGACGTGATTTTGTTAAACCATCGAATGTGAGCGTGAGGATCGTCCCTCTCAAAACCGTAGAATTGGCTTGAGATTACGAGATTGAGTAACCCGGTTTTGAGCTCAAAATTATCATCCACGATGGCTGGAACAACAATAGCATCTCCGTAACCCTCGATGGGTGCTTGGAGAATCTCACACATAGGGCGGTCATCCGCCATGGTGACAGCAGATGTGGAAACAGTACGGATCTTAGATCCACCTGTTGGTGCTGAACGTCTACGATGTCTTCTAGGAATTCTTACAAGCTCACGTAATGGGCAAGTAGACCTAGAAGAACGAGTGCACAAGCACTAAGGACAAAACCAATCAAAACAAAGTCGAGGCAAAACCACAGTGAACTTAAACCAATAATCACAAATTAATGGCTTCTTTAGAAAAGGTACACCACTCACAAGGGTACAATGGCAAGTTTTAATCTTTTGTTTGAGAACTTATTAATGTCCACACCCCCAGTTGGTAGGTGCTCTGTCTTGATTTGCGACGGTTTATTTTATGTAATTAATATTCACAAGAAAAAGAAGAATGTTTTTGGGTTTTTGTGTGGTTGAAAAACTTTTAGAAAATATTTTTGGTATCGTTCCGTTAACCAAAATCGTTTTCTTTAAGAATCACCTAAAAAGAAATCTGATATAGAAAACGTTATGATCTGTTTTGTTTGTTTTTGATTTTTTTGGTGTTTTAAAACTTTAGGAAAAGTGTTAATGACTATTTTTTTTTTTTTTTTTTTTTATTTTATTTTTTTTATGTTTTTGATTGAAAATTTATAAAAAGTGGTGGAATTTTTACAGTGACGATGGTGAAAAATCACTAATCTCTAAGACATTGTGGATACGCGCACACCTCCCCGGCAACGGCGCCAAAAATTGATTAGTGCTAAATGCTCAACAAAAGTCAACCACAGATGTGGTCAATATAGTCAAACAACCAAAACCAATGCTTCCGGATAGTACAATGTTTCCCTGGGTCGTTATGTCCCGACGAGGTGTGAATTGTATTTTAGACGTGCTTGTGATTGGGTGATTTTCACAGGAAAGGGTTATCATTAATAAAATTGAAGAATTATGAAACATAATAGCTTAGAAAAGCTACGTGAATGATTACGTGAAATTAGATTGGGAAGAAACGCGTTAAAACCTAAACACGTACGTTTAAATTACAAACGGATACAGACATATGTGATAAAAAGTGAATCTAAAGAAATAAAAGGCCTACTTATATGAAAATGATATTTTTCCAAACCTAATGAATAAAGAAAATTTTTAGAAAAAGAAAAATAATTTTTACCCTTTTTAATTAATTATTATTAATTAATTACTATTTTCTAATTACTTTTTAATTATTTAAATTAACCTAAATTATAACTAATTATGAAATTACACTAGAAAAATGAAAATGATATTTGGAAAAATCTAAAATAACTTAAAACTAATTTTAAAATTAAATTTGTAATTTTCTGACTTTTTAAATATTTATTATTAATTAAAAACTAATTATTAATTAATATAAACTAAATTAAATTATGAAAAGTACTAAATGAAAAGAGAAAAATCTAAGAAAATTACTAAAAATACTATAAGCTATCAGAACCTAACAAAATTATAAAAATGAAAATTGCTTTTACAAAAAGCTGAAAATAAGCCAAATGGCTTAAATAGAAGCTATCACTTCTTGTATTTTTGTCTTTTTTGGAATTATCCTTTTCAAAACTATTTATATACTGATTATAAGTAACTTTTATGAAGCTACTTTTTATGGAAACAAAAAATAAGCAGAATGAGAGCTTATGAGTTAGACAGAATAAGCCAAAGGCTTATTAGGACTTTGATTATCTTGAATAAGCTATATTACTGAGCCACAGACCAAAATAACACAACTACTAATGATAATGACTACTAATAAACACAGCCGAATCAAATAAGTACTCACAATAAGCCAGAAATAACAAATAAGCAATTGGCTTATTTGACAGGCCACAAAGGCCAAAATAGCCCAACTGCAGGCTTCTGTGGAGGCCACAAGGGGGGTCAGGAGTCCGAAACAAGTATTGACCGTTCAAGTTGGACTGGGGGTCAATCAAATGACCCAATAAGAAGGCCAATAAGCCCACTAATAAGCTCAGAAATGGATTTTGAAATAAGCCAATAAAACCTAATGTACTAGTATGCAGGGTAAAAGAGGCCACTTGCAGGCCTGTGTGGGGTCCACACAAAAGATCAGAGATCCAAAATTAAGCATGAACTTTAAAGATACGCTAGAGGGCTTCCAAATAAGCCAAAAAGCAAGACCTAATTCTCACAAATAAGCTAGATAAGCTCAATTGAAAATGAGACAAAAACCTGAAGTCTAAGCTTATTTGGTGAAATGAACCAACTACAAGCCCTGATTCCTAGGTCTAAATAAGTTCAAAAATGCAAAATAAACACCGACACAGGAAGATGGCTTATTGGGGTTTCCAAAAAGCCAAAAAGCTAAGGGTGGGGCCCACTAATGAACTAGCTAAGGTCTGATGAAAATTAGGGACTTATACTGATGACTCAGTATACTATAGTGAAATAAGCAAACTTCACAGGCCAAATAAGCTATCTACAAGAAGACTGAGATCCAATTTTATTCAAAACCTAAAAATACCTACTTAAGAGCTTTTCAAAAAGCTAAAAATCAAGGTTTCAAGTTTTGAATTGCACCCTAGAGGGGGGTTTGAAGTTTGACCAAAGTTACAAAGGTGCCCTGGTGCAAGGGAAACACTTGCCGTGCAAACCTTTTCATAGACCTGAATAACCTATTTAAGAAATTCTAAAAAATAAGCCACCTATGGATTTAGTAAGCTTAGGTAAAGGACTTTAAGATGTGAAAAGCTCAGGTCCTTAAACTAACCACAAAATCATGAAAAATCTTTGCATTTTTGGATTTCTTCAAAGCACTTTGATTTTGACTTTTTGATTTTAAGCTTAGGTTGACTAATATGAACTTTGATTTTGATTTATCAACTGAAAATGGTTACTTAAACTATATTAAATCTAAATTAAGCTTTGTTACCTACTTGGGAGTTGAAATAATACATATGCCAACTTAAATCTAACACAGTAAGTGATTAGACCAACTTTGAAGTTGATTTTGACTATTAGCTTACAACCACATAAAATATTTAATGTTCTTGACTTCTATGGTACTGAGTAATATATATGAACAATATTTTAGCAATGAGACCTTCCCAAGCTCAGCATTACAGTCAATACCAAACACCCTTTTTAATCATAGATTATGATGAAAACTTGAATCAAATGTAACCAAAGCACAACCTAATGAATTATACTTATCTAATAATCAATGGACAAGCTAAATGAACACAGATAAGCAACTACTAGTACTAATACACTAAAATAACAAAAAATCAAAATGAGAGCTCACAAAGCCTTCCAAGCAAACTTCACAGAACTAGGACCAAGTACCACTTCCTATTGGCTTCCACAAGCCTCTAACCTAAGGCCATCCTGTATTCACCTTGCTCCAGCCATCTTCAACCTTTAATACATAATTTTTTTTATTTCTTTATTTATTTTTTATATTTTTGAGTATTTTTGTGAAACTTTGGTGAAAATGGTTTCACAAGCTTAGAAAGCTTCTGAAAAAATTAATATTGAGCTTATATGATCTTACAATTAGCTTATGATCACTAATGAACTTTAAACTAATGATTGAAATTCTTGATTGAAACTTGAATTTTGAAACAAGAGATAAACTTAAAATAGAACTTTCATTACTTTAAAAACTGATTACAAATGAAAATTAAGCACTAAAAAAAGACTAAGTTACAATAATACATGCCATATATTGCTTCTACTAGCTTAGACTTATACTACGAAATGAAAATAATACATCCAAGCATCCATGTTTGTTCCTGTGCTCTTTTGGTAGTCCCTATGGCATCCTTGTTGACCCTTGACCATATCCTCACCATCTATTTAAGCTTTAATCAATCCTAGCCCTCTATTGGGTTTTGGCAGGAAAAACAGGCAAAAACAATTGGGAAGGTTTAGCGGTTTTGGTGAGGTAATAAATGAGGAGGGGGGGTTATTGGGGACAAGTAGAAGTGGTGGAGGTGATGTTGGTGAAAAAGGAGGGGTTGGAGGGGGGGACATGGTCGCAGGTTTTAAGGGGGAAAGGGAGGGTGAACATTGAAGGTGGGTGAGGTTTGACTGGGGGTTGACTGTTTGACCTTTTGACCTGGTGGAAGTATTAAAATGGGGAGTGGGATTTGGAGGGTTTTGGGCCTTACGACTAGGATAGGCTTGGTTTGTTTTGTGGATTGGAGTTGGGTTGGATTTGGAAATATTAATAAGGGTCCGGTTTGGTTTGATGTTTTCACAAGGACCATTTTTGTAATTTCTAAAAAGTACAAGGGCTGATGTTGCCATCTTTCCAAAGTTGCTTCAAGGGTGAATCATGCCAAGTTCCGTAATCCAGGTACCAATATTTGATAATTACCAAAAATACTCCACCAGGGACCAAATCTGCCAATTTTAGAAACTTTAGGGACCAAAATTGTAAAATTTAAAAACTTTTTACCCCAGGACCATTTTTGTTAACTTTTGACTTTTAAAGGACTTGGATTGACTTTTCTTTCAAAATAAATGCTCAGGGACTGATTTTGTCAAATTTTGAAATTTGAGGGACTAAAACTGCTAATTATGCAAACTTTATTCGTTTTTCATATGTTTTCAAGCACTTTGCACCTGGAACATATAAAACACAACCCTGGGATATTTTCTTTATTTTGATGCATTTTTGAGTGTTTTTTAAATGTTTTTGCAGTTCAGATTGGACAAAAATGATGAGTATTCACATACTCATCAAGGCCCTACATATTTACTATACCCTAGAGCTCTTCTAGATTTAATAGACTGAGAACTATCAATTATTCTATCTAGGTGTTTAGAACCCTGTTGCCACTTCTTATGTTCTGCAACTTCATTATCAAACTTAACCTCCAACTCTTATAATTCTAATTCAATTCTAGCCATTTCTTTTTCAGAAAATTTTAACTCATTACTTGTCATCTCTAAATCTCTTTTTAACAATCTTATTTTCTCATCATAAGCCAATTGATTTTGTTGAAACCAAACCTTTTTTTTCTAATGTTTTAACAGCTTCTTTATAAGCTTGAGCCTGAATAAAACAATCTTTATATTTTGGTTCCAAATCATCATAAGATTCTTTAAGAGTATTATATTTTATATCACATACAAACACACAATCAGATACCTGAGGAGAGATGCCCATAAAGGCAAATTCTTCATCACAGCTAGCCAGACAAGAAAATTGATGAGAAGTACTGCTTTCAACAGCTTCAGGATCATGTTCCTTCCAATCAATGCAAGGATCCACAACAGTCACCAAAGCCTTTGTATCTCCAGCTTCCAACTCCTTCTTCTTGTAGGCTGAATACCTTGTGTTGTCTTCAGCCTTCTTAGCATTACACTCTCTTGAAAAATGTCCTATCTCTCCACATGAATAGCACTTGACCTTTCTCCTGTCAAATCTAGTTGGATCTCTTCCTCTAAAGTTGAGCTTTCTCCCAGCTTTCTGTTCAAACCTTCTGACTTTGAGAGTAAGCATTGCCATTTGCCACTTCAAATCCAAATCTTCCAAAGCTAGCTCTTCAATCTACTCAAAATCTTCATAAGCTAGTTGCTGCTTTTGTTCATAGTCAGCAAAAAATGAATGAAGTACATCTTCCATCACATTACTAGTCTGTGGATGACTCTTTGGACCAGTAGATGTGTAAGATAATGTTGTAGAGGAAGAACTTAGACTTGAAGCATATGACACCCTGTTTGAAGTAGTGCTTACAAATGCAGAGTGTAATGGAGTTGCCCTATAAGTTGAGTGCCCTGTTGATATAAATAATGTTTAAAAATGTTATTAATATCTTTCAATAAACCTATGTTTTGATAACAACAAAACTCAAATCAAATTAAGTCCAGATTAAGACATAAACAAGTATTTGGTAACAAATATTTACCTCTACATCTAATATCACTTAAGGTATGCATAAACTAAGCATCTTATGCATTACATGATCAAAGGAAACCTTGTCTTAAGACATAACTTTTTATAAAATGATATTAACATTTTATATATATATTTGTAAATCACTTTTGGTATTGTTATATTAAACTACAAAGATATGATGCCAAATTTCCAACCAAAAATGGCAAATTTTATCCAGAAAAACTTTTCCAACGTTCAGGAGGGCGGCCCCCTTAATTTTACTAGGCGGCCCCCTTAATCATTAAGGGGACCGCCCCCTAATTAAGGGGACCGGCACGCTCCCGAACAGTGTTTTCTGGCCCTATAAATATTAGATCATTTCACATATTTTTCTCACCTTTTTGCACTATAAACTTTCTGATCCAACCTCCATTTCTATATCTAAAATCCTTTGATCATATAATTCATAAGTATTTGTTTCCAAGTGATCCAAAGCTTCATCCACTCAAGTGCAAGAAGAAGAACACTCCTGTACATCCATCTAATTGTAGTAGTGTTGTGATTAGCTAGTTTCATATTATAGTAGTGTTAGATATTTGTAAAAGTGTTGTGTAAATTTTTTGATTGTAGAAACTAGGTGTGTTGTAAAGTAGTTTAGTAGTTGTGACTTAGTTGTGCATAGAAGAAGGTGTGAAGTTGACAAGGTGTGAAGAAGGTGTGAAGTCTTGAAGAAGTTGTGAAGGTGTGAAGCCTTGAAGAAGTTGTGAGATTGGTTCTAGCTACGATTAGAACTCGACATTTAGCTTAGTGTCGTTAACTCGTGTAAGCCAAGGTGTGTAAGGTTTCTCCACCATAAGGAGTTTGTTGACATAGTGAAGAAAACTCTTGAGTGTGGTACTCGGGGAGTAGGGCAAGGAAGGTGTCCTTGTAGCCGAACCACTATAAATTCGCGTGTTGTAGTTTGATCTTTCTAACTCTATCTTTTCTTCATTACATTTCAATACTTTCATTATTAGATTAGAATTGCTTATATTGGTTGTCACTTGATTTCACTTGAGATCGAATCGAAAGTTTTTAATAAGCTACAAAATATTTTGGTAATAAATTTAAAAAGGACGTAAAACTATTCAACCCCCCTTCTAGTTTTCCACATGCCCCTTGATATCAAGCTCCAGGCTTTTGAGATTGTTATACAAGTCATCAAAAGTGAGATAGTCCAGGCCACCCTTAGTTTTTAGTGATATTGATGAGGCGAAAAGTGTACCGCTTTTAAGGGGTCATTTAAGCCCGAATTCGAGATTATTTGATCAATTATTGCCCTAAATCGTTCCTTTTGTTATTTTAGGCACTTTTGAGGAGAAATCTGGAAAAGGAAGCATTTTGAACGTTTTTGGACCATAAAAGTGAAGAAAACGACAAAGTCTCAAATTTCATTGCTGGAACAGTACCTGATGACGTCAAGCTTCTACACGTGACGGCGTCAAGAGTGATAAAAGAGGTGGATATGGAATTTATAACGTGATGGCCCAGAAAGTTTTCAAGCTTATTGGCCTGACGGCGTCACCAAGGTCGTCAGGGTCCAACACATGTAACGGCCAGGAGTATTTTTCTACATGACGGCGTCAGAAATAGATCTAGGCAATACGAATTTTGTCATGGCGGTGAGTTGACGGTGTCACAAGTTAATACATGACGCCGTCAAGGTGTAAAATCTATATATAGTTTTCCAATTTTCATTCATTAGGGTGCAACTTTGAGGGAATAAACCCTAGACGTATTTTCCATCTTTTTCAAGGGTTTCAACCCCTTGATTCTTCCATGTTCAATTGAAGATAAGTACTTATTCAAATCATTCAATATGTCTATGTGTTGTGTGATTATATCTTACGCTTGTCTTCTCTTTAACATGCTATGCAAGATTTTCATTGTGTTTGCTTAGATGTAGTGAAACCTACATGTTGATTATGGGTTGATTGTTTGTTTATAATTGTTACAGATGCTTGTATTCAATGTTAGGCTTAAGAAAACTAGCAGACTTCCATTGGTAACTTGCTTGAACGTCTTAAGAAACATGATTGGAGGTGTACTAGGATTTTTGCTTATATTTAATGCGTAAGAGAATTCTAATGATCCCATGTTAGGAGCTTCTAACGGCTCGACATAGGAGTGAAGTAGGATCTTATAGAGTTAGGGAATATTGTACATGGCCCTACGACTAATATTAAGGAATATAACCCGTCATCCATGCAATTGTAACAAGCTAATCAACCAGTAAAAGATATCTAGGGTGTAATGAAATCTAAGTAAACACAACTTTCCTCATTATTGTTTCCACTACATTAGTAAATTAGTTTTATTTTCATTTCTTTTATTTTATTTTGATTGCATCTGTAGTTAATTGGGTTAGTTGGCTAGCAACTAATTCCGCCCACTCCTTCAAAACCCGAGATTTTACTTGCTTTCCATAAAATATAAAAATACAAAAAGAATCATCCCTCACCTCTAGACCTAGTTTAATAGGCATCTAATCCTAGCGACACTATTCCTGAGTTGAACGATCAATCCCCCAGTACTTGTCACTATACTATACTACAACGATCAGGTACACTGCCTGGTGGGGGTTGTAAGCTTCTCAAGATCCCTTGAGAGGTAAAACCTGTTGCGAGGGCGCAATTCCCGCTTATCAAGTTTTTGGCGCCGCTGCCGGGGAATAGTTATTGTCTAGGTTAGGATTTCTTTTTATTAGGTCTACTTGCTAGATTCCTTTCTAGTAAGGTTTTTTTTTTTTTTTAGGTTTTCTTTAGTCTATCTCATTTCTTTGTTTCGTTGTTTGTAACCATCACCATCCGCCATCATGACAAACAAAGATCTCTCTAACCTTAGAATCACTAGGAGTCGTAGTTCCGTAAGAAATCTCATTTTGCCTTATGCAGAACCTGAAAGGGAAATGCATAGGCTAAAGTAATCTCTCCCAACACCCGAACCATATAGCATAGCCATTAACTTTGATAAGGCCCTTTCTGAGGAAGATTCAGATAATCACCTCACGCCCTCTAGCCCCCAATCCAACAATGATATGAGCACCCCCGAAACTCCCACCCCTGAGCGCCTTAATGACTACTCCTCCCCGAATCCTTGTGGCTTCTCAAATGCCATTGTTTTCCCAAACGAACACACCGATGAGGTCTTGCGTGCAAACGATATTTGGTTTGTCCAAAGTGTATGCAAGTTTCGCGGACTACATACCGATGACCCAATTCAACATATCAGGGGTTTCTTGAAGATAGTGGATACCCTCCATACGGATGGAGCCACTAGAAACACGTCCCGATTATGGTTCTTCCCTTTCACTCTTTATGAAAAATCCAAGGAGTGGTATGATAGACTTCTCTCCGAGTCTATTTTTACATGGGAGCAACTTATATCCAAGGTTTATGAGAAGTTCTTCCCAACATTGAAAACCTCAGCATTTAGGGATAGGATCCTCCGTTTCCAAAAAGAAAAGGACGAACCCATCCATAAATCATGGATTAGATTCAAGGATCTAATAAGAGAATTCCCCCATCATGGCATCGAACTTTGGCTTCTGGTCCAAATTTTCTACGACAATGTCTCCCCAAACGACCTGAACGGAATCAATAATTCAAGAAAAGGGAAAATAGCTAAGTTGAGCGCCGAGGAAGGGTGGAATAGGATTGAGGAATATGCTCAAGACCTGGACGATACTTGGGATGAACCCGACTCGACTATGAGCATATCCGAAATCACACAAACACCCTTAGATCGGCTGAGGAAAATTCACGAAAGGGTGGTATACCTTGCAGGGTCGCGAACAACTAAACAACTTTCAAATCCTTACTTCATCTGTGACTACTGTGGGGGTCCGCATGAAGTAGAGGAATGCGGAGGAGAAACCACGACCGAACATGCGTGTTTGTCGGGACATGACATCTACGCTGACCCCTCCCTTTTGCCTTTTTACCAAAACGATGATTATACCCTTTGGGGGAATTTGGTGAAAAGAAAAGAAGGAGAGGAAGGACCTGAATTCAAAATCAGGAGCACTTTCGAGGATGACCTTGGGCACTTTACTCAGTAAAAAGGCTTACAATTGAAAGGGCTTGACGAGCTCATCGCTGAGCAACAGAATGACATGAAAAAATGGTTCAACAAGCTTAACGCCACCCTTCAGGGCCATAACAGGCCCCCGGTAAGATAAAAAGATCCTCTGCTCGCGGTTACTACTCGTGCTAGAACAACAACCAAGGACCCTCCTTATCTGAGCCAACATCCCGTCGCCGTTGAGCCAAATGATCCCCGCGAGGAGGAAGGTAATGTAAGCAATGAGGCTCCTGAACAACCTCCTCTGGTGACCCCCTCTCCACCAACTCCACCTAACCAACCTGTGAGAATCCCATTTCCATCTCGCCTAAAAAAATCAGAAGATTGAAAACGATAATAAGAGATTCTTGTCATATCTAAAAGATTCAGTGGTCACCATACCTCTCCTTGATGCTTTCTATCACATGATCAAGTATAGCTCATACTTCAAAAGATTGCTTGCCAACCGAAAGAAACTCGAGAGTCTTGTGACTCTAGGAGAAGAATGTTCAGTGGTGACCAAACGAGGCTACCAAAAAAGGTAGACGACCCAGGAAGCTTCACCTTGCCCTGTTCCATAGGGTCTCGATCGATAAAAAATGCTCTCGCCGATTTAGGGGCATGCATCAAGCTCATGCCCTACTCCATGTTCCTCAAACTAGGATATTCCGGACTAAAACCTACCCGTATGAACATCCAACTAGCAGATAGATTGGTCAAATATCCCTTGGGGATATGCGAGAATGTGCTAGTTAAGGTTGGGAAGTTCAAATTTCCGGTTGACTTTGTGTCTTAGAAATAGAGGAGGATGACCTGGTGCCCATCATCTTAGGGAGACCCTTTCTTGCCACCGCTTGTGCAGTTATCGATGTTCACGACGACAAGTTAACCTTACGAGTGGGGACTGATAGCTTGACCTTTGATATTAAAGACACTATGAACCTATCTCTCGAAGCGGCTAATCGACTCTATTTCATCGGAGAGGTCGATGAATTAACTGATATCATTGACAACTGTGTTGATGAACAAATCGAAGAAGGCTGGTTACGTGATGAGAGTTTCCTCCCCATAATGGCGAAGGAGAAGACGGAGAACGCTAGCGCAGTCTCCTTCTACCCCAAACAAGAGACCACTGAACCGCTCGAACTCCGTAAACCCGAAAACAAGCTAAAGCCTTCCATTATCGAACCACCCAAGCTAGAACTTAAGGAACTCCCGAACCACCTGGAATATGCCTTCCTCCAGGGAGAGGATCAACTGCCAGTGATCATAAATTCTTCCCTTGAACATGAGCAAAAGGATAGACTCTTAGGAGTTTTAAAGAAATATAAAGGATTCCTTACATGGAGTGTAGCCGACATTAATGGGATTGACTCAACCTTTTGCACGCATAAGATTCTTATGCAAGAAGACTATAAACCAGCCATGCAACCCTAGAGGCGGGTGAATCCCAACATTAAGGAGGTGGTGAAAAAAGAAGTTATCAAACTCTTGGATGCGGGGTTGATATACCCGATTTCGGATAGCCCGTGGGTTAGTCCTGTACAGGTTGTACCACAGAAAGGAGGAATGACTGTGATGAAAAATGACAACGATGAGATGGTAACCCAGAGAACGGTTACTGGTTGGCGGGTATGCATCGATTAAAGAAAGCTCAATGATGCCACCAGAAAATATCACTTTCCCCTCCCGTTCATTGAACAAATGTTGGAAAGATTATCCGGGCACGAGTACTACAGTTTCTTGAATGGATTCTCAGGATATTTCCAAATCCCCATAGCCCCTGAGGACCAAGAAAAAACCACATTTACTTGCCCTTATAGAACATTCGCCTATAAGAGGATGCCTTTTGGGCTGTGTAATGCTCCCGCCACTTTTCAGCGATGTATGACTGCAATCTTTCACGAGTTGATGGAAGACAGCATGGAAATTTTCATGGATGATTTCTCAGTCTTTGGGGACTCTTTCGACCGCTGTCTCACTAACATCGAAAAAATGCTCAAACGTTGAGAGGAAACCAACTTGATCCTGATTTGGGAGAAATGCTCTTTTATGGTAAAAGAAGGGATTGTACTAGGGCATAAGGTCTCAGGAAATGGGATTGAGGTGGACCAAGCAAAGGTTGAAGCTATATCTAAACTACCTTATCCCACCACTGTTAAGGCAATACGTAGCTTCTTGGGTCATGCCGGGTTCTACAGGAGGTTCATTAAGGACTTCTCTAAAATAGCTAGGCCAATGACTCAATTGCTGAGAAGAAATATTAAAAAGATAAATTCTTGAAATAAGCAAATGGGAACAAATAAGAACTCAGAATAAGCTGCTATGGAACAAATAAGAACTTATCACAACAAAAGGTTTTTCTTAGTGACAGATGTTTATAAGCTAAAAATGAACAACTTTTTGTGAAAACACTTTCGAAATAGCTTAATAATAAGCTATGTGCACCCCTTGTGCTTAACAGTGGACTTATTAACTTATTAGGACTTTGCACTATTTGAAAAAGCTGAGAAATGAACAACTAAGCATAAATAGATGATTGACAACTTGAAATAAGCAAATGGGAACAAATAAGAACTCAGAATAAGCTGCTATGGAACAAATAAGAACTTATCACAACAAAAGGCCTAAAACAGGCCAAACCAAGGGGTTTTGAACCTCTGTGGGGTCCACAGAAGTCATGGTGGGTCCAAAACAAGACTTGAACTATGAAGGTGGAGTGGTCAACTCTAAAATAAGCCAATAAGCTGGGCTTATGGCTTATTAATGAGCACTGGGTGGTGCTTGGAACTTGGACTCAAAAGCTGAGTGACTCAGTATAGATTCTGAGACAGGCTACAAAGGTGGGTCAATTAAGCTGAGGGAAAAAGGTCTGAGGGACAAAATAAGCACTCCCTCAATAAGCTGAGGTGGAAAGCTTTCTAAAAAGCTAGGGTACAGGGTGTGGGGCCCACAGGGTCAATCACAAAGAAGCTTTGAATATTGACCAAGAACCTGTGCACAGGGCATGTACTTGCCCTGCAGGTCAAAATAAGCTCTTGCACAAGCTCTAATAAAAATCCTAAAAATAAGCTGATTGTGGAAACTTGTAGATTAGGTCACAAATATTAACTTCTGTAAAGATCAGGGCCTCAATCCTAACACAAAAATTAGAATAATTCTCCCAAATTTTGGATTTCTGAAACAGGTCTACTTTTGACTTTTTTGAAATTATGAGCTTAAGTTGACTTTTGTAAGATTCTACCTAGATTTAAGCACTGATTAAGTTAAATTAAGCTATGATAAGACCTAAGTAAGCTACACCAACTACTTTTGGAATGATTTGATGAGGTTTGATTTGAAATCTCTTGACAGACAACAAAAAGGATTGAATCAAAAGCTATTTTGACTTTTTAACAAACAAAGGTAAGTTTTTATGGTTTTACTGAACTAATGCAAACCTAAATGACAAGTAACAACCACAAGCATCAACAAAAACACCCTAGATCACAGATAACTCAGTAATCCCAAACACCCTTTTAAAAATATGATTTTATGACTTTCAAAGAGTTTGACAAATTAAGACCAAGCAATGATTTCTAAGGCTTATATTGTGATGAAATAAGCTTGTGGAAAACTAGAAGGGGGGGGGTTGAATAGTTTTATGTCCGTTTTAAAATTTATAAAAACAAGTTTGTTTTAAAACACTTCGATTCTAGTTTATGTGATCTCAATACTTGTACTATATGAACAATTTTAAAATAACTAACTAACTAAGCTAATATTGTATAAGTAAATTAGTAAGTAATGAAAAGAGTTGGAAAGATCAAACCACAACACAAGGATTTATAGTGGTTTGGCTACAAGGTCACCTTCCTTGTTCCTACTCCACTCCCCGAGTCACCTACTCGAGAGTTTTCTTTACTATGTCAACAAACTCCCTTATGGCGGAGAAAACCTTACACACCAATATACACACCACAACTTCGTCACAACTTAATCACAACTTCTACACAACTTACTCACACCAATCTACTTCACACCTATCTTCTTCACACCAATCTTCTTTACACCAATCTACTTCACACCTATCTTTTTCACAACTACACTACTTCACTACTAATCAACTTCTTCTTCCTACACAACTTCTATTTCTTCTAAACTACTTATTACAAGCACAACACAACTTCACAAATAATATATACACTATGCACAACTACTCTTCAATACTTCTTGAACTTAGTTGTACAAGGAGTGTTCTTCTTTTGCACTTTGGATGAGGATGGATGAGAAGGGATTGAATCACTTGAAACAAGGATTAGTATTCTAATGATCAAAGGGTTTTGGAGGATGTTTAGAGAGTTTGAGATTTGAAAATTTCGTGCAAAAGGTAGGGAAAAATTCCAGAATTAAGGTGGTATTTATAGGAGAAAAATTCTGACAGTTTATGACACAGGAGCCTGGCCGGTCCCCTTAAATCATGGCCGGTCCCCTTAATTTTATGGGGACTGCCCCTTATAATTAAGGGGGCCGCCCAGCTGTAACGGCCAGAAAACTTGTCATTTAGTGGGGAAAGTTTATTTGGTGAAAAACTAACTGATTTTGGTTAAAAATTTGAATTCATATATTTAGTATGATTAAAACATTTTTCTTTATTACCAAAAGTGTTTTTCAAAAATATATAATATGTTTATATAATTAAATAAACTTTGTATTAATTAATTAAATACCCCTTTGATCATGAGATGTATTAAGCACTTGTTTATCCGTACCTTAAGTGATTAAGTTGGATATAATGATATAAACTGGCATAATACTTGTTTACATAGTAATCTTACGTTTCATGATTTTACATTTTGTGATCGTCAAAACATAGAGATATCGAAAAATATAAATAACGTTTTTATGCATTATTTATGTCAACAAAGCTGTTTTAAACACAGAAACAACAACTCTAACAACAAATACACAAAAATCTCTAAATTACTAATTTAGACAGTGGAAATGAAATACTAAGTAAACACCAATTTTAAATAACAAGCTACTGAATTAAAGCAAGATTAATACTAACTAATACTAAATAAGCATGAATAAGCCAAATAAGCAGTGATATAAGTTACGCTACAGTAGAAGTTTAGAAATGAGATAATAGGCTTACAATATGCAATCCTGCCAAAATCATGAACCAAGGACCCACAATCCAATCCTATAGGTTTCCACAAACCTCTAACCCAGGGCCATCCAACATTTACCCTGCTCCAGCTTGAAACTTCATGAAACATGTATGTTGACTTTTGTTGACTATTTTTATATTTTTGATTTTTTATAACTAGATTATGTTTTAAGGTTTCTAAAAGCTTTTATAAGCTTTCTAGGAGCTTACATGTGCCTAAGAGTCCATACCTTAAAACAGAAACAATAATTAAGCTTAATAAGATTTTTGAAATAAAATGGAAATTGCATACACTGGGATTTCAACTAAAACTTGATTTTTATTAATGGAAAGACTTAAGGGTACACTGAAAACATGAAATACACTATTTGAAAGCTAAATTGTACAATAAAAACTTGAAATTTACTTATATGACATAAAAACTACTAAATTATGCTAATCATTCTTCCATTGCTCTTCTCTTCTATTTATAGCTGTGGATTAGGGTTTCTGAACACCCTCTGAGCATTTCCCATCAACAATTTTAGCCTTTGGATCACTGTAGCCTCATCCCAGCCCTCCACGTATTTTTGCGGGATAAAATGGAGTGAGGCTATTTGGACAGTTATAGCAATTGGGGTGGTGGTACATTAAATGCATTTGTTTGTTAGGTGAGAGTGGTGGTATGAGTGGTTTGGGCAGTGTAGATGGTGGGAGAGGTGAGGTGATGGTTTAAAATGGTTTTTGAGTTTTGCGGGCTAAGGGGTGGTGTGTTTGACTGAGTTTGACCCCAAGTGGGAGGGAAGGGGTGAAAGGGGTGGTGTGTTTGACTGAGTTTGACCCTGGGATTATTTAAAATGGTTTTTGAGTTTTGTGGGCTAAGGGCTAGGCTTGGGGTAAGGGAATGGGCTGGGTGTGTTTTTATGTTTGGATTGGATTTGTATTTGGGGTGTTTTGATATTAAGGGTCTGGTTTGGTATAGGAATTAACACAAGGACCAATTTTGTAATTTCCTGAATTTTAAGGACCTGTTTTGCCATTCTCCCAAAGTTCTCGTAAGGATGAAACTTGCCAATCCTTAATATTTTGTGGACCATAGTTGACTTTTTCCATTTTTGAAATTCCAGGGATCAAATCTGCCAACTTTGCAAACTTCAGGGACCAAACATGTAATTTCACCAAACTTTCCAACCAAGGACCATTCCTGCCATAGATGAGAAGTACAAGGACAAAAATTGTTTTTTTCAAAGTTTTTATATCCCAGGGACCATTTTTGTCAATTTTTCAATGTTAAGGGACTAAACTTGCAATTTTGTGAAACTTTGTACCAAAGGACTAAATATGTAATTTTGTGATTTAAGAGGACCTTTGGTGACTTTTTCAAGTTTTTAGAATAGCCAGGGACTAGTTTTGACAACTTTTGAAAGATGAGGGACTGAAACTGCCAATTATGCAAACTTTGTTCATTTTTCATCTGATTTTTATTATTTTACATCTGAAACATATAAAACACATTCCAGGGATATTTTCAGTATTTTGATGCAATTTTGAGTGTTTTTCGATGTTTTGGCAGCTCAGAATAGGTAAAAATGATGAGTATTTACACACTCATCAATCCCCCACACTAAAACATTGCTAGTCCCTAGCAATCTTTTGAGAAAAACTTAATGGATTTGAAGTATCTTTACCAAAAGCCATTACTTCTGGAGTAGCCAAATGTTTCAGTTCAAGTAAGAACTATGGTACACCGATAACCATATGATTTTGAGCAAACCATCAGCTGTAAACGGATTTGATTTGTCTTTACCAAAAGCCGTTTGCTTCTGGGCTAGCCAACTCTTCACGATTAAGGATATGGTGAATTGATTCCCATACAATTTTTAGCAAATTGTCAGCCATCAACGGTTTTGAGATATCTTTACCAAGAGCCGTTTGCTCCTGGATTAGCCAGTCCTTGTGTGAATTAGACATCGTGGACTGATTACCATTTGTTGTGTTTAGTGCGAAGCACTTCCACTAAAAAAAATTTGGGCTAAAACGGGGGTATTATGGCACTTATAGGGTAAAAATGTGATAAAATTCGCCAGAATTTCCCCCCACACTAGAACTGAATATTGCCCTCAATATTCAAAGTACCGGCCATTATGCCGATATTTTGAAAAACTTTGATTTGAAAATTTTGAAACTTGGGCAAGTGTGGGAATAGCATTTTTTTTCAAGATTACTTTATATACAACAGCATGGGGGACTCCCCCACACTAGTTTGGTAGAAAGTAGAAAGAAGTCAGAGATATGGGTGAAAACCCATATTTTGCTAATTTTTGTTCACCGAGTCACTAGCTTGACTCGATCCCCGAATTCAGTTGTCCATGGGGAAAGTTTGGAGATCCGGGACAACCATGGATGGTATGTCCTCTCCAAAATAGTTTTTCAAATGATGACCATTCACTTTGAAGTTAGGACCTTCGGGTTGAGATAACTCAACAGTCCCGTATGGGTATACTTTTGCAACAGTGAATGGTCCAGTCCATCGGGTTTTTAATTTCCCCGAGAAGATCTTTAACCTTGAATTGAAATGAAGGACTCTGTCACCAACGTTGAAAATGCGTTTCTTAATTTTGGAGTCATGGATGTTCTTTGTCTTTTCTTTGAAGATCAAAGAGTTCTCGTAGGCTTGATCACGAAGTTCATTTAATTCATTGAGTTGAACTTTACGGTGATCACCCGCTTTATGAAGGTCTTAGTTTGCATGTTTCAATGCCCAATAGGCTTTGTGCTCTAGCTCGATCGGTAAATAACATGCCTTCCCGTATACAAGCTTGTAAGGAGTACACCCGATGGGTGTTTTGTAAGCTGTACGGAAGGCCCAGAGTGCATCATCTAGTTTGTCCGACAAGGAGGCACGGTTTTCACCTACGGTCCTCTCAAGAATACGTTTTATACCACGGTTGGAAACTTCCACTTGCCCACTTGTTTGTGGGTGATACGCGGTAGAAAGACGGTGAGTAACACCGTACTTAAGCATGACTTTTGCGAATTGCTCATTGCAAAAGTGTGTACCGCGATCACTAATGATGGCACGGGGAGTTCCAAAACGAGCAAAGAGGGATTTCAAGAATTTCACAACAACTCGGGCATCGTTGGTGGGTAAGGCTTTTGCCTCAACCCATTTTGACAAATAGTCAACAGCCACAAGAATGTATTTGTTTCCACGAGAAGATTGGAATGGCCCCATAAAATCAATGCCCCAAACGTCAAAGATTTCACAAACTTGAATGGCATTTTGTGGCATTTCGTTCTTTTGTGAAATATTACCATGACGCTGACAAGCGTCACAAGCTTTGACTAATTCGTGGGCATCCTTATAAATTGTGCGCCAATAGAAACCGGAATCAAACACCTTTTTGGCGGTGTAGTTAGGACTATGGTGGCCCCCGGTAGGTCCAGCATGGCAAGCCTTGAGAATATCAGTGGCTTCCTGTCCATAAATACATCGCCTGATGACGTGATTGGCACAGATTTTGAGCAAATAGGGGTCATCCCAGAAGTAATGTTTAACGTCTTTAAAGAATTTGTTTTTCTGTTGGGACGACATCCCCTTCACGATGAAGTTACCCGCATGGTAGTTTGCAAAGTCGACAAACCATGGGGTAGAAGAGTCACCACGAAAAGAAACCACTTTGAGTGTCTTGAGAGGAAATGTTTCATTTATTTCCTGTTTCTCGGACACATCCTGGTGAGGGTTTTCTAATCATGAGAGATGATCAGCAGCAAGGTTCTCGGCTCCTTTTTTATCACGGATAATGATATCAAATTCTTGCAGGAGGAGAACCCAACGGAGTAGCCTTGGCTTTGCATCTTGTTTTGCAAATAGGTACTTAAAAGCCGAGTGATCCGTATACACTACACATTTGGTCAGTATCAAGTATGGCCGGAATTTTCAAAGGCATACACCACAGCTAATAGTTCTTTTTCAGTGGTGGTGTAATGACTCTGAGCCTCAGTCGTAGTTTTGCTTGCGTAGTGTATAGGCTGAAAGTATTTTGCTTTTCGTTACCCCAAGACCGCACCTATGGCATAATCAATAGCATCGCACATAAGCTCAAAAGGTAGGTCCTAATCGGCGGCAACAAGAATCGGTGCCTCAGTAAGCTTTTTCTTCAATGTTTCAAAAGCTTCGATGCACTCAGGAGAGAAGATAAAAGGAGCATCCTTCTCGAGGAGATGGGTCATAGGCCGGGCGATTTTGGAAAAATCTTGAATAAACCTAAGATAGAAGCCGGCATGACCCAAAAAAGCTCCTAACTCCTTTGACGGTAGTGGTATGAGGTAATTTAGCGATGACATCAATTTTGGCTTTGTCAATCTCAATCCCGTTTTTTGAAATTTTATGGCCGAGGACAATGCCCTCTTTAACCATAAAATGGCTCTTCTCCAAGTTGAGATTCAAGTTCGTTTCTTTACAACGTTTTAGCATCTTTTCCAAGTGGGAGAGAAAAGACTGGAATGAATCCCCGATGACTGAAAAGTCATCCATAAATACCTCCATGGTTTTTCGATCATGTCGGAAAATATTGACATCATGCACCTTTGGAACGTGCCAGGTGCATTACATAAGCCGAAAGGCATACGTCTGTAGGCAAAAGTTCCGTAGGGGCATGTGAAGGTACTTTTCTCTTGATCCTGTGGATCAATGGGGATTTGGAAGTAACCCGAGAAACCATCGAGGAAACAGTAGTATTCATTCCTCGCTAGTCTTTCGAGCATTTGATCCATAAAAGGCAGAGGAAAATGGTCTTTACGGGTGGCTTCATTCAACTTACGATAGTCAATGCATACTCACCAACCCGTAACCAAACTAGTTGGAATCAACTCGTTTTCCTCGTTAGTGACAACGGTTATGCCACCCTTTTTAGGAACGCAATGAATTGGGCTAACCAAAGGACTGTCAGATATAGGGTAAATAAATCCCGCATCAAGAAGTTTTAGAACTTCTTGTTTGATAACTTCGTGCATTTTGGGATTTACCCTCCTCTGTTGTTGCACTGCTGGCTTAAAGTCATCCTCCATTAAGATTTTGTGTGTACAAAAGTCCGGGCTAATACCCTTAATGTCGGAGAGTTTCCAAGCAATTGCTTGCTTGTGTGACTTAAGAACCTTTAGGAGTGCAGTCTTTTCCTCATCTTTCAAGTCTTTAGCAATAATGACGGGTAATTTATCATCACCCTCCAAAAATGCATACTCTAAATGAGGAGGCAATTCCTTGAGCTCCACCTCGGGAAATTCTTCATATTTTTCAATAGACTTAATTTCCGCTTTATGAAGTTCTTTTGGGGACGGAGAGGGTGAAGGATCGTTATTTAACAATCTTTCAAGAAAAAGAATATCCCCCTCCGGGTCAAGATAGTTTTCATCAATCTCATTTGAGATTGAGCTATCTTGAGCAAGAAAAGCCACAATCTCTTCCAAAAGGAAGTCACTCCCCTCAACCGGAGTGAGAGAAGGGGAAGAGTCGGATATGATAGGCTTAGAAGAAAGAGTGGTACTGCCACTTGATGAGAAACCGAGAACCTCTTGAGAATACTCCTCTGAAGCAAAATCGATGATGTCAATTCGGTTTACCGTTTCAGAGTCATAGTTGGAAGAGTATCTTGAATTCTGATCAAGATTGAATGTGATGGCTTCATTACCAACACGCAAAGTGATTTCTTCTTCGAAAACATCGATTAAAGCACGACCCGTTCTAAAGAAACCCCTCCGAAAATGAGAGGAACTCTTGGGTCAGCATCGAAATCAACAATCACAAAATCTGCCGGAAAATGGAACTTTCCTACTTTCACGAAGATATCCTCGGCAATGCTGAGGGGCCGAGATATAGTACAGTCTGCAAGCTCGAGAGTTATGCAGGTAGGAATGAGCGCAGGAAGAGAGAGTTTCTTCCAGACTCAGTGAGGCATAAGGTTAATGCTTGCACC
This sequence comes from Artemisia argyi, assembly GCA_030686995.1. Taxonomy (NCBI): domain Eukaryota; kingdom Viridiplantae; phylum Streptophyta; class Magnoliopsida; order Asterales; family Asteraceae; genus Artemisia; species Artemisia argyi. The sequence continues at coordinate 169,829,256 of CM060701.1, read as the reverse complement.
AAGATCGGCCAAGGCAAAGCATTCAACCATCCCCAGGAAAATGCAAGGAATGAGAAATTTACCAGGATCTCCAAGCTTTTCGGGAAGCTTTTTCAAGAGCAATGCTCATTCAGTGGAGTTTTAGCCATTTCACAGAGTTTTTCCTTGTTGCTTATCAAACTTTTGATTGTTGATGCAAATTTCGGCAACAGAAGAAGAGCATCCGCGAAGCTAATATCGAAATGTAATTCTTGGAAAATTTGGTTGAATTTTTCCATCTGATGATTAGCTTTTTCGCGGTTCTTTTGATCATTCAAACGTGAAGGATATGGAATTGAAGGCTTGGAATTGTTCTTTGGAATTTCATCAGAACTTTCCGGAGGATCAAAGACAACTTTTGACTTGCGAGTCGGGACCGGGACAACTTGAGGGTGGACGTTGTTGGTACCTCCGTTATTAGTAGGAAGTACCGTATCCGTGGTAACCTCAGGTTCACGTTCCGCTACCTTAGTAGGAGAAGAAGAGGTAGAGGGAGCCGTGGGTCCATTATATGATACTCCACTTCGGGTAGTGATCGCCTTAACATCGCCCCTCGAGTTAGCGATCGTGTTGCTCAGTAGTGTACCTGAGCCCGAGGGTCGATCATTTAAAGACTTCTGAAGTTCTGAGATCTTGCTGATCAATAACCGATTTGTTTCCTCTTGTGCTTTCATGAATTGCTTTAACACTTCATCGTGGGAAGACGGCGGTTGAACAACGCTTTGATTTTCGTTAGGAAAATTTTGAACACGGTTGTTTTGAAAATTTCCTTGGTTTTGGTTGTTGTTACCCTGAAAATTATTTCTCTGGTTGAAATTACCCTGATTGTAATTCCCTTGACCCTGGTTTCTTTGAAAATTTCCTTGAAAACCTTGATTTTGATTGCCATTTTGAAATTTTTTTTGATTAAAATGACCTTTATTTTGGTTTGGGTTTTGGAAATTCGGGTTTTGACCTTGGTAAAAATCTCCTCGATTCTGATTTTGATTCAAGTTACGGTTTTGATTTTGGATAAAATTGGGAGGTCCGAGAAAATTGTTGGAACGATAACTTAAGAGATTGTGGTCCCCTTGTGGTTGGTATGAATTACCCCCCATGTTGTAGGAACCTTGAGCAGCATAAACATTCTCTTGAGGATAACCAGCAGTAGCTGGACACTCAGAATACGGATGTGGGCCTCCACAAGTTTCACAACTTCGGGCTACGGCTTTCACTTGTTCATTTTGGAGGGTTTGATTCATCCTCAACACAGCCGTAGCAAAGTCGTCCATATTTTTAGTGAGAACCGCAATATCAGGAGATGATGATGAAGGAATGACTTATTTAAATGACTCATCCCTCTCTACAGAGGAATCCCAAAAGTTATGGTGGGCAGTCATGTTCTCAATTATATCATAGCATTCTTCGGGACGCCTTTTCATGAAGGTCCCACCAGCAGCAGCATTGAGAGTATCCCGGTGCCTCAATGTTAGACCATTATAGAAGGTATCTATGATGGTTACTTGTAACATATTGTGGTTAGGGCACTGATCAATTGCAAGCTTATAACGTTCCCAAGCCTCAAATAGAGACTCATCGGGACGCTACCGGAAGTTGCTGATATCATTTCGTAACTTGGTAACCATGGAAGGTGGAAAATATTTTGCTAAAAACTTGGTTACCATTTCATCAAAGGTATGAATAGAATTCTTGGGGAGTCGGTCAAACCATGCAGTGGCATGATGGGTGAGAAAATAGGGGAATAGATATAGACGGAGGGCATCATCGGTGACACCGTGCTGTTTCATGCTTTGGGTGACGGTAAGGTATTTGTTAAGATGCTTGTTAGCATCGTCACCCGGTAATCCGTGAAATTGACACGAATTTTGGACTTGTTGGATCATGTGGTGCTTGAGGCCAAAGTCCGTAGCCTCAATAGTGAGTGGTTCAATAGGTCTGCCCCTCCCTTGCATGGTAGGCTGGCACAACTCCTCCATCGTTCGGAGATCGGGAGCTGGCTCATCCTTGGGAGGGTCAGGGGGTGGTAGTGTCCGGTCGTCCATTTCTGTTTTTGGTTCTTCAATAACAGTACGTAGCTCGGGTACGTTTTTCTGATTTTTATGCTTTGTTTGTGAACGAGTGCGCATGCACTAAAAACAATTTTTCAAAACAAATTCAAGGCAAAACAACAGGGAACTTAAACCAATAATCACAAGTGAATGGCTTCTTTGAAAACGGTACACCACTCACAGGGATACAATGGAAAGTTTTAATCTTTAGTTTGGGAACTTATTATGTCCACACCCCCAGTTGGTAGGTGTTCTGCCTTGGTTTGCGGTGGTAAGATTTTATGTATTTAATATTAACATAAAAATTGTTTTTGGGCTTTTCGGGTGTGTGTGCAAAAAAAATCTTTGGGAAATATTTTTGGTATCGATTCATTAACCGAAATCGACCTCTTTAAAATTACTCGCAGGGTGGCGGGAGAGAAGAATGGATCTCTCTTTAGTTCGCAATTTAATGTCAGAACTTTCGTATTCCACCTGTGTAGGTTGTAATCTTGACGAAACCGAAGTAATCTAACTTCACGATTTGTTTTGTTGTTTTTGATTTTTTTTGGTGTTGCTAACACTTCAGGAAAAGTGTTAATGAACTTTTTTGATATGATTGATATTTTTACAAAAAACTTTTTACAAAAGTGGTGAAATTTGTACAGGGAGGGTTTTGAAAACCACTAAACTTAAAACGATTTAAAAACACGCAACAACCTACCCGGCAGCGGCGCCAAATTTTGATTGAGGCAAAAGCGGTCAATTAACGTCAACCACGGATGTGGTCAACAGAGTCAAACTGCCTAGAGTCAATGCTCCGTGGATAGTATAGTTTTTCCCCGGGTCGTTATGTCCCGACGAGATTGAAATGGTGTTTGAAAACGTTTTTGACAATGAGTGGCACTGAGGATAGTAACCAAAGATGACTGGGAAGTGATTATACTACTGATTGCTTGGTATTTGAACAATTTGAAACAATATTAACAATAATAGATATACAGATATGATTACACAAACACAAATAGAAAATCATATTTGATTACAGATAGGATGATATCAAATTCTTGCAGTAGGAGAACCCAACGGAGTAGCCTTGGCTTTGCATCTTGTTTTGTAAATAGGTACTTCAAAGCCGAGTGATCTGTATACACTACACATTTGGTCAGTATCAAGTATGGCCGAAATTTTTCAAAGGCATACACCACAGCTAATAGTTCTTTTTCAGTGGTGGTGTAATGACTCTGAGCCTCGGTTATAGTTTTGTTTGTGTAGTGTATAGGCTGAAAGTATTTTGCTTTTCGTTGCCCCAAGACAGCACCTATGGCAAAATCACTAGCATCACACATAAGCACAAAAAGTAGGTCCTAATCGGTGCCTCAGTAAGCTTTTTCTTCAATGTTTCAAAAGCTTCGATGCACTCAGGAGAGAAGATAAAAGGAGCATCCTTCTCGAGGAGATGGGTCATAGGCCGGGCGATTTTGGAAAAATCTTGAATAAACCTACGATAGAAGCCGACATGACCCAAAAAGCTCCTAACACCTTTTACAGTAGTGGGATGAGGTAATTTAGCGATGACATCAATTTTGGCTTTGTCAACCTCAATCCCGTTTTTTGAAATTTTATGGCCGAGGACAATGCCCTCTTTAACCATAAAATGGCTCTTCTCCCAGTTGAGACTCAAGTTCGTTTCTTTACAACGTTTTAGCATCTTTTCCAAGTGGGAGAGAAAAGACTGGAATGAATCCCCGATGACTGAAAAGTCATCCATAAATACCTCCATGGTTTTCCGATCATGTCGGAAAATATTGACATCATGCACCTTTGGAACGTGCCAGGTGCATTACATAAGCCGAAAGGCATACGTCTGTAGGTAAAAGTTCCGTAGGGGCATGTGAAGGTAGTTTTCTCTTGATCCTGTGGATCAATGGGGATTTGGAAGTAACCCGAGAAACCATCGAGGAAACAGTAGTATTCATTCCTCACTAGTCTTTCGAGCATTTGATCCATAAAAGGCAGAGGAAAATGGTCTTTACGGGTAGCTTCATTCAACTTACGATAGTCAATGCATACTCGCCAACCCGTAACTAAACGAGTTGGAATCAACTCATTTTCCTCGTTAGTGACAACGGTTATGCCACCCTTTTTAGGAACGCAATGAATTGGGCTAACCCAAGGACTGTCAGATATAGGGTAAATCAATCCCGCATCAAGATGTTTTAGAACTTCTTGTTTGATAACTTCGTGGATTTTGGGATTTACCCTCCTCTGTTGTTGCACTGCTAGCTTAAAGTCATCCTCCATTAAGATTTTGTTTGTACAAAAGTCCGGGCTAATACCCTTAATGTCGGAGAGTTTCCAAGCAATTGCTTGCTTGTGTGACTTAAGAACCTTTAGGAGTGCAGTCTTTTCCTCATATTTCAAGTCTTTAGCAATAATGATGGGTAATTTATCATCACCCTCCAAAAATGCATACTCTAAATGAGGAGGCAAGTCCTTGAGCTCGACCTCGGGAAATTCTTCAGATTTTTCAATAGACTTAATTTCCGCTTTATGAAGTTCTTTTGGAGACAGAGAGGGTGAAGGATCGTTATTTAACAATCTTTCAAGAAAAAGAATATCCCCCTCCGGGTCAAGATAGTTTTCATCAATCTCATTTGAGATTGAGCTATCTTGAGCAAGAAAAGCCTCGATCTCTTCCAAAAGGAAGTTACTCCCCTCAAACGGAGTGAGAGAAGGGGAAGAGTCGGATATGATAGGCTCAGAAGAAAGAGTGGTACTGCCACTTGATGAGAAACCGAGAACCTCTTGAGAATACTCCTCTGAAGCAAAATCGATGATGTCAATTCGGTTTACCGTTTCAGAGTGATAGTTGGAGGAGTATCTTGAATTCTGATCAAGATTGAATGTGACGGCTTCATTACCAACACGCAAAGTGATTTCTTCTTCGAAAACATCGATTAGAGCATGACCCGTTCTTAAGAAACCCCTCCCGAGAATGAGAGGAACTCTTGGGTCAGCATCGAAATCAACAATCACGAAATCTGCCGGAAAATGGAACTTTCCTACTTTCACGAACATATCCTTGGCAATGCCGAGGGGCCGAGATATAGTACGGTCTGCAAGCTCGAGTGTCATGCAGGAAGGAGTGAGCGCAGGAAGAGAGAGTTTCTTCCAGACTGAGTGAGGCATAAGGTTAATGCTTGCACCAAGATCGGCCAAGGCAAAGCATTCAACCATCCCCAGGAAAATGCAAGGAATGAGAAATTTACCGGGATCTCCAAGCTTTTCGGGAAGCTTTTTCAGGAACAATGCTCATTCAGTGGAGTTTTAGCCATTTCACAGAGTTTTTCCTTGTTGCTTAAAAAACTTTTGATTGTTGATGCAAATTTCGGCATCAGAAGAAGAGCATCCGCGAAGCTAATATCGAAATGTAATTCTTGGAAAATTTGGTAGAATTTTTCCATCTGATGATTAGCTTTTTCGCGGTTCTTTTGATCATTCAAACGTGAAGGATATGGAATTGAAGGCTTGGGATTGTTCTTTGGAATTTCATCAGAACTTTCCGGAGGATCAAAGACAACTTTTGACTTGCGAGTCGGGACCGGGACAACTTGAGGGTGGACGTTGTTGGTACCTCCGTTATTAGTAGGAAGTACCGTATCCGTGGTAACCTCAGGTTCACGTTCCGCTACCTTAGTAGGATAAAAAGAGGTAGAGGGAGCCGTGGGTCCATTATATGATACTCCACTTCGGGTAGTGATTGCCTTAACATCGCCCCTCGAGTTAGCGATCGCGGTGCTCGGTAGTGTACCTGAGCCCGAGGGTCGATCATTTAAAGACTTCGGAAGTTCAGAGATCTTGCTGATCAATAACCGATTTGTTTCCTCTTGTGCTTTCATGAATTGTTTTAACACTTCATCGGAGGAAGACGGGGGTTAAACAACGCTTTGATTTTGGTTAGGAAAATTTTTAACACGGTTGTTTTGAAAATTTCCTTGGTTTTGGTTGTTGTTACCCTGAAAATTATTTCTCTGATTAAAATTACCCTGATTGTAATTCCCTTGACCTTGGTTTCTTTGAAAATTTCCTTGAAAACCTTGATTTTGATTGCCATTTTGAAATTTTTTTTGATTAAAATGACCTTGATTTTGGTTCGGGTTTTGGAAATTCGGGTTTTGACCTTGGTTAAAATCACCTCAATTCTGATTTTGATTCGAGTTACGGTTTTGATTTTGGACAAAATCTGGAGGTCCGACAAAATTGTTGGAACGATAGCTTAAGAGATTGTGGTCCCCTTGTGGTTGGTATGAATTACCCCCCATGTTGTAGGAACCTTGAGCAGCATAAACGTTCTTTTGAGGATAACCAGCAGTAGCTGGACACTCGGAATACAGATGTGGGCCTCCACAAGTTTCACAACTTCGGGCTACGGTTTTCACTTGTTGATTTTGGAGGGTTTGATTAATCCTCAACACAGCCGTAGAAAAGTCGTCCATCTTTTTAGTGAGAACCGCGATATCAGGAGATGTTGATGAAGAAATGACTGATTTAAATGACTCATCCCTCTCTGCATAGGAATCCCAAAAGTTATGGTGGGCAGTCATGTTCTCAATTATATCATAGCATTCTTCGGGACGCCTTTTCATGAAGGTCCCACCAGCAACAGCATTGAGAATATCCCGGTGCCTCAATGTTAGACCATTATAGAAGGTATCTATGATGGTTACTTGTAACATATTGTGGTTAGGGCACCGATCAATTGCAAGCTTATAACGTTCCCAAGCCTCAAATAGAGACTTATCGGGACGCTGCCGGAAGTTGCTGATATCATTTCGTAACTTGGTAACCATGGAAGGTGGAAAATATTTTGCTAAAAACTTGGTTACCATTTCATCAAAGGTACGAATAGAATTATGGGGGAGTCGTTCAAACCATGCAGTGGCATGATGGGTGAGAGAATAGGGGAATAGATATAGACGGAGGGCATCATCGGTGACACCGTGCTGTTTCATGCTTTGTGTGACGGTAAGGTATTTGTCAAGATTCTTGTTAGCATCGTCACCCGGTAATCCGTGAAATTGACACGAATTTTGGACTTGTTGGATCATGTGGTGCTTGAGGCCAAAGTCCGTAGCCTCAATAGTGAGTGGTGCAATAGGTCCGGCCCTCCCTTGCATGGTAGGCTGGCACAACTCCTCCATCGTTCGGAGATCGGGAGCTGGCTCATCCTTGGGAGGGTCAGGGGGTGGTGGTGGCCCGTTGTCTATTTCTGTTTTTGGTTCTTCAATAACAGTACGTAGCTCGGGTACATTTTTCTAATTTTTACGCTTTGTTTGTGAACGAGTGCGCATGCACTAAAAACAATTTTTCAAAACAAATTCGAGGCAAAACAACAGGGAACTTAAACCAATAATCACAAGTGAATGGCTTCTTTGAAAAAGGTACACCACTCACAAGGATACAATGGCAAGTTTTAATCTTTAGTTTGGGAACTTATTATGTCCACACCCCCAGTTGGTAGGTGTTCTGCCTTGGTTTACCTCTCGAGGGATCTCGAGAAGCTTACAACCCCCACCAGGCAGTGTACCTGATCGTTTTAGTATAGTATAGTGACAAGTACCGGGGGATTGATCGTTCAGCTTAGGAATAGTGTCGCTAGGATTAGAAAACCTAATTAATAGTTCTAGAGGTGAGAGATGATTATTTTTGTATTTTTATATTTTTATGAAAGCAAGTAAAATCTCGGGTTTTGGAAGAGTGGGCGGAATTAGTTGCTATTCAACTAACCCAAAACTAAGATGCAATCAAAGTAAAATAATAAAAATGAAATTAAACTAATTAAACTAAGGTTGTGAGCAGTGGTTGGAGAAATTGTGTTTACTTAGACTTCACTACTCCCTAGATATCTTTTACATGTTAATTACTTGTTACACTTGTATGAATGACGGATTGTATTCCTTAATACCATTCGTGGGGTGGCATACATAACTCCCCAACTCTATGAGCTCTTATCTCCTCCTACACCATGACCCAGCACAACTATAGGGATTGTAAACAGTGGCTCATGCATTAAATACAACCAATAAAGACCTAGTACGCCTCGGTTCATGTTTCTTAAGACGTTCAAGCATGTTACCATTTGGAGATCTGCCAGTTTTCTTAAGCCTAACATATAAATCATTCATTCAAAACAAGAATAGACAAGTAATCAACACATAATCAACATCTAGGTTTCATTAGATCTAAGCAAACACAAGAGAGATCTAGCCTAGCATAGTAGAATTGAGACAAGAACAAGAGATAAACAACCAACACATAGACATATTGATTGAATTGAAAGTACACTTATCTCAATTACAATGCAAGGTTTCAAGGGTTTGGAACCCTTCAAAAACCTGTAAAAGAGGCACCAAAATCGTCTTTAGGGTTTCACCAAAACTTCTCTTCCTAATGAAAAAACTAGAAAACTATATATAGGAAAAACAGTCTGACGGCATCAAGAGTAACTTCCGACGCCGTCACCTCGCCGCCATATACTTCCTCGGACGGCCTTGATCCACTTATGACGGCCTATGTGACGCCGTCACCACCCACGGTATATTAATTTTGCCACTTTGACGCTGTCACGAATCCTTCTGACGCCGTCACCACCTTCGGTGTTTAATTCCTCATGTCTGACGCCGTCAAGATTATGGTCTTGACGCCGTCACCTTGTATTTTCAGCATGGAAATTTGGTACTTAGCCGTTTTCTTCACTTTTATGCTCCAAAAGCGTCCAAAATAGCTTCTTTTCCAGAATTCACTCTCCAAACACCTAAAATCACAAAAGGAACGATTTAGGGCAATATTTGATCAAATAAAGTCGGATTCGGGCTTAAATGACCCCCTAAAAACGGATCATTTTTCGCCTCATCATATACCCTTACACTTGAGATTTGCTTGTCCTCAAGCAAATGAGCTTTTATTCTACTCAAAAGACAAGTTAGGGGTCATTTAACACTAATATAAAAGTAATTACAACAAATAATCGTTCCACTAAAGACCAATAGACAAGCACGGAGGTCATACACAAGCACCTCACAAATAGTGTTTAGATACTCACATCTCTCGGGTGTAATAAAGTAATATAACATTATGGAAATGGAAGATATCTCTCACTACCTGTCATAGCAAAATAGATTACCATAGGCTTGGGAAAGGATCAAACCTCCACCACATGGCGTAAGCACCTAGGATAAACTATCAAAGAGGTCTTTTAAAGGGTTATAACGTTAGGTGTAGGGATATGAATTACACGGTTTTGTTGGATAAAGGAAGTTTTACTGGTGGCGAGTTAACAATCTTGGTTAATTACATGTACAAGATGGCGTTGCTATGCCAAGACTAGACTCGACTTAAGCTAATAAATGAGAAATAACAAAAACATAAAATAAACATAGAATGAAAACGGGATGGTAGTCCGTATGGTTTTTCCCTTTTTCTTTTTCTATTTTTTTTTCTTTTTCTAACGTTTTTCGATTTTTTTTTTTTTTTTTTTTTTTTTCACACACTCTTACCCTACCATCCAAAATAATACATCATAGGGGTTTGAGCATTCCCCTTACACTTGAATCTTTACATACTTTACAATTAACTAATCTAATGACTCGAATTAAGAAAATCAAAACACTTGGAGCACTTTTAAGATTAACGTACATATGGGGGTAATAATATGATGTTCTTCCCGATTACTCCATAAAATAAGTACTTACCCATGAGTCCCAATCGTCCCAAAACAATATGTACAAGGATATGACTCGACTTAGCAACCATGTAATCAATTAGAAAGTTAACTTAGGGTTTAACAAATAACAATAATCCACTAAAAATGAGCGCATACACGGAAGGCTAAGGCGATTTGGGTGTACATTTAAGTGGGGTGTAACAAATTCTTCCTTTAAGTAAGATGCTTAAAGTTAGAAACAAAAAGATAGGCTCGGAGGGGTGTACTAGGGGTATCGTGTACTAAAAATGAGTACAACGCTAAGGGTGTGGGAAAAATTAGTTGACTTAACTAGCCATGTAATATGACTTAAATGGTCAAGTAATTATAATACGGGTTTAACACAAGGGTGATCCTAATGCCTCTTATCATGTAGTAAATCCTACCACACGAATGTAGTCTCACTAGCGGTCTCGGGATGCATCACTAACGCAAGTTCTAGAATCTAAATGCTACCGGTACACTCATAAGCACTAATAATAAATGCTTTTCCTATCAAATCTGAAGGCGAACCTCACATTTTTGGGTGGAAAATTTTTCTGAATATACGGTTATGTGCTAGTCATACAACCTCCTATCCATGAGACGCTTGCTATGGCTAAAGTTTCACTCCTAAATGTTGTAAAAAAATTTAAATTTGGTGCTAAAATTACACTAACAAGTATTTCTCATAGTTTTATTACTCACCTACCATTAAACAAAACAAACTCAAGCGAAAGTGCATATGTAAGGTATCATCTTTTTACCCTCCCTTTACACTTAAGATGAACATTGTCCCCAATGTTCAAGTAAAGAATGTAAAAGTTAAAAAGTAAAGAGAATGAAATCAAATACTCCCCTGATTCGCTCGGTATGGATTTTAGGTTGGCCAGGTTAAATCTTCCTCCAAGAAAATGAACAATCAAAGCTTCCCTTCCAGAATATAAATCATCTTCTTGTCGCACATAACCTGTAAATCCTGACAACAATAGACAAGGCAACCTTGCGTAAAATCGGCGGCATCCTATATAAGTTATTAAATCCTAGAAAACAAAGTAAGATATAATGCTTGTGGAATGAAGTTTGCAGATTTCCTGGAGATTATAAAACTTAATAATTCACAAAAACCATAAGACTCCGTTAGAAAAACAAAACCGGTAAAATTTCCAGATTTTTGACTCCTGACGCCGTCAAGAGCAATACCCTGACGCCGTTAGAATGGACCTGCAGAAATTCTTATGTTAAGTTTCCGGAAAATTTCTGGAAAAACTTTGTCCTACTTCCTGGAAAATCCTGCAAAACTTCATTATGACTCAATACAAGCATTTGACTCTAACAAATACGAATATACATGTTCATTAAATATTGTGGAGAATCATGATCGGTTTGTTTCTTAAAAACATATTTGGGGTTTCCCCTTACACTTATCTTTTGCAAAAATACCTTTAGGTTGAAGTTAAGACTAGGCCAAACAACATAATAAAGTATTTCCACATTTTAATTGAGAAACATGATCAACCAACAATAAAAATAAAACATGCATACGGAAGCAAATAACAATCAAACAAATAAAAATCACACAAAACATGGGTTGCCTCCCAAGAAGCGCTTTTCTTTATTTACGAGTCTTGTAGCTAGACTCAAAGTCATGGGTTAACGTGTATCGCTTATGCTTACGTAGCCAAGTGTGAGCCATCTAATAGTCGCCTCATCTTTCTTATATTCGTCTCCTAACTCTAAGCACCCGCGATAATATCTTTTATTCTTTTCATACGTGTACTTAAGTCCTTTTCTCTTATCATTCTCACTTAGCATTTCCATAGGCGGATACCTACTACACTTTTCCATGGAGAAATCCTTGAACCTAGGGTGTGTGCGGGGCATTTGATAGACAAATTCTTCATCCCCACCCGAGAATGTAATTAACCCTTCTATGAGTTTTTCATCGAGGTTGGTCAACCGTTTGAAAGGTTTTCCAAACACAACTTGGGTCAATTTATCATCAATAAATTCTCCTAGATTCTCCATAACCATGAACTCAACAAGATAAACCAAACTCCCTACAAACACATGCAATGGTATAGCCCTAGCCACAATGTTTTCTCCTTTGTATTCCAACTCATCTACCCTGATTTTATTGTATTCGTTACGTGAGATTACGTTCATTGGACGAGATGAGTTGAGATAGGCGTTAAAGCTCTTAAATCCAATCTTACAAGGGAATTGCATATTAAATGAACTATCGCACTCGATCCTAGTTCTAGGGTCAACACACCTAAGAGGGTTTATTTCCTCTTCCATTCTACCCTCATTAATCACATCACCATCATCAAGATCCTCATCAGAGTCTGAATAGTAAAAAGGACTAGCCCTACGGTCATCGTCATGATCAGACTCTTCTAGCTCAGAATTATTGTCAAAGTGGTGGTTGGGTGAGAGGTTAGGTGGGTTCTCATTTTCTGCTAAAGGAAGCGGGGCGGGCATTGGGAACATTCTACGACGGAAAACACGAATAACAGGAATCAAACGATCAATGTTATTGTGATCCATCGAAATAGTTTACGAACAAAGACACAAAGAAATAAGATAGACTAAAGAAGACCTAAAAATAAAAAATAAAAATCTTACTAGAAAGGAATCTAGCAAGTAGACCTAATAAAAAGAAATCCTAACCTAGACAATAACTATTCCCCGGCAACGGCGCCAAAAACTTGATGCGTGGGAATCGCACCTTGCTTTGCCTCTCGAGGGATCTCGAGAAGCTTACAACCCCCACCAGGCAGTGTACCTGATCGTTGTAGTATAGTATAGTGACAAGTACCGGGGGATTGATCGTTCAGCTTAGGAATAGTGTCGCTAGGATTAGAAAACCTAATTAATAGTTCTAGAGGTGAGAGATGATTATTTTTGTATTTTTATATTTTTACGAAAGCAAGTAAAATCTCGGGTTTTGGAAGAGTGGGCGGAATTAGTTGCTATTCAACTAACCCAAAACTAAGATGCAATCAAAGTAAAATAATAAAAATGAAATTAAACTAATTAAACTAAGGTTGTGAGCAGTGGTTGGAGAAACTGTGTTTACTTAGACTTCACTACTCCCTAGATATCTTTTACATGTTAATTACTTGTTACACTTGTATGAATGACGGATTGTATTCCTTAATACCATTCGTGGGGTGGCATACATAACTCCCCAACTCTATGAGCTCTTATCTCCTCCTACACCATGACCCAGCACAACTATAGGGATTGTAAACAGTGGCTCATGCATTAAATACAACCAATAAAGACCTAGTACGCCTCGGTTCATGTTTCTTAAGACGTTCAAGCATGTTACCATTTGGAGATCTGCCAGTTTTCTTAAGCCTAACATATAAATCATTCATTCAAAACAAGAATAGACAAGTAATCAACACATAATCAACATCTAGGTTTCATTAGATCTAAGCAAACACAAGAGAGATCTAGCCTAGCATAGTAGAATTGAGACAAGAACAAGAGATAAACAACCAACACATAGACATATTGATTGAATTGAAAGTACACTTATCTCAATTACAATGCAAGGTTTCAAGGGTTAGGAACCATTGAAAAACCTGTAAAAGAGGCACCAAAATCGTCTTTAGGGTTTCACCAAAACTTCTCTTCCTAATGAAAAAACTAGAAAACTATATATAGGAAAAACAGTCTGACGGCGTCAAGAGTAACTTCTGACGCCGTCACCTCGCCGCCATATACTTCCTCGTACGGCCTTGATCCACTTATGACGGCCTATGTGACGCCGTCACCACCCACGGTATATTAATTTTGCCACTTTGACGCTGTCACGAATCCTTCTGACGCCGTCACCACCTTCGGTGTTTAATTCCTCATGTCTGACGCCGTCAAGATTATGGTCTTGACGCCGTCACCTTGTATTTTCAGCATGGAAATTTGGTACTTAGCCGTTTTCTTCACTTTTATGCTCCAAAAGCGTCCAAAATAGCTTCTTTTCCAGAATTCACTCTCCAAACACCTAAAATCACAAAAGGAACGATTTAGGGCAATATTTGATCAAATAAAGTCGGATTCGGGCTTAAATGACCCCCTAAAAACGGATCATTTTTCGCCTCATCATATACCCTTACACTTGAGATTTGCTTGTCCTCAAGCAAATGAGCTTTTATTCTACTCAAAAGACAAGTTAGGGGTCATTTAACACTAATATAAAAGTAATTACAACAAATAATCGTTCCACTAAAGACCAATAGACAAGCACGGAGGTCATACACAAGCACATCACAAATAGTGTTTAGATACTCACATCTCTCGGGTGTAATAAAGTAATATAACATTATGGAAATGGAAGATATCTCTCACTACCTGTCATAGCAAAATAGATTACCATAGGCTTGGGAAAGGATCAAACCTCCACCACATGGCGTAAGCACCTAGGATAAACTATCAAAGAGGTCTTTTAAAGGGTTATAACGTTAGGTGTAGGGATATGAATTACACGGTTTTGTTGGATAAAGGAAGTTTTACTGATGGCGAGTTAACAATCTTGGTTAATTACATGTACAAGATGGCGTTGCTAAGCCAAGACTAGACTCGACTTAAGCTAATAAATGAGAAATAACAAAAACATAAAATAAACATAGAATGAAAACGGGATGGTAGTCCGTATGGTTTTTCTCTTTTTCTTTTTCTATTTTTTTTTTCTTTTTCTAACGTTTTTCGATTTTTTTTTTCATACACTCTTACCCTACCATCCAAAATAATACATCATAGGGGTTTGAGCATTCCCCTTACACTTGAATCTTTACATACTTTACAATTAACTAATCTAATGACTCGAATTAAGAAAATCAAAACACTTGGAGCACTTTTAAGATTAACGTACATATGGGGGTAATAATATGATGTTCTTCCCCATTACTCCATAAAATAAGTACTTACCCATGAGTCCCAATCGTCCCAAAACAATATGTACAAGGATATGACTCGACTTAGCAACCATGTAATCAATTAGAAAGTTAACTTAGGGTTTAACAAATAACAATAATGCACTAAAAATGAGCGCATACACGGAAGGCTAAGGCGATTTGGGTGTACATTTAAGTGGGGTGTAACAAATTCTTCCTTTAAGTAAGATGCTTAAAGTTAGAAACGAAAAGATAGGCTCGGAGGGGTGTACTAGGGGTATCGTGTACTAAAAATGAGTACAACGCTAAGGGTGTGGGAAAAATTAGTTGACTTAACTAGCCAGGTAATATGACTTAAATGGTCAAGTAATTATAATACGGGTTTAACACAAGGGTGATCCTAATGCCTCTTATCATGTAGTAAATCCTACCACACGAATGTAGTCTCACTAGCGGTCTCGGGATGCATCACTAACGCAAGTTCTAGAATCTAAATGCTACCAGTACACTCATAACCACTAATAATAAATGCTTTTCCTATCAAATCTAAAGGCGAACCTCACATTTTTGGGTGGAAAATTTTTCTGAATATACGGTTATGTGCTAGTCATACAACCTCCTATCCATGAGACGCTTGCTATGGCTAAAGTTTCACTCCTAAATGTTGTAAAAAAATTTAAATTTGGCGCTAAAATTACACTAACAAGTATTTCTCATAGTTTTATTACTCACCTACCATTAAACAAAACAAACTCAAGCGAAAGTGCATATGTAAGGTATCATCTTTTTACCCTCCCCTTACACTTAAGATGAACATTGTCCCCAATGTTCAAGTAAAGAATGTAAAAGTTAAAAAGTAAAGAGAATGAAATCAAATACTCCCCTGATTCGCTCGGTATGGATTTTAGGTTGGCCAGGTTAAATCTTCCTCCAAGAAAATGAACAATCAAAGCTTCCCTTCCAGAATATAAATCATCTTCTTGTCGCACATAACCTGTAAATCCTGACAACAATAGACAAGGCAACCTTGCGTAAAATCGGCGGCATCCTATATAAGTTATTAAATCCTAGAAAACAAAGTAAGATATAATGCTTGTGGAATGAAGTTTGCAGATTTCCTGGAGATTATAAAACTTAATAATTCACAAAAACCATAAGACTCCGTTAGAAAAACAAAACCGGTAAAATTTCCAGATTTTTGACTCCTGACGCCGTTAAGAGCAATACCCTGACGCCGTCAGAATGGACCTGCAGAAATTCTTATGTTAAGTTTCCGGAAAATTTCTGGAAAAACTTTGTCCTACTTCCTGGAAAATCCTGCAAAACTTCATTATGACTCAATACAAGCATTTGACTCTAACAAATACGAATATGCATGTTCATTAAATATTGTGGAGAATCATGATCGGTTTGTTTCTTAAAAACATATTTGGGGTTTCCCCTTACACTTATGTTTTGCAAAAATACCTTTAGGTTGAAGTTAAGATTAGGCCAAACAATATAATAAAGTATTTCCACATTTTAATTGAGAAACATGATCAACCAACAATAAAAATAAAACATGCATACGGAAGCAAATAACAATCAAACAAATAAAAATCATACAAAACATGGGTTGCCTCCCAAGAAGCGCTTTTCTTTATTTACGAGTCTTGTAGCTAGACTCAAAGTCATGGGTTAACGTGTATCGCTTATGCTCACGTAGCCAAGTGTGAGCCATCTAATAGTCGCCTCATCTTTCTTATATTCGTCTCCTAACTCTAAGCACCCGCGATAATATCTTTTATTCTTTTCATACGTGTACTTAAGTCCTTTTCTCTTATCATTCTCACTTAGCATTTCCATAGGCGGATACCTACTACACTTTTCCATGGAGAAATCCTTGAACCTAGGGTGTGTGCGGGGCATTTGATAGACAAATTCTTCATCCCCACCCGAGAATGTAATTAACCCTTCTATGAGTTTTTCATCGAGGTTGGTCAACCGTTTGAAAGGTTTTCCAAACACAACTTGGGTCAATTTATCATCAATAAATTCTCCTAGATTCTCCATAACCATGAACTCAACAAGATAAACCAAACTCCCTACAAACACATGCAATGGTATAGCCCTAGCCACAATGTTTTCTCCTTTGTATTCCAACTCATCTACCATGATTTTATTATATTCGTTACGTGAGATTACGTTCATTGGATGAGATGAGTTGAGATAGGCGTTAAAACTCTTAAATCCAATCTTACAAGGGAATTGCATATTAAATGAACTATCGCACTCGATCCTAGTTCTAGGGTCAACACACCTAAGAGGGTTTATTTCCTCTTCCATTCTATCATCATTAATCACATCACCATCATCAAGATCCTCATCAGAGTCTGAATAGTAAAAAGGACTAGCCCTACGGTCATCGTCATGATCAGACTCTTCTAGCTCAGAATTATTGTCAAAGTGGTGTTTGGGTGAGAGGTTAGGTGGGTTCTCATTTTCTGCTAAAGGAAGCGGGGCGGGCATTGGGAACATTCTACGACGAAAAACACGAATAACAGGAATCAAACGATCAATGTTATTGTGATCCATCGAAATAGTTTACGAACAAAGACACAAAGAAATAAGATAGACTAAAGAAGACCTAAAAATAAAAAATAAAAATCTTACTAGAAAGGAATCTAGCAAGTAGACCTAATAAAAAGAAATCCTAACCTAGACAATAACTATTCCCCGGCAACGGCGCCAAAAACTTGATGCGTGGGAATCGCACCTTGCTTTACCTCTCGAGGGATCTCGAGAAGCTTACAACCCCCACCAGGCAGTGTACCTGATCGTTGTAGTATAGTATAGTGACAAGTACCGGGGGATTGATCGTTCAGCTTAGGAATAGTGTCGTTAGGATTAAAAAACCTAATTAATAGTTCTAGAGGTGAGAGATGATTATTTTTGTATTTTTATATTTTTATGAAAGCAAGTAAAATCTCGGGTTTTGGAAGAGTGGGCGGAATTAGTTGCTATTCAACTAACCCAAAACTAAGATGCAATCAAAGTAAAATAATAAAAATGAAATTAAACTAATTAAACTAAGGTTGTGAGCAGTGGTTGGAGAAATTGTGTTTACTTAGACTTCACTACTCCCTAGATATCTTTTACATGTTAATTACTTGTTACACTTGTATGAATGACGGATTGTATTCCTTAATACCATTCGTGGGGTGGCATACATAACTCTCCAACTCTATGAGCTCTTATCTCCTCCTACACCATGACCCAGCACAACTATAGGGATTGTAAACAGTGGCTCATGCATTAAATACAACCAATAAAGACCTAGTACGCCTCGGTTCATGTTTCTTAAGACGTTCAAGCATGTTACCATTTGGAGATCTGCCAGTTTTCTTAAGCCTAACATATAAATCATTCATTCTAAACAAGAATAGACAAGTAATCAACACATAATCAACATCTAGGTTTCATTAGATCTAAGCAAACACAAGAGAGATCTAGCCTAGCATAGTAGAATTGAGACAAGAACAAGAGATAAACAACCAACACATAGACATATTGATTGAATTGAAAGTACACTTATCTCAATTACAATGCAAGGTTTCAAGGGTTTGGAACTCTTGAAAAACCTGTAAAAGAGGCACCAAAATCGTCTTTAGGGTTTCACCAAAACTTCTCTTCCTAATGAAAAAACTGGAAAACTATATATAGGAAAAACAGTCTGACGGCGTCAAGAGTAACTTCTGACGCCGTCACCTCGCCGCCATATACTTCCTCGGACGGCCTTGATCCACTTATGACGGCCTATGTGACGCCGTCAC
Organism: Artemisia argyi; assembly: GCA_030686995.1. Classification (NCBI taxonomy): domain Eukaryota; kingdom Viridiplantae; phylum Streptophyta; class Magnoliopsida; order Asterales; family Asteraceae; genus Artemisia; species Artemisia argyi. Next base: position 169,810,751 of record CM060701.1, on the reverse strand, counting down.
CTCCCACGGTATATTAATTTTGCCACTTTGACACTGTCACGAATCCTTCTGACGCCGTCACCACCTTCGGTGTTTAATTCCTCATGTCTGACGCCGTAAAGATTATGGTCTTGACGCCGTCACCTTGTATTTTCAGCATGGAAATTTGGTACTTAGCCGTTTTCTTCACTTTTATGCTCCAAAAGCGTCCAAAATAGCTTCTTTTCCAGAATTCACTCTCCAAACACCTAAAATCACAAAAGGAACGATTTAGGGCAATATTTGATCAAATAAAGTCGGATTTGGGCTTAAATGACCCCCTAAAAACGGATCATTTTTCGCCTCATCAGCGGTGGTAAGATCATTTTACGCTTTTCGGGTGTGTGTGCAAAAAAAAATCTCTGGGAAATATTTTTGGTATCGATTCGTTAACCGAAATCGACCTCTTTAAAATTACTCACAGGGTGGTGGGAGAGAAGAATGGATCTCTCTTCAGTTCGCAATTTAATGTCAGAACTTCCGTATTCCACCTGTGTAGGTTGTAATCTTGAAGAAACCGAAGTAATTTAACTTCACGATTTGTTTTGTTGTTCTTTATTTTTTTTGTGTTGTTAACACTTCAGGAAAAGTGTTAATGAACGTTTTTGATATGATTGATATTTTTACAAAAAGCTTTTTAATAAAGTGGTGAAATTTGTACAGGGAGAGTTTTGAAAACCACTAAACTTAAAATGATTTAAAAACACGCAACAACCTCCCCGGCAGTGGCGCCAAATTTTGATTGAGGCAAAAGCGGTCAATTAACGTCAACCACGGATGTGGTCAACAGAGTCAAACTGCCTAGAGTCAATGCTCCGTGGATAGTATAGTTTTTCCCCGGGTCGTTATGTCCCGACGAGATTGAAATGGTGTTTGAAAACGTTTTTGAGAATGAGTGGCACTGAGGATAGTAACCAAAGATGATTGGAAAGTGATTATACTACTGATTGCTTGGTATTTGAACAATTTGAAACAATATTAACATTAACAGATATACAAATATGATTACACAAACACAAATTGAAAATCAGATTTGATTACAGATAGAGAAAAATGTGAGATTTAAACAATTTTACAATTACAGGGGGTGCAAGTGAAACTTTTACAAACTTAATTTTAAAAGAAAATGAAATTAAAAAGAAAATTATTTTTTTTTTGAATTTCTTATTATTTAATATTTAATTTTCTAAATAAAACTATTTAACTATTTAATTAAACTAATTAACTTAAAAACTTAATAATACAAATTTAAACTAGAAAATTGTACAATTAATTTCTAAAAATCTAAAATGACTTAAAATAAGATTAAAAATAAAAAATATGTATTTTTGTCTTTTTGTGGTTTTTCCTTTAATTAAATACTAATGATATTGATTAAACTATTTAAACTATTTTAAATTACTTGTTATACTAAAAATAACTTAGTAAATTAAAGAAAATATTATAAAACTAATTAACGATCACAGGAATCCTAAAAAATTATGAAAAGTTTCTAAAAATTATATTTAGACTATTTTACTAATTATTTACTTAATTATTAATTAATATCTAATTTAACTATATTAATTAATAAAATTAAAAAGTGAACCTAGGAAAAATCCTAACTGATTTCTAGAACCTAGGAAAAATATAAAAAACTACCGTTGTTAAATAAAAATTAAGAAAACTATTTAATTACTAATATTACTTAATTAATTACTTAAACAATTATTAATTCTAATAATTATTAAATTAAAAGAAAAAAATATAAGAAAATTAATGAAAATACTTTAAGGTAAGAAATTAAGAAAAATATAAAAATGATGAAAAGCTTATTAATAAATTATATTAAACAGAAGCTATCACTATTTTTTAAATTTGGTTTTTTGTTGGTTTTTCTTATTGACAGATGTTTATAAGCTAAAAATGAGCAACTTTTGTGAAAACACTTTTGAAATAGCTTAAAAATAAGCTATGTGCACCATCTTGTGCTTAATAGTGGACTTATTAGCGTATTAGGACTTTTCACTATTTGAAAAAGCTGAGACATGAACAACTAAGCATAAACAGATGATTGAGAACTTGAAATAAGCAAATGGGAACAAATAAGAACTCCGAATAAGCTGCTATGGAACAAATAAGCACTTATCACAACAAAAGGCCTAAAACAGGCCAAACCAAGGGGTTTTGAACCTCTGTGGGGTCCACAGAAGTCAAGGTGGGTCCAAAACAAGACTTGAACTATGAAGGTGTACTGGTCAACTCTAAAATAAGCCAATAAGCTGGGCTTATGGCTTATTAATGAGCACTGGGTGGTGCTTGGAACTTGGACTCAAAAGCTGAGTGACTCAGTATAGGTTCTGAGACAGGCTACAAAGGTGGGTCAATTAAGCTGAGGGCAAAAGGTCTGAGGGACAAAATAAGCAGTCCCTCAATAAGCTGAAGTGGAGAGCTTTCTAAAAATCTAGGGTACAGGGTGTGGGGCCCACAGGGTCAATCACAAAGAAGCTTTGAATATTGACCAAGAACCTGTTCACAGGGCATGTACTTACCCTGCAGGTCAAAATAAGCTCTTGCACAAGCTCTAATAAAAATCCTAAAAATAAGCTGATTGTGGAAACTTGTAGATTAGGTGACAAATATTAACTTCTGTAAAGATCAGGGCCTCAATCCTAACACAAAAATCACAATAATTCTCCCAAATTTTGTATTTCTGAAACAGGTCTACTTTTGACTTTTTTGAAATTATGAGCTTAAGTTGACTTTTGTGAGATTCTACCTAGATTTAAGCACTGATTAAGTTAAATTAAGCTATGATAAGACCTAAGTAAGCTACAACAACTACTTTTGGAAAGATTTGATGAGGTTTGATTTGAAATCTCTTGATAGACAACAAGAAGGATTGAATCAAAAGCTATTTTGACTTTTTAACAAACAAAGGTAAGTTTTTATGGTTTTACTGAACTAATGCAAACCTAAGTGACAAGTAACAACCACAAGCATCAACAAAAACACCCTAGATCACATATAACTCAGTAATCCCAAACACCCTTTTAAAAATATGATTTTATGACTTTCAAAGAGTTTGACAGATTAAGACCAAGCAATGATTTCTAAGGCTTATATTGTGATGAAATAAGTTGTTTTAAACACAGAAACAACAACTCTAACAACAAATACACAAAAATCTCTAAATTACTAATTTAGACAGTGGAAATGAAATACTAAGTAAACACCAATTTTAAATAACAAGCTACTGAATTAAAGCAAGATTAATACTAACTAATACTAAACAAGCATGAATAAGCCAAATAAGCAGTGATATAAGCTATGCTACAATAGAAGTTTAGAAATGTGATAATAGGCTTACAATATGCAATCCTGCCAAAATCATGAACCAAGGACCCACAATCCAATCCTATAGGTTTCTACAAACCTCTAACCCAGGGCCATCCAACATTTACCCTGCTCCAGCTTGAAACTTCACGAAACCTGTATGTTGACTATTTTTGTATTTTTGATTTTTTATAACTAGATTATATTTTAAGGTTTCTAAAAGCTTTTATAAGCTTTCTAGGAGCTTACATGTGCCTAAGCGTCCATACCTTAAAACAAAAACTATAATTAAGCTTAATGAGATTTTTGAAATAAAATGGAAATTGCATACACTGGGATTTCAACTAAAACTTGATTTTTATTAATGGAAAGACTTAAGGGTACACTGAAAACATGAAATACACTATTTGAAAGCTAAATTCTTCAATAAAAACTTGAAATTTACTTATACGACATAAAAACTACTAAATTATGCTAATCATTCTTCCATTGCTGTTCTCTTCTATTTATAGCTGTGGATTAGGGTTTGTTAACACCCTCTGAGCATTTCCCATCAACAATTTTAACCTTTGGATCACTGTAGCCTCATCTCAACCCTCCACGTGTTTTGGCGGCAAAAAATAGAGTGAGGCAATTTGGACAGTTATAGAAATTGGGGTGGTGGTGCATTAAATGCATTTGTTTGTTAGGTGAGAGTGGTGGTATGAGTGGTTTGGGGGTGGAGATGGTGGGAGAGGTAAGGTGATGGTTTTGCAGTCCTAGTGGGAGGAAGGGGTGAAGGGGGTGGTGTGTTTGACTGAGTTTGACCCTGGGATTATTTAAAACGGTTTTTAAGTTTTGTGGGCTAAGGGCTGGGCTTAGGGTAAGGGAATGGGCTGGGTGTGTTTTTATGTTTGGATTGGATTTGTATTTGGGGTGTTTTGATATTAAGTGTCCGGTTTGGTATAGGAATTAACACAAGGACCAATTTTGTAATTTCCAGAATTTTAAGGACCTGTTTTGCCATTCTCCTAAAGTTCTCGTAAGGATGAAAGTTGCCAATCCTTAATAGTATGAGGACCATAGTTGACGTTTTACATTTTTGAAATTCCAGGGATCAAATCTGCCAACTTTGCAAACTTCAGGGACCAAACATGTAATTTCACCAAACTTTCCAACCAAGGACCATTCCTGCCATAGATGAGAAGTACAAGGACATAAATTGTTTTTCTCAAAGTTTTTATATCCCAGGGACCATTTTTGTCAATTTTTCAAAGTTAAGGGACTAAACTTGCAATTTTGTGAAACTTTGTACCAAAAGACTAAATATGTAACTTTGTGATTTAAGAGGACCTTTGGTGACTTTTTCAAGTTTTTAGAATAGCCAAGAACTAGTTTTGACATCTTTTGAAAGATGAGGGATTGAAACTGCCAATTAAGCAAACTTTGTTCATTTTTCATCTGTTTTTTGATTATTTTGCATCTGAAACATATAAAACACATTCCTGGGATATTTTCAGTATTTTGATGCAATTTTGAGTGTTTTTAGATGTTTTTGCAGCTCAGAATAGGTAAAAATGATGAGTATTTACACACTCATCACAAATCAAAGTTCAGAACGTTTCTAAGTCAAAGTCAAAGAATCTACAAACTAAAGAAAGAAAGATTAAAGTCAAAGAAAAGAGAACTTGACAAAGATTCAATGTCAAAAAAAGTATGAGCATGTTGGAAAAGTCGTAAAGACAACAGAGTATAGATGTTGATCAAAGGCAAGAACGACCAATCGACATTATTCAGAGATCACAAAGCATGATCGGAACAAAGGAACTTGCAAAACTATTACACAACAAGACTCAAAGTTCAAAGAGAACAAACTTCAAAGATCAAATATCAAGGTCACAAAAGAGAGATCTCAATGATCACCCTTAGGGGGAGATTGTTAGCATTAGAAGTGTTGATCATTTATTTAATCAAAGGGAGATCTCAATGATCGTCCCTTAGGGGGAGATTGTTAGCATTAAAAGTGACGATCATTATTGAGTCGACAAGTACTATAATAGTTCAGAATATTGGGCTATGGACTTGGTACTTATTAAGTATATCATGTAAGCCTTTATTAGAAAAGGAAAACCAAGACCATTAGACAAGGCCCATAGAAAGCCTTTTAGGGCATGATGTAACTTACTATATAAACACCTCAAAGGCTCATTTGAGGTGTGTGCTTGTGTGTGTATTTTGTGTGTTTCTCTCTTAATAAAGTTCTCATTTCCATCTCTTTCTCTCTACACCATACGACATACATATACATATATCAAGTCACCACCTTTACTTCATATTGTGATTATATTGTGTGATAAAGTTATGATATCTAAGGTCATACAAGAATTGTTAGCATTAAAAGTGACGATCATTATTAAGTCGGCAAGTATTGTAATAGTTAAGAATATTGGGCTATGGACTTGGTACATATTAAGTATATCATGTAATCTGATGCGTGGGAATTGCACCAGGCTTTACCTCTCGAGGGATCTCGAGAAGCTTACAACCCCCACAAGGCAGTGTACCTGATCGTTGTAGTATTGTATAGTGACAAGTACCGGGGGATTGATCGTTCAACTCAGGAATAGTGTCGCTAGGATTAGAAAGCCTAAAAACTAGGTCTAGAGGTGAGGGATGGTTCTTTTAATATTTTTATGTTTTTATGAAAACAAGTAAAATCTCCGTTTTTTTGAAGAGTGGGTGGAATTAGTTGCTAGTCAACTAACCCAATAACTACAGATGCAATAAAAATAAAATAACAGAAATGTAAATTAAACTAATTACTAATGTGGTGTGAACAATAGATGGGAGAATTGTGTTTACTTAGATTTCACTACTCCCTTGATATCTTTTACAGGTTAATTGTTTGTTACAGTTACGTGGATGACGGGTTATATTCCTTAATACCAGTAGTGGGGTGGCGTACTTACTTCCCCAACTCTATAAGCTCCTACTTCACTCCTATGTCGAGCCTGCAAGAAGCTCCTAACATGGGATGACTAGAATTCGCTCATGCATTAAATACAACCATAAAAACCTTAGTACGCATTGGTTCATGTTTCTTAAGACGTTCAAGTATGTTACACAATGGAAGTCTGCCAGTTTTCTTAAGCCTAACATTGAAATCATTCATCCATTACAACTATAAACAAGCAATCAACCTATAATCAACATCTAGGTTTAATTACATCTAAGCAAACACACAAAAGATCTAGCCTAGCATGTTAAAATCAAGACAAGCGTAAGATATATTCAAACAACACATAGATATATTGAATGAATTGAAAGGATACTTATCTCAATTGAACATGAAGGGTTTCAAGGGATGAAAACCCTTGAAAATACTGTTAAAAAGGAGCTAGGGTTTATTCAAGTCGACCCTAAAATTCTCCTATCTTTAGAATGAAAATTACAAAAACTATATATAGATTTCCTAAGGTTTCGGCGTCAAGAAGAAATTTCTGAAGCTGTCAACCCGCTGCCCATAAAATTCTCGGACGCCGTCATGTGTAATCTAGTTCTGGGCCGTCACCATTTCACTCTTGACGGCCTTGTTTTGACGCCGTCACGTTTTCACTGGGCCGTCACCATTTTTGCTCTTGACGCCATCATCAAAATCTTCTTGACGCCGTCAGGTACTGTTCCCAGCAAGGAAAATTAAGACTTTGCCATTTTCCTCACTTTTATGCTCCAAAAACATCCAAAATGCTTCTTTTTCCAGAATTCACTCCCAAGGTACCTAAAATCACAAAAGGAACGATTTAGGGCAATATTTGATCAAATAAATTCCAATTCCAGCTTAAATGACCCCCTAAAAACGGATCATTTTTCGCCTCATCATATACCCTTACATTTGAGATTTGCTTGTCCTCAAGCAAATGCGCTTTTATTCTAATCAAAATACAAGTAATCGTTCCACTAAAGACCGAAGACAAGCACGGAGGTCATATACTAGCACCTCACAAATAGTGTTTAGATACTCACATCTCTCGGGTGTAATAAAGTATATATCGCAATATGGAAATGGAAAACATCTCTCACTACGTGTCATAGCAAAATAGATTACCATAGGCTTGGGAAAGGATCAAACCTCCACCACATGGCGTAAGCACCTAGGATAAACTATCAAAGAGGTCTTTTAAAGGGTTATAATGTTAGGTGTAGGGATATGGAATACACGGTTTTGTTGGATATAGGCAATCTTTACTTGTGGTGAGTTAATAATCTTGGTTAATTACATGTACAAAATGGCGTTGCTAAGCTAAGACTAGACTCGACTTAAGCTAATAAATGAAAAATAACAAAAACATTAAACAATGATAAAATGAAACGGGATGGTAGTCCGTATGTTTTTTTCAGTTTTTTTTTATTTTTTTTTATTTTTTTTTTTTTTTTTTTTTTTTTTTGCATACACTCTTACCCTACCATCCAAAATAATACATCATAGGGAATGAACATTCCCCTTACACTTGAATTTTTACATACTTTACAATAGACTAATCTAATGACTCGAATTAAGATAATCAAAACACTTGGAGTACTTTTAAGATTAATGTACATATGGGGGTAATAAATGATGTTCTTCCCCATTACTCCATAAGATTAGTACTTTACCCATGAGTCCCAATTGTCCCAAAACAATATGTACAAGGATATGACTCGACTTAGCAACCATGTAATCAATTAGATAATTAACTAAGGGTTTAAACAAATAAAAATAATGCACTAAAGATGAGTGCATACATGGAAGGCTAAGGCGATTTGGTTGTACATTTAAGTGGGGTGTAACAAATTCTTCCTTTAAGTAGGATGCTTAAAGTTAGAAACGAAAAGATAGGCTCGGAGGAGTGTACTACGGGTTTTGTGTACAAAAAATGAGTACAACGCTAAGGTGTGGGAAAAATTAGTTGACTTTACTAGCCAAATAATATGACTTAAATGGTCAAGTAATTATGATACGGGTTTAACACAAGGGTGATCCTAATGCCTGTTATCATGTAGTAAATCCTACTACACGAATGTAGTCTCACTACCGGTCTCGGGATGCATCACTAACGCAAGTTCTAGAATCTAAATGCTACCGGTACACTCATAAGCACTAATAGTAAATGCATTTTCCTATCAAATCTAAAGGCGAACCTCACATATTTGGGTGGAAAATTTTTCTGAATTGTACGGTTTTATGCTAGTAATACGACTCCTATCCATGAGACGCTTGCTAAGGCTAAAGTTTCACTCCTAAATGATGTAAAAAAATTAAAATTTGGTGCTAAAATTACACTAACAAGTATTTCTCTTAGTTTTATTACACACCTACCATCAAATAAACAAACTAAAGCGAAAGTGTATCCTATAAGGTATCATCATTTTACCCTCCCCTTACACTTAGGATGAACATTGTCCCCAATGTTCAATTAAAGAATGTAAAAGTAAAATAGGTAAAAGAATGAAATCAAATACTCCCCTGATTCGCTCGGTATGGATGGTATGGTAACAAGGTTAGATCTTCCTCCAAGAAAATGAACAATCAAAGCTTGCCTTCCAGAAATATAAATCATCTTCTTGTCATACATAACCTGTTAAACCTGAGAAAACAAACAAGGCAACCTCGCGTAAAATCGGCGGCAATCTATATATGATAACAAATCCTAGAAAACAATGTAAGATATAATGCTTGTGGAATGAATGTTTTGTGGAAAACTAGAAGGGGGGTTGAATAGTTTTACGTTTTTTTAATTTGTTATAAAAGATAGTTTTTAGTGTTTACTTAGCTTTTAAAAACTTAGATTCGATAATATGTGATCTCAAGTCTTGGACAATATAAAAAACTATCAATAAATAATATATAGCAATGATAAGTAATGAAATAAATAAGAGATGGAAAGATCGAACCGCGAGACAAAAGATTTATAGTGGTTCGGCTACAAGGACACCTTCCTTGCCCTACTCCACTCCCCGAGCACCTAACTCGAGAGTTTTCTTCACTATATCAACAAGCTCCCTTATGGCGGAGAAAACTGTACACACCAATTTACACACCACAACTTCTTCACAACTAAGTCACAACTTCTACACACCTTCTTCAAATCAATCTACTTCACAACTAACTACTCCACTCCAATCTTCTTCACACCAATTCACTTCACAACTAACTACTCCACACCTAGCTTCTTCACTACAATCTAATTCCTAACTTTTCTTCTTCACACCAAGCAACTAACTAATCACACAATCTATATATATATCTAGCACAACTATCTACAATCAAATATTCACAACAATCTTCACAAAGAATAGTGTAAATAATCTTGATGATGCACCAACAACATGGATGTGGAGGTCACAACAAGTTGTAATTCTTCTTGTCTTGGGGGATAGAAGTATTCTTCTCTTGCACTTGAGAGGATGAAGTTTTAATCACTTTGAAACAAAGAATTATGCACTTATGATCAAAGGATTAAGAGAATAGAAATGTGGATCTAGATCAGAAAGTTTAGGAGTGCAAAAGGTGAGAAAATTCTGAAGGATGAACCAGTATTTATAGGGGAGAAAAATATTGTTCTGGAGCGTGGCCGGTCCCCTTAATTAATGGCCGGTCCCCTTAATGATTAAGGGAGCCGCCTAAGGAATTAAGGGGGCCGCCCCTTCAGAACGTTGGTTTTTCTTGTCTTTTAGTGGGGAATATTTTTCTGGATAAAATTTGCCATTTTTGGTTGGAAATTTGAAATCATATATTTATAATGAATTAAACATATTCTTTTAATTCCAAAAGTAATTTTGTAAAAGATATAAAATGTTTAATACATTTTATAGAAATTCTAGTGATTAGAGAAATTTCCTTTGATCATGAAATGCAATAAACCCTTTGTTTATTCATAACTTAAGTGATATGGAGGCAAAGACAAATATTAAGCACTAAAAACTTGTTTACGTCATAAGTTTTAGATTAATGAGTTTATGCTTTGTAATTATCAAAACATAGAGACATTGTTAGTATGCTAACAATGTTTTAAGACATTATTTATGTCAACAATCTCCCCCTTTTTGATGATTACAAAACCTTAAACTCATTAGGTCTAAAAAATAATTTTTAGACAAGTATTGTTAGAGTTTAACATTCTCTTCTCCCCTTTTTTGTAAAATCAAAAAGGTTAATGCTCCCCCTTGATGTATGCTCCCCCTCATTTGAGAGCACCAAGGGAATGAGCTATGGAAATCTTGGCTACACAAAATATTAGAACAGAACAAGGCACATATACATGCAAAGCAATAATTATGCAAATAAAAATAGATTCATTCAAGCATCATAGAGAGCATTACAACATTTAATATGCTTAAGGCATATTGATCATAATAAAACAAAAGAAAAGACATAGTCCTATATTTCCTAAAAGAGCACTTGGACTTGCTTGCAACCCATGGTTGATTGTTTTATTTGCTTGAAGGATAACATAAGCATAAAGCTTAGTTGTTAGATGGAGAGGGATATGGAGTGGGGTATGGAGCGAAAGAGGTGGACCTTACGATATTGTATCGTGTTAAGGGTGGTATGGGATGAGGTCGAGTGAGAAGATATTCAATTCAAGAAATATCTTCACTCAAGTATAGGATTTGTTTTTGAAGAAAGATGCAACAAGGGCAATAGGGAGTGTGGTTTGTAACTTGATCCAAGTTGAGAGAGTGAGGAAGGCAATTGTTGTAGGGTGATGATGGAGGTTGCCCTTTGTTGCGTTGTGCAAGATGCATGGCATTGAGATCACAAAGATTATGGATTTGTGATATTTCATCACGGAACTTTTGCTTTTTCGTGGCAATGTGGGGAAAGACATTTTGTTGATATGGATGAACTGGGTTTGTGTAGTTGGAGTTGTGGTGGGATGGTTGATCAAACTTGTATGGATCATTACAAATGGTTGGAGGATGAGATGAGTGGTTTAGCATGAAGGAAGATGTTTGGCCAATGTTGTATGGTTTGTAAAGAGGATCAAATGAATGTCCTTGTGAATTTGGTGTAAAGTTTGGGAAGTAAGTGGTTGGTGGTGTTGAGTGATTTCCAACTTCATTGGTTATGATGGATTTGTTTCGAGGGCTTTTTCTTCGCCAAACGGGTTTTTCCGTCATTCTTGCAAGCCTTGAGGCTTTTGGTTTTGGTTTGTTTGGAGAAGTCATGAAGAGATGAGTGAAGAGTTTTGAGGATTGGGGGTATTTATAGTGTAAGATTTGTGTGTTTATGGATGGATAAAGTTTGTTTGGGAGATTAGGACAAAATGTGTTGGTGAAAATTAGGAAATGTAGGTTGAAATGGGCTAAAAAGCAAAAAAGATTTTGTAAACCCGACCATCAGATGGCCGGTCCCCTTAATTAGGGGGCGGTCCCCTTAATGATTAAGGGGTCCGCCTTACAAAATTAAGTGGGCCGCCCATCTGGTGATTTCCAGGTTGCCAGAATTGGGTTTTTGGCAGAAAATTTGCAGAAAGGTTGTGTTTTTGGATTAGAATTCAAGCATGTTCAATTCTTTTAGGCAATATAGAATCTAATCTAATCAAGATATAGCATTCATGCAAGAACACATAGGCAAAAGATCAAATAATCAACACATAATAAGCAAGAGGAGATAAGTAAAGGCAAGATCACTTAAACTTCCTACGGCACCTAGCTTAGATCAAAGGCAACGGCAACTAGTGAGTGAATCAACTAGTGATGGATCAAGATGACAACATTATTAGTGAATTTGTCCTAGTGTGTGTCTATATGCAACAAATGTGGAGTTGTGATTGTTTCGACTCCTAAATGCAAAAAGAAATAACGATCCTAAGAAGCAATCCAAATGATCTCCTTGATTCAATTTTTGCTCGATCATGAATGTCAAAGACATATATTAGATTATATACCTTGACAATTTATGTGAGAGTTTATACATGATTTTGAAAAACAATGTTTTTAGTATTAGTCAACAACTCAAGGAAAATGATCTTCATGTGATTCCTAGATGTGAGAATAATTTTTAAAGAAAATTGATTGGGTTTTACAAAGGAGTTTATGCAAAGAAAATAAATTTTCCCAATCTTTAATTTTGTGCGAAATAGATTCCTAGACTCAGAAATGATGAAATGGAAGAAAAGTAAATTTTATGCAAGTATAAATTTGTATTAATTCAATATAATTTAGTAAACTTGTTTCATCATTCCAAATCCTAAACGCAAGTGGTTGAAAAATTCACGCTTAAGGGGTTTTGTGAATATATCCGCAATGTTGTCTTCCGATGCAACCTTTTCTATAGATATACTTCCTATTTGTACATTATCCCTAAGAAAATGGTGGCGTATTTCTATGTGTTTAGTCCTAGAGTGTTGCACCGGATTTTTACTTAAATCTATCGCACCTTTGTTATCACACATAATGGGGACATTTTCTAACCTAATGCTATAGTCTACGAGAGCTTGTTTCATCCATAGTGCTTGTTGACATTCCTTTCCAGCGCTTACATATTTGGCTTCGGTGGTAGAAATAGCAAGAGCGGTTTGCTTCTTCGAAAACCAAGATGTTAGACAACATCCCATAAACGTGCAAATACCGCTAGTGCTCTTTCTATCTACGTAGTCTCCCACATGATCTGAATCCGCATAGACGATGGTTTCTATGCCGGAACCCTTAGGATACCATAATCCTAAGTGTATAGTGCCTTTAATGTATCGGAAGATACGCTTAACCGCTTCTAGGTGAGAGGTTTTGGGATCCTCTTGAAAACGGGCACAAAGGCAGACACTAAACATGATATCGGGTCTACTTGCCGTCAAGTATAGTAAACTACCTATCATTCCTCTATACTTGGTGTTATCTACGGACTCACCTTCATCGTCCTTTGTGAGCTTTACTTCCGTAGACATGGGAGTTTTCATGGGTTTTGAGTCTTCTAGGCCAAATTTCTTAAGCATTTCCTTAATGTACTTAGATTGGTTAAAAATATTCCATCTTCTAATTGTTTTATTTGTAATCCTAGGAAGAAGTTAAGTTCACCCATCATACTCATCTCAAACTCATCATGCATGATTTTGGCAAATTCATCACAAATGTCTTGACAAGTCGATCCAAATATAATGTCATCAACATATATTTGGACAATGATGAGATTTGGGTCTTTCCTTTTAGTGAAAAGAGTGTTATCTACCATCCCCATGGAATAATCATGTTTAATAAGAAAAGCTTTTAATCGATCATACCAAGCTTTGGGAGCTTGTTTGAGTCCATACAAAGCTTTCTTTAACTTATAAACATAATCAGGTTTTGCGAAGTCAATGAATCCTGGAGGTTGTGCAACATATACCTCCTCATTTATAAAACCGTTAAGTAATGCACTTTTCACGTCCATTTGAAATAACTTCAAATCTAGGGCGCAAGCATAGGCAAGTAATATCCTAGTCGATTCTAATCTAGCTATGGGGGCATAAGTTTCGTCATAATCAATTCATTTTGTTGATTATAACCTTGGGCAACTAACCTAGCTTTGTTCCTAGTAACTATTGCATTCTCATCTAACTTATTCCTATATACCCATTTAGTTCCTATGATGGTCATATTCTTAGGATTTGGGACTAATTCCCAAAAATCATTTGCCTTAAATAGATTTAATTCTTCTTGCATAGCTATAACCCAACTTTCATCTTTTAAAGCCTCGTTAATATTCTTAGGTTCTATTGCTGATAGGAAACAAAAGAAATTGTTTTTATCTTTGGCTTGTGACCTAAGGATTCTTTGGTTAAGATGTCCTATTATATTATCTAATGGATGTGATCTAGATTCTTTAATATTAACAGTTTCGTTATTTTCTAAGCAAATGTCTTCATTATCATTTCCTATGGGTTTTGTTTTACTAACCTCAATAGCTTCATCTTCGACTAAATCATCATCTTCTAAAGGTAATATTTTAGGAGGTGGTGGTGTTTCATCAAATGTTACATTTAGTGATTCCTCTACTTTCATGGAGTGTTTGTTAAGTATTATATATGCTTTGCTATTTTGTGAGTATCCTAAAAATATTCCTTCATATGATTTTGGATCAAACTTAGTGAGGTAATCCTTAGTGTTTAGAATATAACATTTACTTCCAAATACCCTAAAGTAGCTTAAGTTTGGTTTTCTACCTCTTAATAACTCATAAGGAGTTTTTCCTAGAATTCTCCTAATTGATACCCTATTTAAAATATAAGTCGATGTATCTACGGCATGACACCAAAATTTTTGTGGGATGGATTGTTCATTTAACATAGTTCTACTCATTTCTTGTAGTGACCTATTTTTTCTTTCTACTACGCCATTTGATTGAGGAGTACGAGGAGCGGAGAAATTGTGAGATATTCCATTTAACTCACAATATTTTCCGAATTGTACTTCGTTATCAAATTCCCTACCATGGTCCGTCCTAATGGCAACTATTGAGCATCCTAATTTATTTTGAATCATTTTACTAAATATTTCGAATTTTTCAAAGGCTTGGGTTTTGTCACTTAAAACCTAGTCAACGTGTATCGTGAGTAGTCATCTACTATTACTAAGGTATATTTGTTTCCTCCATAGCTCTGCACAGCGGATGGACCAAAAAGATCCATATGTAATAATTCTAGGCACCTAGTAGTGGATACTATATTCTTAGCTTTGTGACTAGCATGAGCTAGTTTTCCAATTTTACATGAATCACAAAAATGCTTGTCATATTTTAGATTTGGAAAATTTCTAACTAATTCCTTAGAGGCCAAAGATTGTATTTGTTGCATGTTAGCATGTCCTAATCTCCTATGCCACAATGTAGAGTTTTCATCTAGGGCCGTGAGGCATATCCTATCCTGAGGCTTGTTTCCTAGTTTCATAACATATATGCCACCTTTCCTAATTCCTCTACCTATAATTTTTCCATTCTTAACTATTTCTCTATCCTCTTCGGTAAATGTGACTCTACATTTATTATCACATATTTGTCCTACACTAAGCAAGTTATATGTTAAATTATCTACATGCTCTACATTTTCAATAGTAAGTGAGTCTTCAGAAATCGTACCTCTGCCAATGATTTTTCCACGTAAGTCACTACCGAAAATAACGTTACCTCTATTGTATGCTGTTAGGAATACAAATATTCCTGTAAAAGTCTCGGTCACCTAATGATTGTAATAGCATTAAGTTAGCTCGTAGTTAGTTTATTTATTAGTTAAATAATTTTAGTTTAAGTAACACCGTGGAAGAAGGACGGGTCTTCACCCACTGTATGCCTGATCCACAGCCCGGGAGTGGGCGTTATATTGTAAGTATAAATACCCCTCTCCACATGTGGAGAGGGTTGGACCTTCACTTAATCTCAATCTAATATTTCTCTTTTTCTCTCAAGGTTCCTTTCTTTCTTTCTTTTCTCTCCTCCTCTTTACTTCTACGCCTCACAAATCACCACATGAACATGTTTCCTACATAGTTAGTATTCTACATTTGGTATCAAGAGCCAAGGTTTCATCTTAGGGCCTTGTAGAATCAAATTTGATGATGTTTTGAGTGGTTTTGTGAGTGTGAAGTCATTTTCTTTGAAAACACCTTGGTTTTATCTTTCTAGTGTTGTCATACATGTTAGAGATGTACTTTTATGTTCATTAGTATTTGTAGAACATTGTAGTTAGTTTGTGTTACCATTTCTGTAATCTATTTGAAGTTTGGAGTTGATTTTGGGCGGATTTTCTTTGTTGCGGTTAAGTCCACTGTTTCATTGCTTGGTTGCGATTAAGTTCTGTTATCTGTGGTTAGCTTGCTGCGATTACCATTTTGGGAATACAAACAAAACGCAAAGATAGCGACAGTTTTGGACCATTTTCACTGCGATTGGTTGCTTGCGATTAGTATATTGCGGTTAGCTCTTCTGCGGTTGGGTATTTTCTGCGGTTTGGTAGTTTCTGCGGTTAGTATCTTTGGTTTGCGGTTTACTTAGGTTGCGATTAGATCAGTCTGCGATTGGGATTTTTCTGCGGTTTGGTATTATTTGCGGATTAGTGTCCTGCGGTTAGTATCTTTGGCTTGCGGTTTACTTAGGTTGCGTTTAGCTCATTCTGCAGCTGGATCTTGTTGCGGTTTGGTATTTTCTGAGGTTAGTGTCCTGCGGTTAGATCAAGTGGTGGTTATACTTTCCTGCGACTAGTACCTTACATTGCAAGTATCTCCCACCCTGTGTTTTAGGAATTTCTAAGTTTTGATGTCGACATCTTCCGATGACATTCAAGCAGCGGGGTCTGACACCCGACCTCCGATGCTGGATAGAACTGACTATGAATCATGGGCTCAAAGGATTCGTTTGTACTGTCTGGGTAAAGAAAATGGGGTTAACATCTTGAAATCCATCGATGAGGGACCCTTTCAAATGGGTACTACTAGAGACACGGTTAGAGCAGCAACTGATTTACTACCGGCCGTACTTGGTCCTGATAGACCTCGCACTTACGATGAGTTGTCTGATGATCAAAAGAAACGCTCTGATGCAGACATTAGAGCATCAAATATCGTCATTCAAGGGCTTCCCAAAGATGTCTACAAACTTATCAACTACAACACTGAAGCAAAGGCGGTCTGGGATAATGTCAAAATGCTTCTTGCAGGGTCTGAGTTAACTAAAGAAGATCGTGAGTCACAGCTATACAATGAATTTGAGCATTTCAATATGAATCCAGGTGAAAGCATCACTGACTATTACGTCAGATTTCACAAGCTGGTCAATGACATGAGAGCCATCAAGATGACAATGCCCAACATACAGCTTAATTCCAAATTCGTGAACAACATGGCACCTGAATGGGATAGGTATGTCACAGCTGTTAAGCTCAACAAGTGTCTCAGGCATACCAATCATGAACAGCTGTATGCATATCTCCAACAACATGAGAAACATGCTGCTTATGATCGGCTAATGCGAGAAAAGCTCAATCCGTCTGCAACAAATGAATCTTTTGCTTTTGTTTCCAATGTTCAACAACCTAATCAAACCTCTAATGATCAAGTTCAACCATCACAATCATCCTCCAGGTCTACCCCAACCAACAGTCAATCATCAACTCCCTCACCATCTGCTTTGAATACACAACTTGATTCTGGGTATTCTCACACTGACATGATGATTGATAATCTCTCCAACCAAGTTTCTTTACTGGTCCAAGAGTTCAGGGCTGCACTTCCATCTACTAACAACCAACTCAGAATCTCATCTAATCCACGTAATCAGGCTGTCATTGAAGATGGTTGGGTAGTGGTGCAGAATGTGCAGGGAAGACAGAACTTCAACCAAAGAAATGCTGGTAGAGAAAATGGGCAGTACAGAGTTGGGAATGCTCTTCAGGCACAAGCTAAACAGCCGAAATGCTATAACTGCGGAGGGTTGGGCCATATTGCTAGGAATTGCACTCTCCCAAAACGTCCCCAAAATTCTGAGTACTTCAAGGACAAGATGCTGTTGATGCAGGCACAAGAAAATGGGACTGTGTTGGATGAAGAAGCTTTGCTCTTTCTGGCCGGTAATGATGGGAACACCTTTGATGCTGATGTGGATGATCAGCCTGTTCAGGACATGGCTCTTAATGACCCGAATATCTTTCAAGTTGAAGAGTGTGATGCATTTGACTCAGACGTGGATGATGAACCTACTGCTCAAACCATTTTCATGGCTAATCTGTCTGCAGCAGCTTCCTCTTCACAACATCCTGATTTATCCATCACATCTGCTATCTCTGAGGTACCAACTTCTCCTAATCATGATCCGAATAATCCTGCAATTGAACAGGGGGCATGTGACTCTGTACTACTAAAGAATATTGTCAACATAAACGTCACTAATATGGGTAATACCAATAATATCCCATATGAAATGTATGTGAATGACAATGGACCGCCAGTTGTACCAAGTGACATGCCGTCTATTAACTCTGGTGAACGTGAAGTACATGAACACACGATTTACAATCCTGATGATTCCCTGATCACTAGAATTAACACCTGTCACACCCCCAATTTACCTGACTTGCAGCGGAATGGAATACCTGTGGGTGTCTGTCATAGCACCACAGTTACAGTTACATTGAACGACCTAAAGTGTCGTTTGGAAAATACTGCATTTGATCATTGAAATAATTCAGAGTTTACAAAATGAGGTCCCCAAAATGTGTTGCAAGTTTACGAAAACAAGTCTTACTAGATCAAACGTTTACATAAGTGCATGAAATAATGATGAGACGCGTCGACTCCGCGACTCCATGAAGGTCCAAATGCAAGTCACATGAGCTACCTTAATAACCTGAAATACATTGCTAAAACGTCAACACGAATGTTGGTGAATTCCATAGGTTTGTAAAATGTAATGATGTACGGCCACCACAAGTAAAAGTGCAAGATAAAAATCTCATGAAAATTGTACAATAGCCTTAAGCTCATGACACCGAAGCTATGACTGATGAAATTCTATGCCCCTCCCGAATGTTCTGCCGAAACATTCAAATGTAAAAGACATGACATGCATCCGCTTACTGTTGGTAATCACTACCACGGATGGAGGCGTCACCCTCGATAGATCTATCCACTCACTCTCGCTTAACGGTAAATTAACGGTTCATGATGTTACAGGGGACTTATCACATGGCAAGGTAACTTAAGCAATGTACATGTTTGAATACTTGGGCTCGTACTAAAATGATTGATGCAATGTATTCCCCCCGTGGGATTTGAAAACAATCAAAAATGTTGAATTGAAAACGGGGCTATGAAAACTCACCTTAACTGATGAAACCGTGATGAAATGAAATGAACACCAATGAACAATTAGCTGTCGCAACCCAATATGATGGTACCATGAACATGTAATGAGCTGAAAAACAAGGCGCGCACACTAGCCGCAACCTAATATGAATGATGAACGATCTACTTTAGATCATGAAATGATGTTATGAATGTCCATGCACATGTTTCCTATACCACTCTACTCTTTGAAAAACACTTGTTGTTATCAAAAGTATATAATCCAAGAAGTTGGAAAAATATTGCTATTAGAAAATATAAATAGCTAGTTATAATATATATAATTATATATATATAACGTAAATTTCCATGTTAGCGTTGAAATACTCGGGTTGTAATCCTTGAAATGATGAAAATATACTCATAATAACTAATACTACGTTAGTTATAAAGCTCGGTACTTGATATTACTTCTAGCTCAAAAATGTACTTCGTAGTTTTTGCGCCAAATTTAATAAAAGCTGTCAATTATAAAAGGGTTTTAGCTGATATTCAAACGAGTATATCTTTGTCGTTACTTGTCCGTTTTACTTGTTCTTTATATCCACGGTTACGTCTTAGTATGTAGTAATATATTTTGGAAAGCTCGGCTCCTCCGGGTTACGTCTAAAGTCTCTTTTTGTCCAATGAAAATCGTCCAACAGCATACATTTTCAGAAAAATACTTTTCGTCAACAATTTTGCAAAAATCATAACTCCTTCGTTATAGACTCTTTTTAATCCGTTCTTTCGCCTACGGATTCGTTTTTGAAAGTATTTTCTAAAAATTTTGCCAAAGTTTCCTTGGTGTTTACTGATTTTCCAGATTTTTACAAAACGGGACAGCATGTCTAAAATAGGTTCCAAATCAAGTTTCCAAGGTTAAAAACTAATTTCTACCATCACCAATCCTCTTGTAATCACCACATGGCTAATCTAATCTTACCATACACCTTCTTAGGGTGCCATGGACTCCTAACCAAGTTATTAGAGCAAGGGGATTCATAACTAAAAAGTTAGGGTTTGTATGTTTCTTTTTAGCCAAAATAAAGTGTGGTATAGCTACTTGTACATGGTTTTTAGCATGATACTAGTGAAATACATGTAAAAATAGGATGATCCATGAAAAAATAAAGATGAAAACTTACTTGACAAAATGAGATGATTATAGGATGATTATGCTTGATGTTCTTGTGTTTTTGTTGCTTGATTCTTGATTAGGCATGTAAAATGAACAAGTTTAGTGTTTTACTTTATGGAAAATGATCACTTGATCATGGAGATCAATTATGGGTCGTGGGTTTGGAGAAAAAATGGAAGAGATGAGCAAGTTTTGATCTTAGCCAAAATATTGTGAATTATGATTATGTAATTTGGTAAAGTTATGTTGTAAAAGGTTTATTAGTATAAAAGGGTTAAGTTAATGCTAGGGGTTAAAAAGGGTGGCACATGGCCGGTTTTTCAAGGGTAGGAGGGGGGGGGGGGTTAGGGTAGTTGGGATTTAATTTGAAAACCATGTAAGAATATGCACTAGTTTGTGTTTTTAGTTACGATCGGGTACCGGTTTTATTAGAAATAAATGTTCACGAAGTTTACCGGGATGAAATAAAGTTATAATAATGTTAAAAACATATTAAAAATATGTTGGGTACATTTACTGAGTGATCGGGTGATTAATGTTTAGTTTTAACGAAAACCGACGTTATATTCATACGCGTACGTTATAAATAAAATAAATTTCCAAAATACTGGGTAACTGAATGTTATAACTTTTATGATGTTAAAATGGATATAAAAATATGTCGGGACCATTGTGGGAATATTTAGATATATTCGTCGTATAATAACCGGGTGTTAACGTTTATTTAGAAATCATAATACGTAAAACGTTAAATATACTGAATATAGTAATTTGAAAATCCTAAGAGTGGTATAACATGTAAATGACCTACTGATGATATGCAGACTATCCCCAGTCCGTATGAAATGTTATTACTGATAATGCATGAATTCGCACCTGAACCAATACGGTTACGCGAATTTGAATACCCGTAAACTAAATTTACGACGAAATGTGTAATGCATGTGAATGATGAAATCTTTTCCCGCAGTGAATAGTGTTCCGTGAATAGTAAAATTTCTGAATGCTTCTCGGAATGTCAAACTGACACCAAAAATGATGAATAGTAAACTGATGAATAGTGTTTTGATGAATAGTGTTTGATGAATAGTGTTTTTCCAAAGTTTGGGAAATGACCTGAAATGACTTGAAATGGTGAGTTGTGACATTCTTCCCCTCTAAAAGGAACTTCGTCCCGAAGTTCAGTTTATGTTGGTTTCTGAAAACATATTGGTGAAAAGGTGATGATATTCGAGAATTCCAGCGAACTCTAACGATAGGAATTCGACTCTGTTTCAACTGTTTGACCACACGGTCCATGGTTTCTGCTGGTTCTCTTACAAGGTCTAAGATTGTCATTTGGGATGGATCCCTTCCAATGGAATCATGAGTGACTCATCTGAAAGTCATTTCTGGGGATCTGAAAATGTGAAATATGTTCGTGTAATCCTGTTGTTCTCTGACAATGTTCAAGTCTGACGGCCAATATGCCTTCTCTGTCAAAATATAAATGGTCCAGTGTATATTGGTGTAACTTTCCAAGTTTTCTGAATGATAACATGCCTTTCCTAGGCAGAACTTTCTGCATAACTCTGCAGAACTTGAAGTTTTAATGGTTTACGACTTATCGAACTTGTAACTGATTCTTGACTTGTAGAAAATTTCTGGTTATTTCATGAATGCCTACTGTACTAGTGAGTTGAGCTTTTTCTGAGTTTGGCCCATCAATCGATGGTCTGCGCTTCTTAATGTTTTAAATGTGACACTGGTAATATATACTGCTGAATTCTGCCAGAACTCAAGTTTGTATGCTAGTTGGTCGATTCTAAAATGAATCTTAAATAGTCCAATATGCTAAAGGTTCAACCTTTCTTGTTATCCAATTTGTATCATGCCAATCCAAAGCATAGCCTTTAACTTAGTTTGTTCTCCCACTTGAATCTGGATGGTTTGTTGTTCAGGATACCCAATCCAAATGATATGTGTTATGTACCAATCTAACTTCTGCCAGTTTCTCGCTGTTGGTGTGATAACTATTGTTGTATATGAATTTGATTTATGTTGAGTGATTAGTCCAACCATTTACAGGGTCAATCACTCATGCTCTGAGCATACCTTCCTATGTTTGAATTGTTCTCTCGCTTTGACCATCGTTCTGAGGATGATAGGTGATGTTCACATCTAAATGGGTTTCTGAAGGAAATTCTGAAATGATTGCTTGAAGTCCACGGTGAATTCGGTTTCCTTAACAGGAATAACTGAAATGGGTACAATAAACCTTTGTGACTAATTCCACAACGTTCGGTCCTTCGAACTTGGCATTATCTGAAAGGGGTAGAATATAGGTAATAATTTGATTCCTTGTGTTTTGTTCCAACGGATGATAAGACATATGTTTTTCTTTGTCTATTGGGTTTGGTCTCCACTACTGAAGTTCGTGATTAATTTGTGATGTCCTTCCTAATTCCTTCATCACATATACCAATATTCTTTACTGTCAAGTCACAAATCCTAAATGCATAAGCGATGTTATAGGGAAAGTGGTTCTGAAAATTTGTCTCGCGATTGTGAGTTTTGGTTGAAATCCTTTTCTGAATAAACGAATTTAGAAAATGGAGCAAATGATTTACTGGGAAATATTTTTCTTGATGATTCAAAATCCAGTAGTTATGAAATAGGAACTGTTTTCAAACATGTTGTGATTAAGACTGCTTACCAAAGTTTGATGTTTATGTATATTTCTCATTGTACAATAGTGTTGCTAAAGTTTGACCAAAAAGGATCGCACTGGTTCAAAATAGGAATTTCATAAATCATTTTTCCACAAGGTATGTGATTTATGTAAACGCATCAACTTTATTTAAAAGTGAAAACACTGAAAAGGATAAAATGATAGAGTAGGAAATGTTCGCTTAAATGCATAGATGTCTAACACCTAGTTCCTGAGGTTGGATAATGTCTATTGATGGTTATCTGGCATAACTACAAGCATAGGTATTTAGACTAACTTAAGTCCTGAAATAGTTTATCGTTGTAATTGGCAAGACGAATGTATCACTTGATGTTGTGTCGATGAATGTCTATTCTGTTTTCCCATGTAGATGAGGAGATATGTTCTGGTTTGATCCCTTGCTTGGTATGAAAGTGAGGTTACCTGAAATTTCTAATGACATAAGGCCTTAGAGGAAATTACATCGATATTCTTGTTTCAAACAATTGTCCTTTGTGAAAACTTGCTGCAGGAAAGTTTATGTATGGATAAGGCCATGTTTAAATGAAATGCTCTACAGTCTCAATTAGAAGCTGGGTTTATTTCTATCGTGTTGTCATGCGGACATTTATATTGAGCTAAATCTTGTAGCTCAGTATAGCTAGTACCCTTGAATAATGACATTGGACAACTAAGTCTGAGATGGTGATTAGGATGGTCTCGCAGTATCTGAGGATTGTTGTTGAGTTATGAATTCTCTCACTATATGCTTCTAGTCCTGGTTAGTAGTTCTGTAATCCTTTCATTGTTTTTATTGTATAAAGGAACCCTGCATGTAATTGATATGGAAAGTCTCTTCTAGGGAAGTCAATGGAAAATCCGACTTAATGGCTAAGTGAGTGACATGTAGGGTAAGTATCCAGGGATAGTTCGGAAAAAGGGATGTTTATGAAAGAGTTCCTTTGTTTACAAAACTTTTGGATGAAGATTGTTATTAACAATCCTTTGAAAAGGTAATTATTTCCTTCATGGCATAATCCTTCCTGAATTTTACATAGGTGATCAGGCTATGTATAATTGAGGACTAATGATGCGATGTTGGATTTTGTCAAAATATCATAACTTTCCTCAAAAGTTTTAGATGGTGTTCAACGCATTGTTATTAAAATGGTATTCTGATGTTTTCTTTCAAGTAACATGAAAATTTCTTTGTGTTTCTAATTCCGCTAAAGGAGATAGGATATAAGTCTGGTCCAGGGACTTCCTGGTGTCCCTCTGTGTGAAATCATGTTTGTGGCATCATAAGGTCGAGATAGTCCTGAAGTGGTGTCTGAAGTTATGCATCTATCAAATCTTAGATAATATAGGTTCTGAACCATTCCTGAAGAATCTGCGGATGTTTCTGTTGAGTCCGTGTTATTGGTATTATCTACTAGGTGTCATCTAGTTCATGTCAAGTGGGAATGGAAAAGGAAATGACAATGATGGTACTAGTGTATGGAATACTACCCTCTTTCGCGCTACCTCGCGACATCCAAAAGGTAAAACTAAAGTACACACTGTGGGAAGGCCAATGGTGTAATAAGTAACTGATGGTGGTGATAGTACCTGAGTAGTAAGTGTCCTACTAGTGATGGAAAGAAAACACACTATCTTCCTTGCAATTAGCATCCTAATAAGTCCATTAAGATAAATTCTGAATACACTATCAAAAGGCATTCTATGTACGGGCTGAATGATAGGAAGACTCTGTTCCTATGGCAAATCAATAGTACTAATGGTGGTGTAAGTGCAACTGATGGTATGATGGTAGTGGAAGATGACAAGGCATCTTCAATGTCGGAATCCTATAAAAAGATGTCAGGGTGAGTATCTGAAGACATGTCACTTGTGAACCAGGTCAATAAAATGATATACATATACGGATATGAGTATAAATAACTCGCACAGGGGATGTATAAAACAACATGTATCATGATTATGCACTTATGATGAAATGATGAGATGCTATGCTGATGTGGTTATAGTCTAGGGTCCAAGATACATCCTAGTTCGCTATAACCTTAGCTCTGATGCCAATCTGTCACACCCCCAATTTACCTGACTTGCAGCGGAATGGAATACCTGGGGGTGTCTGTCATAGCACCACAGTTACAGTTACATTGAACGACCTAAAGTGTCGTTTGGAAAATACTGCATTTGATCATTGAAATAATTCAGAGTTTACAAAATGAGGTCCCCAAAATGTGTTGCAAGTTTACGAAAACAAGTCATACTAGATCAAACGTTTACATAAGTGCATGAAATAATGATGAGACGCGTCGACTCCGCGACTCCATGAAGGTCCAAATGCAAGTCACATGAGCTACCTTAATAACCTGAAATACATTGCTAAAACGTCAACACGAATGTTGGTGAATTCCATAGGTTTGTAAAATGTAATGATGTACGGCCACCACAAGTAAAAGTGCAAGATAAAAATCTCATGAAAATTGTACAATAGCCTTAAGCTCATGACACCGAAGCTATGACTGATGAAATTCTATGCCCCTCCCGAATGTTCTGCCGAAACATTCAAATGTAAAAGACATGACATGCATCCGCTTACTGTTGGTAATCACTACCACGGATGGAGGCGTCACCCTCGATAGATCTATCCACTCACTCTCGCTTAACGGTAAATTAACGGTTCATGATGTTACAGGGGACTTATCACATGGCAAGGTAACTTAAGCAATGTACATGTTTGAATACTTGGGCTCGTACTAAAATGATTGATGCAATGTATTCCCCCCGTGGGATTTGAAAACAATCAAAAATGTTGAATTGAAAACGGGGCTATGAAAACTCACCTTAACTGATGAAACCGTGATGAAATGAAATGAACACCAATGAACAATTAGCTGTCGCAACCCAATATGATGGTACCATGAACATGTAATGAGCTGAAAAACAAGGCGCGCACACTAGCCGCAACCTAATATGAATGATGAACGATCTACTTTAGATCATGAAATGATGTTATGAATGTCCATGCACATGTTTCCTATACCACTCTACTCTTTGAAAAACACTTATTGTTATCAAAAGTATATAATCCAAGAAGTTGGAAAAATATTGCTATTAGAAAATATAAATAGCTAGTTATAATATATATACTTATATATATATAACGTAAATTTCCATGTTAGCGTTGAAATACTCGGGTTGTAATCCTTGAAATGATGAAAATATACTCATAATAACTAATACTACGTTAGTTATAAAGCTCGGTACTTGATATTACTTCTAGCTCAAAAATGTACTTCGTAGTTTTTGCGCCAAATTTAATAAAAGCTGTCAATTATAAAAGGGTTTTAGCTGATATTCAAACGAGTATATCTTTGTCGTTACTTGTCCGTTTTACTTGTTCTTTATATCCACGGTTACGTCTTAGTATGTAGTAATATATTTTGGAAAGCTCGGCTCCTCCGGGTTACGTCTAAAGTCTCTTTTTGTCCAATGAAAATCGTCCAACAGCATACATTTTCAGAAAAATACTTTTCGTCTACAATCTTGCAAAAATCATAACTCCTTCGTTATAGACTCTTTTTAATCCGTTCTTTCGCCTACGGATTCGTTTTTGAAAGTATTTTCTAAAAATTTTGCCAAAGTTTCCTTGGTGTTTACTGATTTTCCAGATTTTTACAAAACGGGACAGCATGTCTAAAATAGGTTCCAAATCAACTTTCCAAGGTTAAAAACTAATTTCTACCATCACCAATCCTCTTGTAATCACCACATGGCTAATCTAATCTTACCATACACCTTCTTAGGGTGCCATGGACTCCTAACCAAGTTATTAGAGCAAGGGGATTCATAACTAAAAAGTTAGGGTTTGTATGTTTCTTTTTAGCCAAAATAAAGTGTGGTATAGCTACTTGTACATGGTTTTTAGCATGATACTAGTGAAATACATGTAAAAATAGGATGATCCATGAAAAAATAAAGATGAAAACTTACTTGACAAAATGAGATGATTATAGGATGATTATGCTTGATGTTCTTGTGTTTTTGTTGCTTGATTCTTGATTAGGCATGTAAAATGAACAAGTTTAGTGTTTTACTTTATGGAAAATGATCACTTGATCATGGAGATCAATTATGGGTCGTGGGTTTGGAGAAAAAATGGAAGAGATGAGCAAGTTTTGATCTTAGCCAAAATATTGTGAATTATGATTATGTAATTTGGTAAAGTTATGTTGTAAAAGGTTTATTAGTATAAAAGGGTTAAGTTAATGCTAGGGGTTAAAAAGGGTGGCACATGGCCGGTTTTTCAAGGGTAGGAGGGGGGGGGGGTTAGGGTACTTGGGATTTAATTAGAAAACCATGTAAGAATATGCACTAGTTTGTGTTTTTAGTTACGATCGGGTACCGGTTTTATTAGAAATAAATGTTCACGAAGTTTACCGGGATGAAATAAAGTTATAATAATGTTAAAAACATATTAAAAATATGTTGGGTACATTTACTGAGTGATCGGGTGATTAATGTTTAGTTTTAACGAAAACCGACGTTATATTCATACGCGTACGTTATAAATAAAATAAATTTCCAAAATACTGGGTAACTGAATGTTATAACTTTTATGATGTTAAAATGGATATAAAAATATGTCGGGACCATTGTGGGAATATTTAGATATATTCGTCGTGTAATAACCGGGTGTTAACGTTTATTTAGAAATCATAATACGTAAAACGTTAAATATACTGAATATAGTAATTTGAAAATCCTAAGAGTGGTATAACATGTAAATGACCTACTGATGATATGCAGACTATCCCCAGTCCGTATGAAATGTTATTACTGATAATGCATGAATTCGCACCTGAACCAATACGGTTACGCGAATTTGAATACCCGTAAACTAAATTTACGACGAAATGTGTAATGCATGTGAATGATGAAATCTTTTCCCGCAGTGAATAGTGTTCCGTGAATAGTAAAATTTCTGAATGCTTCTCGGAATGTCAAACTGACACCAAAAATGATGAATAGTAAACTGATGAATAGTGTTTTGATGAATAGTGTTTGATGAATAGTGTTTTTCCAAAGTTCGGGAAATGACCTGAAATGACTTGAAATGGTGAGTTGTGACAACACCCTTAAGGATCAAGTGAATATTTATGAGCAGCGTGCTAAGTTTGAGTTGAATGAACGTGAGCAGAAAATGGAATGGCAACTGCGTACTTACATATCTGAAAACAATTCCAAACAAGAATCATTGAAAAAGGAACTAGTTTCTTTAAAGAACCAATTGGAACAAACCGTCAAACAAAAACTAGAGGTTCAAAAAGGTTTGACTTCAATCAAACTAGAATTCAAAGAGAAAGAAACTAAACTTCTAAATGATTTCTCAAAACTAAAAATGTTGAAAAATAAATTGGAAGATAAGTTGTACACACAGGGCCAAACCATTCAATCTGCTCAAATGATGGAAAACCATAGGAAACTAGGTGATGAATTTAGTGAAAATGATACCTCCAAACCCAAAGCAAGATACCTTAGAATTGGTCTAGGTGCACAACCTGCATTATATGATGCAAACACTATGCTTGAACCTAACCATGCCCCTCCTGATACACGATCCTATGACCACATCAATGAGGCAGAGGATAGAACTAGGGTAAAACTTGCTGAACGGTTAAAGGACCCTAAATGCATTGCTAAGAATATTGTGTTTCACTATGATTATGTAAATGACAATCAAACTGCAATTTTTGTTCCCCAAAAGAGAATTCTTCCTGAAAAAGTGTTTTGGACTATTGACATTGAGAAAATGCAAGCTGAAAGAGTTGTAGGTAACACACGCACTATGTTTAGAATTGCTCACCCAACTAATTAACCCCTAAACACACCCAGACACCTTGTACCTTTCACTCTTCCAACACAATGTAATACTCTAATTGGGATGCATGTGCTAGGTCAATTGTTTAATGACTTTGAGAAAACCTGTAAAATAAGAATCACACCTACAGGGATTACAGAAGGGGAAAGAGGTTTTGAGCAAACAAAACAGTGTTACCTAACTGAAGTTATGCCATTTTTTAAAGTTCTCAAAGAACATTTTGAGGGCCTTAAAAACACCATAAATGATTATGTGACTCAAATGAAAAAGGTTTTTGATGAAGTGGAAAGTGAGGGTAAACAATTAGCTATTGATCTCAAGTACAGTGAAATTGACAGGAAAAACATTCTCATCATGAATGAAAATTTGATTGCTAATTGCATTGCAAAAGATGTGTTTTATACTGTTACCGACTCTGCACTATCTGCTCGACAATTCCATGAAATGTCGGTTACTTTGAATGTCTTCCAAAATCGTGTGATTGAGCTTGAGGGGGAGAATTACAAACTTACTGAAAAAATTCAAAACAATGATCATGATAACATGGTCAGGAATTTCTCAAAACTAGAAGTTGATAATCTGAACCTACAATTAAAATATCAACATCTAGAAGAAAACATAAAAATATCAAATGCCAAGATATCTTCGGATGCTACTGAATTTGATACATGTTTTGAATTAGCCAAAAAGGATGAAGTAATTCAAGCTCACTCAAACACGATTCGGAAGTTCAAGGTCCAAATTGCACAATTAAAATTGAACAGAAGCGATGTGACCAATACCAATTACCAGAAGTCTATAGATTCTCAAAATTTTCAAAAACAGGGCATTATCAATGAATTACAACATGAAAATGAGTGGCTTCGTGCTGAAATGTCTAACGCTAAACAACGTTATAAAGAATTGTTTGAGTCTTTTAAAACAACACGTGACCAAAACAATGAAAGAGTCACTTCTTTGTTAAATGAAATTGAGAATCTAAAGACCATGGTGAAGGGTAAAATGCCCGTTGTTTCATGTGATCATGCAATTTCCAATGTACAAGCTTGTAATAAATATGCGTGCGATGCTGTGAATGTTTCTCTTCCCTTTAGGAACAATAAGTTAGTTCATAACAACTATCTTAGAAATCTTAAGGATTGTCTGGCCATACTTAGAGAAACCATTGAGGATGAGAGGATTTCTAAACCACTTGATGATGTTATTATTGGTGCGTGCTTCCTCACTAATAGGGCCCAGGAATTATTAGAATATGCCATAGGATCATGCCCCAAGAATGATACCAAGTCGGATAGGACAATTGCATTGCACCCTCTCAGTGGCAACAAGCATGTCACAGTTGACTTTCCCCAAACCATGTCACAATCCTCCATCTTGATCACCAGTAAACAAGTAGCAACTAATCAGACTAATATTCCCATCATTGCTTCTACAGGAGTAAAAGGTGTATCTAATGCTAGCAAGTCACAGCCTAAGTGCAATACAAAGAATGATAGGACTTTGCTGGCTAAGAGCTCACTTATGAAGGAAGTAGAAGAATCATCTAGGAACAATAAAGTGTTGCTTAGTGAAAGGAATCGAGTTGATTCAAACATTTGTGTTAACAATGATGTAATTAATTCGAATTCTGATACTATTTGTAAGACGTGTAACAAATGCTTATTTTATGGTAATCATGATGCATGTGTTGTGTCCTTTCTTAAATCCACTATGAAATCTCCAGTTATGAATGTTTCTAGTGTTAAACGGGCAAAACAAGTATGGAATAAAACAGGAAAAGTTTTCACTAATGTTGGTTATCAATGGAGACCTACTGCAAGGAAATTCAATCTGAGGGAAAAGTGCCAGTGACTAGGATTACTAACTCTAGAGTTGTGCCTATTAGGAAGTTGAGACCTACCGGTAGACTATTTCCAATAGAACCAATAAATACCACTCCTAGTTCTAGTGCATCAAAATGTGAATACTCCAGTGAGATACCTATTACGTATGATAATCCAATATTTGTGTGTTCTAACCAAACGGACCCCAATTGTGTGTGGGGCTCCAGCTTTTTCAGTTATCCACGATTGTCTGGTTTCAAATGCAGGTCGTACAAATCGTCCTTTGGTATTTGGACTCAGGCTGCTCAAAACATATGACTGGTGATCGCTCACAGCTCAAGAATTTCATGGAAAAGTTTATTGGTACGGTTAGATTTGGGAATGATCATTTCGGATCTATAATGGGTTATGGTGATTACGTCTTTGGAGACAGTGTTATATCCAGAGTTTACTACGTGGAAGGACTTGGGCACAATCTATTTTCTGTTGGCCAATTCTGTGACTCAGATCTCGAAGTCGCCTTCAGAAAGCACACCTGTTTTGTTAGAGAATTAGATGGTGTTGATCTTCTCAAGGGAAGTCGGGGCACTAATCTTTACACCATCTCCATCGAAGATATGCTACGGTCCTCTCCAATTTGTCTGCTCTCTAAAGCATCCAAGAACAAGTCATGGTTGTGGCATCGTCGTTTAAACCATTTGAACTTTGGTACCATCAATGAACTTACACGTAAGGATCTTGTTCGAGGCTTGCCCAGACTTAAGTATGAAAAAGACCATCTGTGTTCCGCCTGTCAAATGGGCAAGAGCAAAAAGCATACCCATAAACCCAAAACTGTCAATTCAATCATGGAAGTTCTTCATACTCTTCACATGGATCTTTGTGGACCAATGAGGATTCAAAGTATCAATGGAAAGAAATATGTGCTGGTTATTGTTGATGATTACTCTCGATTCACATGGGTGAAATTTCTACGATCAAAAGATGAAACTCCGGAAACTATCATCAAACTCATCAAGATGTTGCAAGTTCGCCTTAACAAAACAGTTAGAGTCATTCGTACTGATAATGGAACAGAATTTGTGAACAGACTACTTACTCTGTTTTATGATGGTGTCGGGATTAGTCATCAAAAGAGCATTCCACGAACTCCTCAACAAAATGGAGTTGTTGAAAGACGCAATCGCACCATAGTTGAAGCTGCAAGGACTATGCTCATCTTTTCCAAAGCTCCTCTATTTCTTTGGGCTGAGGCAATTCCACCGCATGTTACACACAGAACCGATCCTTGATACATCCTCTCCACTGCAAGACTCCCTATGAACTGGTTCATGGCAGAAAACCCGATCTTTCGTTTCTTCGAGTGTTTGGTGCACTTTGCTATCCAACCAATGACAATGAAGACCTTGGGAAACTCAAGGCCAAAGCCGACATTGGTTTCTTCGTTGGCTATGCTCCAGAGCGAAAGGGGTACCGAATCTACAACAAACGTACCAGAGATATAATGGAAACAATTCACGTTACTTTCGATGAGCTGACTGAGCAACCCGTTCCTGGACAATCAAGTTCTGGACCCGTACCTAACCTTTTGTCCCCTGGACCAATTAGTTCCAGGCTTGTATAGAATCCCATCCCTGCTGCTCTTTTTGTACCTCCTACAAGTAAAGATTGGAAGAAACTGTTTGACCCAATGTTTGATGAATACTTTGAACCTCAACAGATGAATGCTCCTGAAGCTACAATGGTTCAACCACCAGATGGGGTGGTGAATGATCAAGATGACAATAACGGTCCATCCACTTCATTGTCATGGGATTCTGAAGCTCCCGCCATCAGTCAATCGGTTAGCACGTCTAATGTCCAACCTTCACTTGTACAGCGAGCGGCAAATGTAGATAATACATCTGAAGTTAATCCTTTTGCTCCACCTGATAATGAGCCGTTTGTTAACATCTTTGCCCCTGAATTATCAAATGATGTACCATCCTCTAACGAATCTAACACGGCTACCTCAGTTCCACATTCTCAACCCCATGAATACCTTGGAAAATTGACCAATGATCATCCTATTGACAACATTATTGGAAACCCTTCACGTCCAGTATCGACCCGCAAGCAACTTGCAACCGACGCATTGTGGTGTTTCTTCAATTCTGTTCTTTCTAAAGCTGAACCAAAAAGTGTCAAGGATGCAATGTCCAAACACTCATGGTTCACTGCAATGGTGGACGAAATTCATGAATTTGACCGACTGGATGTCTGGGAACTAGTACCACCTCCCGAGTGTGCTATGATCATTGCTCTCAAATGGATATTCAAGGTTAAACTTGATGAGCATGGAGATGTTTTGAAAAACAAAGCTAGGCTTGTGGCAAAAGGATATCGACAAGAAGAAGGTATTGACTTTGAAGAATCCTTCGCCCCAGTTGCTAGAATAGAAGCCATAAGGATCTTTCTCGCAAATGCTGCGAGTCAAAACATGGTGGTTTATCAAATGGATGTCAAGACCGCATTCTTAAATGGGGATCTGAAAGAGGTGGTGTACGTATCTCAACCCAAAGGTTTTGTGGATCCAGAACGCCCTAATCACGTGTATCGATTAAAGAAGGCTCTCTATGGTTTAAACAAGCACCCAGGGCGTGGTACGACACCTTGTCTAAATTTCTTTTGGCCAACAAATTCTCCAAAAGCGTTGTTGATCCTACACTCTTTACTAGAAAAACGGGCAAAAACCTCCTACATGTACAAATCTATGTTGATGACATCATCTTTGCCTCATCTGATCCCACAGAATGTGATCGTTTCTCCCAAGAGATGAGCTCCGAATTCCAAATGTCTATGATGGGTCAAATGTCATTCTTTCTAGGACTGCAAATTTCTCAAAACCCCAATGGCATATTCATCAATCAATCCAAATACGCCAATGAAATTTTGAAGAAATTTGGATTCGACTCCAGTGATTCAGTTGATACTCCTATGATTGAACGCTCAAAACTTGACGAAGATGATGTGGGTATTCCGGTCGACCAAACCATGTATCGAAGCATGATTGGCTCCTTAATGTACCTTACTGCAAGCAGACCTGGCCTTCTATTTGCAGTTTGCATTTGTGCTCGGTATCAATCTAAACCCACCAAGAAACATCTGGAAGCTGTCAAGAGAGTCTTTCGATACCTTAAAGGAACAATCCACATGGGCCTTTGGTACCCTAAAGAAACTTCTATGGCTCTCACAGCATATTCAGATGTTGATCATGCGGGATGTCAAGACACTCGTCGCAGTACATCTGGGGGTGCACAGTTTTTTAGGAAATAAGCTAGTCAGTTGGTCTTCAAAGAAACAAATGAGTACATCCATCTCCTCCACTGAAGCTGAATACATTGCTATGTCATCATGCTGTGCTCAGATCCTCTGGATGCGATCTCAACTTTCTGACTATGGCTTCATATGCAATAAGATTCCCATGTACTGTGACAACAAAAGTGCAATTGTACTTTGCTGCAACAATGTCCAGCATTCAAGAACCAAGCATATTGACATTCGACATCACTTCATCAGGGAGCAAGTTGAGAAAGGAATTGTGGAACTTTACTTTGTGAGGACTGAGTTCCAACTAGCCGATATCTTCACCAAAGCACTTTCTAGGGAACGGTTTCACTTCATCCTCCCACGCCTTGGTATGAAGAGTCTCACACCTGAGGATCTCAGTTGTCTTCAGGAAGATCAAGATGAGTAAAGGGGTTGCTTCACATATCCTTGTATAGTATCAAATCAAAAAGAAAATAGAAAAATATAAAACCTATAAAAACCATAAAAATCTGAAAAATCACAAAAACTCAAAAATATTCTTCTCACGACATGTCTCTTTTATAATCGATATTATGTACGTTTCTAGAAATGTCATTCAATAATGACACGGAATCATACATATGCTTGAGCAAGAGTTTTTCGGTTTCAAATAAAGTTCTTTTCAAAAACATGTCGTATCTCAAAACGTTCTTAAAATAATGGCTTGTAGTCATTTCAGGCTACAACCCAGTCTTCAAAAATATGGTTTGCTATTACTTCAGATAGCAACCCGCTTTTCAAAATGGGGAAAACACGTCGCCAAAAAGACGGTTGTTCCTTTTACTGGGTGAATTTCACCTGGGCATGGATTACTTTATATCCATGTTTCTTCGATCTAATGTACGTTTCAGTGCATTATTTCTTGATAAAGAAGAGAAGTCTTCTTTTTATCGCCAAATACTTTCCCTTCCATGATTTTTCCGGAGAGTATTTGTGCAAAACTTGGTGGTACCATGAGATTTTAAATGAAAATCAAATTAAATCTAAATCTTTGATAAAAAATTTTCACTCAATCAATGACATAACATATTTATGTTTTAAACATCTGTCATTGATTGAGGGCGAGAATGATTTTCAAAAATTTTATGTATCATCAAAACTCCCCACTTTGTACAACACAAAAGCAAGACTTGTGATGGTTATGTGTCAGAATGAGTTAATTTTCA
This sequence comes from Artemisia argyi, assembly GCA_030686995.1. Lineage (NCBI taxonomy): Eukaryota > Viridiplantae > Streptophyta > Magnoliopsida > Asterales > Asteraceae > Artemisia > Artemisia argyi. Next base: position 169,775,557 of record CM060701.1, on the reverse strand, counting down.
AAGAGTTTTCATTAAACTTCGAATCTTTTGCAAACTCTTCAAATCTGATACATAACAACCTCCCTCACAGTTTGAGGGGGAGCAAGAAAAAGTTCTTTTTATCTGAAAATATTAAAATTGACCGCATTTCTCTCCCAAAAGCTTTCTAACTTATTTAAATTAATTAAGATCAAAAATCTCGAAAGATTTGAAATTTTTGATCGGGGGAGAGAATGTGATTTAAATATGAAATCTGATAATCAAATGTGATCTTTAAGACTCAATAAAAGGCTCCCCCATATGTGCTAAACACTTTCGAATATCGATGCACATATTGAGGGGGAGCAAAAGGCGTTTGTGGAAGTTATACCAAAGACCGACCATTTATCTTTATGCATGGAGTTATAAGGTTGGTTAAGGTTAGGTATAAATTCCCATGATCCACCAGAACCGGAAGGATCTTCCCAGGGACAATCCATAGATAGATTAGAAGTCCTTAGTAATGATTGAAAAAAGGAGTAAAGTGAGAAAGGGAAGAGTGCGGACTGAGATAGAGCTAGGACTGGAACAAACCCAACAAGGTTCTAGTAGTGAAGTCTCGGTAAGCACTGAAGGGGTTGAAGAATGAAAAAGAAATGAAATGAGAAAGGGTGAAAAGAAATAGCCCTCCAAATATTCAACCTTACGGCAGAAACCGGGTTCAATTCATAATCTACTAGTGGTTACTTAAGTAACACTAGTATTGAAGACAAGACGTCATGGACCCAGTGACGCACTGCACTAAACTTCCCAACCACTCAAGTTCTCTTAAAAGAGTTTGTTTCATTCTCACGGGGAACCCTGTGCAATGTATCGACCGCTCATTGCGAGCTATGTTGATACCTAAAACAGGAGACGCCTCCCCAGTCTTCAGGAGCGGATCAAAATGCACTATTGAGTCTAGAGCCATGAGATCATCCATAAATCTCGTTAGGACACATTCCAAATATGCTTATTGTTTCACATAATGTGGAAAATAAGATAAAATATTTAGAGTCCTACGCATTATCCTTGTGGTATTGCCAGAACATCCGAGTGATATGAAAATATTCACAATGAAGATGGAAATCCTTCTAGAGCGAACATCACTCAAGCTCTTGGTTGGTGACATGTGAGATCCATCTTGGATCAATGATCAAGTGACAACTGGAAAGCAACAATGGTGCGATTCAACGTTGAATCAAACTTGTTCCAGGATATGGATTGACGGATACTTTTGCTAAAACCTTTCAAAGTGCTCACAAACTAATTTCTCGAGCACATTGATTGTGTAAAATCTTTCAAACAAAAGTATTTTTGATGAAAATGTGATTCTGAGTATAAAACACTCGTCGTGTCACAAAAATTGTTTATTATATGACACGCGAGTATTGTCTATAAATCAATTTTTCATCAATCCGTGAATATCAATTCATCAATTCACTCTATCGTACTGTCTGCTTTGAGACGTTCCGGTATGAGAACATGCTTAGTATGAAGATTCCAAAGTGGATTCTTTGGAAAATTCATTACTACAAGCTGGAAATTCCTGTCAAGGAGAGTCTCTACCTGATCACAGGTCAGTTTTCACAAAACCAGAGGGTAGTCTGTCCTCGCAGAACGAATGACAAAGCCATATTCGTTCTCTATCTTTATTTCTAACTGTTTTATTTCAAGGACACATATAAAGATGGCGTTGATGGCTCCAGTTTCCAGCTGAATCGGGTCAATCCATACCTCATGCTCACACATCCTCCACACTATCAATGAAGATGAGAGACTTGCTACAACAAATGTTGAGAGACTACTAACAACGTTTCCGCAACTCTGATGAAAAGGTCTCATAATCCATAAACTCCAATGCAACATCTCCAGATACAGAAGGGTGTGAGCATGATGGTCCTTAGTCACTACATCACATGAAGGCAATATAACTATGGATGAGCTTGGAGATTTACTTTGGCTGATGATCTCAAAGAAGCTCAAAGATCACATATCTCAAAGGAATTCAAATCACAAGTTCGCTTGCTTGAAGTATGAAGTGTGCTGAAAAGAGAAGAATCAGATCCTATGAGCTACAAAGACTAAAGAATGCTTAAAGACCAAAGATCTTAACTTCAAAGGTGACCTCGCTTAGGGGGAGATTGTTAGGAATACAAATATTCCTTTAAAAGTCTCGGTCACCTAATGATTGTAATAGCATTAAGTTAGCTCGTAGTTAGTTTATTTATTAGTTAATTAATTTTAGTTTAAGTAACACCGTGGAAGAAGGACGGGTCTTCACCCACTGTATGCCTGATCCACAGCCCGGAAGTGGGCGTTATATTGTTAGTATAAATATCCCTCTCCACATGTGGAGAGGGTTGGACCTTCACTTAATCTCAATCTAATATTTCTCTTTTTCTCTCAAGGTTCCTTTCTTTCTTTCTTTTCTCTCCTCCTCCTTACTTCTACGCCTCACAAATCACCACATGAACATGTTTCCTACATAGTTAGTATTCTACATATGCCTTGTATGTAGAGAATAGCTAGCGGTTCCCGGTCATGTGCCTCGAACATCCGCTATCTTTGATCCATTCGTCAGGTTCCATGTCAATTCCTAAACATATTTCGTCGGTTTCTTTTGCCATAAAACACTTTTCGCCTCTTGGCTTTTCAACTTCTTCTTTGTCACTATCACTCCATGTCCCACTAACAAAAGCGCCTTGATTTTCATAACCCGATGGCTTTAGACATTCGCCAATGAGATGATTTGGACTTCCACATCTAAAGCACTTTCTTTTCCCGTAGTTGTCACTTCTATTTCTTTGGAATGCTTTTCTTTCCTCTCGTGATGATCTAGTGAATCTTCCTCGTCTCTTGAAGAATTTCTTGAATTCTCTTACGGCTAATGCATATTCTTCGTCTTCAATTTCGTCACTTGAATCATCATCATCACTAGGTTCCTTTTTGGCTTTTAGAGCAATGGATTTGATTTGTTCTTTCTTGACTTTGACCGTTTCCGAATCTCTTCTTATGATTTCTTCATGAACCTTCAAGTTGCCAATTAGTTCATCTAGTGATAACGTCTTCAAGTTCTTTGATTCTTCAATTGCTGTGACCTTAGCTCGCCATTTTGGATGCAATGCCCTAAGAAATTTCCTAACACAATTTTTACTAGAAAATGTCTCATCAAATGCTTTTAAACTTGTGATAATAGTGTTAAATTTAGCAAAAGCATTATCAATTTATTCCTCTTCCGGAATCGTAAATTGTTCATATTTGTTGGGAATTATACTAACAGTTACCACGGATAGTGAAGATGTTACAACTGTAGAAGATTGTACTTGCAGTGGAAACTCATTACCACTGCAAGAACAATATATTACCACTGCTTATTAGATAACTGTTAGGAAACGCGTCTAGATAAATATAGAATTGATCTTGTGTATATCTTATTCTATTAGCTTTATACTTATCTTGTAGAAGAGGACTCCTTGTGTTATAAAAGGCGATCCTAGGTTAAAGGTTTGAAAAAAAAAAAGTTGTCATATACGTTTCTAGAGCTTCAAGGTGTAACCCTAGTGATATCAAGATCACTCGTATTATTATCATTAATAATATTGGAGCTAATAGTTTGTTTACATACATTGTTCATATACAACTGTCTTACTCACAATCAAACTTCTAAGTGTTACTAAGTAGATTCCGCATACTTAGTGATATTATTCAAAGTATCAATCTAAGACAAGTTCAAGGTGTTTAGATCCAACAAGTGGTATCAGAGCCAGGCTTTGATACTTTGATTTAGAAGACTCAAGTTCACTCAGAAGAATCAATGGAGATAGAAACTAGTAACTCAAACATTGCTGCTAAGCTTCTAAAGCTTAAGTTGAATGACTTTGAGATGTGGAGGCTAATGATAGAACAATTCTTTATGGTCTAAGACTACACACTCTGGGAGATCATTATGGTTGGAAATTCTTTCAAACCAAGTTCTACTTCAGAGATGATTGGTGGCAAGGAAGTAATCAAGGTCAACACTGGACCTGTTACTAATGATGAAAGACTTCAACTAAAGAATGATTTGAAGGCAAGAGGTCTGTTGCTGATGACACTTCCCAGAGACCAAGTTGTAGCATTCAGCAAGTTCAAGACTGCAAAGACTCTCTTTGATGAGATCTGTGAAGTTTTTGGTGGTAATGATTCCACCAAGAAGACTCAAAAGACCCTGCTGAAGCAAACTTATGAAAACTTTGGTTCAACAAGTAATGAATCTTTTGATAGCATCTTCACAAGGCAACAAAAGACAGTTTCTCAACTCACTGTTTTTGGAATTGAGGTAGAAAAGGAAGACCTCAATCTAAAGTTCTTAAGAAGCTTACCCTCTGAGTTTGGAACCAATGTTGCTGTGTGGGAAGATAAGCCAGAGATGGAGACCATGAAACTTAATGACTTGTACAATAACTTCAAGGTTATTGAACAAAGATTGAAGAAAGTTGGCAAAATAAGCTCAAGTTCAGGAAGTGTAGCACTTATATCATCATCTCTTGATGATAGTTCAGATGAAGAAAGATATAGTGATGATGACAGTGCTAACATTGTTGTTTCCACTGGTAGTGGAAGTGTTTCCACTGGTAGCTCAAAGAGACAGATTGCAGGGCTTAGTGATACTACTTTTTATGCCTTTATATCAAGTCAAGTAGGTGGTTCAATCCTCAATCATGAGGATCTGGATCAAATTGATGAAGATGATATGGAGGAAATGGATATTAAATGGCAAGTGGCATTACTGAGCTTGAGGACAAAGAAGTTTTGGAAGAAGACTGGAAGAAAGATCAACATCAGTGGCAATAAAACAGCAGGTTTTGACAAAAAGAAGGTGGAGTGCTACAATTGTCATAAGAGGGGGCACTTTGCCAGAGAGTGTAGGAAGCCAAGGAAGTCTGAAAACAGGTCAACTTGGTACAAGCAGGACAAGAAGAAGGAACCTACTACTGATGAGCCAAAGGGGCTATTGGCATTGATGGAGTGAGCTTTGATTGGAGTTTTATGTCTAAGGAAGAGGAAGATGATTGAGAGTCTGCAATGGTTGCTACAGAACTTGCACTAATGGCTTTTTCTGACTCTGAGGTACAAATTGATAATGTTTGTTCTAAATCTTGTAAGGCCTTAAAAGAGTATGAGAAACTTAAAGCACAATTTAATGAGCAACACATAGAGTTAACTCATACTAATTATAACTTATCAAATCATAAAAGAGGCCTAAATGTTTTAGAAACTAAATTAGAGCATTATAGGGCAAATGAATCTAAGTTCAATGATGATATTGCAGTATTAAGAAGAGACTTAGATTATCAGGTTGCTATTAATAAGGTTCTTAGAGAAGAACTAGAAAAGGTTAAAGTGGCTAGTGAGAATATAATGATAACTAAGCAAACACTGGATCATCAATCCAAGTGTATTGATAAAATTTGGGAAGCCCAAATTGTGAGCAAAGCTAAATCAGGTCTTGGATACAAAACTGTTCCACCACCTCTAAGAGGTGTTCCAGTACCTCCTGGCATTGACTTAGCTCACACAGGTTTAGAAGAATTTCAGGATCTACCTATGACCTATGGACCAAAGTTTGTTAAACCAGTTGAAATTGAAAAGGTTCAGGTTGAGGTTGATGTATTTGATAGTGCTAGTGACTCATCTCTTAAAGATGATAGTTTGAATGTTGAGTCTAAATCTAGTACTCCTGAAAATGTTAAAGTGGAGGTTAAAAGAAGTATTCCTGATGTTGTCAAAGAGAAGCCTAGGTCACAACCTAATTTCACTAAGCCCACTAATAGATATGCAGAGATGTACAGAAGTAGGTCACCAACTCCTAGGGGCAATATGAGGAGTTGGAATCATGTCAAATCTAGGCAATTTGGTAGTGACTTTGTGTTCAATAACAAACCCTGTCATATATGTGGTAGCTTTGACCATTTAGCTAAAGGCTGTACCTACACTTGGGAAGAAGGGAAGTGTTTGGGAATACTTGGGTGAATAGACACAATGCTAATAAATTAACTCACCCAAATACACTTAGCAAGATGATTCTCAGGTTTGTTTTGCTTCACTCTGGCATTAAACCAATTTCCACTGCTAGACCAGCAGTTGCCACTGCCAGAAATAAAAACAGAGTTTACCCTAAGACCCCTGTTACTACTTTTGTTAAATCTACTCAAACAGGGAAAAAGACCAATTTTGAAAAGAAAGTTAACAATAATCAGAAGTGGGTACCTAAAATTTCTAAGCCAGCAGTTTCCACTGCTAAGGCAGCAGTTACCACTGCAAGGCCAAAGGTTACCACTGGTAGGTCTGTTAACAAGAAAAGGGTAAATATGGGAAATGTTGTTAAGGCCTCAGCACGTTGGGAATGGAAACCAAAAGGAACCATCACCTCAAACAATCCCAATGGTGTATCAATGACCTTTGATAGATACAATTATATTGATACACAAGGCAGATCCAAGTCATTTGTGGCTTGGGTCCCCAAAAGGAACTAATTCCTTTATTCTGTGTGCAGGGACATTCAAAGACTACTTATGCTAAATAAGATTGTGAATGACTTGGTTATTGCATACTTTTTGAGTTTTACATTGACCCACTAATATGTTTGCAAGTAGTCTGGTGTATGTTATATGTCTGTTTTGCAAATATTATGAGATTGTAAGTTGTCTGTTAAAGTCACCAAGAGCTGTAGCCAAGGGAATGTGGTCAAGTATGCTGAACATGGCTTCTATTGATAAGATTATTATGCTGGAGGTCTTACACAATTAATTAATTCAAGAAGATATTTTCATTCATTCAAAGAAACAAGTTACATCTTACATTCAAAGTTCAAACTGAATTACAAAGACCATTCCTAAACATTTGGCTAATTGAGTACTACTAGCTTCTATCAATTATTGCATAATACTTGAGGCTATGACAAGTACAATGATGAAGCTGAAGATGAAAATGGAAAAAGAAGAGAAGGAAGACTGTGAAGATGCTCAAGTACCAAAGTCAAGTAAATACTCAAGAACTTTGCCTCAATCATCTACTTCAGCTTCTCCTTTCCCTTACGTATGATCTCAGCCTTCTTGCTCTGTCCAATATGTTCTTGATAAGGAAGACCAGGTTCTGGAGCAGGAAGATCCAACTCCAAATTTGGTGATGTTGGGAGAGATGGATCTCTCTTATTTGATCTTGGTTGGAATCTCTCTGGTGTGGAAGGAGGAAGAAAGGTTGGATCTTCATTTTCTTCCTATGAAGAATCTTCATCAGAGGTACAGATGAAGGGAGAGACAAGCTCTCTCTCAGCAGGATTAGGAACATGGCTTGATTCACCCTTCCTATGTGCATTCCATTGTCTTTCTTGTGCATCCCATCGTCTCTCCATTTCTCTCTCATAGTCAGAATTCTCAAGCCCCCATGGATATGGTGGTACATCTTCTTCTGATGATGAAGAAGAAGAGTCTTGATCAGAGGTTTCTGGGTTTGATGACATGGTTTTGGTGGAGAATTGGGTTAATTGGGAAATTAGGGTTTGAAAGATTATTTGAGGTAAATTGGTGTCTGAGATGTGTTGTTTGGAGGTGATTATATAAGCCAAGGTTAGGCGTTATGATAATAAATGAAGGATATTCACTTCTATCTGTTTTGGTTGGTTGGAGGAGTAAATTTTGGTTGACTTTTGAGAAGATATTTTTGTGAATAGTAACTTGGTTAAAAAGTTACTTTGGGTTAATCTTTATGGGTTAAGTTGAGGTTTATCTTGTGTTGCGGAATACAACCCATATCATTGGAGTAATAAGGTGTGTATCATTAACACACAACAAATGGTTATTGATTCACCATGTCTAATCCACATAAGAATCAACTAGTCCAGAGCAAACGGCTACTGGTAAAGACTTATCAAATACGTTTATGGTTGATAGTTTACCAAAAACTAGGTTATCAACTCACCATACATCCATGTGATCAAGAGTTGGCTAGTCCATAGCAAACGGCTCATGGAAAAGACATCTCAAATCCGTTGATAGCTGGTAGTTTGCTGAAAACTATGATAAGAGCAGCATATTTTCATGTTTTATTCACCACTGCTCTTTGATATTTTTGTGAAAATTTTACCACTGCTAGTTCATCAGTTACCACTGCAAGAGTAATTTTTCCATTGATGACTAGCCGTTACAACTGTTGTGTCAGTAATCCATTTTTTTACTAGCCGTTGTAAAAATAACTGTCATTCCTTATTAATAGGGTAAAATCTTTTGTGAATTATCTACTTACTTATTATAAATTATTCTTTTTCCAAAGATAATTCTTTCTTAAGATAATTCACATTGCGCACCTCCTCAAACCCTATTAGTATAAATTGATCATCATACGACTTGCTTTTTATCTTGATTACTAACACTTTTATTCTTTCTTTTCACAAATATCATGGCGATTCTTAAATTTTTTCGAGGAGCACAACCAAGTGGCCTACTTACATAAGTCAAACGAGAAGAGTGGTCCTATTTTTCATCAGATTGTGGATTTTCTAAACACAACTCATATAAGGTATGCCTTAACTATTAATCCCACAATCTATGTCTCTCATATCAAACAGTTCTGGAACACTGTGGAGTCCATAACTCTTGAACAGGGAGACACACATGAATCTGTGGATGCTCTAAGAGCCACAGTTGATGGGGTAACTATTGATGTTACTGAGTCATCTTTGAGGAGAATTCTCCAATTGGATGATCTCAATGGTATCATCAGATTACCTAATTCAGAAATTTTTACAAATATTGCTTTAATCGGGTATGATACATCAGAACAAAAAGTCACTTTTAGAAAAGGATGTTTTTGTCCCCATTGGAGATTTTTGATTCATACTCTTCTACATTACCTAAGTCCTAAGAAAACATCTTATGAACAATTTGCATCAACCATGGCTTATGCTTTGGTTTGTTTGTCAACTGATAGGACTTTCAATTTTTCAAAGTTTATTTTCAATAATATGAAAGGCAATGTAAAGAGTCAATATAAATTTTTGATGTATCCACGGTTTGTGCAAGCAATGTTAAATGAGTTTCAACTGCGACCTCACAATAGAATTTATGAACCTTCCACTCTTAAACCAAAAGTTTTTCAAAATATGACTAAAGCTTCAGAACTTTGGAATGGGGAGGTTCATCCACTTTTTCCTCAAATGCTTGCTAAAATTTCTCAAGTACAGGGTGAGGATGCACAAATCCCAGTTGCATCTCAAAACACACCCAATATTGTTGTTCCACAAATTCAACATACCCCTGTTGTAACTCACACTTATGAGAGAAGGTCTAAACAGCCAACTTCTCTCATCTCAACATTGCATGTTGCTGAGCCTTTTGGTTTAGGAACAAGCAGTGGTGGTTCAAGGCTTCATCCTAGTCCAACTAGGGAAGAGCCTAGACCAATGCCTTATGATTCACCTCTCCCAGCAGGTTACACAGTTGGAAGTGATGAAGGCAGTGTGCAACAAAATGAATTGATGGACATTTGTACCAAATTAGTCAAGCAGGTTCAAGCTCTGGAGAAAGATCTGGCACAGACCAAAGAACAACATGCCACAGAGCTAAATAAATTTAGGGCTGAGATTCAAAGATTGAAGAATGAAGTTGAGAATCTCAAGAAGCAAAGACCTCAGGTTGTATCATCATCATCTTCACCTTCAGATGAGTTTTCTGCAAGTTCTACTAAAGTTTTGGGAGATTCTTCCAAACAGGGGAGGAAAATAGATGCAGAACTTAAGGGGAGGAGTAAAAATTTTGTAAAAGACTTTGCTGAGCTCAATGATTCTGATAATGCTCAAGCAAAAGATGATGTAGCTGAGACTGAGGGGAGGAAATTGGATTTTTAAGATATGGATGCTGATGCAGGTTTTAACTTTGATGATTTAGTTGGAACTGCTCACCCAATTTCCACTGATGCGGAACAAGTTCCCACTGATCAACAAATTACCACTGCAAGTGAAAATGTTCCCACTGCTACTCAAGAAGTTACCACTGCAGAGAAAGAAGCTGCCAGAATAAGATCAGTTAAAGAAAAGCTATTATGATTGCTTCATATCAAGAGCAAATAAGAAAAATTTCTAAGAAAGAACAAGCTCAGATCAACTTTGATGCAAGATTAGCAGAGCAACAACAAGCTGAAGAGAATGAAAGAAAGAAAAAGATTAAGGAAGATGAAGTTGCTAGCTTTATGGAAGCAACTAGGTTGGATAAACTTGAAGCAGTAATGGCACAACCACTGTCAGTTGTTCCACCTATGATCATGCATGAGAAACCTCCATTATTCACTTATGTGCCTACAGAAGAAGAGATTGATTTCTTGGTTAATAATGATTTAATAATCAGGAAGAAGGCCATTGAACTTATTGCAAATACAACCTTGAATGAAGAACAAAGGTCTGCTCAACTTAAAGATTTCATTCAAATGAAGAATCAGCAGGCTCTTGATGAAATCATTGGGGATGCTAGCAAAGGTCAAAAGAAGCCAAGAAAGCTTACAAAGGCACAGATTATTGCTGAGATGAAGACTTTTTGTTGTCATGTTGGAAACATGAAGAAGGCTCAATTCAAAGGAATGTCACATGAACAGGTTGAAGGTATTTACTATAGAATCAAAAGACAAGATAGTAAATTCATTCCAATGGATCAAGAACCATAATCTATGAAGACAAAAAGAACTGGAGTGAGTCTTGAATCTAAAGATGCAAAGAAGTTGAAGACTCAGAAATCATCTCAAACAACAGAGGGTCCTAGCAAGTTGACTGAAGAGCAAGTTACAAATATGGTGTTTATAGAGACTGATGTACTTAACATTGAACCTCTACAAGCAAATTATCCAGTTGTTAATTGGGAGATCTTTTCTGATAGTTTTGGTGTTGCTTGGAAGATCATCAGAACTGGAAGTGTCACAAACATTTGCAGAGACTTTGAAGATATTGTTAGATGTTGTGATAGAGAAGATTTGGATACTTTGTGGAGAATTGTTCAAGATCAGTTTAAGAAGGAAGAACTTGTTGATGTCAAAGCTAAGGAGTTATGGGTTTACTTCAGAAGATTATATGAACCTGACCCAAGTGATAGGTATTGGAGATTTGAAGCTCATGATCCAAGCACCTTGTGGAAATTCTATGATTCAAGTTCTGTGCATCATGTTTCTATTCAAGATGGAGTTGATGTTTTTATGCTTGCTGAGAAAGAATATCCATTGAGAGCTGGAGTATTGGATGTGATGAGAACTGTGAAGCTTAGGTGTTGGGAAAGAACTGAAGTCATAGATAATTTGCTACAAAGGATTTATGATCAAAGTGTGAGAGTTGATAGAGAGTTAAGAAGAAGATAAGTGTTTGGAAGAATTCCCATATCCTCATGTTTATTGCATACTTGAAGAAACTTATTGATTTATGTATTAATCATAAGTTAGGGGAGGATTGTTGGGAATTATACTAACAGTTACCACGGATAGTGAAGATGTTACAACTGCAGAAGATTGTACTTGCAGTGGAAACTCATTACCACTGCAAGAACAATATATTACCACTGCTTATTAGATAACTGTTAGGAAACGCGTCTAGATAAATATAGAATAGATCTTGTGTATATCTTATTCTATTAGCTTTATACTTATCTTGTAGAAGAGGACTCCTTGTGTTATAAAAGGAGATCCTAGGTTAAAGGTTTGAAAAAAAAAAGTTGTCATATACGTTTCTAGAGCTTCAAGGTGTAACCCTAGAGATATCAAGATCACTCGTATTATTATCATTAATAATATTGGAGCTAATAGTTTGTTTACATACATTGTTCATATACAACTGTCTTACTCACAATCAAACTTCTAAGTGTTACTAAGTAGATTCCGCATACTTAGTGATATTATTCAAAGTATCAATCTAACACAAGTTCAAGGTGTTTAGATCCAACAATATTGTTGTACAAGAAGATCTATTTTATTATCTTTGACTTGGCTATTACCTTGGTGAGTAATTAGTAAAGAATCCCAAATTTCTTTGGCGGTTTTACGCATAAAAATTCTTTCATATTCTTTGCGTGGTAACGCATTATAAATGACCATTTTAGCCTCATTATTTTTTGCTAGTTTCTTTTTCAAATCATCATTTTGTTCTTCGAAAGATACAATTTCATCCATTTTAGTTTCAACATTATATTGAATAGGAGGAAAATCACCAAAGTTAATAATATGCCAAAGATCAAGATCTTTTGATTTCACATACGTTTCGAATCTATTTTTCCAATATAAAAATCCATCACTTTCAAATAGTGGTGGTGTTTGCATAGATTGCCCTTCTAAATATTTTTCAGATTCCATAGATCGTTACAAGTTTTAAAATACAATATATTTTAAAAATCTTGCTAGACGTGGCTCTTGATACCAATTGTGGAAAACTAGAAGGGGGGTTGAATAGTTTTACGTCTTTTTAATTTGTTATAAAAGATAGTTTTTAGTGTTTACTTAGCTTTTAAAAACTTAGATTCGATAATATGTGATCTCAAGTCTTGGACAATATAAACAATTGTCAATAAATAATATATAGCAATGATAAGTAATGAAATAAATAAGAGATGGAAAGATCGAACCGCGAGACAAAAGATTTATAGTGGTTCGGCTACAAGGACACCTTCCTTGCCCTACTCCACTCCCCGAGCACCTAACTCGAGAGTTTTCTTCACTATATCAATATATACACCTTCCTTGCCCTTATGGCGGAGAAAACCGTACACACCAATTTACACACCACAACTTCTTCACAACTAAGTCACAACTTCTACACACCTTCTTCAAATCAATCTACTTCACAACTAATTACTCCACTCCTATCTTCTTCACACCAATTCACTTCACAACTAACTACTCCACACCTAGCTTCTTCATTACAATCTAATTCCTAACTTTTCTTCTTCACACCAAGCAACTAACTAATCACACAATCTATATATATATCTAGCACAACTATCTACAATCAAATATTCACAACAATCTTCACAAAGAATAGTGTAAATAATCTTGATGATGCACCAACAACTTGGATGTGGAGGTCACAACAAGTTGTAATACTTCTTGTCTTGGGGGATAGAAGTATTCTTCTCTTGCACTTGAGAGGATGAAGTTTGAATCACTTTGAAACAAAGAAATATGCACTTATGATCAAAGGATTAAGAGAATAGAAATGTGGATCAAGATCAGAAAGTTTAGGAGTGCAAAAGGTGAGAAAATTCTGAAGGATGAACCAGTATTTATAGGGGAGAAAAATACTGTTCTGGAGCGTGGCCGGTCCCCTTAATTAATGGCCGGTCCCCTTAATGATTAAGGGGGCCGCCTAAGGAATTAAGGAGGCAGCCCATTTTTGGTTGGAAATTTGAAATCATATATTTATAATGAATTACACATATTCTTTTAATTCAAAAAGTAATTTTGTAAAAGATATAAGATGTTTAATACATTTTATAAAAATTCTAGTGATTAGAAAATTTTCCTTTGATCATGAAATGCAATAAACCCTTTGTTTATTCATACCTTAAGTGATATGGAGGCAAAGACAAATATTAAGCACTAAAAACTTGTTTACGTCATAAGTTTTAGATTAATGAGTTTATGCTTTGTAATTATCAAAACATAGAGACATTGTTAATATGCTAACAATGTTTTAAGACATTATTTATGTTAACATGTTTGCAGATTCCCTGTAGTTTATAATACTAAAGAATTAACAAAAACTTTAAGACTCCGTTAGAAAAAAAAAACTAGCAAAATTTCCAGAATTTTACACGTGACGCCGTCAAGAATTAATTCATGACGCCATCAGAAGCGATCTGCAGAAATTCTTACGTTAAGTTTTCGGAAAATTTCTGGAAAAACTTTGTCCTACTTCATGGAAAATCCTGCAAAACATCATTATTACTCGATACAAGCATTTGACTCTAACAAATACGAATATACATGTTCATTTAATATTGTGGAGAATCATGATCAATTTTGTTTCTTAAAAACATATTTGGGGTTTCCCCTTACACTTATCTTTTGCGAAATACCTTTGGTTGAAGTTAAGACTAAGCCAAACGACAAAATAAAGTATTTTCACCATTTAGTTTTGAAACATGATCTACCAACAATAAAAATAAAGCATGTATACGGAAACAAATAACAATCAAACAAAATAAAAATCACACAAAGCATGGGTTGCCTCCCAAGAAGCACTTTTCTTTATTTACGAGTCTTGTAGCTAGACTCAAGGTCATGGGTTACGTTTTCCTTTCCCACTTTTGTGCCGACTCAAAACATCTAACCCAATTCTCATCATGCTTGTACTCAGGGCCTAGATTTATGCAACCTGAATAGTATGTTCGCCTCTTCTCATAATAAACATCATCATCAATTCTATCTTCCTTACCTCATAAGGTCGAATCTCATCCATTTGTAGATTGTTGATGCCTTTTAATTCTTCCATCATGTGAGGCATCATAAAAGTAATCCTCTCTATCCCATCAGTAAACTGAAGTATCCCCTTCTCATGATCAGAATACATCTTAGTCTTCTCAACAAAAGGTCGTCCTAGAACCATCTCTCCTAGGTGTGGATCTATAATGCCTCTAACATCTTCTAGGATTACAAAGTCGCATTGATAAGTAAAATTTCCTGTAAAGATGTGTACCCCTTTTACTCTCCTGACGAAATTACATAGCCTATTAGAGTTGTAAGGGTCTTTTCTAGGGCTTAACCTTTCGTTCATTATCCAGTTGTAGTAGAGCCTAGACATAATATTCATGGGTGCTTTTAAGTCAATGTATGTATGCTCTCTAGACATGTACCCAATCATGCAAGGAATTTTTATGTTCCTAAAGTTATGCCACCTAATCCATGGTACCTTTCTATATTTTGAGGGGCAGGGGTGTTGTAAAAGAAATTTATGGTATCTCAATTCATCAGGGGTTGGAGCGAAGTATGTAAACTCAATTTTCATTTGAAGAAGCTTAATAAATTGCTTAAATGTGTTGACTTCTCTCTTTCTTCTTTTATGCGCTATAAGCCTCTTCCAAAATTCTAAATAGCGATTCTCTAAATCCATAAAGACCAACCTAACACGAACAAAGACACAAAGAAATAAGATAGACTAAAGAAAAATAAAAATAAAAATAAAAATCTTACTAGAAAGGAATCTAGCAAGTAGACCTAATAAAAAGAAATCCTAACCTAGACAATAACTATTCCCCGGGCTGCGGCGCCAAAAACTTGATGCGTGGGAATTGCACCAGGCTTTACCTCTCGAGGGATCTCGAGAAGCTTACAACCCCCACCAGGTAGTGTACTTGATCGTTGTAGTATAGTATAGTGACAAGTACCGGGGGATTGATCGTTCAACTCAGGAATAATGTCGCTAGGATTAGAAAGCCTAAAAACATGGTCTAGAGGTGAGGGATGATTCTTTTTATATTTTTTTGTTTTTATGAAAGCAAGTAAAATCATGGTTTTTTGGAAGAGTGGGCGGAATTAGTTGCTAGTCAACTAACCTAATAACTACAGATGCAATAAAATAAAATAACAGAAATGTAAATTAAACTAATTACTAATGTGGTGTGAACAATAGATGGGAGAATTGTGTTTACTTAGATTTCACTACTCCCTAGATATCTTTTACAGGTTAATTGTTTGTTACAGTTGCGTGGATGACGGGTTATATTCCTTAATACCAGTCGTGGGGTGGCGTACTTACTTCCCCAACTCTATAAGCTCCTACTTCACTCCTATGTCGAGCCTGCAAGAAGCTCCTAACATGGAACCACTAGAATTCGCTTATGCATTAAATACATCCATAAAAACCTTAGTACGCATTGGTTCGTGTTTCTTAAGATGTTCAAGCATGTTACACAATGGAAGTCTGGCAGTTTTCTTAAGCCTAACATTGAAATCATTCATCCATTACAACTATAAACAAGCAATCAACCTATAATCAACATCTAGGTTTCATTACATCTAAGCAAACACACAAGAGATCTAGCCTAGCATGTTAAAATCAAGACAAGCGTAAGATATATTCAAACAACACATAGACATATTGAATGAATTGAAAGGATACTTATCTCAATTGAACATGAAGGGTTTCAAGGGGTGAAAACCCTTGAAAATACTGTGAAAAACGAGCTAGGGTTTATTCAAGTCGACCCTAAAATTCTCCTCTCTTTAGAATGAAAATTACAAAAACTATATATAGATTTCCTAAGGTGAAGGTGTCAAGAAGAAATTTCTGACGCCGTCAACCCGCCGCCCATAAAATTCTCGAACTGCCTAGATCCTGATCTGACGCCGTCACGTGTAATCTTGTTCTGGGTCGTCACCACTTTCACTCTTGACGGCCTTGTTTTGACGCCATCACGTTTTCACTGGGCCGTTACCATTTTTGCTCTTGACGCCATCATCAAAATCTTCTTGACGCCGTCAGGTACTGTTCCCAGCAAGGAAAATCAAGACTATACCGTTTTCTTCACTTTTATACTCCAAAAACGTCCAAAATGCTTCCTTTTCCAGAATTCACTCCCAGAGTACCTAAAATCACAAAAGGAACGATTTAGGGCAATATTTGATCAAATAAATTCCAATTCCGGCTTAAATGACACCCTAAAAACGGATCATTTTTCGCCTCATCATAAGCCTTTATTAGAAAATGTAAACCAAGTCCATTAGACAAAGCCCATAGAAAGCCTTTTAGGGCATGATGTAACTTACTATATAAACACCTCAAAGGCTCATTTGAGGTGTGTGCTTGTGTATGTATTGTGTGTGTTTCTCTCTTAATAAAGTTCTCATTTCCATCTCTTTCTCTCTACACCGTACGACATACATATACATATATCAAGTCACCACCTTTACTTCATATTGTGCTTATATTGTGTGATAAAGTTGTGATATCTAAGGTCATACAATTGGCATCAGAGCTTGGTTGTATTATTTTACTGATTTTTGTGGTTCGTATATGTTATTGAAGTTGTTTTTACCCAACTTTTTGTGGATCTGAAATTTTTTTCTTATCTTTTGGTGTAATAGTTTTATACAATATTTTTTGTATCAATATGGTCAAAAAGTCACAAGCTTTTCTTTATCAGATTGACATAACAGTCCTTTTGTGGTTTTTAGCCTCGATAACAGCTTTATGTACTACATCACTTTTGTGACTTTTTGGTTCATCCTGTGAAAAGTGGTCTTTAATGGTCGATTAAAAGTCATCGGAAACTGCTAAAAGACTCGCCGGAATCTGGTCGGAATTTCTTGTATAAGAAATTTTCGATATGTACTATTTTTGGAGATTACATTGTTGAAATGTATTAGTTTCCGAGAATATGTTTTCGAAATGTACTATTTTTCGAGAATATATATTTTCGAAAATTTTTACTTTTTCGAAAAGTTTGTCAGATTCACGTTCTCGATAAATCACATGTTCTCGATAAGTGTCAAAGTTTCGAAAATCATTCAAGATTCAATGTTTCGAAAATAAAAGATGTATAGTTTCGAAAATTTAAGATGAAGAGTCTCGAGAAGTTAGAGTGATGTAGATAACGACCATGACCAAACAAAATACCAAAGCAACCTCAGTTTTATTCACATCATGAGTCATCTTCATTGAGCCAAACAAGAATAAAAGAGATGAAGAGAAGAAGGTCAACACCACAGCAGGTCCATTATCAAAATTTACACTAAACAAATCCCATCTTTAACCCATCTCTAAACCTGGACTCGAAGCTTAAAAGAAAAATACAAGTGATCTCAGTTTTACTTTCGTTGTACTCAAATATATATCCAGACCCTTCACGGCCAAACAAACGAAAGAATACAATCCTCATCGATCATCTTTGTTGAAGCTAAGCTTCATTAAATATTCGAAACAAGCTGAAGATAGAATAAGAACAATTATGTTTGAATCCAATCGTCCCTTTCGGTTGTGAACAAAAACGACATACAATCACATTAACGAAAATCGAACCTTACCCGAGACCCTTTTTAAAGGATCTTGAAGCCTTCAAGATGCCTTCTTGAAATCATTCTTAAACCGACAGTAACAAAAAGGTGATGATTTGTTTGTGATATAAGGATGTTGATGTTTGATTTGTGTGTATCGATGTGTGAGAGATGTGGATATTTTTGGAAGAGTTTCAAGGTGAGAGATAAGGCAGTGAAAATGATAGGTGAGTAATGGGGGCGGATTTATCACTGATTGTGAGTTAGGGTTATCAAGCTTATACCGGTTGTTTAATTTTGGGTTAATATCATTTGATGATGGGCTGTGGTTGGATTCGATTAATTGGGCTGTAATTAAAACGAATTGGAATTGCATGTTGTAGACAGATTGAACTTGAGCTGGGCTTGTATTACAAACGCAGGAATGGAATATATAAAATGTAATCCGAATCATATTGGATACAATTTTCATGATATAGTATTGGTACTATGAGTAGTATTTTCGTATAATAATTTTCACGGGGATACTACTTTCATGGCTAAATTTTAAACGTTATCGAAATGTGACTACATAGATTATTTGTCTATTACTTATTTGAGCATGAAGTAACATTTTCATGGGTGCGTGCACTTAGTATCTCAAAGTCTAGGGGTTGGTTGGATGCAAGACTTTTGAAGATCCTTGTTTGAGCATTTATAGAAGAGTGATTAAGACTTGGATATCTAGCTATATGTGTGATCTAAAAACGCATAAGTTGGTTCTTAATGCTCAGAATAGCTATCACTTTAAGGATTTACGTTGTAGTGCTCAGTATCACAAGAAGTTGTGGATTGTTCAAGAGGCGATTATTTCATGCACTACCTATATTGGTTTGGGTGTATAGCACTAAGAAGAGATTTGTTCTCAGTATAGGGTCTTAATCAAGGATAGTACAAGCATAAGTCACAAGTCTAGGAAATTTTACTCCATTCTCAAGTTTGTCATATCGGGTTGTCTACATACGTGGTCACTTACTATTAGCCAGTGGAAGTGAAAAGAGGTTTGATAAGAGGTTGATCTGAAGAGAATTGTAGAGAGAGTAGTTGTCGACATCAACTCATGGGTATTGATTTGTATGTTGCTTCTAGTTGATATGTCTATGTACACATATTTATGATGATTCTGAAAGATCGTCATCATCCTGGAGGGAGAAATGTGTACATCAGGGAGTTGAAGATGTCGATATGATGCTCCCCAAACAAACCTGTGAAGAAGTTACAGTTTATCAGTCTATTATCCATTTTCCGCTGTCCATGACATGTTAAGAGACTGAAGACTTTTTAGGCAGAATTCAGAGACACTTCTTCTACAAGCATAAAGGTTATATCAAACGGGTTGTCAATTTGGGGGGGGGGGCTGTAAATGAAAAGCGCTTACTAATTGAGAGGGAGTAATAACCCAATTAGATTAGTACGTGATTCGTCTGCAAGTAAAGAAAGATTGTTGGGGATATTTATGAAGATAAAGAGCTATGATGTCTTCCTCAGCATTGCTGCGCTTACTTTGATTGTTTTATTTTACTTGTTAGGAATCATTGTAACTAATTCACGTATATCTCCAGCTGGAGGGAGATTGTTAGAAATGAAGCTGAGTGATATTTACGTGAATTGGATTAGACAACTAGTATGCTTATAACACAGGGACTACTAATGTCATATTGTAATAGTTGTCTTATGTTTGCCCTATATAAACCCCTCAAGTCTTCACTTGAGAGGGGTGAGTGTGTAACCATTTTACTCTTAATAATCTTATCTTTGTTCACCTCTCCTTCTCTCCACTTTCTCTCTCTAAAACTAGTCATGGATTTCATATTCTTTGATCAACCTCAACCTCCCGAACCACATGAATCATACATATTTTCGGTCCTACATTATGTCACTCAGCCAAAAGGTTTTGAAGACCCACAGAATCCAAAGAACTCTATGGTCTTCATCAGGCACTAAGAGCTTGGTATGCAAGGTTATCAACATTTCTTTTGGAGCATGGCTATAGAAGAGGAGCTATAGATAAGACTCTCTTCATCAAGAAGAATTCCAGGGATATCATTCTTGTCCAAGTCTATGTGGATGATATCATCTTTGCTTCCACTAAAGAAGCTTGGTGCAGGGAATTTGAAGATTTAATGAAGAGTGAATTTCAAATGAGTGCAATGGGGGAACTGACATTTTTCTTGAGGCTATAAGTCAAGCAACAACCTGAAGGGATCTTTATCCATCAGGAAAAATATGTTACAGACATCTTGAAGAAGTTTGACTTTGAATTATTGAGGACTGTAACTACTCCCTATGAACCTTCAAAGCCTAAGAATCAGTATGAACCAGATGAAGCTGTCAATGTTCATCTTTACAGATCCATGATTGGCTCACTCATGTACCTAACAGCTTCAAGACCTGACATCACTTTTGCTGTCAGTGCTTGTTCAAGACACCAAGTCACTCCATTGACTTCCCACCTAAATGCAGTGAAGAAGATTTTCAAGTATCTAAAAGGCCAACCTAAGTTAGGTCTTTGGTATCCAAGAGAATCACTATTTATGTTGGAAGCATATAGTGACAGTGATTATGCTGGAGCTAATTTGGACAGGAAATCCACAACAGGAGGTTGTCAGTTTTGTCACACCCCCAAAATCGGGTCCAGCGAAAGCTTACATGTAGCTGGGGTGTAACTCAATTGGTATTACAACACAAGTTCGAAAATGGTTTTCACTTCAATCATTTAGAATAAAATCATTTAACCAAAAGTGTTGAATTTACATTGTTAAAAGTAGTGCGGAAGTAGGCCCTTAAAATAATTTAAAACGGTCCCCGAATGAATATCAGAGTCTTCTATGACCATGCCATGCCCTGCCAAAACCTCCAGTAGCGTGCCATTGCTTAATACCTGAAAATACATGCTAAAGTGTCAACACGAGGTTGGTGAGTTCATAGAGTCTTGTGAAAAAGAATGTAATGCTTATGAATGAAGATTTCCCAGCAAAGGCATCGTAAATCCACTCAGTTCCAAGTCCCGCCATAAGAGACTTGTAACCTGTGTGTTTACAACCCACTGCCAAATATGACATGGTTTACGTGAACAAAAGTAATACTTGTATATGAATTCAAAGAATAGTGTAGCAATACCGCTATATAAACAATCATTGACAATGAGGCCATATAAACAAGTCTGACAATGTCGCTAGACAAACAACGATGACAATGAGGTCATATAAAAAAAATCTGACAATGTCACCAGATAACAGTTTTGACAATCCTGACAATGTTGCCAGATAGATAAATCAGTCGAGTAGGGAAAACAGCAATATTACGTTTGGCATCACAGCCAAGTGGGGAAACCACAATATTACGTTTGACATCACAGCCAAGTGGGGAAACCACAATATTACATTTGAAATATATGAACAATTGGTGACCATGAGGTCATATAAACAAGGATGAAAAATCCCATGAAATGCAGGTAATCAAACATACCAAAGAAATACAGGTAATCAAACATACCCATGAAATGCAGGTGATCAAACTTATATTTATGTAAAGCTAAAAGTATTTGAGTAATCAACCATGTAAAGCGAGTAATGCGTTTAAGTAAAACGAGCATGTATTCTCTCCCAAAGAGTTTACCAAAACAAGTGAAAAAGTATGGGCTATGACTCACCTTGTGCGATAGCTACGATGACAAAAGTAGATACTCGAAATGAGGCACGATCTCTAACCGCAACCTAATATGAATGATATGGTCTAATGTAAGAAATGAAATGATGCTACACATGCAAATACGTATGTTATCGATACCACTCGTGAAACTTGAAAATAATGTTTATCGTCGAAAAATACATTTTTGACGTCTCGTTATGTTAATAACCACTTTCCATGTAAATACGTTGAAACGGTACTCCACGATCCTCGTTTGGTGTTTTATCGGTAAATATAATGTTTTCGTCGTAAAATGACACTTTTAATAACTTGAAAATATGCCTAAATGGCTTCGTAAATCTAGTCACAAAATATCGTACCTTAAGTGTTAGTGATGAAACTCGGCGTTTTTGAAAACCTTACAACAATGTCTAGAAGTCATGTCATTTAACTTTTGACCATACGGGTCTAGGCGGTTAAGAAATATGGCTTTCAATGTCGTTACTTGAAAATATAGTTTTCAACACTTAGCAACTTTTATTACCAAAAGCTGTCAATTTATTATAAGTTTTGTCGGGTTTCAAACATGTATATCTTGGTCGTTATAAGCTCGTTTTCTACGTTCTTTATATCCCTGGAATTGTATTAATATATACTAATATATTTTCAGTAGGTCGGCTCCTATAGATTACGTCTAACGCCTCTTTTTGTCCGTCGAAATCCGTCCAACAGCAAGTACATTTTCAGAAAATAGTTTTCGTCGTTAAACTTGCAAAAATCATATCTCCTTCGTTATAAACTCGTTTTAATCCGTTCTTTCGCCCACGGCTTCGTTTTTGAAAGTATTTTCTAAATCTTTGGTCAAAAATTACCCACCATCTACTGATTTTCCCACGTTTTCAAAATAAGGACAATAGGTATATATATAGTTTCAAAAATCATTTCTAGGGTTCCAAACTAGTTTCAACTTCAACCAAAACACTTTCAATCACCACAAATCTAGTCTAATCTTACCATACACCTTCTTAGGGTGTCACGGGTTCCTAAACATCACCAATCTTGATGGATCTCTTGAAGTTACTAATAAAAATTATAGATCTAAGATTAAAGAGTATTATTGTATAAAGTGGTATATATAACATATATATTTGCATGATCTACTACTATGACTTGAAAATACATCAAATGAAAGTATGAAAATATTAAAAAGTTTACTTGAAGCTTACTTGAAGATTTGAGGTGATTTGATGAGAAATTGATTAAGAAACCTAGGTTTTTATCACAAAACCTTAACTAGGAATGAAAATAGAGCTTGATTATAACTTGATCTTGGAAAAATTGATGGTTCCTCTTGATGCTCTTGCCTTGGCTGAATTTTGTAGAGAGAAGGAAAAGATGAGAGCTTTGTTTTTGCTAGTTTGTTTATTAGGAAAATCTATGTGAAAAAAAAATGTAGATATTTTGTTAATAAGGAAGCATGTGCATTTTGTTAGGGGGCAAGATCCACATTTTAGGGGGGGGGGGGGGGGGGGGGGAATTAAATGGGAGGAAAAGATTTGCAAGACTTTTGTGTATATTTAGCTAGTTATTGTGTAGTTTAGGTGTTACCGGGTACCGAGTTAACTAAAAATAAATCGTGTCGTGTTGAAATAAATATGACGAAGTTGTAAAAATTATGAGATTACATTCCTGATAAGAATCGGGTATTAAAATAATTGTCGGGTTGAAATATCGTGATTCGACGAAATTTTTAGCGTCTACTGGAAAATATAGTAAATGGTTTCAAAACACCGGGTAAATTAATAATATAAATTTTTTATTATTATAATGAGTATGAAAAATATATTAGGATCATAGATGGAAGTATCGGGTATATATTAGTAGTAAAACTGAGTGGTAACGTTAATTACAAATTAAGCATACGTAAATGAAGATAATGCGTATCCGTGCATTATCTAATGTGATGACGATGTTATTGATGATATGTAGACTACTCCAGTCTATATAACGTATCCCTACTGATGATGCATAAATTCGCAGCTAAACCTAACTGATTACGCGAATTTGAATACCCGTAAACTAGATCTACGAAATGATGAACGACAATCGTGAATAGGGATTTCCTTCCGGGAATGAATAGTGTCATATGAATAGTAAAATTTTCGAATGCTTCTCGGAATCTCAAACTAACTCCGAAAACGATGAATAGAAAAATGATGAATAGTGATCGGTGAATAGTAAATAATGAATAGTAATGGATGAATAGTGAGTTGTGACAAATTTCTTGGCAATGCAAGAAACAAACCATTGTGGCTACCTCATCTACTGAAGCATAGTATGTTGCTGCTACTAATTGTTGTGGTCAGGTACTTTAGATTCAAAATCAAATGCTTGATTATGGGTTCAACTTTATGAACACTAAAATTTATATTGACAATCAAAGTACCATTTCAATTGTTAAAAATCCAGTCTTTCATCAAAGAACTAACCATATTGAAATTAGGCACCATTTTATCAGAGATGCAAATGAGAAACATTTAATACAGGTGCTTAAAATTCGTACTGATGATAATGTGGCTGATTTATTAACTAAGGCTTTTCATGGACCTAGGTTTAATCACTTAGTTGTCCACATTGGGATGGTTAACCCTTGAATGTTGTGTTTGAGGGGAGGCATATGCCTTTGGGGAGGATTGATATTGATGTTGTAAATTATGTATATTTTTATGATTATGTTGGCTAACTTTGTTTTGCAGGATTAATGTTATTTAGACTAACCATTTTTTGTATAAGTTTGTCTTTTGTGTTTTGTTTTAGTGTTTGTTTTGCAGGTTTCTGTTTCTGCTGATGGACAAAGATCACTATATCACATATCTTTAGAATTGAAGAAAACAAAAACTAGAAATTTTATTCATTAGGATTCATTACATAGAGTACTTCAACCAGCAGTGTTTCAAGATTACAACCAAGACCAACAAACAGCATTACAACTAAACAACCTCAAAAGACACCTACCCAACCTCCTACTCCATCTTCCACTTCCCCTTTCCAATGTCCTTGTCCTTAGGGTCAGGCATTCTCTTGTGGACCCCTCTGGATTGCATATCCTTGTCCCACAATTTGGGAGCAGCAAGCCCTAGGAAAACTTTTAGTGGACCTTTGCACCTTTGGGAAGATTGAGGCTCCACAGGGACTAAGATTTTGCTCATACCAGCTATAACTCTTTCCATGTCACTAGTGAGGAACTCAGTGACTGGAGTAAAGGATGGGAGAATAACAGCTAGGGGAGTTGGATTCAGAGTTTCCTCTAATGAAGCAGGAAATGGATTGACCTTAGAAGGTCCCTCATCTATGGTGTTATATGCTCTCATGATTTGGGGTAGATCATAGGTAGAGTCCGAAGATGCTGCTGATGAATCAGAAGAAATTTCAATAACATTGGATTTGGTGTTCATGACTACTTTTGTTGGGAAGATATTTGGTGTGTGTGGAACTAGTGTGTATTTGATTTGGGTAGCTTGTGACTTGAAGGCTTCTTGATATAGATCTGATTTGGAGTTAATGAGAGTTAATGTCACTTAATGGGAGGTAGTTGAGTTTGTGATATTTACTGATTAAACAAGTTGACCATAAAGAAGATCCTACGGATGAGTTATCTTGTGGATTGACCAAGTGTTATTGACTTTCTGCTGATACTCTTAAAACATATCAGAAGTATGATCATAAAAAAAGTTGGATATGTGTTCTCGCTGATTGTTTCTGTCAATAGTGTTTATATCAGTAGAATGTGTATTCATCAGTTGAAAAGAGCTAAATAACTGTCATTCAAACAAGGCAGATGATTAATCAAGAGATAATACAGAAGAAACAAAGTTTTATTCATGATCATCAAAGGTACAAGAAGGATGAAGTTACATGATACTGAAATAAGCAAAACAATCATAAACCAAACACCTAGCCTATCACCCCTGACACCACTACTCTACTTTCCCTTTTCCATTCCCTATCACCTCTGCAACTTTGCTCTTGCCCTTGTTCCAGGTGAAGGTCTCATATTGTTGGGGACAAGGCAACCCAATCACCACTTCTCTTGCCTTTGGCAGAGGAGGTTTTGATCTTCTTGGTCTTGATGGTGGTCTTGGACAGGAGGATTGGGGTATCTCCGGTGTTGATGGGGGATTGTACAGATCATCATCTCCATCTTCATCGGAAGAGGTATAGATGAAGGGTGACACGAGTTTACGCGGTGGTGGTTGATAAGGGATCCAAGGATCGGGATACTCAGAAGATTCAGAGGACCTTGAAGGATTACAGCCTCTGCTTGATGCACCCACATCATGCTTCTTCTTCTTGGCTTGTTCCTTTGTGAGACCTCTCAGATTGGTTGGAACTTGGAATGGTGGTGGAGATGTCAATGATTCAGATGAATCAGAGGGGTCAGAAGAAATATTGATGACACTTGGGTTGGATTTCATGGTTGCTTTTAAATGTAGGGTTATGTAATTAGGGATTTGGATTGCAAATGTGATTGGTGAGATTTGGGGATTTTTACCCCAATTTATAAGCCAAGTTATGCCTCGTGTTTAGAAGAAGTTATTGACCATTAATGCAAGGCGGTTAAAATTTATTTGGGAAAGAAAGTTTGACTAACACAAGAGATTTTTACTGAATAGTGGTTCCCTCTGATGGAGTGTTTCTGTTGATTGGACCATATCTTTCCTGCTGATGGGTGAAATGGTTGACCGTAGTCAACATTAAGTAGGTTTTTGCTGATTGACCATATGATTCCTATTGATTGACTTGGTTTCTGCTAATGAGTCAGTTTTATATTTTATTTTGGGATTTTATTAAAGTCAAATATTGGTCAAAGATTGTTTCCACAATTCTTGCCAATTACACTCCACGTTTGGAATTTTACTTCAAATAAACTAGACTTGCAAATCTCACTCACAAATAACTGATTCCCTCTCCTTATAAACTCAAAAATCATTTCAAAACCTCTCAGCATTCAAAACCCACTCTCTCTTATCATTCAATGGTAGAACTGTTATTCAAAGGTGATCACAACAAACAAGCTTTCTTAAATAGAGGTAAAGGGGATGCTCATTATGTTCAGATGACGGAGTTTCTCCAAAGGTCAAAGATTCACTTTGCTTTAAACTAATACCCTGACATTATGTATGATTCCTTGGTTACACAATTTTGGGAAACAGCTCACGTGAGGTCTGTTGAAGAAGGACCAACGGAGATTGTGGCTACTATTGATGGGAAAGAATATGTAGTTATAGAGTCCTTGGTTAGGGCTCAATTATAGCTTGATGATGAAGGTGGTGAACATGAGGTACCTAAGGAGGAGATTCTTGCGGGTCTTCAGATGTTGGATATGCTGGAAATGGGAAAGTCTGGTACAAAAATCAGTTTTGCCCTAAATGGAGATTCCTGAAACACACTCTGTTTCAGTGTATGAGCTCTAAGTTTGGAGGTTGGGATCAATTCTCCATAGCTATTGCTCTTGTCATTGTGTGCTTATCTCAGGGTAGAACTTTTAATTTCTCTAAGTATATATTTCATGAAATGGTTCAAAATGTTAAGGATACCAAACTCATAATTTTTAATGTATCCTATGTTTCTTCAAATAATCTTAGGGATTCAGACCAATGACACTACCCATATGCCTGTTAAGAGGTTGTCTAGCAAACTATTTGCTTCTATGCAAACAAAATATAATAGGGACCATAGGCCTTTATTACATGCTATGTTGCCTGATGGCAATGCAGCTGTTGATGCAGCTGCTGGTGGTCAAGAACCTGCTGATGCTAATGCACTAGTAGATTCTACTGAGGGTCCTTCAGTTACTCCTGATGCAAGTGCATCAGTTGCTGCTGTAGCCAGTGTTCTGAAAAGCTCAAGGCGCACTAAGGCGCAAAGGGGGTCGAAGAGCCTCGAGTCGAGGCGCATTCCAAGGCGCGGGATTCATGAATGCGAGGCGCACTAAAAGCATTAAGTTTTTTATAACATATGTGACCATTTATGTAGCTTAAATAATACAAAATAACATTAAAATACTTAATGCATAACACATATTGCCATTATAAATATTAAAATGGATTGGTTGTCACTTCTAGAACGGATCAACTCTTTTGCTCTATGACCTATATAGAAATTAAAATCCATATCAGACTAAATATGTTTGTGTCCTACACTTGTAGCTTACATCTAACAAAGCTCACAATTGAACCCAAAATATCAAATAAGCAATATATTAATATTCAAGGCACAATGCTACATTTTTATGATAATATGTCGTAAAAAAATATTTAATGAAACAAAATAACTTCTTAAAGAAAATTTCAATCAATAAAATAAACATAAAATCAATTTAAATTTAGAAATCATATAAATACTCACCTATGACTTAAAAGGCCCATGCATTATATCTTAAAAAAAAAAAAAAAAAAAAAAAAAAAAAAAAAAAAAAAAAAAAGTCCCAAGGCGCAAAATATGGCCTAGGCGCAAAAATCGCCCGAGGCGCCAAGGCGCAAAAATCGCAAAATCGCGCGATTTTTGTGGGAGTCATGCATGTCGTGCGCCTCGAGTCAAAAAAATCCCCAAGGCTAGCGCCTTGTGCGACTTAGCGCCTTAGGCGCGATTTTGACAACTTTGGCTGTAGCCCAACCACCACCATCTCCAAGGCCATCCATACATAGACCTCCCACACCACTACCCTCACCTAGTGTTGATGCTCCTACCGAGCATGTGGCACCTGAGGATTTTAGCCCCGACCAACCTGTACACTCTCCACAGATAACAAGGCTTGCCACACCAAGTCCTTCTTCTGAAGGGTATGAGGACTTAGATGCAGGATTTTATAATTCTCCTGTTAGGACTAATAATGCTCCCACTACCTCAGATATCCCTACAGGTGGAGCTAAAGGTCCTGTTACTCTCACCTCCTTGTCTTTTTTATTGAACAGGTATGTGCAAAAGGTGGACACATTGGAAAAAGATCTTAAGCAAACAAAGAGAACTCTTGGAGAAGCTGTGGTTACCTTGGTGAAAAAGGTAAATAAATTGGAGACTTAGCTTAAGAAACAGAGAAGGAAAGGTGTTGTGGTTGAATCAGATGAAGAAGTTACTGAGGGCTCTGATAAGATTGACTTGGAAGGACTTCATCTTCTTGCTACCACCACTTTAGAGACTGCTCAGGATGATGCTGTTGATGCTATGGATGTACAAAATGATCCACCTGCTGAAACATCCTCTCCCAAGGCTAAGAAGGTGCTTTATGTAAGGAGAAAGTATTTGGCAGAACATCAAAGAAAGACTGATGCTTCCCATTCTGCTGATGTTGATTTGAGTGGTGTTTCTGCTGAAAAGGTCCCAGCAAGTGCTACTCAGTCAGGAGAACAATTCTTTGTTGCTGGAAAAGAATATGTGGCTTCACCTAGCAAGGAGACATCTGTCTAAGAACCTTCTGATAGAGACACAACTGCTGATCCAATGCCTAAGGTGGTTCCTACTTATGAATCAGCAGATATACCTATTGATATTCTTGATGCTTCTCTTGAAAAGGTTTCTACTGATCAGCCTTCTATTCCTGTTGATGCTACTTCCATTCAAATGGATAAAGGAAAATCTGTTGTGGTTGAACAAGATCTTCCCTCAAGAGAGAAATCCAAACAGGAACTTGTCAATGAAAAGCTAAGTGAGCAGGTAGCAGCACAGTTGCAAGCTAACGAATATGATGCTGAGACTAAGAGGGATGCAGAAATGAAGGAATCTGAGGATCTTGCTACAAAGATACAAGCTGATTTGGATAAAATGGGTGATCCAATTACTCATAGTCTACCTGCTGAAAGACAAAAGGAGCTGGCTGAAATATCCAAACATCTATCTGTTGAGCATTGGGCTAATCTTGCTACTCAAGTCTCTTCTAATCCTGATTTGGCAAAGTCTGTACTTTGTGAGGCATTTCATGATGATGGCTTTGCTGAGAGGATGGTTGCAGCTGCTAAACACAAGCAGAAAGCTGAGGCAGAGAGAAAAGCCAATGAGAAGAGAGACAAACCATGGACTAGAGCACAGATCAGAGACTACATGAGAACTTTTGTCAAGAACCAGGGTTGTGCTATGTATGGTTCAGGTTGGACCAGGAAGAAAGTTTGGGGTATTTCAGACACTAAGTTATCTATAGAATATGTAAAACTTATTTCTATTCTTCATAAGTCAGGCATTAATGTTCAAGATCCATTGGAGAAGCATGGAAGACTTCTGGGTTAGCCTGCTGCTAAAAGATTGAGGCTTGATAATTCTGCTGATATTCCAAAGGATTCTACTGAGTCTTTGTTTGCTGATGAGGGTAACATTCATTCTCCCTCAGTCTTAACTCAGGTAGATGATCCTATTGATACTTCAACCAAACTATCTGCTAATAAGGATGGAGCGTCTACTGCACCTAAGGATAATGATGGATCTACTTCTGTCCCTACTGATGATTCTTCTGATGTTCCAAAGGTTCCAGAGTCTGTTTCTACTTATGTTCCAACTACTGAGACTCTTTCTTTTGATAACCCAAAGCCTATTCCTATTGATGATCCACAATCAGTTCCTACTGATCCTCAACCTACTGATGAGGCTTCTACTGACACAAAAGCTGATACGTATACATCTTCTCCTTCTACTCCTGGTACTAGGAAGAAGATTGTTGCCAAGAAGAGGAAGGCTCCTAAAGGTCTTGCTATGCTAGCCGAAGATAGCACTTTCATTGAGTTTGATTATGATGATGAAGACCCTGTTGTTTGGGAAAAGGTGGTCAGATGGGAGCTTATTGAGTCCTCAGTGGGTCAAGGACAGGTCAATGTACTTCATAGACAAGATGATTCTACAAAGCATTTCATTTTTCTTAGTGAAATTTTACACATGGTGGATAGACAGGACATCATTTCATTATATGGCTGGGTTACAGATCACTATAAATCTCTTAAGCCTGAAGGAATTGGAATGTTTCTAGTTGGAGATTTATATGTTCTGTGTGATTCTTCTACTTATGTAGGCAAGGGATTTCATGCTTGGAAGGGTCAAAAGGATTGGGTAGTAGATAATCGTAAATATTTTCCTCTCCCTGATGTTCATATGATCTTCACTAATACTGGTAAAACCTTATACATGTGGGGAGATGTGATATATCCAATCACTATAGATGTTATGAAGCAAATGTTGGAGGTGAAATTAACTGTTCCTCCTGATATGATTGGGAATGATATGCATCATGCTGAACAGCTTCTTAGAGCAATAAGAAGAAGTCTTCTGCTTAAAATGGAATTGGAGGCTCAGCATGGTATTCATCTTGAGACTTCTATGAGATGATTGGATAATGGTATTGTCTATTTTTGTATTTTTATTTTCTTTCTTTTTTGTTTAGTTAAAAAAAATAAAAAATAAAAAAAACATAAAAAAAAGACACTAACTAACAGATTTGTATAGTATTTAGTGTGTTGTATGCAGGTTTTGGTATTGGTTATTCACCACACCTTATCTGATTTTCATCTAGCCATGATGTTGACTATTCAAAAAGTTGGCTAGTACAAAGGGTACAACACCATTCATCCAAAAGACTAACATAACATTCAATACAACCTACAATCGAATGAAACAAAATCAACCTATCCCTCGAAAAAATCAATTGTTATGCACTAGAAAGGAAAGAAAGCAACAAAACCACATAGGAAAGCATTAACGCATGGTAATAAGCAATCCCAACAAACAAACAACACAATTAAACACTAACCAATTCGCGCCCAATGAGTCGACACAAAACCTAGATAAAATGCACTCAATTATCAGTTATGAGCCACATATGAGATTAAAGAACATGTTATACTCAATTCAAATAGGCATGTAGTGATTAACTAGGAGGAATGAAGATCGAAGGGTCTAAAAACGCTGTTAGCGATTTGTCATAATGAAGTTTTTGAAAAAATGAAAATATATTGACCAAGACAAATCGCTAGCCCCTATAAATACCCAAGTTACATATCAACTTAAGGGATTTGGCAAATTTGGCCCCTACACTTTTCAAAGTACATTCAAGAATCATAAATTTGCACAAGGGCCCTTCTAAATTAAATCAAGACATAAACCAGGCACAAAAACATCAGAGAAATGCTTATCCTATCAACATGACAACAATCAGGATAATAAATAAATTTTCATTCACTCTCCCCCTCAATCAATGACCTGGTTACAAATCATAGTATTGTGGTTGTTGACTGAGTGTGAAAGATTTATGAAACTAGCATTCTGGGTAAAGGGACAACATCCATAACTATCCATGAATGAGCAGAGCCCAAAAGCATTCATGAAGACAATTTTTTTTCATATACGAGAACAAATGTACTGAGACGTACATTATTATGAAGAATCATGGATATAAAGTAATCCATGTCTCGATGAACTTCACCCAGTGAGAGGAACATCCCTCTTTTTGACTACGAGCTTTACCCATATAAAAGAACGGGTTGCTATCTGAAGTAATAGCAAGCCATGGAGGCATGTTTTGAACTTCTGTTCGATCTTTATTTAAAGACCCGTGTCATTATTGAATGAAATTTCTAGGACCATAAATGTTATCGATGCCAGAAGACATACCAAATCAAAAAGATCAGTGGAATTAATCAAAATTACTAAATACAATGATAAATAAACTAATTCTATATAGTATGGGATATATACAAAGGATACTGGAAGAATAAACACCGATGTTAAATATCGTAACGAACTTTGATGCCAGAGTCCTGAAATGATGTAATCAGGAGTCATCATGCAAGTACATCACAGTTGATTTTCCTAAACTCCTAAAGTAGGGGATTTAGTTCCTTTCGGTCTCCAAACTCTGAGTTTCTCTTTGAAAGATATGGTTGACGTACCTGCACTAAAGCAAGGATTTCATGCACTAACATAAAGTATTTGCTTGCATTTATATAGGTTAGTGATATCAGGTTCCCGAACAGTTGGAGTTTCACAGTTAACCTTGGTTATGCAACTTACATTCATGGGTATCCACCTAAGACCAACCATTCTAAAGATTCTACCCGTTGGTAACCAATTAAGGCAAGGTCTAGGGTGCATGGAACTAGAAGTTCTCAGTCCTGCAACATTTTGCCTATAATTCTTAACTTCCAAGAGTTTGTTGTGTTTTCTAGTCTTATGAAATGGAACCATAGTCATACCAAGAGTATTAGCATCCTTTGCATCACCCTTAGAACATTGAGCCTTAGAGGGAATATTAACTATATGATCCTTTAATCTAGATTGTGAAGTGACTGGTTTTGACAAAACTTGATTCGCATCAACTTGGGTGACACACCTTGGTTTAGAAAATTTTGATCGTTCAGTTCTAAATGCATTAGGTTACCCAACCACACTTTGTTTCCTTATAGGTTGTGAAAGTGGTGTTCACAAGATTGATGGTTCTGTAAACTTTGTGTTCACATCATTTCTAGTTAATTTTCTTAATTTATTCTTTAAGGCCGTAATAGTGAAATCTTTCTCCTAAAGTTGAGCTTTGAAATCATCATTTTTTATAATCAAAGATGTTGTATGTTTTGTAGCCCTAGTCTTCACTTCTTTGATATACACATTCAGATTTTTGCAATGCCTTTTCAAAGTCTCATTTTCATTATGTAACACAGCCACTTTATGTTCCAATTCAGTAATCTTATAAGAGTTAACGTTATTGTCCATAAAGTTATTACACACATCATTCAACTCGGCATTCCGTTTTCTCAGGGTGTTGATTGTCAAGTTTTTGGCCTCGAGTTGTGCTTTTATATCATTTATCATAAAGTATTCACGGAATTAAGGGAGTTCCTGATTTTTGCATTATTGGTTAGCTTGAAAGCTTTCTTCCTTTTGTTGCATTGTAATTTCAAGAGAAATACAATGTTTTTCAAGTTCTGAAAATCTGTTTGAGAGTTCATTAAGAACTTCCTTATCAACCATGTAATTTTATTTAAAGGACTCAACTGTAAACAAAGAACTTGAAAAATCACTACGTTCAGCATCCTGATCACTTTCTCCCCCTTTCTGATTCATATTCATTGAATTAGAAACGGTATTGTTAACAGTCTTTTCCAACAAGTATGTGTTATAAGTGGGCATCTCTTTATCAGTATGTTGTCGTTCATTAGAGGACATACAAAGTTGATCAGTGACATGTGCCTTATCAATGACATGTACCTTAGTAGATGATACTAGATCATTTTCATGTCGGTGATCAGTGTCCACGAACAGTGTGGAATGTATCCCAGAACAATCATTTGTAATCATCTTCTCAATTATCGTGTCGTTAGATTGCTTATGATGAGCCCGTTCCTTAATGAACTCCTCAACCTCGATTCCAGTGTAATTGGTAAAACACTTTTTCGTCATTTTACTGTCATAATCATACTCCTTTGTGAATTGCGAGTCAATGAACACTCGAAGTAGGTGGCAGATCACACTCAATGATGCCATGGAGCTACTTTCAGAGAATTCTTCTTTGTCAAGTTGTTGTTCAAGTTGATCTAGGTATAAAGTCATTTTGACTATGAAAGTCTCAATATCTTGACCAAAGAGTGTTGTGAATGCACGTTCGTATGCACCAAAGTACCCAAGCTGTTCAAAGACAACCTTTTGATATGAGTGAAGAGTCGAAAACATTCTATGCAACTTTCCTTTGCATTATCAGGCAATATTAGTGGCTGATGAACCTCTTTCTCTTGAGAACTCGAGCACGACGATTCCATATTAGCACTATCAGAATCAAACACATTGATTGATCGTACATAATTGGGATTCTCAAGGTCAAGATTTCGGTCGTACAATTTGAGTACCTCAACTATGACAGAATCTGAATCAGTAGGCTTGGTGTGGCCGAGTACGAGATTTTACAACTTTAGTTATTGAAACCAAGAAATCGAATCTTTCGCAAGATTTTCTAAAATCAACAAAAAAACCGTAAGTTTCAAATTGCTTAAGCGAGATGTTATGAGGTTTGCAAGACAATGTGGTGAAGCTTGACCAAATCACAGTTAATGAGTTAAGACAAGTAGCAACAAGTCAAATCACAACCAATTAAATCGTAATGAGCCAAGTCACAAGAATTAACTCACAACGTAAAATTACAATAAGATAAGTCGTAACAACTTAAGTTGCAACAAATCTCAAATCATAATATTTAGGCAAATCACAACATGGCTCAGGTCATAGGTCAAAAGTATGTGAACACAAGTCGCTGGAAGACAAATCGCTAGTGACAACTCGCTGGTCAGCAAATCTTTCTCCTAAAGTTGAGCTTCGAAATCATCATTCTTTGTAATTAAAGATGTTGTATGTTTTGTAGCCCTAGTCTTCACTTCTTTGATATACACATTCAGATTTTTGCAATGCCTTTTCAAAGTCTCATTTTCATTATGTAACACAGCCACTTTATGTTCCAATTCAGTAATCTTAGAAGAGTTAAGGTTATTGTCCATAAAGTTATTACACACATCATTCAACTCGGCATTCCGTTTTCTCAGGGTGTTGATTGTCAAGTTTTTGGCCTCGAGTTGAGCTTTTATATCATTTATCATAAAGTATTCACGGAATTAAGGGAGTTCCTGATTTTTGCATTATTGGTTAGCTTGAAAGCTTTCTTCCTTTTGTTGCATTGTAATTTCAAGAGAAATACAATGTTTTTCAAGTTCTGAAAATCTGTTTGAGAGTTCATTAAGAACTTCCTTATCAACCATGTCATTTTATTTAAAGGACTCAACTGTAAACAAAGAACTTGAAAAATCACTACGTTCAGCATCCTGATCACTTTCTCCCCCTTTATGATTCATATTCATTGAATTAGAAACGGTATTGTTAACAATCTTTTCCAACAAGTATGTGTTATAAGTGGGCATCTCTTTATCAGTATGTTGTCGTTCATTAGAGGACATACAAAGTTGATCAGTGACATGTGCCTTATCAATGACATGTACCTTAGTAGATGATACTAGATCATTTTCATGTCGGTGATCAGTGTCCACGAACAGTGTGGAATGTATCCCAGAACAATCATTTGTAATCATCTTCTCAATTATCGTGTCGTTAGATTGCTTATGATGAGCCCATTCCTTAATGAACTCCTCAACCTCGATTCCAGTGTAATTGGTAAAACACTTTTTCGTCATTTTACTGTCATAATCATACTCCTTTGTGAATTGCTAGTCAATGAACACTCGAAGTAGGTGGCAGATCACACTCAATGATGCCATGGAGCTACTTTCAGAGAATTCTTCTTTGTCAAGTTGTTGTTCAAGTTGATCTAGGTATAAAGTCATTTTGACTATGAAAGTCTCAACATCTTGACCAAAGAGTGTTGTGAATGCACGTTCGTATGCACCAAAGTACCCAAGCTGTTCAAAGACAACCTTTAGATATGAGTGAAGAGTCGAAAACATTCTATGCAACTTTCCTTTGCATTATCAGGCAATATTAGTGGCTGATGAACCTCTTTCTCTTGAGAACTCGAGCACGACGATTCCATATTAGCACTATCAGAATCAGACACATTGATTGATCGTACATAATTGGGATTCTCAAGGTCAACATTTCTGTCGTACAATTTGAGTACCTCAACTATGACAGAATCTGAATCAGTAGGCTTGGTGTGACCGAGTACGAGATTTTACAACTTTAGTTATTGAAACCAAAAAATCGAATCTTTCGCAAGATTTTCTAAAATCAACAAAAAAAACCGTAAGTTTCAAATTGCTTAAGCGAGATGTTATGAGGTTTGCAAGACAATGTGGTGAAGCTTGACCAAATCACAGTTAATGAGTTAAGACAAGTAGCAACAAGTCAAATCACAACCAATTAAATCGTAATGAGCCAAGTCGCAAGAATTAACTCACAACGTCAAATTACAATAAGATAAGTCGTAACAACTTAAGTTGCAACAAATCTCAAATCATAATATTTAGGCAAATCACAACAAGGCTCAGGTCATAGGTCAAAAGTATGTGAACACAAGTCACTGGAAGACAATCGCTAGTGACAACTCGCTGGTCAGCAAATCGCTACACACCAAATAGCTAAACAACAAATCGCTGATTAACAATTCGCTGGTACACAAATCGCTTGATTCACAAATCGCTTGCTGGCAAATCGCTATTCTCATAAACCGCTGAACAGGCAAATCGCTACTGCAACAAAAGGACAAACCTAACAAATCGATATAACAAAAGACAAGACCTTCGCTTTCTAGCGATTTATCTGGTTATCCAAAAATAGTAAAACAAGCAAATTTATGGCAGAATCAAAGCAAATCGCTGCCAATCCCCTACACAAATCGCTACATAGAATCCTTTATCGAGATGCAAATCGCTAGTTAGAAACACTCAACACAAATTGCCTCAAACACCAAACCAATGGATGATTCAACCTTACCAAATGAAAAACTAAGTACCTCTAACACCTCTAAACATGAAAGTACAAGAATATCAGATATCTAATCACAAACAAGATCAAACCAAGGTGTTTTCCATGAAAACCATTCGAACCATAAAAATAACACAAAACCAATCTCAAATTCAAGTATACCAAGTCCCTAAGATGAAACCATGGCTCTCTAATACCAATTTTAGTATACTTATAATCAAACCATAGTTGCTTCTTGTGTGTGATTCGAGCAAGAGAAAGGAAGGATGAGAGAATGGGAGCCTTTTAGTGAGAGAAAGCAAATGATATTATATGAAGTGAGAAAAGGTCAAACCCTCTCCCTTAGTGGGAGAGAGGTATTTATAGTACAAGCTAGACGCCCCTACTCGGGCTGTGGATCGGGTATACAGCGGGTAAAGATCCGTCCGTCCTCCACGATGTTACTTAAACTAATATTCAACTAATAATGATAAATACTACGAACTAACTAATGTTATAGCATACTTAGGGTGACCGAGTCTTTAATATGAATATTTATATTCCTAACACAAATTAAGATACAATAAAATGGCTGCAGCACATTACGCCTTATACTAAAAGTTGTTCAAAACAAATATCAAATTTAAATTGGCTCCGTCACACACGCGACATTCACATTACTTGTTTATCGTCAATTCTAAACAGAAATTGTAGCCCAACCAATTGCGTGTTATCATCTTCTATGTTTTTGTATTTTAATTAATGTCATTTAGAAGTTATAATGTTACAAAATTTTGATGTTTAAAAATGATTTGAATATACATAAGAGTATACTAGTTAGGTATCCCGCGCGTTGCAGCGGCGGGTACCATGCAATTAAAATATTTAGCAATTTATTTTAGTTATATATTTTATGATACAATAGATATATGGATGATAACAATTTTAGTTTTGAATAATTTTATGCAATAAAAATATTTTTCATATAAAAACATTAGATTATACACATGATGTTATGACAATACTAAGTTGGTAGCTCGTATATCGTAAATGCATGAGGTTAAAGTTGTTGACAATGACATGTACAGTAAAACCTCTATAAATTAATAGTGTTGGGACTGGGATATTTTATTAATTTAGCGAGATATTATTATATCGATAAATTAATAATTTATTAATTTAAAAAGGTTTTACGTATAACCATTATATTTTCAATTCTAATATACTAGCTAGTTACAATGTATACTCATTAGAGACGAAAAATCAATTTGAAAAACAAGTTGCAATTAATATTTTTGGAATTCACATTCAAACTTTTTGAAAATAAATTAAACACTTTTGTTGCAATACGAGAAGACAACGCACCAACTCTTTAGAGCAACAAGGATATTTTAAGATAAACTCAATATAGATTTGAATTTGAAAAAAAAAAAAAAAAAAAAAAAGTGATTATGGATTATTTTTTACTACAATCGTAGGATTTTGAAGTGTATCTCTCTCTCACACACACACACACACACACACACACACACATATATATATATATATATATATATATATATAATTTTTAGTAATTATTAATTTATAGATTCATTGGGACTAATATATATACAATCGGGTTTTAAAAAAAATTATTATCTTATTATTTTATCGATTAGGGTCCAAATTTGTACTGGATATATTTTATGATACAATAGATATATGGATGATAACAATTTTAGTTTTGAATAATTTTATGCAATAAAAATATTTTTCATATAAAAACTTTAGATTATACACATGATGTTATGACAATACTAAGTTGGTAGCTCGTATATCGTAAATGCATGAGGTTAAAGTTGTTGACAATGACATGTATTCATAAGTTACCATTAAATAATAATACCATAACGAGTTTTAATAATCACTTACATTATACTAAGAAAATGTAGTTCTCAGAAAACAATGTTTTTTATATTTTCCAACATAGATGATGATACAAGTAAAAGAGTACTTATAAAAATAAAGTAAAACTAAATATTAAAAAAGTCATATGAGTTAATTTAAAGAGTATAATTATTATTATCCAAATATATATAATAAATATAAATTATATAATTAGCACTTAACACTTTGCACCTTTGCGTCCTCTGCTTTGAAAAATCGTCCGATTTTTATAAAACAATGAACCATTAAAAAATTCTTAAAGGTTTATATGTTGGTTCTCCAGGCACTCTTGCGATTTAATAATATTTTTTGAACAGTACAATAAAAATCGTTTGAACCCATTGAACCATCAACTTGTTTACATATAAAATGTATGAAGCTTTGTGTTTTTTATTAGTTTGTACAATATGTATACCAACAAGTATTTTTCATATTAGGAGTGTTTTAAAAATAACATTTATTAAGTAATTATTGTTATAGACGATTTTTTCTTATAATAAATTACTTTGTATTTTATTTTATTTTTTTAAAACATCTCTATAAAGAGTGTTTAAAGTGTTGCAACCAATGCTATTATAGATGTACTTATTTAAATTTGTCATTATAGCAAGTATTGAATCTTAATTTTTTAAGCCTTCAATTTTAGGAATGTCCCAAATGCTTTATAATGTAATATAGATATAGATATTTGTAAATGTGTATAATCATATAAATTAGCAATGATAATTACTAAAATAGACCAGGCAACCAAGGGGAATTCGGTTCTTAACCCGGGATCCAAAAATATCTTTTTTAGACCAGGCAACTGGGCAACTCGACCTATATAATGACAAGTGTCTTCAGCTGCCCAAAAAATGGTGGTTGTTCCCCAAAAAATACACAAGTTGCCCAAAAAACTTACAGACAAGCGACACTTGTCACTTGTAGAAAAGTGACACTTCGTCAGTTGCTCAATTGTACGAGTTGCCCTGATCTAAAAAAGGCATTTTTGGATCTCGGTTTAGGAATTAAATTGCCCTTGGTTGCCCGGTCTATTTTGGTAATTGTCCTAATTAACAATTAGAATTTTGCACCTTTGTAACCTTTGCTTTGAAAAAATCGTCCGATTTTATAAAGCAAAGTTTATTAATTTTTACGTTAAGTTTTATAAAAAAAAAAAATTAATGGTTTATATGTTGGTTCTCGAGGCACTCTTGCGATTTAATAATATTTTTTGAACATTGTAATTTAGTATGCATTCTGAAACTCTATTGATTTAATAATATTGTTTTTGGACGACTTTTATGGGCTAGCCGAACCGGTGGTGACTCCGGTTCTAGGTTGAACCCGTTGGTCCGGTCCATTTTTTAAAACTAAATGTACCATCGACTTGTTTACATATAAAATGTATGAAGCTTTGTGTGTTTTATTAGCTTGTACAATATGTATAGCAACACGTATTTTTCATATTAGGTATGTTTTAAAAATAACATTTATTAGGTAATTATTGTTATAGACGGTTTTTTTTTTCTTATATTAATTTATTTTGTATTTTATTATTATTTAAAAAAAAAAAAAAAAAAAAAAAAAAAAAAAAAAAAAAAAACATCTCTACAATTAGTGCTTTAAAGTGTTGCAATGCTATTATAGATGTACTTATCCAAAGTTGCCATTATAAGATCTTAATTTTTTAAGCTTTCCATTTTAAAAATGTCTCAAATGATTTATAATATAATGTAGATACTGATTTAGTTCAAATAATTTCGCTCCTAAATCTATTTCGAATTTTACTAAATAAAGCCTGGATTTTGATCACCTAATATATGCTCTTGTCTTCTAATTTTTGTTATTCACAACGTGACACACTTTTCAAGTTTAAAAACTATACTTTTCGTTGTCTTAGAGTTGGATATGGAAATCTTTACATTTTCATATGTCACTGATTTTGACTAAATCACAGTTTGATCAAATTAAGAAACTAAAATAAAGGTTTAACCGTGTATTCAATAAAGATGTCATGTAAAATGTCCGTATTCGATTTGGTTATCGTTACCGACTTATTTTGATCACAAAGAAGGACGTTGTGCTCATCTTTTCCTATTGTTTTTTTATGTCAAATACCGCAATTTCAATTTGTACTGCGTTTTACTGACGAGTGCTTCTTGGTGTAACGTATGTTTTATTTGAATGAAATAAGTTTGAAATTACAATGAAAGGGACCCCCAGGAGGTTGTGAGTTGTGACGACTCACTTGAGGCTCTTTTACGTTAAAATTTGATTTTTGAGAGATTTCGGTTTTCTAGTAGAACTAGACGAATACCCGTGCATAGCAACGGTTCCTAGCGGCAGATAATTAACGATTTGTGATATCAGAAGATCTGTATGTATCAAAGAGTGTATTATATCATAGAGCAACCATGACAATTAACAAATTTTGATGTAACAGTTATTTTAGTTTTATCAGAAAATAACAACAACAACAAACAATAACAACAACAACAACAATAATAAATAAAAAAAATAAAATCATAAGCAATGGAAGTTTCAGTTCTGAAATGAAAACTTTAGTCATTGAGACATAATAATCCAACTACAGTCAAAGTCCGACAAAGTTAAACCTACACGAACATACAAACCCTAGATAAACCAGGGTTGCGTAAACTCAGTTAGAGTACTTTACGCAATCATGAGGCCGTAAAATTAAGAACTTAACTGATTCGAGTGAGAAACTCGAGCCTAAGAAGTCCTACACACAACCCTTTGGGCTAAGGGGTAGAACTGACAGTTCTTAGTTCTTGTGCCACAATCATGATGGTTGGCCTTGAGTTTGGTGACTCATGAGTGCAAAGCAATGCAATTTTCGCGAGTGCAATCAGTGTTCTGAAAAGCTCAAGGCGCACTAAGGCGCAAAGGGGGTCGAAGAGCCTCGAGTCGAGGCGCATTCCAAGGCGCGGGATTCATGAATGCGAGGCGCACTAAAAGCATTAAGTTTTTTATAACATATGTGACCATTTATGTAGCTTAAATAATACAAAATAACATTAAAATACTTAATGCATAACACATATTGCCATTATAAATATTAAAATGGATTGGTTGTCACTTCTAGAACGGATCAACTCTTTTGCTCTATGACCTATATAGAAATTAAAATCCATATCAGACTAAATATGTTTGTGTCCTACACTTGTAGCTTACATCTAACAAAGCTCACAATTGAACCCAAAATATCAAATAAGCAATATATTAATATTCAAGGCACAATGCTACATTTTTATGATAATATGTCGTAAAAAAATATTTAATGAAACAAAATAACTTCTTAAAGAAAATTTCAATCAATAAAATAAACATAAAATCAATTTAAATTTAGAAATCATATAAATACTCACCTATGACTTAAAAGGCCCATGCATTATATCTTAAAAAAAAAAAAAAAAAAAAAAAAAAAAAAAAAAAAAAAAAAGTCCCAAGGCGCAAAATATGGCCTAGGCGCAAAAATCGCCCGAGGCGCCAAGGCGCAAAAATCGCAAAATCGCGCGATTTTTGTGGGAGTCATGCATGTCGTGCGCCTCGAGTCAAAAAAATCCCCAAGGCTAGCGCCTTGTGCGACTTAGCGCCTAGGCGCGCCTTAGGCGCGATTTTGACAACTTTGAGTGCAATGGCTTCAGGCTCAGAAAAATTGCCATCAAGATTAGCATCAACAAAATCTTCAAACTTGCACAACTCGGCACCTTGGCGAATAGTAGGTCCGATTCTAGTTTTTCCTGAGACTATTTGAAAAATGAGCATCCCAAATGCATAAATGTCGCTCTTGTCTGTAAATCGCCCAGTTGTTGTGTACTCAGGAGCGAGGTATCCCATTGCAGCACTGGCTTTGAGTGTAGAAAAGATGATATCATTGGCTAGTAATTTATGGAGGCCGGAACCAGAAAGCAATGGAGTATAGTTCTGATCAATAAGCACTTTTTCAGCGGATATGTTTTGATGAATGAGCGCAGGTTTCTTATCTTTGATACTGTGTAAGTACTCGATACCTGGTACAACAAAACAGCAGACAAAGGTCAAACATCATGGAACAAAACATCTTATGAGGTGTTTGGATGTGCATTTTCCTAGTGTTTTTTATTTTTTATTTTTATTTTTTCGTATTATAAGAAGATTTTGAAGTGTTTGAAGTATTTAAGTGTTCAGCAAAGCTGGTTATCTAAGAAAATTTCAGATAAAATGATCAATAAGGACCTTCTTGTAAATAGATGTTTTGTTTACTGGGAATACAAGTCTAGAAAAAAAAATTAAGTCATTTGGTATAACCATACATAATGAGTTTTCTTGCTGATTATCCAATATTAAAACTGATTGAGATTATACTTTCTAAACGCAAATCCAAGCACATCATTTTGAAAAATTTCATTAAAAGAAGATTGTGACTAACCTTTAGCAATGCCCTTGATTATCAAGAATCGAGTCGACCAATCAAGAACAAATCCTTTTCCGGTTTTGCCCTTGACATCGAGATACTGCAACAAGTTACCCTTAGCTACATACTCATAGATCAAAAAACATTCACCCCTGCCTTTTGAGCAACAAAAACCTCGTAACCTAAGAAGATTTTCATGTTTCAAGGAGGTTAATATCTTTAATCCCTTCAAAAAGTCGGTTTCAGCAGATATGCAGCTTGTTTTGGCTATACGTTTAATAGCAACTATAGACCCATCACGTAAAATTCCTCTATAAGTAGCAGAAAAATTGCTTTTCCCTAATAAATTTGAGTCTGAAAAGAACTGAGTCGCTGACTCAACGTCATCAACATTAAACACGTAACTCTCAAGAACTTCTTGCAAGAACCCACTTCCGGTTTGGCTTTTTGACATTGGGTCCCACCCGTTTGAATATT
Source organism: Artemisia argyi (assembly GCA_030686995.1). Lineage (NCBI taxonomy): Eukaryota > Viridiplantae > Streptophyta > Magnoliopsida > Asterales > Asteraceae > Artemisia > Artemisia argyi. The sequence continues at coordinate 169,731,663 of CM060701.1, read as the reverse complement.
CGAGACTTATGAGAGGTGAAGCACTTCTTCGGTTGACTACTTCTTTGACTTGATGCTGATCAGTACTAATCCGACTATCGGATGATTCAAAGGCGGTCCTGATTCTTTGCTTTCTACGACGATACCATATGAAAGTAAAAAGTCCAGCGACTAATAACATGGTGGTCATGACGGCTGCAAGTATAGCAGCAAGACTGGCGTTAGCTGACTTTGACTTTGACTTTGACTTTGACTAATCACCAGTTACATATGCAGACTCTGGAATGGCCTTTGGTGTAACGCCTTTTGATTGTGGGGCAAATGGCTCTGGTTTGTCAGGGTCTTCTGGATTGATAGAGCTGTTGCAAGCGTTCAGATCAGCAAAACCAGACCCACATAACTGTGTGTTGTTTGCATACTGAAATCCTTCATCGAGTTTCTTCAAAACTACAAAACCAATAAAAAACTCAGGAAAGTCAATCTATAGATAAACACAAATAATTAATGAACACAAAAAATTCCGAAATGTGTAACACCGTGAAGGACAAAGATTGTGTGGACTATAGTTTACTTGGTAAGTATTGCTTGGTAACGTTACAATATATTTTGTCAAATTCATCATAGTATTGCTTGGTAAGCATCGCTAACTGATTATAATTACAATAAGCAATCATATTTGTAAGGACTACACCATACCTACTTCTTCACACCATGTAGGTGCTTGTTGACATCAGACACCATGCATTGTGCAGCAGCCCTTGTTTTAGCACCTAAACATCCCGATTTCAGCCCCCAAACCCATCTATTTCAGCCTTCAAGCCCACACCCATTTCATACTCCAGACCCACCATTTCAGCCCCTAAACCGACACGTATTAGCCCCCATTTCAGCACCCAAAGACATCAATTTAAGCCCCCGATTCAGCGCCCAAAACCCAGCAATTTAAGTCGTTAATCGCACCCATTTCAGCATCCAAACGCACCCACTTTAACCAACACTTCAGCATCCACATCCACCCTTTTCAACCTGCGTTGTAGCACCTAAACACCCTGATTCCAGCCCCCAAAAATGGGCCTGCAAGTAGGCAGCGATAGATTATGAGCTAAAAGCATTCCATAATATGTTTAAAGTTGCATCTAAAATTGAACCGATAACTAATATATATTATTGGTTAAAGATTTAAGGTATATTATATATGGAGCTAACACTATTAACAAAACATGTAAGTATGCTTTTGAGATATCTTTCAGTGTCAATTCTTATTTGCTTACGCATTAAAACAGTCGGCGACATCTGGTTATTACAAATGTTGTCTGCACCACCAAGTTGGTGTACAGAAGAAATAGCAACATCTGAAGAAGCAAACGTTGTAGCTGGAACGGTGCCATCGACAAAGTCGATAATTTTTGCCCCAGAACCACATTCTGCACAACATTAGAGTAAGTATAAAGACAGAGAGTTTTATGAGAAAATGAAAATCACCATATGGAATATGTCACTGACCCCGAAAGCATTTTTGTCGAGACACACTGTCCGCTGAAAGCCCTTGGTGAGATAGCTGTGGTCGTCCACCTACATAAACAAATAGAAGTATGCAGTGACAAAGATAAGACAAAAAATCATATGCAAGAAAATAACCATTTACTTTCAAATGTTTTGCCTTATCATGTGTTTTCCAACTCAGTTCCATGTCTGTCTGATTCTTTTTATCTCTTTTTGCATCGCTTAGTTCTAACTACGTGCCCAATATCTGAATATCTCTAACACCGCTTAGTTTCAACAAACTTTTTCTTATTTGTTTACTAAAAAAATCAAATGGCCACAAAACCAATAGCCTTTTAAACAAATAGCCTTTATGTCATACTTAGAAATTAGGGTACTTACCTCTAAAAGCCGAAACAGGAGTAGAAAACATTATCTTCGCTGAAAGAAAGAAACCAATAAGTTAACACACATCAATGGTATTACAAAGCCAAATAAAAAGCATTACAACAAACACGCCAAAACCTCCAAAATTATTGCACTTACAAATTAATTTGGGTGCGTGTAAACAATAAACAAATTAATTTAGGTGCGTGAAATTTATTATTTATAAAATTGTAACTTACACTTACACTGAATGTGCAAAATCAGTAAGTATTTGTAAATAATCAATTTACAATCTCAATTAAATAAAAAGTAAACCTAATCAAGATATCCCGATGATCGTAGGAGTTAACCGGCATCAGTAACGGAAGAGAACAAAAAAAGAAAAAGGTGCCTCAACAGAACAGCGCCCCAAACGGTTCACGAAGGTCGCTGACCCCATAACCTCAATTAGCCACTCAATTCCTGTAAAAACATAAAATACATATTTAAAACAAAAAAAATTGAATCTTTATAACAATAAAGGAAGGAATTAAACCTTGCGACAAAGAGACAATTAACAGCTTCATTAGGGTGTGTACCGCCTTTGTTGACCTCACCGGAATCCTAGCTACACCGCCAACGACTCATTTTTTTCCGGCGAGATAACGACGGCACTAAACAAAAAAATTACCAAAATGGTTAAAATACATAGATCCACAATCAAATCTATAGATCTATAAAAAAAACCTTCAAAGCTTATAGATCTATTAAAAGAACACAAAAAATACCTCAAAGCTTTAAAGCTTATAGATCTACAAAAGAAAGTACCAAAAATGTTATGAAATTTACCGGCGACGAAGGAATATTCCGTCAAAGAAGCGTTTCTAGCAGCAGTTCCGGCGACGGCGGCAAGAGGAGTTTCCAGTGGCTGAATAAATAGATCTATAAAAAAAATGTAAAATATATATATATATATATATATATATATATATATATATATATATATATATATATATATATATATATATATATATACCTTTAAAATATGTGAATACATATTAAATCTAAAAATTACACACCTCAAAGACAACTCACAACCAGCGGCCATGTTTTTTTCCCATAAAGATGCCCTTTCAAAGTTCACTTCATATATAGTCTATTCCCTATATTACCTGAATTAAAGAAAAGAACACTGTTAGTAGAAAAAAAGATTAGGTAACTTAAAAAGTTTTTTCTATCACTTCCAGCAAGTCATAAAAGTAATCTAGAAAAAAAAAAAAAAAAAAGTTAACTCAAAAATTGAAAAAGAGAAACCATACAAATTTTAAGATCTTCAAAAAATCATGCAAAGATGTTTAAAAAAAAAAGCTTCATACCGTGTTTAACATTATTCGGTGTCAGTTTTTTAGGAGGTGTGTGGATCGTAGATTTATTATTTGTGGTGGCGGCGGCGGATTTACATAATGGTGGTGGTGGAAGTCAAAGAGAGAGGTGCCAGTTTGTGTTTTAGGTTTACAGAACATGTGTGTGTTTTTTGTTTTACATACGTGTCTTTTAGGTTTACAAAGGAAAAATGGGAATTACATTAATTTCAGTTTTTCACTTCTTGACTTGTTGACCAAATCTCCATTATAAGTAGTATAGATACTCTGCATTATCTTATAGTAGTATCCCTTTATTTTCTAGTGCTTGTTACGTCGTGATTTCTTAATCATGTACGCTAACGTACCTATAAAATGTTGCCAACTAATATTATTGTCGCTTTGAGAAACATTTCAACTGATGTTATAGCGAGTGCAACATGTCTTTTAATTAATTAATGCTGAAGAGAGTGCCTGAACACAGGAAAAAATCGTCTCCAACAACAGTTCATTTCAAAGGGCTTGGATGCGTGACAAGAATCATATTTTATTTTAATACATATTCATGTGCTTAATATTTTGATTAGTAGAATAATAATGTTTCTACGAGCAAGCATGTCTCACATGCGTCGTTTGGAGATTATCATATTTTTCAAGTTTTTTGTTTAGTGAAGTAGTGTGGTTTGTATCAGTTTTGTGGGTTAGACGATGTTACTCCAAAGATGGTGCTTTAAAGTTTAAATGGGATATGGTTTTCTTCGAGAACGACATGTATAAGGGGTACTCTATAAGGGTACTCTTAAGGAAAGGCACCAATACTAACTTTAGCTCTAATCTTGACTCTGTCGAGAGTCCTTTAGCAATAATATATCCGCCTTTAAGTCTTTAACGCTCGTGTAAGTATCATATATCTTGCTTTAGTTGTCGCAAAAATCATCATATGTAGCATTGTAGCAACATAGCTTCCCATCTTACTGCACGTACATATATCATAAACCCATTCCATGCGATCGAACTACCAATGTGCAAACCTCTGGCATGATCAGAATCCGCAAAAATTTGTAACCCACAATCAAATCTATTCAATATACTCAATATACCCACATAGACAGATGCTATCTCAGGTCTCGTGCAAACCACCTAATACTCTCGGCTTCCAACAACATATAAAAACGGCCCATTACTCTTCTCTACTTAATCACGATATGTGACAGACCACCTTCCAACGGCACCATAGATTGTCCCCCAACAATATCACACCAACATTAAGGCTGCACCATGCGAGGCGCTTTATGGTCGAAAGTGCCAATCACCTGTTTATTGGACCGAAGTTGGAGATGTCCAACTCACTGGTCTCGAAATTATTCATGGGACAACTGAGAAGATCGTTCACAACAAAAACCAACTGCAAGCTGCTAGATACCGTCAGAAGAGTTGCACCGACATGAGGTGTAAACCCTTGGAATTTCAAGTTTGAGATACTGTAATGTTGAAGGTGTCACTTTGGAAAGGCATGATACAGTTCAGAAAATGAGGAAAGTTAAACCCGAGGTACATTGAGCCATTCAAGATTCTTGCTAGAGTTGGTCTAGTGCCTTACAAACTCGAGCTTCGAACAGAGCTCAGTAGTGTACACAACATGCTTCACGTTTCCAATCTAAATAAGTGCTTATTGGATTAATCACCCATCATTTTGCTGGAAGAGATTCAGCATGATGACAAACTCAACTTTGTGGAAGAACCAGTGGAATCATGGACCAGGATGTCAAGCAGTTAAAACAAAGACGAATTCCTATAGTTAAGGTTCGCCAAAATTCTCAAAGAGGTCCTGAGTTCACATGAGAATGAGAAGACCAAATCCGCCAAAAGTACCTACACCTCTTCACCGATAGACAGCCAACACAAACTGGATCCCGAGATGGTATTCTTTTAATGGGGGAAGACTGTAACAATCCGTATTTTCCAGGTCAATATTTATTTCAATTAATATTATGTTTCATAATTTCACCTTTATATTTAACGTGTAGACATTAATTCTATTTCGCGTGTATCGAGAAACAACATTAAATGCGTACTGTTTATAGACTACGTTTAGTATATATTTAACAATAACATTTATTCTCATGAGCACGTTTTTACAAATTTTACATTTTTAGTTTATAAGCTTTTACGTAAATTATTTACGTTTTACAATTTTATCATACATTTATGCATTTAGACACCATTTTCTTAATGTTTACCTACAAGTATATATGCACATACACATACATATTAATAATAATAATACATCCCCTTTGGTATGCTCCCTCCCTCATCTAAGGTGGTGTTTGTTTTTCATTAAGATGCTCTTAACAGCCTCTTAATCTGAACCGTTCAGACGCGGTCAGACATTTTGATCGTTCAGACTGTTTGTTTTTTTTCCCGTTCAGACGTGTTCAGAGGCAGTAAGATCTTAATGGTCTAGACTTGAGAGGGGTGTCTGAATGCCTCTTGTTGCCTTTTGCTGACTCAAAAGAAAACCAACAAAACTTAATACAAGCAAGCAAATGTGCGGTTCAAACATGAGTTTTTTTTCCCGTTCAGATGCGGTCAGATTCAGACATTTACGCCTCAGATTCAGATTCAGATGTGCGGTTCAGATTCAGATTCAGAGCCTATTAAAAAACAAACACCACCTAAATGTAGATAATGCAACATTGAACTTCTTCATAGTTTTCTACACTACCACTTTATTGTTAAATACCTTCCTAAGCAAGCATGTGATCTTGCTCTAACCCACAAAACCTCACTACCCTTTTCTTGGGTCATGTTACACGGCAAGGAAAAGTCGCAAGAAATACCCAATTTTTTTATTTATATTTTTTTGATAGAATTCTACTATGCAAGACAAAAGTTTACTTAAACCCTTCCCTTGTTACATTTTAAAAGAGAGTAGTAGCTAACACATATGTCTCACAAAGCAATCAATCACCAAACATATTTGTTTTGTTTCCCTCTTGCACGGTAGAAATAAAACACCAAGAACACAACATTTTCATTTGGTCTTCAAAAAAAATATGAGGGTTAGCTATTGTATTAGAGTTTTTGAGCTCGGTTTAAGGTTTTGGTATAGTTTTCTTGGTTTATCTTTACACTAATCCTCACATACATATGTAAGAACTACAATCTCATTTGAATACTTATTTTTTTACTTATATGTGCATGCCATAATCATCTTAGCTTTTATATATGCTTGTAGTGTTGAGAAGTCTTGGAATAAGTTAGCAAAATTTACACAGATTCTGTCCTAAATAATTAGTCACAAATTTCGACATACAAAACCTATCTAGACTTCAGTATGGACCTTGTTGGGAATTATATTAACAGTTACCACGGCTAGTTAGGATGTTACAACTGCTGAAGAATGAACTAGCAGTGGAAACTCATTACCACTGCTAGTACATATTATTACCACTGCTATTATGGATAACTGTTAGGAAACGTGTAAAGATAAATATAGAATAGATTTTGTGTAGATCTTATTCTATTAGAGTTATACTTATCTTGTAGAAGAGTACTCCTTGTGCTATAAAAGGAGGTCCTAGGTTAAAGTTAGATATATGTTTTTCTAGAGCTTCAAGGTGTAACCCTAGTGATACAAAGATCACTCGTATTATTATCATTAATAATATTGGAGCTAATAGTTTGATATATACATTGTTCTCATTTATATACAACTGTTTTCCATTCACAATTAAACTTATAAGTATTACTAAGTAGATTCCGCATACTTAGTAATATAACTCAAAGTATCATTCTAACACATATCAGGGTGTTTAGATCCATCAAGTGGTATCAGAGCTTTGATACTTTGATTTAGAAGACCCCAAGTTCACTCAGAAGATTCATTGGAGATAGAAACTAGTCAGTCCAACATTGCTGCTAAGCTTCCCAAGCTTAAGTTGAATGACTATGAGATGTGGAGGCTTATGATCGAACAATTCTTTATGGTGCAAGACTATGCACTATGGGAGATCATTCTGTTTGGAAATTCTTTCAAACCAGGTACTACCTCAGAAACAATTGATGGCAAGGAAGTAATAAAGGTCAACACTGGACCAGTCACAAATGATTAAAGACTTTAGATGAAGAATGATCTGAAGGCTAGAGGCTTGCTGTTAATGACACTTCCCAGAGATCAAGTTTTTGCTTTCAGCAAGTACAAGACTGCACAAACTTTGTTTGAGGAGATCTGCAATGTTTTTGGTGGTAATGATTCCACCAAGAAAACTCAGAAGTCCTTGTTGAAGCAGAATTATGAAAACTTTGGTTCAACAAGTAATGAATCCATTGATAGCATCTTCACAAGGCTACAGAAGATTGTTACTCAACTCACTGTGTTTGGAATTGAGGTGGAAAGGGAAGACCTCAATCTAAAGTTCTTAAGAAGTTTACCCTCTGAGTTTGGTACAAATGTTGCAGTATGGGAAGACAAGCCAGAATTGGAGACTATGAAGCTTAATGATTTGTACAATAACTTTAAGGTTATTGAACAGAGATTAAAGAAGGCTGGCAAACTAAGTTCAGGATCAGGGAACTTAGCACTCATATCATCATCTATTGATGTTAGTTCAGATGAAGAGAATGATAGTGATGATGATGATGCCAATATTGTTGTTTCCACTGGTAGTGGAGGTGTTTCCACTGCTAGTTCAAAAAGACAGATTACAGGTCTTAGTGATTCTACTTTTTATGCTTTTCTGTCAAGTCAAATGGGTGGTTCAATCCTCACACATGAAGATTTCGATCAAATTGATGAGGATGACATAGAGGAAATGGACATTAAATGGCAGGTTGCATTACTAAGCTTAAAGGCAAAGAAGTTCTGGAGGAAGACTAGTAGGAAGATAACCATAAATGGCAATGAAACAGTAGGTTTTGACAAAAAGAAGGTGAAGTGCTACAATTGTTATAAGAAGGGGCACTTTGCCAGGGAGTGCAGGAAACCAAGGAAACCTGAAAACAGGTCAACTTGGTATAAGCAGGATAAGAAGAAAGAACCTACAACTGAAGAACCAAAGGTTCTATTGGCCATTGATGGAGTGAGCTATGATTGGAGCTTTATGGCTGAGGATGAAGAAGATGGTTCAGAGTCTGCAATGATTGCTATAGAGCTTGCACTTATGGCTTTTTCTGACTCTGAGGTACAAATTAATAATGCTTGTTCTAAAACTTGTAAGGCTTTAAAAGATTATCAGAAACTTAAAGAACAATATGATGAACAATTGCTAGAGTTAAACCAAACTAATTATAACTTAGCAAATCATAAAAGAGGTCTTGGAGTTTTAGAAAAACAATTAGAGCATTATATAGCCAATGAATCTAAGTTCAATGATGATATTGCTTTTTTGAAAAGAGACTTAGATTATAAGGTTGCAGTGAATAAGGCTCTTAGGGAAGAGTTAGAGAAAGTTAAAAGGGCTAATGAGAATATACAGATAACTTGTAGTACACTAGATCACCAATCCAAGTGTATTGACAAAATTTGGGAAGCCCAAGTTGTGAACAAACCCAAATCAGGAGTAGGATATAAATCTGTTCCACCACCTCTAAGAGGTGTTCCATCACCTCCCGGCATTGACTTAGCTCACACAGGATTAGAAGAATTCCAGGAACCAACCATGACTTATGGACCAAAATTTGTTAACGAATCTGCTATTGAAAAGGTTCAGGTTGAGGTTGATACATTTGATAGTGCTAGTGACTCATCTCTTAAAGATGAAAGTTTGAATGTTGAGTCTAAAACTAGTGTTCCTAAGAGTGTACATGTGGATATTAAAAAGTGTATTCCTGAAGTTGTCAAAGAGAAGCCTATGACACAACCTAATTTCACTAGGCCCACTACTAGATATGCAGAGATGTACAGAAGTAGGTCAACAACTCCTGGGGGGAATATGAGGAGTTGGAATCATGTTAAATCTAGGCAATTTGGTAGTGACTTTGTGTTTAACAACAAACCATGTCACATATGTGGTAGCTTTGAACATCTTCATTATAATTGTAACTATCACATGGGTAGAAGGGAAGTGTTTGGGAATACCAGGGTGAATGGATATAATGCTAATTACTTTACTCACCTAAATCCACTAAGTAAGATGATTCCCAGGTATGTTTTGCTTAACTCTGGCATCAAAAGTTTTTCCACTGCTAAACCAGCAGTTGCCACTACCAGAAATACAAACAGAGTTTACCCTAAGTCCCCTGTTAAGAGTGCAACACCTATCACAACTTTTGCTAAATCTGCACAAACAGGGAAAAAGACCAATTTTGAAAAGAAAGTTTACAATAATCACAAGTGGATACCTAAAAATTCAAAACCAGCAGTTACCACTGCTAAGCCAGTAGTTACCACTGCAAGGTCAAGAGTTTCCACTGGTGGTTCTGTGAACAACAAAAGGGTAAATGTGGGAAATGCTGTTAAGGCCTCAGCACGTTGGGAATGGAAACCAAAAGGAACTATCACCTTAAACAATCCCAATGGTGTATCAATGACCTTTGACAGATACAATTATATTGATACACGAGGCAGATCCAAGTCATTTGTGGATTGGGTCCCCAAAAGGAACTAATTCCTTTATTCTATCTGCAGGAACATTCAAAGCCTAAAGATGATCAAGGATATACAGACAGTGGATGTTCCAGGCACATACTGGCAATAAGTCCTATCTTTCAGATTTCAAACCTTATGATGGACAATTTGTCGGCTTTGGAGGTGGTATTGGAGGCAAAGTTTCTGGCGAAGGAACAATCAAAGCTGGAAACTTGGACTTTGAGAATGTGTACTATGTGAAAGAACTCAAGTACAACCTTTTCAGTGTGTCACAGATCTGTAACAAGAAGCATAGAGTTTTATTCACAGAAGATGGTCTCAATTAACTTAATTACCCTAAACATTAGCAACACAAAACCTAATCAGCTGCTTCACCTTATGCAACCACCGCCACAACAAAACTCTCCAAAAAAAAATTAAATTGACCCAAGAGCTGCTTGTACACTGCTCGACCTTCTCCTTTATGTGATAGCTTCCAAACCGAAAAAGATTAAAGGTAGGTTGTTTTGATTTTGTTTTGTACTTGAACCTAAAGCAAGAAAGGGTGATAAAAACCTTGTTAATCGACATTTTCTTTTAAGTTTCGGATAGTCAAAGAAGAGTATCTTAAACAATCGATCAATGAGGACTCTTGTTCTAACACACGAGATCTTTAAAGATCCATATTCCACTTAGAACAAATCTGAGATCTTACTAGTTTTTATCTTCAAAAAAATGGATCAATGATGAAGTTTTAATTAGAACCGAAACAAAGAAAGGATTGAAACAATGTTGTTTTAGTACTTTCTTTATAAGCTTTCGAATAAAAAAACGTGTTTACTTTGATAAAGATCAATGAAGATGAAACACTATTGCTATTGTACTTTAAACGAGTCTTTGATAGCACTAGTTAAATTGAGATCGATTTAATTGCATTTCTGTTTGGATCGAGTCTGAATTGATGTAGAGGAGACAAGGTGTTGTGATGGAAATATGCTTCTCGTCCTTTTCTTTTTATGTACTGAATCGGTTTTGAAGTGGGTTGTAAGATAGTTGTTATGATGGATACCTGAGATTGGAATGGGTTAGAGTAGTCTTAGTTATTGTTATTGTTGTTATGAAATGTAAGAATTAGGACAGTATGGAGAAATCGCCACCAAGAACTTAAAACAACTCGCTGCCAATAACATTTGACAACTCGCCAACACTTTGAGACAAATTGCTAATTTGGACAACTTGCTATTAAGACAAATAGACAGCCAAATCGCCACTCATAAATTGCAACACAAACAGACAAGCATGTCAGTGTCAAAGTGATTTTGTCCTTTTTCCTTTATCTGTTAACAAGCAAAATTGCTTCGGTCCATGAACCACAAATCACAACAATAAGATACCCCAACAAATATCAACTCGCTACTATGAAATTCATAAAAAGTGACAACTCTCTACCAAGAAAACCATCAAACTAACACACGGATTGACCAAAATACACCTAAAAACGGAAGAAACAGGCAATCCAAGCACTAAACAAAGCTCATACACCACCTTTAGTCATGAAAGTACCAACATGTAAAAATACAAATCATTAACAAGATCACACAAGGGTGTTTACAATGAAACAAGTTGAACCAAATAACACACAAAACCAAACTCAAATTCGAGTATTCCTAATCCCTAAGATGAAACCATGGCTCTTGATACCAATTGTAATATATTCATAATCTTAAACACATATGGTGTAGTTGTTTGGTTCGAATTATGTTAGAGAGAACTAGAGAAATAAAGAGAGATGGGAGACTTTCTAGTGAGAGAAAGAAAGAAAGGTTAGATTGATGAAGTCAAAGTTCCAACCCCTTCCAAGCTAGGGAAGAAATATTTATACTTACAAATAAGCGCCTCCTGAAACGGGCTGTAGAGCGGGCTGACAGTAGGTAAAGACCCGACCCGACTCCACAAATACTAACTAATACTAAACTAAGTTCTAACTAATATGATAAATACTACGAGCTACAACATGCTAAACTATATTCGGGGTGACCGAGTCTTCATATGAATAAACGTATTCCTAACATCTTTGGCTTGGAATCTTGGGCCAAAGATGTCAGCTATTGAGTCTTCTCAGGCTACTATTGATGCTAAGGTAACTACACTTCAACAAGACACATCAGACATCAATACCATGCTAATGGAACTGTATTGGGCTTACAAGGGTTCTTCTACTCCCTCCGCTTCAGTAGACACTCCAACTCTTGCTCTAACAATGGGTCCCGCAATAGTTGGGGGGGAGAATGTCACTAAAGCTTCCTCAGGATAGCTCAAGTCAACTGAACAATCTTCTTCTCACACTCAGGGTTGAACCAAATGCATCTTCATCATCAAAGGCTGACAAGGGCAAAGGCATTCTCACAACTGTGCCTGAACCTACAACTGTTTTGGTGCTAGCTTCCTCAGAAGTAAGACGCGACCCTGATGAAGCCATCAAGATTCCTTATAAGATCATAGGTGTGACATATCTTCTTACTAAGGAAGAAATTCAAGCTCACATGGAAAAGGATAAGATGCTGAAGAAAGTGGCTAGAGAGGAACATGCCAGCAAGGCTGCACTCATTAATGTTGTAAATGAAGAGGCTCAGGCACTTGAGTTACAACCTAAGGACCTTGCTGACAGGAAGGGAGGTGAAAAGTTCAAGATAGCTCAGGATGCTGCTATGATTGCTCTTAGGGAGAAGAGGGATGCCAAACTAAAAAGGGAAACTGAAGCAAGGCAACAGAACATTGAGAGGTACTAATGGATCTTGACAAAGAGACTGAACCCTAAACCCATCACTTATGTCAAAATACATCAGAATACCAAGCCTGCACTGTTAAATGTCTTAAGAGGTCAAGATAAACGAAACTTTGAAGTTCATGATCCCATCAAATTCTCTATGTTTGGGATCAGTGAACCGGATGAATTGGGTCCGATCATCATGGAGAAAAACAATGTTGTTGTCAAGACCCTGATGAAATCCCTCAAGACACGTTATGACCACTTGGCTAAGAAACATAAAGAACTTGGTATTCCCTCTCTTCTTCCTGCTTCAGCTCCAGCTATTCGCGCTGCCCCATCTCAGTCCTCTAGGAGAAAGAGGAAGAAGGTTGATGCTGAACCAGAGATCACTGCTCCAGGCCTTGAATGCAACAGAGGCCTCCCTGATGGAGTTAAATTTGTGAACAACCTGGTCATTGAGCAACCTGAAAGAGGTCTCTTCTTCACTGACCAATTTGGTGATCCAGCCTTTCAAAGATGGGAGGACATTGAACTAGCTGGGATCAAGGCTATGCTTGGTTACTACTTCATGGATGCTCCTATCAAGAATGCTGCTAATGCTAGGTTCTGCCATGACCTGAAGATCAAGATCCAAGAGCATCCTAATCAGCATGAACTTAAAGTCAAATGTCCTAAGCTTGAATCCATGGGATTTAAGTTCTAGCCTGAATGAATCTGCACCCACTATTTACCTTTTTTACTTTGTTTTGTTTAGGATTGTAATAATTATGAATAATATTTGATGTTTTGTTTAGCAATCAATGTCCTGAACATTACTAAGTAGATCAATCAGTGGAGATAATAACCTTTCCTATCTCTCACTGAACCTAGAAACACTTAGGCTATTTGTATATCCAAATAAAGGGAGACTTGATGAGGCGAAAAATGATCCAATTTTAAGGGGTCATGTAAGCCTGGAGTTGAATTTATTTGATCAAATATTGCCCTAAATCGTTCCTTTTGTGATTTTAGGTACTTTTGGAGTGAATTCTGGAAAAGGAAGCATTTTGGACGTTTTTGGAGCATAAAAGTGAAGAAAACGACAAGTCTTAATTTTCCTTCCTGGGAACAGTACCTGACGGCGTCACAAGCTTATTAATGACGGCGTCAAGAGGAAAAACAAGAGGAGAAGTGGATAGAGTCCATGACGGTCCAGAATGTTTTTGCACTAGGGCATGACGGCGTCACCATAGGCCATCATGGTCCCTTTATACGTGACGGCCCAGAGAAAAATCACTCTTGACGGCATCAGATCTGGATCTAGGAAATTCGATTTTATTATGGGCGGCGGGTTGACGGCGTCAGAATTTCCTTCTTGACGCCGTCACCTTGGAAAATCTATATATAGTTTTGTAATTTTCATTCATTAGGAGAGGACAATTTTAGGAACGACTTGGAGAAACCCTAACACGATTTTAACAGTATTTTCAAGGGTTTTCACCCGTTGAATCCTTTCATGTTCAATTAAGATAAGTATCCTTTCAATTCATTCAATATGTCTATGTGTTGTATGAATATATCTTACGCTTGTCTTGATTTTAACATGATAGGCTAGATCTCTTGTGTGTTTGCTTAGATGTAGTGAAACCTAGATGTCGAATATGGGTTAATTGCTTGTTTATAGTTGTTATGGATGAATGATTTCGATGTTAGGCTTAAGAAAGCTGGCAGACTTCCATAGTGTAACTTGCTTGAACGTCTTAAGAAACATGAACCAATGCGTACTAGGTTTTTATGGTTGTATTTAATGCATGAGCGAATTCTAATGCTCCCATGTTAGGAGCTTCTTGTAGGCTCGACATAGGAGTGAAGTAGGAGCTTATAGAGATGGGGAAGTACGTACGCCACCCCACGATTGGTATTAAGGAATATAACCCGTCATCCACGCAACTGTAACAAACTATCAACCTGTAAAAGATATCTAGGGAGTAATGAAATCTAAGTAAACACAATTTCGCATTTATTGTTCACACCACTAGTTTAATTAGTTTAATTTACATTTTTGTTATTTTATTTTGATTGCATCTTAGTTATTGGGTTAGTTGACTAGCAACTAATTCCGCCCACTTTTCCAAAACCTGAGATTTTTATTGCTTTTCATAAAATATAAAAAATACAAAAAGAATCATCCCTCACCTATAGACCTAGTTTTTAGGCTTTCTAATCCTAGCGACACTATTCCTGAGTTGAACGATCAATCCCCCGGTACTTGTCACTATACTATACTACAACGATCAGGTACCCTGCCTGGTGGGGGTTGTAAGCTTCTCGAGATCCCTCGAGAGGTAAAGCCTGTTACAATTCCCACGCATCAAGTTTTTGGCGCCGCAGCCCGGGGAATATTTATTGTCTAGGTTAGGATTTCTTTTTATTAGGTCTACTTGCTAGATTCCTTTCTAGTAAGACTTTATTTTTATTTTTAGGTTTTCTTTAGTCTATCTATTTCTTCGTGTCTTTGTTCGTAACTTTTACCATCCGACATCATGGAAGGTGGTAACATATTTGAACCCATCAACTCACCACAACAAGACCACCCACAAAACCCACCACTAGTAAACCAACCTCTTATGCCCCGAACCCTAGGAGAGTATTCCCGACCTAGCCACCAAGGCTATCGAAACACTATTGAGCTCACCCAAGGAGCCAATGTGTCCCCCTTGCGATCCGACACCATCCGGTTGGTGCAAAGCGGATGTGCATTCCATGGACTTCGTTCCGAAGATCCTAATCAACATCTCAAGGACTTCCTTAAAATCGTAGATTCTATAGACCTTGATGTTACAACTATGGTAGCGTAGGGATTGCACCAGGCTTTACCTCGCGAGGGATCTCGAGCAGCTTACAACCCCCACCAGGCAGTGTACCTAATCGATGTAGTATAGTATAATGACAAGTACCGGGGGATTGATCGTTCTGCTAGGAATAGTGTCGCTAGGATTAGAAAACCTAAAGACTAGGTCTAGAGATGAGGGATGATTCTTTTTGTATTTTTATATTTTTATGAAAGCAAGTAAAATTCTCGGGTTTGAAGGAGTTTGGCGGAATTAGTTGCTAGTCAACTAACCCCATACTAAAGATGCAATCAAAATAAAATACAAAAAATAAAAATAAACTAAATTATACTAGAGTAGTGAGCAATATGTGGGAGAATTGTGTTTACTTAGATTTCACTACTCCCTAGATATCTTTTATAGGTTAATTACTTGTTATAGTTGCGTGGATGACGGATTGTATTCCTTAATATCATTCATGGGGTGGCGTACTTACTTCCCCAATCCTATGAACGCCTACTTCACTCCTATGTCGAGCCGGCTAAGAAGCTCCTAACATGGGATCACTAGAATTAGCTCATGCATTAAATACAACCAATAAAACCTAGTACACATCGGTTCATGTTTCCTAAGACGTTCAAGCATGTTACACAATGGAGATCTGCCAGTTTTCTTAAGCCTAACATTGAAATCATTCATCCATTACAATCATAAACAAGTAATCAACATATAATTAACATATAGGTTTCATTTCATCTATGCAAATACAAGATAGATCTAGCCTAGCATGTTGAAATCAAGACAAGCATAAGATATATTCAAACAACACATAGACATATTGAATGAATTAAGAGAAGACTTATCTCAATTGAACATGAAAGGAATCAAGGGGTGAAAATACTTGAAAATACTGTAAAATACGACCTAGGGTTTACAAAGTTCGGCCCTAGTTTTCTCCACACAAGTTCCTCTCTAATGAATGAAAAATAGAAAACTATATATAGATTCTGATAGGTGACGGTGTCAAGAACAAAATTCTGACGCCGTCATCTCACCGCCAAATAGTTTCTCGGACTGCCTAGATCTGGGTCTGACGCCGTCATGTGTACTCCTTATGCAGGCCGTCACCAAAAATATTCTTGACGCCCTTGTTGTGACGCCTTCAGGTTTTCACTGGGTCGTCATGGATTTTACTCTTGACGCCATCATGATTTTCTTCTTGACGCCGTCAGGTACTGTTCTCAGCTTGGAAAATTAAGTCTTTGCCGTTTTCTTCACTTTTATGCTCCAAAAACGTCCGAATTGCTTCCTTTTCCAGAATTCACTCCCAAAGTACCTAAAATCACTAAAGGAACGATTTAGGGTAATATTTGATCAAATAAATTATATTCCGGGCTTAAATGACCCCCTAAAAGTGGTTCATTTTTCACCTCATCATATACCCTTACACTTGAGATTTGCTTGTCCTCAAGCCAATGCGCTTTTATTCTAGTCAAAATACAAGTTAGGGGTCATTTAACACTAATATAAAAGTAATTACAACAAATAATCGTTCCACTAAAGACCAAAGACAAGCACGGAGGTCATACACTAGCACCTCACAAATAGTGTTTAGATACTCACATCTCTCGGGTGTAATAAAGTAATATCACATTATGGAAATGGAAAACATCTCTCACTACCTGTCATAGCAAAATAGATTACCATAGGCTTGGGAAAGGATCAAACCTTCACCACATGGCGTAAGCACCTAGGATAAACTATCAAAGAGGTCTTTTAAAGGGTTGTAACGTTATGTGTAGGGATATGGAATACACGGTTTTGTTGGATATAGGCAGTCTTTACTGGTGGCGAGTTAACAATCTTGGTTAATTACATGTACAATATGGCGTTGCTAAGCCAAGATTAGACTCGACTTAAGCTAAAAAATAAAAAATAACAAAAACATAAAATGAACATAGAATGAAAAGGGATGGTAGTCCGTATGTTTTTCTCTATTTCTTTTTCTATTTTTCTAGTTTTTTTGATTTTTTTTTTCTTCTTTTTTTTTTTTTTAATTTTTTTTTTTTTTTTTTCTTTTTTTTTTCTTGCATACACTCTTACCCTACCATCCAAAATAATACATCATAGGGAATGAACATTCCCCTTACACTTGAATTTCTACATACTTTACAATAAACTAATCTAATGACTCGAATCAAGATAATCAAAACACTTGGAGTACTTTTAAGATTAATGCACATATGGGGGTAATAATATGATGTTCTTCCCCATTACTCCATAAAATAAGTACTTTACCCATGAGTCCCAATCGTCCCAAAACAATATGTACAAGGATTTGACTCGACTTAACAACCATGTAATCAATTAGATAATTAACAAAGGGTTTAACATATAACAATAATGCACTAAAAATGAGTTCATACACGGAAGGCTAAGGCGATTTGGGTGTACATTTAAGTGGGGTGTAAGAAATTCTTCCTTTAAGTAAAATGCTTAAAGTTAGAAACGAAAAGATAGGCTCGTGTACTAAAAATGAGTACAACGCTAAGGTGTGGGAAAAATTAATTGACTTAACTAGCCAAGTAATATGACTTAAATGGTCAAGTAATTATAATACGGGTTTAACACAAGGGTGATCCTAATGCCTCTTATCATGTAGTAAATCCTATTACACGAATGTAGTCTCACTAGCGGTCTCAGGATGCATCACTAACGCAAGTTCTAGAATCTAAATGCTACCGGTACACTCATAAGCACTAATAGTAAATGCTTTTCCTATCAAATCTGAAGGCGAACCTCACATATTTGGGTGGAAAATTTTTCTGAATGGTACGGTTTTGTGCTAGTCATACAATCTCCTATCCATGAGACGCTTGCTATGGCTAAAGTTTCACTCCTAAATGTTGTAAAAAATTTTAAATTTGGCGCTAAAACTACACTAACAAGTATTTCTCGTAGTTTTATTACACATCTACTATCAAACAAACAAACTCAAGCGAAAGTGTATTTATAAGGTATCATCATTTTACCCTCCCCTTACACTTAGGATGGACATTGTCCCAATGTTCAAGTAAAGAATGTAAAAGTGAAATAACTAAAACAAATGAAATCAAATACTCCCCTGATTCGCTCGGTATGGAAAATAAGGTGGCCAGGTTAGATCTTCTTCCAAGAAAATGAACAATCAAAGCTTCCCTTCCAGAATAATAATCATCTTCTTGTCATACATAACCTGTTAAACCTGAGAAAACAGAGAAGGAAACCTCGCATAAAATCGGCGGCAATCTACATATGCTAATAAATCCTAGAAAACAAAGTAAGATATAATGCTTGTGGAATGATGTTTGCAGATTTCCTGGAGATTATAAAACTGATAATTCAACAAAAACTTTAAGACTCCGTTAGAAAAACAAAACAGGTAAAATTTCCAGATTTTTACACGTGACGCCGTCAGGAATTAATTCCTGACGCCGTCAGAAGTGACCTGCAGAAATTCTTATGTTAAGTTTCCGGAAAATTTCTGGAAAAACTTCGTCCTACTTCCTGGAAAATCCTGCAAAACATCATTATGACTCGATACAAGCTTTTGAGTCTAACAAATACGAATATACACTTAATATTGTGGAGAATCATGATCAGTTTTGTTTCTTTAAAAACATATTTGGGGTTTCCCCTTACACTTATCTTTTGCAAAAATACCTTTGGATGAAGTTAAGACTAGGCGAAACAACAAAGTAAAGTATTTTCACTATTTTAGTTTTGAAACATGATCTACCAACAATAAAAATAAAGCATGCATACGGAAGCAAATAACAAACAAAAATAAAAATCACACAAAACGAAAAATGACACCATAAACACATCCCATTATTACTAATCAACGTAAGCATAAAGATAAAAATAAAATTATCCAAGGCCAACAAAGGCCACAACCTAAACTATTACAATTCCAATTGTTTCAAATTACATCACCATCAATAAATTGTTCAAACATAACAGACATCAAGACAGATCATTGGGGAGGGGGACCAAAATGGTAGTCATAACCAGGAGGGAGGTGCCCAGTGTACCCGTAGGGAGGGTAGTCCATCTCACGACCGGGGAATGGGTCAATCTGTAGGTGGGGCTCGATCTGATCATGGGTGGAGAGGTGCTGCATCTGGCGGATGGTATGATCATACATCCAATCAAAGCGCTGGTCAGTGGTGGTCCGCCATGCGCCCACCTGACCCATCCATGCCCCCTGGTGCGCCTGTCAGTCTCCCTGACTCATGTGTCGGTAGTAATCAGCTGACCCAACCTCATAATCCCTGAACTGATGCTGCTGGGGCGCTCCTTCATCATCATCATCATCATCATCCTCAGCACCATCAGGTCCCCCTGCCTCGTACCAGGCATAGGGCCCATCCACCAGCTGCATCAAGATGCTCATCTGCCTGAGGGATTTAGCCCTCACTACCCTACAAGCCCCGCAGTCGCTCAAGTATCCCATGATAAGGGGAACAAGCAGCTCATAAGATCGAGTCAACCGGGTCACGAACATCCCCCCAAACACCTTGTCAATATCCCTCTCCCCCACACTGGTCTTCAAATAGCTGGCTACCCAAAATGGGATGTTGCAGTAAACATCCGCTGAAAAGATGGTATAAAGGTAGAAAAGATCTGAATTAGTGACACGGTGAGTGGTGCCATGACGCCCCGACAAGCTGTATGTGATGCACCTGTGGGCTAACCTGGTCACGGGGTCCCTTATTGATGTTGTCCCGGTAGTCGAGGTGTACACCCCGTTCCCAATGCTCGGCCAAAAAGTGGCGCACCTCATCTCGTTCCTCACAGTCTCCCCATGTAACAACCTCTGCATAAAACCTCCCTCAACAGCCTCCTCCCTAGTGTACAAACCAATCCTCCACCCAAACTCAGTAACCGAACATGATCGAACCTCCCCTCCTAACCTAAAGTAAATAGTGGTACCCTCCATATCCGTCCTGGCATCAGCCAAATCAAAGTGAAAGGTCGCAAAGAACTCCCTAACTAACTCACTATACACAGTCTCCCTCATCCTGAACAACCTCTCCCATTGAGGACCCGTGAACCCATTGGTTTGGATCCTCCTCAAAAACTCAGCCTCTAAACCTTGGGATCTCAGAAACGCCCAATCAATCATAGCACCAGCATCAATGTGGTGATTAACAAGCTCCGCATACTTAGTTGTAGCGGCAACATTGTCGAACTCACCCCAACTGTGGACCAATTCCACGTAGTTAACTTGTTGGGACCTAGATGAGCTGCCACGGTGTTGTCGTGATCGCTTGCTCAATTTCCTGGAAAACGATAGAGTGGACGAAATCGATTAGAATGAGAATTTTATTGGCTCCTGCTTTCAGACACATCTGACGCCGTCAGGAAGGAGATCCTGACGCCGTCAGACCAAGCAGAAATTGAACCATGTAATTACGAGGGAAAAATCAATTTTCAAACTCTTAACCCATTACCCAAACACTCCTTTATGCAGAAAACATGGGTGGGGGGTCAAAAAATCCGTGGTGTGAAAGACTTTTTCTTAATTAACGCATGATTCAAGTAGAACAACATCATCTAATGGTAACCTCATGATTACAAATCATCAAAAGGAAGGCATTACGATTTATCAAAGATGGGTCAAAAAATGGGGTTTCGGATGAAGGGGGTTTTAAAAATTGGTTGAACCTAAGGACAATTGAACGAAAAAGAGTGAGGAAAAACTACTTACCAAGTGGAGATTAGTCACGGAAGATGTCGGATTGGATGATGGAGACTCGGAGGTGGAGCAGCAATTTGGGTGAGATTTGTGGGGTATGAGTTGAAAGTGATGGAGTTTGGGTTATTATTGCTGAGATAGCGAGACGACGTCAAGAGTTATCATCTGACGCCGTCAGATGCCCGCATCAGGAATAAAAAGTGGTAATTCCACATTCAGTCCCTGCACTTAGTGTGAATAGCTAAACACAAGTAAAAACTATGAGTAGCTATCCCATTAGTGAAGTCCACCAGGGTCGAACATTTCATTACTGTCACAAAGAGAGGTGTGGTTGTAGAAAGGGGTGGGTGAGGTTTTAGTTAAGTTGTAACCTTCGCATTGGTCAACGGTGCGTACAAAGAGGTGTTGTTCCATAGAGGGTCTCAAAGCTGTGGTGTTTTTGAGGTGTAACCTCTTCACACCGGGTTTAAAACCAAAGGAACGTCTCTTGCACAAATTTGGGAGCGTGGTTTGCAAGCATCCAACGAAAATGTTATGAAATTGCGAATTCTTCTCTTCCTGAGGATGCTCACAAAAGTAGGAGGTGATTGACGGTGAAGCACTTGGAAAGGATTTCTCGTTATCATCTTGGTCAAACACCAAAGGAGTTGGAACCTCAAAGATTTTTTCGATTTTTCTTAGTGCAGATTTTTCCTTAATCTTCTCTTTGATCCTTGATATGAATTTGTCTGCTAAATCCATAAAAGCATTGTGAGTGCTTTCCATGCGTGCTTCTAAGTGCCGGATTTGTTTTTCCTGATTATTCATGAAGGTTACCATTATCCCTTCGAACTCCTCTTGTCGTGAACGTTCAGGAAAATTATGGTTGATAACCGCATTCCTATGTATATTAGGATTCCTTGCGGTTTCAGCAGCAGGTTTTTCAGCTCTCATTAATTCTTTTACCTGCTTCTCGATACTTCCTAATAATTGTTCTTGGGTGGCGTGTGCGTAATCAAGTTTCACATTACTCGAAAATATCGGGTCCTCCCATCCTTCTTCTTCGTACTGTGCCAACCCCTCAAGAACTTTCCAGCATTCGTCAATGCTAAGTCTGTTTAGCCTGCCCTTGGCTGCGTAATCTATAGCCCTCCTTGTCTGATAGTTAACTTTATCGTAAAAGATTTGAATCTGGAGCCACGGTTCGAGGCCATGATGAGGGACTTTTCGGAGTAGGTCTTTGTATCGAGTCCATGCTTCGTAAAAGGTTTCACCTTGATGTTGTTGAAACATCAAGATGTCATTTCTAAGCTTGGTAGTTCTCCCCAGTGGGAAAAATTGAGTAAGGAAATGAGTGGTGAGATCATCCCATGAGGTGATGGATCCCGCGGGTAAACGTTCAAGCCATTGACTAGCTTGATCACGTAGAGAGAATTGGAATAGGCGTAATCGGGTTGACTCTCTAGTTGTAACATCAAGGTCTATAGAATCTACGATTTTAAGGAAATCCTTGAGATGTTGGTTTGGATATTCGGAACGAAGTCCATGGAATGCACATCCGCTTTGCACCAACCGGATGGTGTCGGATCGCAAGGGGGTCACATTGGCTCCTTGGGTGAGCTCAATGGTGTTTCGATAACCTTGGTGGCTAGGTCGGGAATACTCTCCTAAGGTTCGGGGCCTAAGAGGTTGGTTATCTAGTGGTGGGTTTTGTTGTGGTGGGATGACGGGTTCAAAGATGTTACCATCGTCCATGATGTCGGATGGCAAAGAGTTACGAACAAAAACACGAAGAAATAAGATAGACTAAAGAGAACCTAAAAATAAAAATAAAATCTTACTAGAAAGGAATCTAGCAAGTAGACCTAATAAAAAGACATTCTAACCTAGACAATAACTATTCCCCGGGCTGTGGCGCCAAAAACTTGATAGCGTAGGGATTGCACCAGGCTTTACCTCTCGAGGGATCTCGTGAAGCTTACAACCCCCACCAGGCAGTGTACCTGATCGATGTAGTATAGTATAATGACAAGTACCGGGGGATTGATCGTTCAGCTAGGAATAGTGTCGCTAGGATTAGAAAACCCAAAGACTAGGTCTAGAGATGAGGGATGATTCTTTTTGTATTTTTATATTTTTATGAAAGCAAGTAAAATTCTCGGGTTTGAAGGAGTTTGGCGGAATTAGTTGCTAGTCAACTAACCCAATACTAAAGATACAATCAAAATAAAATACTAAAAATGAAAATAAACTAAATTATACTAGAGTTGTGAGCAATATGTGGGAGAATTGTGTTTACTTAGATTTCACTACTCCCTAGATATTTTTTATAAGTTAATTACTTGTAATAGTTGCATGGATGATGGATTGTATTCCTTAATACCATTCATGGGGTGGCGTACTTACTTCCCCAATCCTATGAGCGCCTACTTCACTCCTATGTCGAGCCGGCTAAGAAGCTCCTAACATGGGATCACTAGAATTTGCTCATGCATTAAATACAACCAATAAAACCTAGTACACATCGGTTCATGTTTCGTAAGACGTTCAAGCATGTTACACAATGGAGATCTGCCAGTTTTCTTATGCCTAACATTGAAATCATTCATCCACTACAACCATAAACAAGTAATCAACATATAATTAACATCTAGGTTTCATTACATCTAAGCAAACACAAGATAGATCTAGCCTAGCATGTTGAAATCAAGACAAGCATAAGATATATTCAAACAACACATAGACATATTGAATGAATTAAGAGAAGACTTATCTCAATTGAACATGAAAGGATTCAAGGGGTGAAAACCCTTGAAAATACTGTAAAATACAACCTAGGGTTTACAAAGTTCGACCCTAGTTTTCTCTATACAAGTTCCTCTCTAATGAATGAAAAATAGAAAACTATATATAGATTCTGATAGGTGACGGCGTCAAGAACAAAATTCTGACGCCGTCATCTCGCCGCCAAATAGTTTCTCGGACTGCCTAGATCTGGGTCTGACGCTGTCATGTGTACTCCTTATGCAGGCCGTCACCAAAAATAGTCTTGACGCCCTTGTTGTGATGCCTTCAGGTTTTCACTGGGTCGTCATGGATTTTACTCTTGACGCCGTCATGATTTCTTCTTGACGCCGTCAGGTACTGTTCTCAGCATGGAAAATTAAGTATTTGCCGTTTTCTTCACTTTTATGCTCCAAAAACGTCCGAATTGCTTCCTTTTCCAGAATTCACTCCCAAAGTACCTAAAATCACAAAAGGAACAATTTAGGGCAAGATTTGATCAAATAAATTCAATTCCGGGCTTAAATGACCCCCTGAAAGTTGTTCATTTTTCGCTTCATCAAACTAGAGAGTCGACCCGATTACCCCTATTCCAATTCTCTCTACGTGATCAAGCTAGTGAATGGCTTGAACGTTTAACCGCGGGATCCATCACATCATGGGATGATCTCACCACTCGTTTCCTTACTCAATTTTTCCCACCGGGGAGAACTACCAAGCTTAGAAATGATATTTTGATGTTCCAACAACATCAGGGTGAAAGTTTCTACGAAGCATGGACTCGTTTCAAGGACTTACTCTAAAAAGTCCCTCATCATGGCATAGATCTTTGGCTCCAAGTCCAAATCTTCTATGACCATATTGATATCTCCACAAGGCGAACCATTGACCAATCGGCCGGTGGCAAGCTACCTGATCTAAGTGCGGAAGAATCATGGGAACTCATAGAAGATCTTGCTCTCTATGACAACGAAAGTTGGAATGATGCTCGTGATTTGAACAAAACGGTCAAGGCAATATCTTTGCCTTCGAACAATTCTAGCACTCCCGATCGTAGGATCATGGAACTTGAAGACCAAGTCAAGTTTCTCATGAAATCTTACGAAGCTCCTAAGCCTTCAAGCCAAGTGAACAAAATCACTTCTTCATGCGAATTATGTAGTGGTCCCCATGACATTCATGATTGCGTGGAACTCCCCGGAACAGCTTTTGCGGTCTACGCATCTTTGCGTACTGACGAAGCGGGAGATAAGTGGTACACTTTCAAACCCGAGCCAAACCCTTACAGTGATTCCTACAACCGTTCTTGGAAAAATCACCCGAACCTTAAGTGGAAACAAAACCAAAACAATTCTTCCAATCCGCCTAATCGTTACCAACCAAACGGTCCACCCTCCAACCGTACTTTCAACAACAATCCTTCTAATAACTATGGTAGTACCAACAATCTTGAAGGATTGATGTCCAAGTTTATGGCATCTCAAGAAGCTCGCATAGTTAAGTTTGAAACTGAATTCAATCAACAACAAACGGAGATGACTAATAAGATTGACAACTTGTTGAAATCCCTCAACAACCAAGCATTGACTACACCTAGGAAGGACACTAGGGACGCCAATAGCGGAATCCAAATTAAGGACCCCTCGTCATCCAAACACGTCCACTTTGTCAATGTTGTCCCCATTAAGCCAATAGATAAGGATATAGAAGAAAGTGACAAGGATGAAGTTGGAGTAGAAACCGAGACTAGGGATGAAATTAAGGACGTTGAGGATAATAAGGGAGAAAAGTTAGAGGAAGTAGAAAACGTAGAAGAGTACTTTGATAAGTTGCCCACCAAGGAAGAACGGGAATATCACAAGGATTTATTCAATGATCCCGAGACGCCATATATCCTTGGTTCGCCCCTTATTAAAGTAGGTGATCCCTCTAATATTAACATACCATGCAACATTGGGCATATGCATGTATGGAAAGCTTATATAGATCCTAGGTCTCCTATAAACATCATGACTTGGACTTATTATAATTGGGTAATGAAGAAGCAACTTGGTTATAGGATGATGCCCAACAAGAACTTGCTAAGTAATTTTGTAGGTAGAGTGAAAGGATTACATGTAATTGTAGGAAACTTAACTTATGAGACCGACTTTGTGATAGTGGAGGATACTCTTCCGGTGATAGATGATTGCCCAAGTCAAGTAGTGTTCGGAAAACCGTTCGTTGAGGCCTTTAAGATGAGTTATGATCCGACTCTAGGGATAGTTAGATTCAAGGAAGAGAATGATGAGATTGCCTACCAAATGCCCTATAAGATTGAACAATATCGCCTCCTATCGAACATAGAAAAGGAACAGAAACAAGCGGTTTACTATAGGAATGATGATGATAGACATAGAGGAGTAGAGTATGTTATGAATCGAATACTTGCAGCTAGGTCTGGAATACGAAACTAATATAGGAGATGACCTAGAAAGTGAGACCAAGGATGAGGTCATGTAATAGCCCATGACTTTGAGTCTAGCTACAAGACTCGTAAATAAAGAAAAGTGCTTCTTGGGAGGCAACCCATGCTTTGTGTAATTTTTATTTTGTTTGATTGTTATTTGTTTCCGTATGCATGCTTTATTTTTATTGTTGGTAGATCATGTTTCAAAACTAAAATGGTGAAAATACTTTATTTTGTCGTTTGGCTTTGTCTTAACTTCATCCAAAGGTATTTCACAAAAGATAAGTGTAAGGGGAAACCCCAAATATGTTTTTAAGAAAAAAAATTGATCATGATTCTCCACAATACAAAATGGACATGTATATTCGTATTTGTTAGAGTCAAATGCTTGTATCGAGTCATAATGATGTTTTGCAGGATTTTCCAGGAAGTAGGACATAAGTTTTCCAGAAACTTAACGTAAGGATTTCTGCAGATCACTTCTGACGGCGTCATGTGTAAAATTCTGGAAATTTTGCTAGTTTTGTTTTTTCTAACGGAGTCTTAAAGTTTTTGTTGAATCTTTAGTTTTATAAACTCTAGGAAATCTGCAAACATTCATTCCACAAGCATTATATCCCTTTAATTCCTAGAAAGCAATTTAAGATATTTATGTTATTTTTCTAGGATTTGTTAGTATATATAGATTGCCGCCGATTTTACACGAGGTTACCTTGTTTGTTTTCTCAGGTTTAACAGGTTATGTATGACAAGAAGATGATTTATATTCTGGAAGGGAAGCTTTGATTGTTCATTTTCTTGGAGGAAGATCTAACCTTGTGTCACACCCCCAAAATACCTGAATGGCAGCGGAATGGAATACCTGAGGGTGTAACGGATCATAGCACACAACCAGGATATATTGAACGACCTAAAGTGTCGTTTTAAAAATACGTCGTTTGATTCATTCAAAAGATTCAGAGTTATAAAAACATAGGTCCCAAAAGTTGGAAAAGTTAACGGAAACAAGTTTAATACAATCAAACGACATTTGAACATAAGTGCAAGAAAATCCGAATGAGCCATATCATCCTTGATACACAAAATGACTCCATGCATGCCATGAGAATATGCCTTAGATACCTGAGAAATACATTGCGAAAAACGGTCAACATAAAGTTGGTGAATAATCATAGGTTTATAAATAAAATCTAGTGTACATATGCCATAAGTAAAGCCAAGAAATAGGATGTCCGGAAAATATATACATTGGCTCTTAAGCTCATGACCCCGAAGCTAGACGATACTTGGCCCCAATGAGTGTTTACCAGACACTCTAATAATAAAGACATGAAATGCATTCGTCCCATTTGGAGCAACCCAAACACGAATGGAGGCGTCACCCTCGATAGATCTATCCACTCACTCCCGCTTAGTACTAGAAATTAACGGTCCATGATAATAAAGGGGACTTGTCAAGACGTGGTAAATAAGGCAACTTAAGCAATGTATGAATTTTATACTTAGGCATGTACACAAAAATAAGTAATGCAATGTATTCTCCCCCGTGGGATTTGAAATCAAAATATAGAATTAAAACGGGGCTATGAAACTCACCTCGAAGTGATGATACAAAGATGGTGCAATGAGGTAAAAGTAGTCGGGACAATGAGGCGCGCACACTAGCCGCAACCTAAATGAATAATCGCGATCTAATTAAGATCAAGCCGAAATGAAATGAATGCACATGCACATGATACTCATACCACTCGTAATTTGGAAATACTAGTTTTCGTCATGGTAAAATAGTTTCCATACTTAGGAAAAATAAGTCCATTTAGAGAAGTATATAACTTGTTATATTAACTCGTACGAAAAAGTTAGCGTTATAATCCTCGTATCAAAACCTTAGAATGACGTCGTCATGTCGTATAAATATTCCCTCGAGTCGTACGTATTCATTTGTTAAGAAAATAGTCATTAGTAACGTTGCTAGAAAATATACCATTTAGTACGTACGTTATTATTTTTATTTGTGTCCATATATATATATATATATATATATATATATATATATATATATATAGTTTTGACGATGTTAAAACGGGTATAACTCGGTCGTTTCAAGCTCGTTTTCCTTGTTCTTTATGTCCACGGATTCGTTTTTGTATATACTAGTATATTTTTGATAACTCGGCTCCTTTAGGTTACGTTTAATGCCTCTTTTTACCCATTAAAATCTGCCAAACAGCAAGCAGTTTTTGTAAAAGTAGTTTTCGTCGTTAAATTTGCAAAAATCATATCTCCTTCGTTATAAACTCGTTTTAGTCCATTCTTTCGCCTAAAGTTTCGTTTTTGAAAGTATTTTCTAAATCTTTGGTCAAAAATTAGCCATCAACCACTGATTTTCCCACGAAATCAAAATAGGGACAGTAGGTATTTCAAGTGTTTCAAAAACCATTTCTAGGGTTCTAATCTAGTTCCATCTTCATTCAAACCACTTTCAATCACCACAAAACTAATCTAATCCTACCATACACCTTCTTAGGGTGTCATGGGTTCCTAATCATCAAAACCAAGTAGATCTAACAAGGATCTAACCAAAAATCACTTCTAGGGCTTGTATGATCAAAAGTTTACAAAAATAAAGTGGTATAAGTTAATGCATGTATGAGATCTTGCAAGAAAAATATATAAACATAGTAATAACTTTGTAAAAATTATGAAATGAGTTTAGTAAACTTACTTTGAGATGTGGTGTGATTAGATGATAAAACCTTAGTATTCTTGAGTTTATATTTCAAAACCTTGTAAGAAATACTTATCTAAACTATAATAACACTAGATCTTTAAGAAAAATTTTGGTCTTGCCTTCCTTCTTCCTTGTGGCCGTGGGTTCAAGAGAGAAAAAGAGAGAAAGAAATTTTTGAGCTAGTTGAAAAATGAGATAAGAAATCTAGTAAGGTTTATAAGTATTATTTGTGTTATTATTATTATATAAAATAGTTAGTGATAGGCATTAATAAGAAAGGAGTGTGTAAGTAGCTTTGTAAGAAAAATGGCAAGGGGGGGGGGGGTGGGGGCGGCAAAGTCAAGGGGGGGGGGATGTATGTAAGATTTTGGTGATAAAATGTATTATTGTTGTGTATTTGTAGTTTTAAAATGTACCGGGTACCGGGTTAACTAAAAATAAATTTTAACGGAGTTAACCGGGTCATAATAAAGTTATAAAAATTATAAAAATAGGTTGGGTAAAATTATTGGGTGTTTAGATAATTATAGTTTAATTTCTACGAAAACCGTCGAAGTTTTAGTAAACTTAAGTTAATAATTAAAATAAATATCCAAAATACCGGGTAAATTAATATTATAATTTTTATATTATAAAAATGAATATAAAAATATATTGGGATCATAGTCGGGAATGTTGGACGTGTTAGTCACATTTATAGTTCGCGTATTAGTGTTTATTTAAAATAAACATACGTAAATCGTTAATTATATTAAAAATATAATTTAAATACCCTACGAGTGGAATAGTATGCAAGTGCCCTAATAATGACATGTCGACTATTTCTAGTCCGTATGAAATGTCCCTGATAAAAATGCATGAATTCGCTCCTGAACCAATACGGTTACGCGAATTTGAACACTCGTAAACTAAATTTACGATGACATGAATAATGCACGTGAATAGTGATTTCCTCTCCGAAATGAATAGTGTCAAGTGAATAGTAAAATTTCTGAATGTGTCTCGGAATGTCAAATTGACCTAAAAAACGATGAATAGTAAAACGATGAATAGTGATCGATGAATAGTAATTTGTGAATAGTAGAATGTCGAAGTTTGGAAAAATGACCTGAAATTGTGGGTTGTGACACCTTGTTACCGCACTATCCACACCAAGCGAATCAGGGGAGTATTTGATTTCATTCTTTTACCTGTTTTACTTTTACATTCTTTAATTGAACATTGGGGACAATGTTCATCCTAAGTATAAGGGGAGGGTAAATGATGATACCTTATAGGATACACTTTCACTTGAGTTTGTTTGTTTGATGGTAGGTGTATAATAAAACTATGAGAAATACTTGTTAGTGTAATTTTAGCGCCAAATTTAAAATTTTTTGTAGGTGTGTAATAAAACTAGGAGAAATACTTGTTAGTGTAATTTTAGCGCCAAATTTAAAATTTTTTACAACATTTAGGAGTGAAACTTTAGCCTTAGCAAGCGTCTCATGAATAGGAGATTGTATGACTAGCACGAAACCATATCATTCAGAAAAAATTTCCACCTAAATATGTGAGGTTCGCTTTTAGATTTGATAGGAAAAGCATTTACTATTAGTGCTTATGAGTGTACCGGTAGCATTTAGATTCTAGAACATGCGTTAGTGATGCATCCCGAGACCGCTAGTGAGACTACATTCGTGTAGTAGGATTTACTACATGATAAGACGCTTTAGGATCACCCTTGTGTTAAACCCGTATCATAATTACTTGACCATTTAAGTCATATTACTTGGCTAGTTAAGTCAATTAATTTTTCCCACACCCTTAGCGTTGTACTCATTTTTAGTACACGAAACCCCTAGTACACCCCTCCGAGCCTATCTTTTCGTTTCTAACTTTAAGCATCTTACCTAAAGGAAGAATTTGTTACACCCCACTTAAATGTACACCCAAATCGCCTTAGCCTTCCGTGTATGCACTCATCTTTAGTGCATTATTGTTATTTGTTTAAACCCTTAGTTAATTATCTAATTAATTACATGGTAGCTAAGTCGAGTCATATCCTTGTACATATTGTTTTGGGACGATTGGGACTCATGGGTAAAGTACTTGTGTTATGGAGTAATGGGGAAGAACATCATATTATTACCCCCATATATGCATTAATCTTAAAAGTACTCCAAGTGTTTTGATTATCTTGATTCGAGTCATTAGATTAGTTTATTGTAAAGTATGTAGAAATTCAAGTGTAAGGGGAATGTTCATTCCCTATGATGTATTATTTTGGATGGTAGGGTAAGAGTGTATGAAAAAAAAAAAAAAAAGCAAAAAAAAAAAAAAAAATTGAGAAAAAGAAAGAAAAAAAAAATAGAAAAAGAAAAGAGAAAAACATATGGACTACCATCCCGTTTCATTCTATGTTTATTTTATGTTTTTGTTATTTTTTATTTAGTAGCTTAAATCGAGTCTAGTCTTGGCTTAGCAACGCCATATTGTACATGTAATTAACCAAGATTATTAACTCGCCACCAGTAAAAATTGCCTTTATCCAACAAAACCGTGTATTCCATATCCCTACACCTAACGTTATAACCCTTTAAAAGACCTCTTTGATAGTTTATCCTAGGTGCTTACGCCATGTGGTGGAGTTTTGATCCTTTCCCAAGCCTATGGTAATCTATTTTGCTATGACAGGTAGTGAGAGATGTTTTCCATTTCCATATTGTGATATATACTTTATTACACCCGAGAGATGTGAGTATCTAAACACTATCTGTGAGGTGCTAGTGTATGACCTCCGTGCTTGTCTTTGGTCTTTAGTGGAACGATTATTTGTTGTAATTACTTTTATATTAGTGTTAAATGACCCCTAACTTGTATTTTGATTGGAATAAAAGCGCATTTGCTTGAAGACAAGCAAATCTCAAGTGTAAGGGTATATGATGAGGCGAAAAATGATCCGTTTTTAGGAGGTCATTTAAGCCTGGAATTGAATTTATTTGATCAAATATTGCCCTAAATCGTTCCTTTTGTGATTTTAGGTACTTTTGGAGTGAATTCTGGAAAAGGAAGCATTTTGGACATTTTTGGAGCATAAAAGTGAAGAAAACAACAAAGTCTTAATTTCCTTTGCTGGGAACAGTACCTGACGGTGTCAAGAGGAAAAACAAGAGGAGAAGTGGATAGAGTCCATGACGGTACAGAATGTTTTTGCACTAGGGCATGACGGCGTCACCATAGGCCGTCATGGTCCCTTTATACGTGACGGCCCAGAGAAAACTCACTCTTGACGGCGTCAGATCTGGATCTAGGCAATCCGATTTTATTATGGGCGGCGGGTTGACGGCGTCAGAATTTCCTTCTTGACGCCGTCACCTTGGAAAATCTATATATAGTGTTGTAATTTTCATTCATTAGGAGAGGACAATTTTAGGAACGACTTGGAGAAACCCTAGCACGATTTTAACAGTATTTTCAAGGGTTTTCACCCCTTGAATCCTTTCATGTTCAATTAAGATAAGTATCCTTTAATTCATTCAATATGTCTATGTGTTGTTTGAATATATCTTATGCTTGTCTTGATTTTAACATGATAGGCTAGATCTCTTGTGTGTTTGCTTAGATGTAGTGAAACCTAGATGTTGATTATGGGTTGATTGCTTGTTATAGTTGTTACGGATGATTGATTTCGATGTTAGGCTTAAGAAAATTGGCAGACTTCCATAGTGTCACTTGCTTGAACTTCTTAAGAAACATGAACCAATGCGTACTAGGTTTTTATGGTTTTATTTAATGCATGAGCGAATTCTAATGATCCCATGTTAGGAGCTTCTTGCAGGCTCGACATAGGAGTGAAGTAGGAGTTTATAGAGATGGGGAAGTACGTACGCCACCCCACGATTGGTATTAAGGAATATAACCCGTCATCCACGCAACTGTAACAAACTATCAACCTGTAAAAGATATCTAGGGAGTAATGAAATCTAAGTAAACACAATTTTCCCATTTATTGTTCACACCACTAGTTTAATTAGTTTAATTTACATTTTTGTTATTTTATTTTGATTGCATCTTAGTTATTGGGTTAGTTGACTAGCAACTAATTCCGCCCACTCTTCCAAAACCCGATATTTTTATTGCTTTTCATAAAATATATAAAATACAAAAAGAAGCATCCCTCACTTCTAGACCTAGTTTTTAGGCTTTCTAATCCTAGCGACACTATTCCTGAGTTGAACGATCAATCCCCCGGTACTTGTCACTATACTATACTACAACGATCATGTATACTGCCTGGTGGGGGTTGTAAGCTTCTCGAGATCCCTCGAGAGGTAAAGCCTGGTGCAATTCCCACGCATCAAGACTAATCAAGTAAAAGGGAACAACACTTTCGGATCCGCATCAGTAAGGTCATTGCGTACTTCTCAAGTTCTCCAAAGGAAGAGAATGAGAATGGAAGAAACTATATACAATATCTGCACACGTAGCCTCATACTTGACGCGTTTACGTTTGATGCGTAGGGATTGCACCAGGCTTTACCTCTCGAGGGATCTCGAGAAGCTTACAACCCCCACCAGGCAGTGTACCTGATCGATGTAGTATAGTATAATGACAAGTACCGGGGGATTGATCGTTCAGCTAGGAATAGTGTCGCTAGGATTAGAAAACCTAAAGATTAAGTCTAGAGATGAGGGATGATTCTTTTTGTATTTTTATATTTTTAAGAAAAACAAGTAAAAATCTCGGGTTTGAAGGATTTGGGCAGAATTAGTTGCTAATCAACTAACCCAATACTAAGATGCAATCAAAATAAAATACTAAAAAATGAAATTAAACTAATTATACTAAGGTTGTGAGCAATAAGTGGGAGAAATGTGTTTACTTAGATTTCACTACTCCCTAGATATCTTTTACACGTTAATTACTTGTTATAGTTGCGTGGATGACGGATTGTATTCCTTAATACCATTCATGGGGTGGCGTACTTAACTCCCCAATCCTATGAGTGCCTACTTCACTCCTATGTCGAGCCGGCTAAGAAGCTCCTAACATGGGATCATTAGAATTTACTCATGCATTAAATATAACTAATAAAACCTAGTACACATCGGTTCATGTTTCCTAAGACGTTCAAGCATGTTACACAATGGAGATCTGCCAGTTTTCTTAAGCCTAACATTGAAATCATTCATCCAATACAACCGTAAACAAGTAATCAACACATAATTAACATCTAGGTTTCATTAGATCTAAGAAAACACAAGATAGATCTAGCCTAACATGGTGGAATCAAGACAAGCACAAGATATAGACAACCAACACATAGACATATTGATTGAATTAAGAGAAGACTTATCTTAATAGCACATGTAAGGGTTCAAGGGCTGAAAACCCTTGAAAAAGCTGTAAAATACGTACAAGGTTCGGCCTTAGGGTTTCTCCACACTTGTTCTTTTCAATGAATGAAAATTAGAAAACTATATATAGATTTTAGAAGGTGACGGCATCAAGAACAAATGTCTGACGCCGTCATCTCGCCTCCAAATAGTTCCTCGGACTGCCTAGATCTGGGTCTAACGCCGTCATGTGTACTGCTTATGCAGGCCGTCACCATATTAACTCTTGACGCTCTACTTGTGATGCCTTCAGGTTTCTTCTGGGTCATCATGGACTTTACTCTTGACGCCGTCAGGATTTCCTTCTTGACGCCGTCATACACTGTTCTCAGCATGGAAAATTAAGTCTTTGGCGTTTTCTTCACTTTTATGCTCCAAAAGCGTCCGAATTGCTTCCTTTTCTAGATTTCACTCCCAAAGTACCTAAAATCACAAAAGGAACGATTTAGGGTAATATTTGATCAAATAAATTATATTCCGGGCTTAAATGACCCCCTAAAAGTGGTTCATTTTTCGCCTCATCATATACCCTTACACTTGAGATTTGCTTGTCCTCAAGCAAATGCGCTTTCATTCTAATCAAAATACAAGTTAGGGGTCATTTAACACTAATATAAAAGTAATTACAACAAATAATCATTCCACTAAAGACCAAAGACAAGTACGGAGGCCATACACTAGCACCTCACAAATAGTGTTTAGATACTCACATCTCTCGGGTGTAATAAAGTATAAATTACAATATGGAAATGGAAGATATCTCTCACTACCTGTCATAGCAAAATAGATTACCATAGGCTTGGGAAAGGATCAAACCTCCACCACATGGCGTAAGCACCTAGGATAAACTATCAAAGAGGTCTTTTAAAGGGTTGTAATGTTAGGTGTAGGGATATGAAATACACGGTTTTGTGGGATATAGGCAGTCTTTATTGGTGGCGACTTAATAATCTTGGTTAATTACATGTACAATATGGCGTTGCTAAGCCAAGACTAGACTCGACTTAAGCTAATAAATGAAAAATAACAAAACATAAAATGAACATAGAATAAAAAGGGATGGTAGTCCGTATGTTTTTTTCTCTTTTTTTTCTATTTTTTTTTCTTTTTTATTTTTTTTTCGATTTTTTTTTCATACACTCTTACTGTACCATCTAAAATAATACATCATAGGGAATGAATATTCCCCTTACACTTGAATTTTTACATATTTTACAATAAACTAATCTACTGACTCAGATTAAGAAAATCAAAACACTTAGAGTACTTTTAAGATTAACGTACATATGGGGGTAATAATATGATGTTCCTCCCCTTTACTCCATAAATAAGTACTTTACCCATGAGTCCCAATCGTCCCAAAACAATATGTACAAGGATATGACTTGACTTAGCAACCATGTAATCAATTAGATAATTAACTTAGGGTTTAAACATATAAAAATAATGCACTAAAGATGAGTGCATACACGGAAGGCTATGGCGATTTAGGTGTACATTTAAGTGGGGTGTAACAAATTCTTCCTTTAAGTAAGAAGCTAAAAGTTAGAAATGAAAAGATAGGCTCTGAGGGGTGTACTAGGGGTTTCGTGTACTAAAAATGAGTACAACGCTAAGGGTGTGGGAAAATTAGTTGACTTAAATAGCCAAGTAATATGACTTAAATGGTCAAGTAATTATGATACGGGTTTAACACAAGGGTGATCCTAATGCCTCTTATCATGTAGTAAATCCTACTACACGAATGTAGTCTCACTAGCGGTCTCGTGATGCATCACTAACGCAAGTTCTAGAATCTAAATGCTACCGGTACACTCATAAGCACTAATAGTAAATGTTTTTCCTATCAAATCTAAAGGCGAACCTCACATATTTGGGTGGAAAATTTGTCTGAACGATACGGTTATGTGCTAGTCATACAATCTCCTATCCTTGAGACGCTTGCTATGGCTAAAGTTTCACTCCTAAATGTTGTAAAAAAATTTAAATTTGGCGCTAAAATTGCACTAACAAGTATTTCTCATAGTTTTATTACACATCTACTATCAAACAAACAAACTCAAGCGAAAGTGTATTTGTAAGGTATCATCATTTTACCCTCCCCTTACACTTAGGATGAACATTATCCCCAATGTTAAAGTAAAGAATGTAAAAGTGAAATAAGTAAAACAAATGAAATCAAATACTCCCCTGATGTGCTTGGTATGGATAATAAGGTGGCCAGGTTAAATATTCCTCCAAGAAAATGAGCAATCAAAGCTTCCCTTCCAGAATAATAATCATCTTCTTGTCATACATAACCTGTAAATCCTGAGAAAACAGACAAGGCAACCTCGCATAAAATCGGCGGCAATCTACATAAGTTACTAGATCCTAGAAAACAACGTAATATATAATGCTTGTGGAATGAAGTTTGCAAATTTCCTGGAGATTATAAAACTTAATAATTCACAAAAACTTTAAGACTCCGTTAGAAAAACAAAACCGGAAAAATTTCCAGATTTTTACATGTGACGCCGTCAAGAGCAAACTCATGACCCGTCAGAAGTGACCTGCAGAAATTCTTATGTTATGTTTCCGGAAAATTTCTGGAAAAACTTGGTTCTACTTCCTGGAAAATCCTGCAAAACTTCATGATGACTCAATACAAGCATTTGACTCTAACAATTACGAATATACATATTCACTTAATATTGTGGAGAATCATGATCGGTTTGTTTCTTAAAAATATATTTGGGGTTTCCCCTTACACTTATCTTTTGTAAAAATACCTTTAGGTGAAGTTAAGACTAGGCCAAACAACAAAATAAAGTATTTCTACTATTTAGTTTAGAAACATCATCTTCCAACAATAAAAATAAAGCATGCATATGGAAGCAAATGACAAACAAACAAAATAAAAATTACACAAAGCATGGGTTGCCTCCCAAGAAGCGCTTTTCTTTATTTACGAGTCTTGTAGCTAGACTCAAGGTCGTGGGTTACTACGTTACCTC
Organism: Artemisia argyi; assembly: GCA_030686995.1. Lineage (NCBI taxonomy): Eukaryota > Viridiplantae > Streptophyta > Magnoliopsida > Asterales > Asteraceae > Artemisia > Artemisia argyi. The sequence continues at coordinate 169,694,269 of CM060701.1, read as the reverse complement.
ATCATCAAACATTACATCTTCCTCACCAATCATTTCATTATTATTTTCTTGATAATGTTTTACACGTTGTATGTTAACAGTAAATTCTCTACCTTCATCGTCTAATAACACAACGGCTCCAGTTTTAGAGGAACTTTTCACCGTAAACGGTCCATACCATCTAGACTTGAGTTTCCCCGGAAATAATCTTAGCCGAGAATTGTATAATAGGACTTTGTCCCCTTCTGAAAACTCCTTGGCTTTCTTAATTCTTTGGTCATGCCGTCTTTTTGCCCTTTCTTTATATGTAATGGAAGACTCATAGGCTTCTAATCTAAGCTCATCAAGCTCGTGTAATTGCAAGAACCTATTGGTTCCGGCAATTGTATAATCTAAGTTACATGCCTTAAGTGCCTAATAAGCTTTATGTTCTAATTCTACTGGCAAGTGACATGCCTTACCATACACCATGCGAAACGGGGTCGTTCCGATAGGTGTCTTGTAGGCGGTTCGGAATGCCCATAAGGCTTCGTCGAGTTTAAATGACCAGTCTTTTCTATTCTGACTAACCGTTTTTTCAAGTATTCTTTTAATAGCCCTGTTCGTGTTTTCGACCTGGCCATTGGTTTGTGGATGATAGGCGGTGGAAAACCGATGGGACACCCCATACCTCTTCATGACCTTTTCCATTTGCGCATTGCAAAAGTGGGTCCCCCTATCACTGATGAGGGCTTTAGGAATCCCGAATCTAGCGAAAAGCTTTTTCAGAAAATGAATAACTACCCTGGCATCGTTGGTCCTAAGGGCTTGTGCCTCTACCCATTTTGAAACATAATCGATGGAAACTAAAATGTATTCATTCCCCCCTGAAGATGGAAAGGGTCCCATGAAATCAATTCCCCAGACATCGAAGACCTCACATACTTGTATAAAATTCTGAGGCGCTTCGTCCCTATGTGATATGTTCCCGGCCCGTTGACATGCATCGCATGCCTGTACCATCTCCTTGACATCATGGAAAATTTTGGGCCAATAGAATCCCGTATCGAAAATCTTTCGGGCGGTGGTGCTTATCCCATGATGCCATCCAGAGGGACCAGAGTGACATTCCTTCATAATCTTTACTGCCTCACTTTCCGAAACACAACGTCTTATTATTTGGTCAGGACACCTTCGGAATAAAAATGGTTCATCCCAGAAGTAGTATTTTAACTGAGAAAAGAACCTTTTTCTTTCATACCTGGTCAGGTGCTCTGGAATGAGTCTGCTTGCGAGATAGTTGGCAAAATCGGCGTACCAAGGTTCCGAATCAATCATTGCCATGAGTTGTTCGTCAGGAAATGAATCCCTAATCTCACTTCTATCGTGCTCATCCAAGGGGTTTTCAAGACGAGATAGATGGTCTGTGGCCAGATTTTCTGCCCCCCTTTTATCACGAATCTCAACATCGAATTCTTGTGACAACAAGATCCACTGAATTAGTCGTGGCTTAGCATCCTGCTTAGCAAAAACATATCGAAGAGCCGAGTGATCAGTGAAAACGATTGTCTTTGAAAGGACAAGATATTGCCGGAATTTGTCGAATGCGAACACTACGGCTAACAATTCCTTTTCGGTGGTGGAGTAATTCTCTTGAGTGGGATTCATGGTTTTGCTAGCATAGTAAATAGGTTGGAATAGCTTGTCACGCCGTTGGCCCAATACAGCCCCGACAGCGAAATCGCTAGCGTCACACATGATTTTAAACGATAACTCCCAGTTGGGTGTAATCATGATTGGAGCTTGTGTGAGCTCCTTTTTTAAGAGATCGAATACATCCTTGCATTCTTGGGAGAAATCAAATGGAGCATCCTTCATGAGCAATTGAGTCATTGGCCGAGCTATTTTGGAGAAGTCTTTAATGAATCTCCGATAAAACCCGGCGTGTCCCAAGAAACTGCGTATTGCTTTAACAGTCGTGGGGTATGGTAACTTAGATATAGCTTCAACTTTAGCTTGGTCCACCTCTATTCCATTCCCTGAGATCTTATGCCCTAACACAATCCCTTCTTTTACCATGAAATGACACTTTTCCCAGTTTAACACCAAGTTGGTTTCCTCACAGCGTTTAAGCATTTTTTTCTAGATTAGCAAGACAGCGGTCGAAGGAGTTCCCGAAGACCGAAAAGTCATCCATGAACACTTCCATGCTGTCTTCCATGAGTTCGTGAAAGATTGCAGTCATGCATCGTTGAAAAGTGGCAGGGGCATTACATAGCCCAAAAGGCATTCTTTTGTTGGCGAACGTTCCATAAGGGCAAGTAAACGTCGTCTTTTCTTGGTCCTCAGGTGCTATGGGAATTTGAAAATACCCTGAAAATCTATCCAAGAAGCAATATTACTCGTACACAGACAATCTTTCTAACATTTGGTCAATGAATGGTAAGGGAAAGTGATCTTTCCTCGTGGCATCATTGAGCTTTCTATAATCGATGCATACCCGCCATCTAGTAACTGTTCTTTGGGGAACCATCTCACCCTTGTCATTCTTAACTACCGTCATTCCACCCTTCTTAGGTACAACCTGTACAGCACTAACCCATGGGCTATCCGAGATTGGGTAAATCAATCCTGCATCCAGAAGTTTGATGACTTCTTTCTTTACTACTTCCTTAATGTTGGGGTTCACCCACCTCTGGGGTTACACGGTAGGTTTGTAATCTTCTTCCATGAGAATCTTATGTGTGCAAAAATTTGAGTCAATCCCCTTAATGTCGGCTACACTCCATGCAAGCACTCCCTTATATTTTTTTAGGACCTCTAAGAGTTTACCTTTTTGAGTCAATCCCCTTAATGCCGGCAGCTGGTTCTCACCCTGAAGGAAGGCATACTCTAAATGGTTAGGGAGTTCCTAAAGATCTAGCTCAGGAGGTTCTATAATAGAAGGCTTAAGCTTATTTTCGGGCTTTCGGAGTTCGAGATGCTCAGTGGCCTCTTGTCTAGGGTAGAAGGAGACTGCACCAACATCCTCCATCTTTTCCACCTCTAGCAAAGGTAGAAAACTCTCATCCCGTAACCAGCCTTCCTCGATTTGTTCATCAACTCAACTATCAATGACATTTGTGAGTTCATCGACCTCTCCAATGAAATAGAGCCGGTTAGCTGCTTCGAGAGAGAGATCCATAGAGTCCTTAATGTCGAAGGTTGTGCTATCGGTTCCCACTCGTAAGGTTAACTTGCCGTCATAAACATCAATGATTGCACGAGCAGTAGCAAGAAATGGTCTCCCTAAGATGATGGGTACTAAGTCATCCTCCTCCATCTCTAAGATTACAAAGTCGACCGGGAATTTGAATTTCCCAACCTTGACTAGCACATTCTCGCATATCCCTACGGGGTACTTGACTGATCTATCGGCTAGTTGGAAGTTCATACGGGTAGGCTTTAATCCAGAGTATCCCAATTTAAGGAACATGGAGTGAGGCATGAGATTGATACTCGCCCCTAAATCAGCAAGAGCATTCTTTATTGATAGAGATCCTATGGAGCAAGGCAAGGTGAGGCTGCCTGGATCGTCTACCTTTTTTGGTAGCCCTCGATGGGTCACCACCGAACATTCTTCCCCCAGGGTCACAAGACCCTCGAGTTTCTTTAGGTTAGCGAGTAGTTTTTTAAAGTACGCGCTGTACTTTGGCATGTGATAACAAGCATCAAGGAGGGGTATGGTGACTACTGAGTCTTTTAGATATGACAAGAATATTTTATTATCATTCTCAGTTTTCTGGTTTTTTAATCGTGATGGGAATAGGATTCTCACAGGTTGGTTAGGTGGGGTTGATGGGGAAGGGGTCGTCAAGGGAGGTTGGTTGGGAGTCTCGCTGCCCACATCCTCCTCCTCTTCGCGAGGCTTGTTTGGATCGGGAGTGATGGGGGTCGAGCTCGGGTAAGGGGGTCCTTGGTTGTTGTTCCAGCCCGAGTGGTTATCGCGAGCATAGGGTCTTTTTGGCTTACTGACGGCATTTCAAGGTTATCAAGGGCTGAGTTAAGCTTGTTGAACCATTCTCCAATGTCATTCTGCTGCTCATCAACAAGTTCATTAAGACCCTTTAATTGTAAGCCTTTTTCTTGAGTGAAGTGACCAAGGTCATCTTCAAAAGTGCTCCTGATTTCGAATTCAAGACATGCCTCTCCTTCTTTTCTTTTTACCAGATTCCCCGAGAGGGTGTAATCGTCATTTTGGTAAAAAGGCAAAAGGGAGGGATCAGCATAGATGTCACCTCCTGAAAAGCATGCATGTTCAATCGTGGTTTCTCCTCCGCATTCCTCTACCTCATGCGGGCCCCCACAGTAGTCGCAGATCAAGTAAGGATATGAAAGTTGTTTAGGTAACTGCGACCCAGCTAGGTACTCCATTCTTTTGTGAATTTTTCTTAGCCGATCTGAAGTGATTTCAAAAATGCTGACAGTCGACTCAGGTTCATCCCAAGTGTCATCCTGATCTTGAGCATATTCTTCAATCCTATCCCATCCTTCTTCGGCACTAAGATTGGCTAATCTCCCTTTTCTAGAATTGTTGATTCCGTTCCGATCATTTAAGGAAACATTGTCATAGAAGATTTGGACCAAAGGCCAAAGTTCGATGCCATGATGGGGAACTTGTCTTATTAAATCCTTGAATCTAATCCACGATTTATGGAAGGGTTCGTCCTTCCCTTTTCAGAAGCGAAGGATCCTATCTCTGAATGCTGAAGTTTTTCCAGGTGGAAAGAACTTCTCATAGAACTTGGATATGAGTTGCTCCCATGTGAAAATGGATTCAGAAGGGAGTTTATCATACCACTCTTGGGCTTTTACATAGAGGGTGAAAGGAAAGAATCGTAATCGGGACGTGTCTCTAGTAGCCCCATCCGTATGGAGGGTGTCTACTATTTTCAAGAAGTCTTTAATGTGTTGAATCGGGTCTTCCTCATCTAATCCACAAAACTTACACACACTTTGGACAAGCCAAACATCGGTCGCATGCAAGACCTCACTGGTGTGTTCGTTTGGGTAGACAATGGCATTTGAGAAGCCACGAGTGTTTGGGGAGGAGTAGTCCTTAAGGCACTTAGGAGTAGGAGTTGCGGGGGTACTCATCTCGTTGTTGGGTTGGGAGCTAGGGGTTGTAAGGTGATTTTCCGAATTTTCTTCAGAAAGGGGTGCATCAAAATCGATGGCTATGCTAGATGGTTCAGGTGTTGAGTGAGATCGTCTTAACCTACGCATTTCTCTATCGGGTTCTGCGTAAGTCAAGACAAGGTTTCTAGCGGAACTATGACTCCTAGTGATCCTAAGGTTAGAGAATTCATTGGTTGCCATAATGGCGGATGGTAGAGAGGTACAAACAAAAACACAAAGAAATAAGATAGACTAAAGAGAACCTAAAAATAAAAATAAAATCTTACTAGAAAGGAATCTAGCAAGTAGACCTAATAAAAAGAGATTCTAACCTAGACAATAACTATTCCCCAGGCTGCGGCGCCAAAAACTTGATGCGTAGGGATTGCACCAGGCTTTACCTCTCGAGGGATCTCGAGAAGCTTACAACCCCCACCAGGCAGTGTACCTGATCGATGTAGTATGGTATAATGACAAGTACCGGGGGATTGATCGTTCAGCTAGGAATAGTGTCGCTAGGATTAGAAAACCTAAAGATTAAGTCTAGAGATGAGGGATGATTCTTTTTGTATTTTTATATTTTTAAGAAAAACAAGTAAAAATCTCGGGTTTGAAGGATTTGGGCGGAATTAGTTGCTAATCAACTAACCCAATACTAAGATGCAATCAAAATAAAATACTAAAAAATGAAATTAAACTAATTATACTAAGGTTGTGAGCAATAAGTGGGAGAAATGTGTTTACTTAGATTTCACTACTCCCTAGATATCTTTTATACGTTAATTACTTGTTATAGTTGCGTGGATGACGGATTGTATTCCTTACTACCATTCATGGGGTGGCGTACTTAACTCCCCAATCCTATGAGTGCCTACTTCACTCCTATGTCAAGCCGGCTAAGAAGCTCCTAACATGGGATCATTATAATTTACTCATGCATTAAATACAACCAATAAAACCTAGTACACATCGGTTCATGTTTCCTAAGGCGTTCAAGCATGTTACACAATGGAGATCTGCCAGTTTTGTTAAGCCTAACATTGAAATCATTCATCCAATACAACCATAAACAAGTAATCAACACATAATTAACATCTAGGTTTCATTAGATCTAAGCAAACACAAGATAGATCTAGCCTAACATGGTGGAATCAAGACAAGCACAAGATATAGACAACCAACACATAGACATATTGATTGAATTAAGAGAAGACTTATCTTAATAGCACATGTAAGGGTTCAAGGGCTGAAAACCCTTGAAAAAGCTGTAAAATACGTACAAGGTTCGGCCTTAGGGTCTAACGCCGTCATGTGTACTGCTTATGCAGGCCGTCACGATATTAACTCTTGACGCTCTACTTGTGACGCCTTCAGGTTTCTTCTAGGTCGTCGACTTTACTCTTGACGCCGTCAGGATTTCCTTCTTGACGCCGTCATACACTGTTCTCAGCATGGAAAATTAAGTCTTTGGCGTTTTCTTCACTTTTATGCTCCAAAAACGTCCGAATTGCTTCCTTTTCCAGATTTCACTCCCAAAGTACCTAAAATTACAAAAGGAACGATTTAGGGTAATATTTGATCAAATAAATTCAATTCCAGGCTTAAATGACCCCCTAAAAGTGGTTCATTTTTCGCCTCATCAACGTTGTGCAGCCTCAATCATCGCACGACCATACACAAAATCAACCATACAGTTTATGTCAACGGTGATGGCCCTATCAGATCCACAGATACATCATGCCTTACATCTCACGAGTAGAGCAACATATTAGCTAGACGTAAGGGTTTGTCCTGCCCACCACTAAGCCCAACATCAACTTCTTTACGAGCTTAAATCCCTAAATGAGAACATATGTCAACAAGGGTATTGTGCACTAAGTTATGTCGATGTTTAATACCAATAATATCAGCACACGATAAAACATGGTCCCCATAAGTTTCCCCTTAAAGACCCTTGAACAAACCGAGCACGGCATTGAAACAGAGAATAGGGGAACACATAACCGAGAGCATAAGACACACCGGTAAATCCTACCATTAATAAAGTGTCTAAACGCAGAGATCAGAACCACCCTAAGTCGGTCAACAGTGTGGTTCTTCATAGATTTTCATAACGCAATTTGTCAAGTAGATAGAGAAAAGGTGGATTCAGCTGTTTGCGTAACACATATTAAATTATTATTATTATTGATTACCTTCTCTTTTTTCTTTATCACAAAATTGAGACATGTTTTTTATACATATTTAACTTGTTAGATAAAAACTTAGATTAATTTGACTAAATTAAAGTCACTTTTGATTTTGTTGACCAATGACTTAATTTGTAAATAGAGCGCTATTAGTTAATAGAAGAATTAGTTTTATTATTTTGTATCTTCTCTTGTTACGTAAGAGATTTATAAAACGCATTTTCCATACGGAAAATTGAAAGAAACTGGAATCGATAGAAATGATAAAAGCTACTTCAAAGTTCAAACTTTAAAATCTCTCTCCTTAAGACGAAGGGGTTTGGGTCACTCTTGTTGAACATTTGTCTCTGCAACCGGCCAGACTTTCATGAGGTTTAACATAATATGTAGCAGACCCCATATACTCGTATTGTTTTATATTTATGCATTTATAGTCCAGACCTTTTTTCATCCTTTCCTCATACTATAGATTATTTTCCTTCCATGAAGTAGTAAACTAATTTTTATAATTCCCCATCGTATATGACACAATACTTTTGTTTCATTCTTTTTTGCCAGCATCACATATTAGTTTCATTAGCATAATTTAATACAATTTTTGTTTTGAGTTTCAATTCTTCAAAACCGAACTAGTATATGCCATCTTGAACGTGTGGTTAATTCCTAACGTACTTACAAAGGACGACTGTTCATAACTCTCCTTTTGAATATGAAAAAACTATGTAATGCGTCTGCCATTGAAGAACTTTTTAGTATGTTTACCAAGTAAACGCATAGAATAATTAAAAAGCAAAAGGAGAGGCCAGGTGATGCATTACAGATTGATCTTCAATTATAAACAAACTGCATTCTTTGACAATCGCCGTTTCATATTTAGACTCTAATAATCTTCTGTAATTCTTGTCATTCATACAACTTTCTATGAAAATAAAGTTGTTTTTCAGTTTTGAGTGGAAAATAATAATTAATATATGATCAAAAATCGCTTTCGTAACATCATTATCTTGTCTTTTAGTTCGACATTTTATATGGTATTCGCAAGAGTCGTTCATGACAGTGTCAATGGTTGAAATTTGGTTAGCCATCAGGGTCAATCACATTTGTTCTCGAGGTATTACATTGCTTTCTGTAAGTGCATATGAAAAGTAGCCCACTTTACGCTAATTATTCCAACAGTGCATTGACTTAATAAAAGCACAAACATGAAAATCAAACCAAAGACTTGTGTTTTTATAGTGGATAGGACATAAATTAATAGGTCTTAGTTAAAATCATATAATTGTGTATTAGAAGACTTGGTTTAATTAGTTTGACGCCAGTCTCATGGTGGTGGATAGCAATCACACGTTGTAGAGGTTATCAGTAACTTATTAGTCGGAACTTGTCAAGACTACTAACTAGAATCGAAACTTAACGGATGCTAGACGGTATGCTACGTGTGTGTATATATATTTGATGATTTTGAGTTGTGATATTTAGTCCTATCAATAAGACCTACTAATATACATACACCATTTATTTTTTGACAAGTGTAATACACCTTTCCTTTTTCAAATGCATCAATCACATCTTTAGATCTAGGTTTTATACATACAAATCATTTTTCTATATCGACAAAATTGAAAACATGAAGCCCCAATCTAATCTATGTATAATAATAAGAGGAATGCTACATCTACTCACAAAATCCACACAAATCACCAACACGCTGAGGTGTCACTCACTGATTTGTGAACTTTATTATAGTTTTTCTCTCTCCTCTCTCATTTCACCAATCAGTGGACGCCACCTCAGCGTGTGGGTGATTTATGTGGATTTTATGAGTGGATGTAGCATCCCTCTAATAATAAGACTAGCCGCAACTTTAACCTTTGGAAAACAAAAGAATGTTAGAAATTTCCAAGAAAGGTGTTTAAGAGTCCTTATAAGAACACGAAAGTACAACATTTAATCACTAGACACTTTTTGTCAATAAAAACAAAAGAAAACTCAATACTAAAGAGAATGGATGGATTAATCTAGGGTGAGCATCGGTCTAGGACAGGACATGATCGGACCGAACCGAAAACCGAATTAACCAAAAAGCAAAGACCGAAGACCGGATCAAATGTGGTCGGTCCGGTCCGGTCTCGGTCGGTCCAGTCCAACAAGCCCAAATAATCGGTTTGTGGTCCGGACCGAGGACTGAATTAGCCAAAAAGCCAAGGCTGTGGACCAGACCAAATGTTGTCAGTTCGGTCGGTTCGGGTCGTTTGCTCTGCCCTAAGATAATCATAACCCCAAAAACATAAGTAACGCCCCTTTAGTGCTTTTTTTTAACAAATTTTTTTATTATAAAACGACGAAAGAGAAAGTACATAACATAAACTATAAAGTTTAACAAATTAAAAGTATCGACAGATAAAAATATGAAACAGAATCTGATAAAAATTATATTGTATTTAAAGCAGGAAGATAAAAAGAAAGGCGAGGATAATAATTCTCAAATATATTAAAGATTTTTCTGTTCAAGTCCGAGATGACCTAACGGTGCCCGGGGAGAAAGTTTTGATTGTTGGGAGAGTTGCGTTTCTTAAGAAGGTTCCTGGGGTTAGCTCCTGTGCTAAATGTGGGGTAGGAGGGGTACTAGTACCCTGAAGAGAATATAATCAATATTCTGCAATGGTGGTTTATGGGTACACCTCCGAGTACCACTTTTACCAATCCTGCCATCGTTTATCTACTTTATTGGCAGGACAAAACAATTTTTTATGATTTTTTTGTTATGTAACCTTTTTTTAATACTATTTTTGACTAATCAAACTTTATATTTTATGATTCGGATTTTTTTGGCAATTTTACCCACTTTATTACCAGGACAAGACAACTTTTATGATTTTATGCTCTGTATATTTTATGTTTTACTACTTTTTACTTATCAAACTTGATATTTTTTTTTCGGTTTTTTTATTTCACATTAACAAAATTAAAAATCATTAGGGATATATTACTTTTAGTTTAGGGGGGTACCAATATTCGTTAAACTAATAAATGTTACATAGATATTTAAAAACGTAAACTTACGAAATAAAAAACGTAAACATTACATAGATAATTAATATAGTAAATTCCACCTCGCCTTGATTACCTGCCTCGCCACCTCGACCCATCTTGTTATCTTCAGTTAAGTGATTACTAGGCTGTAGATGGAACATTTCGTCTTTTTGACGTTGCTCCATTTCGTGGATTCTTAACTTTTGTTCCATTAGTTCGAGCTCCTTCTTTCTGATCTCAAAAAATGCTTCAACGTTCTGTGACTTTTTGGCGTTGGACGGCTTGATAGAATTTCGTATTCACTGACCATCAACCTAGCCAACATTTCCTCATTGACAAATCCTAAAGATGTCGATGACGTCACCCCTTTAATCTTCGCTTTTGCTCTGTCCCTGCCCATTGGACATTGAACTTCATGCACATCATCTTCTGTGTCTCCAGCCTACATATTTTAATTAAAACTACTCTCCGCTAACTGCGTCGTTTTTTAATGAACTAGAGCCTGGAGACTTTTATCTCTTATTCTATTCCTAAGCATTTGCTTCAAAGTCTGGAAGTTCCACCTGCTTCCATTTCAGACAATCTTTTAATAAAGCCCAACAATGCACAAATGTAAGCAGGGCTCCATATTTAGCTGCATATTCCAGAAGTGCTTGTTGGGTGTAATCCCTGTCTCCGGCTCCACTCACTGCCATATGAAAGACGTTATGGTACACACCACAAAAATGAGAAACTTTTGGACGCATAGACTTTCATTTCCCGTCTAACGGCGGGTTCTAGGACAATTTTTGTGCTTGTTATCTAAAATCTCAATCCAAAACCTAACATCCTTTATCGTATTACCAGCAATGCTGTCTTCGGTGACATGAACCCAAGCTTTGCACAATTCAATTTCTTCTTCACTTGTCTATGGAGTACATCGTTGTTCCTTGTCATTTCAAACCATCGTCTTTTGACGTCTTTTTGTCACCTTCTTTCTTAGAAGTAGGGGGCTTCTTCTATGGGAGAGTCCACATGAACGGGAGGCATGGACTCTGAAAATTAAGGTGAGTACATTTGTTCAACATTAAATTGATGAATTGGAGACATAGGCTAGTTCGAATTTAGTTGTGATAAAGAACCACCCATATAGGTTTGTGACCGTTGTTGGTGGTGTCGAATGGAAACATGTTTTATTTTGGGTATTGGGTAAACATGTTTTGTTTTGCGTATTGTGGGTTTCGATATGGTTGGTTTTGGTAAGTTTGGTTTCTGTAAAAGCCGCCGACTGTTTCACGGTGGAGTTTTTCCGATACAGAATGTTTCTTCAGGTGTTGGGGGAGTGTTTCTGGCAGTATTTTGCTGTTGACGTTTTCTGTTTTGGGGAGTTTTTTGTTGAGATATTTTGTAAATAAACTAATATTAAAAGAGTAGAGAGTATATAATGTTAAGTTGTGGTTAAAAATGTAGAAGTTTACAGTGTATTTATAGTTAAAAAATGATAGTGGGTAAATTTTTTTATATATAAATCATTTAGTAAATGTTCGAGGGGGAGGGGACTTTTGTACACAAACCTATTTGGTGAGATGGTCACCATTCATCTTTGTTGTTTTCATGCCTCACGCATGAGATGAAGCCATCCAAACAGGGTGGCACGTGAGGGTTGGGCCTCACCAATGGTCAAGCGTGACCATTAGTGATTGCTAGTAGGAGTTTGATGCTTAGAAGAGGGGAATGTTAGCATAGACAAGTAATATATGATAGTTGTCGTTCTTAAGGACTAAAACCAAGTTAGTTAATTGCTATAATCTTATAACTAATTAGCTATAGTTTATAGGCTTAAACTTCATAGATCAATGTTAGGTTTAGGTGACAATAGAGCCATTAATAAGATTATGAACTAGACATTGCACGATAAATCATGTCATAAGTATCATAGAGGATTAATGAGGTTAGCACAATTTATTCCCTTGATTGATTACAGTTTAGATTCCATTTTACTTTTTAATTCTTAGTTTAATTTAATTAGTTTTTTTAAATTTGATCACATGGATCTTAAGCACACCCGTCAAAATTTAATTGCTTTATTAGTTTAGATTTTAAATTTCGGATTAATCACCAATAACTAGCTCTTGGGGTTCGACACCCATACTTACCGTAGCTACACTAATACACGATTGTGTACACTTCTCTTAAGTGTGTAGGAATAGTTAAGGTAGATATAGGTTATAAATTTAAGACTTGATTTTAGTACATCAAGTTTTCTATGCCTCTACTAAGGATGGAAACGGGTCGGGTTTCAGTGAACCAGTACCCGTACCCATTTATTATATCCATACCCAAACCCGCCTCAAAACCCAATGGGTACCCAGTTAGTAGTATCCATCGGTTTGTCGGTTTTCTCCGTGGGTATCAGTTATCCCCGATTGACTCTTCGCTGGACAAAATTGCGGGTCTCCAAGTAAAAAAGTACAAAATCAAAATGTCTTTGATCATATCATACGATTTAACATTTCGAACCAATCATGATAATAATTCCAAGTCTTAAAAAGGTACAAAATCGAAATGTCTTTGATCATAGAGATCTTAACTCTTAAGTAATGCATTACAAAATCTAACTAACATGTTATAATCTTCATCCACCATTTCCCATCAATTATCAGTTCAAGTTCGTCATCTCCAGAAGTTAAGCCACTTTTTTTAGTTGTCACCAAGTTCATACAATATATTACAAAAAATTAAAAAAATAAATAAATACAATATATTGTAAAAAATTAAAAAATAAATAAATAAAAAATAAATAAAAACCATTAATCAAACTAATAATAATAGGTACTAATACATCACGTATGAATGCTATACTTGTAAATTGAAAATTGTTAACATAATAGGAGTATATATTTACCTGATCACTGTCGTGAGTGACATATTCAATAGTTTTATCATATGCTTCGAACTCTTTTGAACAAGTTTCTGTATATATGTATGTATAACAAAATAATGCATTCAACAAGTTAGTTTCTATATATATATATATATATATATATATATATATATATATATATATATATATATATATATATGGTAAGGTTCTAGAGAAAAGTCCACTTTGCTAGAAAAGTGAGAAAAAAAGTTATAGGGTTTAATTTGAAACATCTCAAACTTCAGGGGTATGTCTTGAAACATGTCCCCACCCCACCCCACCCCACCCCCCTGAATTTTTTTTCCCGCCAAAAATATATTTTTTTTTGGGCCAAAAAAAAAAAAAAACTTTTTTTTTGGCGGTAATTTTTTTTTCTTTTCGGGTGGGGGGGGGGGTGGGGGGGGGGGGGTAGGGTGCGAATTTACAAAACCTCCTTAAAGAATGAAGGAAAATACAATTAGGTCCCTGTAGTTTGGTGTGAAAAAAAGGAGGGGCTGATTTGTACACTTAGGAAAATACAATTAGGTCCAAAAGTAGACTTTTTTCATGAACCCACCTCTATATATATATATATATATATATATATATATGTGTGTGTGTGTATATGTGTATATATGTATATATATATATATATATATATATATATATATATATATATATATATATATATATATATATATATACATATATACACATATACACACACACACATATATATATATATATATATATATATATATATATATATAGATATATATATATATATACGAGAATATATTAGCTACAATTTTTTGTAACCAACTTCCTCTAATTTTATGTTATAATTTGTGGGTCCCTAAATTTTCTAGTGGGTCCCTGAATCATTTTGGTGGGTCCTGAATCATTTTTTGTGTAATTTTGGTGAGTATTATAGCTATCTTGGCTACGATAATTGTAGCCAAGATATCCCCTATATATATATATATATATATATATATATATATATATATATATATATATATATATATATATATATATACATATATATATGTATATATATATATATATATGTACATTTATGTATATATATATATATATATATATATATATATATACACATATATATATATATATACATATATATGTATATATATATATATATATATATATATGTATATATATATATATATATATATATATATGTACATATATATATATATATATATATACATATATATATGTATATATATATATATATATATATATGTACATTTATGTATATATATATATATATATATATATATATATATATATATATATATATATATATATATATATATATATATACTAGATTTTGAAGCCCGCCCGATGGGCGGGCATTACTTGTAATATAACAGTTGATGATAAATACTTGAATGAATTATGTTTGAAACGTATTTTCATTGTGTATAATTTTTATCATGTACAAAAGAACAATATAAACATTTGTTGTCAAACTTAGACTAAAAAAAGTTTAAAATTTTAAAGTGGACACTTAGGGCCTGTTTGGCAGGAGCTTTTTGAGGAACTGCTAGCTTTTTGTTACAAAAATAATCTCTTCTAAAATAAGTAGCTCCATTTGAATACATTAACTTCAAGCTTTTATTTCAAACAAATAGCTCCTAAATGAAAAGCTGATTAATAGTAACCATTTATTTTCTACAAATTAAATGACATAATGGACTTTCAAAGTTACCTCTTCGTGTTTAATCGTCTGGCCTGATATAAAATTTCATTTTCCCCACCTTCTAAGCCGCCGGGCACGTGACAGATGCCGCACCCGCTAGCTTTGACATTTTTTCCCTTCTGAAATGCTGGCCCTTCTCCTATTGATGCATTCTCATAAGGACTGATCTTGTGAGTTTCAAATGAAACCAACTGACAACATATTATCTGTAAAAACAAACAATTAATTTTCTGTTATACATCATATACATATCTATCTATAAGAGAAAATTCAAACTCACAACACATGCAACTCTGAATCGATTCGTACAAGTTTCTTATAACTTTACCTCAGATCGATCAGGAATGTGCTTAAAGTTGGATTTAAGCTACTGTAACTCACCTTTGCTCCTTCATTCATACCTAAAACAACAATAACCATCAGCATATTAGTACATGTTTAGCCGCAGCTCGTTTGTTGTTTGATCAAAAACATATGTTTAATATCCAAAAATAATGGAATGGTAAAGGGTATTCAGATATAAATTATCAGCTATATGACATATATGGGAATTTAAAGTAGGTAACTGACTTTTAGTAATCGGATGGCTTAGTATATTATTCAAATGATTAGCAACCTAGGAATGGGACGAAGCACGTTAATACCAGCGGCAATCTCAGCGGGAGCATGATTCCTAGCAGCATTTCGGAGTAGCTACAACATAGTTGATTAGGATTATCTCATCATTCAGGGTCATTCTATGAAGATCCAAATCCTCAGGCTCAGCTACATTATATGTTAGCTTACTAAATGCGAAAAAAGGAATCTGGTCAAGCATATTCCAATCAGGTTAAAATATCAACAGAAGATCTAAAAACCACCGACTTGCGTATAGCACTATGATTACCTGGGCCACCAGACCTGTTAGCATTCCAGACATTGTTAAGTCACTACCAATATATGGAAAACGTACAATGTATGTGTAATTAGTGATTTAGGTTCATGTTTTCTATTGATAAAGTTGCACGTACGATGCAGTTTGTACCATCTTTGTAAGTGTTTACAACGTGATTTGACCCGTTTGACATGTGCTAACGTTTTTTCATCATTTTGAACCATTAAACAACAGCACATTAATAACCAAACACCCCTTGAAACGACAGTAACCAAACACTCCTTTAAACATCAGTAAAAAACCTTATTTTCTTGTTGATTCAGGTTGACCTGATAATATAAATAATACCCTAAGTCCCTAACCTGACGGTATAACATTACAATGAATTTATATAAAGATGATATTACCTGATCAACAGTATGTAGAAAGATCTTTAGGGTCATATGAAATCATTTTGCAACCAATCTGCCAAGTATTATTATCCCTGTAAATGATGTCATGGAGTAGTTGCGTGAAGGAAGTAAATCAAGAAGTATCTATTGCAATTAAAGATGATTTCAACATGATTGAAACACATAATATGCAAGACACATTCTTGAGTCTTTTATAAAAGAATGTGAGGCTATTTCAAAGGAAAGAAAGTACCTTGGGACCATTGAGGAACATTTCCGCCAATTCCACCTTTGATACAATTCACACTATATGCCTCAAATCTAACCACACTTTGAGCTTATATCTTTGGTCTTTGTAATACAATTCGAACTCACATAACTTAAAATACGTGTAATAGAATGTACAATACCTAGTATTCCTATCCTGGTACCCTTAACATCACAGCGTATCCACACCACAGTTTCATGTGAATGAGGTTTATTCTCCAAAATGACTCCATTTTCTGAAACTGATGTGTCATCATTTTCCAAAAAGTCATCAACCAGAGAAACCGAAAAGCATATAATAGCCTTCATAACTTATGATGATCAAAAGTTATGCCCGTCAACTTTGTCAACCTTCCCTTTGTGGGTAAACTTGATAGCATTACTACACAAAATAATTGAAATGTATTTGGTAAACTCCAATTTGTGTAATTAATAGATGTGTGTAAAGCTTTTAATAAAAAGTTATTAAGTAAGTAGTTTAACAATGTTGGTAGTCATACCTGATGAAGTTGGTGAGGCTTTTTCGAAAGTAACTTGCCTAGGCTCATCCAGTTTAAGAGCTCAACACTCGTGCGACTACTCTGGATCTTTACAGTAGCCGAAAAAGCTTTTCCTCCGGCCATGTATCAGACATCCTATCAGAAAAGAAACCATTGGTTACACAAGAGATGGTTCAACGAAAATGTCTGCTGCTACAACCATAAGTTAGTGGTGAACCATCTTTTGTTGTGACCAGCTAGCTATATAGAGGCAATAATCTCAAATAGAGAAATATCATTAGTTTTTAAAAGATTATTTTGAGAAGCCTTCTCCAATTTTTGTCTGTTGTTGCTTTAGAAAACAGTTATGTTTGACTGAGGACATAAAAATATCTTCAGTTCTGGATATAATGAAGTACAAATAATAACCCAAGTTTAAATAAAATACCAAAGTGGAAAGCAGCTTACTTGTATTTTTATTAACTGGAATCATCTCATTACTCATTCCTTGCATCATTTCAACATTTGGGTATCGAGCCAACAAAGTAATAAATGGATCACCATAAGCATGTTCCATACGCGATTGTCTACAGTTAGCACAACCACGTTCTAGTAAATTTGTTGGAGCAAGGTATATTGAAAGATTACATGAGTGGGATCCAAATAATGATTAAAAAAGAGAGATTAAGACCCATTATTTAAGGAAAAAAGTTCTAAAGTAGAAAGAAGGTTACTTGGATTCTTACCAATTGGATTAATCTCATTATGCATTCCTTGAATCATACCACCATTCGTGTTTTGAACGGACATCGTATTATATAGATAATAAAAAACAGGTGGTATCCCATTATTTGGTATGTGAGCTAACAAAATATAGAAGGATAAGCATGTGGCCTTTCCGAGTGTGCAAATGGTCCAGAATTATTAAAACTAATTTGTGGTAGAACTCTTGGAACAGGATGCTGAAACTGATGTACTGCAAACATACATAATAAGTATAACATAGCAAATAATTTTTCAGGATGAGATCAAACTAAAAAGTAGCTTATATGTGATATATGAAAAGTAGCTTAGTTTGAATTTAAAATAACAACTAACAG